>JANBXA010000735.1:3735000-5215000 GCA_030556225.1 Cricetiscus sungorus | reverse complement strand
CTGCCACCTCTGGACAGTAGTGTGACCTCAGGTTGTCTGCATTGGTTACCTATCAGATCAACCCGGAAGAGTGGTTCAAACAGTACACATGTGCTGTTTGCTGTGACCAGGAATTTGGGTGAAGGTGGCCAAAGGGTCACTGAAATGCTGTCTTCTTGGTACACTCCCTGTTGGTGGGATGACCCAGTTCTCCTCTGTGGATATCTGTCTCACTGTGGCTGGCTCCCCCAGTGAAGTAGTTAGTCCCAGAGAGCAGGGTGGAAGTGGCAGTGTCCTGTGACCCAACCTCAGAAGTCACCCATCACCCTCTCTACAGTATCTTTTGGGTTACTGATATCGTGCTGTTTGCTGGGAAGGTACACGAGGGATGTGAGACTCTTGTCACCTGGCCACCTGATTGTGAGGATGAGGAGAGAGCCTGGGCTACTCTCTGGTCTTCCTGGGTGCCAGGTGCTGTGCTGGGCCTGTGGCTGGACTTGCAGAGGTTCTAGAAAGCACTTCAGGTGTCAGAGTATGCCTTTGATCACAGCAACAGAAGCCACCACAGCCAGGGCTGTTGAGTTGGTGAGTGGCAGGGCCTGGGAGGGGATTGAGCTTTCCAGCCTTGTAGACATGAGGGAGATCTCCTCAGAAGGTGGCTTGGATAACCAAAACAGCATAGACCTGGAGGGGGAGGGCCAATGTCACACCACACACATAGTCATGGCAAATGAAGAAATCAGACCCATGATCTGGTCTTTGAAGACATTCCTCTCCCCAGCTCCTGACTGACACAGAAATATTGGTCATGTGCTATGCTCTTTTCAAGCGGCTATGATTTACCTGTGGGCAATAAGGACATGCCTCTGTTCACAAAGGCCTTAATACTGTGGTGCTGGGTTCAGGACAGGGCTTAGAAAGCACCACCACAATAAAGGGTAGTTCTGTTTTAGTGAAGCTACATACACATGCCACCTGCATAGGGTACCATCATGTCCCCATGTGCAGAGGTAAAAACTGATGCTCACAGCACTGGCCAAGGTCACAGACAAAACTAGCCCAGGCTTTGCTGTGGACATCCCAGCCCAGACAGATACAGATACTGCAGCCTCTGCCTGCTTCTCAGAACACATGAAGTCTCTTTGGCACTGACCAGAGGCCTCCCAGGCCCAGGTCTTCCCAAGTTGGGAAGAGGCAGCCTGGATTCATGTGTGGATCAACTTCTGTGCTCAAGGTCAGTCATGTGACTGGTTAATAGGGCCTGTGAGTCCCACAGAAGGGATTTTCAGGGATTGCTGGGGAGTGAGGAGGATTGCCTGACCTCCCTCTCCTTTCCCTCCCTCCTTCTCCAGAGGTGAGAAGAGATGCAGTGGCTGATGAGGATTCTGGGACCTCAAGTCTCAGGATCCTTATATAGTCTGTCTACACCCCATGTTTGGAATGATTACCATCACTGGCAGAGCCCTCAGAGTGCCAGGCACAGAATTTCATCGCCCAGAATCTCTGAGATACTCTATGCATGTTGATGTGTATGTGTGTACCCGTTTCACAGATAAGGAAACAAAATGGCAAAGTGAAGGCTGTTGCCCAGATATATGTGCAAACACGGAGTCATGTCTGTTGGTGTTCCTTCACAATGACCTGGGGTCAGGGAGACAGCTCAGCTCAGAGAGCACTGCCGGGCAAGCATGAGGAATCGAGTGTGGACCTCCCAGCACCAGCATGGAAAGCTTGTAACCCATACTGGAGGGACCAGCAGAAGAGGATCACTGGGGCTTGTACGTGTCAATCCCATTCATTCATTCTTGTTACTGTATAGTACTCTACTGAGTACTGTATAGTACTCTATTGAGGTGGTGTCATTTTAGTTTTCCTGGTATAGATGAGAAAATGGGGGTTCAGAGAGGTTAAAAGCCTGTGTGGGGTCAGTCAGCTTCTAAGCAACAGAAAATCACAAACAGATTCCCAGATGATATGGATCCCATGATCCTTCATACTGAATTATATGAACAATAGGAAGAGGCCAATAAATAGAAAGAGAACCCTGGGAACCATCTCATCCTTGGGGGCTGGTCAGGAATTGAACCTGGTTGACCAGGAGGTTATTCCAGGTCAGAGAGCGCCCTCAGTTCTAGAGACACAGCTCAGTAGTTACAAGTACATGTTGCTGTTGCAGAACATCTGAGTTCAGCTCCCAGCACCCATACTGAGGGGCTTATAACTGCCTCTAACTCCAGCACCAGAGGATCTGACACCTTCTCACGGCCCTCTGTGGGCATCTGCACTCATGCATATACCCCCACATGTACATACCCACACACATGCACACATCCATACACACACATGCACATACCCCCCACATGTACATACCCACACACATGTGTATATACCCATACATACATGCACATACCCACATACATGTGTACATACTCACATATGTACTCACATATTATTTAGGAGACATAAATAATAAATCTTTTTTTTTTCTGGTTTGGTTTTATCTTATTTTTCCAAGACAGGGTTTCTCTGTGCAGTCCTGGCTGTCTTGGAGTTCACTCTGTAGATTTACCTGTCCCTGCCTCCTGAGTGCTGGAACTAAAGGTATGTGTCAACACCACCTGACATAAAAATAAATCTTAAAAACATGCAAACAACAAATAAAAAACTACCCTCAGTCCAGTACCCATTAGTCCTAGGAGTGAATTGAGGACTCAGCATATGGATTCCAGGGGGTACTCAGGTTCTTCAGTTGAGCATGGTGGCACATGTCTATAACTCCAGCACCTAAGGCAAAGGGATTGCTGTGAGTTCAGGGCCTATACAGTGAGTTCTAAGCCACCCTGAGGTATAGTGTGAGTCCCTGCCTTTAAAAATAGAAGACCCCTGCACACACACACTTTTAAAAAAGAATAGCTCTTCCCCCTAGACAGTGAATTGGAACAGCTTAAGCCAGACTCAACTTTAAGCTTCAGTTTCCTTATTGGTAACATGGGATTGATTATTCCTATCTAGAACATCTAAGGGTTTAAAAAAATCATGGAGGGACCAGAGATGTGGCTTGGCATGCTTACCTACCATGAGCAAAAGTCCCGGATCCATCCCCAACATCACTTAAAGCCAATGTGGTGAGGCACACCCATGATCTTTGCATTAGAGAGGTGAAGATCAGAGGGTGAGTCGAGGAATTCAAGGTCATCCTTAGCTATATAGTGACTTTGAGGCTAGCCTGGACTATATGAGACTCAAAAAGTAGAAACAACAACAACAACAACAAAATCCAGGCTGACCCCATCAGAAGGCCAAGCTCTCACTACAGGCAGGAAACCAGTCAGCACCCTGGGCTGCCTGTCTTTCTTCTCTGGTGGGATGAACTTTGTAGGTGTGCTTCAGGAAGAGGGGCTACCTTCTTCCCATGATCTAGGTAAGGTGCAGCCCATGCCCTAATCACAAGAGGCCTCCAAAGACCCACTGAGCTTCTTGGAACTTAAGAGTCAAGGCTGCTGGCCCATGCTTGAATTATCAAGCTCCTGGCTTGTGTAGCTGTGGACACAATCCAGCTGTTAGCTCATGCCCCAGACATATGAGCGTGTCACCCAGCATAGGAGGAAGCCCCTCCTCCAGCCGCCTCCACCCTTCTCCCTCCCTGTCTCTGGGGAGCAACAGTTGCTTCTGTCAGAGTTTCCACAGCCTCTGTAACCCTCTGATCATCCACTCTCTGTGCCTGGCACAGGCCCTGCCCTTCCTGCCAGGGGCAGCTGCTGCTGGGGGAGCATCACTCTGGCACCAGGCACCAGTTTGACATAAACAGGAGTCTACAGACAGAGCCAACCTAGGCCACCCTCAGAAAGTGCCCCAGCTGCGTAGAACAGGGTTGAGCAAAGTCACATATGGGTGTCTGAGTACTAAGGGCTGGCTCCTTTCAACCTTTGCTGGTTGATCTGTTCAGAACCACCCTCAGGGGGAGATAGCTGAGGCCAAACAGTATCATCCATTCAGGAGCTTTGGTGTAACTCTGGTATAGAGTGTGGTTTGTTTCAATGCCCAGTTTACAAATCAGAGCAGAAGGCAGAGGTGGCAGGTGGGTTTGGGAGCTTGGGTGTAGCACAGATGAGTATGTGGTCCTAGGTTCATTCTCCAGCTTAGGACTCAGAATAGCCCAGCTGCATGTTGATTTTGGTGCCCTGTGTGATACTGAGCATGTGGCCTCAGATGAGCTCCCGTGTTCTGATCTGTCCCTGCTTTGTGTGGTGACAAGGTGATAAGAAAGGAAGTCCACCCAGGGGTAGTAGAACAAAAGTTTAGGGTCAGGATGGTAAGTGTACCATAGGCTGGAAAGTCATGAAAATCATGACAGTAGGCAACACTGACAGCAGGCACAGGAAGGTTAGGCTGGTTGAGTGTGTGTGAGAGGGACAGTCCTGGTAAGTGCCTGTAGCCTTCAAAGGAAAGGAGCCAGAGAGACAAGGATGAAGCCATAGTCCTAGTCATCAACCCCTTTTTAATTTAAAATTAAAATTTGAAACAGTGTTCCTCTAAGTTGCTGAGGCTGACACTGACCTCACTCTGTAGCTCAAGAAGATCTTGAATTTGTGGTGTTCCTATTTCAGCACAAGCTGGACCACTAGGTCCAGCTCACCCCCATTTTATAGCACAGAAAAGTAGGGTACCCTGAGCTGAATACCAGGCACACTGGTTGTCAAGCCTCCCTTTTAAAGAGGGCCAAGGGCATCTGAATTCTCAGTCCTCAAACCAGCAAGTATAGGAAGGCCCTGAGGAGGGACCAGGCTCCATCCACACCTCTCCAAGGCTGATAGGACCATGGTAGCAGAAGAGATGAGCAGAGAGACTGAGACCCAGGTGTGCAGCGTGTCTTTCCGGAACAGCCTCCTCCTGGGGTTCAAGGAGCCCTTTTCAGGTGTTAATGCTACAGGCTGAGTCCTTTGGTGCCTCCTGCAAACTCCCAGCCTAAGCTCTGTGCCTGGACCTAGCAACGGGATCTTGGGGTATGTAAAGTAGAAGGAGGAAGGTCTCCTTCTGTGTGGAGCGGGAGACATTTACTGCCCCCTCTTACCTGCCAAACAGTCTTTGGCAAGTTCACCTGTCACATCTGTTTGTCACATCTGTTGGAAACTTCATGGTGGCCTCTGCAGTTTCTGGTGGACTCTCTTGTGTTTGGATGCTCCAATGTCTGGGTGGTGAAGGGATACTTAAATATGTATTGTTTATCTCAAAAGTAAAGACAGAGAAAAGTGTAGAGAGCCGCGTAGTGCCATGCCTTAAAGTGGCGCTGGCTTCCGCCTTACACCTTCCCGCTGGTGAAGGCTCTCTGGCGTAAACAAGCCCTTAATTGGTTAAGTCTGTTCAGCCTGTCTGCTTCTGCATTAGAGTAGCCTATCTGCAGGGTCCACGTGGCTCACTGGGGTTGGTTAGCTCAAGGGTATTTAAGCCTGTGCAGGGGTCTCCCGGCGCTCTCTCTCTCTCTCTCTCTCTCTCTCTCTCTCTCTCTCTCTCTCTCTCTCTCGCTCTCGCTCTCGCTCTCGCTCTCGCTCTCGCTCTCGCTCTCGCTCTCGCTCTCGCTCTCGCTCTCGCTCTCGCTCTCGCTCTCTCTCGCTCTCTCTCGCTCTCTCTCGCTCTCTCTCGCTCTCTCTTTCCCCCTTTCTCCCCCCACCCCCACCCCCACCCCCGAGGGCCAGAAGCAACATGTTTAAAGGATCCTGATTAAAACTGCAAGAAGAAGATCTACCTGGAGTCTCGTCTTCCTTGCTGGTGAGGGCAGGCGCGTACAGATGGTGGCCCATACGGGGAATTTTTCCCCAAGCATGGCTCACAGTCATGAACAAGTATTGATCCTTCATGTTCAGGTTGTATGGCTTAGCACTGCACTCTGAGTTAGCTCAGGAAGTGAGCAACTCCAAGAAGGGCAAGTCTGGTTGCATGTGGGTTGGTGTCCAAGGCCCCACCTCCAGGAAAAAGATGCCGGACGGGTGTAGCACTGACTTGGCTGACTACCAGGATTCAGGGTCATTACAATGTCCACTGCTTTACTGGAGACCAGACCACTACCCTTGCCTGTTGCGTTATTAAAACAAAAAGGGGGAACTGTAGAGAGCCGCTTAGTGCCACGCCTTAAAGTGGCTCTGGGTTCCGCCTTACACCTTCCCGCTGGTGTAGACTCTCTGGCTAAACAAGTCCTTAACTGGCTAAGTCTGTTCAGCCTGTCTGCTTCCGAATTAGAGTAGCCTATCTGCAGGGTCCACGTGGCTCACTGGGGTTGGTTAGCTCAAGGGTATTTAAGCCTGTGCAGGGGTCCCTGGCTCTCTCTCTCTCCTCTTTCTCTCCTCTCTCTCTCCTCTCTCTCTCCTCTCTCTCTCCTCTCTCTCTCTCTCTCTCTCTCTCTCTCTCTCTCTCTCCTCTCTCTCCTCTCTCTCTCTCTCTCTCTCTCTCTCTCTCTCTCTCTCCTCTCTCTCCTCTCTCTCTCTCTCTCTCTCTCTCTCCTCTCTCTCCTCTCTCTCCTCTCCTCTCTCTCCTCTCTCTCCTCTCTCTCTCTCTCTCTCTCTCTCTCTCTCTCTCTCTCTCTCTCTCTCTCTCTCTCTCTCTCTCTCTCTCTCTCCCTCTCTCCCTCTCTCCCTCTCTCTCCCTCTCTTCCCCCACCCCGCGGGCCAGAAGCAACATGTTTAAAGGATCGATCTACCCGGAGTCTCGAGTTCCTTGCTGGTGAGGGTCAGGCCCGTACAGAAAAGGAGAGAGGGAAAGAGAGGGGGGAGGAGAACAGGGAGAGGGAGGGAGGGGAGGGGAGGAGAGAGGAGGGAGAGGAGAGGAGGGATGGAAGGATGGTGTCAGCTGGTTGTGGTCTCAAACCTGCCTGGGATGACAAAACTTACTGAACTTGTTCTTAACTGGCATCCTTCAGCACACAGAAACTAAGCAGTCCCGCACCCTCCCAGCCTTATGGACCTACACTAGTCAGTCCAGATATTAGGATCTCAGGCCCCTCAGCTGAAATGAGTCTTATCTAGCAAGTGTGGCCATGCATGCTTGTAACCCCAGTACTCAACATACTGAGGCAGGAGGATCCCCACCAGTTCCAAGCTAGCCTGGGCTATATAGTGAGACCCTGTCTCAGAAAATAAAAAGACGTTGAGATGGCTCAGCAGTTTTTGCCATGTAACCCTGGTGACCTGAGTTTGCTCCCTGGAACTCCCATAGAAGTAGGAGAAAAGTGACTCCTTAGAGTTGTCATGTGACCTCCAAGGCATGAGTGCTAACATGTCACAGGCACACTAATAATAAGGTTAAAAAAATTAAATGACTTGTACCAATGGTTGTGTATGTATATGTGTTCTGTATGTGTGTATGTGTTGTATATATGTGTATGTGTTTGTATATGTATGTTTACATGTATATGTGTGTGTGTATATACATATAGTGTATATACACATATAGTACATATATATATGTGTGTGTGCTTATGTTTGTGTTTTTATGTATATGTATGTGTACAAGGTGTGTGTATGTGCATGTGGAGTGTGCATTTGCATGCACTCCCATGGTATGAACCCTATTCACTTGCTATGGTGTGGCCACTCTGTGCCTCAGTTCCCTGTATGGAAGATAGAAGCATGGCCTTCATCATCCGCTGGAAGGCTAAATGAGGGGTGTTAATATAACAGTGACCACAAGCACAAACCCGGCCTTACCCTGTCCCTGCTCTGAGGACAAACTGAAGTGGTCACACCTGTATCTAGATGCCTGGGTAGGAACTTCCCAGTGCTTTGCACCATTCTTGGTCTCTGACACAGTCCAGCCTTCCATGTAGAGAAAGAACCTAGCTAAGATCAGGTAGCACACAGGTGAAGTGGGTGGTGGCAAGCATGACCTCCAAAGAGACCTGGCCTGTTCCAGGCTTGGTTCTGTCTGGAGGAAGTCTAAAGCCCAGAAGAGTGAGTGGGATGCCAGCAAAGATGAGTGAGGCTGCCCCAGGGACTTCTGGGTAGTGGTTGAGCTGGAAAACACCAGGCACCTTGTAGAATCTTGCAGGGGGGGGCAACATCAGAGACAGCAGGGGAGCAGCTGGGGAGGGGCCTTAAAGGCTTCCAGAGGAGAGGCACTGGGCAGACTTTGGCATGGATATTGCAGAGGTAAAAAGAACAGAACAAGGGTGCTGGCTGTGAGGCAAGCTAGGGGCCTATCAAGGAATGAGTGAGTGAGTAAATGATTGAATGTTTACCATGCACAGTAAGATCAAATTTGATGCTTAGAAACCATCCTATAGGGTCAGGGATCACAAAATGTGTCAGGCCCATGGTTTATTAAGTCATTACAATACACATCCTTTCTTGTTTTTTTGCATCTGTTTGTGTGTGTGCATGTTCATATGAATATGTGTGTACCGTGGTGCTCATGTGGAGGTTAGAGAACAATCTTAAGGGGCAGTTCTCTCAGAGTTCAGAGATCGATCTCAAGTCATCAGACTTGGTGGCAAGCCCCTTTACACACAGAGCCATCTTGTTGGTCCTGCTATATCTCTTACCTTGGTCCAACACACTGGAGTGTTCAGGAAGGTGAGGATGCAGGGTTCTCTGAGTTAGGGTCCCAGTTGAGAAAGCCAAGGGCCAAGAATGGGTGGAGAGGAGGCAGAGGACAGTGGGACTGTCCAGAGCAAGACAGGTTGCTAGTCAAGTGTTTGAAGCACACATTGAAAAGAACAGAATCCAGCCAGGTGGGGGTGTCACACACCTTTAGTCCCAGCACTCGGGAGGCAGAGGCACGTGGATCTCTGTGAGTTTGAGGTCAGGCTGGCCTACAGAGAGAGTCTAGGACAGCCAGAGCTACACAGAGAAACCCTGTCTCAAAAAAACAAAACCAAAAACCAAACAAACAGAAAAATAACAGAATACTGAAGTGCTGCCAATTATGCATGCCCAGCACAACCACCCCTGTCCCCAGGCCTGGCTCCATCTCACTGCTGACCAAGTGGTAGCAGGTGTCAGGCCCATTTCAAGGGAAGGAGACTGAGACCCACGCCAGGGGCAGCGCTGGGCCTGGCACTGGAGGCTTGAGGCATCAGTGGAGGTCAGGCTGTGCTAGTGGGAGGAGGCCTGAGCAGGAGAGAGGACAAAGCCCAGAAACCTAAGCTTGTTTACACCTGGGGATTAAGGCAGAGCATGTGGAGGGGGTGGGGCTGCCAGAGGAACAGGCAGGTAGCAGCAGGCCTAGGGGCAGAACTCTAGGGCAAGAGGGTGCACCAGTCTAGCCTTGCCCAGGGCGGTGTCTGCATGCCACCAGGCTGCCCATAGGTCAAACTTAGTTCCATTATTTTTTTTTAAGATAGGGTATCACACCACTTGTACCCAGTGGGGCCTTTTATATTCCTCAGACTAGAGAGTGTGCTGGGCTAGCCTTCTACTGCATTGAGGTTATGCAGCTACAAAGAGGCAGAGTAAGGGCTCAAACACAGACCCTGGCTGTGGAGTCCCTCAGATTAGCTCCTCAGCTGCTTGCTACTATTGCCCATGTTAAAATGCTTCATTTATAATGAACCCGAGGAAAGGCTCCCTCTCCAAACCAAGGGTGTTATAAAAGCAAATGTAAAGGCACTCTTGGTTTTGACATTTTATCTGGGTGCTCTTTACTTGTTCAGGACCAGAGACCTGTTTTCTGTTTATTGACCTAACAAAGCAACAAACGACAGGGAAACTTGGGCCTAGCCTTCCTCCTCAAAGACAGCCCCATTGACCTGTGACCAAACTAAGGTTCAGTACTATTGGTCATTGTCAGAGGCTCCTGGCCAGGTGGAGGATCTGAGCTGGGCTGAACAGCCTGCAGACTCCCAGGGCTACTTCAGAACTGTCTACCTTGCAGCTGCTTGCCAGGTAACACGCCCTCCTTCACTTCAGAGCCAGAACTAACTGTCTCCATCCTGGATGCCTGCAGAGAAAGGGCTGGCCCCAGGGTCAGGCCAGTGAAGCAGGACAGGGACCCATGCAGAAGTCACCCTTTGGGGGTCTTTACTTCAGCATAGGTTGGCTTGAAGCAGTGGTAACTGGCCCAGTCAGAATAAAGTAGAACCAGAACTTATTTGTGTTTAGTGACCTTGATTATACAGATTTATGGGCTATAGCATAATAAGTAGATATATGCATGTGGTGTAGTGTTCAAACCAGGATGGTTATCTTAGGCCACACATGGCCATACATGCCTAAAATCCCAACCCTTGCAAGACAGATACAGAAGGATCTCGTCTATTAGAGAGTTCTAGGTCAGCCTGAATTACATAAGATTCTGCCTCAAACATAAAGAAAAAATTGAGGCTCAATGGTTAAAACACCCACTGCTCTTTCAGATGGGGTAGCTCATAACCTCCAGTAACTTCAGCTCTTGAGGATCTGAGGCCTCTTCCTGAGGATCTGTGTGTGCCTGTATTCACACATACTCATAGAGCATAGAGGTACAATACACATATTAAAATAAATAAATACAAACACGTAAATTAATCTTAAAATAAAAAAAGAACCTTCTTGTTTATTTTGAGACAGAGACCCATATCCCCAGGCGGTTTTTGAACTGTACATGTATCAAAATGACCCTGAAGTTGTGGTCCTCCTGCCTCTACTTTCCACCTGCTGGGATTTTACTATCATTCCTGTTTATTTGTTTGTTTGCTTGCTTGCTTGTTTGTTTGTTTGTTTTTGTTTTTTCAAGACTAGGTTTCACTATATAACTCCGTCTGTCCTGGAACTCACTATGTAGTGCTGGCTGGCCTCAAACAAAGAGATTCACCTACCTCGGCCTCCCAAGTGCTGGGATTAGAGACATGTGCCACCACATCTGGCTTCCATTCCTGTTTCACTTGGTTGTTTGACTTGAACCCAGGGTTTCATGCTAGACAATCACTCTGCCAGGTACTCTCAGCCTTCCTTAATCTTCCTGCATCCATCCATCCATCCATCCATCCATCCATCCATCCATCCATCCATCCATCCATCCTTTCTTCCTTCCTTCCTCTTCTCATCTTCCTTTTTCTTTTAAAATAGTATCTGTTTATGAGGTCCAGTCTAACCTTGATGTCAGGCAATCCTCCTGTCTCAGCCTTACTAGGATTACAACAGTGAGCAGCCACTATCAGCTTCCCTAAATGTCTTTAAATATTCTTTTTTGATTCACAGTGACAGTTGTTGCTGCTCTTAAAATACAGTGTAATGTTTCAATAGAGAGCACCCAATCAAGGTCCTTAAGCATCTAACTCCCTGGATTACATTGTTGCAAGTCTCCAAGCCCCTCCCCACCAGATTATTTGGGTAAGAGTCCCTAAGGCTCTGCCTACCTACCCTTTCCCTTCTTGGTCCTTCCTTTCCAGCAGACTGTCTGGGTTCCTTTCTCTCCAAGGCTGGGACCTCAGATCCTCTCCCCTCATTCATTCCACTCACCACCTATCAGTCAAGACTCCCTGGAGTCACCCCAGGCTCTAACATCACAGAGAATGATGTGGGAGGGAACAGAGGACATAGACCATGGTATAGAGGGGAATGGACATTAAGGAGGCTGCAGAAAGAGCTGCCTCATCTGGGTCATTAAAGCCTTCCTGGAGACCTCCTGGAGGAGGAAGCCTGGTCTCACAGGACATAGTTTAGTCCTGAGTACTATTAGAGGCACATGTGCATACAGCAATACTCAAATTTCCTCCTTGGAAAGCAAACACCCCATTGAGGAACTGGATTGCGGATTCTAGGTCCCTCTCATCAGGCACCTGGCTCAAGGCTGGTTCCCTCCTCCCACACCTGTAGTCTTTTGTCATAGAGCTGCAAAATGGGGAGTGCCTTCATAAAAATGGGTGAAGGCCACAGCAGCTCAGAGAGAACATTGGACTTGCCAAAGTTCACATATCCAGTGGGAGCTTTAAGTGGATGACCCTAGCTCTTTTCCTTTCTCATCTAGTCTCATTATCCCCCACAGTTCTATCCTGAGGAGGGTGGCCGTCACTGGTCCTCCACAGAATCAATGGGCTCCAGCTCAGGTCCACATACAGCATGAGGGCTTGGGAATGAACATCAACAATGCTAGGTGTTATTGTTGATGAGACAGGCTCATATGCAGCCAGCACAGCCTCGAACCCGGAGATAACCCGGAGCTTCTGCCTCGGTCTCCTAAATACTGGGATTATAGGTATTATAGGTGTGTGTCACTAGGCCCAGGGAACAACACTAGTGGTGACATCTTACCTCCCCAAGCTCTTAGAACACTTGTGTTCCTCGTGGTTAACCCCCTAACTGGAAGAAGAAGCCTATTCTATAAATGCCTCCACTCTTCCTGGACAGAGTCCCAGAGAAGTCAAGTAACTGGCTCCCAGCTTCACAGCAGATAGATGTACCCATGTTCAGGACAGCCAGGGAAGGGAGTGTGCTCTGGCGATGGTGGATACTCTACCTGAATGGAGTCATTCCCAGGTGTGGGTGGTGACATGATTTGGGTGGTGTTTCCATTTGTAACTCTTGGCCCTGAACTGGGTGTCTCAGAGAGAAGAGACTAACTTGAACTTAGCTGAGCTCAACCTTGGCTGAGCTAACAGAGCAGCCTGGGGACTGGGCAGGGCCAGCCTCCAACCAGAGCTGACTCCCAACACTTGCACACGCACCTCTCAGCATCACCCTACCTTGTCACTGCCCAGGGCTGGCAGGCAATGTCCTTGAGCTCCAGGCATGCTCTGCCCTTACCTGCCTCTACCTGCCTGTTGGAATGTGGGGCCCTGGAAGCCAGAAGGCTCAGCTGAAGAGTGAGGAGGAACAGAGGGAAAGTGTGTGTGTGTGTGTGTGTGTGTGTGTGTGTGTCTCTTCTGGGAGTAAGGTAATCCTGAAACAAGCAAGAAGTGCTTGCAAGCTTCCTAGCCTGAGAATTTCCCAGGCATTTCAGAACAGGTCAGGATTTCAGTGGCCTTGCTTGTGAAATGGGGGTTTCTTAATGACCCTAAGTGTCGAAGCACTGAGGCCACTACCAGGAGTGGCCCAGAGAGGTAGGTGAAGTCTGCAGATTACACGGCTTTGCCTTTGTAACAAATATATATATATATATATATATATATATATATATATATATATATATATAATCAGGCCCTGGCTGATGGAGCAGTTCAGGGCTGGTGTCCCCATAGCTGTGACAGATGAGAAGTAATCAGAGGCTCTTTGTGTGTGTGTGTGTGTGTGTGTGTGTGTGTGTGTGTGTGTGTGTATGTGTGTGTGTGTGTGTATGCATGTGAGAACTCTTGTGGCAGGGGTGGAGTGGGATGAGATTCTTAAACCATAACAACTGAAGGAGTCTTTATTAACTGTATGTCTTGTTTTTTGTTTTTTGTGTGTGTGTGTGTGTGTGTGTGTGTGTGTTTTAAGACAAGGTTACATGTAGTCAGTCATGACCTTCAACTTCCGATTATCCTGTTTACCAAATGCTGGGATTAAAAGCATGTCCCACCATGCCTAGTTTATGCCATGCTGGGGATAGAAGCCAGGGCCTTGGGTATGCTAGGAAAGTACCCCAACAAGCTACAGCCCCAGTCCCACAGTCTAGAAAACGAAATGACTTGTCCCTGCTTAGCAAGAAGAAAACAGGAGGAGGGCCCAATGAGAGAGCTAGCCTGTGTCAAGTCTGCTTGGCCTGAGCCTTGACATTCCGTTCCAGTCTGAGAAGAAATAGAGCAGCAGCTTTCCACTCCTCATGTTTTCCAGAGCCTCCCTGGGCTGGGAAGGATGGATGCCAGGCAGATGTATACTCTTGATAAACTTTAGAGACAGGGCAGGCTCTGTGGGTGATAGGAGGGCTGCAAGCAGGTGGCTGTCGTAGCTTCAAATAGCCTATGGCTTCCAAGGGGCAGAGGGTACATCTGGGGCCTAACCTGAAGCAAGGGTGTGAGGCAGTGGACACCTGGAGACCTGGGCCAGGGTGGAGGCTGTAATGGTGGAATATGAAGGCTTCTGCATGGAGATTTCAGATGAGGGCACCCAGTGGCTTCCCCAGCCTCGGGCCACTATGTACTATGACCCGAGTGGAGAGGACAGGACAGACACACAGATAGACGTGCCATAGGACAGCTCTTGGCAGCCAGATTGTGACTTGGTGGCCTGCAGGGATACGGACAAGCAACAGGACTGGATGTCTGTAGATTGGAAAGGAGTTTTGGAAGAACAGCATCATTTTTATGGGGAAGACATGAGCTCAGAGACATTTGGTTGGAATGTTAGGATGAAAGGGCTGCAGTCAAGGTGTGGACCATCTGAATTCCTAAGACTGCTTGAAGAAAGGGTGCCTTGCTAAGACAACAAAAGCCAGGAAAGGCTGAGCTGTGGGGTGGGGACACTTCAGGATAGGGCCTGGTGGGATTTGGGGTGGGAGGAGGCTCTTCGAAGGCTGGAAGATGTGGTATAGTTGGCAGAATGTTTGCCTACCAGGATGCAAGAGGTCCTGGGTTTGATCCTCAGCATCAGCACCACTTACACCAGACATAGTGGTGCATCCCAAGTGGTCCTTGCACTTGGGAGATAGAGGCAGGAGGATCAGAAATTCAAGGCTACAAATTGAGTATGAGGCCAGCCTGGGCTATATGAGATGCTGCCTCAAGGAGAAAAAGCCAGGTCCCAAAGAAAATTCTTTCCCAATATCTGTTGCCTCCTGGCTGACTGTGGAGCATCAACTTTCTGGGAGTTTTGAGGCTGAGATTGATTGTAGTCTGAGTCCTGATTAGGTGAACCGATTCTGGGGCATCCAGAACCCTTAGACACTTGCTGGTTACTTCATCTCAAGGCCAAGCAAGTTGTAGAGTGGTGGGGACCTCAATCTCTCTTGTAGATGGTCTGCCCTGGACCTGTTCCCTAAGCCTTTGTGACTTGCTCTGTAAGGGACCTAATGCCTTCCTTCTGGTTCATCTGCTTCCCAGAGACTTGAAGACAGGGTCCTCAACAGCTGATGTGGTCTGAGTTGATCATTGCCAGCTCTAGCCACACCCACCACTACCTGCATCCTCATTGCTGAAGGGAAGACAGAAGGATACACAAGGCTGTGACTTCAGTGCCCAGAAGACCAGGTGTTTTTTTTTTTTTTTTTTTTTTTTTTTTTTTTTTGCTTCGTGTTTTGTTTGTTTTTTGTTTTTCAAGATAGGGTTTCATTGTGAGGTCCTGGCTGTCCTGGGACTCTTTCTAAAGACCAGGCTGTCCTCAAACTCAAGGAGATGGACCTGCCTCCTCTGCCTCTCAAGTACTGGGATTAAAGATATACACCACCACAGCCCAGCTAGGTTTTTGTTTTTTGTTTTGTTTTTCCAGCCAGGTTTCTCTGTGTAGCCCTGGGCTGTCCGGGACCTCTCTCTGTAGACCTGTCTTATTTCAGACTCAGAGGTTTGCCTGCCTCTGCCTACTGAGTGCTGGAACAGAATGTTTTCAAGCTGTGTCACTCAGCCTTGGGCTCAGCTACAGTACAATCTTGACTAACTCACAGGCAATGCAGATTAGGGTAGGAGAGGGGTCTGACTTGGCATAGATGGGTCAATCCTGCCTAGGGCAAGGAGAAGGTTAGTAAACTGATCATATCTCTCACTTAAGATACTTCCTCTCCCTGTCCCCTGCACCTGACCTGCACATCTGGAGGCCGGGTGGTCTCTCTTGAGAATTCCCCAATTAGTGTCTCAGAGGCAGCCCCCAGTCTCATGATTTTTCAAAGGGGATTGCCAGTGTAGAGAGCAACATTTAAGAACACTGCCTTAGGGCCAAAGAGATGGCTCAGCAGTTAAGGGTACCAACTGCTCTTCCAGAGGACCTGGGTTCAATTCTCAGCACCCACACGCAGCTCACACCTGTTTGTGACTCCAAGATATGACACCCTCACAGAGACATACATGCATGTAAAATACCATTGCATAAAACAAAAATAAAGATAAATAAGTTATTGTTAAAAAAGAAAAACACCTCCCTAGGAGCCAGGCTTGAGCAGGCTCATGCTGCTGGATGGCTCCTGCTTGTTCATCAACCTCTCTGAGGCTCAGTGTTCTCCTTCAAATAGAACAATCATCTCCTAACAGGGTTACAAGGATTAAATTACATAATTTGGGCAAATTACTCAATATGGAAAAACAGTAACTGACATAATTATGCTTACAATATCAATCTTGACGAGCGGAAGGAACACTTTGTTTGGGAGTTAATAGGGGTTGTTTAAAAGGTACAGAGGCATCTGCGGAGCATGGCTTAGGGGCTAAAAACCATTAAGCATAAATCCTCTCTCAGCATGACCGCTTCAGACCGCTTCATACTCCCTCCTCCGCGGAAGCTCCAAAATGAATGTCATCAACGTTGGCGTGGGAGTTTAATTCCAGGTCTGTGTGGGGCTTCTGCTCAGGAACGCATCGGGGCGGGCAGCTTTTGGCCCACTTATGCCTACAGAGAGGTTGCACGCCTATAATCCCAGGGAAGTGAAGGAAGGAGGATCAGCAGTTCAAGGCCACCCTCAGCTGTAAACTGAGTTTGAGGCCAGCCGGAAGGAACCTCCCTACCACAGGATGAGGAGAGGGTGAGGACACAAACACTGTGATGGAGTCTTTGGATAAAATGTGTGTGCATCTGCTAATTGTCACATTTGTTTGCTCACTACAGCCTCAAATTAGCAAGAATAGTTTTGTTTTATAGGTGGGGAAATGGAGGCACAGTACGATCAAGTAACTTCCCCAGAGCTCCACTGTTCTACTGTGCCTCGCATGCTAACAGTGCCACACTTCACGACCCAGGACACATGGCTGATAGCCATGTATGGAGATTCAGGGAACTGATATTCCCACAGCTAGGGGCTAGTTGGCTCTGGCTGGTTTTAAGAACCTATCTTTCTTTGAGCAGCTATGCTGGGGTCTGAGAATCAAGTCATCCCATCATTCATTGAGACACCTTTCTTACCTCTTTAATGAAGAATAATTGAGTACCAGGCCCTGTGCTGGACCTTCTTAGGATCTAGAGAAGAAATTAATTCTATATGTAGTCCTGTGAAGGAAAATCATGAGAAGTGGTTTCCAACTGGGTACTGAGGGATGAATAGGAGTTCACCAAGAAGAACAAACCACTTTGGCCAGGGAAACAGATCAGCAGCTATCATCAGAGAAGCTGCGTCCTGCAGCAGATTGGAACAAACACAGAGACCCACAGTTAGAAGATGTGAAGAGAGTGAGGGACCTTGGAACACTAAATGGAATGTCTCCATCAAATCCTTCCCCGGGGCTCAGGGAACCCTGCAGGAGAGGAGTCAGAAAGAGTGTGAGAAGAGAGGGGATAGAGGACACCAAGGAAAGAAGGTCCTCTAAACCAACAGCACTGACACACATATGAACTCACAGAGACTGAGCAGCATGTGCAGGGTCCGCACCGGATGGGGTTCTGGAGCTGAAAGGAGATGTGGACACAGGCCCCCATCTCTAACCCAGAAGCTATGTCCTATTGATTACTACTTGCAAAGGAAAGGATTCCTCCAAGGGAGTCTCACTGGGGAAACAAATTATTCTAAAGCATAGGCTGCATGCCTACAGAAAATGGTCAACAAGAGAGAAACTCAGGGGTACTTTGGAGGTTCCCTGTCTCATAGTGTCCTGTCAGGGTTAGTTTTAATTTTTTATCTTCTTAAAAAAATATTTATTATGTATACAGTGTTCTGTCTGCATGCATGCCTGCACAACAGAAGGGGGCACCAGATCTCATTACAGATGGTTTTGAGCCACCAAGCAGTTGCTGGGAATTGAACTCGGGACCTCTGGAAGAACAGCCAGTGCTCTTAACCTCTGAGCTATTTTTCCAGCCTCAAATTCTATCTTTTTATTTTTATTTTATTTATATATTTTTCTTTTCTCTTTTTACTCCACAGATCCTTTGCATGTATAATACAGCTTTCAGTTTAGTGTTTTTATGGGAGTCCTGAGTGTGAGAATGAGCAGATCTCCGTTTCTTGTGCCTTTTCTCGGGTTACCTTCCTTCTGTTGGTTTGTTTTGTGCAATTCTGATGCATTGGTTTTTCTTTTTGTTTTGCTTTTGTTTTTGTTTTTTGAGGCATGGTTTTTCTGTAGGTTTGGAGACTGTCCTGGAACTCTCTTTGTACACCAGGCTGGCCTTGAACTTGTAGAGATCCACTGCCTCTGCCTCCCAAGTGCTGGGACTAAAGGTGTGCACCACCAACACCCAGCATTGGTTTTTCTTTTATCTTATTTTATTGTTATCCCTTAGGAGCCTGTTTGTTTTCTAATGAGACAGAAACAGGATGGATCAGGAAGGGAGGGGAGGAGAGGATCTGGGAGTGGACAGAGGGAAAATCATAATATGTGAGGAAAACAAACTATTTTCAACAAAAAGGAAAAGTGGAAGAAGAAGAGGAGGAGGAAGGAGGAGAAGAAGAAGAGGAAGGAGGAGGAGGAGGAGGAGAAGAAGAATAAGAAGAAAAGAAGAAGAAGGAGAAGGAGAAGAAGAAGAAGGAGAAGGAGAAGGAGAAGGAGAAGGAGAAGGAGAAGGAGAAGGAGAAGGAGAAGGAGAAGGAGGAGAAGGAGAAGGAGGAGAAGGAGAAGGAGAAGGAGAAGGAGAAGAAGGAGAAGAAGAAGAAGAAGAAGAAGAAGAAGAAGAAGAAGAAGAAGAAGAAGAAGAAGAAGAAGAAGAAGAAGAAGCATAAACCGAACATACATAAAGGCACTCCAAAGCCATGGCCCTGGAAAAGCTTGGCTCTATCTGGAGATACCATGGCTTAGTATCTCAAGATAGCAGCACAAAGGGGGGGGGCTCCATGTAATGTGTCACTTGTGGAGTGAGCTGCTCGGGACTCTGGATAACCTACATGGAGCCTGAGCTAGGGTACAGGTGGGGTTGATGCAGATTGTGTGAAGGTGGAAAGGGAGATTGATCCTGAGTGTCCCCAGATAGCACCCAGCTGAGTCGAGGGGAGAGTTAGGTATTCAAGAGGGGACTCATTGAAGGCCTGGTGGGAGAAATGGGGATGGAGTAGGCATGAGCCACCTCCACCCAGTACCAGGCTGAAGAGTGTAAGTTCCTTGAAAACCCAGCCTGCAGGAACCTAGGTGGGGCTGGACCCAGGTGGATGTCATAGGGAAGAAAAATGAAGCTGGATTTTTACTCCATCACCCCATTACCCATTAGGAAGATCATTTTGGGAACCACTAGCTTTCTCTTCTACAGGCTAGACTGTGTCTGCCAGCCTGTGGCCAGGTGGAGACCTAGCCCTGTCAGTTGGTTTGTCCTCTGGAAGGACTCAGACCTCACCTGAACCTTCATGCTGATCTACCTCAGTCTCTCAACCCCTCTGTTTTACCTGTCCACACCACTGGTCACTCCTGGAAGGCATTTCTGATTCTGACATTTGGCTGCTCAACTCCTCACATAAGCCCTTGATGCTCAGGGCCTCCAAGAAGCCAGACACATCTGTCTTTCTGTGTTGCATCTCTCCCCCACTCAGCAGGAGCTTCATGCTCTGACTGCAGAACATATGCACCTTCTCCAGGGAACCCATGCTGTTCCCCCTGCCTAGGATGTTTGTCCTTGTGCCTGTCGAGTGACTGTAACCCAGGCTAATATCTATGGGGTCGAATCATTAGAGGAGGGAAAGGAGAGTTGGTACATGGCCAGCACATCTTGCCACAAACACGGTTCTCATCCAAGCTGGCAGTCAGACCCCAGAGCCTCAGGGGTGGGCACCAGGCCACCATGAGGAGGCGAGGTGGCCAGGCAGGACTCACAGCACAGTTTCCCAAGCTGCCAAAATTCTGGAATGTGTGGTCCCGTCCTGTCTCGTCTGTGGTTAGGGAAATATTCAGCTGAAAATAAGCACTCTTCATTCCTGATGAGGAATGACATCAGGGACCCTCTGACCCACACAAAAGAAGCCCGAGCATCAGCCTGGTCATATTTGCCTCTGGAGGTCACCTGTACCACGATGTGTGACACCTCATTATATATATATCTCTGCCAATATATCCGTAGCCTTCACTTAGGAGAGAGCAGCTCCTGCCAACTCAGACATACAAATCCCACGAAGACCCAGTCCAGGGTGTTCTGTCCTGCCTCATCTCTGTCTGCCCTTTGAGCACACCTCCTGTGGTTGGCTGTTCTTCCCATATACTAGTCTGTAGCTCTGACTTCCTATATACTAGTTCTTCCCACATTCTAGTCTAGCTCTGGCTAGAACTGATTCCCTGAAACCAGTCCAATTGCCACTGTCCCCAGGTTCTATGGCTTCCTCATCCTTCCCAAGGATAGCCCTGAAGAAGCCTGGGGGCCAGCTGTGGGTGGACTTCCTTCCACTGTCCTCTGGTGAGGATGTCCTCTCTGTCCCCCGTCCCCCGTCCTCTTTATCTTGCTCTGACCTCTCTCCCTACTCGGGATAAAACTATGTAGCTGACAGTGCAGGTTTACACCTGGGAAGGGACTAGAGCAAGGACTCAATAGATGGCCAGCATCAGGAGTCATCCAGGGGATCATGTTAGGGCTCGTACTTTAGTCTATAATGGGCAGAGTTCACCAGGGTTAAGGTTTGGGTCTGAGGTCTGCATACAGGCAGACCAGGGGCTAATTTACTACCTGAACCAGGAGTAGGGATTAGTATACATGTTTAGTGTTCAGACTTCAAGAACAAAGTCCAATGTAAGTTTATAGCCAGAACTAATCTCGGCCTGTGAGCATCAGCTTTTACTTGTTACCTAGTCCAGTCTGAGACCAGAGTCATGGTCTCCATTCTGACTAGGATCAGGGCTCAGCTAGGCACAAGAGCCAGGGCTAACCATCCACGCAGATCAGATGTCCATGAGAAGGGCTGAGTCCGAGGTCAAACTCAGTCTTAGGTTCTAACCAGGAGGAAAACCTGAAGCCAGGGTCAGTCCATGCTTTTAACCCAGTATAACCCGGGCGTGGGAGGGATGAAGGCTTAGTTTGAAGCAGGATCGAGGCTCAGCCTACATTTTTTACAAATTCCTTCTGAGCACATAACAGAGCAGACAGGGCTTCAGAAACACTCAATTAACTCCCAAAATGTGGGCCCATGCCATCAACTGACATCTTCTATTTCTCACACCAGCTTTCTCTAGGGAGCCATCTCCGGGGATGTCCACACAGCCATCCAAGTTACTACCAGCCTCCTGCAGAGGAGACTGCTGGCTCCAGGATGGATAAGGAAGAATCTGTGGGAAGAGGAGGAGGGACGGGGTGTGTGCCCAGTCCCCCCCCCCAGGCTCTGCAGCCCCCTTGGAGCGGGCATGTTGACAGGAGACTTAATGAGACCCAGAGGGAGGTGCTCTCATAGGGCCACCTGGAAGCAAGCCCGGGTTGGGAATTAAATTAAATGTTGGTGTATGTCCCAACAAGCACAAAGGCGAGAGCCCGGGCCAGGGCCCAGTCACTGCGGGAGTTTGGCGTAATTACAGGGCAAAATAAGTTTCGGAACTTGCATAACTCCACTAAGTGGGCCCTGAGGCTTAGGTGGAGTCACTCTCCCCTAGAAAACACTTGCACCCTGAGGTTGCACCTGTGAGCCACCATCACTTCTTCAGGTGACAGGGTGGGAATGGGTACAGAGCAGGAACTTGGTTCTTGTCCCTGTGTTGTAGAGGGTCAATAAGCAAAGGCCACTTGTGTGAGACATAACAAGCCACAGGTTCCATGTTGCAGTCCTATCTCAGGCTATGGGAAGAGCAGCAATACCTCCCCACGCCCCAGGGGAAGAGGATACAGCTACCAGGCAGAGAAGCCTACAGAAGGATGCTGGCTGGACAGGACACAGCAGGAGAAAAGGAGGGGCCCCATGCTGAGTACTCATGCAGGGCTGGGGAGGCAAGGGACAGGGGTGAAGGCTCACCATGGCTGGAGAGTCAGGGAACAGGTATGCAGGCTCACCACGGAGTCTCCATTCCATCCTCACAGCACCTTCAGGATCTTCCAGGTGGGTAAGCAGAGGTTCTGGGAACTCCAGTCACCTGCCCAAAGCAACAGCCCAGAGGTGGCTCTAGGATTAGACACTAGGCTGCTGACCTCTGAATGGCTGTCAATACTCTGCTTCCTACATCGTAAAAAGAAAACACCTATCATGTGCCTCACACTGATGCTCTGCCTTTCTCTGTCTTTGACAA
The DNA here is from genome assembly GCA_030556225.1 of Cricetiscus sungorus. Taxonomy (NCBI): domain Eukaryota; kingdom Metazoa; phylum Chordata; class Mammalia; order Rodentia; family Cricetidae; genus Cricetiscus; species Cricetiscus sungorus. The sequence continues at coordinate 5,192,892 of JANBXA010000735.1, read as the reverse complement.
GACAACAAACAAGGTAAGCAATGGAAGATTGTTACCTTTCCCCCCACCTCACAGATGGGGAAACTGAGGCAGAGAGCAGCAATGTAATCTGATTCATTTTCTATATCCCCTTCCCCCTCTTTTTAGGTAGGTTTCCATGTAACCAAGTTTGGCCTCAAATTTGCCACACGGCCAAAATAACCTTGAAGATCTGATTCTCCTATCTCTATGTCCCAAGTGCTGGAATTATTGGCATGTACCCCATACCTGGCTTATGTGGTACCAGGAGTGAACACTGGACTTTGAGCGTACTTGGGAAGCAGTCTAGTAGCTGAGCCTCATCCCCAGCCCTGGCATACGTCTGCAAACTCAGGGCTTGGGATGAGGAAGCAGGAGGACCAGGAGCTCCAGGTCATCCTCGTCTATATAGAGAGGTCAAGGCTAGCCTGGACTACACAAGACAAGTCTCAAAAAAACCAACAGCAGAGATAACACTAACACACACACACACACACACACACACACACACAAAGAGATTACAATAAAGAAGAGTCAGGCATGTTAGGTGGCACATGCCTTTACTTCCAACTCTTGGGAAGAAGAGGGAGTTGGCAGATCTCTGTGAATTTGAGGCCAGCCTGGTCCACATAATGAGACCGGGTCACCAAGAAGAAGGAGAGTTTGGAAGAGGGAGAAGGGGAGGCAGCTAGGGGATGGCTGGTAGACAGTGGGAAGGTGGGGCAGCATCACTACCCAGGGCCTGCGCATCAGTGCCACAGGCATGCTTCCTACCTGGTCTTCCTGCCTCTACTTCCTGTGCACCAGGATCACAGGCATGTGACACCACTCAGTTTTGCACAGTGCTGGGGGTTGAACCAGAGCTTCATGTATGCTAAGTACTGAGTCATGTGGAAGATCCTCTGTGCCTTCATTCATCACAGCATTTCACTTGTCTGGTTTTAAATCAAGTGGATTGTTGATATTTATTTTTAGATAGGTCTCACTGTGTAGCTCTGGTTGTCCCAGAACTTACTTTGGTAGACCAGGCTGGCTTTGAACTCAAGAGATCTACCTGCTCCTGCTTCCTTAATGCTGGAATTAAAGGTGTGGCATCATGCCTGGTATTTGTTTGTTTTTCAGATATGCCCTTCTCTGGCAGACGTTTTCGTTCCCATTTAATGTTTTTTTTAAAGAAAGGGTTTATTTATGTATATGGTGTATAGGTCTGTGCACCTGAGTATATGTATATGTGTACTGTACAGATGCTAATGAATGCCAGAAGAAGGGGTTGGATTCCCCTGGAACTGGAGTTCCTGGTGGTTTGTGAGTCACCTGATGTGGGTGCTGAGAACTGAACCCCATTCTTCTGCGAAGGAGCAAGCACTACTGCTGAGCTGCCTGTCCAGTCCCCCATTAATAAACACAATTGCTGTTGATGCCCTGGTTACTCCATGTTACCATAGTCAGGTCAGAGGCAGCTGGACAGGGAATGGGAATCAGGCTTCCCGATGAGGGCTGGTCTCAAAGACCAGAATGTAGGAATGCTCTCACCCTTGGCACATGGGTCACTCCGGGCCAAATGTATGAAGGTTCCCTTCCCACGGTAACCAGCTGGCGGCAGATGAGGAAAGATAGCAGTGTGCCCAGCTGGGGCTCATGGAAAGGTCAGAGGGTAAGGCAGAGCAGCTGCTTGCTTGGGCCAACCAAGGAGCAGCAGGCCCAAGGCCCAGGAGCCAGCCACACTTGCAGCCAGGAAGCCTGTGACACACCCCTTTCTGTGGCTCCCCAGGATACAGGGGTCCCCTCCCCCTCCACAGATCTCTGTCCTCCTGGAAGCAGTGTCTGGCCCTGTTCCCTGACAATGGAAGCCACTTAGGCTCACTGCTACCAACCTTTGCAACAGTGGAACCCAGTGCCAGGAATGAACGTCCCACCCTTTCCCCAACAGACCTTCTTCACCCTTTGTTGGAAATGCCAAGTCCCCTTTGAGAATGTTTTTAAAGAATATTGATGGCATCTGAGCTCGGTGGCCACAAATAGGATGTGACTCATTCTGAAGCCTGGATTTCCAAGTGTGAATGAATGAGAGGACAAATATTATGGGGGGGGGGGGTTGGGGAATGGCAGGGTGGGTCATAAACCTTGCTCCCCTTCTCTGCTGACACCTGGATCCTAGTCCCTGGATGGAAGTGGTCCCTGCAGCATCCCAGCTTCTGCTCTCTGGGCAAGGCTGCAGCATCTTGCCCCAGAGCTACAGAGGACCACATGTTCACCAACCCTAGGTGGCTCACAATGGAGCTCTCAGCCCTACATGATGGGGCATCCTGGCTGGAGACACACTTGTGACCTCCAGTCTGGGGACACAAGAACAGCAGCATGTGCTTCAGGGCTCAAGCACCAACCCCAGCCTTACACATTTCAGCCCCAAGCCTTGAATTTCTGAATCTGCTGTATCATCCCAGTAGGAGTCATTAGGCTCATGTCAGCTTCCCTTACACAGCTATGTGAACTGGTCCACAAGGGACTGGCTTGGCTTGAAATTACTATGCTATGTGTTGTGGCGCACACCCATAACCCTGCACTCAGGAAGCTGAGGCAGAGTGCCAACTGGGCCAAAGCGTGAGATTTTCTTTCTCAAAACAAAAAACAAACAAACAAACAAAAAACAAGAAAGAAAGGAAAATAAACCGGATGTGGTGGAGTACTTCATTAATCCCAGCACTGGGGAGACAGAGGCAGGCAGATCTCTGAGTTCAAGGCTAGCCTGGTCTACAGAGCAAGTTCCAGGACAGCCAGGGCTGTTACACAGAGAAACCTTGTCTCAAAAACAAACAAACAAACAAACAAACAAAAAAAAACCAAAGGGAGAAAAAAAGTATTTCTTGCTCTTACAAAGGACCCAGGTTTGGTTCCCAGCATCAACATGGTGGCTCATCCCATGTAACCCCAGTTCCAGAGGATTTGATAACCTCTCTGAACCCTGTGAGGTCCTTGTCACATGTGGTGTACATACATACATACACTCAGACACATCCACCCACCCATCCAACCTCCCACACACATATAAAATTTTTTAAAAATTTTAAAAAGAGGAAGCGTGGGCGAGGAGGCTCAGTGTTTAAAAGCTTGCATTGCTCTTCTAGATTCGGCTCCAGCATCCCTGTCAGGAGGCTCACACCCTTTGGTACCTCCAGCTCCAGGAGATCCAGCGCCCTCTTCTGGACTTCATGGGCACCTGCATTCACACTTGCATATACCCACACAGATATACAAATATAAACATAATTAAAAGTAATATAAATCTTTTTAAAAAGAAAATAATTAAGTAAATACATATTAAAATAAAAATTATCCAACCAATCAATCACTCAATCACTGATCTGAAGCTCCCACTGCACCCAGATAGGTAGGACTTTAGTTCCCCAACTGGCTTTTCTGCCATAGGTTTTATGGTAACAGTTACCTAGGCCTGACAATGTTGGCTCTTCCCTCAGACCTTCAGACATCCTGGAAAACTGCAGTGGGGTGATGTGGCTTGCTATTGCTGTCTTGATTTTGTCTGGCCCTTTTGTGGAACTTTTGATAATGTCAACAGGACTCGGCCTTGCCTAATCTCAATCTCCTTCAAGGCTTAATAATGATGCAGATCAGCCTTCATCATGGGAAACTCCAGACCACAGCAGGAAGTAACATGGGTGGTACTCGGGTTCCTGGAAGACCCCAGCCTGTTTCCAGAAAACCTCTAAGTATTCCTTCTGAATTCTAATCCCTTCCCTCTCCCTCATGGTTTCTTCATATAGAACTGAGGCAGCTTTCCAGCCCCTGGAGGGGGAAGCTGATTTCTGGGCATAACTCTATCTTCTCCATTCTTTGGCCAGCAAAGACTTTCTTTGTCTCCTGACCCTCTCCTCTGTGTCTCTCAGTGGGATCAGCTGCTGAGTCTGGGTTTGATAATAGAGCTGGGTGCAGACTCTTCTACCCCTTAAGTGGGAGAGCAGAGATGGGGCCAAGTCTCAGGCTTGTACAGCCTCGGGCTTCTGACACAGTGGGTTCTTTCTTAGTGTCTTAGAAAGAATTTGGTAAGAAAACACCAACGGTCACCCGTGACTCAGACTCAACCCTGCTGGAGGGGCTTTGTGAGGGGCAGGCCGGCCAGAGGGAGAGAAGCCCAGGCTCTAGTTTTGTTTTTCTTTGTTTTTGGCAGTGCAGGGATAGAACCCAGGCCTGATGCATGCTGGGCAAACATACCCCACACTGAGCTGCACTCCCGCACTCCTGCCCTAACCCCCCAGGTTTGTGGGCAGGTTAGCCAGGAGGTGCTCCCTCCAGGCAAACCTGTGATTTAGGACTATTGAAGGCAGATTCTAGCTGGGTTTTTGGCTCTGAGAAGAAACCCACTCAGCAGCTTTGTGGCAGGGGAGATAGGAAAGTCCTAATTGGAAGTACTCAGAGAGTGTCATGCTCTATCAATCTTCCCAGTAGCCCAATTTTCTTTTCTTCTTCTTCTTCTTCTTCTTCTTCTTCTTCTTCTTCTTCTTCTTCTTCTTCTTCTTCTTCTTCTTCTTCTTCTTCTTCTTCTCCTCCTCCTCCTCCTCCTCCTCCTCCTCCTCCTCCTCCTCCTCCTCCTCCTCCTCCTCCTCCTTCTCCTCCTCCTCCTTCTTCTTCTTCTTCTTTGTTTGTTTGTTTTTGGTTTTTCAAGACAGGGTTTCTCTGTATTGCTTTGGAGACTGTCCTGGAACTCACTCTGTAGACCAGGCTGGCCTCTAACTCTTAAACTCACAGAGCACCTACCTCTGCCTCCCAAGTGCTGGGACTAAAGGCGTGCACCAACGCCCAGCCTTCTTTTGTTTTTTCAAGACAGGATTTCTCTGTGTAATAGCCCTGAAATTTTTTCTGTAGGCCAGGCTGGCCTCTAACTCACCTGTCTCTAGTAGCCATCTTTCTAACTGGAGGGCAAGGTCCAGGGAACTCACATAGCCAACCATGTCTTAACTCTTTTAAAAGTCAAGTCAGATGGCCATGGGTCTGATTCTAACAATAGGGAGGTGGAGGCAGGAGGATTGCAAGTTGAAAGTCATTCTCAGATACATAGTAAATTAGAGGCCAGCCTGAGCTACATGAGACTCTGACTCAAACAAACAAAAAACAAACAAACAAACAAACAAAACCCCCAAACCAACCAAACAAGAAAATATCGAGATGAGGGAGCCTGGGCCAGCCCAGAGCTGACTCAGTCTGAGACTATCTGAGACTACTGAACGAAGAATGGCGAGTAAACCAGGTGAAGACACATGCCCACTAGGTGGTCAGAGCCTGTGCTGTACTCCCAGGTCCCCTGTGGTGTTTCATGAAGATAGGAGACCCAGAGCTGAGTGTAGACCAGGCCAGGAAAGAGGGAAGGCAGACTTCAGCCTTGCCTCTGGGAAGGAGGGCCAGCATAAGAGATCCACGGGGACTCACTAATTCTACAGGGCTCAGCTCGGCTGTCACGTGGTGTTAAGTACCTCATTCTAACCCCAGCCAGGGAAAGGGATTAAACTTGATGGAGCAGCGCCAGGGCAGGCACCAAATGCTCTCTTCTTCCTCCCTCTCCTCACCTGGGTGTTCCCACTAGCCAACTGCAGAATCCCTGCCTCCGACTCCTCCTACAGTCCCAGTTCAGATGTGTCCATCCTGATGCTAACAACACCTTCCCTGAGCCCAGTGCTGTTCAGGACACAGAACACAGAACAAGAGCCTGGCACTCAAGGCTCTTGGCAATCTGACTTGAGCTCAGTATCTCTTTTTCCATTTTCCTTCAGCAGCTCACATGAGCCCTTTGATCGTGTATTTTCCTCAGATACATCTTCATACTTCCCTGGAATCTCCAAGAGACACCCTTACTTCCCTGGACTGGGCATTGTATTAATAATTCTTTTCACAAAAATTCCATCCTATAATATTCTCATAACATCTCAAATCTGATGTTTGGGGGACAACAGTAGTGATTGAAAAACAAAAACAAAAACAAACAAATTCACAAGCCAAGATGAATATCTCAGCTCTCAGGGTCACCAACTGGAAGGGGTGACCCAGGTTGTACAATCCCAGAGATTTCCTGGAGGAGGGGAGAGCTGAGCAAGACTGATTGAGTTCCCAACAGAGAGAGCAGCATGAGGGAGGCCACCAAGTGGGAGGCAGCAGAACAAAGCCAAATAGAAATTCATGACAGTCTATGGGTTTGTTGTTCCTTTTCTTTTCAGGCAGAATTTCACTGTGTAGCCCAGGCTGGCCTGCAACTCACTATGTAGACCAGGATGGAAATCACAGAGATCTACCTGCCCCTTCCTCCTGAGTGCTGGGATTAAAGCCACTACTCCTGGCACTTTTACAACCTGACTTCTCTGGTACCCAGAGATAGCTTTGGTTTTGACTCCTCATTTGTGATGTACCACGGGCCAGCAGAGCTTGCCTGGATACTTGAAATCTTTTCTGTGTCCTGACATCCCAGCCTTCCACCAAGTGACCTCTGCTGCCTTTTGCCAGGGGCTGGGCTGCTATGTACAGACCTGGGGGAGATCGGTTTGTCCTTGCCCCAAGTTGGTAGCAATGAAAACATTTTGGGAGGGCTACCCAGGCAGTGGCCAATTTTCTAGTTTGAGTGCCTTGTCTGGATAGCTAGTCTGTTATCTTGTCTTGGGTCATCTAGCCATGGCAGGTTGGCAAGGTGCCAAATGTCGTCTTCTGCCTAATCTAGATCTTGACCTTTTTTCAGGTAGCTATTGCAACAGATGACCCCAGTAACAAATAGATACAAGCTTTGGGTGGCTGGGTAGGTGTCCAAGACTCTGTGAGGGTTTCCCATGACGGTTCCTGTATGCAAGGCTAAGACATTTGATGTCAAAGCCACGATAGGCTAGAGAGAGACAAGCAGGGTAAGAATGTTTATTGTCTTTGCTCTAGCCTGCCCCTCCCCTTTCTTTTTAGACATGGGCTCATGTAGTCCAGGCTGGCTTCAAACTCACTACATAGTCAGGGACGCTCTTGAACTTGTGACCCACCTGCTTCCACCTCCCAAGTGCTGGGATTACAGGTGTGTGTGGGCCACACCATCCCTGGATCAAACCCAGGGCCTCCCTGAGAGTGCTAGGTGAGCACTCTGTCTGCTGAGCCATACTACTTTCCATGCAGGCTCAATCCTGCCTTCTACAAAGTCCAGTTTTCCTTCAGCACCAGGCCCCGAGGTTCATAAAACTGTCCTGGGATGGACATGGGTACTCTGCAGAGGAGAACTGGGGGGAGGGAAGAAGGAAGACCTTCCCCAGGCCAGGGTAAACAGGGAGACTCTATCCCCCTTTGAAGGCAGGAGGGAAATGGGGCTCCTTCGGGTGGGACTGCTATCCCATTGAAGCTACAGCTGGCTGGGCCTTTCCTGAACGATAGTGATGCAGGGCTGGGGAGTGCTCTTTGATGTGTGGCAGTGGCGAATTGAAAGGCAGTACAGAAAGTTTGGATTCTGGAACCTGCTGTGGCCTTGGATGTTGGTCTCACTGCACAGAGCCCAGCCTCAGATTCTGAGCAACTCCTGGAGCTTGCCCATCAGATAAAGAGCAATCTTACATCACACTTCTCCTGGCACCTGGCACTGCCAGGGCCATTTCTTAGCCAATGTCAAGGCTGTTTAAAAACAACAGAAGGAGGAGGGTGCTGAAGAGGCCCCGATTCCCTGTGCCCGTCCCCCCAAGTCTGCTTCCAAAGACCCTGGCTCTTCAGGTACAGTGTCTCACGGCAGACACTACCCCTCCCTCCCAGGGATAGCAGGCTGGACAGAGGTCCAGGGAAAATGGAATTTCAGCTGCCCAAGAAGGAAGCCTGCAGCCAAAGTCTACCCTAAGTGTTACTTTCCTTAGGAAAGTTTCTATTGGGCATCAGAAACTTCAGGGAGACCGGATTAAGAACTATTTATCTTAACTGGATTATGGTGGCACAGGCTTTTAATCCCAACACTTGGGAGGCAAAGGCAGGTGAATTTCTTTGAGTTTGAGGGCAGCCTGGTCTACAGAGTGAGTTCCAAGATGGGCTTCAACACTACACAGAGAAACCCTGTCTTGAACACCCCCCTCCAAAAAAAAAAAAAAAAAAAAAAAAAAAGCTTATGTTTTGGTTGGTTAATCTGACAGCTATGCCCATTGAGCCTATGAACTTCACTCCCCAGAGAGAAATCCCCAAACTATCTTAGGAACCCCCACATATGAAGTCCAGGTATACATCTTCAAAAAACCACAAATGCCACATGGCGGTGTGGTTTGGTGGCGGATGGAACCTTTACTGAGCATTCATGAACTCCTGGGTTCCAGCCCAGCACTGCAAAGCTTCAGATGAGAAAGAATAGCAGAGACATTGCATTTCCTCTCCCGAGACCTAAGGTTCAGAGTGTAGAAGGCCTTGTCTTGTAACACAAAGCCAGAAGTGTCCACAATGCTCAGGGCTATACGTTGCTTCTTGGGCTATGGGGGAGGTGGCTTGGTATTCTCAGTCCAGCTCTTCAGAGAGGATACCTGGGGCCCTGGGAAGGAGGGGAATCCCTGGGGCACTCAGAAAGTGTGATGCTGACTAGCATAAGCCTTGACTGTCCCTAACCCAAAGCACCTCTCTGAGCAGCCGCAACACCCTGATTAGGAAAACTGGCTGTGCTGTGACCCTCCGAACTTCTTCCTGGACCAGAACCCAGCCAGGTGTGTTTTTCTCCTTGAGCCTCAGTTTCCCCCATCAGTGAGATGCACTGACATCAGGGCATCAGTCAGGAGAAGGGAAGATACCCTGCCCGTGATGGCTCCTACCCACCTGGCTCCTTAGCAGCCAGCAGCCATCTTCTATCCTACCTTTCCTGTGCCCACTGACCCTGTCACCTGTGCTGACTGTAGGGCCTCTCTAGATGCTCAAGCTACAAGGAGGCTATGGACTCTGGTGCAAGAGGCCATGTTGCTGTCCCTCAAAGCAAACTGGCATGGACCTCGGACAGAGAACTAAGAGCCCTGCAGAAACCAGCATGCCTTTCACCTTCTCCAAGCTCTTTTGTGTATCCACCCTGGAGGGGCTCTGCCCAGGTCTCTGCCCAGTGCCTAGGAGTTGGGCTTCTCCTTGAGGCAAGAAGCCCTTAGTGACCCTAACCTCCCCCAAATGGCTCTTACCTAATGTAACCAACAGTCATTGATGGTACATGGGCTCTACCAGGTCCCAGGGACCTCAGGGATCATGTCATTGGAGCACTAGCCCTGCAATACACACTCCACTTTAAATTCCACAGCAGAATGACAGAAAGGTCCCACTGAGGTCCGCACGGTCAGTGGCAGATCTGTGACCTGGATTCATTCAGGTCAACTGCTGTCTGCACCCCAAGTTACAGTTCTGCTGCTTTTCAGCCCCAAGCATGAGCCTGGCACATGGTAGATGCTTGGCAAAGAGCTGTCACTTTGTCCTGTGTGGTATATATGCATGTATGTATGTGTTCATGAGCACAAGCATGTGCCTACATGTGCACACACCTGTAAGTGGGACCAGAGGTCAACACTGGATGCCTTTCCCGATCATTCTCCTTATTTTCTGAAACAATATCTCTCACTGAACCTAGAGCTCACTGCTTTGCTTGGGCTAGCAAAGCCCCAGCAAGCCCCAAGAGCCTCCTGTCCCCACCTCCCAGGTGCTGGGATGGCTGCTGAGCACTGCCTGGCATTCCACGGGTGCTGTGGGCTTTGTGCTCCTGGACTGTGTCAACAGGGGCCCCCAGCCTGCCTCCTGCCTTTCTAGGGGAGTGGCTACTCTTTTCAGGTCAGGACCGGACCATGTTGGTCTGACAACCAGAATGGCACCTGATAAATCCAGTGTTCTTACCTGGAAAGAGAGAGCATTATTCAGGTGCACATATCTTTTTCAACTAATTGGAAACTACATCCTAACCCCAAGCATTCCTGTAGCTTCTGCACAGTTTGGGCTGAGTGTCAATGAAAGAGTCCTTAAGAGGCTTACCACACCTTTGAGTTCAAATCCCGCCTTTGTCACTTGCTGTGTGACTTTGCCTAGGTATTTCTACCTCTCTGGATGTCATCATTCTCACCTACAAAAGGGAGATTTTTTTTTTTTTTTTTTTTTTACATGAAAGTTGCCCAGAATCTATTAGGATGAAATGAGACATGTAAGGACCTTGTGGCATGCTGGCAGGGGCTCAGGTCAAGACTGCAGCTATCATTCAATACAGCAAACTCATGTTTGTGCTCAGTGTGGGATAAAATTATTTTCAGCTGTGGCTGAGAGGAGGCGCCCATGACATAGACATACATAGCTGAAGGAGGCCACTGAGCCTGGCCTAGCACTGAGTTAACACAGCATTTCCCCCCAGCTATTTGGAAGAATGCATTGAAGGCAGGGAACACTGCGAAGTAAAATAATACTGTTTTGAAAGATTAAAAAATCCAGGCACATCTGTGATACGGAATAGCCCTCTGTTGTAAGAACTCAGCAACTGAAATCACGGTGCTGGCCTGGGGTATGGGAATATGGAACTGAGCTGATTGGCTGGTAAACATTGGCAGAGTTGAAGCTGGGCATGCACATGCTAGAGACCCAGCCTTCCCACTCTACTTGTTTACGCAGAAGCAATGTGTACTTACCGGCACCCAAAGACCTGTTCAGGAAGGTGTGGTCCATCGTGGACTGCACCAGGCTCTAAGGTGGGAAATACAGCGAGTTCAACAGTAGATGTGGGGGCGGGGTGATGGGGTAGTGGTGGGTGGGGGCTGAGAGATGGCGCAGAGGATGAGAGCACTGTCTGCTCTTCTCAAGAACCAGGATTTTGTTCCCAGCACCCGCATGGTGGCTCACAATCATCTGTAACTCCAGTTCAAGGGGATCTGGTGTCCTCTTCTCGTGTCTGAGGACACTACATGCATGTGGTTCACAGACATACACCCAGGAAAACATACACATGCAATAAAATATATAAAACTAAATATAAAGCAGAGAAATGAGCAAACAAATTCTTGATGTTTCCACAGGGAATAGCAGAAGGCCATGGGAGCCAGTGGTGGCAAGGCCTGGCCAGCCTCAGGGATAGAGCTCACGGTGCAGCAGGTATGGATTCCATGTCTCTGTTCCCAGCAAGCTCAACGTCTGCCATGTTCAGGCTCCTGAGCTGGAGGCCAGAGCTGGGCCCTGGGCCCCTTCAGTACTCAGCGGCGAGACTGGCACCCAGGCTGCTGTTGCTGCTGGGCTACTGAACTGCACCCACACACACACCCCACTCGACATTTCTTCCCTCCCTCCCTCCCTCCCTCCCTCCCTCCCTTCCTCCACCCCCTCCCTCCCTTCCTTCCTTCTTGGGGGCTCCCCACGTGTCATTTTTTTTGAAAAGTTGGTTGAGTAGTCTATGGCTGTAGCACTCAAATGTGACTCAATCTAGTCTGAAAAGTTGGCTGAAAAATAGAAGTATGTTCATTTTGTAAGGCAAAAGGGAGTCGAGAAGAGTAGCAGGGAGATGGGCCTGGGGTGAGGCTGGCCTGGGGTGAGGCTGGCCTAGAGGTGTGGCTTGCCAGGCAAGGAAGGTCATGTGCTCAGCCCTGAGGGGGAGTTGGGGGGGGGTAAGAGTGAGTGGGAGGCTAATTCAGAGCTCATCAATGAGGTCCTGGGCCCAGAGGAAGGGATTGACAAGGAGACTTGAGGGCTTCCTAGAGGAGCAGATGAGGCTTGGCTCTGCAGACACCCTCTGTGTGATGGGTATCAAAGGTCATTTGACAGGGAAGCAGCTTGCCAGAGGCCACACAGTGAACAAGGCAATGTAAGGATTTGAACCCAAGGCTATCAGAACCTGTGTTTCCAACACAATGAATTTGAAGAGGATGTGCCCTCAGTCTAGAAGCTATAGTATGAACAATCGTGAACATGTATGAACAGCAGCAGTCTGTCCAAAGTGTGTGTGTGTGTGTGTGTGTGTGTGTGTGTGTGTGTGTGTGTGTGTGTGTGTGTGCATGTGTGCACAGGCCCATGGCAGACTCCAGCCTATGAGGCAACAGGCTTCCTCCCATCCCTCAGCCACCCCCAATTGGCCAGGCCTGCAGGTCCCCTGCAGGAACAGGAAGCTGTGATATTTGGGGCATAGGGAAACACCTTTCTAGACTAATCACAGCGATGTTTTCTGCCCCGCTGGCTCCAGGCAGCTCCTTGGTACACCCAGTCCTAGCTCAGGGGAGGCCCTTGCCTTCCCAAGGTGAGGACAGCACTGAATTGGGGCCTGCAGAAATCAGAATTTAACCCACCTGACCTCTATAGCAGCAGCCAAGACATTCTGAACCAGCTCTTTCTATGGTGCCAGCTGGTACTCATGGCCCCAGCCTGCTTCTGGGAGCAGGCAGTTACATAGCACAGTGTCTCTGCTCATACAGTGGGGAGACCTGGGCAGAGGCCACATTGGCCTCCACCCCATAGAATCTCTCACCTCTGCGGTTTACAAACAGGAGGCTTGCCACCTCTTGTGCGGGCCTTGATGTTGCTTTCCAGGGCTCCAGAGTGGGCCTGGGTGGTCTTCCCCAGAGCACAGCACAGCTGTCATTACCCAGGGTTAGGAGTTAGTACTGGGGCTCAAGCACTGTGCTGGCTGGTTTTATGTCAATTTGACACAAGTTAGAGTCATCAGCAAGGGACACTCAATTGAGAAAATGCATCCGTAAGTTCCAGGCAAGCCTGTAGGGCATTTTCTTAATTAGTGATTGATGGGGGAGGGCTTAGACCATTGTGGGTGGAGCCACCCCTGTGCTAGTTAGTAATCCTGGGATCTGTAAGACAGCAGACTGAGCAAGCCATAGGGAGCAAGCCAGCAAGCAGCACCCTTCCATGGCCTCTGCATCAGCTCCTATTTCCAGGATTCTTCCCTGTTTGAGTTCCTGATCTCACTGCTTTTGATGATGAACAATTTGGGTCTGTGGGTGAAATTAACCCTTTCCTACCCAAGTTGCTTTTGGTTATGGTGTTTCATCATAGCAATAGAAACCCTAACTAGGACAAGAATTACTCTCTCTTCTTTAGTCCCTGGGTTGTCCAGTGGGGAGAAAATATATCTGAAATCATGGCCCTCTGTGGAACCCTGTTCATCCAGCCCTGGCCCCAGAGCAAATTCTCTGTTAGTTGCAATGGTTCTTGTGAACATTATCATGTTATCATCATTCTAATTCAACCACTTACCACCTGTGGTCCCACCTCTTAGACCCTCAGAATCTTCCTCTGAAGACAGAGGGTATCAGAGGGGTTGTGAGGCTCAGAGACATTAACTCTTGTATGTGGAAATGATTTCACAGCACCCCTCATTTAACTGATGCTCACTCTGGGGCCTTGGTCAGAAGAGGAATGATCCAGTGTCTTCCTGTGGATGTGGGACCCTGGACAGCTCACTTAGCCTCTCTGGATTCTGATTTCTTGGTGTGGGGACATAACAAGAGCTCTGTAACTAGGTCCCTTCCTTACTTTCTCAGGGGTGCTTTCCCCAAAGCCCCTCAATGATGAAGAAGCCAGGAAGCTGCAGACTTAGGCCCCAGTTAACGGTGTGAGGAGGCACTGAGCTTAGCATATGCTGAGAGGAGGGAGCAACACCAGAGTCCAGGATGCAGAGGCTGGTTGGGATGAGGGAATCAGGAAGGTTCCTGGAGGAGGTGGAGTTTCCACTCACACCCTGTGTGGACTGGGTATCAGAGGCTTCTTGGGGGACAAGAACCTTAGTCTCCCCAAGGAAAAATTGTGGGCATTTGGTGACACCTCAACTCCATGGTGGAAGACCCTCTGGTATCTGAGGAAGAGTATGTAAGTCCCAGCTGGGGACGTGGAATTCAATGATAGAGCACTTGGTTAGCATGAACTGGGCCCTGGGTTCTGTCTCCAGCAATGGGAGATTTTTTTTTTTTTTTATATTTTAAATCCCAGTAGCAGTTGGGAAGTGGTGGTGCATGTCTTTAATCCCAGCTCTCAGGAGGCAGAGACAGGGGGTTCTCTGTGAGTTCCAGGCCAGCCTGATCTACAAAGTGAGTTCGAGGATTACCCAAGAATGTTACACAGAGAAACCCTGTCTGGATTACCCCACCACCACCACCACCAATATCCCAGTGGTGTTAGAGGGCAAGCAGACCCAGCCAGCAGGGAGCAGGAGCCAAGCAAGTGGGTGAGAAGCGGGGGCCATGGTCACCACTGGAAAGGTGCAGGCTGTGAGCAGACATCAGGCTGACTTGGCTTTGAGGGTTTTCCTGCAGAGTGGGCATTCCTTGCTGCACATTGTGGCAGCTCCGCCCCTCTGACCCTCTGTCTCAGTCATGGACCCCTTGAGGTCTGGCCATGGTTGCTCAGGCTACTGTGACCCCTGCAAGGGCTTTATATGCAGCAGGTACCTCACACATGTAGTCATTCAAAAAGATCTCAGGGGAAAGGCTCTGTCCCAGACAGAGGTGTTCAAAACTCAGGCCCACAGCATCTTTGTCAGAAGAGACAACTAGAGAGTGGTTGACTATTTAAAACACAGGCTCTTAATATAGGTGACAGTGTGCAGCTGGGCAATATATGAGGCTAATGCACAAACTGACTTAGTGGAGTCCATTCTATATGGAGAGATATCTTGCTCAGTCTAGACACAGGGGGGGGTGGGGGTGGGGAGGTGCCTTGTCCTGCCTCAAGGACATGATGGGACAGACTTCCTAGTAGACTTCCTAGGGGAGGTCTTACCCTCTTGGAGGAGCAGATGGGAGGTGTGGTGTGGAGGAGCAGATGGGAGGAGGGGGGGGAACTGGGATTGGGATGTAAAAAATAAATTAATAATAATAATAATAATAATAATAATAATAATAATAACTCACACAAGCTCAGAGGAGGCCTTGCTAGGGGGCTGGCATAAATGTCAGACTTAGAGCAAGATGAAGGTGTCACTGGGAAGAGCAGGGAGGATATGGTCAGGGAGCCATTGGCCTCTGGACGATGGATGATGGACAGCCATAAGCACTCTCGTGAGGTTGAGTGTAGGTGTTGGGCAGGTCTCCAGGAGGTAACAGGGCCCATATGACAAAGCAGCAGTGGGCTCCTGGTTCTAGAGTGTGTGCACCATGCCTCCAGAGGGAGGGACTGGATTCATCAGTCAGATGCACAGTAGAGGGGCATGATGTTCCCAGAGCCTAGAAGACTGGGCCCCACAGGGCCAGAGCAACACTGTATTTCCCTCACTCTGGAATCCAGGAGCCATGTGAATGGCAAAGCAGGTCAGAGGCCCTGGAGACTACGGAGTCCCACTCGGTCCTAATAGACACATGGATGGAGTTGCAGTTTGAGTTGTTGGTGTTGGGCATTATTGTGATATGCTTTGCAGCTACTTGCACCTCCATTATCAGATCATTACCGTCGTCAGCACACATCCGCTTATAACTGGTCCTTGGTATGCCTCCCTCACATCCCTTCCAGTCTCCTTGTATTCTGGCAGGTGGGCGTTTCATCTGTCACTGTCCATCTGCAGTTATTAAAGTGTTCTGGTAACAGGCCAAGCAGGCTGTGGTGGTGCACGCCTGTGATCCCAACCCTAGGGAACTAGAGGCTGGTGTGACCTACAGTGAGACCCTACCTCAAAAAGAAAAAAAAAAAAAACCCTCCATCATGCAGAAATGTGCACAGTCAGTCACCTGAAGTATGAGAGTTAATAGTGTTATGATGACATTTTTCCCTGGCAGAAGATTTGGATTTAGATGATTGAAATTGGCCCTTTTTGGGGGGGGGGGCGGGGAGGTAGTGTTTTTTGTGTTCTGATCAAGAAACTATTGTTTCCTTATGCATACATACACACACACACGTGTGGTGTGTGTGTGTGTGTGTGTGTGTCTGTGTGTGTCTGTGTGTGTGTGTGTCTGTGTGTGTCTGTGTGTGTGTCTGTGTGTGTGTGTGTGTGTCTGTGTGTGTGTCTGTGTGTGTGTCTGTGTGTGTGTGTGTGTGTCTGTGTGTGTCTGTGTGTGTGTGTGTGTGTCTGTGTGTGTGTCTGTGTGTGTCTGTGTGTGTCTGTGTGTGTCTGTGTGTGTGTGTGTCTGTGTGTGTGTCTGTGTGTGTGTGTGTGTCTGTGTGTGTGTCTGTGTGTGTGTCTGTGTGTATGTCTGTGTGTGTGCGTCTGTGTGTGTGCGTCTGTGTGTGTGTGTCTGTGTGTGTGTGTCTGTGTGTGTGTCTGTGTGTGTGTGTCTGTGTGTGTGTGTGTGTGTCTGTGTGTGTGTGATGTGTACTGGGGTAAACAGAGCCTAGAAGAGGGCATCGGAAGCCCTGGAGCCGCTGTTAGAAGTGGTTGAGACCTGCTCAGGAAGAGCAGCCAGTGTTCCTGACAGGTGAGCCATCTCTCCAGCATCACACTTTTGGGAGCCCAGACTGGCCTTGAACTCCTGATTGCTGTGTTTACAGCAATGCATCAGAGTGTGCTTGCCTGTGTGTGCTTCATCATTTGTTACAAGTACTCTCTTGGTGCTGGAGAGATGGCTCAATGGTTAAGAGTTCTTGCTGAACTGGAAGAGGACCCAGGCTCAGTTCCCATAAACCACATGGTGGCTCACAACCAACCATTTATAACTACAGTTCAGGGGATCCAACACGGACATACACACAGGAAAAACACCCATGCACATAAAAAATATAAACCTAAAATTTTTATAAACCTTGAGTACTTTATATTCTCTCTCTCTCTCTCTCTCTCTCTCTCTCTCTCTCTCTCTCTCTCTCTCTCTCTCTCTCTCTCTCTTCCTCCTTCCCTCTCTCTCTCTCTCCCCCCCTTCCTCCACCCCCTGACAGACTAGCCCTGGCTAGTACTCACAATGTCTTCCTGAATGACCCTGAACTTGTTTGTTCCAGTCCTCCTGCCTCAGCGTGCCAAGTGCTGGGTTACATGTCCCTGTTCTCTGTATGTCTGCTTCATAGTTAACAAAGGGCTGCCACTCACTGTGAGTCTGGAGTCCAGCACCAAGGGAACAGTGCAACAGCTCCTTGGAGATGATGGGCAGCTGTGAGATGGGCAGTTGGCCAAAGTGGCGAGGCGTGGACTCTTTCTGCCAGGTAGAGATTGATTAGACCCAGTGTCAGATGCAGAGACGGTGGATAAGAGCACTGGCTGCTTTCCCAGAGGACCTGTGTTTAATTCCCAGCAACCACATGATGGTTCTGATGCTTTGTTCTGTCTGATGCCCTCTTGTGTCATAAAGGCACACATACAAAAAGAGCAAATAAATCTTAAAAGAAAAATCTAGAGACCTTAATAGATCACAAGCTCAGCCCACATCAACAATTAAGTACCTTTAGTCAGGCAGTGGTGGCACACACCTTTAATCCCAGCACTCGGGACAAGCAGATGTCTGAGTTTGAGGTCAGTGAGTTCCAGAACAGCCAGGGTAACACAGAGAAATCCTGTCCCAAAACAAACAAACAAACAAAAGTACCTTAAGATAACTAACTTCCTTTGGGGCCTCCACAGTTTACATATAGTGTATGCTCTGTTTAAAGAAAGGGGCTCCCTCCTGTCTATCTGGGATACTCTGCTGTGTTCAGTCCTACTTGATGGTTTTTGGTTCATCTGTTGAGGAGGGGCAGAACAGACAGGAAATCTGGGGGGATTAGGAGCAGAGAGAGATCCAGGGCTTTTGCTGTAAGAAAGGCAGGAGTTCTGGGACATTCTCATCTCTAGATAGGCGTGGAGTGGACCAGGCAGGGACGTTTGATCTTGGGTGTGGCTCATTAGCCATGTCTATGGATTTACTGGGAGAGAACAGATTGCCCAGGAGGATTGATTCTCCAAGGTGGCTTTGCACTGTGGTGCAGAAACGTGGCTCCCATTCCTCCACTTGTGGTCCTCAGACCACATGGGGACACCCCTGTCACGGCTCCTGTGGCCAACGGTCTGAAATCCTGAAGGGGGATCTAGCCCTTCCAGTCTGTCTATTGGAAGGTACCTTGGACCCCATTCACACTCTTGGGTGGGAGGGCCTGAGAAGGCCCCCAAGAATGTGCCACTAACCTCTTGGCTTTGTCTGGAATTTCACAGTGACATTCAGCAGTCACTAAACTTAGCACCAAAGCCTGTGGCCTCTGGGTCGCTCAGGCATGCCAGGGGCTGAACATGAATCACAGTGAGCTGACAGAAAAGAATGGCATAGGCTTCAGGGCACCCTGGGCAGCAGACAAGGTCTGGAGGGGCAGTCCTGAACCACTGGGACCCATGGAACTGTCCTGTTGTGTTTCGAAGGCCCAGAAAACAGTCTTGTGCTAAAAGGTCTTCGTGTAGAGTAAAATAGTTGGTTGGTCACTTACTTACTCCACATATATTTATTGAACATCTGCTACCCACCAGGTATCTGGTCTCTTGGGGGCACAGAGGGCCACTTACCTGCAACAGCTTCATCCTCTGGAATTTAGACCCCCTCTGGGGGAGACACCTGGGTTGAAAGACAAGCTGTGTGGGAACAGTGGAACCCCTGGAATAGGAGGTGCCTGCTGAAGGCTTAAAAGGAAGGTGGAGAAGACTGGTTTAGAAGAGGGAGGAGAGTGTAACCTACAGGCCAGACCAAAGGTACTTTGGGAAAAGAGGGGCCACTTCCCTGGTTGTTACATTTTGACATTTTGCTTGGTTCTTGGAAACTAAGTTACTTAGAGGTAAGAGGCTAGCCACTTTTGGAGGTTGGGCTGGAATCCCATCTGATTCCTCCTGCTGGGTGATGCTGGCAAGCCAGATCACCTCTCTGATCCTTCATTTTCTCCTCTGTAGAGTGGAGATGATTAGAACTTACTGGGAGGGTGATGAGCAGAAAAGCTGGGTGCCAGTGTGAACAGCTGTCTCACAGGCCACATAGTTCCCTTACTAAGGGAGTGATTCCCACAGGGCCTGTCCACTTACGTCTGTGAGCATGGGCCCAACTCCAACATCTTCATCCAGAGACTGGTCTGATGTGGCAATGCACCTGCTGGGCCAGGAGGCTTTGGTACAGCCTCTGGTTTGTAGCAGGGGAGGTGGCAGGGGCAGGGTTGCTTGAGTGCCAAGATGGAACAAATCATCCTGCCCTGTCCAGCTCTCCAGGGGACAAAGAGAAGGTCGTTCCATTGAGAGGAGCAGCTGTCAGTGGCAGGGCCCAAGTGTTGGCCTGGTACTCTCTCCCACGTGGGTGTGGTCCTGCTGGCTGCCAATACTGTGATGAACAGGGCCGGCTCTCTGCACCCTCCTCCTGAGGGCTGGCATGCACCACTGTCCCACATTGCCAGTCCATTCCATGAGGAGCAGACTGGAATCTGTGCTTCCAGAGACCCTCTGCTGACCCACTGGGGGGTTGAGGGGTTGACTCCACATGCTGTGTCCTGCTGTGTCACTAGGCTCCGGAAACCCTGCCTGAGATTCGTCACACATTCCCGTGGGCCACTGCATTTTTATTTTTAGGATTTATTGAGCACTTCCATGTGGCTCAGGGTCTTCTCAAGTGTCCTCCTCTCCAGGCAACCTGGGTGGTTTGATGTCTCTTGGGATTGTGGGGTGGGAGATAGACACGTGAAGTGGCTGCCTGAGGCCACAGGGCTGGAAGGGGGTGGGTTAGGAATGGAATCTGCCCCTTGGCTCTAAAGCTCCCTCAAGTCAGGGATGGCTCAGACCTGCTGCCAGGTCCCTGTCTGGCAGAGGAAGAGACAGACAGCTGAGTGGAAAGATGGTCACCAGCCAGTAAGAGGCAGAGCCCAGGTTTGACCCACACCTGTAAATTGAGTCTCCAGGCTGTGTGGGGAGTTAACTCCCTGTCCTTAGACCCTGGCAAACCTTGACGACCTGGTTATTAGGACTACTTACAAGCAAGTCCAAATAGGCCCATCCACCCTCTGCCCTCACTGTTGATTGTCACTAACTGGCCAATCACAGCCCACTCTCCTTGGCCACAGGAATCTACATAGTCTAAATTGGGCTCACTAGTCCCAATGCTGATTTTTTTTTTTTTTTTTTTTTTTTTAAACCTGGGACTTAAAGGTTGAGTTCTAAGTCCAAAAATACGAAGCTCAGACCAAAGGTAAAATGGCCTCCATGTTTTGGAAAGTGTAATGAAAACAACAGCAACTGCCTTCATTAAGGCTGCTTTTACCAAGTCTGAGATCCTAATGATTGGGAGGCTGACGCAGGGAATGGTGAGTTCCAAACAAGCCTGGGCTATGTATTGAGACCCTACCTTAGAGATGGAAAAGGTAGCATTCATTTGTGAGTTCCGATAAATCTGACCACCAACGGTTTAGTAAACAAAGTTATACGAAGATGGTTACAGGCATTGCTTTGCCACCCAAGGAGGACAGAGTTGGGATTTTGTGATTTTCTTCCTTCCCCTCAAGGCTATAAGATGGCTGCCTCAGCTCTAGTCATCATAGTTACATTCAAGGGAGGATAAAAGGGAGGAAGGCTTGGACAGCTGTGTTTGTCTTTAATATAATTTTTAAAGTTTTATCTATTTTATGTGTGTATTTTGCATACATGTGTGTATGCACCTCCATGCATGTATCTTGTGCCCTTGCAGGTCAGAAGAAGGCACTGGGTCTCCTGGAACTGGACTTATAGATGGTTATGAATCGCCATGTGGGTGCTGGGAACTGAACTTAGATCCACTGCAAAAACAGCAAGTGCTCGTGATCACTGAGCCATCTTTTTCTCTCTCTTTCAATTATGAAAACAAAACACTCAGTAGCACTCATAGCACATGTTCAGGTTGAGCCTTAACTTGCTTTTCATTCTAGAGTGCTTTAAACCCTGTGTGGGACTTAGGTGTTCAGGTAGACTTGCAGATTAGCCCAGGATATTGTTGGATCCTGGGCAGGTGGCCTACTTCCGAGGATAGTGACTGCTTGGTACTCTGTGCCCATTAGGGTCCCCAGTTTGACTCACATGATATGGCTACCATGGCAACAGGAGATGGTCCAGTAATCTAGGCTCCAGGTCCTGGTGCTATGACAATCTCAGAGAATGGTATGTGTCTTAGTCAGTGTTCTATTGATGTGGAAAGACGTCATGACCATGGCAACTTTTATAAATAAATCATTTAACTGGGCCTTGTTTGCAGTTATGGTGGGAAGCTTGGCAGCACACAGGCAGGTGTGGAGAAAGAGCTTGAAGTATTTAGTTATATTGTTCTATTATCAAATAAAACTCAGGAGTCAGATATCAGGGTAAAAACTTGATTGATCAGAGAAGCAGTGGAGAAGTAACCAGTGACCTCCCCTCTCTTTCCTTCCTCATCCATAGGGTTGAAGAATAGGTAATTATAGTTTTACAGTTTTCCTTGTTAGCAAATTCAGAAAAAAAAAAAAAAAAACCTTACAAAAGAGATGTGACATTTACAAGGTGAGAAGCATAAAAGTTTAAGTTGTTTAAGAAAATATATTAAGGTCTAAAAGATGTTTTTAGGATGGTAATACAAGTTGTGATGGAAAGTGAATTAGGTACAAAACTTTGGACTCACCAAGACAGGATAGATAATGAAATTTTTTCTCTGAATTTGACAAATACTAATGGACTGGAAATTGTGAATGTAAATCTTACTTGATAATTGTTCTTATTATACATAGTTTTACTTTGTTAAATTAAAAATCTTTCTTTTCATTTAGACAAAAATTGGAAATGTAGTATTAATACTCCAAGACTGCCACTAAAGTTAAACCTTGACTCAGAGGTCAGAGTCAACATTCAACTGGCCAGAATTAGCCATAGATGTTTTGGAGGACCGAGATAGGAGAGCACAGGAAGTAGTAGGGAGGAGCTTAGAAAGATGCTTTTTTTTTTTTTTTTCAATTTCAAAGTGTGGAGAGACAGGGTCAACTGATAGTTGCCATGTCACTGTTTGGATCTATCTGGTTTTTACCGATATCTGACTCCCAAGTTTTATTTAATAACAGAACAATATAAGTAAACACTTCAGGAGTTCAGAGTTCTACATCTGGATCTGCAAGAAACAGGAAGAGAGAGACATTGGGCTTGGCTTGGGCTTTAGAAAATCTGAAAGCCCACCTCCAATGACACGCTTCCTTCAACAAGGCCACACCTCCTAAGACTTTCAAACAATGCCATTTCTTGGTGACCAAGCATTCAACTCTATGAGCCCATGGAGATCATTCTCATTAAAGCCACCACAGGGTGAAAGGCGGAAGCCCAGGCTTTCTGAAGATTGAGGGTACATCTTGTGCTAGGTGGCAGAGGACAGCAGGGACTTTGAGGAACCCAGAGCCCACTCTAGGAGAGAGGAAGAGACAGGCCTGCTCAGTTTGGTGCAGCCTCTGTACGAAGCAGCTGGTTCCACAATTGCCATGGTGGACTCTAGAGTTTGATAACCTGGGATAAAGTTCTGGCCAATAATCACTTCTCTCCCTGTAGATTCAAGATCATTGACATCACATAGTAATGTGCTTGGTTCCGTGTCTAGAATGGGAGAAATGTATGATCAATAGCTCTATTTTAAATTCTACATTTATCATTTTGCGCATGTGTATGAATGTGCTCGTGCATGCCATGGTGTGTGCATGGAGGTCAGAGGACAACTTTCAGGAGTTGGTTTTCTTCCACAGTATGGACTGTAGGGAACAAACCCAGTTCATAAGGTTTGGTGGCAAGCTCCTTCACTGTCTGAGCCATCTCACTGGCCCTGCCCCTTTATTTTTCATTCATTTTTAAATCATGTGCATCGAGGGAACAAAACACAAGAAGAAAAGAACAGTGTGGTCTGGCAACCTGCTGCTCTCCTGGATGTTAAGTTCTAGATGCCACACACATATTGACTGTTCCATTGAGCTAACTGAGCTTCCCCACACAGTGACTACTCATCAGCTCCAAACCCCACATTACAGGACTGTTTTCATGACCAATACTATACCAGGCCATTTCCCATAAGATAGTGCTAGGATGGAAAAATTTAGCCTAATTCTCCAGTGAACCCAGGAAGCTGGGAGTCTTAAATCCCAAGCTGACGGTCACCTACTTTAATGTTTACGACAGCCTGTGAGTGAATAAACACAGGAAATGAGCCTTGTTGCCACACCCAGAAGCCTGTTCGAAAGCAGACTTCCTGGGCTAAGCGGGGGGGGGGGGGGGGGGGGGGGGGTGGGGGGGGGGCTTGGATAGTTTAAATTAATTGGTCCGCACTGGATGCTATGAGGTGATTGGTTCACTATGCGGGCTTTGTTGTAACCCTATAAAAGCTGTCTTAATTCTGTACCGGGGTCGCTCAGCCCTCTACCCTGCATGGCGTATGGCAGACGGCCCCAGTATACTGGAATATAAAGGACCTTATGCGTTTGCATCAAGACCGCTTCTCGTGAGTGATTTGGGGGAGGGGGCGCCTTTCCTGAGTGGGATCGCGAGGGACCACGCTCTCGCAGGTCTTACAATAGTCATTTAATGTTATTGTCATCTCAAGAAATGTTGGCAAAAGGATTAAAAAAATCAGAATCCCTCAGGTCCAACACTTTCTGCTTCCTCCACATCACAGGCCAGACATCCCAGGCCTCTGGAATAGGGCTGGGTAAGGTCAGGGTAAGAACTCCACAGACAAATATTCTTTGTGTTTTCTCCCCACAAAGACAGGTGGCCCTCACCTCTGTGAATGACGGTTCCCAGAAATGCTGCAGGGCTGCCCAAGATTGCCCAAGCCTAGCTAAGGGCCTCCTGACATTCCTTTCCAGTGTCACAAATATCCAACTCAAGCTCAAGGTCCCCCAGTGTTCACACTGCCAGTCAGAGACGTGGGCAATGCCCTCGATGACCTCTTTTCTCTCACTCTGCACCTGGGCTGTCATCATCCTGTGACCCCCGTCCCAGATACCTATCTCAGATTCATCTGCTTGTGTCAGTCAGGCAGGTTGACTACTGCAAGGAAAACCCAGATCTCAGGGCTTAACACAAGTCCAGTGAATGGAGCTGGTGGCCTCTATTCCACATGGTCAGCCAACAACCTGGGTCCTTCCGGCTACATCCTGGGGGCCTTCTGGGCACTGAAATAGCCTTGAACACTATAGGGCAGGCTTTCATTACTTCTGCTCATATTCTATAGGTCAGATTAAATCACATGTCCCCACCCATCTGCAGAGGAGCCTGGGAAATGTAGTTCAGCTGATTGTCCAGAAGAAGGGGAGCAAGATTAACATGGCTTTGTCTCTCAGAAACACAGACCTGTACCCTGCTTTTCCCTTTGGGTAGATAGCCTGGGACTCTTCAGGGAGCAGCTGGAGAAACAACGTCCAAGACCAGACTCTATTGTAGCATCTTTCCTCAGCTTCCCGGGTCATCAGCTTGGTTGCAGGTCAGAGCCTTTTCCAAACTAACCCCATGTGGGCTGGTAGCTGCCGACCTCCTTCTGATGCCATGCTCCACTCCTGAGAAGCTTCCCTCTTTCCAGTTTAGTCGGAACTCAATTCAAGGTTTGATAGAACAATAGGAAAAGCTTTTATATTTGAAGTAGTCTGGCCCTGGTACAAAGAGTACTGTGACTGTGACACAGTGTCAGAACTGGGAGTTTTTAGAAACTCAAATTCAGGTCTTTAGCTTTTTGTTTGTTTGTTTTCATTTTGGAACAGGTCTCCCTACATTTCCCAGGATAGCTTTGAGCTTGTAATGATCCTCCTGCCTCAGCTTCCTACATAATGAGATTCTGGGCCAGCCCAGGAACTGTCATTGTGAACCTCAACGCCAGGATGAAGCATGGGATATACCGGAACCAGCAAGGTGGTATCAATGGGACTCAGTGCCCTCGTAACTGCCTGGCTGCTGCCCAGATCTGAAGCAGAGGGGTCACAGCCTGCAGGTCCTGTGAAGGATGTGCGGGGTGTGAAGTGGGAAGACCAGCTGGGCACAAATTCAAAGGCACCCTTTGCTCACACTCGACTTCTGAAACAATCTCTGAGAACTAGAAAGCACCCCCTCTTTAGTGTATATCCCACCATCATGTGCATGACCAGGGGAAACTGAGGCCCAGTAGCCTAAGTACATGGCCTACCATGCTCGTCCCCTGCATCACATCCTTGTAGATCAAGCCACCATCTTCATCTGGTCAGCAGTGTCTGCGTGCAGGACTCCGTCATGGCGGACCATCAGAGAAGGGGTTTGAGAGTCATTGGCCTTCACATGAGGTTCCAGCTGCTCCCCACAGCCATTTGTGTGTAGCACTGCCCTGACTGTGGCTTCTGGGTCTCCAGAGGTGCTGGAGCCTGTGGGTTGTAGGAGGTCATCCAAAGAGGACTCTATCTAAATAGTTATGAGGAAGCTGTCATCCACACTAGGTGAAGATTTTCCAGTGTGGCTTCTTTGAGGTAGTCCACATCCCTGTAAGTAACCCCTCACCCATGCTTTATAAGAAAGCCCAATAAATTATTGGTTCCCCAGGGAGATCTTATGTAGGATTGCTCTTTGGCTAACTGCTGGGGCCATATGAGGAGGGGCCACACATTATTTACATCTCAGTTCTAACAACATTTTCTCATGTTCCTCCTTTGTCCTTTTCCAAAACCAGCACTGCCCATATGGTGCTCAGCAGAGTGCCAGCCTTGAGGTAGGCCCTGGCTGTGTGGCACTGGGCAAGCCGGTCAGCTGCCCATATCCCCATTTATTCCTCTATGCTATGGTGATGCAATCTCCCTTGAAGCAGGATGCCTTTTGCACAGCCCCCAGCACTCTGCTGGCTAGTTATATTCCAGCTTTGTGTTGGGTAAATCAGCACATTGGGAAGTCTTCAGAAGCATGTTGGAGAGTCTGTCAGATTATGGTCAGTCTGGAGCTGCAAGCACAGGCAGGGTGGGCACGGAGAGTCATGGATGGTACTGGAGCAGGGGAATGTATGGCTAAAAGGGAGTGTCACAGGGCTGATTCTGGCTTTACCTTGTTTATCAGCATCTGGGGAAAGGCTTTGGCTCAAGTTGAGACACAGGGAGGAGGCTGCCAACAGAAGGGGCCCCCAGTTAAGCCTTGGAACAATAGCTTTGCCCCAGCCTTTGTGGGGCCAGATTCCTGCTGTCCAAACCACCCCACTTCCTGTTCCCGACCTGCTAGGAGCTGCAGGAGGCACCTTTATCCCTGGTTATTAGCTAGGGGAAGGCTTGGGCTTGGATTTACTGAGGTAAGCAAAGTCCCCACAGGTCTCTATTGCCTTGGGTATTCAATCCTGGCACTGGCATTGTTTGAACTTTGAATTCAAATGAAGTTCAAAAGTAAGTCTGAATTTCCCTCCAATGCCAAAGAGCCCTCTGTCTGTCCACACACGTGGTAAGGAATTTTCCCTTGCTTAATATCTTATCCAATTCCACCCATTGTCCTTATGCAACTGGTGAAGATAACGCTTGTTCCCAAGGGAACCAGATGACCAGCTCAGGGCCACATAGGCCTCCTCACCTGAGTCCTAATGTTTTCTCATGCTGAGGATGAAGCCTACAGCCCTGGCCCAGACTAGGCAAGTGCCATACACCTAACCCCAGTACAATTTTTAAGGTGCTACACATAATAAACTTGATTTGTCAAAGTGAGTAAAAACAAAACAAAACAACTTGTGTTGAGGTGGGACACAGATGTGGACCCTATGGGGTTTTCCTAGGGTTAGCAGAATGAAAATAAGTATTTGGGCCAGTGAGATTGCATGGCGGGTGAAGGTGCTTTCCCCATACAGGCAGGAGACCTGAGTTCAATCCCAGAACCCACATAGAGGTAGAAGAGAGAATTGACGTCTCCAAGCTGTCCTCTGCCTTCCACCCATGTGTCCCTATCACAAAGTAGTAATCATTTTAAGGTTTTTGTTTGCTTGTGTTTTAAGAATCAAATTTCTAAAACATAACCCTCAAGTTGGTAATTGAGAAAGGCTATTTTTCTTAATCCGTCTGGCTTTAAAGTTGCAGGCTTCCAACGTCTTAAAAACTATTATTCTTTTAAGAGGATAATTGATCTTGGTTCTTAACTTTTTTAAAAGCTGTTTGGCAAAAGACCTGGTGTTTCTATACCTGGGCTATGAGGACTGTAGTTAGCCACTGGTCAGGATGGCAATTGCCACCTACATCACATGGGTGCAGTGCTAGGGTCTTTGGGGCATGAGGTGACTCAGGCCAATCCTGAAGCAGGGGGATCACTACAAATAAGAGGTCAGCTTGAACTACAGAGTAAGGCCTTGTCTCAAAACAAAGACAAACAAAAAGAAAGAAAGGAAGAAAGGAAGAAAGAAAGGAAGGAAAAAAGAAAGAAAGGAAGGAAGGAAGGAATGAAGAAAGAAAAAAGAAAGAAAGAAATTAAGAAAAAAGACCAAGGGCCATCTTTGTCAAGCCATAAAGCTCAGTGTTCAGACCTAGAAAATCTGTCTGTGGGCTGAGCCCCAGAAACCTTCCCACAAGCTCATGAGACATTCAGGGTGGCCTGGGTGTGGTAAAAAAGATTAGAGACCACTATAGTACTATTTAGATGGATCAGTAACTAGGAGTTTATTCAAGAGCCAGGTGTGGGGCTGGAGAGACAGCTCAGGAGTTAAGAGCCCTGTCTGTTCTAACAGAGGATACAGGTTCAATACTCAGGACTCAAAACCAGAATTGTAGTCCCAGGGAATCCAGTGCCTTCTCTGGCCTCCTTGGGCACTAGGTATGTGTGTACACCAACATACATGCAGATGAAACAGCCATAATAATACAGAATGATCTAGTACTGTTCAATGACACAACAGTGATGTTCTGTGGAGAAAAGTGAACGGTCACTCACCATAGTTTGTACATTCAGAAAACTTTCCTGAAAGACACAAAAAGGCAGACTAGGTGGTGATTGGGAAGTAGACTTCAGCAGAGAACAGGAGTCTGATTTCACTAGGCATTGGCTTTCCACTTAAAAAGTCAGTTAGGACTGGAAAGATGGGAAAGATGGCTCAGTGGTTAGGAGCACTGGCTACTTTTTGAGGGCCCAGGTTTAGCTCCTAGCACCCACATAGCAGCTTAAAACCATATGTAACTGCAATTCCAGAGGATCTGGAATCTGCAAGCACTATGCTCACATGGTACACATACATATGTGCAGGTCAAACATTCATACACATAAAGTGAAATTTTAAAAATTTACTTTCTTTTGATTTTTACATCCTAACCAAAAGTTCTCTCCCCTCTTCCCAATTCCTCCTTCCAACCCCCCTGTACTCCACCCCCTTCCCCCATCCATTCCTCCTTCATGGTTTCTCTTCAGGTACAGGCAGGTCTCACATGGGTGCCAGCTGGCCAAGGTGTATCAAGTTGCAGTGAGACTAGGCACCTCCTCTTCTCTAAAGCTGGATAAGGCAACCCAGTAGGAGGAATGGGTCCCCAAAGCAGGCATTAAAGTCAGAGAGAGCCCCTGCTCCTACCATGTTACATAACTAACATATATACAGGCTCCCAGGTTGTTGGTTTCATCTCTGTGGGCCCCTGTGAGCCCAGGTTAGTTGGTTCTGTGGGTTTTCTTGTAGAGTCCTTGATCCTGATCCTACTCCCCACTCTTTCATAGAATCTAAGTTCTGCCTAATGTTTAGCTGTGAGTCTCTGCATCTGTTCCCATTAATTTCTGGGTGAAGCCTCTCTGAGGACAGTTGGGCTAGGCGCTAACCTATGAGAATAGTAGAATATAATTAGGAATTGACTTTTTTTTTTTTTTTTTTTTTTTTTTTGCCAGTATTTCATTGACTTTTTTCATTTTGCCAGTCATGTTTGGCTCTATCTTAGATCCCTGGAGTATCCCACCTCTGGCTCCTGCCGCCAGGGGTGAGCTCCCTCTCAGAGTATGGGTCTCCTGCTGGGACAGTCATTAGTTGGTCACTCGAGCAATTTCTGTGCCATCTTCCCCAGCACACTTTTAGGCAGCACAAATTGTAGGTCAAAGGGTTTGTAGATGGGTTGGGGTCCCAAACCCTCCACTGGAAGACTTGCCTGATTACTGGAGATAGCTGGTTCAGGTTCCATGCCCCCCACTTCTAGGAGTCTGAGCTAAGGTCACCCTCATAGATTCCTGGGAGTTTCCACTGCTCTAGGTTTCTAGCTCATCCCAGGGATATTCCCTATTCCAGTTGTCTCTCGCTCCCTCCTCCCTCACCTGGTCCTCCCTCTTTCCACCCCTTCCATACTCCCTGCCACTGACAATGTCCCTTCTATTTCTCCTTCACAGGGAGATTCCCTTGATCCTTTCTTGAGCACTATTTGTTATTTAGCTTCTCTGGATCTGTGGGTTGTAGCATGTTTCTCCTTTGCTTCACAACTGGTATCTGCTTATGAGTACATACAATGTTTGTCTTTCTGAGTCTGGGTTACCTCACTCAAGATGATCTTTTTTAGTTCCACCCATTTGCCAGCAAATTTTCTAATGTCATTGTTTTTAACAGCTGAGTAAAATTTCATTGTGTGAATGTACCACAATTTCTTTATCAATTCTTCTGTCAAGGAACATCGAGGTTGTTATATTGTTATATCCAGCTCCTGGATATTATGACTAAAGCGTCTATGAACGTAATTGTGCAAGTGTCCTTGTCCTTGTGTTATGGTGGAGTGTCCCTTGGGTATATGCCAAGAGTGGTATAGCTGGGCCTTGAGGTAGGTAGATTCTCAGTTTTTTTGAGAAACCGCCATATTGATTTCCAAAGTGGCTGTACAAGTTTGCAATCCCACTAGCAATGGAGGAGTGTTCCTCTTACTCCACATCCTCTCCAGTATGAGCTGTCACTTGTCTGTTATGAGCAGGTTTTTCCCTGCCGGTCTTGTCCCACTGCCACACCAGCCCCCAATAACACACAGAGACTCTGTATTTGATATAATGCTGTTGGCCAGTTATTAATTTCTTATCGGCTAGCTCTGTCTTAATGATTAACCCATTTCTATTAATCTAAGTATTTCCATGTGGTCTCATCTTACCGGAGAGAGGGCCAGTGTTCTGCTCTCTCTAGTCTCTCCATGTTGACTCCTCCCAACTACTTCCTCTTTCCTTCTTGTCTCCTAGTCTCTCCTATCTTCCTTTCCTATTGGCCAACAGTGCTTTATTCATTAACCAATACAAGAAACATATTTACAGAATGACATCTCCCATCAACTTGTCTGCTAGCATCTGCAGGCATTACACTCACATGGTACACATGCATACATTCAGGTCAAATAGTCATACACATAAAGTACATTTTTAAAAAAGGAAAACAAAACACCAAACCCAAACCATTATTTATCAGAGAGTAGTGTATGTTCACACAGGAGTTTGAACAGCGGTGTTCCCTTATACATTTTTCATATTGCTCATAACAATGTCCAACTAGGGAGCAAGCTCAGGTACTCATCACCCAATGAAGGAGTCAGAGTATGTGGTCTTTCCTGGGATGTACTGGTATTCCTCCATCACAGGGTGAACTATGACTGTGCTAAGTGATTGAAGGTAGACACACAGGCCCACATAGCTAGGAATGTCAGGACAAGCCAGTCTTTAGAAAAAGAGCCAATTAGCGACTGCTATTCAATGATGGAAGTAACCACCGGCCAATATTTAGTTTCTTTTTGAGAGTAGAAATGTTCTAAAATTAGGTAGATGTGTGTTGCAGAATAATCTTTTTATACATGGTGAAGATGTGTCTCTGCCAAGGTACCTTCTGATTGGTTTAATAAAGAGTTGAACAGTCAATAGCTAGGCAGGAGAGGATAGGTAGGACTTCTGGAAGAGATAGGAACTCTGGGAAGAAGAGAGGCAGGATTCACCAGTGAGTTGGGGAGCAAGTCAGACTTATAGTATGGAGGAGAAGTAATGAACCACATGGCAGGACCTAGATTAATAGAAATGGGTCAATTTAAGTTTTAAGAGCTAGTTGGGAACAAGCCTAAGCTAAGGCCAAGCTTTCATAATTAACAAGAAGTCTTTATGTCACTATTTGGGAGCTGGCAATCCAAAGGAAGATCTGTTATTCAGAAGATAAGCTAAATGCCAGTGAATATACTGAATTTTGGAATTGTATACATTTTTTTTTTTTAGACAGTCAGATTCGTGGCATATGACCCATTGTGATGGCTAGTCTTATGTCAACTTGACACACAAACTAGAGTTATCTGAAAGGCAGGAACCTCAATGGGAGAAGATGCCGCCATAAGAACCAGCTGTAAGGCATTTTTTTTAGCTAGTGATTGATATGGGAGGGCCCAGCCCATGATGGGTGGTTCCATCCTGGGCTGATGGCCCTAGGTTCTATAAGAAAGCAGGTTGAGCAATCCAGGGGAAAGAACCCAGTAAGCAGCCCTCCTCCATCAGCTTCCGCCTCCAGGTTTCAACCCTGTTTGGATTCCTGTCCTGACTTCCTTTGGTAATGAACAGTATTATAGAATTGTAAGCGAAATAAACCCTTTCCTACCCACTTTGCTTTTTGGTTATGATTTTTCATCGAAGCAACAGAAACCCTAACTAACATACTTATATCCCAGTAAATCAGGTCTTTTATTCTAAAAAGATTTATTTTTGTCTTATTTATGTATGTCACTGTGCAGGTGTGTGTATGAGTGTTCAGTTGATCTTGGAGGCCAGAAAAAGACATTGAATCCCTTGGAACTGGAGTAATGGGTAGTTGTGAGCTACCATGTAGGTACTGGGAACTGTACCCAGGTCCTCTGGAAGAGCAGCCAGTGCTCTTATCCTCTGAGTCATCTCTCCAAGCCAAAACAGTTATTTTAATGTTAGTACATGTATTGGGTTTCTGACTGTGTAACAAACTCCCAAAACACAGGTGGCTTAAAACAGCAAGCTGAGAAAGATTGTAAGAGCCAGAGAAACAGACTTTCCTGTGCAATTGTCTCTTACAAATGGCAGAAGCTATATCCATGGAATCTCACCAAGATGGCTGCTTAAACATGAGTTGAATAAGAATGACACCAATAGGCATGCTAACATGGACCAGGCAAAGCTCTTGAGGCCTAACCCTAGACAAAGAACAACAGACAACTAAGGAATGTTGAGTCAGAGAAACAGACTTCCCCAATTGGTTATTCAATACCAAATTGTCAGCCCTGAAAACATATACAAGTACTTTATACAGACGAAACAGGTTGTATTTATGTATTTAAGAGTATACCTACATATGTATGTACACATCAACAATTAAAAAGAGGCTATGAATTTGAAAGAAAGAAGCATAGGAAGATTTAGAGGAAGAAAAGGAAAGGATGAAATGATGTAATTATAATCTCAAAAGACAAAGAATAAAAATAAAAAACCCAATAACAACAAAACCAAGCAGTCTCAGAGTGCTGGAGGCTGAGAATCACTGCTAGGGTCATCAAGGTAGAGTCCTGATAGGTCAGGGTAACTCCTTCCTTGTCGCCTGCTGGTCCTGGTGGTGATCATCTTTGAGTCATCTTGGCCTATAGTGTGTCAATCACTATCTCCAAGTAGTCTTTTCATAAGAACAATCCTCATGACACGCTAGTGCTGATGACCTCATCTGAACCTAAGAAAAACCTACGAAAACTCAATTTCCATACAAGGTCATGTCCACAATGGAGGTGAGACCTCAGTGTATCTGTATGTGTAGAGACACGGTCTTCTCTGTAGCCCAGGTTAACCTAGAACTTGTGGCAATCCTCCTGCCTCAAACTCCAAAGTGATAGGATTGCAGGTGTGAGCCACCATCCTCAGCCTTTCCATGTTAAACTTTTTAATAAAGGGACTTGGTTGCCTGGAAGGAGAGAGGAGCTCCATGCAGAAGAGCACTGCTAGAGACTATGGTCAGCGTGGAAAGGGATTGGGCCACACGGCGTGGCTACCTGGAGGAGCATGAGAAATGGTCTTCTTGTGAGATGACTACATCGGTGGAGGCTCTGCAGAGAGCACACTCTCACAGGAGGCATGCCGTGGTGAACCTCTATGATTGTTTTGGTCTTATGAGATGGAGAGAATTAGAACATGCAGAGACTGGGAAAGAGAAGAAGGGAGAGCATGCCAGGGATTAGCAGCAGCAGGGGCTTGGGGGATAAGAAGCTGGGACTGCAGGCTTGGGAAGGTCGAGGGTCTGGGAAGAGTTTAGAGTTAGTAGTCCCTAACAGACCCCAGTGAGCTGTGCCCTTTGTTAATCCAGGGTGAGGGTGGTCCCCTGAAGCAATGAGCTGCTTGTCTTGCTCTGAAGCCCTAAGGTTACTGTGCCAGGGAGCCTCTGTAGGTAGAGGCACAAGGCCTCTGTGCCCCAAGGAAGAAACGGGAGCAGAGTAGATGTCGGGCTGCTCAGAAGCACAAAGGCCCCAGGAGGCCTGGGCAGGACCAGGCTCCCTGAAGATTAATCCCTCAACAGGGGCCCACAGCCTGGATACAAGAGGCCTTTCTTTGCTCCAGCCCTCAGCTCAGGTTAGAGTCTGGGAGCCAAGGTGGCAGCAGGGAGGTGGGAGTAATGTGGGGAGTCCTTTCAGTTGTTAAAACCTTCAGCAAATAGTTTTTTTTTTTTTTTTATTGTTTTTGGATTCTTTCCCACCATGGTGTCAGCAAACCCTGTGCTGTCTACGTGGTTCTCTTTGTTGCTTTTGGAAAGGGACATGCTGGAAAGGGGCAAGGCCAAGCTGGGTTTAGTCACTTGATCCTTTGGAAAGTTGTCAATCACTTTTCTTGTTTAAAAAAAAAAAAATCCACAAAAAAACCAAACAAACAAAAAAACAAAAAAACAAAAAACAAAAACAAAAAAAAAAAAACAAAAAACAAAAAACAAAAACCCCAAAAAGCCCCACAAAATACTAGGAGCTGCAAGTTGGTTCCATGGGTGAAGGTGCTTGCTTCCAATCCTAATGACCTGAGTTTGATCCACAGGGGTACACATAGTGAAAGGAGAAACCTAACTCCCACACTTACCATCTGACCTCTCATGGGCACTGTGCCACCTATGTAACCACACACAAATAGATAATTGCAATATATAATACAGGTATACACATATAAATGAAAGGATATATATATGTATATATATATGTACATATATATATATATATATATATATATATATATATAATAAACAAGAGGATGGGGAGTGGACATTTACAGCAAGATCAGTTGAGGCACGTGTGTGCCGGAAGGAGAATCTGATGTTTTGGCCGTGCTGGCACAGGGACTGCCCACGCTGCTCCAGACTACTGCATAGCCCTTCCCCTCTCCTCCATGGGAATGAAGCCCTTTCTCTGCCCCTCTCATGACTCCCCTCAGCTTCCTTTGCTGTTTGCTCTACTCTTTAATATGAGCATGCTGGGATGCCCTGCAGCTTGATGGTCTTTCCCTGTCTGCATGTGTGCCTTGGGGTCTCCTGCAAGATGTCCATCTGGACTCTACCCCAGGTTCCAAGCCTGGCTCTCCAGACCTCTTGGACGTGCCCTGTGATTGTCTAATGGGCCTCTCTGACACTTTAAGTCTCCAGGTGTTCCCACTTCCCCTGCTCAGGTCAGCCCTTCCATCAGCTGCTCAAATCTTGAAGTCACTTTTGATTCTGACTTTCCCTGAAAACTCTAGGGATGAGCCCTAAGCTGGGTGGGGGCATTCTAACATATTTTGTCTCTGTCTAGTCTTGACTTTGAACTACCTTGATTTTTAGCTGCTAATGCCTTTTCCTCTTCATCTCCCTCCTTCTCCCTTCCTCTTCATC
This sequence comes from Cricetiscus sungorus, assembly GCA_030556225.1. Classification (NCBI taxonomy): domain Eukaryota; kingdom Metazoa; phylum Chordata; class Mammalia; order Rodentia; family Cricetidae; genus Cricetiscus; species Cricetiscus sungorus. The sequence continues at coordinate 5,158,291 of JANBXA010000735.1, read as the reverse complement.
CTCCTTCCCTCCTCTTATTTCTCTTCCTCCTTTTCTTTCTCTTCCTCCTCCTGCTTCTCCTCCTCCTTCTTCTCTTCCTCCTATTCCTCCCCTTCTTCCTCTTCCTTTTTCCTGAGTGTTTTATTCAGACTGTGCTTTTAATTCTAACCATAGAATAGATAAAAATCTCTCCAGATTTGGAATGCCACAGTGACTTAATTTGCACAGAACTCTGGGGCCTGTGTTCCACACAGGATTTCAAGAACGGTATATATCACAGTCAGGGCCACTGTGTCTGAGGAGTGGTAAGGGATGTGATGGCCTTCTGTGACTTGAGTTTGGCCCCCAAGTTCTCATACCTTGGCATTATGGTTCTCAGTGTGGTGATGTGTGAGATGGACCCTTTGGGAAGCAGGGTCTGGGGTAACTGCTCATAAGCAGTCAGGATAGTGTGGAGGACAGCAGGGCCTCACAAGGACAAGTCTATCTCCCAAGCCACTCTGTGGCTTCCCCTTTCCTCCCACCTGTGTGTTTGTAGTTCTCACATATCTGCCCTTCCAGAGGCTACATCAGAGGGACTGTCAGATCTTAGACTTTCAGCCTCCAAAACTGTGAACCCAGTGACCCTGTCTCTTTATAATGCTAGCCCACAGTGCTGGCTTGCTTTTATGTGGACTTGACACAAGCTAGAGTCATTTGAGAGGTGAGACTTCAATTGGGAAAATGTTCAATAAGGCCCTGCTGTAGGCAAGCCTAGAGAGCATTTAATTAGTGATTGATGTAGGATGGCCCACCTCATTGGGGGTAGTGCCACCCCTAGGCTGGTGGTATTGGATTCTATAAGAAAGCAGGCTGAGCAAAACACGAGGAGCAAGCCGGTAAGCCACATGGCTCTGTGACCTCTGCATTAGCTTCTGCCTCTATGTTCCTGCCCTGTTTGAGTTCCTGCCCTGACTGCCTTCAATGATGAGCTGTGGCATAGAAGTGTAAGTCAAATAAACCCTTTTCTCCCTAAGTTGCTTTTGGTCATGGTGTTTCATCACAGTAATAGAAACTCTAACTAAGATACCCACTTCAAGTGTCTTGTTACAGAAACTCAGAACAGGCCAATATATAAGGTTCTCTGACCCAGTGCTTTGGCTGCCATTTGCCTGGTACATCGTCAGGAACCAAACACATGGTTCATGAGGTTCAATGAGAGGGCCAGAGCAGCCAGTGTGTGTGTTCCTAAGGAGGGAGAAGGCAGTGATCCTAGCCTTGGCTGTCAATAGCTAGATGCTGTAGGATGCCCGCAGCTGTGCCCTGGAGCTAAGAAGCAGCCAAACCCAAGACCATGTCCCTGCCCTCCCTTTACCTTTCTCAAGGCCGAGGACAACAGAGAGGAGTCTGAACACCAAAACAGTGGTTGTTTTTCCATCCTGGGACTCTGGCTGTCTTCCATCCCCAAACAGTGCCTAGAGTTACAGCGAGCCCCACAGTCGATGTGTGGCCACCACAGAGGAGAAGTTGGCTCCTGCCTGCCCGGGTCTCTAAGCAACACCACCACACAGGCACTCAGGGCATGGAGGTGCTGCCAAGCCTCAGCTCCCACCTTTGAGTTGGCGCCTGGTGTTTCCATGAGCACTCTGTGTCCCGTTCTCAGTACAGCTACTCTTCCAAACTGCCTTCCAAAGCCTTGGGACACAGGAGGCAGGCCAAGGTAGAAGCCAGGGGATGATTCGCCAACCATCTGTAGAATCTGCAGACCAATAAGGAGCTCGTGCTAGTCTCCAGGCTTGGCTTCATGTTTGCTTGAGTGTCTACTGGATGTATTATATTACCCACCTTGCAGTGGAGAGGACTGAACCTAGGCTAGTAGGACTGGAACATGCAGGCAGACCCAAGTTCAAGAGCTGACTCTGCCTTTTATTGATTGTGAGGCCTTAGGTGAGTCCCACACTCTCTGTGATGTCTGGTCTGAGTCTTCTCAGAGGCAATGATGTACTCCCTCCTCACTCTGTCTTCGTGGCTTAACAGCCTCTCTTGGCATGTTTGTCATGGTGACAGGCCGTGAGACCTGATGGCACCATCTCATTTCCCTTTTGTGTATACTGACTGAGAATTGGCTGAGTTTCAGACACTGAGAGGGATCTGGAAATGGCCTCAGTACCTTGGAGACCCCAAAGTGAAGCTGTGTGCCATCTATGTCTCTGGCTCCTCTCCATTCTTAGGCTGTGGCTCAGGAAGCCAAAGGCCACACCTAGAAACTGGGATAGAAGAATTTTCTGAGTCCTAAGTCTGGCATGCCTCCTTCCCTGTTATGTTTTGATGGGATTTTGGTTAAGAGGATGGTGCAGGCATGGGAGAGGGCAGGTGCTTGTCAATAGCCTGGAAACTTCAGTCTGATCCCTGGAATCTATGCAAAGATGAATGGTAGAACTGACTTCACACAGGTGTCCTTTGATTCTATGGCACGACCCTACACACACACACACACACACACACCCCATCACCACCGCCACCACCACCATCACCATTATAATCATCATTTTTAACTTAAAAGAAGACAGGAGGATGGTGGTACTTGGTAGCTGAAGTGACAGGAAGGACCAGATCAGCTTAGTGGTCAGCAATGAGGTCAGAGTAGCCGAAACCAAGTCTTTCTTACAGTGGGGGGAGGGAGGGACAGGCAGCTAGAGGAGATAGGGTGCTGGAGGTCTTAGTCTGAAGCCACAGAAGCATCACCTGCACACCTGGCCAAATCCTGAGCTCTGAGCTGGGTACACATGTTTACTGCTCTAGAGGTGGGAACCTGAGAGAATGGAGTCGATAAATGAGGTGGACTGAGTCTCATGCAATAGCCAACTTTATTCTGAGTAGCAGACAATTTTTTCCTCTGAGGCTTAAAAAAGAATCACATGAATAAGATGTGCAATTACAAGGGCAAGCCACACATGGCAAAAACATGTTTGTTTGTTTTTCCATAGAGGCATGTAAACAAATAACAATAACCAATTGCAATGAATAATCTGGAGTAAACTCACTACTGTGCAATATACCCGGGAGAAGCGTGAAAACACATTCCAAAAACAATTCTGTGTTTTGAAGAAACTGAGGTCACAAGACATTTTTCGTTTTCTTTGAGTTTTCTGATAAGCACTCAGAATTTTCCTCACACGGTTCCATTCCTGGACTGTGCTCAGACAGAGCCATACAGAGGAGTCGGGACTTCTGTGACGCCTGGAGCATACCACCTCGATGAGTGAGTCTTGGAGGTGGGAGATGTGTAGCTGCTGAGGTGCCCTGGGGCCTTGAGCTAGGCTGGGCTACCAGAGAAGGTTTCTGGGAGACAGGGTCTCACCTGTATCTGAAAAAGCAGACTGGAGACAGCCAGGTGGGAAGGAGAAGGGAGCAGTGTGGGACAGCACTCTGCAGAGCGTGAGGGGACACGAGGGCACAGGATGGGATCCAGAGTGAAGGGAACTCGCTTGGGCTAGAGGAATGGTTTGTCTTGTCTTCCTCAAGGTAGGAGCTGGAGGTGAGGAGAAAGAAAGAACAGGATGCAGGGTGTGGGGGCATGCTGAGGGGAGGAGAGGGGATGAGAATGTCTCTGCTTTGCTCCCACATTCCCTGAACTCCTCACTTGCTCTGACCCAGCCACACACTGCTCTTCTTGACCAAAGTGGTCCTCTTAATCTTGCCTCAGGACCTTTGCACAAGCCATTCCTTTGGCTTAGATTACCTTCTGTGATGGTGGGGCTTGCTTGCTGTGTCATCCATCTGTGCTGCACACCACTCTTCCTGATGGTCCCTCCTCCCCACCTTCCATTTCTCCTGCCCTTTATTCTGATTTGCATATCCCCTGAGGACGTGCCACTTTGACATGCACATCCGTGTGCCATTAGAATGTGACTTGCACAGAATCATCTGGTTTTGTGGCACCCTGTGGCAGCAGATGTGCAGTGGGAGTTGGGAAAGTATGTCTCATGAAAAAGTGTCTTAGTTATAGTTACTATTCTATGCTAAGATACCATGACCAAGGCAACTTGCAAAAGAAAGTTTAATTGGGCTTATGTTTCCAGAGGATTAGAGTTTATCCTGGCAGAGTGATGATGTGGCAGCAGGTGGCTGGAGCAGTACCTGAGAGCTCACATCCTGATCTGCAGGCAGGAGGCAGAGAGCACACTGGGAATGAAACCTCAAGCCTGTCCCCAGTGTCACACTTCCTCCAACAGGACCATGCCTCCTAACCCCTTCCAAACAGTTACAGCAATTGGATACCAAGTATTTAAACATATTAGCCTGTGGGGGCATTCTCATTCAAACCAACATGTTCCACTCCCTCGCCCCTATAGGTTCCTGGTTATAGCAGAATAAAAATAAAATACATTTAGTCCAATTTCAAAAGTTCCCCTAGCCTTTCAATCTTATTACTTTTTAAAAGTCCAAAGTCCTCCTGAGACTCAAGACAATTTCTTAGCTGTAATCCCTATAAAATGAAAAAGGAAAGAATGTACATTGCCATTCTACAATGGAGGAATGAGGGACAAAGTGAGGAAATACTGCACCAAAGCAAGATTGAAAGCCAGCAAGGCAAGTGTCAAATCCTGTAGCTCCATGTCTGATGTCAAAGGGTTAGATGGTTCCACCCTTCCAGTTTTGCTGACTGCAACATACTTTTCCCTTTTGAACTGGTTCCGCTGCCGGTCTGCAGCTCTCCCTGGCAGACATCCCCTGGCCCCAGCATCTCTAACATCCTGGGGTCTCCAATGTAATCCTGGTTTCACTTTCACAGCTTCATGCCCTGGCCTTTCAGGGCTCTGTGTGGGGACTCAGCTGCCCAGTGTATGGGCTCAGTGGCTTTCTTTAACCCCTTCCTTCACTTGTATGCCCTGCATGCCCTGAAGCCAGAGTGTGTGGACAACGCTGTTGTCAATTGCCTGCTTGGGATGGAGCTTGGCCCCCTTCAGTCATATTTACAGCAGCTTTTGTTTGTTGTTGCAGAAAATTCCCTATACATTTTGCTTTTCTCAAGTTGGAAGTTTAGATGGATGGAGTGTGCACCTGAGGCCACCCTCTCTTTATACCAGTGAAGATCATACTTTTTTTTTTTTTTAACTGTTTATTTTCTTGTTAGGGTTTCTCTGTGTAGCTTTGGCTGTCTTGGAATTCACTCTGGAGACCAGGCTGACCTCGAACTCACAGAGATCCTCCTGCCTCTGCCTCCCCAGTGCTGGGATTAAAGGTGTGTGCTACCACCTCGTGGTTCTTTGAACTTCTTATATCTTTCAGCGCAAGCTTGGCTCCAATATTAACTTTTCTGATGCTCTCTTTGTCTTCATGCTGTACCTTTTTGTTTTTCTTTTTGTCCACTTGGTCTTTTTAACTGTAGACCTGCCAAGACTTATTACTAATAATCATGCTGCAGAGTCGATAGTAGTCATTCTTGAAATCTCAGATAAAGAAATCAGCCTATTACTTTTCAGTTTAGCCTCAGGCAAATTTTCAGAATGAGGGCAGAAAGCAGCCACATTCTTTGGCAAAATATCACAAGAATGGTCTCTAGCCCTGTTGCTAATATTGTTTCCCTCTGAAACCTCTTTGAGCTTGGCCTCCATAGTCCACACTGCTCTTGGCACGGCTGTCATCTACGACCCTACTAGGATGGCCAGCTAGGCACCACTTACAGTTGTTGACTGCCTTTCAGGTCCAGAGTTACAAGCCTATAGGGACCATCCTTATTCAAACCACCACAAGAAGTGGGCAGTGTAGACAGGAAGCCACATGGGCAGTTACTGGTGACCATCCTTTCCCCACACCTAGAAAACATCTCTGTTGGCACATAGATCAAGCAGGCCTGCAGTTTCTTCCAAGCTCTGAGTCTCTAGGCCTGAGTCCTCATCTTGGTAGAGCTCCTGGGCCCTTTGCTCTGGCTTGGTGTGGGAGGTGGGGCCTAGGGGTGGTCCTCAGATCCTTGGGGGTATATTTCTGAGAGAGACTATGGGGCACTGGCCATTTCTCTTTCCCATAAGACTCTGCTCATTAAACCCTACTATTGTAAGCCTTCTTGACATAGACAGAAAACCACAGGGTCAACTGGCCATGAATCGAAACTATCTCAGGTATTTTGTTACAGCAACAGAAAACTCACAAACACATAGGTCTTGGCATGATACCTTCATGCTCAGCAGGGACAGAGATCTCCACGCCAAGGCCATGATTGTCCGGGGGGGTCCAGTTTCTGGGGGCCCCAGTTTGATTTACTTATGTCCCAGAGCCCATCAATGTGGGTCAGAGGGATCCACACAATCAACACACATCACATAGTTCGGGTGGCTCTTCAAGGCCCCTCAGCCCACTGCGGGATTAGGCAGCTAAGGAGGCTGACATCCATCAGCCCCTGCCTTTTGGTTGCTGTGTGAGTAGGTGGCTGCCACCTTCTCTAGCTCATCACTTATGAAGATCCAGGAGTTTTTCAAGCCCCGGGGGAGATTTCTAGACTGGGCCTTGGGCCAGGGTTTGCATCACCTGGCAAGAACTAAGGGCATGAAGGGTGGACTGAGACCAAGACGGGGAGACTCCTGGGTAAGTGGGAAGGTGCCCCCTCAGAGATGCTGGGGGCTTCTAGAGCTCAGGGGGAGCTGGGCTAGCAGCCCAGTAAGATGAGAGGTTGCCAATCAGACACTGGCTGGAAAGCCAGGCAAGTGGCCAGTCTGAGTCTTCAGGGAGAGAAAATTGACAGGAAAAGGTTTGTCTGAATCTAAATCTGAGGGCAGGAAGCAGGATAAGGCCAGGATGTAGTGGGTGGGTCTGAGCCTGAGAGCCTGAGCCCTCAGCCTAGTTCATCTTCCCCTGTTCAATTGAAAACCCTGGGGTGAAGGGAGCAGGAATCAGCACCTTAGGATGAAAGGTGACATAGGCCAGAGTGTCACCTTAGGATGTAAGCCGGACACCCTTTCAGGAAGAATCAGCAGTGGCCATGGGCTCCAGTCCAGCTCTGCTACTTGACCAGATGTAACATTGTGGTGAGTGACCTCACCTCCCTGGGGGTCAGTCTTCCTCCAAAAGAAAAAAAAAGAGAGAGAGAGAGAGAATTTAATGGCCAGAAGGGTAGAAGTTTGGCTTGTTGTTTTGTTTTGCTTTGTTTTGTTTTGTTTTGTTTTGAGACAGGGGCTTTCTATGTATTCCTGGCTGGCATGGAACTTGCTATGTAGATCAGGTGTGCATCAAACTCAAGAGATTCACCTGCCCCTGCCTCCCAAGAGCTATCACGGCTGGCATGGAGCCCTCAGCAACTATAGGCCTGTCATCATCGTCTGTTTAATAACTATCTCTCATCATGTGGGGACAAGGAAAGGGTTAACCTCACTGGATTGCTACTGTGGAAGGAGTGTGGGATAGAGTCCAACACACAGTGATCTTGGGAGCATGTCACTGTCACAGTCACAGTTGTGGTCTTCATTCTGGAAATGATGAGCAGAGGAGCATAGAGCCGGGTAAGGAGGGTCTCACAGTGGATGCTCCCTCCTCCACCCAGGCTGTCCAGACCTCTCTTGCTCATCTGCAGGCACTGTTGGCTCCTCTGGAACTGGCATCAACCCCAGCCAAGCTAGAGAGCCAGTGCAGGGCCACACGTGGGGCTGCACGTGCTGGGAGGGCCTGCTCACATGTCCACCCATGAGGGGCCTCCTGCCTTGTGCTGTTGTAGTGGAGCGGGCCAGTCTTTGCAGGGTGTGGCCCTTCCTCCCCCCTGGTAGGCAGGGCCTTGCTGGCCAATGCCTGTATGCAGTTGCCCTGTTCTTTCCCAATCCCCTAGACTTTTTAAAACCAAGTCCTGGTGCTTGTCTGGTCAAGCACAGCATCCGAAGTATCCCTCCATCCTACTGCAGCAGCCTCCTGCCTCACAGCTGACACCTGTTTCAGTTGCCAGAGTGACTGAGATAAAGGTAGAAAACCAGGAGAATGGATTCTGTTTGTCTAAGGAATGGCTCTATACGGGTGGGTACATGATACAGTGTACAGCAGAAGGGCTCCAAGCCTGCAAGGTTAGTGTGGGGACTCTCTGGGAGAAGCATGGAAGTTAGGCACAGTGAGGGGGCTGTCAAGATGGCTCAGTGGGTAAGGGTGTAGATCTGAGTTTGCCCCCCAGAATTCATGCAAAGGCAGAGGGAGATAACCAATTCTCTAAGGCTGCCTGCCATATGAGTGCTATGAGGCACACATGCCCCTTCCACATGATTATAATAGTAAAAATTTTTTAAAAGATAATGATGGTAGCTAGGTGTTGGTGGTGCACGCGTTTAATCCCAGCACTCGGGAGGCAGAGACGGGCAGATCTCTGTGAGTTCGAGGCCAGCCTGGTCTATAAAGCTAGGACAAGCTCCAAAGCACTGCAGAGAAACCCTGTCTTGGGAAAAAAAAAAAAAAAAAAAAAGATACATCAGTATTACCAAACCAACAAATGCTGTGACAGCCCCATGACCCAGACTCAGCACCTAGCAGCCTCACTGACACAGTGCTTTGTTAGTTACCTTTAAAGGAAGGTGGTTTCTACTTGTTCATTGAGAATTCAGTCTTCCCTGGCCATGCTGGAACATGAAGCTTCACTTAAAGCTGTGGACATGTTCCTACTTGGGCTTAGAGACAGTTCATTTGTACTGCCTTAAGAATGTTTTTATTCCTTAATATTTTGTGACTTTTATTTATCTGGGAGGTTTTACTTTTGGAATAAGATCTCTCTGTGTAGGCCAAGGTGGCCTTAAACTTGTGGTGACCCTCCTGCTTCAGTTTCCTTAGTGTGTGGGTTACCGTAACTAGCTGCAAATATTATTGTTATTAATTTTTGAGATAGACTCTCACTCTGTAGCTTAGGCTGGCCTGGAACTCATGGCAACCCTCAGGTCTCAGCCTCAGTGCTGAGGTTATAGATGTGAGCTTCCATGAACAGCTTCTAGAAAGTGTGTGTGTGTGTGTGTGTGTGTGTGTGTGTGTGTGTGTGTGTATAACAGGCTTTTTCTTTTGGGCCACCAATCAGCTCCCAAATCATGATGCAGAGACATTAATTTTGAATGCTCAGCCTAGCTTAGCTCTTATTTTAATCTGTTTCTCTTTATCTACATTTTGCCTTGGGGCTCTTTAAAAAACTTACTTATTTTCATTTTATATGCATTGGTGTTTTGCCTGAATTCATGTCTGTGACAGAGTGTCAGATCTTGGAGTTACAGACAGTTGTTAGCTGCCATGTGGGTGCTGGGAATTGAATACCCATCCTCTGAAACAACAGTTGGTGCTCTTAATTACTGAGCCATCACTCCAGCCCTGCCCTAGGGCTTTTTACCTTTGTTTCTTTCTGTATATCTTTTTTTCCTGTTGTCTCCATGTCTGGCTGGTGGGTGTCTGTCTTCTGGTCCCGGACCTGTCCCTCTGTGTCTCAGGTAGGCTATCTATTGCTGTGAAGAGACACCATGACTATAGCAACTTTTATAAAGAAAAAATATTTAATTGGGGCTGGCTTACAGTTTCACAGGTATAGTCCATTATCATCATGGCAACACATGACTGCCATGGGGTGCAGACAGACATGGTGATGGAAAGGTAGCTGAAAGTTCTATATCTTGATCCACAGACAATAGGAAGTGAACTGAACACCACACTGGGCATAGCTTGAGCATATATGAGACCTTAACGCCTGTCCCCGCAGTGACACACTTCCTCCAACAAGGCCACACTTCCTAAAAATGCCACTCCCTATAGGCCAAGCATTCAAACACCTGAGTCTATGAGGGTCATTCCTATAAAAACCACCACATCTGGGAGTAACAGTTTAAAATGGGCATGCACCTGTTTACGGATCCCAGGGTGGTACCGAGATTCACAGTCACATCATGCTCACTAGCACGTCCACCGTCTATATTATAGTTTTATTTTACTTTTACATTATTCATTCAGTGTGAGGGGTAGGGGAGGATGTGTGTGTGAGGATAAAGAGACAACTTACTGGGGGCTTGGGTTCTGCCGGCAGGGGGTCAAACTCAGGCCATTAGCCTAAAGTGTCTTTATCCACCATCCTGCCACCCACCTGTTTTGACGATAAGATTTTTTAGATTTGTTTATTTTATTTTATGTGTATACCTGTTTGCCTGCATGTGTGTATGTGCACCTTGTGAATAGTGAATACCTGATGCCCTTGGAGGGCAGAAGAAGGCATCTGGAACCCTGGAACTGGAGTTACAGGTGGTGGTGAGTCACTATATGGATGCTGGAAACTGAATCCAGGTCCTCTGCAAGAGCAACCAGTTCACTTAACTGCTGAGCCATCTCTACAGTTCCCAAGAATTTGTTAGCATTTACTGAATGTCCCTGTGTGGCCACAGATGCTCCCTCAGCTTTCTGCTGAACCATTGGGTCTTCAGGATGACAGGCTGCCTAGGGAACTTCCCCTTCCCCCAACTGTACCAACTGTAGTTGCCCAGTCACACCACATCAGTGATAGGGCAGGTTCAAGCTTGTCTTTGGCAGCATTTCCCAGGGTCTGCCCACAGACCAGTGCCCACAATGCATCCAGGTTGACAGTGGATTGAAGTTCTGTTTCCTCCTTACGTGGTAATGCCTCACCATGAACTGCCTGCTTCTGCCTTCTCCAGGGCTGGGATTAAAGGTGTGTGCCACCTTGGCCAGCCCAGCTCTGCTTGTATTTTGAGATGCATCTCTCACTGGCAAGACTGGCTCTGACTCCTTAATGCTGTGATTATAAGCATGAACCACTCGTCAGGGAATTGGGGATTAAATTTAAATTCTTGGTTTTTTTTTTTTTTTTGGTTTTTTTTTTTTAAGCGCTTTTCTATGCTTCATCTTATGCATAATTCAGAGTACTACCGAGACTGTTCCCTTACATTGGCCACATAGTAGTGTGATATGAGACCTTACAGCCCAGCAGCTATTCTTTGAAATTTTATGTATTTTTATTTTATGTATATGGATGTTTTGCCTACGTATGTACCACATGCATGCAGTACCCACAAAGGACAGAAGAGGATGTCAGATCCTCTGGAGATGGAGTTACAGCCAATTGTGAGCTGCCACGTGGGTGCTGGGATTTGAACACAGGTCCTCTGGAAGAATATCCTGTGCTCTCAGCAGTCCAATCTCTCAACAGCTGTTCTTTATCTTTGGCTTCGAGAAGCTTCTTTCTTAACAGGAGGCTGCTGGCATATACTCAGAAGCAAGTTGCTGTTCCCTGTGGCATCTGTGGCTATTAGCAGAAGGTGCCCTTCACTCAGAGGCTTGACTTTCAGGGTCAGGAAAGTGCTATTGTAATGACTTTGCCAGAGAGCCCTGTGCAGCCTTCTGTAAGACATCATCTTCATGCCTGTGGAAATCTGCTATTTTTGCTTAGTAAAAACGGGTTCTTATGCCAGGTGCTGGTGATTCACACCTTTAATCCCAGCACTCAGGAGGCAGAATCAGGTAGATCTCTGCGAGTTCCAGGTCAGTTGGTCTAAAGAGGGAGTTCCAGGATAGCCAGGGCTACACAGGGAAACCCTGTCTTGAAAACAAAAAAAGACAGGTTCTTGCTAGATAGCCTAGGCAGTCCTCAAACTCATGATCCTTCTGTCTCAGGTTCCCCAGTGTTAGGACTATAGAGTATAGGACCATGCTCTACACATTCTTTGGTTGGGGGAGGTGGGGTGGGCACCAAGAGATTTGAACATAGGACCTTATGCATGCTAAGCAAGCCAGTTTTGTTGTGAAAAGTGCACAATCTGAATGACTTCTATGGTTTTCCACAGCTCTGAACAAAATGTTTAGAACAGCAAAGCTATGTGTCCCGGCACACAGACAATACACTTGGAAATGACCACATGCATGAACACATGCCATTCTCTTGGGTAACCATGGCCTTCCAGATTTTTACAGAGCTACCCAGCTTGAATGACATTGATTTCTGATTCACCCTTCATTACCCCCTCCCCCCATTCCCCAGGTACATTTCTACCTTGCAAGTTCTTGTAACACTGTGAGACAAAACCCATGAAATCCTCTCTGCATGGAACACGCCCCACCCCACCCCAGCCTTGGGTCCAAGAGATGTGCACTTGCTGGACCCATACCCCCAGTGCCACCAGAGCCACCTTTAAATGATAAGAGCTGATCTTTGAAGTCTTCCACCTCCTAAATTTAGAAGCATAGATTAAATCCAAATAAGTGGGTAGTTATATAACTTCACATCCCTCTTCACGGCCCCCTCCCCTTGGAATAATCAACCTTAATCAGCTAACAATGGGGCCCTGGATGTAGCCCCAATCCCCCAGAAGCTATTAAGCTTATGTAAGGAGTGACATTGGCCTGGTGTGCTAGGAGGCTTTAAAATGAATCATCTGTCATCCTGTCTTCCCCCTCTCTCAGTTTGTCCTGATCCATACATACCTACATGCACACATACTCACTCATGTCCCCCCCACCCCCAACCACCCCTCACATGTCCATCAAAATGCCAAAGCTGCTTAGCTAGCCTGGGCTTGAGAACAGGCAAGCCAAGAGAAGGATGGTTCAAATTTATCACCTAAAAATAAAACCCCTGAATCTGTAACGACAGCACATCCAGGAAAGGAGGGGACTCTCTGCCATAGACCCACTGATAGGGAGTGAAAAGGGAGGGACAAGGAGGGAGATTTGAGAGGGAAATTTCAATCCTTAGAACTGCCCAGCAGTGAACAGGGCAGGCAGAGGGAGCTCCCTGTTGCTGGGGGTGAGTAATCAAGAAGTTAAGAATTTCTGCACTTAGCACAGATTGAGTAGTGGTGTTTATCCATGGTCTGCTGTGTGCTAGGAACTGGGTTCTGTGGCTACTGATGGTGAAGACAAAAAGGTTGCATCTCAGATGCCAAACCCTGCCAACTAGGAGGCTTCTTGACACACAGAGTGTGTGTGGGTGTGTGGGGGAGAGGGGGCTCTGAAGATCAACGAGAAAGTGTAATCTTGATTGATTAACAATGTCTGCCATGGGTACTGAAAAATGGTGGAAGGTATGTTATTTGTCAATGCTCAATGATGTCATTTATTAATTTCATCTTAAGCTAGGAAACTGAGATTCACAACAGGTTTCCAGTTGGTAGGTAGCAGAACCAGGTATGAACATAGGCAGTCTGGCTTCAAAGTCTGTATGATCAGTACATTAACTCCTTCTCCATGATGTCAAGAAAAGTCTGGAGATTCGATATGTAACCATCAGGTAGCAGGGTCCCTCATCGTCAAAGGCCATTTAGGTTTGCAGTCTCTTAGTTGTGGCTTTAAGGTTGTAATGGCTGCACCAAAGAAGAACTATGTACGTTACTCCCAGACTCTGGACAGACCCTCCAATAACTGATCACCCATTTCTGACTCCTGACCCTGAGAAGTGAGACTGTATGGGTGGTTCAAAAGGGGAAACTGAATCAACCAAACATGAGCTGCCCTCTTCCTCCATCCCTGGGCATGAAGGCATGCCAGAACTCAACATTACTGACCAGTGAACCCACTCTACAGCAGACACAGCACAGAAGGTTCAAGAGAGCAGCGGGACCATGGTAAGACACTTGAGTCACATGCTTGTCAGCCCAGCTTGCCACAGCAGCAGCTGGCTTCTTGGTCCCACATGCTCCATATCAGCTCACCAAGGCACCATACCACAAGACCTCTGATCAGGTTCAGGGCAGTCCTCAGCCTCTGGCACCTGATATCTTACATGGACGCCCCATTCTTGAATTGCACGTCTATGTTCAAGCATCATCAGTGTTTTGCCTCTGTAGTTTGCAGACCCACCTCCAGTGGCTTCTCATGTCCCCTTATAAGTCATCCATCCTTCCCTCTCGTACCCTGTCCCTTCAGCTTTATTGATCAGTTCTATGTCTCTCACTGCTTCCAGGGAAGACCTCACCACCTCTCCCAGCTCAGAAACACAGCTTCTGGAGAAGGGAGATTTCTCAAGGGCTGTTGGTTAGACCGAATGCAAAAGTTCTCAAACCAAATGTGGCTTGGGGCTGTCATACCCTCACTCTTCTTGTAAACACAGGGACAATAGGATAACAAAGCAAGTTAGAATCACTGAGGCCACTCAGGCTTGGCTCAGACCCCAGATCTTGGGGATCCAAGAGCAAGGCTGCTTTTGTATGGTGCCAGTTGGTGCCCTGTTGTGCAAGGCTGGGGGAAGGGTTAGGGGCCAGGACTGTAAAGGCTGGGAAAGGAGGCTAGGTGCCTCTGCCCTCTGAAAATTCACCTTGGATGGGCTTCAAAGTAGGCAAAGATGTTTCCTGACACTGCAGAAGTGCTTTCTCCTTTACGATTAAACCCCAAGGCTCACCCTCACACACAGATAAGTCAGGAGGCAAACTTCTTGCTGCAAAAGGTGGACCCTGGACAGCTACTGCTTCCGGAGTGGACTTGAGCCTTTCTTTACAGCCCATTAACTGAAGCTGCCTGGAAAATCACAGGGGCCAGTCATTTCCAAATTCTTGGCATCAGATCTCTTTGCACAAACAAAATCTTTCTTGAAAATTCAGTCCATTGACACAGCAAAGTTCACCAGGTTTCCAGGTGGAGTACGACTGGGGCCCATCTGAAATGCTGGAGGAATAAAGATCTGCCTGTCTTTCCCTCAGGTTGGGGGTTCCTGGTTATCTTGGTTCTCTGAGAACTACCTGCCCCAGCAAGGGTTAAGAGGGGCTGGAAGTGCCTGCCGACAGCCTGGGATACTGTGATTGTCACATCTATTTCTGTCACCTGTTTGCCTTTCTGAGCCCCGTGTCGCCACAGCTGACATTTAAATGAGTTTGCATTTGTGGATTCCACACCAACTGGTGCTGTGGGTGCTGTGGGGTACTGAGTAAAGAGGGCCCAAACTGGACAGATGGAAGGGAGTGGCTATGGGGATTATGATGGTGTGATTGCAGAGCATCAGCAGTGGCCGGAAGCATCTGAAGTGTCTTAAAGAGACAAACCATGGTACTGCAGAACGCTGGGAGATGGGCAGGACTGATCTAGGCTCTTCCTTTGTGTTGTGTGGCCTCAGTCAAGCCTCACCTTCTCTGTTTTCATCATGAGGATCATTGTTTCCCCAAACACAAAGTGTGTCGTACGAATGTAGGCCTTATACAGTATCACTTCATGGGAGAAGCTGGTTTTGGTCTGCTGCTTCCCTTGGACTTTTGCTGTTGGTCACTTACCAGGCTCGTGTGTGCGTGTGTGTGCGTGCGCGTGCGTGCGTGCGTGCGTGCGTGCGTGCGTGCATGCGTGCGTGAGTGCATGCGTGTGTGTGTGTGTGTGTGTGTGTGTGTGTGTGTGTGTGTGTGTGTGTGTGTAGGGGTGTCTCAGGGCAGTGCCAGGTGTCCTACTGTGACCAGCCCTGAGATGCCACTGATGTCCTCCTAGCAGAACTGTATGTAAAGTATGTTGTTTTCTATGCATAGTTGTGTTTTATTTCTGCAGAGTAATTCCCAAGCTTTCCTCCCTGGTAACATCAGTGAGGTCATTTCAACTATTAAGAAAATCAATTTGACATCAGTATGACATGCATGGGGTGTAGCACAAGAATGTGTGAAGCTGGGGAGGATGACTGACTGTCCTACCGACACAGTGGACCGCCATAGCCCCAGCCTTGGAGGGGGTTCCATGGTTGCCATTGAGTCTGGGACAACAAGGAACTGATTGCCATCAGGTGAACAGCTCAGGCAGGGGACTGTGGACTTCTTGGGTTACCAGGAACTGTTCTGTGGAGTTGTAAATTCTGGAAGACAGAGGGCAGGTAAGAAGCCACTTTTGAGGAATTCCACAGAACACTTGGCTTTGTAGTGTCCAAGTGGGTAGGTTTCCCACACATGCCTGGCTCTTTGCCAGACAAGACCCTTCCCTCCAGCATTCAACCCTCTGGGTTCATAACCTCAAACCACGCATGACCTTGTGGTGTCTTGAGCCCAGAGTGGCTCACTGACTTCGGCCCAAAATCTGGGGCTTCACTGGAAGGAGGCCAGGTGGCTCTTAGAGCGGAAATCTCATGTGTTATAGGATGTAGGCATCCAAAGACCCACAGACAAGATTGCCAAGGTGGAGGAGACTTCCTGTGATTCCAGAGGCAAAGTTCCAGGGTCACCCAGGCCTAGGTCATGTGTTCTAGAAGAAAGCAGTATAACTTGACTGACAGCTTTGACCCTATACCCATCAAGGAAGGTCAGAGTTTCCCCAAAGAAAAAAACTAGCATGTCTTTTAAAAAAAAAAAAAAAAAAAGTGAAGGCTGCTGGGTAGGCAAGGAATGTGGATGAGGCCTGCTTTACCATCTTGCCTCTTTCTGCTGCAGTATTCTCTGTAAACAGGGACAAGAATGGACGAGTCCTTTGAGAATAGTTGAGACAGAATGATGTCACACATGTGAGGGCCTGGCTCTTAGCATTAACACTCTGTAAATGTCAACAATTTTAAGTTGGTGTTTTCCCCTTCTTCTTCCTTTTTTACAACTAAGGACACTTGTGGCTTTTGGCCAGATGTGCCTACCAGATGCCACATGCACCTATGCTCCCAGACACAGAGGTCATCTGGGCAGAGGATGAGGGCTCAAATCTTGGACTGAGAATATGCAGTGGAGACAGTTAGCATGGATTGAGTGCCTGCTATATACTGCTCCTGGACCATCCTTCCACAGGCATGTCCCTCCAGTCTCTTGTTAGAAGCCTCATAGGTCACTGAGGAAATGGAGGCAGGACATGATTAAGTCTCCTGTGTAACCAGGTCAGGATCCACAGCTGTAAGCGATGCAGCTGACGAGAAGAGATGCTATGGATCTTCAGGAATCTTCTGGGACCTTCTGGGATGTTCAAGAGTAGAACATTCTACTTGGGTAGAAGCTTGGAGAGAGCACTGCCTGGGCATAAGCCGGGAGAGCTATCTGAAGCTGCATCTTTGCCATCGCTGGACTGTGAATCTTCTGTCACCGCTGTATATAATTGTCACCCTGCCCCAGAACTTCTACATCTGTCATGGAATATTTAAAATTTCACGAGTCAGGATCCAGCAAGAAGGTGACCAGGGAAAGCAAAATAGACAGCTAACAGAGTTGCTAAAACTGCTGAATATCAGTGTCTCGTGAGAATGTATCAAACAGCTAGCTCCGTTACAGTCATGCTGTGTAACAAGCCACCCCGAATCTTAGTGGCCTGAGAGAGATGCCATTAATTGTTCAGAACCCATGGTTTGACTAGTGTTTGGGCCAGGTTAGGCTCCATTGGATGGCCCCACACCGGAAAAGGTCCGCAGTAGAGTTGTGGATCTCTCATTTTCCTGACACAGAGGTGGTGGAGTTGTTTATGGCAGTGGTGAAGGCAGAAGCAGACTAGTGAAAACACTCACTGGGTTTAAGAGCGTATAGACATTTGTTGACAGAATACTGGTCAATATACAGGTCTTGGTCCTATGACTCAGGTCTGGCATGATCTTCCCTCTGGGCCCTACAGACCTTGCCTCCTCTTATCCCTTCACACGTTCAGCATGGCTTTGTAGTCTCTGACTTGACTATTCTTTGCATCATTCATTCTGGCAGCATCCATGAGGCTCCCATTGGGCTCCATATCACTCTTTGCTCCAGGCTAAGTTGTGTCCCTGATCCTTATGCTGAAGCCTTGACCTCTGATATCTCAGTGGGAACCATGTTTACAGACAGCATCCCCTGTGGCCTCAAATTTGCTATGTAACTGATGATTTCCTTGAATGGCTCACAATATTCTTGCTTCTGTTCCCAATGCTAGGACCACAGGAGTAGCCATTGCTCCTGGAGACAGGGTCTTATAAGGGTGCCTTGTTTATTTATTTATTTATTTATTTATTTATTTATTTATTTATTTATTTATTTATTGTGACACAGGGTTTCTTTGTATAGCCCTGACTGTCCTGGAATTTGCTTTGTGGATCAGGCGATCATCAAACTCAGAGATCCTCCTACCCCTACCCCCCGAGTGCTGGGATTAAAGGTGTGTACCACCACTGCAGGTCAGCTGTGACAAATTTAAAAGGAGCCCATTGGGTTGAACACCAACCAGTGTCACTGGGGCAGACACTACAAGATTGTAGCGAGCACTGTGCATGCCAGAAAGAAGAGGTCTTAGCAGAGTGCAAGCAGGAAAATCAAGTCTGTCTGTCTGTCTATCTTCTTCACCATTGTTCTTCGAAGGTCCAGAACTACAACTGACTTATACTAGCTACTCAGTAAATAATGCTTAAATTTTTTTTCTGTGTATCTATCACTGAGCCAAACTCGCTCATGTCAAGCAGCTAAAAAGCAAATCAAGTTCCAAATTATACAAGCCCAGGTGTCCACTTGGCAGGACTGATGGCTGACCCTGATTCAGCATGAAGAACTGTGCCATCTCATCCATGTGAGTCCTCTCCTCACGGCCCCAGCCCAGCTCTACTTCGGTGTCATCTCCTGCAGCTGTACCTGGGAGCATGAATAGGGAGAAGGACTGGGGGTGGGGCATTTCTAGAGTTTCCTGCTGTTGCCTTTCCAAGCAACAAGAGTGGGTGACTTAGGACGGACAGGACTCATGGTGGGGGGCACCCACAAGAGAGGAGTCAAAGAAACAGGACTGGAGAGAGGCAATGTGGCAGGGGTGTCAGCAGGTGTGGGGTGAGGGAGCTTGAGTTAGCAGGAGAAAAGGCAAGTACACTGATTACCAGGAAGCATTCAAGGGAGCCAAACACCATATGAAAGCCAGAGAAGGATGTCAGGGTTTAAGCTCAGCCTCTTCACAGGGGCTGTAGGCACCTGTGGGGGAGGAGTAAATGATGTTAGGAGAAAAGTCTGGAGAACAATGACCTGGACAGATATCCCCTGGGCTAGAAGCTTGGTGCTTGATTTTAAGGCTCTTCCTTTGTGATCTGATGATGGGAGTCTCATCTTGCTGAGTAGTGACATTGCAGTGAAAAATTGAGGATGGCTGAGCTCTTCAGTGCAGGGTCCTGTCTCTAGGCAGGTACAGGAACTGCAGGAAAAGCCCCTCTCTCTTGTTGAGATGTCACCTAGTAATGCCAAAACCTAGGCCATTATCTGACACACCAAAGGTTTCTAGGGCTTCAGCTATACACCCAATCCATGTCTACTTCTGACTACATCATGTCCTGTCTCCACCCATCCTTGGCTTCCCTCAGACAGGCCCTGCCTGTGACACAGAAACAGACACCCAGACAGGAAGTGTTGGTGGGATTGTCCTCAGGGTCAGAACACTGGGGCAGCAGACCTAGCAGTCAGCACTGGGCAGTAGTCCTTGCCAGGGATCCCATGGCTGTGTGGAGCTGTCTGGTGGATGTTTGCACATCTGTAAACAAACTTGTGTTGGAGGCCAAGAGGGAGTCCAGTCAGTGGCGAGTCCAGTGGGAGCTGGATGGCTGTGGGGAGGAATGCTGTGGGACCTCCTAAGGGTGAGGAATAAAAAGCTGGCCCTTGGACAGTACTCATTGTGTACTTCATTTATTCATTCCTTCATTCACTTATCCATTCATTCATTCATTCATTGATTCATTCTAGAGAGAAGGTCTCATGTAGCCTAGGCTGTCCTCTACCTCTCTGTGTAACTGAGAATGACCTTGGTCTCCCTGCCTCTACTTGCCACATGCTAGGATTACAATCACACAACACCATGTCCAGTGTGTGTGGTACAGGGAATCAAACTCCGGGTCTTGCATATGCTAGAGAAGTATTTTGTCAACTGAGCCACATCCTCAGCTCTCATTGTGTACATTCCTATGAGTTGATACTGTTCTTTTGTTGATGGAGACACTGAGACAACACAGGGGGAGTCTTATGGCTGCAAGGGAGATGCAAAATGTGGTCCCCAATTTCAGCCTCATCTTCAGTAAAGTCTGATCCATGAGGGAGTCATTGCATTGTCGTAGCCCAGCCCTTCATAACGTAGATTCCTGTGGATGGTCACAACCAGGAGAAACACACATAGGACAGTAGCCAAACATCTTCGGCAGAAAGTCCTTCCCGAAATCAAAGCCAATACTGCATGAAGAAGGCACTGTTCACTCCTAAAGTCGGCCAGGATCAAACAAAACGGATAAAGCTGGGTGTTGGTAGAGGCCCTGCAGACACTGAGGCAGCAAGGTGGAAGGAAGGACTGCCCCAGGCACAAATGCTGACCTCTGACTAGCAGCCCCATTTCCGGGGACTTCTTCCAGCATGAGAAGGATGGATGCACAGGGCTGTCAAGGTCAGAGTTTGGGTAGTGAGGCCCCAGACAGGGAACTGGCCAAGTGTGTTGTGTCTGTCTGTACTACGGCCAGAAAGCTGTCCACCTGCTGCTGGGATGCATTACTGGAAAAAGCAAGGCATTTGGCCACGCGATCCACACAGGAATTGATGGGTAAAATTGATGTCATCAAAAGGAAGCATTCTCCCTGCAGAATCCCTGTTACAAGCACAGAGAGAAAGCAGTCAGGGAGACAGATTTATATCACATTCAGCGCCAAGGGCTTGTAGCTAGGGTGCACTCCACCATGCTAAAGTTGGTAGAAAGAATCAAATGTTCTCCTTAGAGAACAGTATAGAGGTTTGTGCAGAAACTTCACCAAAGAACAGAGAGAGGGCCAAATAAGCCCGGGAAAACATGTCCAGCATCCCTAGCCAGAAGGGAAATGTATACCAATGCTATGAAGTCAGAGCTAGCACTCACTTGTCATCCCAGGACTTGGGAAGCAGAGGCAGGAAGATCAAGAATCTGAGGCCACCCTAAGTTATGTATCAAAATTGTTTCAAAATAATGTAAGAGCCATGCATGGTGGGGTGTCTGTAATACCCAAACTTGGGAGGTAGAGGTAGGAGGATCAGGGGTTCAA
The DNA here is from genome assembly GCA_030556225.1 of Cricetiscus sungorus. Taxonomy (NCBI): domain Eukaryota; kingdom Metazoa; phylum Chordata; class Mammalia; order Rodentia; family Cricetidae; genus Cricetiscus; species Cricetiscus sungorus. The sequence goes on along the minus strand of JANBXA010000735.1, from coordinate 5,137,476 downwards.
GATCAGCCTCAGCTACATAGAAGTTGGGAACCAATCTGGGTTATGTTTGACCCTGTCTCAAAACACCAAAACCAACAAACATGACAGTCATGCTTAAATGGCTGACACAAATCATTACTATGGCTATGGCTTTGGGCCTCAGCTATCCCAAGAGCCCACAGGTTGAATGCTTCATCCATAGCCCACAGCACTACACGGGGAGGTTGAACTTTCAGGAGCATAGGTTGTTAGTGAGTGGCATGTACTTGGAGGAAATCTGGAGACTCCAGGCCTCCTCTGAGTCCCCTTCCCACTTCCTAGCTGCACAAGATTAAGTAGCTTCCTCCACTGTATGCTCCATGGTCCTCCAAGCAATGGAGCTAACCAACCATGTCCCAAACCTCTAAAACAGACATGTAAGAAACCTTTCTTCTGTTTAAGTGACTGTTTCCAGTGCTTTGTCACAGAGCTACTGACAACAAACGCCACAAAGAACACAGAGCAACTAGTACTTTCCCACATCCCATAGGCACAGTCCTTCTGGAGATAGTCTGAGCTCACACTCATCACACTAAACATGCTTAACACATGGCTCAGCTATTAGACATTTGGCCCTGAAAAGTAAAAGCAGGCTTGCTGAACACCCAGTAATGGGTTTTCACTTTGTAAAGGTCACAAACCGGAAACTGTCCCAAAGTCCTTCAGCAGGCGAATGACTAAAAAACTCTGGGTACATCTGTAATATGGAGTATTGCTCAGTCATAAAAAGGAGTGAACAGTGTTGATAAAACAATAACTTGAATTGACTTCAAGGGTATTACTCTGAGAAGAAAACTCTAATCTCCAAAGGTTAGGTATATGACATTGCTCCCTTTATACAATATTGTCATCATACCCAATTATAGCAATTGGAGGACTATTCTCAGTTTCATTATATACACAGAACACAAATGAAGAGATTGGTGGTTGTTAGGCCTATGATTGGGGAGGGTAGGACTCTAAAGATCTGATTGATTTTAAATTGTGTGTGTGTGTGTGTGTTTGTGTGTGTGTGTGTGTGTGTGTGTCTGTGTGTGTGTGTGTGTGTGTGTGTGTGTGGTGCCCTCAGAGACCAGAAGAGGGCATTGAATCTCTTGGAGCAAGAGTTAAAGATATATGCCCCCAGGTGAGTTCTGGGAGCCAAACCTGGGTTCTCTACAAGAGCATGAGTGCTCCTATCACTGCTGAGCCTTCTCTCCAGCTCTGAGGGTGAGATCTTAAAGTGTTAATATAAAGGAATTTCTCTGTGGTGACGGGAACATTCTATATCCAATCCACAAACTCTTGCTGTGTGAGAAAATGTTATAAATGACCGCAGAAGAAAACACAACCCATTGAAACAACCTCTCACATGTGAAAATTGGTGGAGTCCAAATAAGGTCTGCCTTTCAGTTAGTCACGCTGCGCCCATGTCAACTTCTCAGCTCTGACAGTGTGCCATGGTTACGTAAGATGTTGTTCCTGGGAGAAGTGGGGTGAAAGGTGCATGGGAGGTTTTGGGACTATTTTTGCAATTTCTTGTGGGTCTTAAACTATTTCAAAATTAAAAATAAAGTCAAGTAGCTTTAGTTCGGAGTTGCTTTGTTCTGTTTTCTTTTTCTCCTTCCTGTAAAAGAATAATAGCAAAATGAGAATTGTGTAGAGCAAGTGCCACTGGTACAAAAATTATCCTGTTGTTGCCAGAAATTTCTTAAAGGATCAAGAAAGGACTGGAAAAACTGGGGCCGTTGGAAGAGCAAGAAAAACCAGGAATTAGAGGTGAAAAAAGAAGCCTGGTTAAATTATATACTTGGACATCTACCACTTAAAAACAAAACAAAACAAAAAAAAAAAAACCTCATGTAGCCCAAGCTAACCCCCAACTTGCTATACTGTAGAGGATAGCTTTAAACTCATCATTCTCTTGCTTCTACCTTCTGAGTATAAGGAAATGAGCATATACCACTATCTTAGGGTTTCTGTTACTGTGAAGAGACACCATGACTATGACAACTCCTGTAAAGGAAAACATTTAATTTAGGTTTAGTTTATTACATCATGGTGGGTCATGGTGGCATACAGGCAGACATGGTACTGGAGCTGAGAGTCCTACATCTTGATTAGCAGGCACCAGGAAGTGAACTGTCTCAGTGGGCATGGCTTGAGCATATATAAGACCTCAAAGCTCACACTTTCTCCAAAAAGGCCATACCTACTTCAACAAGGGCACACTGCCTTTGGGGGGCCATTTTACTTCAAACCACTACAAACACCATACCTAAAATTGTTTGTTTATATGTTTACATGGTTAAACCCTGGGCTTTGTACATGCCAGATGAGTCCTCTACCATTGAGATGCATCCTTAGCCTCATGATACTTTTTCTTTGAGACAGGGTCTCACTGTGCAGCCCTGGCTGTCCTGGAACTTGCTCTGTAGACCTGGCCTCAAACTCCCAGACCCCCACCTGTCCCTGCCTCCTGAGTGCCAGAATTAAAGGTGTGCACCACCACACCAACCCTCATAGTCAGTCACCTTTTAAAGGTTCTAAGTTTTGAAACTCTGAGCACAGACCCCAGGTAGTAGAAGAGCTAAGAAGCCATGGTTCTGGCTCAGAGAGACCTCCTTTGCCCCATTAGAACTGCCTGAGGGCTGCAGGTGCCCAAACATGTCTGAGCAATGAACTTCCATCTTCCTCAACACAATGATGCTCTACAAAGGAGGGAAATGAGGCACAGGTAGTGGTGCTCCCAGACCTCCCAACCAGAGCTCAAGAAGACTGGAAGCCCTGGGGGATTCCAGGCTGGAGGAGGATGTAAAGTAGGATGGGGCTGGGTTGACCAGCAGTGATACATGGGAGTCTTGACCCAAGCCCCAGGCGTCTTCTCTTTTACTAGGAAAGAGAAAATCAATGGAAAAAAGAGGGGGTGTGGGCAGCCTGTGAGGGACCTTGGTCAGCTGAGATGAACAGGACTGGGATGGGAGGTGGGCATAACCTTTACCTGCAAGATGGTTCATCTTATCAATCCAAGCCCATTGCCCGTTGCACAGCATGCAGGCGCAGAAACGGCAAGGCTTGCAAGAAAGAGAAAAACCTTATAAGCTGCCAAGCTTATAACACAGGAAAGCAAATTGTCTACCCGACTCTCTGCAGATGGACTTAAGGCATTCGTGGGATATAGAAACAGGTAATTGTAGGTGGTGAGGTAATGACTCAACACATAGCAGCAGTTCCTGACACCCAGCAACTCAGGAAGTGCTGGCACGAACATGAGGCAAGACGGAGTGTGGGGCTTTCTGACATCAAAAGTCACCCCTCAGGTCCTTGCACAGAGTCAGCAAGAGTACCCCTCAGGTCCCTGAAGAGTAGTAACCTGCGCGGCTGCTGCTCTCTTGTCCCACCCAGGTATGACTTACAGCAAAGGGAGACTAGTAACAGACCCCTCAGCTGCGCGACCTTCAGGCTCAGTGTCTTTTTAAGTTGGCTGAAGGCAGGCACCTGGAAGCCAGTGGAGCTGCGTGTTTTATTCACATCCTCTATGTTTTTCTTCTCAGGACTCTGCTTCCGTCTCATAAATGAGGAGCAAGTTGGTGCCTGCCTCCCTAGGCCTGCTGCCAGGCTCCATCCAGCTTAGGCAGCAACACCCATCAACAGTAGCTTTAAAACCTGGGACTGGCCCAGGTGTAAGGGTCACTGGCAGACTCACATGGGGAATATTGCATGGCAACCTACAGGCGCCCATCACAGCCGTGGGCATGGCAACGGTGAAGCTCTGTGAGTTTTGAGCAAAGGAAGCTTGGAGATGGGGATGTGTAGTCTGTATTGTTTACGAGGACTGCATCTGGAGAGTGAGAAGTCAAGGTCAGGGTAACCTCTGGGGACTATGGTTACACAGGTATGTTCACTTGTGACAACTGGATTGGAAAGGAAATGGCTACCTGAGACTGGGCCTCAGTTTCCTCACTGAGTACAAGCAGCGGTCCTGCCCATTGAGAGTATCTTGAAGGTCAGAGGGTGGCAGATGATCTCATGGGCTGAAGGTAACTTCATGAGAGGTGACCTCAGGGATGGATACAGCTACCTGGTGGCTCTCAGATCTGGTTTTGGAGCTGCTTTGTGTGTCTGGGAAGCCTGTGTTTGCAGTGGACTCTACCAATGTCCCTGTCTCCCAGACCAAATGGACCAGGGAGCTGGAGTACCCTCCTGAGGGCCCGTGAGCGGCATCCTCCTATCTTTTCCCTTGTGGCTTCCCTATCTGACCCTGGCAGTTCTTCTGGTTACCTCTCAGGGTCACAGGAGGTCACATTCACATTAGGAAAGCCTGAGATATACGGACAAGCATGTCCATGTAGCAAATGAGGAACCCCAAAACCCATTTCTCACAATGATTAGTTCATGGTGCCAGGCACCTTGAGACCCAGATGCCCAGTTCACCAGGCCCATGGCTACCAGGAGGAACTATGCAAAAGACGAGGTTCATCCCTGGATTGTGGGTAGGACAGGAGACCCCATACTCATTTGCTCTCCCACAGAGTAGCATGGAGGGAACCCGAGTTTCTTCCAAAGTCTGTCATGCTGGCACAGAGGGTGGAGGCTCTGGCTTAGTCTGGATGTCAGGTGACTCACACCTGAGAGAGACCTCCCTCCTGGACTTCATCCTTCTCTTGATTAAACCTGTTTTTTTAAATTACCAAATGTTTCAAGCATGTAGAAAAGAACAAAAACTAATAGAAAAATGCCTGTGAATTTTGTACACAGCTCTAATTCTATCACATTCCTCCTCCTCCTGGCACATTATAGAGGTCTGCAACCCTAGGAACTCACCCCTACACACACACACACACACACACACACACACACACACACAAGCTTACCCTCATGAATCTGTTTGAACATATACATTTGTATCTATCCACGACATCGTGGATTTATTTGCTCTCAGGCTTTACCAAAATGGCACTTGATGGCATGAATCAGTCAAAGCTTGTTGTTTGAGTCCCTCCACTTGCTCTGTGCATGGCTCGAATCCACTCATTTATAGCCTAAAAATAAACAACAGTGCATATAGCTTTTTCCCATTGATGGATGGCTAGGCTTTCTCCAGTTGTTTGTCCTCATAAACCAGCTGTCCTGGGCACATTCAAATGTTTCTCCCTGCACATGTGCAGACATAAGATAGGCGAGAACTGGCTGGGTCCAAGATCTGACACTTCATTCCTCAGTGCCTGACTGTTTTCCAAAGCCATGATGCTACTTCATGGTTCAGAGGTCCCAAAGATCCTTCTATATTCCCACTAACACTTGGGAGTCAAAACTAATCCTTACTTCTCAATACAAGACTAACCCAGGAGGGAAGAGGACCTAAGATCCCAGCACTGACCAGGCTAGATCTGTCTTTCATGGTCCAGTTATCTGTTGCTGTATAACAAACAGCACCAACACTTAGAGCTTTAGAAGTTCACTAATTTATAGGCTGGAGCTCCTTAGTCAGTAGAATGCTCTCCTAGCAAGAATGAAGCCCTAGGTTCAATCCCCGCACTCCATAAGTTGAGTGTTGTGGTATATCCTAGAACTCAGGAAGATGGAGGCAGGAGGATTAGGACTTTAAGGTCATCCTTGGCAACTTAGAAAGCTCAAGGCTTGCCTGGGCCACACGAAATACTGTCTCAAAAAAAATCATTCATTTCTTTTGTTTATGAATATGCAACATGGGTAGTGCTTAAGGACAAGGTTGGACTCTACTTCATGTGATGCCAGCTGGGATGACTGGCCCACTACTTGGAAGGTAGCAATTTGATTCTGGGTGGGGGGAGCTGGAAGTGGGACCACAGTAGGAGACAATGCAGGAAGGTTCTAGTTCTGCTTCACAGGGTCTCTTCACAGCTTGCCTGGACTTTTCTGAGGACAAGACAGTTGTGTTCCCAGAGTCCAGAAACACACTGGGGCATCTCTGCCATCACAGGTTCCCAAGACCAGGAGAAGGATACAGCACACTTCACTTTCTGATGGAAAGAGTGTCAAAGATTTTAGGTTTCATGTTTCAAGCATATCACCTGCTCCATCCACAGCCTTAGGCAGTACAGGGTTCGAGATGCTCTGATGGGCAGCCAGTAAGTAGCAAGGGCAGTCATGATGGCTGCTCCAAACACCTGTAATTGCAGGAACCTAAGGGTACCCATAGCAGTCAAGTCCTGAAAAAGAGGGGCCAAGAATATCAGTAAGTGGCCATGCCCATGAAGATGTTTTATTTGGACCAATGAAATATTTTATGTAAAATTAATTACCAACATTTTAACTGAAAATATAAAGATTTCTTGGGCTCTGAGATGACTCAGTCAGCAAGATGCTTGCTGCCAAGCTCAATTCCCAGGACCTACGTGGTAGAAGGAGAGAGCTGGCTCCTGCACGTTGTTCTCTGACTTCCACATATGGACCATTTTTATATCTAAAAAATAATTTTTAGCAGGATGTGGTGATGCATGTCCTTAATCCCAGCACTCAGGAGGCAGAGGCAGGTGGATCTCTGTGAGTTAGAGGCCAGCCTGGTCTACAAAGTGAATTACAGGGCAATCAGGGCTACACAGTGAGACCCTGTTTAAAAAAGTGTGTGTGTGTGTGTGCATTTTAAATCAATCTAGATGTCTAGAAAAATCAGAAGTGTCCCTCTTGGTAACACTTTTAGTTTATAGTCACCCTGGGAATTGCCCTCCTTTACTGAGGTTCCCAGCTGCTCCACGGGCCCTTGGGTTGACAAATTCTAGAGTGAGGGAGATAGTTGCTGGTGCGGAGCCTCAGTGAGAATCTATAAGGGGCCTCCTAAGAGGAGGTGACATCTCACCTGAGTCTGGAAGATGGGAATGTTTTGTGACCATGCAGGCCTCTAGCTGAACACTTGAGCACAGGTCAGAAATGACCTGAGGTTTGAGGGTTTCCTGGGAGCCCATTCCACAACTCCAGAATCAGTCTGAAAGAAGAGCAGAAACAGAAGCTCCATGGAGGTGACAGAAGCACCCCAGCTTGCAATGTCCGGAGGGAGCACGTGTGGCTTGTGAGGGAGTACATGTGGTTGGGTAAATCACTCATTGGCCTGTAAATAAGAGGGATTAATTAACACGTCAGGTTAGCTGGCTTGTAGAAAGAGCTCCCAGGATACAGTGCGATGAGTAAGTGTTGGTAAAAGGCAGAGAGAGCTGGCGTCAGGGAGGCTGGGCTGGAAGCTACAGATGGAGGCCCAGCATGCTGGGGCTGGTGTCATCTGGGCTGGAACCTGTAGCTGGGGTCCTTGAGTTCTGTGGTCCTAGGGGAGGGGCTGGTCAGGAGGTAGGAGGAAGACTCTCCCTGGGCTGTAAAATGTTCTTCTGCCCGCAAGGGATGCAGGATAGATCTGCCTCCCATCCAAGTACCATTCAGGCCCAACCCTGCAGGCTAACAGTGCAGTACAACAGGGGCCAGGCAGCAGATCTCAATAACAGGATTCTGGGGAGGGAGGACTTTAGCATTCTCCAAGGCATTAGCTTATCTCATCCCCTGTTTTTGGCTTATGTAGTTTTGAAAATACAAAGGAGCTCTCAGACTCTACCAGACTCTGTGTACATGCTCCAGGGTTTGTCCAAGTCTTCAGATGCTTTGTTCTAAGAGTTTACATAGTTATTTTGCTCTCTCATCCTGACCCAGTGTGGAAAGCCAGCCATGCACAGTGCAACCAGAGGCTTATTGGTGTGTCTCCTTGTTGTTATTTTTCTTCATATTTAAAGTTTAGGTTACAAGTCTTTTAACTTAACTTTCTAATGGATTTGTGGCTTTGAGAGACTCTCTCTCTGAAAGCCTACCAATATGATTTGGTGGATCCTGGTGCCTCTCAGGCCTTCACCTCTGTTTCAGAAGCCATTGCCCAAAGAGCCATGCCCCAACCCTCCTCCTGCCCACTCATCTTCTGGTCCCTAGGGGAGATCTCTGGGTGCTAAAAGTGGGGTCCTGGCTGGTTTCCTTGATGATTTGGGGAGCACTACTTGTAAATCTCTCAGAGCTCTCTGGGGATACTGGGCAACACTGCCATCTAGTGACCAAAGAGCAAGGCACTGAGAGACAGATGCCCAGAGAAACACAGTTTCTAAACTTGGGACATTTGGAAACAAGACAGAGAATCAAAGCAATGTTGGCAACTAACCAAGTCCTAAACATGCATCACAGAAACAATTTTAGTGTCCACTCAGGGTAGGTTGGTAGTGAAATTGTGGAAGGTCACCCAATGGGGTGGGGTGTTCTGCTCCCCAGGAGGCTTCAATAAGCCTTACATATTGATCTCCATGTGCATTATTGATCTGGAAGGTGTTCCTCTGAGTAGGGTTGAAGGTTGCTTATCAGAACCACACTCTGGGAAGCTTGTGTAGCCTGTGAGTTCAAGTCCATTCCTGTGCACGACAGAGACCATATTAGTTACCACAGTCCACACACAAAACCAGGAACACACAACTCTACCTGGGTCTCCAACCTTGACTTTACACCAGAGCATTGCCATCACTGCCCTGGTGTCCCTCAGGCCATCAGATCTGCCCACCCCTCCAGCTCTCTCCTTTGGCCAAATGAGCATTGTGTCTGGCATGGGTGACCCAGGCAGGACTCTTCAGGCTCCCAGTGGATTAAGTGCCTAGTGTGGGGACTACAGTTGGTCACAGTTCTATGAGGGCTTCCCTAACTGGAATAAGCCGGCTATCTCTTTGTGGTCCTCAGGAGGGCTCTGATGACCACCCCACCCACCCCACTATCTGCTTCTGCTCTTTGAGCTCCTGTGAGTCACACAAACCCTTTCCCACTGGGCTCTCCCACCCTGGAAAATAATCCATGCTAGCTAGCTGGTTTCTACTCCAACTTTAGAGCCACATCACCTCCACAGAGTGGACTCCGAGGGTAACACAAGACTTTGTCTTGGTGGTTTTTCATTTGTTAGGGCATCAACCATTATTTTGATGTAATTGAAATGATCTAATCAGACTTTTCATTTAAAAAGAAATGAATGAATTGGGCGTAACAGCACATACATGTAATCCAGCACTCAGGAGGTATAGGCAGGAAGATCAGGAGTTCAAGGCTAGCCTTGGCCACATAGAAAATGAGAGGCCAGCCTGTGCTACACTGGGATACTGTCTCAAAAACTATGGCTAATAATGACACACCAAAACAAAATAGAGCACCAAGCATGGATGTACAGTCTGTATTGGGGGATTTTCCAACCTTCCGACAGTGGGGCGCTATACTCTCATTTAGCAAGTTCACTCCAGAACAGCACAGTTGATTTACACACACACACACACACACACACACACACACACCTCATAATGTTTTAAGTAAGTTTACAATTTTATATTGAGCCAAATTCATAGCTGTGCACAGCCACATATAGCCCATGAGCCACACAGGTTGAATGAACATGCCTGCCAAAGTAGAACATTGGCCAGTGGTGAGTTCAAAGGAGCAAGGGGTCTCTGGGAATGGAAAGCCAAAAAAGGCCGGCCCAGTGGCAGGCTTTGAAGGAAGGGAAGCATTAAGTGAGGAAAGGTGGAACGTGGAGGTTACCTTACGCCTGTAATTCTGAGAGTAACGCCACATTTCCCCCTTGGGGTCTCTGCTTCCCACAACCTCAGACCCTTTGCTGCCAGAGAGGCTGATGTTCCGTGTTGGTATGTGAACTGAGGATCACAGCATCCCCTGAGAATTCTACTTCATGCAGAAAGGGAACAAACCATTTTCTCTACCACTCAAAAGGCATGTTTGTGAGAATACAACAGGATCAAAGATGGAGGGAGGGAGTCTCCCTCCATTTGAGCGCCTAGACCCAGCCACACCTGCAGCTGATTTCCATGGACAGTTTAGATCTGTGAACCAATAAATTCACTCTTTTAGGGAAGGTGGGCTACTTTCCATCAGTGTCTGCCACTTGTAACAAAGATCTCCAGCTTTCCCCGTAGTTCAGCTGGAACAGAGACTTGCTATAGGAGGCAATGAAGGAGGTTAAACAAGGAGACATAAACAACAGTCAGCCAGCTTTGTTTTGTTTTGTTTTTGTAGCTAAACTTTTATCACAGTAAATGGAGGCATTCAATGTGGGAATTGCAGAGGTTTGAATCTTTGAGCCAAGACTAAAATCTGAAAGTCTGATAGGCTTTCTCCTTTCACTGCCCACAAGCCACAATCTCTCTTCATCAACCCAAAAGCCCTTTGAAAGGAGACCAAGGCACAGAAATGGCCCCAAGCAGCTCTGCTCTTGGCTTCCCAGGACTTTGGAAGGAAATTGTCAGAGTCTTCCCAGACCACATTGAGTAAGCCAAGAATCAAAAAGACGACCAGCCAGGGCTGACACGGGTGGTGTGGCAGCAGGGCCAGGGGGATCATCTGATTCATTTTCCACGGCTATTGCCTTGCTTGTGCTCTGGTTGAATGCTTTGATCCCTGGCAGAGGGATGCCGTGGAGGCGGCAGAGAGGCAGATGGCTGCTGATGCCCAACTCAGTGCCTACTTGGGATTTCAGAAGAGGTCCTGTTTTTCATTTCAAAATCAGATTCCAAGTCCTTGCTGGGAGCGAGCAGAGCAGGAGTACAGAGGCCTGAGGTAAATGAGCATGCATCCCTGACTAGTGTCTTTTGGATATCTCCCATCCTCCTGCAGCCTCTGTTCATCAACTCACTTGGGTGTGTCTCCCTGTGCATCAACCGGACTGAGACCAGCCACAGGCCACTTCTTCTCCTTCTCCTCCTCCTCCTCCTCCTCCTTCATTTTTCGAGACCGAGTTTCTCTGTATTGTTTTGGAGTTTGTCCTGGAAGTCACTCTGTAGACCAGACTGGCTTTGAACTCACAGAGATCCACCTGCCTCTACCTCCTGAGTGCTGGGATTAAAGGTGTGCACCACCAACACCCAGCTAACAGGCCACTTTTTGCTTTGGAGAGGTTTAGACACAGGTAGAGTCAAGTCAGAAGACACAGAAAGATGCTTGTTGCTGTCAAGCAACTTTCAGAGGCCTGGGGAGAATGTTCTTAACCTGCAGAAGGGTATGCACTGTACACACAGGCACACATGCACACATGTAGACACACATGCACACTCACACACACTTGCAGCTAACATCATCATTGGTGGAGGCTTTTCTCCTAGGGTAAGATCTGGAAACATCTGTCTATTATCAATGCTTCTAGTGAGCATTGCACAGTAGAAGCTGGTCCTTTCATGGAGTGAAATGTAAAATTTGGAATGATTGGAAAGGAAACAGTCTGCCACTACTTCAGATGATAATATTGTGTATGGAAAAATCCCTAGTAATCTACAGGTGATGAGAATTAATTGTCATAAAAACCCATTACATTTCCGTGTCTTAGCAACAGTGAGAAAATGAAAACATTTGTGTGCCATCTTCAATGCCCAGAATCATCAAATATAGGGAGTAAACCTAATGAAGGCAGCACAGAACCTCAATGATGGAAACTACAGAGCACCAAGGAGAAAATGAAAGAGCGAAATAAACCAAGGTTCTGTGTTCATCGATCAGTCAACTTAATGTTATTAAGATACCATGTTGCCTGGACAGACCCAACCCAATGCCCAAAAGCAATTTCAAGGAGCTGATCTGCTGGCTGCAAGTTTTAAAGGACCTACGAGATACAAAATGATTCCAAAAGAAAAGATACCCAGAGGACTTCACCTACCCAATGACAGGAGTTATAAGTCCACTGTAATAACAGCATAGGCAGAGTCAAATGGACCTGCAGACCAGAACAGGATCCCAGAAACAACCCATATATAGCCAGTCCTCTGGTTTACATTGAAGGTGAGAGGGATGTTCTCTGTAATGGCATTAACTGGAATGAAAAATGCACATGGAGGGGAAAAAAATCATAGCACAAATGAATGCTAATTTAAGATAGGTCATAGATATGAAGTAAAACTGTTACTCTTTTAGGGGAAAAACTGTCTTCTTGACCTTGGTGTAGACAAATATTTCTTTAATTAGAAGATATTATTATAATTAAATGTGCATGTGTGTGATATGTGTATTATAAGGCTGCCACAGCACATGTGAAGGTCAGAGGATGACCCTCAGGAGTTGATTCTCTGCTCCCACTTTTACAGAAGTTCTGGGGATTGAACTCAGGTTGCCAGGTTTGAGTGGCAAGAGCCTTTAGGTGCTGAGCCATCTCAATGGCCCAACAAAGATTTCTTAAAATGGGTTGAGAAAAATGTTACAATACACCTGGAAGAGATAACTCAGATCTGGCTGGAGATGTGGCTCAGTGCCTGCAGGATGCCCCAGGTTTGGTTCCCAGAGCTACAAAAACCAGGAATGGTGCACACCTTTAATTCCAGCACTTGGGAAGTAGAGGCACTAGGGTCCGAAGTTCAAGGTTATCTTCAGCTAAAAAGGTGAGTTTAAGGCCAACCTGGGCTCCATGAAACAGGCAGATTAAATAAATATATAAAAGATTTGCATAAGTTGATAAGAAAAATATATACTTCCAACTTTTAAAAAGAACCACAATTAGGCATCCCATTGCAGAGCTTTTACACATGGCTGATAACCATACAGCATCATTCATCATCATAGAAATGCAGATAGTAGTCATAGTATGCCACCACACCTCTTCCCACTGAAGGGAGGTGCAGGTAGTGGCTGTGCAGGGATACTGCCATCAGCAGTGGATTGTGGCCATCACTCCTTCAGCTGGATTTGCCAAGGCCCACTTGGTGGCTGACTGGGGAAGAGTTTGGAGGTCTACTCTGGTTGCCCAAAGCTTTGGTCTGCAGCTCAGTTCCACTTACCACTTCCTTTATTCTGTTTTTATCACTTTCTTTATTTCATTGAATGCTTCACTGGCATTGTTATCCCCCCAAAACATCTCAAGGTTTAAACCTCATGTCAGCAGCTGCTGTGAGGAATCCAGCCTGCCTATCCAGGTGGTGGATCTGGAGCACAAAAACAGTTGGTGTTGCTGCTGAGTCACTGCTGAAGATGGTAGAAGTGTGTTTGACAACATCTCCTCAACTAACATTCATGTGCCCCCCCCAACTGCCAATCGTATGTTCCTTCTGGGTAGTGTGTGCTGGTGGTGGCTGGTGTCATCAACTTGACTCAATCTAGAACCACCCAGGAGAAAAGCCTCTGAGGTTATCCTGATTACATCAACTGATGTGGGAAGACCCGCCACTGTGGGCACCAATCCCAGGGCTTGGAATCCTGGACTGAGCACAGGTGTGCATGCATCCTCTCTTCCCTTGATGGAGCACAGGGGTGTAACCGGGCCCCAGACCTTAGCAGACACAACTGACCCCATGATGGAAGTGCAACTCAGGCTGCAAAACTCAGCACGTAGACAGCACCACCTGCCAAAATGAAAACAAAGACCCAATCCATCAAAGTCCACACAGTTCTGGGAAAGTCTCTAATGTACTAACCTTGCTTTTTAGCTTCTATAGTTCCACTTCTGACTAACTGTTCTTGTTAACTGAAGTGTGTCAACCTAGAACATGGTTTTTGTCCTTAAAAGCTCTCCCTGACAAAGGCTCAGTGCTACACTGCAATCCTGAACACCCAGTATAGTTGCTGGCCAACTAATTAAGTCTTACTATTGGCTTAAACCTACATCCAAGCAGTCTTCTCTGGTGAAAACTCCACAGCAGTGAGGAGCCAGTACATGTTCCTGCAACCTTGACTTCCTTGCCTGGAACGGTGAGCTGAGAGCTGAGAGCTGAGATAAACTCTTTGTCCCCTAGGTTGGTTTTGCATGGTGTTTTATCGTAGCAACAGAAATGAAATGAAGATGGTGTATGGGTCTTCAGGAGTTCTTTTGTTTGTTTCCATAGAAACTTTCCACAGCAGCCTGAACCAGCAACCCAGTAGATGCCTATCAACAGAGAGAGTGTAAATACCAGAGGCAAATTCATGTAAGAAACCAGTGCCACATGGCAAATTAAAAAAAAAAAAGGAAGTGCTACTGAGAGCCCCATAGATTTATCTCCTGGGCAATATGCTACAAAGAAGATACCAGACACAGGCTGCACCCTGCCCAAGTCCCTGCCCTTCAAAACCAGACATGCCAATCATTGACAGAAGTCAGAAGGGAGAAACTGAGGCTTGGGGCCTGGAACTATTCAGTATCTTGACTGATCTAGACCATGGCTGTGAGTGTATATACTTGTAGAAATCAACAAAATCATCATGACAAACTGTACACTTCAATGATTCCTATGCCTTGATTTTTTTTTAAAAAAGAAGAAGTGAAGAAAATAGATGTCCTAAGCCTTTATAATGACCTATATACATTAGGACTCATCATGTATGTCACTGCTTTGCATAAATCAGTCCATTCACTCTGAATGCACTGTAACACACATGTAATTCACAACTCTCCCAACATGCACCACACTAATATAGACACACTTGAACGTGCAGAATGTATGCAAATAACATACACATACATACACATACGAAGAAACACACACATACACACACACACATACATACACACACACACACACACACACACACACACACACACACACACACACACACACACACACAATCTCCTGAGCTAAGCCTCAGGAAGACTAAGCACCTTGGACACATCTCTTGAGTCTTGTTGCCTAAACTCTGTCCCTAACAGGCTGGTGTTAGTTTTTGTCAACTTGACATACACCTAGAAACACCTAGAAAGAGGGAACCTCAATTGAGGTTCTGTCAGATTCACTGTGGTATGTCAGTTAATCATTTTATTTGTTGATTGATGTGGAAGGACCCACCCACTATAGGTGGTGCCATTGGCCTACGCCAAAAAGGTAGCTGAGAGTCTGAAGAGACAGCTCAACAGTTAAGAGCTCTTGCAGGAGACTGAAGTTGAGTTTCCAACACCGAATTTTGTGTAATTCCAATTCTCTTCTGGCCTCCACATACACGAGACATATATTCAGCACACACATACACACACACACACACACACACAGCAAAGATGATCATTGAGATGATCTTCTGGGATTACTTCCTCATGGTCATTACACAGAAATGTGGTTCAGGGGAGCCAGGCTATACATTAAGCTAGCAGCAGAATTTGGCAAATAATATATATGAGTCTCCCATTTGCCAAAGCCCTTTGGAGTCCAGAAGACTAGGAGTCCAGTGAGTCTCAGATGCTGGACAATGAGCTACAAGACTTGATTTATGCAGTTCAATGTTGGTTTTGCTTTGCTTTGATTGTCAATTCCCTGATTATTCCTCTGTGGGATAAGAAAGTATGTAACTTTTATTTTTTTATTTTTTACAGGAACCCACAGTTAAGACTTTGGGATTTTTTTAATCTCCCTAGAACTTGCCCTCCCTCCTTCACTAGACACTTTGAATCTTTGGATTTTAAAAGAGATCTTGGACTTTAAAGTATTGAAAATTTTTGTTTGTTTGTTTGTTGGGTTGTTTGTTTGGTTTTTGGGTTGTTTGTTTGGTTTTTGAGACAGGGTCTTACTATGTACCCCATCTGTTCTAGAATTTGTAATGCAGACCACTGACCTCAAACTGATAAAGGTCCACCTACATCTGCCTCCTAAGTGCTGGGATTAAAAGCATGCATCACCATGACCAGCCTGGGCTGTTTTAATAGTGTGATATTAACATGAGATCTTGGGGACAAGATATTAAAAGGGTATGAACTAAAGGAGTACGTGTGTATCAAAGTTGCTGTGCTAGAATGTCATAGTTTTTGCTAACATAAAAGGGAACTCTCTATTATTAAGGTATTGCCTCTATCAGGTTGGTCTGTGAGCTCGTTTTCTTGATTGTTGATGTGCTGGGATTGTATAAGAAAACCAGTTGAATGAGAACCTGAGAGTTAGAGCAAGCCAGTAAGTTCCAGGTTCCTTCATTTTTATTTTCTTTTCAAAACAGGACTCTTCTGCTTATCTATGGCTATCCTGGAACTTGTTCTGTAGGCCAGGCTAGCCTCAAACTCAGAGATCCACCTGCCTCTGTATCCCAAGTACTAGGATTAAAAGTGTGTGCCACCACTATCAGCTTCCAGGTTCCTTTTTTGACTTTTGTGACTAGGGAAACGAAAGGAGTTGATAAAATAAAATGTTTCCTCCCCAAGTTGCTTTAGGTCATGGTGTTTGGTCACAGCAATAGAGAGAAACATACTAGTACAATATCATTTGAGACAGGGATGATACTGTCCCACATCACAGAGAAGGCAATGAGCACAGGGCTAAGTGGTCTTGCATGCTTTGAACTCAGAACAGCCCTAACAGCTGGAAGACACACTGAGGACAGAGAAGCACCCAGGACATGGAGGAAGCAGGTAAACAGATGACACCACCCAGCACTGTGGGACAGGGTAAGAACGGGGCAGATGCTGGTGTAAATATTTACACCATTCATTGCAGTTTGCAAATTCCTCTCGAGCCAGTGATGGCATTTACTCCTTTTTGGCCTAATTGACCATTAAGCTCAAGTCCAGTGGTCACATAAAAATTATGTGTCACACTCCACCCATGGACAAAACAAGGCTGTACTGTTGAGGACTGGGGGATATCAAGGATAGTGCACAGCTCTGTCCTTTCCTTTTAAAAAACAATGGAAGAAGAGGTCTCTTTCAGGATATTGACAGGTTTTGAGCTCTGAGAAACTTTGGGTCATTAAGCTGGAAAAAGGAACAGCTGGGTGAGGAATCTGAGGCACAGGGATGGTAAGTGAGTGGCCCCAGGACACACAGTGATTCAGATTTGAATTAGAACCTGCTCAGATTTGACATTTCCACCCCACACCTGCAGGCTGATGATGCAGCAGTGTGGAAGACAGGGAAAGCAGTCTAGACCAGCTTGGCTTCTTCCCAAGTTCTTCGAAGGCCAGTCTCCCTGTGGACTCACACTCTGGAGCAGTTTTCATGGGAACAGAGACCTAGCCTTAGGGACTCTCAAAGACACAAGCCAGCAACAACTCAAGATGGTTTGCAGCTATTTGGGGAGCAGCAGCTCAACTGGAGGGACTCAAAAGGGAATTAGACCTGATTAGTTACCCAGGACACAGGGTAACAAAATGGCTTCCAAAGGTCCAGGTCCAGACCAATCCCCATGGGAACAAAAAGATACGAAAGTCACAGAACTCCACTCTGGGTTGTCCAACAAATATCCATCTCTAGTAGAGAACATGGTGGACCACTGTGCAGGGTCTAGGATGCCCCTGCCTTCCTGCATACCACCTGAGAACTTGACACCACCCTCTGGGTTTCTGTGATGTTGGGTCCTGAGCCTCTGGCCACCTGGAAGGAAGGAAGGTTTGTTATCAGACCATTAAGCTCAAGTCCAGTGGTCACATAAAAACTATGTGTCACACCCCAGCCCAAGGGTCTTCCACAGCCCTTTGTCTCCCTCCAGCAGGCTCAGCACCACACCTCTTGCTTTCTGGAGCCCCGCCTTGCAGATACCTCCCAGCCTCCCTGTGACTGATGAAAATCACTGATGGTGTTTAGGGCCTGCCCCACATTCCCAAGAGCACATGCCTTTCTGATCTGGTCATAGCCTGCCCCATTCATGCTGGCCTGGGATGTGAGGCAACTCAACTACCAAGCAGGGGTGGCCATGGCCCTCTGGGGTTCTCCCCAGAGCTAACAGAGAGGACCAGGGGATGAAGCCACTGTCCTCAACAACCAAAGGATGCCAAGAACTTTGCTATGCCCTTGAATGTGTTCTAGTCAGGAACATAAAGCCACTGCTCAGCTCAACCATCTGACCTATGCCCTGCAGGAACAGCTGCAGACAATTGGGGCATGAGACAAGGACTGAGCATGGGAGCCAGGACACTGAGGACTTCATGAGGAATAAGTAGCATTCAAACACCCTGGCTACAGAGTGCCTCTCTCTCATCTCGGTCTCTGTCCTTTGTCCCCCACCGTCTTCTCCCTCCTCTCCTCTTTCTCCCTCTGTATCATTATTTATCTTTACTATTTTTAACTTTTATTCAGTTCAGCTGCCCTCCATCTCTGTCTGGAGGGGTCTTTAGGTTCCTACCCATCTTCCCTCCAAAGAAGCCCCAGAAATGAGGGCAGCTTGGCCCATCCTAGAACTTGAAAGAATTAGTAATGACCACAGAGGGAATTTGATCCAGATTAACAGTTAAGGAATAATCTACATACCATACAACTTGGGCATCTTAAGGTGTGGCTCATAGGCTTGGATATTGGAGTTGGTGTCAACTACTAGCCAGAAAGTCCCTTTCTTCTGGGACCTATCAGTTCCCACCCACTGGAGTCTGTTGCCACAGTGGTCTGTAGCCATTGCAGAGCTTTTGCAAGTGGTGCTGTCCTTTGATTATGACTCATGATGCTCAGCACAGTGTCTGGGAGGTTCATCCACGTCATTGAATATATAGGTCTCTTATTGGGAGTAGTGTCTTGGTTTGCTCCAGCAAACTTGGTTTGTGGTTAGGGCTGTTTTATGGCCTGTGGACAGCCACCTTCTTACTATGCCTTCACACACCCTTCTTCAGTGTGTGCACAGATGGTGGGGGAACAACATTAACGCCCCATCATCATGACCCCATATAACCATAATTACTTCCATAGAGTCCTCATCTCCAAACTGAGATGCAGTGGTGTTAGAGCTCCCACATGTGACTTCTAGGAGGGACTTGAACATTCATCCCTTTGTTGTGGAGTGAGCAGATTTCCAGTGTAGGGGTTGGTTACATGGGTGTAGTTGCCCGGTGTCTTCCTCACCTGTTGATGGGTATTTAGGTCATTCCCCTCTCAGGCTATTATGAACAAATATGCCATGAACATGTATGTACCAGGATTTGGGTTAACCAGCAGAGACTACCCTAGTGCACTGACAGAAAGTTCCAGTGGCCTTCAGGAATAACTTGATGCAGAGGCACCCTCCACACCATTTTTTCTACGGTGGACGACCTTGACCTTGCTGTTCACATGTAACGCGGCTTCTCTGCTTCTCTTACGAGAAAATGTAGAGGCAGCTCTGTGCCAAGCCCTGAGCTCTGGGTGGGGTAACAATGAGTGCTCAAGACTGGGGTCCCTGACCTCCTGACACTCACTGTACCATGGGAACCAGGGACAGATGGACACAGACTCCATAATAACTGTCTACAGGCCTGGATTTTGAGTACAGCAAGGGATTCTGCAGAATGGATGGAGCCATGTAATGGCCATCCCGCAGGCTCCTGATTTCCATTCCACTCCCCGCCAAGTCTCACTTTTGCAGCCAGATGAAGTCTTCCAGGCAGCCGATGTCCACGCAGGCTGTTTGTTTGCTCCTAATCAGGGCTTGTTTATGAAACAAAGCTTGGGAAAGCATTCCTTATTCAAATAGACATTCAAGTCCTGCAGGAGAATTCCATGTTCTTGAGGTTTAGGACTCGGTGTTCCACACCAGTGTTATTCCCTCTTTAAGGACTTTCCACTCAGTCACCGGGGCTAGTGAGATTGGGTTATTTATTGGCCAGATTAAATGTGTACTTTGGCTATAAATCTGGTACCAGTGTCTTAGGGGAGACAGACTTGTCTCTGTGGGAAGGGCTCTGAAGATCATGCACTCCTATACCCCAGGGGGAGAGGTTCTGGGTGGGAGTGGATTTTCTGTCCCAAAGGTTTGCTCATGGGCTCTCACTCATCCGGGATGAGGGCCTTCATGCCTGCTACATGCTAGCGATTAGACCAGGCTTTGGAAGCACAGCTCCAAGCAAGACAAACCTGGCTGTATTTCTGGTGGAGCTCAGAGCCTCCACCAGAGCCTTTGGTTCATCCCATGAGCCTTTGCATGTCACCTATAGTATGATTCATGATGTTTACCATGAAAGCAAAGCATGGGGTTCAAAGAGGATACATCTGGGTGAGCCAGCCTAGATGAAGAATACAATGACATGGGAACTAAAGAAATGTAAAGGGTGGACATAATATCACATAATATCACAGGGAAAGGAAGGGACACACAGGGGTTGTGTATGTGGGGGAGACAGTACATGCAAAGGCAGTGAGTTGGGTACATTTGAACAACCAAGAGAAGCAGGTGCAGGTGGAGCAGGATGAAAGGCCAAGTCACACTAGGCCCTGTGTAGTTCAGGTGTCTGGAGTTTATTCTAGGAGCCATGGGAGCTATGGGAGGCATGAACAGGAGGCTGGCATTGCAGCCTTCCTGTGGCCTTGTACCAGTCTACCCTCAACCTATCTCTTTCTCTGATCCTGCCCACAGCCCTGTTCACCTCTTATCATTCCTCTCCCATCCTTAGAACCTGCTAGTGACTTTTCACTTGCAATACCAAATCAAAATCCTCTGCAGGGCTTGAAGTGTTGGTAATTGGTCAAGGCTTGGAAGAATGAGTAAGTGGGTGGGAGGTCACTGGAAACAATTATTGTCTTTTCCTTTCAGGCCATAAGTTGATTTATGAAACAATTTTCTAAAACACTTGCAGCAGAGGTGTGAGCCAGGAACACAGTGTGGTTGTTGTCATCATCATCGCTGATTCTCTTAATTAAGCCACTACTACTGTGTGGCGTAATTTCCACACTCTATTGGCTCACCATTGTTAGGAACCACAACACTCCCAAGTTTAATCACTTAGAACCTCAAGTGCCAACTCACAATTCTGTGGACGGCAGTGTAGGCTGGCCTCAGCTGGGCAGTTCTGCTGTTGACTAGTTTCTCTTGGCTTGTAGACAAGCTGCAAGGCAGCTTCTGGGGCCTGCCTGAAGTGTGATGGAATCAGTGGGGATGTCTGGTCATATTTATCTGCTAATCCTTTCTGTTAGATCGGGCCTCTTCCTATGGTGTGTCAGATCCCTAAATGAGAAAAGATACTCAGTTGCCTCAAGGTACCAGGCTCCAATGACAAGGGGAGGAAAAGCTCCCCTCTCTTGACAGGGGGCATCACTAGGAAGCATGGATGAGGAGAAGAGTGAAAATTTGAATAATTTCACCCTCAACAAACATCAAGTCTAGTTTGACAAATGGGGAGGTTGAGCTACAAATAAACATGTCTTACTCAAGAAGCTGATAAATATTAGAATTGAAATTTAAGCCTCAGAGTTTATTTAGGTTCTGGAGACCAGATCTCTAAGTAACCCAGGCTGACAAACGCATGATCCTCCTGCTTCAGCTTGAATACTGAGATCAGAGGGGAGTGCTGTCATGCCTGGCTCTAACTGCAGTTTATGACTCTAAAGTAATCTAATATGTCTCAGGACATATTGTTCACACCACTCACATGTTCGTCTAAGCTAAGGGTTAGCAGGTCTCTTCGTCATCATACTTATTGTTTGTCTGTGACATGCAGGGACTGTCAATAGCTCACACATATCAATTTGCTTCACTCTTCCTGAAGTCCTAGGAGGGACCATTGTCCTTAGCACTCAGAACTCATGGGAAGCTAGTCTCACGATCTCCACAAGTATTAAAATCTCAAGCCCTTGTATCAAATTCTGGGTATTAGGGCACAATCCACACACTGTCCTCATGTATAGTCAGTGTGCTGGGTAATGATCAACCATGCCCCACCTGTACCATTGTCACATGAGATCATGTTACCTAGTGATCTTACCCTCTCCATAAGGACAAACCATGACATTCACATAACAGAATTGTCTACCGGCACATCCCAAATGTGTTCCTGATATTAGAGTGGCTGTGCTTTCAGACACTAATGCAGTGTGAATGCTGTATGATGCTGTGTCCCTGTGTTGCTCAGGGAACAATGGGGATTTGTGTGCATGTTTAGCAGTCAAACAACATTTTTTTTTCTAGTTGAGAAAGGATTTCACACTGTAACCCAGGGTGACCCCAGACCCATAATTTAGCCTAGGCTGCCTCAGCCTCTGAGTGCCACCTATGCCCAGCCAAGTACACTTTTCTACAGAACATGCTTCATTTGGTTGACTCTAAGGGTGCAGAGAGAATGGGCTGGGTGTGTACATTAACAGTTCCCTATGGTGTGAGTTAAGGATTTGAAATTTCAGGAGGAGCTGGGGTATATCTCAGTGATCAACTGCTTGCCTGGCATGTATGAAGCCCCAGGCTTACTCCCTAGCGCCACGTGGTGGGCAAGCGTTGTTCTCATTTTGGCTTCCCCCACAATTAGGGCAACATCTGATGTCCTGCTCATATTCTCTTTCCAAATATAAGCAGACAGAGGCCCAAGGGGAGCACTATTGGCCCAAAGTCACACAAAGTGGGACTAAACCCAGGTCCCCTCTCCCTCCTCATGGTGACCTGGGATACTCTCATTACAGAGGCTGATAAAAGAAGAAACAAATGATTGTGGGGGAGGGGGTACATGTTTTGTCTTCCCTGAGGTGTCACTAATCAAACCTAGTCCCAGAGTATAACCCTGAGAACATATTGTGACCATTTACTACAGTGGAAGGACCTTGTCCCCAGGAGCCAAAGGCACAGGTATGCAGTCCTTGGTTGATGCATTATCTTGGCCTCGTCGGTATAGGGAGGTCCTGGCTTTCTTCACCCGAAATACTGGGCAGTGAATCCCTACCCACATCCTTGATCCAAGTCAAAGGTCAGAAGCTTGGAACATGGTTCTCTGCTAAATGCATCAGCCCCGCTGACTGTGGCATAGTCTGCACCCCGTGTCAGAAGAACCCTGCCCTCCCTTCCAGCTGTACTTCCCAAATCCATCCTTGTAATGGCACCTAGGTGTCTCACTAAGCTTCATCTGTTGATCTGTTGGCCAGACAACACAGCTCAGGGTAAGAACAGTTAGAGAACATTGTCAAATTGAAGCCGCTCAAAGAAACAAAGACAGGAACACTGGTATAGTGCTGGCAGTATGTAAGATAGACCGGCTACTTTGGAAAGCATGGCCATTTCTTAAGAGGCCATTAAGTGCTAAATGGTCACAATATGTTCTCAGGGTTATACTCTGGGACTAGGTTTGATTAGTGACACCTCAGGGAAGACAAAACCCAATCTTTTTTGTTTGTATATATGTTTTAAGACAGGGTTTCTCTGTAGTTTTGGAGGCTGTCCTGGAACTCACTCTGTAGACCAGGCTGGCCTCAAACTCACAGAGATCCATCTGCCTCTGCCTCCAAAGTGCTGGGATTAAAGGTGTGTGCCACACTGCCTGGCAAACATCCCCATCTTATGGCTTGACCGACCTTTCTCCTCAACTATTTATCCAAGAGAAAAGTCTAGCTGTGTGTGGTGGTGACACATGCCTGCCACCCCAGCACTACAGACCTTGGAGGCTTAGATTAGGAATTCAATGTTATCTTCAGCTACATGGCAAGTACAAGGCTAGCCTGGCATACATGAGACCATGATATACATACATATATATATATGTATATATATATATATATATATTTAAAAAAAAAGCTAAGTGAGACAAATAGAGGCATGGACTGGATGGAATTTTAGTTCACAAGAAAAATGAATGAGCCCGATATATATGGCATGAGTGAATCCCACAGTGGTTAGACACTTGCAAATATGACATTTGGGTCAATGATTAACTACTTATGTGACAATGGTTCTATTCAATCCCTGCATGCTTCGTGGGAAATGCCAGAAAAAGAAACTTCATACTCTTTGGTTCTATTTACATAAATTCCTAAAACATGCAAACTAAAGGATAGTGCTTGGTGGTGCTGGGCATAGAGTCGAGAGAAACAGACCACAAACCTTCTGGGGGTGATGGGCACATCTGTCATCATTTGTGGCAGTACCTTAATCAAACACACCTCCGAGCGGGAGATCAGCAGGCTGGTGAAGGAGCCCAAGCAAATCTGTAGGGAAATGCTGGTTCAACGCTGTTTAAAACATCTCAGCACAGAGAAGAAGCGAAGCTTCCAGATTCCGTGCATGAAACCAGCATAACTTGGGCACCAAAAACCTGGCAGGAACATTGCTTTTGTGAGCACGAGGCTCAGTCTGCGCCACACTTGGAGTTGTTACTAAGTCAGCAGCCTGTAGCTGACCTAGATTCACAGCAGCTGCTGTTTCCTCCTACTTTACAATGTATGCTCCTTCACAGTTCTTTGGCTGTGATTAAATAGAGACTGACATCGCTGAGTTTGAGGCCAGCCTGGGCTTCATAGCAAGACCCTGCCTTAAGAAAATATAACAAATAAAAAAGGAGGGGGCATACTTGCTTAGCCTACTTGACACGCTGGGTTAGATTCCTGGCTCATTTAGTGGGAAGGGGTGCGGGGAAATGGCTCAGGAGTTAAAATATTTGCCATGCACAAAAGAGGACCTATGTAAATACCAGATGGCCCTCTTCAAGTTCCAGCCTTGGAGATGGGCTCCCTGGAGCAAACTGGCTAATGAAACGATCATTTCAGCCAGCTCTAGTTTAATTGAGAGACTCTACCTCAAAGAATAAGGTGGCAGGGTGATTGAGGAAGATTCCCAACATTAACTTTGGGCTTCCACATCCACGCACATGTATATGTGAACACGCACACTACATACCACACATTCTCATGAGAAGAAGAAAATGGGTGAAGGCTGTTCCTTTCATTTTTTAAAATTACTATTGTTATTGCTTGAGATAGAGTCTCACTGTGTAGCCCTGGCTGGCTGAAACTCTACATAGACCAGACTGGGATTAAAGATGTACACCACCATATTATGCCTGCCCTTCCACCTTTTAAATTAAGGTATTCTTTTTATTATACAAGTGACCTTTTGTGTATTGTAGAATGACCATCTTGTCTAAAAATGTAGTTCCTATTGCTCTCTTATGATTTATATCTAAGCCTTGATATCATACAAAACAAATAGAGGTGATTTCCTTAAAAAAAAAAATCTATCTACTGAAAGGAATTTCAGATTACTCAGGATAAATGAAGCAGCTATAGAAACAGTTTGGGGTACTGACAAATTTCTTAGGAATTTAGTTAAAATTTGGCTTTCAAAATTCTGCAATCACATTCTCAGATGTCACTTCCAGTTTTGAAGCCTTAGAAAAAACCAGTGAGAGAAGATACTTGCTCATAATGGTAAACAAACAAAAAAAAAATACAGCTTGGCGAGTCTGGGCAAGAACACAGATGAAGCTGGTTGAGGTGGCACATGCCTGGCATCCCAGCACTTGAGGGGGAGGCAGACAGATAGGTTTAAGGTCATTCTTGACTATATAGTAAGTGTGAGGCTAGTCTGGGCTACATGAGACTGCTTTTTGAGAAATGCAAGAGAAGCTGAGAAGAAACCCACAGACACATTTTTAGAAGCCTTGGGTGCATCTGGATCTGGACAGAAGATTGTGGGGCATGGGTGGGAACTGACAGTCTAGTTGCAGTGAACACTAGGAACATAGATAAGAAAAAAATGGGGTGCTTCTCAAGATGGAGGCCCCTGCTTTACATCATGGTATCAGGACACCTTTAAGGCAGAAGTGAGTACTTAGGTGTAATCAACAATGCCCTGAGAGCAGGCAGCCTACACCAATCATGAGCAGGAACAAAAAAAGTCTGCAAGGACAAGATAAACCCCAGAAATGCCATGAACTTTCAGGCTCCAGATAGCTTAGCAGAGACTGATTTCCAGCATACCTCGACATATCTTAGCAAACAGGGGCTATATACGCTAGCAAAAAGGGTCCCTTCCAGTGACCACATCACCCACCAGAATCTCCTGCTGCTGGCCTGGCTGTGATCTTAGTGACCACTTGCACATCTGGCACTGTGGTAGAATATTATTTTAAGGTGTGTTACTTTTGTTTTTCTGTGGAAATTTAATGATGTAAAGATGTGTTGCTTTTGTTTATGCTGTATTTGTTTAACTCTGTGAGGCTGTGATTCTTTGCCTGTCTAAAACACCCACTTGATCTAATAGAGAGCTGAATGGCCAATGGTGAGACAGGAGAAGGGATAGGCAGGGCTGGCAGGCAGAGAGAATATATAGAAGGAGAAATCAGGGAGAAGAGGTTGAAGGAGGAGGACTTCAGGGGCAGCCACCCAGCCACCCAGCTACACAGCCAGACACAGAGTAAGAAGGAAAGAAAAGGTATGCAGGAAAAGAGAAAAATAAAAGCCCCGAGGTCAAAGATGGGATAATTTAAGAAAAGCTGGTAAGAAACAAGTCAAACTAAGACTGGGCATTCGTAACTAAAAATAAGCCTCTGTGTGTGATTTATTTGGGAACTGGATGGTGGACCCACCAAAAAGCAAAAACAACCAACAACATGGCAGCCTGGCTAATCACAACGGAGGCCATGACCAGTTAGCCTCCCTCACGCTCACAAAGCTTCTGCTGCAGGTGTTCACTGCCCTTCCTCCACCAGTGGGAACACATGGGTGGTCTGTGTGCACTGGGCAATCAGACCCGCAGCCCACTTCATGCCACCTCAACCCACTGTCTACAAGTGAAGTCTGCCTCCAGACTTGCTGGCATCGCTTAGAGCCAGATTGGTAGGCTGTGAGGTTTCCCCCTTTTCTATATGTGAATAATAAGGCATGCATTCAAAAAAGACTCCTGACTGTGTCACCTCTCTGTGACACATAAATCACATTTAAGAGGCTAGTCATTCTATCTACCCTGGAGAGTCATATAGGTTAGTGAGAAAAAAATTAGTCAAACCGAGTGGCAGGGGAAATAAAATACAGACAATACCATAGACCTGAGAACAGTATTCCTTTTTTATTTAAAAAAGGGAGGGGTAAAGCTGAAGAGATGGTTTGGTGGTTAAGAACACTTGCTGCTCTTGCAAAAGACCCAGATTTGATTCTCAGTACCACACCAGGCTATTCACAACAGCCTATAAATCCAGTTCTAAAGGTTCTGATGACCTCTTCTGGACTCTTCTGATACTTCATGCATGTTATCCACATACAGGCAAACAGGCACACACACATACACATAAATAAAAACCAAACCAAATAATACTAACATTAAAATGGGGTAGTTTTGGGGCTGAGGAGATAGCACAGTAAAACGCTTTCAAAGACCTGAGTTTGCCCCATCCCAATCCAATGTACAACAGCTAGGCATGATGGCATACATGTAGTACCAATCCTGGCAAGGTGGAGACAGGCAGATAGATCCCTAGGGCTTGCTGGCCAGACCCTGTTTCAGAAGAAGAAAAGTGGAGGCCATCTGAAGAGTGACAGCTGAAGGTTGACCCATGTTCTGCATGCAGGGATCCACATGCACATGCATGTTCCTCACACACATGCTTTCTCTCTCTCTCTCTCTCTCTCTCTCTCTCTCTCTCTCTCTCTCTCTCTCTCTCTCTCTGTGTGTGTGTGTGTGTGTGTGTGTGTGTGTGTGTGTGTGTGTGTGTGTGTGTGTATAGGTCTCTCTATTCCACTCTGATTGGCTTGGAACTCAGTATATAGAAAAGGCAGGCCCAAAACTCACCTGTCTCTGCCTTCTAAATGCTGGAGTTGAAGGGCTGTGCTACCATAACTGGCTGAAAACTTTTTATGATTCTAATATTACAACTCTGAAAATCATATCCACCCATCCTCACCAGGGCTGTTCATTGCTGCTTGCTGTGACCATTCTGTTGGTCCCCTTTTCTGAATTAATCTGTGCAAATTGTGTTCTTTGATATGTACAGCCTCTGAGGAGCTCATTCTGTCAGCCTGGCAGTGATTGGGTTTTTTCTCTTAATTTAATTTTGTGGGAGTGGGGATGTTTTGCCTGCATGCTGCATGTGTGTGTCTGTGCACCACATACATGCAGTGTCCACAGAGGTCAGAAGATATCAGATCCCCTAGAACTGGAGTTACAGATGGCTGTGAGCTGTCGTCAAACCCAGGTTCTTTACAGGAGCAGCCAGTGCTCTTAACCCCCGAGCCATCCCTCCAGCCAGCGATATTAACCCATACTTAAACACTTTGCCTGAAACAAACAAAAAATTCCCCAGTGTTTGCAAGCGAACTATATACATGTTGGGACATGCCTTTAATTCTTAGCCAGATATTTTACAACTCTACCTTTGCCTTTGCTTCCTGTTTATAGAGGGCCACGAGGTCAGCCAGAAGTGAGACTGTTTGTTAAGCCTTCTGGAGCCCTGAGAATGCAGATGGGTTTCCATATCCCATGAGCCTTCATCCCTCAGTATGTGTCAATCCCCCACCTTTCTTCTGAGAAGTTTGGTCTGTCACAGTTTGCTCCTATTCTGCTGGCCCTATAAAGGCAACTAATATGTTTGCCTTTCACTGTTTTTAAGGCAAGGCATCTGGGAAGCTGACTCAGCATTGGCCTTGAGAAAGCTCAATAAGAGCTTGTCCTGGAGGGAATCAGCTGTGGGTCAGAGCAGAATGTCGGGTTCTCTGACCCGCAGGCTTCCTGCCCTGTACACTAGGCTCCAGCACCAAGGGTGTGAGTGGTGGACAGCTGTGGGAATTCCGTTCTAGTGTTAAGGTTCTATAGTTTTCATTTTTCAGTTGTGCTTGATTACGCGTTCTCGTGATTCTTGTGACCTTTTAGCTTTCCAGTTCTAATAAAGTTGAAGGCACGGTATACACTTCACAGCTGGTACTGGGACTGAAGAAGCAAGGAGAGGGGAAGAGGTGGGCAGGAGTCCTACAAACTTAGGCTCTGACCTAGTAGTCTCCATATCACTGCACAGCTCGCTCATGGTGTGTGTGTCAAGGGGTGTAGGGAATACAGAGCCTAACCTTGTTAGGGTAGACCCATGATGCTAACATAGCAGTGGGGACAATGGAGTCTTACCATCATGAGGAAATCAGCTGGTGTGGGATGACAGTCAGAAAAGAGCATGCTCAGAATTCAAAGGCCACAGTGGGGCTCGTCTAGATGTTTCCCTAGCCAGTGATGACAACTCTGGACAACAAAATAACTGTCATCCAACCAGAGTGGTGACTGGGAGCTCAGGCCTGTACATACAGAGGCCAGCTGTTTCTCCAGAGCAGCAGCTGCCGTGAGCAGTGAGGAAGAGAAGTTCAACAGTGAACACCAAGAATTGCCCAAGTGCTCAGAAAACTCAGCAGCAGGTGGCAGCCAGGTCCCAGAAGGACAGTCTTGTTT
The DNA here is from genome assembly GCA_030556225.1 of Cricetiscus sungorus. Taxonomy (NCBI): domain Eukaryota; kingdom Metazoa; phylum Chordata; class Mammalia; order Rodentia; family Cricetidae; genus Cricetiscus; species Cricetiscus sungorus. The sequence goes on along the minus strand of JANBXA010000735.1, from coordinate 5,108,494 downwards.
TGAGGCTGGGTCTCATGCAGCCAAGGCTGACCTTACCCTCGATCCTTCCACCTCTACTTCCTAAGTCCTGAGTGTGTACCACCACATCAGCACTCTAGAAGTGTGCTTATGTTCTTTGTATTAACTGTCAGCAGCCATCTCCTAGAGGAATCTGTAGCAGGAAGGAGAGGAAGTAGCACAGGGGACTCCAGTGTCCTCCCATACCTCCTAGGTAGGTCTCTCTCACTTTTTTTTTTTTTTTTTTTTGCAAGTCTGCCCACCCTGACTGCTAGTAACTCCTTGCCAGAGAGCCTCCTTTCTGGCTGCTGGAACCTGCTTTCCCAACAAGCATGGCAATCTTGTGCCAGGAGAACGCCTATCCCTACAGCAACCCTCATTGCCTGCCTCAGGAGGAATACCAGGGTGTTCCATACTGTCTCTCGAAGCTCACTGAGGTAACTTCTGTGTTCACACATGTTTTCTCTGTTCCTTTTCTTCTTTATCTCAGCCCCATTCATCTACGAGTATGTTTTGGCATAAAATAAACTATGCAGTGAAATCCCTGGCTGGAAGTCTGCCTCTTGGGAAGCCCAAGCTGAAGAGCGTTGTGTCTTGCATCCCATCCTCTGAGAGTTCTCCATCCATTTCAACCAGAGGGAGTAGGCATTTGAAAGGCTGCACTCTGTAAAACAGCTACCATCTCCTTCCTGTAGTCTGTGATTCTCTACAGTTCCTGATCTCATCTCCCTCCCTTCTCCCTCCTTGTACCCCAGAGGGCCCTCTACTTGATCATTTTCTGGGTATATTCCTGGTGTGTACTGGTTATCTTTCTGTTAATTAAGCTACAGAGAAATGTTGAAACAGGCCGTGAAGACATCTGAGGCCAATGGGTGGAGGTGTTGAAAGGCAGGAGGCACTGTAGATTCAACTAGAGCCTTGTGAAGGCTAAACTGAGAGATAGATCTGTCCCCTAGGACTCCAGACATTTCTTGATCTGTCAGCTCTCAGCTTCTTCCTTTCTGAAGCGCTGTCATCTGTTCTTCCAAAGATGAATCCCCTGGGCTTATTGGCCCTCACTGAGTGTGTCTGTCCCCTTCATTTGAGTCTCCTTGCTGCCCTGATCTCTGAATATTGGGGGGCTCCAATATTCAGTCCTAGTCATTCTTCTCACATCTGACACACTCATCCCCCTCATGGGCATTCTGTCTGGTGCAGAAAGTTTAGGTGCTTCCTGTTGGCTGACCACTCCCAGACCAGCATCCCTCCGTGTACACCTGAACCTTTTTTGTGCGGCATCATAGATCTGTCTGGTTCAACCTGTCCCAAGGGCCACTATGGCCCACACATCTGAGACAACTTGAGAGAAAGTTGCACAGTTTCTGAGGTTTTGAACTGTGATGTGTTGATGTTGCTGCTCCAGGTCCTATGATAGGTCAAAAAATCACCGCAAGAGCTACATGATGGGATGGGTCAAGGCCACTCATAGCAATGGCTCCTGGGAAGCTAAAAGAGGCAGGAAGGGACCAGGATCCCAGTAGCTCCTTCAAGGACACTTCCCCAATGACCTACCTTCTTTCTTCCAGGCTCTATATCCTAAAGTTTCCCACCACACCCAGTAGCACCACAGATGGGGAACCAAACCTTTAGTTCATGGTCCAGAGGGGTCATTCCATATTCCAGCTATCACACAAACCAAAGTTCTGATTCTCTCTCACCCCAGCCAATTCCCCTGGCTCAGCAAATGAGAACTCTATCCACAAGCTCCGGCAAAACTCTTGATGTCCTCTGGCTCCCCTTATCCAGTCCACCAGCATGGCAGGCTAGGTCTGTTTCTGCCTGCTCCCTCCTTACCTCAACCTCATAGCCCATGTGTCCTTTCAAAAGGTCAATCAGTTCCCCACAGATCACCTCACTTCTCTCTCTCCTCATCTATAGGCAAATAGTTGAATTCAAATGGCACCGTAGTTCACCTCACTTTCTACTCAGGAAACACTGGCGATTTCCATCATGTATGCTAAACAATCCAAAGCCTCAGCATGGATGTGCACAACCCTGCTCTACCATTCTGGATCCCCTTTCCTCTTCCCTTCTCCACCTCTCCTCTTCTCTCCTTAGTTCCAGCTCCCCTGGCTTCTGAGAAGGTCCCTCAATATATTCCAAGTTTCCTGTACCCCTGGGCCTTTTCACCGATGCATTTCCTGCCATGGTACTTCCTGCAGATAGCCTCAGCAAGTAGCTGGTTCACAACACCTCTCTTGAGCCTTTTTATCCTGGGCAATCCTGGGTCCTCAGAACACTGTAGCATCTATCCCCCATCTGATATCTCTATTCGCTTTTTCATTCCCCACCTCCCCATTCAGAATAAGGGTTCCATAAAAGTTGAACTAACTATAAATGCTCTGTGGTTCCTAAGGCTGAAACAAACCCCACTGAAAGAGTGAATGTGGGCATGCTCAATGAAAACTGATGAATGAAGTCTAGATTTACATCCACATGGACCTCGGGGATATGTTCACAGCTCCGCCCAACAGTTGGAGGTTTAAACTGGGGTTCTGAAGCACGACTCCCCATTGCATCCTTCCTGGCCATTTCATGTGCTTTTGTGAAGACCTTGCCCTGGTTTTATTCTTTGCTGTGATAAAATGCTCTGATCAAAAATGACTTAGAGGAGGAAAAAGTTCATATTTAGCTTGTACTTCCATAACACAGTCCATCATTGCTGAAAGTTGGGGCAGGAACTCAGGGAGTAACTTGAAGCAGAAACCACAGAGGAATGCAACTTATTACTGCTCTCAGGCTCATGCTCAGCTAGCTTTCTCATACAACCCAGGACCACACGTGAGGAATGGTGCAGCCCACAGTGGGATGGGCTGCTATACATTAATTAAAAATCAAGACCATCCCCCGCAGACATGCCCATGGGTCAAGCTGATTTGGACAATCCCTCAATCAAGGCTCCCTTCTCATGCGATGCTAGGTTTTATCAAACAGGACAAATCCCAAACACCCTTTCTTTCTTCATAAAGTCCAGTGCATCTTACAAAGGACACAGGGCCTTCCTCTTTTTGGAAATCAGAGCTATCACCTTGGTCTCCCTACATGACCTCTGCCATGATCCCCTACATGACCTCTGCCATGATCCCCTACATGACCTCTGCCATGATCTCCCTACATATGACCTCTGCCATGATCCCCTACATATGACCTCTTCCATGACTCCCCCTACATGACCTCTGCCATGGTCTTCTACATATGACCTTTATCCAGTCTGAATCTCTCATGGTCTCTTCCTCACTTATAAATCATTTACCATCTTTCAGGCTAGGCATTAATAGTCTGTCTCCACCTGGGATGACCATGCATTGACGCTTGACAAACGTGTCAGATAAGCAGTCAGTGCTATCTCAGGAGACGTCATCTTCACTTTCATTCCTTCACACAAAGCCCAGTGCCAGTGTCCCTAGGCCTGCCTCCCTCATTGATAAAGTGTCCAGTAACTTCTCAATGAGCCTATGTACTGTAGCTTTGGTGATAATGGGCTATATCTGGCCACCCTGGAAAGCTGCCCGTGTTCCAGTCATGGCTATGGCTATCACTTATCTGTTGAGCATGAATGACCAGAGGCTGGAAAAGCACAAGGAACTATGGTGGTGAAAAGTGGGAGAGATTAATTTCTGTTGAGGGCTGAGGCTTTGCTCTCAGCAAGTGACAGGGAGAGGGCGTGGTGACAGCTGCCTTGGAGTTTATGCCACACATCAGCACTCTGCAGGAAATAGAAGACTGCAGGGCTCTCAGGCTTGTTGACAACTTGTGCTTTCTGATAAAGTTGTTAGAAAAAAAAAAAAAAACAAAAAACAAAACAGAAAGGACAGTCCCGGGAAGTTGGGAGCTTCCTGTCCTTGTGAGTACTCGGGAAAAGCAGTGAGTGATGGTTGAGAGGGTGTAGAAGAAACTACATATGCCCAGAGAAGAGACCAAGTCACCAATCTCTCCAGTGTTATTGTAAACTGGCACTTGTGTTTGCTCCCTACTCGAGGGGGACAAAAGTCATGGTTGATTTCTGCTTGAACATCAGTAGGATCATGGGAAATAGCAAAAGAAAGTAAGTGGCCCTTTCACAGGGTCACCTAAGACCATCAGAAAACACAGATATTTACATTACGATTCATAACAGCAAAATTATAGTTATGAAGTAGCAGTGAAAATAACTCTATGATAGGGGGTCGCCACAACATGAGGGATTGTATTAAAGAGTTGCAGTGTTAGGAAGATTGAGAACCACTGCCTTACAGGGAGAGCAGGGATGTGAGTGTCAGGGAGTAATTGAATCCGAAGGTAATTAGAGAGGTGGAGAAATTCAAAGATGTAAGAGCTAGCAGAAGAGGAGGAGCTAAAGCACAAACAAGTCAAGATTGACTAGGATCAGAGGATACGTGGTACCCAAACATCTTCTTTAAATGCCAGAAAGGGTATGTTGCCTTGTCCCTCTGCCTGGCTTTTAACATGACCAAATTTCTGGGTTTGATGGCACTCTTCTATAATCCCAGCACTTGGGAGGCAGGAGTTGCCTGCATTCAAGGCTAGCATAGGCTACATAGCAAAAACCTGTCTCAAAGAGAAAAAAATGACCAGAAGTGAGGTGCATGTGCTGTGCTTGCAGACAACACCAAAAGGCAGAGCAGTTAGCTTATTGCTGTTGTTTGGAGGTTCTGTTTGTTTTGTTTGCTTTGGGTTTTTTGAGATGGGGGTCTTACTACGTAGTCCTGGCTGTCCTGGGACTCACTATGTAGACCAGGCAGGCCTCAAACAGAGATCTGCCTGCCTTGGCCTCCCAAGTTCTGGGATGAAAGGTGGGTACCACAACACCTGGCTCAGCAGTTAGCATTTTATATTAGACCAGTTTAAGAAAGAAAGAAAGGAACAAATAAAGAAAGAAAGAACGAAAGAAAGAAAGAAAGAGAGAACGAAAGAAAGAGAGAGAGAGAAAGAAAGAACGAATGAACGAAAGAAAGAATGAACGAAAGGAAGGAAGGAAAGAAGAAAGAAAGAAAGAAAGAAAGGACAAATGAAAGAAAGGAAGGAAGGAAGGAAGAAAGAGAGAGAGAGAGAGAGAGAGAGAGAGAGAGAGAGAGAGAAAGAAAAGAAAAGAAATCCTGATGGACCATGTTCCTTCCCACCTAGAATTAAAATATTTTTGTTAATGCCCATGGGGAAAATGGATTCTCTTGCAATCTCAAGCACACACTTTATGACATGTCATAGAAGAGTGGTAATGCTTTTAGCCACTTTGATGTCAATTCCTGAGCCTTCTTTGACATGAAGACAAAAGATAGCCATTTTTAAATCTTCCTTTTTATATAGCTCAAACAATATGAATCTCAGACTCATGTGAATTGTCTGGACCGCCTCAGCTCTGTTGTAGGACAGTAAGTGGCTTCTCAATCATGGAGAAAGCAGTAGATAGTACCCAGTACACAGAGACCCCATGACTCTAAGAACTTACACTGCTGACAGTACCTCCTTTGTTTGTAGTGGTTTCAGGTCAGAAAACACAGAAGCTCCCAGCCCTGTGATTCTCACAGTCTGTGCAGCTCCAGCCTGGTTGGTCTTTGACATCAATGTGCAACAATCAAGTTCTCTATTTCTACCCTGACTATGTCACGCGAGAGAGCCTGACCTGGGTGAGGTGAGATGAGGAAACTGGACCCCTTCCCAGACACTCATGAGTCAGGTGTCTGCGGCCTCATTCTTTTGTTCGAAGAGAATTCCTGGAACATCACCCGTTGTCTGTTATCAATGCAACAACACATCCATCGCCAAGTGGTGTCCTTTGGGGCCATACCAGTAGGCCTACAGGCAACCTCCTCTTCAGGATGGAGACATGATCTGTGGACAGGAGGCAGGGGATCCTCTTCGCAGAATCTCTGGGGCAATGGAGGGAGTCTGGATGTTACTCTACGAGCACTCAGTGCAGAAATTGGCCGAGGTTGGCTCCTCATTTTTGAAAGACACATCTATCTGCAACATGGCTGAGAGAATAGAGGGACTGTGGGCCAGAGGCACCAGAGACAGAGTTTGCTGTCCTCCTGGAGGTAATGGGGTGAAGAATATAAACAGAACCACAGGAGAGCTTTCCCTACAGTGGTAAATAAAATGAAACATGGTAACTCCTGACCAGAGAGAGAGAGGGGCCACAATCATGTGTTCTAATATGTTGCAGGAATGGTCTTTCTGAGGACATGCCATTTGTGCTGAGCCCCAAAGAGTAGGGATATATGACTAGTGTAAAGGGGGAGTGGGGACAAGGGGCCTGCAGTACTTAAGGAAGCAGCTGTGCACAGGGCTTGGGGAAGGAATGGACTGGTCATGGGGCTGGGGAGCCCTAAACAAGGGTAGAGGGGCAAGCAAAGTCAGCCCTACAGGTCATCCTGTCCACACCCGGGAGGTCGGTTTCATACTGGGGGAGTGAGAAGCCATATGGGGTTTGAACAGAGAGGCCAATGAAGAAGCCAGAAGCCAACAAAATAAATGTTGTGGATCCTAACCAGCCCCACATGTTTCTGTAAATAGTTGAGCCCAGTCATTTGCATGTTATCTATGGCTGCTTTCACAGCATGAGAGCACCACTGGACATTTACACCAAAACCCACCTTCTCTACGCAGCATCAATTCTTTTCTTTCCTCCTGGCCCTTCATAAGAAACTCTTCTGGTCCCTAATCTCAATGGTGTCCTCTGAAGCTGACTGTGCCTGCTGTTTGGGGTCATGTCATGTCACAGCACCATGGAGGAGAGTGAGCAGGTCACTGCAGGACAAGACCTTGGGATGAGCAGTCCAGAGCATCAGTGCCTGCTAGGGATGTCCTCCCAGCTTCAGAGGGATGGAGGCCAGGCTGGGCCTGTCAGGCCCATCATCTCTCTGGACATGAACTCACTGCTTCTAATGCCAGAGGCTGCCCAGGCAGGCAGACTTTGCTTCACTCCATCAGAGTTTAACTGCTGCTCACAGAACCCCCTTCTAAGCCATCACTGCCTGTCCTTTGTCTGCGGCACCTCATCACCAATTTGGGGCTCAGGAGCCAACACGGGCCAAGCAGCTGTTTCCCATTACCTGTCTGTCCCACATGCCCACACCACTCCCCTCAGGGAGCAGGAGGCTCCAAGAGAACCGGATCCTATTTCCAAATCCCAGGGCAGACTGGTTTTGTTTTGTTTCTTAAGAAAAAAAAAAACATTAAATAAGTAAAATAGTTGAACACTGTTAGAAAACTAACCCCAAACATCTGGGGGTTTTGTGCTATGGCAGCTTATTTTCATTCCATTTGGTTCTAACTGATAAATACAGAATAATTGAATTAGTCTATTTTGGTACTTGGGAGACCACTGGTGTTATGTAAAGAAATAGTGAAGGCAGGGGCATGGAGAGTTGGGGTGACACAGCAGCTATCTGAGCAGCTCACCAGAGTGAGGGAGTCAGAATGTGCTTCAGATTTACTCTCATAAGCATTAGTGTGGTGGTTACTGCTGTGTGCTGTAACACATGGGCCTTGCCCTCCAGGGTCTCAAGATATGCTTACAGTAAATGTGATGCCAGGACAATGCAATAAAGCCAAGCACTGCAGAGGCCATGATTGTGACAATCTCCTGACATAAGTACTGTCCCCCCAGTTTTAGACCTGGACACGAAGAGTAAACACACAGTTGGGGTTTGAAGTCAAATGTATCTATCTTTAGATGGCAGAACCGTTGCTCCAGGCAGGGAGGCTTCAGCCCCAGGAAAAACTTGATCTCTCCTTGCCCTCTGGCTTTTGTCTCACCATGAGATCTCTCAGTTTTATAAGCCAAGATGCCACCACATCATGACACCAGAGGCATAGCTGTTGGGTCTTGGATTTTCAACCTCCAAAACTGTAAGCTTATAAAATAGCCAGACAGCATTAGGCTTGTTGTCACAAATACAGAAAATGGGGACACACACACGGGGACACACACGGACACACACACACACACACACACACACACACACACACACACTGCCTTGTCTCCTGAGTCTCCCTTATGAAATTCCTCTTAACAATACAAAGGAAATGGGAGGGGGCTGCTGGAGAGATTGCTCAGTGGCTAAGAATACTTTGTGCTCTTGCAAAAAGACCTAGGTTTAATTCCCAGTACCCATGAGGCTGCTCATAACTATCTGTAACTCCAGTCCCAGGGCATTGGTTGCCCTCTTCTGACCTTCCTGGACACCAGGTATGCAGGTGATGCACATACATACATAATACATATAAAGGCAAAACATTTTTGCACATAAATTTAAAAAAAGAAAGTCAGTAATGATGAACCATGTCTGTAATCCTAATATCTGGGAGTCTAAGCAGGAAGATTGCCATGGGTTTAAGGTCAACCTAAGTTATATTGTTTTCCAGCACTCCTGACCTGTAGAGTGAGACCCTCCCAGTGGGAGTAAATAGACATATGGAGAGAAAGATGTGCGGGTGGGTAACAGAAGAGATAAAGGGCTGGAGAGATGGCTCAGCAGTTAAGAGCACTGGCTGCTCTTCCAGAGTATCTGAGTTCAATTCCCAGTACCACATGGCAGCTCACAACTGTCTATAACTCCAGTTTCAGAGTACCTGACACTCTCATACAGACATACATGCAAGCAAAACACCAGTATACAGAAATAAACATTTTACAAAAATAAGAACTAGGAAATCAGACCAAAACCAAAGGAGCTGAACTCTTTGAGGTCTTTGGTGGGGAGTTCACAGGATCCTGCAGGATGGAAAGAGGGCCATCTGTACCCCTACAGGCTTGGTCAGTCACTCACTATGAGATGTCCAGTAAATACCCTCTTCTGAGTCACATCTGTGAACTGGACCTCACAGCATCTTTCTCACTGGCTTTGGGGATGATTACACCATGCCTAGTTCAGGAAAAGATGTTCAATATACATAGGACAGGACTGGATAAGAGAGGTATGAGAGAGCCAGGGCTGACTCCAGGATCAGGAATCAGTGGGGAAGTTGTCGTGGGTGGCCAGTGATTCAGCTGGGATGACAGCCATGAGGCAGGCCAGGGCTGGCTGTGCATATAGATGCTGAGTTTCTGAACCAGCTCCTGGGATGGGGCCCACTTGGACAAGGTGCTGTTTGGAAAGACCTGGCCAGCACTGTTACCCTCTCCAGTTTCTCCTGCTCCAGCCGGCTCCCCGGCTCCCCAGAGCAGTGTTCCCAGAACAAACTGGCTTCTGTCCTTACAGAGAGGCTGCCAGAGAGAATAGTTCAAGACCAACCCTTGGCTTTAAGGGTCTGGATTAGACAAAGCCAAAAGGGAGGGATGGCTTTTTTGTGGCCCAGATGGAAGAATGGTAGGACCATGTGGGGACAAGAGGCACAGATGTTTAAATCCTAGCTCTGCCAATCACCAGCGTGACTTGGGCTGACTCTTGCTCTCTGACTGACAATATCAACTGTGTATGCACAGAAAGTTTATTGGAAAGATTAGACAAGTCAAGCCGGACATAGTGGGACATGCTATAATCCCAGCATTTAGGAGGTGGAGGCAGGAGGTTCAGGACTCAAAGGGATAAAGATCCAACATTGTGCCTAGCTACAGAGTGAGGTCAAGGCCAGTGTGGGTACCAAAACAATAACAGGCCCAGTTCCTTGTAATTTGTCATGTTGTCCTTTGCACCAGAAAGAGAATGGCCAGGCACACATGGAATCCAAGGACAGACCAGGAAGGATATGCACATTACAGGAACTTCCAGGGTCTTTCTTCTTCAGCTAGGGACTCGAGACACTCAAGCTTACAATTCCATAAAATCTTGAGAGAAAAATATGAATATCCTTTTGGGGAAATGCACCTATATTACAGAATCTGTTGGGTGTTTTTAATCTTTTAATTAGTTGTTTATGTAGGGGGTGCACATGAGTGCAGTGCCAGAGGAGGCCAGAAGAGGATATCAGATATCCTGGAACTACAGTGCCAATTTCCTAACATGGGTGCTGGGAATTAACCTTGGGTCCCCTGCAAACACAACACATGCTCCTAACTGCTAAGCCATCTCTCCAGTCCCAACACAAAGTCTCACTGTGTTGCCCTGGCCGTCCTGGGACTTGTGTAGATCAGGCCGGTGTCTTATAGTGATCTACCTGCCTCTGCCTCTGCCTCCCTAAAGCTGGGATCAAAGGTTCTCACCACCACACCCAGTTGAGAGAAGCTGCCTTATAAAACACTGCAAGAAGAAGCTAGAGAAACAGCTCGGCAGTAAGAGGAGTTTGCTGCTCGGTAATTTCTAGTTCCAGCAACCATGTTGTGTCATCCACAGATGTCTGAAACTTCAGCTCCAAAGGACTGAACACTAATGCTAACATACACACCTGGTCCCAGTCAGACAGGTCGCATTATATCACTTGTGGGTAACTGGCCAGAGTGATGGTAAGGCATTGTGGTGACTGGGGAGAAAGCATCCTGGGTCTTGGATATCTGTGTGTTTATGGGATGGAAGTTCTGGTAGGAAAACTTTGCTTGTCCACAGCTTGTGAAGGAATCCACCTTTCGTAGTGTCTGCCTGTGAGTCTGCTGTTCACGGCTTCATGGTGATCTCACTCATAGGTTTACGAGAGCAAGCACCAACAGGGATGACAGGTACACCTACACAGTTTGAGGATTTTGTAAATCATCACTCAGGCTCTTGAGAAAATACTGTGTGTTCAATGGTGATATTTTTAAGATTTATACTACTATTTTTAAAATTATGTGTCTGTGTGTGGATATGTACACATGAGAGCAGGTGCTTGTGAGGCCAGAAGAGGGTTAAAGATGTCCTGGAGCTGTAATTACAGGTAGTTGTGAGCCACTTGACATGGGTGCTGGGAACTGGACCTGTATCCTCTGTAAGAGAAACCCCTGACCATGTCTCTAGTCTTCAAGGGTGATATTTAAGGGACAGTTGCATTGCTGTGCCTGGTCTATGAGCCAAAAGAGTTATATGCAAACCAATCTCAGATCACAAATATTCTTTTTTGGATGGTTGGGGGTGGGGGGCTGTCTAGGATCTGCAAATCTTATAATTGTGTCTATGGTGGGAAACAGCTTCTCTAGAGAAACACAGAAGGAAATCTGAATGTTTGCAAAAATGACTTATTAGCTAAGAGACAGAGTGCTAAAATAGACAGTTACTGGGAATCATGTACTTGCTTTCCACTCCTGCTGGACTCATGGCTAGTGTCACTTAAAGGACTATGATACTGCAAAGGTGGAGAGCAGCCCGGGAAAGCTGGTACACTCAGAGAGGGGCAGCGTATGTCTGCCCAGGGCAGACCATGTGGGCCATTGTCACTCTGAGATAGGCAAACCAAGTCAAAGAAATTATGCGCAACATTTCTAGGTGTGCCTTTAGCTATTCTGATGGTTGCTGGTAATTGTCAGCTTGACAGCATCTGGAATTAACTGGGTAATGGGACTCCTGGCATGCCTGTGGTAGGTCATTTTGACTGTGTTGATAGTAATGGGAGATCCACCCACTGAGTGCAACACCATTCCCTGTCTGGAGTCCTGGACTCCGTAACTAAAGAAAGTGAGCTGAGCTGCTGGATGCATTTATGGCTTTCTGCTTCCTGGTTATGTGTGAAATGTAATCAGCTGCCTCAAGCTCCCAATACCTGACTTCCCTGCCACAGTGGACTGTGAGCCAGAATAAGCACTTTCTCACTTAAGTTGCCTTTGTCAGCATATTCTATCATAGCCACGGAAAAGCAAGAATGCTAGTCTCTCATACCTGATACATCACTGACAGCTTCCTAGAAGCTTCGGAGACATTGATAAGTGACAGATGAAGATGTTGTGGAATATTATTTAACTATGTAAGGACCTATTGCATTTGTTTTTTGTTTGTTTGTTTGTTTTGCTTTGCTTTTTCAAGACAGGGTTTTTCTGTGGTTTTGGAGGCTGTCCTGAACTCGCTTTGTAGACCAGGCTGGCCTCGAACTCACAGAGATCTGCCTGCCTCTGCCTCTCGAATGCTGGGATTAAAGGTGTGCACCACTAACACCTGGCTATGTGTTACATTTATTTATGCTGCATTTGCTTAATGATGTAAGGATGTGTGTTTGATTATGTTAAAGATGTTTTGCATTTGCTTCACATTGTCTGCCTAAGGCACCTGATTGGTCTAATAAAAAGCTGAACAGTCAATAGCTAGAGAAAAAATAGGGTGGGGCTGGCAGACAGAGAAATAGAAGGAGAAATGTAGCCTCAAGAGAAGAACAAGTGGAAAAGAAGAAGAAGAAGGAGGAGGAGGAGGAGGAGGAGGAGGAGGAGGAGGAGGAGGAGGAGGAGGAGGAGGAGGAGGAGGAGGAGGAGAAGAAGAAGAAGAAGAAGAAGAAGAAGAAGAAGAAGAAGAAGAAGAAGAAGAAGAAGAAGAAGAAGAAGAAGAAGAAGAAGAAGAGAGCCGGGAGAAGAAGAGGAACACTCCTAGGGCCAGAAGCTAGGCATCTGCTAGCCAGACACAGATGAAAGTAAGACATTCAGAAACTAAGAAAAGGTAAAAAGCCTCAAGGTGAAAGGGTAAGTTAAAAGAGCTAGCCAGAAATGACCCAAAGCTAGACTGAGCAATCATAACTAGTAATAAGTCTCTGTGTCATGATTTGGGAGCTGGCTGGTAGTTCAAAAAGAAAAGGCCTGGTACATGAAGACAGGACCCAAGAAAGACTCTGCTTGCTTGCTAATACTCAGGGGGTTTCCCTTAATGCTGCTGCTACTGGAATTCCAGAATACCCATCTGCTGAAATTATGTCTTTTCCACCCCCAGAGTCAACAGCAAAGCCAAACACATTAAAACAATAATACCAGGAAGTGAATGTATGTGCTGCCCAGAGTGCATCCTGACCTCCCTGAGAAGACAACAGAAGCTCACCCACCAGTACTGTCTATGCTCCAGGGGGAGTGTGTGTGTGTGTGTGTGTGTGTGTGTGTGTGTGTGTGTGTGTGTGCGTGCGTGCGTGCGTGCGTGCGTGAGAGAGAGAGAGAGAGAGAGAGAGAGAGAGAGAGAGAGAGAGAGAGAGAGAGAGAGAGGGAGAGGGCTGTTTTAACAACAACAACAAAAAAATTAGGAGTCTGCAAGGAAGTACAGCGTTTGTGGAGGAAACATTAATAGTAATGGCCCGTGTGGAGCCCAGTGAGATGGTGTACCCCCTCACCATTTGGGAGGTGAGACTGGAGGATCAGGGTTTGATGCATCTAAAAAAATGCATGTAGGGGAGCTGGAGAGAAGTTTTGGGGGTTAAGATGTACTGTTGTTGCAGAGGACCAGAGTTTGTTTCCCAGAACCCATGTTTGACAGCTCACAATCACCAGTAACTCCAGCTCTAGAGACCCAGTGTCCTCTTCTGGCCTCTGTGGACATCGGCATTTATGCACATACCCAAACACAAACATGCACTCATATATACATAATTAAACATTAAAATAAGTCTTTTTTTTTTTTTTCATTTCTTGAGACAGGGTTTCTTTGTGTAATAGCCCTGGCTGTCCTGGAACTTTCTTTGCAGACAGTCTGCCTGCCTCTGCCTCTCAAGTGTGGGGATCAAAGGCATACGCTACCATGCCCAGATAAAATATGTCACTTTTTTTTTAAGTGACATGAGGAAAACAAGACATCTGAACTTAGTAAGCAAGACTATAAGTCAGCTTACATTCAAAAGCTGTCTCCAAGGCAGGGATTGATGTGATACCAAAGTCAGGTTCAGGCATCAAAAGGAAACTGCAGACTGGTATCTTTACTGGTAAAATGTAAAACTTCTTCCACAAATTATTCATAAAGGAATCATAGCCATGCAGAATTTCCTTTAGGAATACAAGGATGGTTCAATACACAAAAGTTAGTCAATGTAAGTAGATGAAGTAAACCCCAGCTATCCTATTTTTATTGCTGTTGTTGTTGGTTTTTTTTTTTTTTTTTTTCTTGAGACAGGGTTTCTCTGTGCAGCTTTGGAGCCTGTCCTGGAACTCACTTTATTTACTACGCTAGCCTTGAACTTATAGAGAGCCACCTGCTTCCTGAGTTCTGGGATTAAAGGCGTGTGCCACCATGCCCAGCTATCCTATATTTAAAGCATTTTATAGCATTATTATTACATCATTACATCAATCCATTCACAGTATCCCTCCCTGACTCTGGTAGTTTCCTTTTCCCTATACTCTGAACTACCTGCAATTAATATAGTCACATTTATTTTAATTAATATTTGAAGATAGTTTTAAATTGAAATTTAAAAAACTGTGGTCATCTCAATTTTTGAGAAAAAAGGATGTGACAAAGCATACTCCCTTTTCATATTATAAATCAAAGGCACTTGACAGACTAATAACAAATGGGAAATTCTTCAAACATAATACATTGCCCACAAGACTGGTCCAGAGTTAGGATGCTGTGCAACAGTGAAAAACTGATCTGTCTCCCTGAGGTCATGACCCAAGAACCTTTTCCTTCATTGCTTCTATTCATCATTGTACCACAAATTCCACCCTGGGCAGTTAGGCAAGAAAAAGAAAATTTAAAGTACCACAAAGTGTTGGTATTTCTCAAAGTGATCCAGTACAGTCCCTACCAAGGACCCGCTTTTGCAGAAGCACATGAATGAATCCTAAAATTCATGTGGGATTACAAGAGACCCTGAATAGCAAAAGAATTGTTGAAAAGGATAAATGAAGCTGGAGGGCTGTGTTTCCAAGTGCCAAACCAACTGCAATGTTACAGTAATCACAACAGAATGTGACCAGTGTAAGGGTGGATGTATAAGCCAAGGGGATGGAATCAGGACACCAGTAACAAATCCAGACATCTGTGATTAACTGGTTTTCAGCATGGGTGTCAACTTTTGTTTGCTTTAAGGATTGTGTTAATTTTTATTTATAAGTATGAATGTTTCCCTATATGTACCACATGCCTGTGGAGGTAGAAAAGAATATTGGATCCCCTGGAGTTGGAGTTACAGATGGTTGTGAGCCACTATGTGGGTGCTGGTAAATGAACCCAGGTCCTTTGCTCTTGACCACTGAGCTCTCCAACTGGGGGGAGCCTATCCTAGAACTCACTCTGTAGACCAGGCTGGCCTCTAACTCACAGAGATCTGCCTGTCTCTGCCTCCCAAATGTTGGGACTAAAGGCATGTGTCACCAATGCCCAGCTTTTTAACTGAAAAAGAACATTCTGTAATAGGCAGTGGGATGAGTCCATGTGAAAGAATGAAGTTGGATGCATGCAACATGCAGTATTAGGGGCTGTACTCAACAAGGGCCAGACACCTCAGCCTAAGGGCTGAAACTGAAACTCTCACCAATTAAACAAAGGTGCCATCCTGGGTTTGACCATAGTTTCTGATACCACAACAAAGTGTGGACAGTGAAAGAAATGTAGGCAAGCTGGACTTCATCATTTTAAATGTTTGTGCTTTTAAAAAAGCAAAAAGGTAACCTTTATCTAGGAGAAACCATAGGCAGCTCACATTCCATGTAAAGGATTGATGTCTGGAATATGTAAAGCACTGAAACAAACAAACAACCCCAACTCTAACAATGAGCTAAGAATAAGCCCAGTGTGGTGAATGCTTCTGTACCAGCACTTGGGTGGTGGAAGGCCGAGGATCACCCATTCACGATCCTTTCAGGCTGCGTAGGGAGCCCAGAGCCAGCCGTCAATACTTGAGATAGTGTCTTATGAGAACAGTGTCGTGGTGGTGCATGCCTGTAATCCCAGCTCTGTGGAAGTGGACAGAGGAGAATCAGAAGTTATTTCTCAGATGCACAGCATGTTTGAGACCAGCCTAGGATACATGAGACTTTTGTCTAAAAAATAAAAAGTGGGGGTAGGGTGGGGGGATGACTGGAGAGATGGCTCAGTAATTTAGAGTCCTCACTGCTCTTGCAGAGTATCTGAGATCTGAGTTCAGTTCCCAGGAGCCTTGGTGGGTATCTCACAACTGCTTGTAACTTCATCTCTAGTGGCCCCTTAATCTAGAGCCAGTCCGGGAAAGGGCTTCTGGCTAAGCTGAAGGATGTCCTGTCTATGCTGTGGCAGCTATTTTACCATTAGGGGCAGAAGACCTGTCTTGGTGGTGTCAGCAACAGCATGATCTCAGTGAGGGAGGAGCAAGGTACTTGGGTGCCTAGATGCATCCAGCCACACCTGAAATGAGAACATTTTTTTTTAAGTTGGAGGGTTGGGATGGGGGGTAGTGAATGATGCATGCCTTTAATTCCAGCAAAGCAGGTAAGTTCCAGGCCAGCCTGGTCTATATAGTGAATTCCAGGACAGTCAGAGCTACATAGTGAGACTCTGTGTCAGATAGATAGATGAGAAAAAGTAGAAGATAGATAGATTATAAATAGGGAGAGAGAGAGAGGGAGGGGGCCTTGTTGTTGCTCTTGATTGTTAATGAATAAGTCCTGGTTAAAATAATAAGCTCAGCTGGGTGTGGTGGTACACGCCTTTAATTCCAGCACCGAGGAGGCAGAGACAGGTGGATCTCTGTGAGTTCCAGGCCATTATGGTTTACAGAGCAAGTTCCAGGACAGGCTCCAAAGCTACACAAAGAAACCCTGTATTGAAAAAAAATCATAATCTGCTCATCACTATACCTGCTCTTGGTCTTAATTCTCATTAAAGTTATGTCTTCCTTAGTGCTCAGAAGACTGAGGCAGGAGGAATACCCCCCCCACACACACACACAGAGCCCTTCACCTTCTCAATGGAGCCTCCAGTATCTTGTGACCTATTATTGCCCAGGCTATCACCTGCCCTTCCCTCTCTGCTCTGTGCTGATCCATACTGGATTATCTGCTCAGACCTGCCCAGGGCTGTGAGAACAAGCTTCATTGCATCATTGGGGACTCATTGCATCACTGGAACCTCACTGCCTCACTGGAGCCTCACTGCATCACTGAAACCTCATTGCAGCCTCACTGGTGCATCACTGCATCACTGGAGCCTCACTGCACCACTGGAAACTCACCGGTGATCACTGGAGCCTCACTGCATCACTGGTGCCTCACTGGAAACTCACTGCATCCCTGGAGCCTCATTGGTGCATCACTGCATCTCTGGAGCCTCACTGATGCATCACTGCATCACTGGAGCCTCACTGCACCACTGGAAAGCCTGTGTCTAAGCCAGAGAGCACTGTATTTGCTTTCCAGTTTGCCCACGAATGGATCATGACATAAAGCCCTGGAAGTATTCGATGCCAGGGATATATATTACTATTATCATCCCTTTTTCATACACTGGGACAGTGGCATTCTGTGAGATCATGTTTTGCTGTCAAGAGCTAGTGTGTGGAGCTGGATTCAAACTCAGGGTTGCATCTCAGCTATGTCTCCCCACAGCCACTTCTGCTCCCCTACTCTTCAAAGATGCCTTGTGGAAAAGAGCTGTTCCTTCTCTTTCCCAGTGGATAGGGAAGTTCACTTGGGAGGAACCAAAGTCACCTGCCTCACAGCTATCTTTTCAGTACAATAAACTTCAGAATCAGTTTGTCTAGTACAGTAAAACCTGGGTCATCAGGCACTTTATTGCCATTAACTATGCCCAACTTCAGGTCCTCACCTCCCATATCTGAGTGTCACTTACCACATTAGTAGGAGAGTCTGAATAGAGTGGTATTTCCCAAGTTATTTTCCAGTGGACATATATCTTTTAGACAAATTTTGAAAAGGCAAAGGGGACTCTGTTCCACACCCACCAATCCAGTGAACACAGGTTCCTCACTGTGGGCCTTGGGTTTTTATTTCCGTGGCCATAACTCAAGTAGGAAGCTGCAGCACATTGCAGTTCTCACGCTTCACAACAAAGGAAGCCTACCCGTAATGTGTCTTGGGAAGTATTTGCACAATAGGCTTTGGGGGATATTAGGTTCAGGATCTGAAGGGGTCCTTATCAACTTAGAGAACTTCTTTCCTTGCTGTGTGTGTGTGTGTGTGTCCTCAGAGGCCAGAAGAGGGTACTGGATCCACTAGAGCTGGAATTGCAGGTTGTTATGAGCTGCCTGATATAGGTTCTGGGAATCAAACTCAGGTACTCTGGAAGAGCAGTACGTGTACTTAACCACCCCATAAGAAATTTTCATTCAGAATATACTGGTTTTTATTTGTGTTTGCTTGCTTATATTTATTTCTTTTCGTTTATATGTATGAATGTATTTATGTATAGGTGTCATGTGCATACAGCGCCCAAGGACAGAAGAAACTCTTGGGACCCCTGGAACTGTTATTACAGACAATTGTGATCCTCCACGAAGGTGCTGAGAAGCGAACCTAGATCCTCTGCAAGAACAGCAAATGCTGTCAACAGAATAGTCAATGAACCCGAGTCACACTTGGGCAGTCCTGCGCTGTAACAGGCCTGCCCTGGCCTGGTTGTACAGTGCAACTGGGCTGGCTGCAACCCACCCTCCCTTTTTTTTTTTTTTTTTTAAACTCTGTAGGTTTCCTGTCTGGCAGCAGCAATGTGCAAATAATCAACAACAAAGTGCTTCAGACACATTGTGTCATAACATCAAGAAGACCTTGAACTCAGAGGGAGAAGCAGATGCAGAAAACTAATGCCTGCTGGTGTGGTGCACACTGTCCCTGGGAAAGGAAAAAAGTAACATGAACTAACAGGCATCTCCTCGCATGTGCCAGGGAGAAAACTAATCCTTGGCAACCCTTATGACTAATTATAAAAAAATATGATTGACAACTGTACAGGGCACCTTCTGTACCGTCTTTTGGTGACTATTAAAAAGACAAAAGAATTTATAAATTCTCTCTCTCTCTCTCTCTCTCTCTCTCTCTCTCTCTCTCTCTCTCTCTCTCTCTCTCTCTCTCTCTCTCTCTCTCTCCCCTCTGGGTTTTTTATACTGGGTTCATCCATTGCTCATCTGTCATGGAGCTTTCTGTGGCTGAAAGCTATAGCCAGAGTTCCTTTCAGATTTTTGAGTCATTGGTGCACACAGTCCTGCCTGATTAGAGATATCTGCTCAAATGTATAGAGGGTAGCCTTCCGCAGTGGTCTGAGTGTCTATGGAAAACTCACTCATGGTAACTAGCCACTGTAAGAGGATTGAGACCCGGGAACTTTAAAAGGCGGTAGGGGCTACAGATGAAATAATGGCTGGGAGTGGGTTAGTTCACACAGGATGGACCTGTTAGAGGCAGGTTCTCTTGCTCTTCTATCTTGGGCATGCTCACTGTCAGTCTACCTTGTGATAATGCAGCAAGAAGCTCCATGTCAGATGCTGCCTTCATGGTTTGGAATTTTCCAGTTTGGAACCTGGAGACAAACTTCTGGTTTATAATTTATCCAGTCTGTGGCATTCTGTAACAGCAGCAGAAACTGGGCTGAAACATTCTGTGATCTTCATTCCAGTCAGAGAGAGAGAGAGAGAGGGGGGGGGGAGGGAGGGAGGGAGGGAGGGAGGGAGGGAGGGAGGGAGGGAGGGAGGGAGGGAGGGTGTGATTTCTTCCTGTGATTTGAATCTCAGTGTCTGTGAATTTCCACACACCCAAGTCCTTTGTCCTCATGCACCACAGCAGGGAGGTGTGGTGTCTTTCTGTAATGTATGGCATCAAGAGATTAGAATCTCTGTGCCAAGATTTTTTTTTTTTAATACAGGGTTTCTCTGTGTAGCTTTGGAGCCTCTCCTGGCACTGGCTCTGAAGACCAGGCTGGCCTCAAACTCAGGGAGATCCACCTGCCTCTGCCTCCCAAGTGCTGGGATTAAAGGCTTGTGCCACCACTGCCTGGCTAAGGTTTGAACTTCATAGCATATCCTGCCAGTTTACTCTCCCACAGTCTCAGTTACTCAGTGGAAAGGTGGGTCTTCCTGTAAGCCACTATGCTGGCTCACTTGGAAAATGCTGGAACAACATACCATCAGAAAAGCTGCTCCCCTGGGGAGCCATCTGTGAACAGTACTTCCAACAACAATGTCATGTTCTCTCCCCTTCTCAGCTCTGTGGCCATTAAACAAATGGAGTTATGACATTTTTTCCCCTCTAGAATAGCAAAACTTTGTTAATGTGTCTGTTTTATTCATACACCCACTGCCACACATTCCTGTAAAGACCATCCTTCAGATGCCCACAGAGAATGCATTTTCAATTCTTAACATAATTAGCTGGCTTCCAGAAGGAGGGAGAGAAGCATTTATGGGCATAGATAAATCAGATCCTTGGCCAAGTACCCTCTTCAACTTTCTATCGGGAAACTCAGGGCAATCTCAGGACATGGCTCATTGTGCAGTCTCAGACACCCCTGCACAGAGAGCTGAAGGTCACTCAGCAAGTCCAAGGCAAGGCATGCACTAAACCCCAGGAATCTCAGACCTCCCAGTGCGGTAATCGATCTTCCAAGACAAACATTTGTCTTGCTAACTGTGGTCCTTGCTTTGGAGGCTGAAAAATATAAAAGGGGTGGGGGCTGGTAAAGAGTGTAGCGATTTATTGGCAGAGAAAGCTTTCAAGCTTCCAGGGAGGGACAGGATCAATGAGCTGAAGAGAAACAAAACATCTTTTAAAGAAATGTCCTGTTCCCTTACATCGTTTCAATTCCTCATGCTCAGTGTCTTCCCGAGACATTTTTTGAAGTGGGGTTTTTTTTCTTTCTTTGTTTGTTTGGGTTTTTTTGTTGTTGTTACTTTGTTTTTCTTTGTTGTTGTTGTTTTCCTGTCAAAGTTATTTGATCTCATCTCCAATTTAGATTACTTCTTGAGTTGAACTTGATCTTTTCTCACTGAAGCAGGGCAGCTCCTGGTTTATCTAAAGGAAGTGGGACCTACAGGCTTTGGAATAATGAGAAACACAACCAGTAAGGGCTGAGATCCGGCACATTCTGTCTCTCTGCTGGAAGGGTACATGGAGGATGAAGGCTGAGGTCATGAAACTCTGATGGGTGTGGAATCCCTGAAGGGGAACCTGGGACTGGAGCAGAAGCTTTGGGGTACTATGCCACATGCAGTGCAGAGAGCCGGGGAGCTTCCCAGCTCAACTGTATTTACTGTGTGCCACTGGCCAGTTAGACAAGTATTCTAAGTCCTAGCTTTTCTCAGCCAAGCTCCTGCTAACCTGGCAAGCTCCTTAGGGGCCAAGACTCTGGTTTCTGGGTGCCTAGCAGGTGACAGGTGCTCAGTATTTATCGGCTCATCAAATGAACTGAGTTCAATGTTGTCAGCAGGGTTGTAGGATCAGGGAGAGACCTACACAAGAAAGGAAGAATTAAAGCTGAGGCACAACCCGGGCACAGTGGCATGTGCCTACATGTGCTTGGAGACTGAGTCAAGATATCTATTGAGTTCAGAAGTCAGGTCTGGGACGCCTAGGGAGGTCCCCATGGCTCCCCTGAAACATCCACATCCTCAGACTCCTCACTTCATTGTCAGACCAGGAAGGAGCCCGACTGTTGAACCTTGAGCTGTTTGTCCTACAGATGGGGAAACTTGTTCTTCATCCATCCTTTTCACATGTACCCACAAGGCGCCTGTGGTCTAAAAGATGCACCAGACAGAAACATTCTCCACGATTAGCAAGTTTACATTCTGGCAGGAGGAGACCCTAAACAAGGAGCAGATATATATAAACAGGGATGGTTTACAACACAGAGTGCTGGCAGAATAAGAAAACAGGTGATGTGGGCTGGTGACATGGCTTTACATTGGTAAAGGTGCTTGCCGCCAAGCCTGAGGACCTGACTTTGATCCCTGAAACATACATGGTGGAGGGAGGAGAGAGAGAATGAAATACATGTGAAAAGGAAATAGGTGATAGGACCTGGGAGTGGTGGGGAGTGGTGCTGGACTGGATGAGTGACCAGGTAGTACCTCTCTGTGGAGGTGACACAAGGTAGAGATCCAGGTGGTTGCAAACAGAGCCAGACATAAGTTGGAAGCTAGCACTCCAAGCCTCTGTTTCTCCAAGGTCTGTCCTTGGTGTTTTTTTTTCTCTTACAGAGCGAAATAATTGTTCTTCTTAATTGTCAATTTGAGATCTAGAATCACCTGGGAAGCAGGTTGCTGGGCAGGCTGCAAGGTTTTTCAAACTTGGAAGGCCCTGGAACTGTGGATGGCACCACCCACCCTGGACTAAGACCCCTCTGTATAAAATGGAGAGAGTGAGCTGAGCACACTGGGAGCTCTGATGCTTCCTGGTTATGGATACAATGTGACTAGCTGCCTCCTGCAGCTATGACTTCCCTACAGTGATGCACCAGAACCTGATGCTGTGAGCCAGAATCAACCACAGCAACAGGGAAAGTAAGCCAGGCATCACTTTGTCTCGATTTGGGTTTGTGTTTTGCCTTGTTCTTGTTCCTCTCTCTGTCATGTACATTATGTCTGGTATATGTACACCCCTTTTCTCAGAACCCCTGTAAGTACAGAGTGCAAACGTACTGCTCTGCCCCCATACTTCACTGTGTCTCCTGGAAATAAGAACCTTTCCTTTCATGACCAGTCCGTATTTAATCTACAACCTATGCCCACCTTTTGTCAATTGCCTCAATAGTCTCTTAAGGTTACACCCTTTTCCAGGTCCAGGATCACATAGCATATCCATCCCTCTCACGTGAAGCCTTCACACTTGTGTTTCACTGGCAGTTCCTAAGGGTTCAGTTCCGATTATGCCTGTTTTGGAAGGAAGACCACCAAAGTGACACGAACTTTCTGTGTGAGGTGGCAGGAGACACATGGTGATAACTTTGGTGGTTAGGGAGGACTCTCCTTGACGGACCCACTATAAAATCAATGAATGTTTCCTTTCCGCAATGACTATGCCATTTGTTAGGAGAAGAGATGACATTTTATCATACACATATTTGGACCCTATTTCATTGTACCATTCACAGACAATTTCCTTTATCTTTGCTTCTCCTCACTACGTGTAGGTTAATCAGCTTTCTGTCATGTGATAAAATATCCGAGAAGGTTAATTTTAGCTCATGGCTTCAGAAGTAATAGTCCATGGTCACTTGGCTCCATTGCTTTGGGCCCATCATAAGATATGATCTCAAGGAAGAAGCATGTGGCACAGAAAGCCTGTTTGCCTCATGGTGGAAGGAAGGCAGAGTGATGGGCCAGGTCCCAACACCATGCCCTCAATTTACTAGGTTCTTTCCACGAGGTCTTGCCTCCTGAAGGTCTCACTGTTGCCCAGTGGCACCAGTCTGAGAGCCAAGTCTTCACCCACACAGGTTTCCGGTCTCTAAAGCTCACTGAATCAAATCTACACTGTGGGAAGAGGCTTGGCTTTTCGCTTTCCTTTCTTCCTTTCTTCCTTCTTTTCTTCTTTCCTTCCTTCCTTCCTTCTTTTTTGTTTGTTTTTCAAGACAGAGTTTCCCTGTGTAGTTTTGTAGATCAGGCTGGACTTGAACTCACAGAGATCTGCCTGCCTCTGTCTCCTGAATGCTGGGATTAAAGGCATGTGCCACCAACACCCTGCTATCACACTTATTTCTGTAAATCATGTAACTACAAAACCACAGATTAAAACCTTATTAATAGTTTTTATCCCTACCATCAGATTCATCTCAAATCAGACCAATGAGAACCTTTTAAACTGGCTTCTGGGGCTGGAGAGATGGCTCAGCAGTTAAGAGCATACACAGGCTGCTTTTCTGGAGGATCAGGGTTGATTACCAGCATCCACATGGCAGCTCACAAACATCTGTAACTTTAGTTCTAGGGTGCCCAAATGCCCTCTTCTTGGCCTCTGTGGACACTGTACACACAAATGAATATACACACATTTAAAGGTAAAATAAAAATGTTATGTATCCCTCTGACATCACTCTCATTCTGAAAGTGTTTCCTTGCTCTGTGTTTGTGCATGCATGTGAACAGGTACACGTGAGTGGATGCGGAGAGGCCAGAGGACAACCTCACATGATATCCTTAGGCTCTGACTACCCACCTACTTTTGGGACATTCCCTCATAGGCCAGTGGGCTATGCTGGCTCACCAATGAGCCCTAGGGACTCACCCATCTCCATCTACCCATCACTAGGATTACAAGCTCATGCTACCCTGCCCAGTTTTTTGGAGTGTGTGTGTGTGAGGGGGGTGTCAAATTTAAGTCTTCGTGCTTGCAGGGGCATGCACTTTACTTACTGAGCTACATACCAGGCCCATCTCTCTGATCTCTGATATAGTGTGTTTCAGGACATCTGGTTCTTTGCTTGCTTCAGCCCTAGTCTGAGCCTTTTTCTCTAGCAAGCCTGATCTTTACAGTATGCAAAGATAATTAAGATGTACAACTCAGGCAGGCCAGGCTTAGCTATCAGTTTTCATGGCTTCTGAGTCCCTCAGGACAGGGTTGGGAGACTCCTTAATTCCTAGCACATGTGAGTCACTGAGGACAGGTTCTGATCTGATAGGCCATGTTTACAAGCTGGGATGGCACTGTCGATCTGCACTCTGACAAGCTCTGGGGAAGCCTGAGTACCAAGAATGGAAGCCAGCACTTTTCAGAACCTGGTGAGCATGTTACCACAGGGCTTGTTCATATGTACACTCCTGGCCCTGTACACAAAGTTGCTCATTTGGTAACTTTGGAATGGGGAAAACATGATTTGCTATTGTTCTAAGGACCTTACATGTGCTAGACAAGTGCTTTACCAGCTAGTCAAGAATGTTTGTTTCTAACATATCCCCAGGTACTGCTGCTGCTGATCTGGGATTGTGTTTTGAGGAAATCTCATCCAGGACATTGGCTCTCAAAAGGGAGATGCTTTACTTTTTTTTGGCTTGTGTTTAAATATCAACCCGGAGGGCTCCAAAAACTGATTTAGTTGGTGTAGGATATTCTGGTCATTAAGAGTTTTATGAGCCTGGCCAGTGGTGCTATTGTTCAAATGACTGAAGATGATTCTAGAAGGAGGTGGGATCCAGTGGAAGGGGCTTTAGGAGGGACTGAATCTGGCCTTCTTGAGGAGTAACAAAGCAGCCAGTGCATTTGGGCTGAAGGAGGAGAGTGAGAAAGCCTGTGGGGTAGCAGGTGGGTAAGGTGGCCATGAATCTGGATACTGCTCCAGATGGGGAGCCTGGTGTGTGAGCATGCACGTCACCAGAGCACATGAAATAGATAAAGTTTGGACAATCATTTGCTTTAACAGAGAAATTCATTATGTGAGGTTCTACATTTGGCTCTCCTATAAAGCAGGATAGCATCTGAGCTCTAAACACATGATTGCTTGACATGCAGTATGGCAGAAACATCAGCCCAGAGAGAAAAGTTGGCTGACTTGAGGTCTTCTGCAATGGCAGCTCCAACAAAGTGCCAATAGCTTGAAAAAGTTTTGCTCCTCAGCTGTCTTCCACAGGGCATCGTGCACTCGAGTGTGCTTGAATTAAACATGAGCCTTGCCACTCAATTCTATCCATATCTATTTTGATTCTGGCAGTTGCTAACCTTTCTTCTAGGAAAAGGTGGGGGTGGGGATTCCTGTTGGTGAGACTTTCCTGTTCTGAGCTTGTGAGAGCTCTGGCTGGGCACAGACAGGTATGAGCAGCTCCTGGGTAACTTTCAGCAACACTCCCAGGCCCTGATAGTTGGCAGAGGCCTGGCATCAGCTCTGTCACTCTGTTGTGAGGATGACTTACCCTTTCCCTTGGTTATTCCAGCTCTGGGGTTTTGCAGGGCCAGAGCTGACAGTGATGTCATCATCTTGTGATGTTGTTGGGTGACCTTGTTCATAAAGCTGGTTCTGTTCATTTCTCTCATGAGAGCTGAGCTGAGAAAACTGTTGTTATGAACCAAGGAGGGAAGGACAGGACAGGGAAACCTGCCAAGGAGAACCCCCATCTACCTACTCATCCAATCCCCAAACCCTAAGCACAACTACCTTTGATCCAACCTGGTTTCTAGCAGGTCTCAGTCTGGAAAATCCATAAAGGAAAAAGAATAAAAGCTGTCGATGAGGGCTGGAGTGCAAATCAATGGCATAGCACTTGGCTAGCTCCTATCTTATGGAGAAAGAAAGAGGATTGGGGTGACTGTGTCTAGTGTTCAGCTAGTTGCAAAAGCAAGGCTTCTTTACTCCTCATGTGTCCTTACCTTGTAATACACAAATGATGGCTCTCAAGTGCCTTGCAATCTCTCCAAACATGTTGAATCAGTAACAGAGTGCTCTTTGGCTTAGAGGACACAGCCCAAATGAAGACATGAGGATCTGCTCAGTGGGGTGGCAGAGTCTGGCCTTCAACCCTGACAAGAGCTCAGTTAACCACCCAACTATTTCCAGGACTAGTGTGCTGGTAAAAACCGTCTTGCCTAGACTGTGTGTGTTCTTGTGGATGGTTCCAGATCAGCATTGTAGGAGGTAGTGTTAGGGTATTTTGCCTGGAACCTGTTTCCTGAGGCTTATGGTGCATGTGATGTTGGCTGTCCTGTGCTTCTGGAAGTGCAGTTGGAGTTTCACATACTGTTTGGATTTAAGGAAATAAATGGCAGAGTTTGCAGTCTGATAATGACAGTGAACAAGGTAGTTGGAGCTGACTAGGTATGAGTATAGCACCCCCTGGTGTCGAAACATGCTCTGTGCACTTGACTGATCCGGGGACTTAGAACTGGAGAGGAGCAACGGAAGTGGTAGACAGCTGGCTGTGGTGACGGCTGTGCATTTCAAAATAGACAACAAAAATCTTTAAGTTTGCACCACAAATAAACAATGTAAATTTAATTATTTTAAAATACATGTTTGTGGAGATAAACATTTGTGCCGACTTAGATCCCACCCAGTGCAAACACATTCTGGGGCCAAGCAGAACCCATTTACTTCTACTTGTGTATTTTATGCTCTTGTCTTTTGAGACATGATTTCTATTCACAGCCTCTGGCTGGCCTGGAACATGTGATCCTCCTGCCTCAGCCCCCTGAATGATGAGACTACAAATGTGCAACACAATGCCAAGTGCCGATGTTTAGTTTTGCTTATGTACCAGCTAAAAATACGTATTTA
Source organism: Cricetiscus sungorus (assembly GCA_030556225.1). Lineage (NCBI taxonomy): Eukaryota > Metazoa > Chordata > Mammalia > Rodentia > Cricetidae > Cricetiscus > Cricetiscus sungorus. The sequence continues at coordinate 5,081,522 of JANBXA010000735.1, read as the reverse complement.
AAAGGGGGTAAAAGAAAAGACATGTATGTTTAGGTAAAATCTCTTAGGAGCATTCTCAGTGTTTCCCCTCATTTGAGCAAGTGAACCCCAAGAAGGGGGAAGAGATGCACCCAAATCCACAAAGCATGTGGGTGACAGAGCAAGGTCTGGGAAGCTCACTGCCTACCCGTCTCCCTTGTTCACTTACTCTGTAGTGAGCACGGATGGAAGATCGGGTCTGTTAGCCTCAATGGCAGCTGCTCACTCAGAATCCTTCTTCCAAAGAGCAGGAGGTGAGATGGTGGCATGTGATCTGAAGGGACCACAGTCCTCAGACCTATACACTATTGACACCAGGGGCTGCTTATCTGTGTGAACGCTCTGCTGGAGCTGAGCCACATGGTGCCCTGATGCCATTTTGGAATTTGTTTAGTTGGATGCTATGACCTAGGCAGGTCTCTTTTGCTCCCCAGGTCTTTGTATTCCCCCTGTGAGGTGAGAGTAGTGAGTGACACCATGCTTTATCACTCCATCCCAGAATGCCCAACCTGACTCAGACTTCTCCAGCCCCTTAGCCTCCTTGCGAAAAAAATTCATTCTCACTGCTCTGCAAAACCCTACAGAGCCTACACCCTCCCAACACAGACTCCACAAGGATGCTGTCTTCTCCCACCTCGTCCCCTTCCTTCTTTAAAGCATTTACCTTAGGTCCTTAGTGGGTCATGCCAGTCCTCTGACAGATTCTGGCACATGGTAGGCACTTCTCTTCCTCTCTGGTGTGGAGTATGTGTTCATGTGTGTGTGCACATGTATGCTTGAGGAGACCAGAGATCTATGATTTATCATTCTCCACCTCATTTTTTGAGACAGGGTATCTCACTGAACTTGGGGCTTACTGACAGAGCAAGACTAGCTGGCCAGCAAGCTCTGGGGATCGTCCAGGGCTGCTTTTGCAGGTATGCGCCACCACACCTCATATGGGTGTTGGTGTCTGACCTTAGATCCTCATGTACACTTGGGAAGCACTGAGCCATTTTCTGAGTCTTTGCAAAGTAAGTTTTAATTGAATGAATCAAATTATTTCAAAGCCAGATCCTCCTAAAAAACTCCTCAGGGAGTTAGAGTGGAGAACAGCTAGCCTAAGGCAGATAAAGTAGTGACCAGCTCACTGTGGCTCAGTGCTGCTTCCAACTTAGGGATGGTGCCTGACCTGTAAAATTCCAGGGTTGTATGGGCTGCTCATTTAGCTGCGATTTAGTCCTTACAACTGGCCTTAGGGTATTCCATCTGCCTAGCTGGCACATGGCACAGCCACACACTGAAGCTGTTATCTGACTGCAAGATCCTCTATGGGAACTTTCCAAACCCACGAAGGAACTGCAGCTCCTGTCAACACTCCCTGGGTCTTTATGGCAGAGTAGTGGGTGGGAAGAATACAAGAAAAGAATCCCTCAGGGGTAATCAATAGCAGAAGCCACAGTGGGGCATGCTGTGTCCACACCCAGGAAACTTAACTTATCAGCCAAGAAAATAAGAACCAACATGCTCTGAGCAGAGCAACTGGCCTACAGGAGTTGAAAACACTGGGCCTTGTAGTCTTCATTCTTGGTGTTTTCCATGTAAACTGATTCCTGGCTAGGTGCCTGTGGCCGAGGGGTGAAGGGAGGTAAGCCTTGCTGAGCTGTGGGGACCCCAGTATTGGGGAATGGTGTGCACAGCTTGTCTCTCCAAAGTACTATTGGTCCTTTCTGTGTGCAATGCCAGTCACACAGCACTGCTGGCCTACTGTTGTTTAAACTTCACCCACTCAGCATTGCTGGAAGATAGTTGTTGGCCAGGTCTCAAGCCTGGGGTTGTGAGTACAAGCAGTCACTTGTCTGGTGGGACTGTGTTCAACTCTTAAATATCCTACCCTTCCCAGAAGGAGAGGAAGCCAATACCTACCCTCAGCTTAGCAACCCCACCCAATGCTACAGCAGGACTCTACAGGCACTTCACCCCCACCCCTTGCCCCCCAGGGTCCTGCCATGGGGCCCAGTGCACTAGTGAATAAGCAGAAGCTCTGCCCACCTTGGTTCCCTGAGAGGCTCCAGGGAACCAATGAGGTTCTACAGCAATAGCTTAACACAACGGTGCTGAGGTTGTGTGACAAGAAATCTGTCACCGCTAATAAAGAACCCAATTATTTTTTAGTAACTTACAAATGACTAAGTGTTGTCTCTGCCTCTAGTAATGTCTCACTCTGGTTTCCAATGACAGCTCTGTATTTTCTGTCTTTGTGAGAAGCAACCACCATTCTTAACATAAAATGACCAACCCAGGAATGCAAGTGTGGCATCTTCTGTGCCCACGTTTAACAAGAAGCAACTTCCAGGAAGGTTTGATCGACACTTTGAGGGTATCCACCCTGGTAAGAAAGGCACTGTGGTGCGAGTACCTCAGCCTTGATGGCTGGAGCACCAAGTTGCTTGTTCACATCTGGGTGGTTCAGGAAGCAGACACAAAAGGAAGCAGGGCTGGACTATAAAACCTTAATGTCACTTCTCAGTCAATTACCAGGTAAAGGTTCCACAACTTTCCCATACAGCAGCATCAGCAAGGGACCAAGTATTCAAATACCCAAGCCTTACAGAAGCCGGCATGAGATATCTATCTGCCCAGTGCTCTCTCTCTGGTCACAAGTCTAAGGCATAGTTGCTAGAAGCCCCTTGTCATACAGCTGACAGTACCACTGCAGATCAGTAGCGGTAGCTCTGGTGTAGGGGACAGCAGTAGGGTTATGCTTGTATTGTCAGGGTAGGGGACTTAGTTCCAGACCTAAAGGGGCTACCAACCTCATACTGCCTTCCATTCCTCAACTTTGTAATACATATACTCTATAGTTGTTTGTTTATTGCCATATCTCAGCAGCTAGATAGGCTGTTTGTGTTGGGTGTAGTAGGGTCTATCAAACTTTAACATTCTAGGTTTCAGAAATGTGTGTAAAATAAGTCTTCACAACTTAAAGTTCTAGTGCAGTCTATCTATCAGGGAGCTGGCCAAGCAGAGAACCGAAGAAGTTATCACACAACACTCCATGCCTGAGGAGGGCAGACACACCACAGCTGCAGTAGACACTGGCTTAATACCTACAGCCATTGTTGTAAGCATTTAGTTAAGCTGTCTACTCAGGAAGGGGGACCGCAAGGAACAACCACTTGGCACAGCCCAGATTTCAAGTCCTGTGTTTCCCACATTGAACAGGACATCACCTAGCACAGCTAAAGCCTAAGGACAGTGTGGGGGTGGTCAGGAGGATTCTGCCCTGCCTACTCAATGAAAACCAAACTTCTACCAGCTCAGTCACACTTGTTTTTCTCTCTCTTAACTTGTAGGGACAGGTATAATTAATAATGGAAACAAAGCCTCTCCAACATGACTTTGGCTCAGAGCACATGAAAAAAACTTAATTTGACAGCAGATTAGCAAACTCAGTGAACACATTTACAGACATGTCCTCCACAGTGCAGAATGTACACTTTTCTTCTTGTGGTGATGGGCACTAAGGCCCTAATGCATACAGGACAAGTAGACAAACCCGAGAGCCACAGCCCTAGCTCAATTCTCTACATTTTACAACAGATAACTACATAGTGGAAGGTGTGGCTCCAAGTGTTTTTGTGATTTCATGTGAAGTCCTGGCTGGCTGAAGCCAGAATGAAGTAGCTTTGCTTTCAGCTTATTCTGTTCACCTTCAGGTTCTTGTCACTGGCAGCCTGTGAGCCATGACTGGAAGGTAATTTTTTCAGTCACAGAAGTCATGCTTTGTGTCCTCCTGGCAGGTTTGAAGCCACTCACTACCTCCCCCTACCCCCGCCTGGTTCTCACTGGAATGCACACCTGAGCTCTTGGGGCCCCTGAGACAGGAGAGACTATCAGCAATGACCTCCATGTCCTGCACCTGCTGGTATAGCTCTTCCTCATATGAGGGCAAGGGGCAGGATGGCCAAACTCTCCTTTCTCACACTCAATCTGGTGCCCTAGACATAGGAAAGAATGTTGCACATAACAAGTAAAAGCTTGAGAATCCACAAGACACATTAAAAATAAAAAAGGGACATCAAATTTAATTTGAAGAAAAACAACCTGAAAGTAACTGCAAGAACAATGGGCAAACCAATAATTCCTGAAAATAGCAAGGTGGCTACATGGACAGGAGGGCTGGAGAAAAAGGAACACATCATTTTAGCTGGAGAGGTTATATGTTACTCCCAAATGAACTGCTTTGAGGGTGGAGGGATCCTTGGGTCATTTCTGACTATCAGAATGCACATGAACTTCTCTCTGTGAGGGTTCTGCACATCTTAAGAAGCAAAGTCTCCATTTTCCTACACAGGACCATCTTCTGTCTCAGCCCACTCTCAATGGAGGGGCAACTAGAACAACACCATCTCCCCGGACAAAGAGCATGGGGATGTTCCGTTTTGTTGACTGGAAAAGAACAAAAAGGGAAAGCGTGGTAAGGTCAAACCGTCTGAGCCTGAGTTATATAGTAAGACTGTATCAAAATAAGTACCAATGAGACCAGCCCGGTCTACAAGAGCTAGTTCCACAGCCACAGAGAAACCCTGTCTTGAAAAACCAAAAAGTACTGAAAGGGAAAAAGGGGAAGAAGCAAGTGCTCTCGGCATCTGAGCCATGCTCCAGCCCAGGTGCTGGGATTGCAGGAGTATGCCACTCAGTCTGGTTTCGGATTGATTTTGGGGAAGTGGGTGCTGGGGACTGAACTCTTGCACATATTTTGTTGGTGGTGTTTTTCAAGACAAGGCTTCTCTGTGTTACTCAGGCTGTCCTGGAACTCACTCTGTAGACCTGGCTGGCCTCAAACTCAGAGAGATCTGCCTGCCTCTGCCTCCTGAGTGCTGAGACTAAAGGTGTGTACCATCATGATACTCTTGCTCATTCTAAGCAAATGCTTTAATACTAAGTTACATCCTCAGCTATCACTGAATTTTAGCCATCAGTTTCAAGAGTGAATTCCTCTGAAAGCCAATGGGTAGACATCATTTTACCAATGGATGGACCCTGAACTCTTGGATCTCAGGATCAGGAAGGCAGAAATCTATGCCTTAACTTAGCACCTGAAGCCACTGATTGACCTCTAGGAAGGGACTCAGCCTCCAGTGTGCCCAGTCATCACACCTGCTTCTATGTACTTCTGTGAGCACAAATGGGGACACAACCCTCAAGGTCTCAGCTTACTGATCAGCTTTGGGAAGTCAGCAAACATGGCATAACCTGGAGGCATTATTATGCCCTGGCAAAAATGTTGGGGAGAACTTGGGAGCAGTCCAAATACCTCCCAAATCTACAGACTCTGGGGACAAAGGCCGGAAAAAGCCAAATGTTAATAAGTGCCATGGTATGACAGATGTATTCAGCAGGAAATTACAAGGATGAGATCAGGCAAGAACTGGCTAGTTATCAGGCAAACAAAAAGAATCAATGCCAGGTGTTTTTAAGCCCAACTACGTAAGCACAAAAAAAAAAAAAAAAAAAAAAAAAAAAGAGGCAGACAAGGCCTGTAAAACTTTTCCGTTAAAAACACTTTGTCCTTAAGAAAAGACTATGCAGCCTGCTGAAGCCCAGGAGAGGGTTAATCAGGGTGGTCTGACAGAGTTGCTGTCTCCTCATTTCCCAGCAGGTCTATAATTCCATGAGGACTGGTGCTTCAGGATGAGGAGCAAGAAGGTTCTGTTACAAGGAGCACAGTATCACCAAGAGAAGCCAGGCAGTGAGCCATACTGTGGGCTGTTTAGTGACAGAAGGTGGTAACATGAAGGATAGCAGAAAAAGTGGGCAGTGCCAAATAACATAACTTTAGTAAAACACAAAAGCAATACTCTGTGGTGGACGGAGAACCCCAAGAAGAGGCTAACTGCTGTCTGCCTTCCTTTTGGACACCTGGTATCAATTCAGTCATTTAGGAGTTAATTATGCATTTTGTGGGAAAAGGTCAGGGATTCCCAGTGGTCTTCGGTCCTTCCTGTTTTGGGAATGTTACTATTCATTAGTTATGTCAACTGAGGGAGGTCAAAACATGCAATGGGCAAGGGGAGGCTGCTGTTTGGCTTCCCACTTCAAATGGACTGCAGATATTATCCACAACACCACAGCCTGTCTTGTCTGTGCCTGTAGTAAACATACACAACACACTACAATAACTATTATAGGTGATGAAGGGATGACTCAGTGGTTTAGAGCACTGGTTGCTCTTCCAGAAAACGTGGGTTCAATTCCCAGCACCCACACGGTGGCTCACAACTGTCTGTAACTCCAGTGCCAAGGGATCTGAAGCCCTATTCTGGCCTTCTCAGACAACAGACACATAGTACACAGACATATATTTAGACATCCATATACATACACAAAATTTTGCTTTCTCCCCCAGAGACAGAGTTTCTCTCTGTAGTCCTGGCTGTCCTAGAACTTCCTCTATAGACCAGGCTGGCCTCAAATTCACAGGGACCATGCCTTCCTTCCCCTCCAGAATGCTGGGATTAAAGGTGTGCACCACCACCACCCAGCATCATAAATTTTAAAAAAGAAAGAAAGAAAGAAAAAAAAAAAAAACTATTGTATTTGTGGGTTGGGTGTGGTGACACAAGCTTTTAATCCTAGTACTCTGAGGCCAGGCTCAGATAAACTCAATTGATGGGAAAAGAACACTCTACAAACTGCAGAGCTGCCTGCAAACTGTGCAGTGTGCTCCAGGTTCCCAGCTTTGTAAGCTGTCATCCACACTGGGGTGAGCTTTGGTGATAAGGCTGTCTTTAAGATTAGTGTTAAAAACAGGTTGTATGACTCCAAAACCCTTGCAATTGAATTACTACACTATATCAATTCTCCAAACCCTTGCATTTAATTATTAAACTCTATCAATAGTCCCTAAGTACATGCCCAAACATAATGTCTTCCCACAAATATTTGTTAAGCTGCTGCATGATGAGATCTGACACTGTCAAAGACCGGCAAGACTTACTTTATATATCTCTTCATATGTCTCTTCATCAATCTCTATCGTCGTCACAGTTTCTTCTACGTCTCCCAGGATCATATTTAAATGTTGATCATAAGCCTGAAGTGGGAGAGTGAGATTTAAGAAACAATGAAGAGGGCTCAAAAGATGCAAGTGGATTATAAGCAACATGTCCAATATTTACACCTAAAAACGAAAAACAAACAAACACTAGTTTGTGTGCTAGTCCCAGTGACAATTCTGCTTATGACCAAAAATGAATTCACTCAAATAACCTGAAATTACTTCATTTTTTTTTTTTTTTTTTTTTTTTTTTGGTTTTGGTTTTTTGAGACATGGTTTCTCTGTGTCTTTGGAAGCTGTCCTGGAACTAGCTCTTGTATACCAGGCTGGCCCCAAACTCACAGAGATCCGCCTGCCTCTGCTTCTGAGTGCTGGGACTAAAGGTGTGCACCACCACAGCCCAGCCTGAAATTACTTCTTAAGTACCTACTCTACTTGTTAGAGAAAATCCCACCATTTACAACAATTTATTATGAAAATCAGCAAAAATCTTTGTTAGACTTCTTTCAAGGATATAAGCAACATAAAGTCCTGTCACTGTGGTTCTCAAGCAAGGACAATGTCATTTGACCCTCACAAAAATGATACAGGCAAAGCAAAACTTGGCCCATTTTTGTGGCCATGCATGTGTGTATGTGGGCACCAGAAACTTCCTCAGTTGCTCTTGACCTTATGTATTCAAGTAGTGTCTCTCACTGAACACAGATCTTGTGGATTGTCTAGCTAGCCAGCTTGCTCAGGGTCTTATCTTTGCCTCTAGAGGCTGGGGTTACAGGTAAGGTGTTTTTCCATGGGTGTTGAGGATCTAAACTCCAGCCCTCACTTTTACCCAGTGTCTATTTTTTTCTGTCTCCACTTTGCCCATGTGTAACCTGTCCAGAGCTTAACCTCTGTAGGCTCAGTCAGGAAGGATTGAGGCCATAGTATTCAGTGCAACCTCCAAAGTTCATTCCTTTTACTAAAGGGCAAACCTCCTGGGGCCTGTTCAGAACCCATTTACATGTTCTTCTAACAAAGTGCTAAGTGGTTTGCCTGCTCACATCAAGACAAAAATAACCTAACAGCCACATTGGGAAGGAACTGCTTGGCAGCCACACAAATGAGCAAATGTTCGGCTGGAGAGCAGGAGAAAGGTGGGCCACTTCGTATGGAGGTAAGAGCTAAAGACACCATCTGGCCTGGGTGTCATTTCATGTGCCAAAGACCCATGTCATTTAGCTCCATCCCACTTTTCTCATCCAACAGACACTGCTGTTTGCAAAGGCTAGCTTGTAGACCAGTGACCTGATTTCCTTTCCAGCCCCAGAGGCTCCCTGTCTTCAGGAATCATGGAAGGAACTATCACAGGTTCTAAGAGGGAGACTGAAGTGCACTGACTAGTGGCTCCGTCACTGGCATGACAGGGCTGTTTCTAACCCTGAACTGAGATGTGGTTCAATTCGGTGTTGCAAACCAACAGTCCTAAAGAAAGTAAAAAGTTAAGAAGAGACAAAACCATAAGGACACAGAGATGTCACTTAACAGGACCAATTCCATAGAAGTCATAAATGTGCATACACAACAATATATAAAAGTGTGCAATACAGTTTTATAGTTAGGGAAAAAAGAAAAATGTGACTGTTGTCTTATTTAAATTCCTGCGCAGTAATCATTCCACAAATAATAATAGCAATAGTAATAATAATAATAATAATACCTTTCAAGACAGGGTTTCACTAGGTAGTCCAGACCAGCCTCAAACATATGATCTTCTTGCCTCAGTTATCTAGGTACTGGAATTATGGGTATATGTCACACCATACCTCACTAGGACCTCCCTTTAAACACCATCTATAATTTAACAGACTTACATGTAATCTGCCTCGAAGCTCTCGGTCGTTTCTCATCTTCACATAAATCCGCTCATCCAAACTGAGCCTGATGAGATCCAGGGGCTCCTCTACGGTGTTGGTAGTCTGTTGCTGATGAAAGCAGCAAACTCAGTAATGGACTACCAGAGGCACAGTGGTGTTTCAATCACTTTAGCTTTATCTTTTATATAATTCAAACATCTGAAAAACATACCTCAATACCCATTCACCCATTAATAAAAAGATCTGACAGAGTTTAAAGCCAGTACAGCACAGGTTGAGTTTAGGGTGCTAATTGGCTGGCAAGACGAACCTACCTACTGAGTAGTATAGTACAGAAGTTGAAAGAATTGAGTCAGGCAGCTGCGTTCAACTCCAGGTTCTAACCTGGATCTTCTGAACTGGGATTAAAAATCATGTCATCTCTTGTTTCAGACTCCTCATTTGCAAATTGGGGAGCCCATATCTTTGCTTCAGAGATCTTATAAGGCTAAAGGGTCCATCAAAGTTAAAAGGAAATACTTATATATCATTACTGTTTTCAGCCTTTCATATGCTGAAATGCTGGGATTATAGGTATGAACTGCTTACAGAGCTTAGAGCTTTTAAGAGAGAGAGAGAGAGAGAGAGAGAGAGAGAGAGAGAGAGAGAGACATGAAGTTCAAGCAGTGGTCAGAAGACAACTTTCTAAAGTTCTCTCCTTCTTCGGTGGGTCCCAGGGATTGAACTCAGATTGTCATGCTTGCAAACTGCAAGCACTTTTACCTACTATCTAACCAGCCCCACTAATCTCTGTTTGCTTCAAGATTTAAGAATGCTATTTTTCTTGGTCATTTCAAAGGAATGATAAATCAAAATTATTCAAGACAGGCTTCAAAGGTTAGAGCCAGGATGACTTTGAGTCACCTATATGGAAAAGATGGTTCCAGACATCAAGAGTTATTAAAATTATGCAGTAAGCTTCTCCAGTGAGTAGTCTGGGTCAGTGAAAGCTGACTGAAAATTATAGGTGTGTAGATATGAGGCAGATGACAGAAAACAAACAACCCCCTCCCCACCTCCAGGACCTCAACTGGTGCTTTCCTCCTCCCACCTTAGGTCAGCAGGTTTTTGTTAAGAATCAGACAACCAATCACTGGATTACAGCAATACAGACATCACATCCTCTCAATGAAGCTCTGGCTAGTATGGAGAAAGGCATATAAATACATAGCTGTAAAACAATGAAACTGTAGCTTTACACTCTGCCTTTTCAAAGAAGCTTCCTCTGAACATTGGGTTCATTCCCTCAATTAATACCTGCTGAAAGCTTGAAGCATCGTCCTAACCTAGGAAAGAAAAGCAAACACAGAAAATCCCCCCTTTAAAGGTTCATTTTTATCCTATATGTGAGCATTTTGTCTGTACGTATGTGCACCACATGCACAAAGTGCTCTGTATCAGAGGCCAAAAGGGCACTGATCTCTGCAATTGGAGTTAAGATGCGTTGTGGTGCTAGTAAGCCAACATGTGGGTGCTGGTACCCAACCAGGATCTTTACAAAAGCAATGAAGTGCTCTTAACTACTAAACCATCTCTCCAGCCCCCCAAAATGTCCCCACTAAGGAACTTACGTTCTATATGGAAGAAACTTATTAGATAAAGAAATGCATATTTAAAATATTATGCTCTGAAGAGAAACAGTAGGGTCGTCCGAGGGAGCGCAAGCCATTTCGGAACGCCACAATTACCGATGCAATAGGAGAGAGTAGGTGAAGAGAGCTGGCGCCCCTTCCGAATCCTGTGTACCCGATCTTGGCTTGCCTTCTTCATACTACATCTCTACCAATATCTCTGCCTCGCGTAACCGCACCTTTTATCTGACGCCACGTGAGTCACTGCCTGTGCACCAGGTGCTTACACACATTGCCAAACTGGTGTCCACGACTACATCACGCTTTCTGTCTGGTATCGACAGCCGTTTCCATTTTACAGATAAAAGCCGACGACGGGCGTGATGGGCAGACAGGCGGGTTGAGAAAACTCCGGGCCTGCGGAAGTTTTAGGAGCAGGCGCGGCTAAGGAAGGCCATGGTCACTCGGAAAAAGAAATGGGGCATTTCTCGGTGAGTGTGGAAAAGGCGAACCGGACCGGGAAGCGCAAACACTTCCTCTACGAGCGCCTCTGGACAAACTTACCTGATCTACGTCGTCCGCCATGTTTCAAACGCTGCGCCCTTTCCACCTCTCGCGAGAATAGGCAGTCAGGAACGCAAGGTTTCCTCTCTCGGGAAGTAGACCTACATTATTTTTGTCCCTTTGCGCCTCTGTAGTTTATATGGGGGCGTGGTTTCTTCGGAGGGCGTGGTTCCAGCCTGGTCAGAGGGCGCGGCCAGGCATGGCCCGCCTCGGGGCGGGGTGAGCTCGCGGAGATTCGCTGCTGCCGGCAGTGGCCTGCAGGAGTGACGCTGCGGGGCAGCATGGCTCCGAAGCGCCCTGCAGGTGGAAGGCGGCGGGGGCGCGGCCAAGAAGCCGAGAACAACAAAGCAGCCCGGCCTGAGGAGAGCGAGGCGGGTGAGAGACCGAGTCTGCGGCACGCAAGGCGATGGTGGCGGAGGCTGGGGCGGGCGGCGGGGCGGAAGGTCTCCACGGCCGGATGCGCGGCTCCCGGAGGGCCTCTACCATCAGCCCTGACCCCACCGTAACCCCTAGAGCCAAGTCCAACCTCTTGGCAAGTGTTGAGGTCCGAGCAGGAAAAAGCTTCGCAGTTGCCTGGTGTCTCAGAGAGACACCAAAACTAGGACAGAGGGAGATCTTGTAATGCGAGAATCTCTCCAAGTTGCATCCACTGTAATTCCGGCCCCAGATTAGGGATGCGCTTCTTACCTTGGTCTTGAATCAAGGAAATGCTCCAATTCCTCCCTTAAAACATTTCCATCTCAATAAATCACTCCTTCACCCACCTGTTAAAACATACCTTTTCTTAACTGCCAGTTCGTCAGGACGTCCAGTTCAGCTTCGGAAATATGTACTTAATTCTCTTCATTTCATAGCTGGTATCCTGTCGTTTTCTAGTTGAGCTAGTGAAGTTGCCTCTTTTCTACATCAGATCTCCATCCAGCAGCCAAATGATGTACAACAAAACCTCATACGCCTCGGTCTTCTTACCTAAAACCTTAGATGTATGCTGTCCATATATAGCATCTACCTCACTTAGTATGCAATCTATGTATAACATAGCATGTCTCTCTTCCAAATATTCTTATTTTAAGTAGCAGCCTTGCCTAGAGCTAGATCTTCCCACCTCATTCTCCTGATCACAGATATTACAGATGCCACCATGCCTGCCTGTTAGTGACCACCTTTCTGTTCTTTGAATAGGCTGTTTATTTATCTGGAGACTTTACCTTTGGTGTTTCTTTGCCTTAGAATGTTCTCCATGGCTGTTGCTGGGCCTGATTTCTTCTCTACTTGAGATCTAAGACATTCCACGGTCATCTTAAGTAGTCATTCCTTGGTACCCTCTACCACAGAATCACAGTGACTTCCCTTTCCACCTCTCATTCTACAGTTATCTTCATTTCTGATTGCTTGAGTAAAATGTAAGCTTCATAAAAACAAAGCTTGTTTCCCTCCTTATCCTATTTTGTTCTTCCTCTTGTTTTCATTCCTGAAAAAGCACTTTACTTTTTTTTTTTTTTAATTTTATGCTCATGCGTGTTTGCCTGCATGCATGTCTGTGCACAGTGTGTGGACTGCGCCTTCAGAGGCTTGATAGATGAGGGTGTTGGATTCCCTGGAACTGTAGTTACAAAAGGTTGTGAGCTATCATTTTGGTGTTAGGAATTGAACTTGAGTTCTCTTGGAGGGGAAACAAGGGCTCTTAATGCTGAGCCATCTCTTTTGTCCTGCAAAAATATTTTTAAATATGCAAAATGCATGCTGCTAGAGAAGGGATATCTTGACCTTCTACAATAACTAGATAGAAAATTTGACTAGTTTAGTGACCCTCTCCCCCGTACCCACCCGATAGCTCCTACTACCCTGGAATTGGATTATTATGTACAGATTGTAAATTCATTGTCTACTAGGAAATAGTAATATTTCCTAAACATTAGAGGCCTTAGCTTACTCTACACCAAAGAAGTTTCACCGTCTTCATTTACTCATCTATATACAGAAGAGTTGCGGAGCATTCCTGTGCATGCAAATGAAGATGAGGCTTGGCTCCTTTTAATAGCAGGCTCCTCTTCATATGTTTTCCCCCCTCTCTGTTAATGTCTTCATTTAGTTTCTCTATTCAGTGACTTCCAGCCACTGCTCTTAAGTACTGGGAATATACTAGTAGATGAAGCAGGCAATGTTCCTGTATTAGGATGCTGATATTCTTTGGGGAGGCTAATAAAGTCCACATAATGAGATTTGAAAAGAAAAAAAGGAAGGAAGAAAGGCAAATTCACATGGTGATGAGTAAATCCGGTTGCTCGAATCAGACTGCCACAGGTCTGGGGAAGAGGCAGTGTTAGTGTCCAAGTGCTGTAGTCAGTTGCTGTGTGTAATTTTAAGCTCTGCATAGGAAGTTCGGTGGTAAGTATGAGGGGACAGGTCCTGTGCAAAGAGAACAGGATGCTTAAAGATTCTTGGCTATGCACACACAGTATGAAGAGATGAACAGTAGAAATTGAGGTGATTGCAGGGCAGGAACCTCAGCCTGAATATCAAACTAAGGAATATGAATTCATCCTAAGTACCTTGGGGAGTTCTAAGAACATGTATGTGCCTCCCCTTAAGTCTCTGCAGCTCTATGAGGAAACCACAGTGCTAATTCTTGAACTGCTGAAATGACTGAGCTCAAGGAGACTGGTTAGGTATGCTAGATAGCTCTTAATTTTGGAAACTATTCTGGAGATGTGTTGAGAGGCAATCCCACTCCCCTGCATCGTGCAGAAAATGAACAGCAAAGAATACTAAAAAGCCACCTGTTTCTGACATCTACAGATTACCACTGCAGAATAGAGGTCCATTTTCCTGTCACCTGTGCTTTTTCACACCCAGCCAAAACATTTCATACTGATCATCATGTTATTTTTACTTTCTCCTTTTTTTGTTTTTCTTTTTTTGTTTTTTGTTTTGTTTTGTTTTGTTTTTTTGTTTGTTTTTTTTTTTTTTTGTTTTGTTTTGTTTTTTGAGAAGGGTTTCTCTGTATTGCTTTAGAGGCTGTGTCCTGGAACTTGCTCTATAGACCAGGCTGGCCTAGAACTCACAAAGATCCGCCTGTCTCCCCTGTGCTGGGATTAAAGGCATGCACCACCAACGCCTGGCTTTTCCTTTGTCTTAATGACATTTCGTGGTAGGATATTCAGGGTGGTTTGGTTGGTTAATTTTTTGAGGCAGGTTTTTGCTTTGTAGTGAAGGCTGGACTATGACTTTTGGCAATCATCTTTCCTCATTCTCCTAGTGCTTGGTTCACAGGTAAATACCACCATGCTCCCCTGGATAGTCAGTTTGGGGAACATTTGATATTGTAAGTGTGCTGGATAGTTTTTGTCAGATGGACACAAGCTAAAGTCATCAGAGAGTAGAGAATTTTTTTTAAAAAAAGTCCTCCTTTAGATCCAGTTGTAGGCAGACCTGTAAGGAATTTTCTTAATTAGTGATTGATATAGGTGGGCCCAGCCCATTGTGAGTGGTGTCATCCCTGGGCCAGTGGTCTTTTCATAGGAAAGCAAGCTGATCAAGTCATGAGGAGCAAACCAGTAAGCAGCACCCTCCATGGCCTTTGCATCAGCTCCTGCCTCCAGGTTCCTGTCCTGTTTGAGTTCCTGTCGTGATTTGCTTCTATGATGAACAGTGCTGTGGAAGTGTAAGCCCAATAAATTCTCCCCAAGTTGCTTTGGCCATATGGTTTCTCAAAGAAATAGAAGCCCTAACTAAGACAATAAGCATCATCTAATTCTCTTTACATCTTCCACCTTTCCAAAACACAGAAGCAACCTCTATGCCTTTCAAATAAATCATAAGTTTGTCTAGGAACTATTTGCTAGTGTTTTGTTTGTCACAGTAATCAAAGAGTTTAAAACATGGACATTGGTGAGTTAGGAGAATCATCACAAGTTTTAGATCTTGTCTTTGAATAAATAAAGAGACAAGAACTTGTATCAAGAACTAGTGATTTGCCTAGCATAAAACAAATGTTTGTTTAATGTGAATTTTAGTTGAATTAAATTACCAGTCCAAGTAGATCTAATAGAAGAGTCTTTGCTTCCCCAACCCTACATGTAAAAATACATTTTCTGAAAATATGAATACATGCCCTGTGAGTCAGCAAGACAAACCATGAATGACCAGAATGGGTTATTTTGATATTTCAGCTTAATTCTGCACTCCCTTTCTAGAGTCTTTTTTTTTTTTTTTTCTTTCTTCAAGACAGGGTTTCTCTGTGTAACCCTGGCTGTTCTGGAACTCACTCTGTAGACCAGGCTGGCCTCAAACTTACAGAGATCTGCCTGACTCTGCCTCCCGGGTGCAGGGTTTAAGGGCACGCTTCACCACTGCCAGGCCCCTTTTGGAGTTTTAATCAAAGCTACCCTATGTTATTTCCCAAAGTCAATTGAAGCAGATTTGTGAAGTTGGTGCAGATATTTCAGAAATCAAAAACCTTTTGGTATCTGAACACTGGTAGTGATAGCAAGTAGTTTAGAAACATCCACAGTCCTATTCCAACTTGAATCTGTTGAGTTGGTTGGTATAGAAGCACCATCTACGTTAGATTCGCAGTGTGCTTTGAGCAGATTTTGGTTTAGAATGTGGCAGAAAGAGAATAGTACAAGATGCAAAGAGGTGTGAACTGGAAGGGTCTCACCTGAGTAGTAGATTATACTAGGTCTTGGAAGGTGGTTGGCAAGCAAAGTGTCATTGAGTGGATTTGAGGTTTTTCCCTTACATTTCTTTTGAGATTGGAATTTAGAGTTTTAGTCATAGGGTGGTTTCTGTTTTAGGAGAAGTACAATAAGAGAGTCTTCTGGTAGTGTAGTTGGGTGGTAGTGCTTCCCTACGGTATATGGGGCTCTGCATTTGATCTGTGACCATAGAGAAAGCTTTAGGTGAAAGGCTGAGTGCTGTGTGCTGCCTAGACACAGGATGGTGACCAGGGGATTGGTGACAGATGTGGTTTGGGGACACTTGCCCAAAAGCTACACTGCGTTCACCTTCCCGACCACCTGTCACCTCTTGCTCTCTGTTGTTACCAAGATGACTTTGAAGATGAGAAACAGAAACCGTCAAAGAAGTGCGTTCTCTCCAAAGTTTCACAAAGAAAAAGGAAGAGAGGCTGCAGTCATCCAAGAAGCCCCACAAAGGCTCCAGCAAAAAAGAAAGTGGCCAAAGCCACTGCTAAGTCTGAGACTCTCAAGGCTCCGAAGGAGGAAGCCCTCAGCACTGGGGACGATTTCAGGTGAGATGACCAAACACGGAACCCAGTGACAGTTGTTCCTGTCAGAGAAGCTAGTATAATGGCAATCATTTTTTGCTCTCTAAGGGGATGTGGGAAGAAGGAGAGTCTTTAAGCATTTCCAGATAGAGCCAGGCCATCAGGAGCTGGAGACCTCAGAATTTTCTGGTGAGTTCCATGGCAGCTCACTGTAGGCAGAGTTTTTGTGTCCCACAGCTGCTCTCAAATAATCACTCAGAGTTTTAATATTAATTACAAATGCTTGGGCAATAGCTCAGGCTTATTACTAACTAGCTCTTACATTTTACTAACTAGCTCTTACATTTTAAACTGACCCATATTCTTTATTTATGTTCTGCCACATAGCAGCACCTTTATTAGCATGGCATATTCATCTCCTGCTCCCTCTGTGTCTTGCTGGTGATTCCCCTGACCCCACCCTTCTTCTCCCATCATTCTCAGTTTTGCTGTCCCACCTAACTTTATTCTGTTCAGCTATTGGCCAGTAAGCTTGTTTATTAAACCAATCATAGCAACATATAAGCTCTTCTCCCTTTTTGTCTAATTAAGAAGGAAGGTTTTAACTTTAATACAGGAAAATTATATACAACAAAAACAGTCCTCAAGTAAGAAAAGAATTACAGTTATAGTACCCTGTCTATTTGTATTTGACAGAATTAGAGAAAATACTCTATTATCTGTCTTACTTTGGTGAATCTAAAGTTTTACACCTAATTTTTTTGTTTGTTTTTTGTTTTTGTTTTTTGAGACAGGCTTTATCTGTGGCTTTGGAGCCTGTCCTGGAACTAGCTCTTATAGACCAAGCTGGTCTTGAATTCACAGAGATCTGCTGCCTCTGCCTCCTGAGTGCTGGGATTAAAGGTGTGTGCCACCACCAATGCCCAGCTCCTTTTTTTTTTTTTAATCATAATTAAGGAAAGCTGTAAGTTTAACTATTTAGGCTTTAACTCCATCAAGGACCACAGAAGGATGAAATGTTACTGTTACGTAATGATAGGGACATCAGGCTGCCTAGATAGTCACCCAAAGTTCCTCTGTAACGTTGGGGGCATCCCACTCTGGCCTATACGCCTAGCATTTCTGACAGACTTTCCTGTGAAGCAAGGAATTCTGGAGGACTGTCTTACCTTGTCTTGGCAAAGTTTGACAGTCACCTTTCTTGTGTCCGTCCTTGCTAGCCCAGTTTAAATAGTGTGTTGCCAGCAATTGAGGCATGGACAGTTTCTTTGCCCACATTGCTAGCTTTTGGCATAAAGAAAATAAACTCCATATGGAGTTTCTTCGATGCCCATTATTTTTACTGAAGTAGATTGGTACTGCCAGGAACAGATGTGTCTTACTTTCATGAAAGCCTTAGGTTATTAAATATATTAAATGCCATACTTCTGTAGGTCTTTGAAGTGTTTGAAGACTATATAAATGTATTTGTGTATGACCTTGAAAACATGACTGTAAGTTTGGCTATTATTATAGATGATTATTAATCTGTATTTTTTAGTTATACATTACATTTTTAACTGAATTGCATAAACACAATATCTTAAACAAGAGTAGAAAAATACATACAGCATAACAAAATTAACTTTAAATTTGTATCTATAAGCCAAAATACATATCAATGTAAATTATTTAAAATTAGTAGCTGCTTTTTTGGTTTGAAAGTAGATTCAATAATCAACTTTTTACTCTATTGTATCTATTCCCCTGCTGTTGTTTTGACCATACCCAATAACCATTTGTAACCGGTGCCCCACTACTTGATGACAAATATCCATAACCCAGTGAAAGACCAAAAACCATACATCCCATCTCTTGGGAACATGGGTGTTGTATTTTTAAAATTATTTCCTGATGTCTGGGGGGACAGCTGTTTCTCTAGGAGACCCTTGGAGTTATCCTAAGCAGTTTGTAGTCCAGATCTTTGCGTGGTATTTATTGGCTTACTAGAATTATCACAATTCAGGTATAATAGTCATTGTGGGGCCCCATCGTCCTTTTGGAAACATCATTGATCACTGTTAGGAATGTTTATTGTTCAGTGCAAAAAACTTAAACATATTGTCATATACTGTAAATCTTAGAGAGATTAAAGGATTTAAGATCCCAGATCTTAAATACATCTGGGATATCCAGGCTTAATTCCTAAATATCTGTTTAAACTCAAGCTTAAAATCACATATAGGAAGCTACATGAAACCTAAGGTTAGCATTAGTACTTTATAATATCATTAATATCAAAATAGAAAGTTTAAATTTTGAGATAGTACATATACCTAAAAAAAAGTTTTTGTTTTTGGTTTTTAGTTTTTGGTTTTTCGAGAAAGGGTCTCTCTGTATTGCTTTGGAGGCTGTCCTGGAACTGGTGCTGTAGACTAGGCGGGCCTCAAACTTACAGAGATCCACCTGCCTCTACTTCCCGAGTGCTGGGATTAAAGGTATGTGCCACCAACGCCCAGCTCTAAAAGAAAAGTTTTAAAGAGTCAAAATAAGTCTGAAGAGTATGAGATTAGTGATAATATAATAGTCCCTAGATTTTGATTTTCTTTTGTTCCATACCAGATGGCTCTTCTGATATGAGACAGAGACTTTGAATTTTCTTTTAACAAATATGCTTGGGTCTAGAGAAGGAGGGAGCAATAATCCAGCTTGTTTTTAATTGGATTGGGGCTACATAAAGGCTACCTGTTCATTCAGTGTACAGAAGGATTATTGCACAACAGCTCACAGATAGTGATTTATTCCTGGTTACACAGCTAGCTAGTAGCACACTCGGGAGCAGAATTCAGGGTTCCTGATTCTTGGTCCAGTGCTCTTTCAACTTCACAGATACTCAACAGAGAGGCAGCTTCCTGCCATTTTGGTGTTTGGCACTAGCAACTGCTGTCCAGCTGGAGTTCGAGCATTCATTGGGCACATTCGTGTTCCCTGCTGCCCTGTTTAGTTTTATTTATTTTTTTATCTTTTCATAGTTTGGGGGATCAAACCTGAGTCCTCCTGTGCTGTAAGCAAGTACTGATCACTGAGCTCCACTTCAGCTCCCTTCTTCCCCCATGTTGCACTCTTGTTCCCTCCATCTTCTGATGCTTGTCTGAAACCGCCAACTCTAGTTTTCACACGTTCTTGGTCTTTTCTGCTCCCATGTTCTGCTGCTGCTGAAGAGTGTGACTCGTCTGCCAGGTGTAATAATACAGTGTACCCAGGTTTGCTACCCTCTAGGGTGATCATACCTCTTGGGGCTTAGCTAGAACTGTGAGCTTCATTTGGGTTCACAGGGCCTGTGGCTGAGCCTGTAGTTTGCCAGATGCTGAAGCCTTTGTGCTAGGTGAATACTTTTACTTCAGTATGAGGGACAGACCATGAGACTTGTTCATTATCCAGCCTAAGCAAGCTTGAGGGTAGGTGAATAGAGGAAAGCTGGTAAGGGTTGTTTTGCTTCTCATAAATTCAACCTACTGTCGATGATGGGACAACAGTCCAGCAGAGGGCAATAGTGGGCCAGGGAAAGAGCCAGGAAAGAGCTTCTCCACCATGGTTCATATTGCTTGCGGTTGCCCCACTCAGTTGTTGAATTCTATCTCTGGGGATATCCATACAAAGATAGGTCAAGAGCTGCCAAGGAAGGCTCTGGATCCCCTTTCCTCTCACCTGAGGTTTGCTGGTCCAACCTGTAGTTTAGAACTATTTCTACTATTTGACTTGGAGGAAACTTTGTTGCCATGACATTGAGAAAAACTAAGCAAACAAAACTAAAATGCTATTGGAGCTCAAGAATGAGATAATTTTAAATGTCTGTGCTAAAATCTTGTTTGTTTTCTCTTGATACCAAGTATCATAATGTTTATACAAGCCAAAGGTAACCCAGAACTGTAGCTGGTATTTATATGTGAATCTGCAGAAATATGTCAACATTCTGGCAACTGTTTACCTTGCATGTAAACAGCCGTCCAGCCAGCTGCTTATCTGCATGGGTTTCCCCTACTAACAGCTGCCCAGCCTGGTCCCAGTTATGAGCCCATGCATGATCACACTTGACTTGTCCTGTTTGAGTTGTGCCATGAAGCTGGCATAATGTGCCTTTGGGCTATATTTCCTAATGAGAGAAAAGCATGTTCTGAGTTGGTTCACAGGCGGCTTGGCTGATGTGGAACTCTTTTTCTGGCCTCCAGCTATGTACAATTGTGCACAGTTACTTACCTCTGCTTTCTGAGACTCCTGTGACTGTGTGGCCTCTTTAATTTTGCCCTCATCATTTCAAGGTACAGCCTTGTTTTTCAAGACAGGGTTTCTCTATGTAACATCCCTGGCTGTCCTGGAACTCTCTTTGAGACCAGGCTGGCCTTGAACTCACAGAGATCCTCTTGCCTCTGCTTCCAGAGTGCTGGAATTAAAGGTGTGCACCACCACAACCCGACCCCCCCCCATGGATTATGAGTTAATAAGTTCTGGATTTGTTTTGCTTTGTAGCAGGGTAACCTTATACTTGAGCTTTTCCCACCTCACATCTTAAAGATTTTGAGAGCCAGCTGTCTGTCACCTTCACGGATATGATTGCAATAGTCAACAGAGAAGAGATCTTGTAGGCTCTGCTTAGCCTGAGTGTGACACTAGGATATGTGAGCCTTCTGCATCTTGGATCTGTACCCAGGGACTCTCCAGGTGACTGCAAGAAGTCAAAGAAGCATCCAAAGAGAGAGGTGGTGGCTGAAGGCAGTGATGAAGATGAGGACAGTGAGGATGACTGGGAGGAGGTGGAAGGTAAAGTATCTTGTTCTTCAAACTGATTCTCTGTTTGCTGTTTGGAGCCAAGTCACTTGTTGTAATCTTGTTTTTCTTTGAAACAAAAACAAGATACAGTTTCAGTAAGGACTTCCTTTAAGTGACACAATTCCATGGGTTACAGAGAAGCTTGTATGCTTTCTTCCTCCAGTGGCTTTTGGTAGGGAAGCTCTGAGCATAGGCAATGATGGAGGAAATGCAGCTGGGAGAGTTCCTAACCCTGAACCCCGCCCAGCACTATCCACATAGCCTTGGAAGCAAGTCTTTGCTTGTCTGAGGCAGGTTTCTTCACTGGTGGCCTTCTGCAGACTGTATGTGACTGTGAACTGTGCCCAGTCAGGCTGCAGGGTTTGGGGAGGAAGTCTGCAGGTGCAATAGGCCTGAGCCCTGAGTCCACACCGTGAGAATGATAGCTAATGTTAATCCCTGATTCCTTCTGTGGGGCATGCCCGTCCCCTCAACATTTTATTTTGACAAGGTTCAAAATCTACCAAGAAATGAGAGTAGTTTGTGTACATTGTCCTTTATATTAGTGTGTCTTTCTTCTTCTCCTTCTCCTTCTCCTTCTCCTCCTTCTCCTTCTCTTTCTTCTTCTTCTTCTTATTCTTATCCTCCTTCTTCTTCTCCTTCTCCTCTTTCTTCTTCTCCTCCTCCTTCTTCTCCTCCTCCTTCTTCTTCTCCTTCTTCTCCTTCTCCTTCTTCTCCTCCTTCTCCTCCTTCTCCTCCTTCTCCTTCTCTTTCTTCTTCTTCTTCTTATTCTTATCCTCCTTCTTCTTCTCCTTCTCCTCTTTCTTCTTCTCCTCCTCCTTCTTCTCCTCCTCCTTCTTCTTCTCCTTCTTCTCCTTCTCCTTCTTCTCCTCCTTCTCCTCCTTCTCCTGCTTCTTCTTCCTTCTCCTTCTCCTTCTCCTTCTCCTTCTCCTTCTCCTTCTCCTTCTCCTTCTCCTTCTCCTTCTCCTTCTCCTTCTCCCTCTCCCTCTCCCTCTCCCTCTCCTTCTCCTTCTCCTTCTCCTTCTCCTTCTCCTTCTCCTTCTCCTTCTCCTTCTCCTTCTCCTTCTCCTTCTCCTTTTCCTTTTCCTTCTTCCTCCTCCTCCCTCCTCCCCAAACAGGGTTTCTCTGTAGCTTTGGAGCCTGTCCTGGAACTTGCTCTGTAGACCAGGTTGGTCTCCAATTTACCAAGCTCAACCTGCCTCTGCCTTCTGGGTCCTGGGATTAAAAGCATGTGCCACCACTGCCCGACTTAGTGTGTCTTTCTGTAGCTATTTAAAAATGAGTTTCAGCGACCCAGCAGCATTCTTTGCCTAAGATGATAGCTCTATCTTATCTGGCAGAGCAATCTCATTACATTCAAAAAACGTGAAAAACAACCCTCAGTTGTTACAAAAATGCCTTTAGAGCTCTGTTGTTTTCTGATTTTCTAATTCAGGTCCATATTAGAAATTATGCATTTGTAGGTTTTATTTTTAATCTAAAGCGTTATTAATTACTTGTGGTAGTAGAGATTAAACCCATGGCCTTAGGAATATTAGGAAGGTGTTCTGCCATAGTATATATATATATATACTCCTATCCCTTGTTTTTGGGGTGTTTTGATTTTAAAAAGTAAGCGTGTGTGATTTGTGTGTATGATGTGTGTAGATCAGAGGATAGCTCTGAAGAGTTCTTTGCTGCCACCTTGTGGGATCCAGCCCAAAGACAGGTCATCAGGATGCATGCCATCTTGCCAGGCCCCGGCCCTTGTTTTTTTCAGGTGATGTCTCTACTGTTGAACTTGCTATTCAGTCCAGGCTGACCTGGGATATAGGACCTCTGGTCCAGCCTGATGAGTGCTTGGATTAAGGATGTATGTCACCATTCTTGGCATTTCCTTTTTCCTTCTTTCTCCTTTGGCTTTGTAGAACAATGCCTACTTTTAAAAGTCCTGGCCTCTTGCTTTTTAGAATAGTCTGGTTTTGTCAGATAAATAATTGGGCATCTCAGAGGCTGCCCTGGCTATTCCCAACTTTGTTTTTTCCAACAGAACCCTGATATTGTTCTGTGTAATTTATGTGTATATGTGTTTTGCCTGCATATATGTATGCCTACTGTGTGTGGAGGCCAGAAGAGGGTGTTGAATTCCCTGGAACTGGAGTTACAAATGGTTGTGAGCCACCATGTGGGTGCTAGGAATTGAACCCAGGTCCTCTGCAGTCAGTGCTCTAAACTACTGAGCCATCTTTCCACCCCCAATTATTATTATTAACTTTTAAATTTACCGTTGCTAGAACTTACTGAGCCTATCCTGGACATGGAAGAAAATCCTGCCCCCTCACAGTCTGTCCTGCCTGTGAAGGCAGTGGAGATAGAAATTGAAACACCGGAGCAGGCGAAGGCACGGAAGAGAAGGTAGGCTGGGCCCTGCTTCTGTGCTCCTGTCCTGAAAACAGGCAGGAGATACACGGAGAAAGCCTTCACATGTCAGAGTGGCCATGGCACAGGGAAGCCTAGGTTTGCTTGTAGGACTGAAAGGAGACAGCTGGGTGTCCTATCTGGGTGGGAGATGGAAGTGCATGCCAAGGACTGAGCATTTTCTTTATCTCTTAGTTTACCTGACCCTCAGAGTAGGGTTATAAATGAGAGGCTAAGAGAGCTTAAGTGACAGACCAGGAGCCACTTAACCAGAGTGGAGGACCTAAGATCTGAATCCCTCTTGGCTGAATCAGCACTCACACTTTTCCTTCCACATGTCACTACAAGCTGGTCAGGTGGTCTAGGATCTTGGACAGAGAAAGCTCAGTCCTTCAGAAGGTCAGTGTATTTATTATGTAGAGTAACAGGGAGGCAGTTATTACATAGAAACAAGCAAGGAGGCAGGGTTATGGTGTATAGCTACATCAAGGAAGCAGCTTTAGGTCACATCAGTAGGAACAGTCTCTGTAGGGCAGCAGTAAACATGATGGGGAGCTAGGTGGACATTCCTGTATACACTATTAACATCCATGGGAAGGTGGATGTTATATAACACTCGAGGGAAGGTGAAGCCTTTGCATGTCTTCTCCCCATAGAGAAGGAGCAGATGGTGGCCACTTGCTGATTTGGCTGAGTAGCACAGCCTTGTATAGGAAATGAGGCAAGTAATTCCCATGCCACGGTGAGGTGTTGTGGTTTCCTGCTCCAATCTTGGGTTTCGCACTGTTTCAGTGAGAAGATAAAGATGGAGCTTGAGATGTACATGCGGAGGATGATGAAGCGCTTCAATAAGGAAGTTCAGGAGAATATGCACAAGGTGATGCAAAGGAAGGCCAGGAAGAGTGGGTCCAGAGATGACTGGCCTGCATGAAGTTAGGTACCACCCGGAGGCCAGGATTACAGGAGGTGGCTAAGTGGCGCTCCTTTCACCTTGGTGTGGAGAAGAAAGATGTGCTGAGGGAAGGAGGTGGGAGAGTAGACAGCCTGGCTGTCATTGCAGTGGGTTGGTGAAGGGTGAGCTTGAGGTTGGAGGGCAGGAGTTAAGGTGGGGTGCCTAGCAGTGGAGGGTGGGTTCAGATGAGCAGGATCATGCCTGGCCCCCGGTTGGTGCTCTGAGCAGCCTGTCTCCACTCACTTTCCATGCTGATCTTACTGCAGCAGACCCAGGTGAGGTGACCTCCATCTGAAAATCCTGTAGTGTGCCTGTAAAAGGGATTGTTGCTGAGAGGAAAAGTTCTTATTTTGAACTGATGAATTCTTTGAGGGAGTGAGAAGAGAGTGAGATACAAAGCCTTGGGATATGGTTGATGCCAGCCTTTGTACTTGCTGTGTGTAGAAGCACAGCCAATGTTTCCTCCGCATAACATCTGAACTTGGCAGTAATACCCCTGCTATCTTCAGCTCTCCTTCCATGCTGGCTTCTTCCTCCCCACTCCACAGGTTCACCTGTTGTGCCTACTGGCCAGTGGCTTCTATCGAAATAGCATCTGCCGCCAGCCAGATCTGCTGGCCATTGGCCTCTCCATCATCCCAACTCACTTTACCAAGGTGCCACTTCAAGACAGGGACATCTGCTTCCTCTCAAACTTGGTGAAGTGGTAAGGACATCTCTTGCCCTGCAGAGCTGGGATGTAGGGTTGGGTTTCTCTTGGGCTGGCTCAGGCCAGTTCTGTAGTGGTCAGTTGGCACCAGGAAGAGGCATGACATTGAGGAGAAGAAAGCAGTGGGGTGACCTTGGCCTAGAAGACAACCTGGGCTGGCAGGGGACCCATATGCACTGCACACTTAGGGTAGTTGAGGAGTTCTGAGGCAAAGGAATGCAGGAAACAGGGCGTTTCCCTCAGGTGGGCAGTCTGGAAAGGGTGCCACAACTGAGTTGGGTCTTCAGTGATGGTCAGCTTTAGGTAGGTGGGCTGAAAAAAGGCAATGCAGGTAGGTGAGTCTAAGAGTCACTTGATGTTTTTTGTTTTGTTTTGTTTTGTTTTGGTTTGGTTTCGGTTTTTTTTTTTTTTTTTTTTTTTTTTTGAGACAGGGTTTCTCTGTAACTTTGGAGCCTGTCCTGGAACTCGTTCTGTAGACCAGGTTGACCTCAAACTGACAGAAACTGGGATTAAAGGCGTGTGTCACCCTCTACCCCTGGCTTGCCGTTGATTTTGTTGGCTGTAAAAGTCTGGAATTTCTCCTTTACCTTGACCCCTGTATAGAGAAGAACCTGGTTTCTTCCCAGGTTCATTGGGACCTTCACAGTCAATGAGGACCTTTCAGCAAGTGAGCAGGACAGCCTGCAGACAACCTTGGAGAGGAGAATCGCCATTTACTCTGTGAGGGATGAGGAGGAGTTGGTTCATGTAAGTGGTTCCTACTGCTCGTTAATAGGAATGAACTATGATATCATCCTTGGAAGATGCCTGTTACCACAGAGACCGAACTTTGCATTTGCATGTCTGGCTTCTTTAGACCTCCTGCGGTTTGATTTTGAAGAATATAATATGTCAGGTACTGTCATTGTCATTACCAACTATCTCATCAGCTCATTAGAGCTGTGGGAAAGGAGAAGCAGGGGTTGCCTCAGGTGAAGAAGCCTGTATGGGACACCACTCAGCCAGTGGCCCATGCTAGTTTAATCCTGCCCTGTCTCCAAGGAACTAAGAAGCTACCTCTGGGCAGTGTCACCAGCCTGACTACAGATAGTACCTGGCCTTGCCTTTTCCTGTGCCAGGACACCCTGCTGCACTGAGTTGTTGAGTCCCTTTATTTCTTCTAGATTGGATGGTTTCATGGTCTGTCTGTGGTGATCTTCACATGTTTGCAGGGAGATGTCAGGGATTAGAGCCAGGGACTTGAGGGTGCTAAGCATGCTCTCCCATTGAGCTGCTTCCCTCAGCTCTTGCTTAGCTCAGACAGGGGCTCTTACGTAGCTCAAGCTGGCCCAGAATCAGGACTTCTGCCTTGGCCTCCTGGGTGCTGGGTTAGGGATGTGTGCCACCACCACATGACTGCTGCTTTACATGGTGCTTTTTAAAATCCAGATAAAGGAAGTCACAGGTAATAGCTTTTCCATGGTCACATGGCTTCTGAGATGGCCTGCCTTCCTATTTCTGGTCTTTACCTCTGACTTTCTCACTAGGGTGTTATAGTAACTGATGAGAGTGGTCGGGAGCTAGTGTGGAGGTCTTGGGGAGACTTTGCTGCAATGTATTTTCCATGTCACCATGAGACTTACCCCTGAGGGAGCAGCTCCCATCCTCATAGAGCTGTGGCCTCCAGGTAAAAGATTCAGCATGGGAAGTAGAAAAGAGAAAGCAGATGTATGATGTGGTGACATCTGTATTTCCACATTTTCTTCCCTGACTGTTTAAACACACATATAACGCTTATTGACTACAGGCCAATCAAAAGATAGATAAGTGTGAAGAGACTCTGACAACATGTAACCAGTGATAGGTGCTATCAAGTGTACAGATAGTCTTTATATTTATGTGTAATCCTTCTTAGGAAAATATAGTGGCTTTACCTGTGAGCTGGCTCTCTGCAGTGCCATTTACAACAGTACCCCGAAGGCTGGTGCCCTGTCCTGGGGTAGTTTCCACTCTATCCTGTCTAAGTAGCAGAGTGCATTGGGTTGGCTTCCTTACACTATCCAGTTACAAATATCCTGTCTTGTCATCGTAGATATTTCTTCTGATTCTTCGGGCTCTGCAGCTGCTCACCCGACTGGTGGTGTCTCTACAGCCCATTCCACTGAAGTCATCTGTAACAAAGGTGAGGTTCTTGGGCAGCTAAAGAAAAGGAGTTGCCACCAGAAAGCTGTGAGGTAATTGCACATTTAAAATTGGCTGTTAGCATTTTTTATTATATTTATCTTACATTTGTGTGTGTGTATCTTGATAACCTGTGGAGGTCAGAGGACAACTTGTGGATGTTGGCTCTTCCAAAGTGTGAGTCCCAGAGATTGAACTCAGGTTGTCAGGCTTGGCAGCAGGTGCTGCCCACAGAGCTATTTTGCCAGCCGAATGATGTCATATTTTCAAGAGTAGGTACTCAGGCAGCTTGGGTTCCTTTGAGCCTGCTTTGCTCATCTGTGTTAGAGGAGATGGACACACAGTAAGTGTTTAGCACCCTAAGTTCAGTGTGCACCGAGTCATCTGAGAAAGGGTTGGTTTCTGAACTGTTGTTTCTAGCCTGTGAACCAAGTAGAGAGTCACCCATCCTCTCTAGCATAGTGAAGGGATGATGGGTAAATGACTCTGCCTTCTGAAGTATGTGAGGAAGGATGTCAATACTGTCAACTGGTGTGTTATGTCATCTGATGCCTGCAATAATGGAGGTTGGTTATCATAAGTTAGCTAAATTATGGAAAATAAGACAGAGGACAGCAAAATTAATATATCTCTCCCTCCTCTCTTTTCCTGCTTTTTTTTTTTTTTCTTCTTTTTGAGAAAAAGTTTCATATAGCTCAGATTTGCCTCAGACTCACTGTAGTTGAGGATGACTTTGAACTCCTAATCATCTCCCAAGTACTGGAATTTCAGGCATATAGCATGATGCCCAAGAATACCAAAATTTCTTACTGTTTCAGGGGAAGAAATCTTCCAAGGAGACATCCTTAGAGAGCCCTGGAGGCTCTTCAGAACCTTCCAGTCAAGTTCCAGAAAGCCACCACAGACCCAAGACCAGCAAAAGAATCAAACAAGAGGAAACCTTTTCTGAGGACAGTGACAAGACAAATGCCAGAGGGAAGAGAAGCAAGGCTACAGGCAGCAGGCAGAAGAGAAAGCCCTCCTGCAGTGAGGGAGAGGAAGTCAAGCCAAAAACCCAGAGCCGTGCACACGCCAAGCGGCGGGTGGCTGCCAAGGTGTCTTACAAAGAGGAGAGCGGGAGCGATGAGGAAGGCAGTGGCTCTGATTTTGAACTCTCCAGTGGTGAAGGCCAGCATTCCTCTGATGAGGATCATGAGCCCAGCCCTCGAAAGCAGAAGAGGACCCCAGTTCCTCAGAGGACAAAGGCCGGGTCCAAGAGTGCCTCCAAGACCCAGCATGAGCCACCAAGCTTTCTGGCAGCATCTTCAAGCTCTTCCGGCAGTAAGAGAGGCAAGAAGGTTTCCAGTGGCGAAGAGATAGGAGATAGGAACCCTGCTGGTGCTGACCAGTGGTTGGAGGTGTTCTGTGAGCCACAGGCAAAGTGGGTGTGTGTGGACTGTGTGCATGGTGTGGTGGCCCAGCCTCGGACCTGTTACAAATATGCCACCAAACCCATGACCTATGTTGTAGGCATTGACAATGATGGCTGGGTCCGAGATGTCACTCAGAGGTATGACCCAGCCTGGATGACCGCAACCCGCAAAAGCCGGGTTGATGCTGAGTGGTGGGCTGAGACCTTGAGACCCTATCAGAGCCCACTTAAGGAGAGGGAGAAGAAGGAAGACCTGGAGGTAAGATACTGGCTGCCAGGCTCAACACTGGGCATCAAGCAAGCTATCCTTTTCTGCTCATACTGATATATTTTAGTGTGGTTTAATTATATATTTCTGAATGTATTAATATTAGCCATAGAAACTTGTACTTTTCTATTTACTGATTATACATAATTATCATAGCAACATTTGGCTTTCACATTCCCATCATAGTCTGTCCTTGAGGGGAGGAACTCAAGCAGGAGTAGAGATGGGAACCATGAAGGAAGGGCACTTACTGACTTGCTCTCTATGCCCACACTGCTATGATATTGTTGCCACAGTTTTATTGATAAGAGGCTTCAAGAGCCAAGTGATCAAGTGGCTAGGCTTTGAACCCAGGGCCTTATGAAGTCTGCATTCTTTAGTTATTACCCTATTAGTAGTTTGGAGCTTGAAGGTGCTTTACAAGCTCTGTGACCCCACTGAGGAAAAGAGGATAACTCGTGTGTGACCACCCCTCTTCCATGTACACGGACAGCTCACAGATCCTCCTCACACCAGTAGACCATGGCTCCTGGAAAGGGAGTGATTTGAATCATAGAACTCTCTTTAGCCAACCAAGAAGTCAGTCCAAAAGATGCCTTCCAGAAGCAGTGGGTTCTAAAATGTAAGCATGAACTCTAGCAACAAGGAAAGGGTCCAAGGTGCTCATGTACAGCAGGTCCCTGTGTTGAGGCACTCTACATTTCTGCATTGGTAAAAGGTTGATTTGCATCCACTCAGGATAGGAAGAACATGGCCTTGTATAGTGTCGCCTTAGGGGGTATGCTGCAGCACATGTTGAGTTGCATGTTTAGTGCTAACAGCCTTAATGGGAATCCTGCAGGTAGCATTATACCTAACTGAAGTGTCAGGATGTGAAGGCAGCAGAGTCTCCTTTAATTGCTCCATGGTTGTTCTAGTTTGCTTTTTGTTACCTTGATAAAACACTGACCAAAACCAAAGTGGGCAGAAAAGGGTTTATTTGCCTTAACTGCCCTTATCAGAGTCCATCCTAGAGTCCAGGAACTTAAGCAGGAGCAGAGACAGGAACCATGGAGGGAAGCTGCTTACTGACTTGCTCCTTGCTCACATTCAGCTACCTTTATACCTTCCAGGACCACCCGCTCGGGGTGCACTACCGCAGTGGCATAGGCCTCCTACATCAATTGGCAATCAAGAAAATGTCCCATGGACATGTCCATAGGCCAATCTGATAGAGGTGACTCCTCAATTAAGGTCCCTCTTCCCAGATATGTCTAGGTTTGTGTCAAGTTGCCTAAAATAAAACAAAACAAAAAAAAAAAAAAACGAGAAACAACAACCAACAACATGGTGCCAGTCTGTAGGAGCTCCCTGGTGTTTTGAAGCGTTGCCAAGAGAAAGCTCAAGCCAGCTTGGGAAACAGCATTTGCTTCATAGCAGTGGGTTTTCCTTAATAATGAGAAATTCTTAGTGAAGTATAAGACTTGTGTGGATCTCTGAAAAGCTGCAGAGTGATGGCTGTAAGCCTTCAAACCTGCTTTTGGTCAGGCCTTAAGGTACAGAAGTTGGCACTTTCTCCCATGAAGATATGTAGAGTGTGTGCTTGGTCTGCTAAGGCTTAAGGTGTCTAAGGATTGAAGACAAGTGTTTTTCTGATGCTGGTACACATCATACCTACTAGTGCTTCCTGGCTTTGGGTTGATCATTGGTGCACCTCACAGCCATAGGGACTGGCAATGTCACCAAGTCACTGATGGGTCTGGACTCCACAGTTTGTTGTTAGAACAGGTTCATGTATAGTAGTCCACTCCTTCCTTGTCTAGGAGCATACTCATCAATGTCTGTCTGGCCTTTGCAGTTTCAGGCGAAGCACCTGGACCAGCCTTTGCCCACCTCCATCAGCATATACAAGAACCACCCTCTCTATGCCCTGAAGCGCCACCTCTTGAAATTCCAGGCCATCTACCCTGAGACAGCTGCAGTCCTTGGGTATTGTCGGGGAGAGGCTGTCTACTCCAGGTGTGTGAAGCATCCTCCTTGTCTGCCTGGTGGCCTGGGACTAGCACCTGTTGCATAGGCACTGGCATTAACAGTATTCTCAGGGGTGAGCCACAGTGTGTGTGTGCTGTGAAGAAGAATTAGTGCTCACAGATCAAAACATGGACCAAATGACCAAGAGCAGAGATTTATGTAATTGTATATGTTAAAAATATAAGGCCATAAGTGTTTCCTTAGCTAATGCACATCAAAACAGAGAAAGGAAGGAATCGAGGTCACACTCACAGATGTGCCAAGCCCTGTCTGTAATAAACAAGTTGGGAAATAGATACTGGCGGTGGCCACACAACAGTAAGTGTGGCTGTTGCTGCTGAAGTGTGTCTTCAAGATTGACTGAAAAGTTGTGCTCTGTGTATGCTTGAGTACTGGCAAAAGAAGCCACCAGAAAAGTACTGTAAATAAGAAACAGATGTACGATATTTACAAAGTGAAAACTGAAGAAAGATGAATAGAATTTGGAGCTAAGGGGAAAAGATAGAAGCAGAGATTTTTAAAAACATTGAAGTGCAAGGACCAAAGCATAGAGGCTCCTTTAAATAAATGGGAAACAAGAGGCACAGAAAAGGACCGTAGAGACCCAGCGTGTGAGTGAGTCCTCTGGTGGGGAACAGGTCTTGCTTACACCAGACCTTTACCCTTAAGTCATTTTGCTGACCTCTCCTTCCTTAAAACTGAGTGTATTCCCTGCCTGAGAGGCCACATTTTGTTTATTCATGTCAGTGGATGCTCGGGCCCTTCCTTTAAGCTGTTGGGAGCAATGCTGCTATGGTTGTTAGCTGAGTCCATGCTTTGCATACTACAGAAATTTGGGGGGAATGATTGAACTGTTTCCTCAGTGGCCACACTATTCACCCCACCCCGCCCCAAGCACAATGGTGCCAGTCACTGTCCTCACCAGAAGTCACTGGTAATAGCTATTCCAGTGGTTAGAAACTGCCATTCAATTTGAGAGTGTTGTGTGCACTTCCTGGCTATGTTTCTTAGGAGTAGCCACAGGATGCCTGTCAATGAGCCTCTGGCTGCTGCCTTGTTTGTCCTTTTCTAAGTCCTTCGGGCTGTCAAAGATGATCTGGCTCCAGTGGGAGTGCAGGGTGAGCCTCTGTCCTAACAGAAGCGTGCTACCTCAGCATAACCCTGTGAGGTAGAGGATGAACTGCTTACCCTGGCTGATGAATAAGGCTGCTGAGGCTTAGGAAGGTGTAATGGGGCCTGGTGCAGGCCTGCTAGCTCTCAGTTGAGTCCCCATGCTGTGCTGGGCTGCACTTTGCTGCAGGTTTGATAAACAGCAGAAGAAGCACATGAACAAACTCAGGTCGTGGAGCAGGTTCCTAATGTCTGAAGACCTGATGCAAGCTGAAGAGGTGCTGGGCATGTCTGTAGAAAAAGGCTTGGCAATGCAGGGTTGTAAGCCTGTGGTATGGCTGTGGGCTCGGGGATGATGAAACAGAGAGACTCTGTCCAAAGCACAGGCCCTGAGTCATTTGTTGCTTATATATGCTTTTGCCTCCACCAGTCTGTTCGCTTCTTCAGGTAGTTTCCCATAGTCCTCTTCTGAGTTTACCACAACATTCACATGTCCCCATGTTGTTGAGCAGTGGTCAGACCCTCAGCAGTTATTTCTTGGTAAGTGCTGCCACCTGCTTGTGCTGGCTTTTACCTCATCCCATAGGCCACAGACAGAGCTGGAACTATAGGCTCTGAATGGCAGTCCTGGGAAAAGGGCAGCTAAAGGTAGGTACAAAGCCTCAGGAGAAAGCTCCAGCTGGGTAAGGGTCACAGGTGGGCACAGGCAGCCTGAAATGAGGCTGTTTGCGCTGTAGTGCAGGAAGGGCCCGCTCCAGGTGAGCGGTAAAACCTGGGAGGAGAATTAGTAGGGCTGTGCCCACATCAGCTACATGCAAGCTCAGGTGAGGTCAGAGAGGCCTTTCACTTACAGTGTGCACTGAGTGTGTCCTTTGTCTCCCCTTAGGGATTGTGTGCATACTCTGCACTCCAGGGACACATGGCTGAAGCAAGCAAGAGTGGTGCGGCTTGGAGAAGTGCCCTACAAGGTAACAGTGAGCTGCCTGCAGGGAGCAGGGAGAGAGATCTTGCTGGCAGCAAGAGTTGGGGAGGAGAGGTAGTGAGGAAGTGCACCTAGATAGGCATCCCCAGATAGACAGCAGAAATAGCCTGTTCTTTGCCTTGAGCAGGGTTTGAGGAGGTAAGCATTTAAATTATTAATAAGACATTTTTAGGAAATAGGTTTTCCAAGTAAGAGCTGTAGGCCAGAAAGTAGCTTGGAGACTCATGAGCTTGAAGGCCAGCAATTAGAGCTGGGTTGCTGGGTTATTCTGAGGTCCAAGCTCTGCTTCATGGAGAGGTAGCCCTGCATGAGTTTACCAAGCATTCTGCTTGTACGTGATCTCTTGCATTCCAGTGACCCCTGGAGTCAAAACCATGATGTCAATTTTACAGATGAGAAAGTTAAAGTTGAGACAGGATATGATTTGCCAGTAGGCCTTGCAATTAGTAACATTCTGGGCTCAGCAGGACTCATAGGCCCTGCTGTTTGCACTTGCCTCTGACTCTGTGACATTTTTAGGTTAGTTACCTGTGAGGGCCATGAACTTAGTAAGGTGTTATAGACATTTCCTCTGGGCATTGGCTTAATCACGATAGCAGAGCACAGTGGCTATTATATGCCCATTTACTCTTCTTTGTCAGAATACAGCAGAGTCCTGTGAATCAGAACACAGGTGGGGATGTAACTGTGGAGCTGGTGGTGGGCCCTCAGCTTGGTGGGAAGTGGTGGCAGGATTTAATAATGGCTGCCACCAGTAGTGGCTTGAGTGCATGGAGCTGCCTGCTGGACTCAGAGGCCTGCTGGGATCTGCCTTTCACCTTTTCCCTCCCAGACTAGTGGAATTATAGTTAAGAGTCAGGCATTTACAGTTTTTAGTAGCCAAAGCTGGACATACTGGTCCGTGCCTTTAACCCCAGAACTGGGAGGCAGAGGCAGGGCAGATCTCTGAGTTTGAGGGCAACCTGGTCTACAAAGTGAGCTCCAGGACAGCCAGAGCTATTACATAGAGAAACCTTATCTTGAAAAACGAAACAACCCCCCCCCCCCAACCTTTTTTAGCCCTGGCTATCCTGGAACTCACTCTGTAGAACAGCTGGCCTTGAACTCACAGAGGTCTGTCTGCCTCTGCTCCCTGAGCTCTGAGATTAAAGAACTGCTAGATGAACAGTTTGCTTTCTGATGCTGTGGTAAAAACCATGATCAGAAGCAGGTTACGGGAGGGAAGGGCTTATTTGGCCTACACTTCCATATCATAGTCTGTCATTGAGGTAATTCAAGGCAGGAACCATGGGGAAACTCTCCTTATTTGCTTGCTCAGCTAGCTTTCTTATACAGCCCAGACCTACCTGCCCAGGTATGGTGCCACACACAGTAGGCTGGGCCCTCTCACATCAGTCATCAATCAAGATAATCTCTTTCAGATGGCTGAAGGCAAGTCTGATCAAAGTAATTCTCAAGTTGAGGTCCCTCTTCCCAGGTGACTCTAGGTTATGTCATGTTGAGGTAAAAACCTAACCAGAGCAAACAGCTACTTTAGGAGACTGTCAGAACCAAAACTCTGCAGAGTCCCACACTGGTGGTTGAGAGGTTATGCCTAGAGGATTAGACTTGCACAGGGGTGTACAAGATGTAACTTGGACCAGACCAAGCCTGAATCACTTTGGCGGGCTCTTCATCTAAAGAGTGGTTTTCTCAAAGGTATTTTGTTTTGTTTTTTCCCCAAGACAGGGTTTCTCTGTGTAGCCTTGGCTCATCTGGAGCTCTTTCTGTAGACCAGGCTGGCCTCGAACTCAAGAGATCTACCTGCCTCTGTCTCCAGAGTGCTGGGATTAAAGGTGTGCACTACCACTGCCTGGCTGGTTTTCTCAAAAGTTTTTAAAAGGAAAAGAATTAAAGGCTGAGCGAGGCCACATGTAAACCGACCCCTACCCTAGAACAACCTATGTGCCCCGGCCCAGGCCCAGGCCCAGGCCCAGGCACCAATCCTTAGCCCTCATTGCCTGTGCTGCCATTGCTTTCTTTTTCCTACTCTTCTCCTTTCACCCCTTAACTCCCTAGGAAGACTCTAGGTCTTGGCTGCTAGGCATTTGTTGTGCACTGATGTCCTTGAACAGACACTGATTTCCATAGGGTAGATAGCTGTTGGTTACTCTACAGAGAGATAGGGAGTTATCTGGGTTAAATCCTGGCTCTTGTTACCTATAAGCTGTGGTACCTTAAGTCACTTTGTCTGTTAGTCAGCACTTAGGACAGAACTAAAAAGCCTTCCTGAGTTGTGGCTTTAGGCATATCACTTGGGCCTGTATTGTACATCTGGAAAGTTGAGAGAATTACCAACCTCTTGAGCTCACTGAGGTTGGTAATCTGAAGCACAGAAGTCAGACATGATGACACTCCTATTATTCCAGCTCAAGCAGAGGCAGGAGGATCAGGAGTTGGAGAGCAGCCTGGGGTACAGAATGAAGTTCTGTTTCAGCCTTCCCTCACTAAAGGAAAGAGGCCGCACCGAAGACGTCTAGTGCCCTGTAGGAGTAGCTAGTGAAGGCCCACTTGTGTCAGAATGGCACTGCTCAGTGCCTGGTGTGGGCTGAGTTCTCAGAGCAGAAAGCCTTTCTTACAAGCTGGCCATTTTATCTGGAGTAGATGGTGAAAGGCTTCTCCAACCGCGCCCGGAAAGCCCGGCTTTCGGAGCCCCAGCTGCATGACTACAATGACTTGGCCCTCTATGGTCACTGGCAGACAGAAGAGTATCAGCCTCCTGTGGCTGTAGATGGGAAGGTAAGGACAACTCTGGGGAGTCAGAGTAGGCTGTCCCGTTTTCCATCCAGCCACTTCCTGGCATGCTCATCTCTGCAGGTACCTCGGAATGAGTTTGGGAACGTGTATCTCTTCCTGCCCAGCATGATGCCTATCGGCTGTGTCCAGATGAATCTGCCCAACCTGCACCGTGTGGCCCGCAAGCTGGGCATCGACTGTGTGCAGGCCATCACTGGCTTCGATTTCCATGGAGGCTACTGCCATCCAGTGTGCGTGAGGGGCCTTCGGTGGGGAGGTTGAGGCTGGTGGCACTTATTTTCCAGATTTGTCTTTGGGTTTAAAGTCAGCCTTATCTCCTAATAGTCCCAGTTTCTAAGCAGCAGACTCAGTGCAGTGAGTGTCCTGGTACTTCTAGACTGAAGCACTGCCCCCTAGTGCTGGTCACAGGCTGGGACCAAACCATGATCAGTGTCCTTGGTTCCTGAGTGCTCCTGTGTGAAGTGGGGACTAGGGTTGAGGACTCTTACTTGAGCACCCAGGCAGGGACTGTGGAGGAAGAGGTACAGGTTCCCACAAGCCTACCTCTTGCATGAGTGGCATCTGCCACTGACTGGCCAGGAATGTCTATCAGGGCCCCAAGTACTCGGAAAGGGCCACTGGCTTCTGAACAAGAAGGGGTAGGATAGGTGGCACCTCAGGGAGCTCACCTCTATTACTGTCCCAACAGAACTGATGGTTACATTGTGTGTGAGGAATTCAAAGACGTGCTGCTGGCTGCTTGGGAGAATGAACAGGCCATCATTGAAAAGAAGGAGAAGGAGGTGAGTAGGGTGAATGGGGTCTTAGAGGAGAGCAGCAGGTTCCAGCTGGGGTCCCCTGTCCAGACCACTCCTGCATCATGGAAGAAGATGGGAAAGTCTGAGTGTTAGCTCTTCTGGTACTCTGACTTGGTGGAGGGCATTCCAGGGGTTAGTGCTGGGTAAAACAGCGTCCTCCCACATTCCGTGTCCACTGTCTTGTCCCCTATTTGCCTGCATGCAGGCTCAGGGACTTTGGGCCCTGACTTGGAAGGCCCAGGTCTTAGACCTGGCTGCTGCCTTCTAGTCAGTGTTGGTTATGAAAGACTTTGTTACTGATGGCTTTTACATTTGTCACTTACTAAATCTGACTTGTGGTTTTGAAGCAAGATGGGTGTGATGGGAGACACTGTGTGTGCACGTGTGCACGTGCGTGTGTGTGCGTGCGTGTGTGGTGTGGTATGTGTATATGCATGCTTGTGGGGGGGAGCACACTGATGCATATGAAGGCCCAAGGTTAATATCTGGAATCCTCCTCAGTCATTCTACCACCTTATTCATTGAGGAAGAGTTAGCCACTGATAACTAGCCATCTTGCTCTGGGGCTCCTGTCTCTACCCTCTGAGGCTGGAATTCTTGAATTGCAGGCAGGCCTGCCAGACACACAACATTTGTGTGAGTTCTAGGAACCCAAACTCTGTCCTTATACTCATGCAGCAAATGCTTTAACCACTGGGCATCTCCCCAGGCAGGAAGACTCTTCCAACCTGAACTACAGATAGATGTCAGGACGTCAGGCTCTGCCTTAACATTTCTCTGATGATACCATAGCTGCGCCTTTCCTCCCTTTATTTCTGCCTGCAGAAAAAGGAGAAGCGGGCGCTGGGGAATTGGAAGCTGCTGGT
This sequence comes from Cricetiscus sungorus, assembly GCA_030556225.1. Classification (NCBI taxonomy): domain Eukaryota; kingdom Metazoa; phylum Chordata; class Mammalia; order Rodentia; family Cricetidae; genus Cricetiscus; species Cricetiscus sungorus. The sequence continues at coordinate 5,043,941 of JANBXA010000735.1, read as the reverse complement.
CAGAGGACTGCTCATCAGAGAGAGGCTGCAACTTCGATATGGGGCCAAGGTCAGCTCGGGGTCTTTGTAGATGAAACAGCCTGGTTACCACTCAGTCACAGGCCCAGATTCTGTGACATCACAGTATTGGCGGCTTTATATTAGGAAGCCTACCTGTTGACCTCAGCTAGCTGCTCCGCTCCTGCCCTGCCTGTGCCCTGTGAACCTGGACACCTGTGCTTGCTCTAGTTCGCTGCAGAGGTCCATGTAGGCAGTTCAGGTGTGTTGGGCCTTCTGTGTCTGCCTCTTGGCTTCCAGAATTCCCAGTACTGTAACCAGCTTTGGGCCTGCATACTCCACACACCTGCAGTGCCTGTCTACAGTGCTGGGTTGTGGGAGGGTTTTCATCTCTGTACAGGCAGAACCTAGTGTAGTTGTGTGATGGCTCTAAGTCAGAGTCATCAGGCCATGCTCTGAATGTTCTTTTCCCTTTATGATCTACCTCCCTTCCCATTGCTTATATGCCTGCTAAAGACACCTTAGTCATGTGCTCATTTGAATCCTGTAAGGGACCCCTTCCTCTGACTTGTTCTCACTGGCTCCTGGCTACCCATACACTGCCTTCCTTTCTATCCAGGACCCCTCCCCCAGCTAACCTAGCCAGCCTCCAGGGATACTGCCTCAGATCCCTTAGTGCTGAAGTTTGGTCCTGAGCACTGAACAGTTGAAAATAGCATGCATGTGTGTCAGAGTGAGGGGACATGCACAGCAGCAGCTGTTTGTCCCTGGACTCAACTGAGCTGCCCGCCTGGGCACCCTCTTTCTACCAGCAGTTCTCACTTAAGTATCTGCATGGGTGAGCTCCTAGACTGGGGAAGGCCAGTAAGGCTGCCTGGGTTCTTCCAGCACCACCCCAGAACCCTTGTCTTCCAAAGGACTCAGACCCAAGACTGGGTTCTTCTGGGGAACTTTACTGCCTTTTAAAGTCAGCTAGCCATTAATTGTGGCCCTTCTACTGTCTCCCCTCAGAGTGAGGCAGTAGCTCCTCATGCAAATGCAGGAGGCGCACTCTCTTCTGATGAAGAGGAAGGGACCAGCTCACAAGCAGAAGCAGCAAGAGTCCTGGCTGCCTCCTGGCCGCAAAACCGAGAAGCTAAGGAAGAGCAGAAGCCTGAGTACTCTAAGATGACCCGGAAGAGGCGGGCGGCAGAGGCCTCCCATCTCTTCCCATTTGAGAAGCTGTGAAGTGAGTGTCTACCAGGCCAGGTGGCAGTTCTTGTCTGCTGAGAAGGCAGACACCCGATGGCCTGGGGACTATAGGCCAAGTGGAAGTTATACTGTAGATGATCTGATGTCAGCCCAGCCAGATCCCCATGGGATGGTCCTGGAAGCTGCCCAGAACCCACTCTGGGGGTTTGAAACACTTTCCTGAGAGATGCTTTTTGACCCCTGGATCTAGGTATTCCCATCTTTGGAAAAGTGATTTTGTTTTATAGTCTTGTCTGTTGCCCCAACTGGCTTCAAATTCAAAATGCCCCTGCCTTAAACCGAGGGCTGATATTTCAGGCATATGCCACCATGCCTTGCCTGTTTTTTATTTTTGTTTTTTAAATGGAAATCACTGGGAAATTCTGGGTATTGGAGCATTGAAGATACACCCTCTTCTTTAGTGCTGTTCACACCTGGGATGCTTTGCTTTCCTCTCCTGCAGGTCCCAGGGCATTTGCCTTTCAGGCCTTACTTTTCCTGAGTCAGCTTTCCAATACTGCCCGGTGCTCTTGTCAGAGATGCAGGCCATCTCTTGTCAAGGCACTTTTGGGATTGATTTTACAGTGGCAGAAGACTAGAACAAAGAGCTAAAATCAAGAAAGAAAAGGGAAAACAAATGGAGAATTATGAAAATAGTGAAAGACTAGTTAGACTACATTTTTTTCAGTTCTGGATACATTTACTCTGTACTGATACATTTACTTAGCTGCTATATGCCAGTTACTCAGGAGAAAGCCATTTTATAAAATCTTGACAGAAAATAAAGCATTTACCTAAAAGCACTTGGCTGCACATTTTCTTTCAGGTCTTAAACCAGCTAAGAGGATCCAGGTAACAGACTTCTGTATGTGGTGGGATGTGGAGAAAGCTCAGGATTCTTTTCATGGATACTGGGAACCCCTTACACACCAAGGAAGCTTTTTGTGTATGACTGTATTCAATATTACTTCATTTTGAGTCTTTAAAATGTTGGGTCACTGCTGGGCAGGTGGTGATGCATGCCCTTAATCCCAGCACTCAGGATGCAGAGGCAGGTGTATCTCTATGAGTTCAAGGCCAGCCTGCTACACAGAGTTCCAGGACAGGCTCCAAAGCCACACAGAGAAACCCTGTCTCAGAAGGAAAAAAAAAAAAAAAAAAAAAAAAAATGTTGAGTCACTCTTACCAAGGCAAACAAACAAAACACTTGGAGTATGACTCATATTAGACACTCTGGTAGAGAAACAGACTAGTGTCACCATGGAAACTATTCTCACACTTCCGGCACCAGAGCTCAACAGGCTTCCTAAAATGATTCCATTTTGGGGATTTTGGTTAGGCATGGCCATGTTTCTGGCAGGTGTCAGCTATGAGAAGACATGATGGTAATGACATGTTAGGTTTGGAGTTTGTCTGCTATGTAGCATGGCAGTGCTTCAGACAAGAAAACAATGAAGAGATGTCATATGCCAGGCACTTGGACTTCAACTTACTCACTACAGCCATGTATGGTGACAGGCTCTGTCCCCATCTTACAGATGCAACGGATTGGCCCAACACCAGAAGCCAGCAGGACAGACTTGATCTGTGTGACACTCAAAACCAATGTTCTCAGCACTGCTTCGTACTTGCAGCACATTCTCAGGGTTTGTGAAGCATGAGTCGTTTACTTTAAATAGAGCTAAGACAAAGCAAGTTTAAAGGTGAGGAATATCAGGCTGCCCTTCTGGAAAGAACTGAAACCACTTAGTGCAACAAAGAGCTGAGTTGGTTGAAATGAGTCTGATGGCTGATTTCCAAATCCCCACCAAAACAGACTACTGGCAAGATCCTATACCAAAAGATAGGTAGAAATTTATTTCAGATTTTAATACAAAAAACACAAACTTCAGTTTTTCAAAAACATCAAATTATTCTTCCATAATTTGCTCTTAAGAGTGCTTTTAAGCTGGCAAATAAAACCCCATATAAGAAAAAGTTACACAGACTGAATCCCAAGGATTGTGTATTTAACTATCACTGATTGTACCATGTTTTCCCAAACCATCTTTTGGAGTTTAGATGAGACTGCACTGAGCAGTAGTGAATATTGTCTATCCTAAACCCAGCAAACCATCTGTGACTGCACTTATACCAAGAACCCCAGCTGAAAGCACAGATACCACAGGGCATGAGAAGGACTGACTGTCATATCACTAGGGTCAAGGGTTCTGACACCTTAGTCATCTACCAAACAATTTTTGGCTACAGCAACTGCTAGGGAAGTTTGCAAATAGAATTGAGATACGGGATAAACCAAGGATCTATGACAGCATCATGGCTAAGTATCCCTTCAAAGGTGTAATAGTAGAGAGGAAACTTAGAAATGTTCATTAGTATGGGTGAATTTTATTTGGGATGAGGAAAGGAATGAGCATTAAATGCAAAAAGAACTACTATGCTGCACCTACTTGAGGCTGGAGTGTCGAGGTCTCAAAAGCATTCCTAGGGAAAAAGGAGAAGTGGGTCTCCTCCAACAAGCCTTGGCTTCAGTTAACTGGAAGTCACAGTGAATAAGCCCTCTTCGTAGAACAGCTTCCAGCCTTTTTCTGTAACACTGACTACAAACTCAGAATCCCCTTCAAGTGAACAGATGGTCTGTAATGGCAGAGGACACTGGGGGGTGGGTGCTTCCTCCATGTCCCAACCCAGCATGAAATAATCCAGTAACACTGATTGAAAAGCATCACAAAGCTAAAGCTTTCTTCCCCAAGGCCTCAGGAACTAAAACCAGTCAAGCCACACCCACTGAGACACCATCCTGCTGAGTTAATCTCAGTGACAACAGCTGTCAAATGGGAGCCATTCACAGGAGTTTTAAGTCTCAACCCTTTGGGACAGAAAGAACACTGCAGAAGTGGAGTAAGAACCAGAGTTCTGAGTGCTTACACCAGAACACTGTCCAGCCACAGTGACAGTGACCTTTGGGATAAGACAGGTCGTCAGTGTTTCTTTAGGCCACCTCAGGTTCTGCCCAGAGACATGGTTTGGGGTGGACCTTCTCCAGGCTTGAGTATGATGTGTCATACTGATGAGATGTAGCCAGAAGTTGTGGGTGATGGCTGCATTCTGGGGTTTCATTTGTAGCTGGAGGTTGTGGCAGTCCCCGCACTTGGTTTTAGTGGTGAGGGATAGGCAGGAATCAGGCTGAGTCCTTCACCAGCAAGTCAGCTGATAGCTGAGTGGAATAGAACCCTGAGAGGGGAAGGCATTAAGCAGGACAGTACTCGCTGGGTCACTATCCTCAGGCTGCTTCTGCCCAGCAAAGCTGCATGTTGGCCACCAAAGCTGCATTTTGACAAGAAGTGGGTGGAGAAGATGTGAGCTAGAGAATACCAAAGCCTTCACTCCAGCTTTTTGGCTGGTACCCGGGTCCGTGCAATGATTATGGGCACCAGAGCCAGGCAGCCGATTAGAGCAGCCCACAGCGGTCGGTAGAAGAGCCAGCCAGCAGCCACAGTCAACAGGGTCAGTGAGGTGGCTACACAGAAGGCAAAGGCTTTCAGGCCAATGTTGACCAGGTCTCGGAAGACAGGAAACCAGTCCACTGTGGGGAAAGAAAAAGGCCATGAGTCCCTGAGGACACTGTGCTCCCTGCCCTAGATGGCTCCTCTCAGTGCCTTGGACCTTCAAAGTCCACACTGAGGCCACTGAAAAATCACCCATAACACCCTCTCTCCCACAGAGCCAATGCCACCGCTCTACACCACTCAGATTTTGAGCTCTGAGCCACTGTGCCCAGCCTGCAGAGGAAGTACCTGCTGTTCAGTAGGTTACCTTGACTGATGGACAGGACTACATCAGCCCTGCCACAGCTCCCATTATCCCTCCACACTACATCAGCCCTACCTGCTAGCATGCCATCAATGGAAGAAACGGACAGGGCTTCTGAAACATGGTGGGGCTGAGACTCAGAGGGATCGCCCTGTCCTCAGTCACATGGCCAAGGTAGTTCTGTTTAAATTCTGATCATTCTTTGTCATGCCCACAGTGTGGCTGACATTCTTGAGCACACCTCAGCTGGTGAAGGGAAGTCTGAGGGAATGACCTTAGCTTCCCGTCTGTAAATGTGGAAATCCCCCTCAACCCCTAACCCTTGCTGTCAATCTGGGTTGTGCTCCAGCCACACCTCTCCCCAGTCCATAGACCTAAGTAGGGGAAGGATTTCTGCTGGCATCACTAGAAAGCTTGATGGGGACATATTGGGGCAGAGACCTGGGTACTGAGTCTCCCTGAGCAGGCGCTTGTCCTGCATGAACAATGTCAGCCTGGCACACTCCATGTCCTGGGCACCAAGTCCTGTATAAAATCAGAACACTTAAACTTGAGCTCTCTGATGCCAGACTTAGGGCAAGTGAGTAGCCCCTCCCCAAGGTCCAGATGTGCTAGCTGCTGCAAATCTGGCCTGGCTTTGGAGGGTATTTTCATACAGAAAACTCCTAGGCAGGGACAAGAAAAGGAAGTCCAGGCAGGGGTATCCATGACTCTGACTTGAGGGACTTCAGGTGCAGATCCAGTTCATAGCACAGGCTGGCAAGCCTCTTTCCTATAGCTGTCCAGTTAAGAAATTAGGGATGAGCAGAGCAGGCCAAGTCGTGAGCGCTGGACCAGCCTCCTACCCCTCAGCAGGTGTGAGCATCCTGTCCCTCACACATGCCTTTCTCCTCGATATTTGTCTTCAAGCTGGGGGGAGGGGGTTGTGGGGGGCACATAGAGACAGGCCAGATGTTTGGTGTCTTTCTCAAGGATCCCATCAGGTTGGAAGGATGACCAATGGAGTGTGGACCTCCGGAGGGAAGGGTGGCTCCTGCACCTTTCTCACTTACCCAGGGTATAGAGGATCCGTGTCATGAGGTTGAGGCCCATAAACATGGCCATCCAGCCAGCCACCCGCAGGCCCCATGTCTTCATGGAATTGCTCTTCTGTTCTCTACGAAACACCTCCTGTAAGACAACATGGCATGGTGTCAGGACCCAAGTAGTCACCGACCAGCAGTGTGGGTCCTTTGGGGAGGGGGTTGTCCCTTACAGGACACAGGGACACAGGCAAACCTCTCACCAGTGTCTAAAGTCCCTGCCTGCCAGGCTCAAGAACAGGGAATGAGATCTATGGCCTTAGACACGGTCTCACCTGACAACCCTTCCCACTGCAGCTGTCCATATGGGGGCAGTTCCCACCCTTCTGAGTGGAGAGTTTAAAAGTCCATGCTAATCCCGGGTGAAGCATTAGCCCTCAACCCTGGGATACTGCTTGCAGCTTCAGGACCCCTGGCACCAACAATCTCCCTCCTACTCTGTAGGCTGTGTCCTTTTGACCCCATTGCTGTCCTTGTTTTTTATTTTTTATTTTTCCTGGCTATAAATGCTGATATCCTTTGGCTGCTAAATCTACTCTGTCCAGGACCCCCATGTACCCCATGGTTCCATGTGCCTGTACTCAAATATAACACTCCCAGCACTGCTTTAGGGCTGGACTGCCTCCGGCCCCCACTGCCTCCTAGACATTGTCCCAGCCTCCTGGCATGCTGAGCATTGACTCAGAGCCCCACCCCAGTCTGATTCTCTGTCTTCCCCGTGGCAGCACATAACTCCACCACCCACCCTGCACAAGAAAAAACCTGGGGTCAGGTGTGATCTGTTGGCTCCTCACCATATAAGTAAGCCGTGTCAGCTGTTTCTCCTCTGTCTACCGTGAGCCACATCATCACTGTTCCTCACAGGGCTCCCTGCTTCCTCACCCCACCTCATTCTCATGCAGCAACTGCCATGGCCCTACCACCTCTGACCCTCTATCTGGGCCTGGGCCACCTATAGTGAGGCCAGGTCAAGTGTACTGCCGTGTACAAACTGCTCACAGCTGCCCAGCAGCTCTGCACTATCCTCCAGTCTTGGATAAGATGTGGTTTCTTCTGAGAGCCTTTCCCGGGCTGATCGAACAGTACTCCTATCTAATCTCTAACACAACACGCAAAGATGGACACCTGTGGTTTACAAGCACACTGACCTGACTTAAAATCGCCTAATCAGATCTTCTCTGTTTTACCAAGACAGGAAGCGGAGGCTCTGCGGGGTTGTGACACAACCCCATGGCTTCACCATAGCCAGTTAACAGGAAAGCCCTTCTGATGTGCACAGTGTGTGGACTGCATGAACAGCTACCACACGAGATGGGTTTTTAAAAATGTTTCATTTCACAGATGAGGAAATGGGCTCAAGGTCTGTGGTTGGTGAGAGGCAGAGCCAGAACTAGATAGGAGGTTGACAGGGATCCGTGAGTAGTGCTGTGATCTCGGCCCCTGAACTCTCCAGACCCTGGAGTTCTGACTTTAGGGACCAACCTTCTTCTCAGTTCTGTGTGGTCTGCCTGCTTGCCTGTACTAACCAAACCTTCCCTCCCAGGCCTCCTCAACCACACATCCCACCCACCACCCTCTGGAGACCCCCAGAGACCTGAGACTGCCTGAGAAGGCTAGAAACCAGGGGCTGGGCAAAGCCCTGGGAGAAAGAACAGGGTTTCCTAATTTTAGAGCGGTTCCTAGGATGACTCATAGCTCAGGCTGGGAGGTGGTGGCCCCACCCTGAGCTTGGTAACCAGGCTCCCCAATAACAGACCGACCACACCCTATCTTGGCCAGGTAAAAGGAGCAGGTGGGGCCCAAACACTATGACCCACTGCTGTGGCTGGAAGGGAAGACAGAGGGCAGCTGAGGACTCAGTAATAGCAGCAGAAGAGCCACAGCTATGCTCTGAGGCCAGCTTTACCCTTGGCCTTTTCTGGCTGTTCTGGATGAAATCCACGAATCTGCTTAAGAGACATAGGGAGGCCCAGTAGAGATCCACTGGGTTTACCAGCAAGAGCCAGAATCCACACTGCTCTATTGTGCAGGCATAGAACTGAGCAATCAGCACTGGGAAAGTCCCACCCAGGGGACTGTGGGACCTGTGTGTGTGATCGCCTTGCCCACATGGCCCAGATACTGCAGCTCCAAACCCTCCATTAATACGCCTGAAGGAACAAGAGGCACCTCAGAGTGGCCTCTGCCTTATGGCAACCTCACAGCCACACTGTCCCCTCTTTTCTTGGTACCTACTGACAAAGTGAACCCTTTCCTGCCTGACTGACTTAATTACTCATTTTGAGGACCTCTACAAAAATGGCTTGTCACAGAGGCCCTGGCCATAGAAACTGATTGTCTATTAAAGACCCACCGTGCTGGAGCATGGCTGCCCACACTCCTGTCCTCACTTCCTGACCTCTCACCATTCTCACCCCACATGACTGACAGACTGAGGGGGCAGTGTCAGTCCTCAGTGCCTGCTCTCACAGGAGGCTGCTGTCCCATCTCCTTTTCTTGCCACACTGCATGGGCCATGACCTCTAGTGGGAGAGCTTCTTAAATAGCACTAGGAAGAAGGGCGGGACATGCCTGTCCCCAACACACAGGTAGGGCACCTGTAACTCACCTCAGCTGAGAAGTCTCCATGGTGCAGGAGCAGCAGTGTGTCCCCAGACTTGGTGGAGTATGGGATCAGCTGGTCACCTCGCTGCCGGGCAATCACAGTAACCTGATCAGAAAAGTCAGTATTAGAGCTGAGTGGGGTGCTCTGAGGGACAGAGGCACAGGATGAGACCCTCAGCCTGGCCCTCAGACCCCATGGCAGCCAGGGAGGTACTTAGGACGAAGCCCGTGCTGGGGCAGAACAGAAGTTGGGGCAGCCTACACAGGCAAATGGCATGGACTGCATGGTGACTGTTGCTGCTTGACAAAGTTCCAGCATTTCAGCATTGTAGACCACACGTCTCCAGCACTTGCTTACTGTCACTTTTAATGATTCTCATTATTCATGCCTTTCCCTTTGGGAAATGTTGTGCAGGCTTTGGTAAAGGATGAAAATGTTAGCCTCTCTAACCAAAATAGTGCTTTGGAAAGAAAACCCCAGTCACCTAGAACCAGGAATTCCATTGTACCCTCCTAATTACACCAAGAACAGGGAAGTTAGAGATTTACCAGACATACCTGACCCCAAGGATAAAATTCAGATCCAGAGCCTGAGACCATTAAGGGCAAGAGTTCAGTTAATAAGTGTAGAGTCAGAAGGAAAGAACAAGACACCTTTCCTTTTGGAGCCCATGAGGGGAACAGGTCCAAACAGTAAGACTAAGACACAAAGGGACCCAATTAGGGAACAGCTCAGTACTTATCCCCTTAAAAATTGTAGTGGAGCCAGGCAGTGGTGGTGCACACCATTAATCCCAGAGGCAGGTTGATCTCTGTGAGTTCAAGGCCAGCCACAGGCTCCAAATCTATAGAGAAATCCTATTGAATGTCTAGTTCTAGGAAGTTCTTTTCCCAAGGTCAGACATTTGGATAAGGGTACCCATTCCCTCAGGGACTTGAGGAAAGTTCCTGGCAAAAGGAACATGTGGCCTTTTATTAACATAAGGCTGGTGCCTATTGTCAAGGTCAATGCTAGATTCCTCAACTCCTGATCTCAAGCCACATGCCCCCTTTGTCCCCTTTAATTCTATGTGCAACTATAGAGTATAAAAGGTGTATTCTTTTTTTCAATAAATGCCATTGGCAGCCATCCTGATTGACCCTCAGATCATGTCCATCCCACCCCCAGCCTCCCACACATTCTCTTTGGGACTTGAACCCCTGCAGGAGGTCCCAGCAGGGAGTGGCTCTGCTGTCCTTCTGGACTGAGAACTACTTATGGATTGGACTGGTGGTCACAGTGGGCACCAGATGAATGACAATGCATATGCATACCAAGCAACCAGACCACGCCTGGATCATCTGTACTCAGGCACCATGCCTGCCCAAGCCCTGAGAGTCTTCCCTCTGTCTCCTATCTGGTCAGGCCCTGGGGTGGCATTCTGACTGTGTACTTTGAAGTACCAAGACCAAATACTATGGCTGGGTGAAGGGGCTGTCATGATTGGACTAGCACCATGAGGTCTGTGGCTCCCACGCTGGGGTCCAGGAGCCACTTTGGCGAACACAGACCTGCCCAAGAGCATGCCTGCTGGTTGTGCAAATGAGGTGCAAAGGGGTCAGGACATATCCCAAGGTGTTTGGGCCCAGGGACTCATGACTAGGGTCAGCTCCTGGGGAGCAGATTACCACATGAGCGGGGCCCAGGTCGGGATCATCGCTGCTCAGTCCTGCGTAAGAAAAGGAGACTCGAACATCACCAACCTGAGGATGGAAGAGAAGCAGAAGAGTTAGTGCAGGGTGATCTAGCACCTGGCTGGGCTTACTCTTTCAGCCAGTCTGTTCTGCTCCCTAGGAGGCCTGCCCATCTCCAGTCTCACTGGCCAAGTGCAGCTTGGGTTCAGCTGCTGCATGCTACACTCTGTGTTACCCAAAAGCCCTGGCCTATGTGAGCAGCCCTCGTGTCCATGTACCTCTGGGTACTTAGGGTTTTCACTGTGGTAGAAAAAGTCTCCTCGGCGAATGATATCCACATGGGGGTCCTCCAGCTTGGACAGGCTCAGGGACTTGAAGTTGTCAATCTTGTCAATAAGGCCTGAGGGAAGCAGAAGGCTCAGAAACCATGGACTCCACTGAGAACCCCTGCTCTGCTAACCCCGTAGCCTGACACCCTGTTCTTGGTGTCTTTAGACAGCAGGATCATGTATTATTATCCAGACTACACCCTCTGGCTTTTGGCTATCTCCCAAATGCAGTGAACATTTTTTTTTTTTTAGGTAGTGGCTTTCATGCAGCCCAAGGTGGCCTCAAACTCAGAGCTGAAGGTGACCTTGACTTCTTGAGCTTATTGCCTTCACTCCTCAAGTGCTGGGATGACAAGCCTACACTGTCATGCATGGTTTCATTTTTGTTCCATGACATGGTTTCACTATGTAGCCCAAGTTAGCCTCAAACTTGTTAATCCTGCCTCAGCTCCCTGAAAGCTGGGATATAGGCACCTGCCACCACACCAGCTGCAATGCCCCCTCCCAACTCCATCTCCAGAACTTCCCTGTGTCCAACTCGATCATTAACTCTTCTTGGAAGACTTTCCCATGCCCTCTCCTGCTAAGCCAGCCCAGGCACAGTTCTGAGAGTGGCCATCTGTCCTCAGAAATACTCATCCACATCTAGGCTGGAGGTCCTTCCACCACAGGCACCAGTTGGGACAACCAGGCTAAGCTTGGATATCTGGGTCTCAAGCATCTCCTCTGTCACCTTCCCAGGTTAGGCCCAGAGATAGAATCTGAGCATTACTATGACTCATGGTGCCTTAAACCTTGAGGGTTTCTCCTTAAGAGTCACAGAGGAGGCAGTGATGCATCTCCTTGTGGGAACACGGTTGCTAGGTAGGGCTCACACAGGTGGAAGCAAAGGTCAGAGGGAGGGAGGGCCTTGTCTGAATTCTTGGCTGAGGGCTGCCTGAGGCAGGTCTCTGGTGCAATGTCTGCTCAGAACAGACATGCACAGAAATGTGACAAGGCTGTAGCACCTAGGGTAATTTCTAGAACAATCCAAAGGAACTGCGTAGAGTGGGGGCTCACCCCTTGAGGACTCACCTCCCTCTGACCCCAGCCCAGAAAATGATTCTGAGATGGAGGCCAGCTAGACCCTGATGCTGAATGTGGGCCTGCTTGGTGCTGGGGTCCCAAACCTGGAAGAGGTCAAGGAGATAGCAAGGCCTTTGGGTGGGCACTGCCACAGAAGGTCAGAGACTCACCTGCTGAGAGGAAAAACCTGCCAATTTGGACAAAGGGGGCCGTTGCTGTGAAAGACTCCACTGCCATGGCACTGTAGGAGAGAGGGGGAACAGCCAGTAATGGGGCACCAGAGTAGAGCTGTCTGGTCACCTTTTGGTTGTAATGTGCTGAAGACAGTCCTTACCCAGGAAGTAGATCCTGCAAGTCTACCAGGGCTCTTGTTTCCCAGTCTGGGCTGAGCATCCCCATTCTGTCTCATCACCCAGAGCTGCATACTCTTACCCAGCATGTCCCATCCTATCAACTGTTGTGGAATATTACTTTAATTAGGTACAGATGTGTTACATGTGTTTATGTTGTAGAATATTACTCTAACCAGGTAAAAATGTGTTATATTTGTTTGTGCTGTATTTGTTCAACTAGGCAAAGATGTGTTACTTTACTTTATGCTGCATTTGTTTAATTATGTAAAGATGTGTTGCTGTTTTACCATGCCTGCCTAAGGATTGGTCTAATAAAAAGCTGAATGGCCAATAGCTAGGCAGGGAGAGATGGGGATGGTGGAGGGAGAGAGGAGGAAAAGAGAATGAGGGAGAAAGAGGCTCCCAGCCAGCTAGACACAGAGAAGGCAGTGAAAGTAGGACATATGCCTTTAATCCCAGCACAGGGGAGGCAGAGGCAGAGGCAGAGGCAGAGGCAGAGGCAGAGGCAGAGGCAGAGGCAGAGGCAGAGGCAGAGGCAGAGGCAGAGGCAGAGGCAGAGGCAGAGGCAGAGGCAGAGGCAGAGGCAGAGGCAGAGGCAGAGGCAGAGGCAGAGGCAGAGGCAGAGGCAGGCAGAGGCAGAGGCAGAGGCAGAGGCAGAGGCAGAGGCAGAGGCAGAGGCAGAGGCAGAGGCAGAGGCAGAGGCAGAGGCAGAGGCAGAGGCAGAGGCAGAGGCAGAGGCAGAGGCAGAGGCAGAGGCAGAGGCAGAGGCAGAGGCAGAGGCAGAGGCAGAGGCAGAGGCAGAGGCAGAGGCAGAGGCAGAGGCAGAGGCAGAGGCAGAGGCAGAGGCAGAGGCAGAGGCAGGTGGATCTCTGTGAGTTGAGGCCAGCCTGGTCTACAGAGCTAGTTAGTTCCAGGATAGGCTCCAAGCTACACAGAGAAACCCTGTCTCGAAAAAAAAAAAAAAAAAAAAAAAAAAGAGCTAGTAAGACAAGCATAAGATAAGGCTATGCATTCATAACTAGGTCTCCAGGTCATGATTTGGGGGATGGTGGTCCCAGAAGGCCTGCTAACAATTAGCCATGAAATGGAGCCTTCTGGACCATATCCACTTCCAGTTTGGGCAGTCTCCAAGTACTGACTATCTTCCTGGCTCAACCTGGACCATGCTTCATATAATCTAGCCATGCCCAAGTATTACATCACCCCATGCCATGGAGTGATTTCCCCCTGAGGAATCGTAATACTACCCACAGAGCCCCCTACCTGGCTAACAGTAACAAGGCCCTTCAATGCACAGAGGGACCTCTCAGTCCTTCACCAGGCCTGTGTTAACCTGAGTGTGAGCAAAGACCAGGTCTTGATCTGTGCTCCTGATGCCAACACAGAGCTTGGTGTTGCCAACTACATCTCTTGTGTTTGCTAACTTGTGGGGTAGAGTTAACTCAACCCATCACTCAGATAAGAAACTGAGGCTGGATCCTGCAAGGGTAAGCAAGACTGGACTCTGATTGAGGGCCACGCTCTCACCTGGGGTTTTTGTGGCCAATCTCTCTATCAAAGTTTTTACTGTTGACAATTTCTGACCGCCACTCTGTGTCTGCATGAAGAGAAAGAACGGGCAATTCAGACCAGTTAAGACAGGTCTCCATATCCTCTTACTAGCACCCACGATCCTTGGGGACCAGGCTGGCTGGCTGCTCAGGCCTCCCTGGATGGACAGGCAGGATTCTGAGGATTGGCACCCAGGAACTCTGCCTGGTGCTGTGGCCTTCCACACCCACCCCACTGTGCTGCCCACCACTGCCAGCCTGGGCTGGGGTGGAAGTCACATGTCCTGGGGATCCAGAGGCCCGGAGGGTCTGGGACTCACTGTAGGAGTATTTGGTCTCCTTCTTCACCTGTCCGTCCTCCGTGTACTCACTGCAGAAAAAGCACAGGCAGCAGGAGTCGCTTCAGGCACCCAAAGCCATCTGCTCTCTAAGTGTCTGAGATGGCCTCAAGGCTCAGCTCTCCACAGGGAATGGAAGCCTGGTGGGCTCAGGACAGACAGTCCCCAGCCACCATGGAGCAGGCAACACTGTCTCCAGACAGCCTGCCTGGAGGGACATGCTTTCTCAGCTTAGCTGACACACTCCAACTGGCTCACCCAAAGGCATCTAGCCTTGTGCTCAAAGATATATCGTAGCAGCCTTTGGGAGAGCTAGGGTAGCAGGGGGACCTTCTCTAGTTTTACTTGATTACTCCCTTCCCCTCACAGGTCATGCCGTTCAGGTGGGGCTGAGTCTGGTTCTGGCTGACTGCCCTGGCCACTGAGGGCCTTCCCTGGGCCTTCTGATAGGCTGTGAGTTAATTGGGAAGTGACCAGTGCCCTCTGTGAGAGGATGACCCAATGCAGGAAAAGCTGAGTGGGGACTGGGGGAGGCCACACTAATCCTAGTGGCACCATTTGAGCCTGAAATGTCATGCCTTGGGCTGTGCATCTGGGATGCCCAGGTAATTAAGCTGAGCAGCTAGCTCCCTTTCTATTTTGACCCACTCTGCACTAGATTGTTGTCACCTTCAAATAAAAGGTCACTACCATGCACTAATGCTGGGGTTTGACACTTTTCTGATAGGCAGACCCTACACTTAGAATTTGGTTAAATGGTGTCTACATGAAAGCCTAACACCTGAGTCCTTCGAGCCCTTCATGCCCTGTACCTCAATACCTGGCTCCTCACCTGGACTCTTCTGTCTCTACCCACTGATACATTTCCACATGCCGCCGCAATTTCACAGCTGGAAGATGGACCCCATAGTTTGGGTCAGACAAGAGCTTCAAAAAGAATCAAACAAATAAAAGTGTAAGGCCAGACTCATGAAGGTCTAGGATCCCCAACCCAGAGCAACCCAACTGCAAGAGAGATAAAGATGGGCAGGACTGGAAGAGAAGGTGAAGGAGACTAGCACGAAGCTGCCAGCCTCAGTTCTCAGCACAATGCCCATGACCCTGAGCTCAGACAACAGCAGAGTTCTCATCATTAGACTATCTATGCTAACTGTAATTTAAGATGCTCTCACCACATGACTATGAGACTGTTGTTGTTAGCACAAGGGATACCGTGACTGACAAGTCACTTGACCACAGGACCACAGAGCCACAGGGGGTACCATCACACCCATGTGGGTCTGTTTCTGAGGTCCGACTCCCACAGTCAGAAACTGCCCCATCATCCAGCCTACCTTGGAAGTCCGCAGGGCTCCAATGATGTGCACCAGCCTCCCTTCATTCTCTGGAGCTACACTGTGGATGCTGTCTGGGGATACCACAAGTGACAGCCCCTCTGCAAGAGAGGTGGCTGTCTTCAATGCTCGGCCCTGTCAGAGGGTAGAAGAAGGGATTTCAACAGCTCAGATGTTGCTTGACACCTTGCTATGGGCACAGAGAAGGATGGGCCTTGACAAGCAGAGATGTTGAGGTCTAGCAACTGCAGACTCAAGACTGGAACCCAGGACTCCTGCTCCACCAGGCGGACCCCATCAATCTCAGACTGCCTGAAGTTGGGAATAGCTGTGTCTCCCTGCCCTGTACTAGTCCTGTGCCTCCGCTCGCCTCTGCCTTCCATTCTCCCTCCTCCCAATCCATGTGGCTTACGAAGGCCAATCTGAACCACTGTCCAAACCATGTGATCTGGGACTGGCCAACCAGGTGTGTTTTCAGCTTAGCTGCCACTTCAGCTGTCTCACCCAAAGATGCTAGGAGCCTCTGAGAGAACCTAGGGTGGCAGAGGAACTGTTTTCAGCATTTCTTGATTACTCTACTTCCCTTGCAGGCAATGTAGTCAGGTGGGGCTGAGACCTAAGCCAAGAACCTGAGAATAGCTGTAACTTCTGCTAAACAGATTTAAAAAGACATGGTTCCCCTATTCTCTCTGATTCTAAGCTGCTTGGAGGTGAGACTGAAAATACTGGGTGGGGCCACATTTACCCAAGGGAAGGGGCTGCCCCCAAAACTGTCACAACAAAGAGGCAGAGTTCCAGTGATCTGGCCTGAGTGCCTGAACACGGCTGTGCCTGAAGCAGGTTTTCAGCTGTGTGAGCTGCCTCACTGTCCCCTCTGGTTTACACCATGGTGTGCCACCACACAAAGCATTCTGATTAACTCAGCACCCCTTTCCCGCCTGTAAAACCGAGGCTCTTTATTTCAGAGCCCAGCCACTGGATCCTTACTCTGCATCTTACCTCATTGGTGAAAATTAAGTAGAAGGAGAGCAAGAAGGTCATAAGTCCCACGAACATTCCGCCGGAAGTCTCACTCAGGCGCTCCAGGAAGCCTGGCTGGGGCTCAGATGTCACTTTCACGTGTTCCTTCCTACTGCCGGTACTGGAATACTGAGGGGCAAATTGATAGTTTGATGAGTTTTGAGAAATGATTTCTGTGTCCAAATTCATTTATTCTTGTTCCCAGAAAAGCCCCTCTTCCCCACAGACACTGGGGGTCAATTCTACTTTGGCATAGAATTTCTAGGCCATAAGTTCAGCATATGCCAAGCAAATGTTTAAGAATGTGTTGAAGGCACCAACAAGCTATTTTACAAAGCAGCTAAAAATGTATTTTTAATTAAATTTGAGAAGTAGTGGCTGGGTTTCCTGAGGACTATGCTGTTCTGTGAGGTTGGAAGAGTGGTAGGGTGGCCTTTTGGGCAGTGGGGTCATAGTTCTAAGAACTACCAGGAGGCTGTGCTGAGTGTCCAGTGAGAGCTGGGCTCAGTGCTGGGTATAGCTTTCAGCTAAGGCATCGAGACAGGCTACTTGGCGGAGGGGGCACAGAGGCAGACCTCAGGAAGAGGGTACCCTCAGCAGGGGACTATGGAACACTGATGTGGAGTGGCATCCTGGCTGCTCTGGCTATGGAGAGCTGCTAGAGAGACAGAGCAGATGGGCATGCCCGGGCAGCATCCAGTAGGCCACATGCCACAGGTCACTGGAGCAGGCTTTGCCTTGCTTGCTGTTGTCAGAAGTATGTCCAATGCCTATCACCAAAAGCAGAGACTGAGCCTGAATCCTGGCTGATTCAGTCAGCCTGAAATGGGCCCTCCATTTCTTCATGGGTAAAGTGGAGGTGACCATCCAATGCTTGGGGTGGTGGCTCAGTGCCCAGGCACGTGTGGGAGTTACAGCTAATAGGAACATTATCAGATCTCTCCATAACTGAAACTGGGGCTGCCACCCAGACTGTGGGTGTTGACGAAAGTCACAGAGACACAGAGTGATCACCAGGCAGGTACCTCAGAGAGCCAGGCCCCTTCCTACCCAGAATCAGAGGATAGATTTGGATCGGAGTCCATGAACACAGCTGATGCCACTTCTGGCTGCTCTCCATAGCTAGCTCAGGCCTGCTGAGGACACCCACTAACCCAGAGTGACACCATCAGAAACTCAGACAAGATGACCATCAGTCAGGCCAGTCATGAGCCAGCTCAAGGTGGAAGAGGCTAGCTAGCACTACCCCATTTCACAGATGAGGAAATTAAGACTCATTGCTTAGGATATCTGCCCCGACCAAGCTCATAAGTAGTGAGTGGGTGTTCAAATCCAGCCAGATCCCTCTGCCCTAGACTGTCTTCCTTGTCGCTTAAAGTGACCTTACCTATAATGTGATCTGAACAACTGGAAACAGAAAAAGGAAACCTGTGTTCCTCCTGCTCTTCCTAAGCCCAGGAAGGAAGAGAGGTCAGGAGGATATTCCTCTAGCTGGGGAGGGGTGAGATGGGAAATGGCACCTATATGGGTGTATATATTTACATGTGTATACATACACTTATGTGTCCTCCATAACATATTCTGGACTCAGAATCAACAAGCAATAAAGCAATAGGTGGAAACACACTGGACCTAGAAATTGGCATATCATGGTTAGGATCCCAGCTCTGTTGCTGTGTGAGCCTGGTAACATGCTCCACCTCTCTGGTCCTCATTCACTGGTAATAATACCTACCTGACAGGACAGCTGTTATTCTGAATTCAGGTGCCTCTGCTCCACCCACTGTCTTAGGATTTTCTTGCTTACCCTGCCTGGTGGCTCAGCTATAGTATGGATGCTCTGATACTCTGTCCCCTAGGCATGGCATAGTCATTGCCATCTTGAAATAAAAACAGCTTTAATTATCCACATGAGCCCCTCACATGATCAGGAATGTTCCCTGGAAGAGTGGCTTCAATTCCAGCCACTCACCTCCTCCTATGTCCCACCCCCAGGAGTATATAGTATTGCTAGGGTATACAGGAGGTAAAAGGCTAACTGAGGGGGCGCTAGAAGCAAAGGGGATGACACTTCATCTATGCAGCTTTCCAGGGGTGGCCACCTATGTTTATGTGGGTCTTTGATGACGTAGCTATTTGGGAGTTACCCATGCTCCTGCAAGTATGCCCAGTAATTTCCTTGGTTCACCAAGATGGAGGTAGTGGAATCATTCCTTTGGTCTATGGTTATCCTGTCTGACTGAATGGTTGTTCATTCAAGTCTTTCCAGGAAAGTAATGTAACTACTGAAAATGTAACTGCTGAAAATATCCCATTGTGTTTTTTGGTAATGACAGTCAGATTCCAACATACCCAAGATGGTCTCTACCTTCCAGGACTGTGGGTACTAGCCTGTAAGAGTGACTTTTTCATGGGTTTAGTACCTCCCATGTACCAGGCTCTGTGCCTAGCAATCTTCCTCAAACTTCAAAGTAACTGATCCCACGAGGCAGAGAACCTAGAGAAGTTAGAGTGGAAGAATTTGGATTTTTCTCTAGGCTTGACTCCAGAGCCTGCCCTGTTCACCTTTCCAGGCTGGTGCTGTAGCATAAGCTGGGCTAGTGCCCCTAAGCCGGTGTCTTCTGCTGGGGAACTGTAAAATATGATGATGATGATAATGATGTCAAGCCCAGTAGGAGTCCACCTGCTCCTGTTAGGCTGATCCACAGGTTGCCTTCTCCTCTGGCTCCAGAGCAGCTTTCCTGACCTCTGGTTCTCCTCCCTTCTGGGCCTGACAGTGTGCCAAGCAACCTTTGCTTGGGCAGTGGGTCCACAAACTCTGGTCTCTCGGGAGGTGTAGGAGGCCAAGAAGAGGCTTGCCGGACAGAGGAGAGGCCTGGGAAGAGGGTGGCAATGACATTCTACCAAGGAGGGAGAGAGGGTGTGCCTAGGCTTGGCAGCGTTCCTGAGCTGGCTTCAGAGGCAGTGGTGAGTCACCAGCTTCTCCCACACCCAGTCCCCTAGTAAGTGATGCTCCTCCGCTTGTTGAATGAATGTTAGAATTCGCTAGTAAAGTTCTTAAGACTAGTTCCAGTAGGAAGAAGCCAGAGACCTGGGAGCATTGGGGGACGGTCGGGGGTACCACTATCCTCAGCCAGTGTCTCTTACCAAATAAGTGCATCAGGGACCGGACGGTAGAGAAAAGTCTCTTCTGTTGGTCATCTAGCCAGGCTGGTCCTGCTACAGTAGCATCATAGCCTAGGTGTACACACCCACTAGAGCGCGGAGGTCAGAGCAGCCCTTGCTGGACAGCTAGCTCCACCTGGGCAGGATCGCCTCACCAATATGCCCACCGAGGGACACTTTCCTCGCGATCCTTCTCCCCAAGTTTCATACCCCCAGAGGCCCAGACAGAAACTAGGAGTGGAAGGAGCAACCACGCACGAGCGGATTCGACTGAAGGGAGCGTTCTACAAACACACGGCCTGAGAGTGAGTGGACAGGTGGACAAGCGCATGGAGATCAGGGCCGCCGCACCCACTGGGGTCGCATCGCCAAAGGACCCACCGTGGACCAGGGGAAGAAGTAGCCCGGATGATAGTGTGCTCAGGGGACCATAAAGTACTCACGTTCGCGGCCATGGTGGGCCCAACTCGCCTCCGCGGTCTAGCACAGCTCTGCTAGGAATTAGGTTGACGACCGGAATGCAGAATGCGGTGACCTCCTGTCTGCTACAGAGCTGCAAGACTCCGCGTGGAATCCAGGACCTGGCAAGACTCAGGTCAAGAGTTACCGCCCCGCGGGTAGTTGTCTGAGCCCCGCAAATCGTCTGCGCGTGCACATCTCGAGGCCTGCTGGGAAATGTAGTCCGCTATCGGACACTTTCCGCCACAAAATTTCGGCACACCCAGCACTTCAGTTTGCGCGTGCGCGCTGCAAGATTTCTGGGAAATGTAGTACCTGCTTCGTTGGCGGGGCGCACGGGCCGCTGGGCAATGTAGTTTTCGGCTGACAAGCCGCGCTGGTGCTTAGTAGGCTGGGAGGCAGGCGCGCGGCGGGCAGGCCTGGAGGGGGCGGGTCCGCGCGGGCTTATTGCCTCCCGCCAAGCCTGAGGAAAGGAGAAGGGAGGTCACTGCGTGAAGGTGTATCCGCTACAGCCGCGCCGGGTGCCTCCCAGAGCTGAGAGCGTCGGGAACAACCATGTCCTACTGCCGGCAGGAAGGTGGGTCGGGTGCTGCCATGGAGACCGGTCGGGCGCGGGCCTGCGAGAGACACGCGGTCGGGTGGTTTCCACAGGGCGACGTGGGCCCTTCGTGGGTTTCACGCGGCGGTTTCCAGATGAGAAAAGTGGAGGATTCGTGAAGAACGAGGCTGGTCCAAGGTCACCGTGACACTCAAACCCAGGCCTCGGAGGTCTCACGTGGGCCCTGTGAGTGCAGAGCATGTGTATCTGCCTGGATCCTGGGGTCTGTTAGGAATTAGTAGCCATCGTCCTTAGCACTCCCACGTGTTTGTACCCCGCGTAGGCTTTTTAATTATCCCGGAACATTACCACTTTGGCTGGAATAGGCTGTTGCGTGGTGAAATGCCTCTGGCAGGGGTATTTATTGAGCTCCTCCTGTTACTAGGCACGCTTTAAACTTCACGTGGCGACCTTTCTAAGTAAAATTCTGTTCTCGTTCATGTTTTTCAAACAGTAAGCTAAGACGGGTTACTGGGCTCTAGAGCCCATCGGCTCATCAAGCTGTAGTACCAGTGGGGAGTCCTCTGTAAAAGGTCTTCCTTTCTACTGTCTCCAGCCACGTCTGGAGACCGCTCACTTCTCTCTGTTACCTGTGGGCAGCCGCCTGGAAGACTCCAGACTAGTCTGCACCTTGGCCTCCCGGCAGTAATGGCTCCTTGTGTCTGAGCTTCCAGGCCCCTAGTTTCCAGCCTTGTAAATTGAGAGGTTGGCTATCATTCACTCTGGTATTCACACAGCACGTGCCCGGGGGAGAAATGTTGGAGGATTCATATAAAGCTACAGAGAGACTTGGGACACCCAGAATTTTAGGATGAGTAGGCCAGCTTCTTCACTGTAGTCATGGGAATCTGAGGGGTGAGGAGGAACACCGCACAGCTTTTTCTCCCACCTTAGAACCCCTCGATTCCCAGCATCATAATTGACATCTCCCCTGAGATCCGTGTCTGCTGGTTAGACTTGGTGCCCCTTACACAAAGGCCCCCATCTCCGAGCACTGTTAGACAGCAGATTCTCTTCATGATTCTTATTTCCTCCAAATCTAGTGCAGTTCATCAGTTGGCAGGTTGATGCTGAGTCTTTGGGATAAAATTTATGGGAAACTTTGGATTCCATGGCAGGCGAGGTTGAGAGGCAGAAGGACAAACATACCAGGCAGATAGAGCTTAGTGAATAGTTTTATTAGAAAGGGAAAAGAGGTAAAGGGACACAAAAACGCAGGACAGAAGAGAAAAGGGAGACAGAAGTCCTGCCTGCCCCAGGGGAACAGTGGGAAAGAGTTAAATGGGCAGGGGTCTTTTCTTTTAAAGGACTCCTTTTCACCTGTGTGCAGACTATGTAACCATGGAACCCTGGGCCGACCAAAGTACTTCATGAGTACATCCTGCCAGGTGATGGGCAGGTCAGCATAATGTCTGAATCCATACAGTGAGGAGGCTATGCAGGTAAACACTGCTACCTCTTGAAGGGTTTACAGGCCTCAGCTTCTCCAGGAAGGAAGTTGGGTCCATTTGCTGCGTTGCAGCATTGAACCTGTCTTCTTGGTTCCAAAAATAACCATCCTGTATCTGTCTGTTTTTATTTTATTTTATTACCATTGTTTTTGGAGACAGTCTCACTATGTACCACAAACTAAGAGATTCTCCTCCTCCTCCCAAATACTGGGATTAAAGTCACATTCCCCTACCCATGATCTCTGAGTGCACGGCCAGCCTAATATAAACAGCAAGTTCCAGGCCAGCCAGGGTTATATAGTGAGATCTTGTCTCAAAAACAGCTAGAAATAAATACTGTGTTAGGCTTCAGGTGACCACACTGCTATTCTTCCTGCCTCGTGTTTTCCTGCTGGGCGGTGGCACACGCCTTTAATCCCAGCACTTGGGAGGCAGAGTCAGGAGGATCTCTGTGAGTTCAAGGCCAGCCTGGTCTACAGCATAGCCAGGACTGTTACACAGAAACAAACAGCCAAGAGCTAAATGTCACCAGGTCTTCCCTGATACTTTGTGTCTCATAAACTCAAATGGTTGTCTTCTCCCACCAAACTGGGCTGGCAGAAGGCCTGGTATAGAGTGGGTGCAAGCATTTTTATTGCAGTGATGTACCTGCCAGCCATTGGTCATGAGATAGTGAGCAAGGTGACACATTTTGTGTCTACAGACTGAGGAAGAGGTTGGTATTAAAGCAATCCTAGATGGATGGATAATTACCAACTGCTAAGTAATAGGGAAAGTGCTGAGATGTGTACTAAAGGCTCTGCAGGGGGTTGCCAAGGCTTTGAAGACTGTTTCAGATGCTGTCTTCTCAAAACGTTACTAGTCTTTAGACTGAGAATGAACATTGAATTCTTAGAGCCACCTCTTGCCTTCTGGCTCCACTTGGCCTTGACCTTCTGATCCCGCCTCTATCTCCAATGAGATTGCAGGTATAAGCTACCCTGCCTCCTTTATTTCATGCAGGGATCAATCTGGCCCTTTGTTGGAGTACTTAGCAAGCATTCTTCCACCTGAGTGTTGGCCCTAGTCCCTTTTAAACTCTTTATTCTAGCCCCAGATGGAATCCCAGTACTTGATATTTTTCTGTAGACAACCCCTTCCCCAATCATTCTTCGCTTGATGCATATAAATTCTTTTTATTTTTTTGCATGAAGTGTTTTTGCCTGCTTCACCTTTCAAGAAAGGAGAGTAGAGGCTATCTGCCTGTTCATTGATGTGAGGGCTAACAAGTCACAGATGTAAAGGAGCCCTAAGATGCTTCATCCCAACCTGTCTGGGAGCCTAGGGCCATGTGGATGTGCCAGAGATTGATTGGGCTTTGCTGGGTGAAGTCTGGTCTCTATATCACTTATTGCTCCAGGTATTTCAGGAACTTGTCCAGGTTTGTCCCCTCCCCTTTGGGCCTGTGCTCAACTGAGGTCACAACTGTCAGAGCTGAGCTGAGAGCTTATGTCAGCTGCTTTTGCTTAATACTCAGCAGTTCTGCAAATCGATTTTGGGGTTCTTGGAAACTGGCCAGAATCTCCAGGGTCACTAGGCACTCTAACAAGGCCCAGTGGCCTTGCCCATATCCTTTCTCCAACAGTGGAAAGAGCAATCCAGCTGTGTTGTGTGTTAGATGCTGAGGCCAAGACTGCCTCTGGGTAGAGAGTCCAGGTGGGTATTGGAGCTAGTTCTGTGTGCAGAGACCTCTGTTCTAAACTTTTTTTCACTGAGGTAGCCTCTCTGACATTTGCCTTCTCTGGCCTCTTTGGGTGTTCCAGCCTTTTGTCTTACTTTTCTTTCACATGCCTGGACCTGAACTTTCCAAAATGTGGGGGGAGAAGTGAACACACACAGTGCTGGCAGCTTCCAGAGAGCCACCTGTATGCAGCCTGGCCTCAGCTTTCACAGTTGCTACCTCCCTCAGTGCTACTCATGAAGGGCAGGTTTACTCAAACCTGAAAAGTCTTCTAGTGTGCCCTCTGGGTGAGGGTCTAGTGACTCCAGGTCCCCTGGACTGGGGCAGGGCGGGCCTCTGTTGCCTTTTTGTTATGCTCAGTGCTCAGGTCAGAGGTCAGGAACCCAGTATGCTTGGTAGGACAGTGGGTGCTGGGAAAGTTTGGGTGTGAGGGACTTTAGAAATTCCTGTGAATAGAGGGCACTACTGTCCATCAGGAGTGGTGGGTAGAGGGCTGGCTGCTACATAGGATCCAGAATTGAACTACCATGGAAACAGATGGGGCCCTGTGCATTGTGGGTGCTGAGGAAAGGTTTCACCACAATGGAAATGTCTGGTGTGTGGCTGCTGGAAGTGGGAGGGGACTAACTGATAGCCAAAATATGTCAGAGGGTGAGCCATAGGGTATTCTGGAGAGCTACTCTAGCCCTTTGTTTTCTTCCTTTTAAAATACTGACTTGTTGCTAGGTGTTGATGGCACACACCTTTAATCCCACCACTTGGGAGGCAGAGGCACGTAGATCTCTGAATTCCAGGACAGCCAGGGCTGTTACACAGAGAAAACGCTCCCAAAAAAAAAAAAAAAGACTTGATTTTGCTTTTTGAAACAGGATCTCTCTATGTAGCTCAGGCTAGTCCTGAACTCACTATCCTGGATTCAGTGTTCTGAGTAGCTGGGATCATCAGGATTCCTTACAGGTTTCTGTCAGATAGGCTTGTCTTGTCCCTACACCATTGGGAGAAACTAATGTCAAACATTGGTCTCCTGTTTTTCCATGGAGGCCTCAAGACCTTAGCCAGGCCTTAGTCAAAAAAAAAAAAAGTGTGTGTGTGGGGGGGTGTCTGAGAAGCCCTTTGGGGAGTTGCTACAGAAGAGGGAAGGAGACCTCACTGCAAGGAGTGCTCTGAATCTGCCCTACCTGGCTCCTTCCTTCTCACCACATCTGGCCCTGACTATGCTCTGACTTCTGTAGGTTGGTGCCTGGGCCATTTTCCCCAGGCTGGTTCTAAAGCCTCACAGCTGTGAGTGGGGACCCCAGGTCATAGTGCTCCAGTTTCCTCCTGGTTAAGTTGTCCACAGGCTCTTCACAGGGGGATGGTGGGAACACTTTCCTTCATCCTCATTTTAAAGAGCAGGGTGTTATACCTTCTTCCTCGCCCACCGCCTGAGTGGATTCCAGCTGGCTCACTGGAAGTGGCTGCTGGGGTGTCTAGTCAGTGATGGGGACAGATACAGGGGACTATCTTCAGACTGGCTGTCTTATATTTCACTTCCCTCCAATGAATTATCTTCCTCTGCTCCAAACCCTAGGGAAGGATCGGATCATATTTGTGACCAAAGAAGACCATGAAACTCCTAGCAGTGCAGAGCTGGTGGCTGATGATCCCAATGATCCCTATGAGGAGCACGGTGAGAGATGAGGGACCCACAGACACACCCCAGGGTGGCTTGGTATTGAGCACTGCTCTCCCACTTTGTCTGGCTCCCTTGGCCATGGACAGATTGCCAGCTCTGTGGTCCGTGTGTTTGCTTCCCAGGGATGGACTGTGCCAAGCCAGCAGGCAGCAGCTTCTTTCTAAAACAGGCAGTCTGTCCCAGTTCTACGTGTTTGTAGTGACCAAAAGTGATTAACTGAAGTTAAGACTGACAGGGATCTCTGCTCTGTCAGGTTACTGAGGTCAGCCCTGCCATGTATACCAGCTAATTTATAGGCAAGAAAGTAGCAGCCAGGCAGCTTGTCCTTCTTCCCTGTTAAATCAGGAGAACTCAGCAGAGCTGCTCTGTCTGCTCAGAACTGTGACACACTCACTCCTGGGCTCATCTCTGAATGTAACAGTATCCCCTTGGACACAGGTTGTCTGTCACTCTACACAAGCTTTGGGCTAGGTACTCCAGGCTGTGTGATAGGTGTGTGCAGCATTCCTGGTCCATATAGTATCAACAAGACTCAATTCAGCGCTGTAACAAGTGCTTCAGGTTGAGTGAGATTGAGGCAATCCTGGAGTACAGGCTGTAGTTAGAATTTGCAGACCTGATCTCATGTTCTGAGTGGAGCCTTCACCTGTTAGTCTTCTGCTAAGTAAGGGTGAATACCTAGCACCATGTTGGGAACATCGGCAAATCAGATGTCACACACAGTATTAGTGTCTTGAGAGTGGCAGCTGTAGCCGACCTGAGTTAGCCTTTCTTAATGAAGAGGTATGATCTCTGATCAGTTCTGGACCTTTGTTTACTTTGAGTTCACATTAGCTGTACGTATGTCCTAGAGCTCTGGAGGTGAGCAGATAGGCTATGTCTGGTTGTTTTTAAATGTTCTTGTGGATGTGGGTTGTATGTCCCAATTTACATTACACCTTGTCCTCTGCTAGGCTCTTAGGGATAAAACAAGGACTTGTGTAGATCTGAATTGTGGTGGGTTTGTTGTTATTTGTTTGTGTATGAGTGTTTTGCTTGAACGTGCGTCCGTTGCCTGCTAATGTCAGAAAAGGGTGTTAGAGCCCCTGGGACTGGAGTCACAAATGGCTGTGAGCTGCCTTATGGGTGCTGGAAATGGAACCTGGGTTCTCTACAAGAGTACTTGAGAGTTCAAGGCCAGCCAGTCTGCTTTACAAAGCAGGTTCCAGTACAGCTAGGACTCTGTCCCAAAACAATGGCTCAGGCTGGAGTCACAGGTAGCATCTGGGCTTTAGTTTTTCAATGTCAATCTTATTTCTGTGGGTTAGACTTTGCAGTGCCAGCATTATGTTCAGCATTGACAGTCTCTCAGAGGTTACAAGTGGAGGAGTTGGGCTTAGATGGAGCTGTAGGGCTCTCATGGGCCCTGCTACTGTCCTGACTTGGCTCTGAAGCCCAGACACCTGCAAACAGTCAGGTGCTATACAGCTTCATGTACAGGAACTTACTCTGCAACTGTGGTGTTGCTGAGGAGCTGCCTGCTGAGGAGCACCAGTGACATTTGCTGTCCCAAGACAGTTGGGGCAGATTTGCTGATAAGTGAAGCTTTCAGAGCTGGCATTCAGAGGCTGGGTTCAGCCTAGGACTTTGGACACGAACTCTGCAGCCACGCCTGTGCATGCCACTGGAGTAAAGGATCATGTGGCAGTTCAGATTGTATTGGCCTTTTTGCTTTTCTCTCTCTCTCCCTCTTTTTGTTGTTGTTCTTGCTTTTTGCAATGCCAAAGATCCTCAACACCAGAGGCAAGTGCTCCATTCTCTGGTTCAGTAGGCATACAGGAGAACTGTCTTCGGTGTCCATCCAAAGCTGAGAATAGACTTGTCATTTTGAACCATTTTGGAAAACTAGAAAATTATATTATGATGTGAACAAAGTTCATAGAAAAAGCCAAATTCAAAAGGAAGAAGTCAGTGTAGCATTCACCAAAAAGCCACCAATAGCCTGACTTTCCAGCTCTATAATAAATCGCTTACCTTAAAAATTTGTTTTTGTTTTTTTTTTTTTTTACAGGTTGGGGATTGAACCCGGGGTCTTCTGGATGGCAAACCTTGCTCTGCCTCTGTACTATACCCCACATTAATGTTTGATTTGTATAGGAAGAATACAGCCCCACTAGTCTAAAAAGCACTTGCTTTGCATTGTACAACAGGTTTTAAGATCTTTTTACATCTTTGTGCTTGCACCACTCTCTAGGCTAGCTGAGCAGAAACATGGTGAGGGGCTGTGGGAGGAAGCAGGGCCAGGAGGGTCAGCACTTGCTTTGGTTTAGGAGATTCCTGGTATTTTAAGTCTCAGTGTTCTGATTCTAGTTCTAAGAGGTGACTTAGACAGTAGATAAGAGGGCACATAAAGAAGTCATGGGAGATGCCTTTCACGCAATAAGAACCAAACAAACATGCTTTGCATGTTCAAGATCATAGAGAACATCTCTCACCTTTCCCTTGTCCATCTTTCTCTTCCAGGATTGATACTGCCCAATGGAGACATTAACTGGAATTGCCCATGTCTTGGGGGAATGGCAAGTGGCCCCTGTGGGGAACAGTTCAAGTCTGCCTTTTCCTGCTTCCATTATAGCAGAGAGGAAATCAAGGGATCAGACTGTATAGACCAGTTCCGGGCCATGCAGGAATGCATGCAGAAATACCCAGACCTCTATCCCCAAGATGAGGAGGAGGAAGAGGAGACAAAGCCAGCAGAGCAGGTGGAAGAAACAGCTGCTACTAAAGCCTCTGCAGCCAAAGAGCAGGGGTCAAGCTCTTGAAGGCCACAGGCCCTGGCTGCCACTCACCATGGGACTTTCTGCACAATGCCTTTTGGTCACCTCTGTGAAAGCTCTTTCCCTCTGTGCACTGTAATGTACAAAATAACTTATTTTAATGATCAGGGGTTTTGGCTACTTGCCATATACACTGAAGAAAAGGGGGTGTGTATGCACCTGTGTCCTGCATAAACCTGTCCTTGAGTGTTAAGCTACTACTCGATGTACTCTGTGATTGCTCTGAATTTTGCCACTTTGAAATACTGTGCTGAGGTTTCTCAGCAACCAAAAGTTGTTACTCAGGAAAGTTTATCGTGAGAAAGCTGATTTATTCTGGCCCATTGTATCCCTTTTGGTAGATTTTACATCTCTTTGGGAATTTAAGTAGATGGCTAAGCTTCAAAAGTGGGTCCATTCCTATTAGAAGAGGCTGGTGGTCAGATACTTGAGCTGGAGTGCATGGGGGGCTGCTGCCTTGTGTCTGGCACCCATGTTTCTGTATTTGCAGTTCAAACTCCAAGGTGTCTACAGATGCAGGGTAGGATTGAACCCTGTGACTCCCAGTCCCTTCTAAGTGAAAGGAGAGGCTTGGTTTTCGGTTTATTGTTTTGCTGTTCTGAAAGCCCTGGTTTGGGGCCCATGTTCACTCAGTTGCGATATTGAGGTGGGGACCTAGCTGTCCAGAGCAAAAGCCAACAGAGGAAACGTCTGAAGTAAACAATTTCTGTCTGACTTTGGATATGGCTTTTTACTAGTTAGAAAGTTATTGGCTCTCTTATGATGGTGGGTACTGAATATGTGTGAGGATTTGTGGCCAGGCAGGAAGTTTGCCAGGAAGCCACATACTACCTCTTTGTAATTTTGAGACAGGTCTCACAAAGTTGGCCAGAATAGCCTTGTTCTTCTGCATTAGCTTCCCAAATAGCCTTCTGTGCTACAAATATTTTTCTGTAAGAAAATAAGTTAGGGCCAGGTGGTGGTGGCACACACCTTTAATCTCAACACTTAGGAAGCAGAAGCAGGCAGATCTCTGAGTTCAAGGCCAGCTTGGTCTACACTGTGAATTCCAAGACAGTCTCCAAAACTACACAGAGAAACCCTGTCTCAAAAAAACCAAAATAATAATAAATTAGGGGAAATTCAGAGATACTAGTAAAACCAGTTTGATGGTGGCACATGCATTCATTTAAGAGCACTTGGTGGTAGGTGGTTCCCTGAGAATACAAGCCAGCTTGATATATACAGTGAGTTTCGGGAGGCTACATAGTGATACCATGTCTCAGATAAAGCCAAACCAGGCTGATTCTTTAACATGTTCAGTGTTGAGTGCAGAGCAAGCTCCTCGTCCTTCTAAACATGTTTGTTCTACAGACAAGGCAGTTGAACATGGAGTGGAGTAGGGCAGATTGTTCCCTTTAGGAGGGCTCTGCAAATTTACCTTGGCTTGAGGTTACAATTTAGCTCGAAGGCTATACTGTGGTAGAGCCTGAGACACTTTGAGTGTATCAGTTACTGTTGTGTAAGGGTAACCTTGAAGCAATAAGTAAGGATTTCCTTGTAAGGTCTGTTACTGTGGGACTCAGGCATGGCTTTCCTAGGTTCACCCTTCACTGAGGTTATCTCCCTTCTTGGCTAGCTCCTCACAAACTCTAGAGCCACTTTTGGCAGGACTCAAGTGAATTGAATCTGTGGGTTGTCAGGTTGAAGCTTCAGTTCTTTCTGGTTCTCAGTTTCTAGCCATATGAGCTTTACCTTAGCAAGAAAGATTAAGACAGTAGGCATGGCCTTTTTGTAATTTCATCTCAAAAGCCAAGGGACACTCACCCAAGTTACCCCATAGCCCCCAGTCAGTGAGTGGCATTGTTTCCCCCCACTGCCACAGTTTTTTTTTTGTGAGAAGTGGTCCAGCCCACATTCCATTCTTGAGTATCAGGATGCTGCCATGCCACAACAGGCAGGTGCCACCACTGTAAAGCTTGAGAGGTTAGGGCTGGAGAGATGGCTCAGTAATTAAGAGGACTTGCTGCTCTTCTAGAGGACCAAGGTTCAGTTCTCAGCACCTACATGGTAGCTCACAACCTTCTGTAGCTCCAGTCCCAGGGATCCAACACCTACTTCTGAGCTGTGTGAGTTCTGCTGCGTTCATGTGGTGTACATACATAGGGTTGTGGTTGCTGTGATGAAACACCATGGCCAAAGCAACTTGGGGAGGAGAGGTTTATTGGGCTTAGGTGTCCACATCACACACAGTTTATCAACAAAGGAAGCCAGGACAGGATCTCAGGCAAGAGCTGATTCAGAGACCATGGAAGAGTTTTCCTTACTGGCTTGCTCAGCCTACTTTATTACAGTACTCAGGACCACCATTCCAGGGATGGTACCATCCATAATGGGCTGTGCCCTCCCCCATTAATCACTAAGAAAGTGTCTTACAGACTTACTTACAGCCTGATCTTATGGGGCATTTTCTCAATTCAGGCTCTCTCCTGATGACTCTAATATGTCAAGTTGACATTAAACTATCAGTACACCCATACACAAAATTGTGCCTCTTGAGATATGGAGAGGTAGAGAGCTGTGACTTACTTAGTCAAAAACAGCTGGTAAGATGGCGAAGTGGTTAAGAACACTTGTTCTTGCAAAGGCCTCAGGTTCAGTTTCTAGCACCCATGCCTATAACTCCAGTCTTAAGGAATCTTTTACCCTTTTCAGTTGCTACATACACATGACACATACATGCAGGCACTCATACATAAAAATATGCGTGCAAGTGTTTTGCCTGCATGTATGACTATACCATATGCACGTCTAGTGCTCACAGGCCAGAAAAGGATGTCAGATCCCATGGGACTGGAGTTGTCAGCTGCAATGGTAGTTCTAGAAATCAAACCTAGGTCCTCTGGAAGAGCAGCCAGTGCTCTTAACTATGGAGCTATTTCTCCAACCCCCAAAATAAGTATTAATAATTTTAAATTAAGTGTTTAAAAAGAGCCCAAATCATGGAGCTGGCCAGATTTGGGAGTTGTGGCAGTGTTGTAGATTTCACTGGATGCAACTTCACACATAAAACAAGAGCAAAACATGCTTTCAGGTAAAATGTCAATCATAAGGTGTTAATGATGTACAGACCTGCCTGGTATTATTCATTGATGGGCTCAAGAACACGAAGCATGACACATGACATCTGTCAGGGCAGCTAGGCAGGAGTGGTGCACTCACCAAAAAACAGAAAAGAATGATAGATATTACACAGTACTGCTAAGACACTGTACAAATAATTACTATATCTGTAATTATGTGTCTGTATGTTCATGTGCCTGTGGAGGCCATTGGAAGAGGGTGTTGGATTCCCTAGAACTAGAGTTAGCAAGTGACTGTTTTGTTTTTGTTTTTTTTCTCTGTGTAGTCCTGGCTGTCATGGAACTCACTCTGTAGATCAGGCCAGCCTCAAACTCAGAGATCAGCCGCTTCTGCCTTAGAGTGCTGGAACTAAAGGTATCTGCCACAACACCTGGCTTACAAGTGAATGGAACTCTAGTCTAGAAATGGAACTCTAGTCTGCTGGAAAAGCAGTTCATGCAGTATATGATCTTGATCCCTGAACCAACTCTCCAGCCCCAATAATTCACATTTAAACTGCCATGTGTCTTCATAAGCAAAAACAATAGACGAGAAAGAACAACAGGTAAATGGAGAGTTGAATCAATCCTAGTTCACACTTCTGGCAGAAGCATCCCACCCCCTAGAGGACAGGCTTCTTCACCCCCAGATTGGTGCCTAGCCCCATTGTCATCAGAGAGGCTTCATCTAGCAACTGGTGGAAGCAGATGTAGAGACCCACAAACATTAGGCCAAAGTCAGGGAACCCTGCTGAAGAGGACCCAGAAGGTTCAAGGGCACCACAAGAAACCCACAGGATCAACTAACATGGTCTCACAGGTGACCACAGAGACTGAACTGACAACAGGGAGCCTTCATGGGACTGACCTAGGCCCTCTACATATAAAAATTGGGAAACCCAACTCAGACTATGAGGAAATCTCTGTAAACTATCTATTAAAGGATATGACCTTGAGGATGGGGGAAAGAATTGAATCAAGCAACTCACTGAGATGCAGCTGCTTACAGTGTTCTCTTGGCAATGATGGCCAGCACCCAGTGTCTACATTGGTTTGGTTTGGTTTTTGTTTTGAAATGGGGTCTTTCTATGTAGCCCAGGCTGGCCTGAACTCAGTAGGTAGCCTACTGGATGTCCTCAAACTCTGCTGGGATTATACACCACTATGTCTAGAAAGGCTTCCTGACAACACTGGAGGCAGGGAGAGATTATTTTGGTTTACAGTTTGAAGGGAAACAGTTCATTGTAGCAAGGAAGGCATTATGACAGGCACATGAAACAGAATCACACTCCCTCCAGTGAGACTCTACCTCCTAGGGTTCTATAGCCTTGCAAAATAGCACCATTGGCTGTTAACGAAAGTTGAAACCCATGAGTCTATGGAGACATTTCACATTCAAACCACAAACTGGAATGTCCTTTCTAATATGAGCAGAAAGTTTTAAAGAAAACAGGTCAAGGGACTGGATAGATGTCTCAGTGGTTAAGAGCACTAACTGCACTTCCAGAGGACCCAGGTTCAATTCCTAGCACCCATATGGCAGCGAACAACTGTCTGTAACTCCAAGATCTAACACCCTCACACAGACATATATGTAAGCAAAGCACCAATGCAAATAAGATAAATTATTTTGAAAAAAGAAAACAGGTCAATAGGTGGCCCTGGAAAACTGGCCTAGTTCCTTACATCAGGGTTCTTGGTCTTGTAAGTAAAGAATGACACCTCCCAACAGCCTGTAGGAATCTCCTGTCATGAGTGCTTCAGAAAACTCACCCACATGTCTACAAGTCATCTCTGATAGTCTTCCCTTGACCCTTGACAGTCTTGTAACTTCCAGCAAGCCAGATTTTATTTAAGCCTGGGTTGGGGCTGAAGAGACACTCAGTGGTTAAAATGTATACCACTCTTGGATACTACCCTTGGAGAGGTCTCGAGTTTGGTTCCCAGCACTGATAGCAGGCAACTGGAAATCCTTGTAACTTCAGCTCCAGTTCCAGGAGATCTGTTGTCCTCTTCTGACCTGCACAATATGGTTTGCACTCACACACATAATATATATGATTAAAAATAAGTTTGTTTTTTTTTTAAAGACAGTCGCATTATGTAACACCATTTGTCCTGGAATCCTTTATGTAGACCAGGCTGGCCTTGAATTATGAAGAAAGGCCTCTGCCTCCTGGGTGCTAGGATTAAAGGTGTGTACAGATAAACCTCAAGGTGGTGATGGTGGGAGTAAGTCTTTATGAAAATAAATTTAAAGCTTGTTTGGCCAGTGACTATTCTTATACTTTATTTAAGATCATACAAATAAATTGGGGAAACTAAAGACAGAAGAAAACTGCAGTGCGTGAAGATTCTAGCTCACTGCCCTTCAATTATTATTTACTTGCAATTTTGACTTAGGATTTCCTACATTATTCAACTGCAAAAGTCAAAGCCATGCTTTCCAGATCTTTCCCAGTTTTATGGTTAAAATCCCTGTATGTGAGCTACCTTTCCTGCAGCTTTGCTTGCTGAGGCTACCAGGTGTGACATCATCTTCGAAGAAACCACCTAGTAGATTCAAGTTACTAACTGGGAAAATCTGCCAGATGGCCTCTGTCTGCCTCCACTTCAACCTGAAAAGACCTCTAACCCAAATCGAGGAGTCTTCCCAACTATCCTCCAGACTGTAGGGACAGCTTACAGGCCACTCCAGACATTTCCTTTTGAGTCCAGGGATACTTGAGGTCCTTGCATGTGTGGGAGTGAGAACTCTGGGCTTTCATCTTGGTGACTTTGGTGACTTTTTTTTTTTTTTTTTTTTTTTTTTTTGCCTGTTGACTACTAAAAATGTCTTGAAGGGGTTTGGTATCTTAGAGAGAATTTGTTGAAAAGTATGAAATGAAGCAGGGCAGACATGACCTGAAAAGTTAAGTTTCAGAGGAAGTAGTTTGGGGTAATCTTAAAAGGCAGGTAAAGTTTTATATAATCCTCAGCAAAGTCAGGCCAACAAGGAAGAAAGTATTGGAGGGTCACAGAGTGTAGTCAGTCCCATGACAAATGAACTCTGGTCCTTTGGAAGAACAAGTGTTCTTAACCTCTGAGCCATCTCTCCAGCCCCTATAGAGTTTTTGTTTGTTTGTTTTAAAACATAATAA
This sequence comes from Cricetiscus sungorus, assembly GCA_030556225.1. Lineage (NCBI taxonomy): Eukaryota > Metazoa > Chordata > Mammalia > Rodentia > Cricetidae > Cricetiscus > Cricetiscus sungorus. The sequence goes on along the minus strand of JANBXA010000735.1, from coordinate 5,009,427 downwards.
ATTTATGAACTAAAAATTTATTTATAGGAGCTAGAGGAGTGGCTTAGGAATTAAGAGCAGATACTGCTCTTGCAGAGACCCAAGTTGGATCCCATACTTAACCTGTTCATATTAATCCATGTTCTGCCACATGACTTATTACCTCTTCTCAGTACTGAATATCTGACTTCCTCCATGTCTTGCTGACAAATCCCCCACCTCAAATTCTTGCCATAGTTCTTATTGCCTGGAAGTCCTGCCTATCCTCTGCTGCCTAGCTATTGGCTATTCAGGTCTTTATTAAACAAAACAGAAGGTGCCTTAGGCAGGCAAGGAAGGAGAGAGACACATCTTCACAGTGATCAAATATCCTGCAACAGTGTGGGGATTTGTTTATGGACTCACTCTTCAAAACTGTTCCTGTTCAAAGCATGGAGACTCATGCATGAAGGCATGCTGTGGTATTATTTATGACTGGTGTCCAGTGCTTGCTAACAGGTAGAAGAGAGTGAAGTCCCCATGGCTTGTTACAATAATGTGCTTTAAAGAATTTTTTTCAGGAAATATAGTGGCAGTGTTACCAGGGAAGCAGAGGTCTCTTTGGACCTCTCATTAATCAAATCTTTTTAAATGGAACTGGAAGGAACCTCCCCCGCCCAGACAATTTTGTTAAAGTTTGAGAGAAAACAAGGAGAAGCAAGTGGAAAATCCTGGCAGCTACAGGAGGAGTAGAGGCATAGAAAAGGCCATGTCTTTTAAGTCAGATGTGAGGTCAGAGAATCAGTGAGGAAGCCCAGAACACTAAGGAAAGTATGCACAGGCTCTTGGCTGGTATCTGAAAAAGAGAAAAGGGAAAGCAGACCCTGTGCGGGTCTACAAGTTGAATTAAGAGGATTCCCATCCCAGGCTCCTGAGTCAAGTTGCAGAATAAAATATTGTAACAGGGACACAGGGTTAAAAACAGAAATAGAGGCAATTTATTAAGAAAATGGAACTTTCCAGAATAGTAATGGGCTAGTAAACTGAGGGGGAAGCATTTAGTTGGGCCTCCAGGGGTATGGCCCTCTATAGGACATTTACAAAATCACCTTGTTCCTGGGCTTTTCTCATTAGATGAAGCCTGGGTAAAGACCCTCCACTCTTCCTCTGCAAACTGGCTTTCAGGGGGTAACCTTGATGTTTCAGCCTCTAGTCTCTATACACAAGAATGCCTCAACAATGCCCTTTTAACTTCACTTTTACACATGCCATTTTAAGGCCTAAGAAGGAGCAATTGTGATGCTTCCCTTTCTAGTGTTACCAAGAAAACATAGGGTTGAGTCCAAAATGGAGGATGAGGATGGAGTCCATCTTCAAAGGCCTTTAAGCCTGTCTAGATGACATAATGTCCCCAGCCTTGGGTTACAAACATGTGACATGACAGTACTTATGAATTCTGGTTCTCATGCTTGTGTGATAAGCACTTTTATGAATGAGCCACCTCTCCAGCCTTTACTTTCTTTTAATAGATCTGTACTTTCATTGTTACTATTGTTAGCATTCAGGCATTATGCCGGCCTTCCCTCTGTCACCTGGCAGGATGTTCTTGTCAGTACTCAGGTAGTATTCTGATCTTCTCAGAGTCCCAACAATGTCATCAGCTCTACTATGTCCCTTCCTAAAGGCAGCCCAACCCCCACCTCCTCTCTCTCTCTCCTCTCTCTCTCTCTCTCTCTCTCTCTCTCTCTCTCTCTCTCTCTCTCTCTCTCTCTCTCTCTCTCTCTCTCTCTCTGCCTCTCTTCCTCTCCTCTGCCACTCTTGTCTCCAGAGGCCAGTCTCTACCCTCCCTTCTCCCCTTTCCCTGTCCTTCCTCCAAGAAAAAACCCTCCATGTGAGCCCTGTTACATGAATAGTATCTCTCTCTTCTGTTGTTTTTAAATTATAACAACTACTCTGTCTTGCTCAATTCTTTTGAGACACAAAGGACCTGAATTTCATGGGACAACCCTGAGTCCTCCTCTGGTAGCATATTTGGTGAGCCTTCCTCTCAACAAGCTCCTGTCTCACCAGGAAACCTACTCCTTTCTTCCTTCCTCTACCCTTTTCACTTGGAAATGAAGGGCAAGCCCCTCTGGGAGTCCTTAGTAGTCTTGAGTTACCACATCCAACCAACATCCTTCCCTCTCTCCTTCCCTCCCTCCTCCCTCCCTCCCTCCCTTCTTCCCTCTCTCCTTCCCTCCTTCCCTCTCATTTCTTCTCTAGCATCATGTTACTCATGGCTAGTGGGTCAATGGCATAACTTGAAAGACCCTCAAAGCGAGGACCTTCACACTCTGACTCAGGAAAGGAGACATCCCAAATTACACACGAGAAGCAGTCTTGATGCAAACACCAAGAGGACTTTCATTCCAAGTGTGCTGGGGTCCACAGTCATACACCACACAGGGGTAGAGGACTGAGGATCCCCGAGGGTAGAATAGAGAGAGCTTTTATAGGGTTTACAACAAAGCTCACACATCGAAAATCAATCATCCCATAGCATCAAGAGCCCACGAGGTGTGGGCCAATCAATTTAAACCATTCTATAGTCTCTAGACCAATTATTTTAAATCACCCAAGCCCTTGCTTTATAGACCAATCAGTTTTCTATAGCCCCAGAGGTCTGCATTTGCGCAGGCTCCTGGGTGGGGTGACAAATGGCAGGGGTTTCACAAGCAGTTTACTGAAGTTAGATAAGCCGCTAGTCAGCTCATTTCCTGTTATCCTACTAGGGCAGGGTCATGTACTCAAGGGCCTTTTAGGCTGCATTTTCCATCCTTTCAAACTCACCCTCCTTCTCATCCTAGAGGGATCATGGCTGAGCTCATGCCTAAGCCAAAGGTGCACATTTCAACTGTACCTGCTCCAGGGTATGGCCTTCCCTGGGAGTGTTACTCAAGGTTCTCTAGAGGAACAGCATGGTAAAATAGTTATATATTGCAACAAACGTGTTAGACCAGCTTCTGTGAAATCTGATGAGTACTCCAAATGGTTGTTCACACACTGGAGAGTCTGGGAATTCAGTATTCAGCCCTCAAAGCTAGGTGACTGAGCATTCACGGGCTTAGAGTTAGGGTTGGGGTTGGACATCCCAGCCTGGTATTGGTGGTCGTTTTACTCTTTTGCTCTTTAGCTCTTTTGGGGGGTCTGTCACCCAGCTCCCAGATAAATCCACAGTCTTTTTTCTTTTTCTATTTTCCTTCCTTCCTTCCTTTCTTTCTCTCTGTCTGTCTCTCTCTGTCTCTCTCTGTCTCTCTCTGTCTCTCTGTCTCTCTCTCTCTCTCTCTCTCTCTCTCTCTCTCTCTCTCTCTCTCTCTCTCTCTCTCTCTCTCTCTCTTTCTTTTGAGACAGGGTTTCTCTGTAGCTTTGGAGGCTGTCCTGGAACTCACTCAGTATACCAGGCTGCCCTTGAACTCAGAGATCCACCTACCTCTGTCTCCTGAGTGTTGGGATTAAAGGCATGTGCCACCACCAACCAGCCACATGAAGTCTTATTATCACTTTTAAGTGCCCAGCCTTAGTTGGACTTGTTTCTAACCAGTTTCTCTTTTTCTTTCCTTGTTTTTCAACTTCTTTATTGATTTTTTTGGGGTTTCACTTCACGCACCTCAATTCTGATCTCCTTTTGGTCCCCCATATTTCCCCCTCATCCCTGTTGCATTCCCCCATGAAAGAAAACAAAACAAAGTAAACAAGCAAGTGAACAAAAGCAAGAACCCAAAAAAGAAAACAACCCATGAAGACAAAACAGAACAATAACAACAAACTATATTCAAAACAAAATTTGTGCCTCTCCTCTTCTGCTTCTCCATCTATCCTGATGTCATCAGAGGCTGCAGTGTGTCATATGGTATACCCTTTTGTCCCACCAGCTTGACTGGCAACTGTCCATTGCAATGAGTCATTGGTCTGGTTCAAGGCCTCTGATTTTAAGTACACTATCATCACTTGATGTTCACCAGAGCTTTTCTGAGGGATCTATCTATCCTGTGTCTTGGAGATCTTGCTAGTATCTTTCTGCAGGACCTGGCAGAAACACCATTTGGTGAACCCAGATGACAAATGAGCACACTTTAATCAAAGGCTTCTAAATCTGCTATTAAAAGGACTTACATTTCTAACAGATCAGTTAATTGGTTAGTATGTCCCAACCCAGCAGTGAGTGCGACATTCCCCTACCAGTGCTTGTGGGTTTTCTCACTCACCCAACTCTCCCCATACGTCAGACTTACCCTCCTCTCTGAAGCCACTGGCGTTCTAGCAGGTAGATGAGGAAGTCTGTGTGATGGGTTTGATTTGAAATGTCTTCTGTGTTTGAACAATTGACCCCAGCAGGTGGTGCCTGAGGACATTATAGAACCCTGGAGAGATGGCTTCTAGCTCAGAGAAGTGGATGGTGACTGGGGTGGGGAATGAAACACAGTATGACTAGCCACCTCAAGCAGCTATATAGCTCCTGCATCAAGAACTAGTGGTTCCCACCCTAATGTCTCCACTGTTGCCACAAAGCAAGAGTCAGAGGAATCCTTTCCTCCTCTAAGTTGCTTCACTTTAGGGTTTTGCTTACAATGATGAGAAACCTAATGTAGTCCCGGTGAAGGAAAACTGTGAAACCCTCTGTGGGGGTGTGCTTACTGTGGGGTGTGCCTGCTGTTGGGTGTGCCCAACTGGGGTTGGTCTGTTTCTTCCTTTGACATCACATGGAGCCATTATGAGCAATGTAAGGTCCCTGTCCATAAGAAGCATGGGCTATAGCTGGGATTTACAGTTTGGACAGCACTTGGCTGGTGGGTTGTGGACTTGGACATTGGTGATTTGTTGAATTTGACCTGCTGGGCTTTGACATAGTGAACTTGTTTCCTGGCTTGGTTTGGGTTTAGGAATTTAGGGCTCAGACTATAGATAGGTATTGGGAGTTGTTTTTAAATTTGTTTATCTTTGTATCTGTGCATATTCTACAGCACACATGTGGAGGTAGGAGGACAACTTTTAGAAGTTAGTTCTCTCCTTCCCCTGTGGGTTCCAGAGATGGAAGTCAGGTCAGGCTTGGTGGTAGGCACCTTTATTTCCTGAGTTACCTAGACAGCTCTATATAGGTTTAAATACATGAGCTCTAGTTCTACCCATTTTCCTGAAAATGACAGTCATTCTTTAGGCTAAGTGTGTTTTCCTCATCCTTGATTCCATTGCCTCCTCTCCTTTCTCTCTCTGTCTCTCTGTCTCTCTGTCTCTCTCTCTGTCTCTCTGTCTCTGTCTCTGTCTCTCTCTCTCTCTCTCTCTCTGTGTGTGTGTGTGGTGTGTGTGTGTGTGTGTGTATGAACAATCTCATCCTGGGTCATGAAGTAAGGCTTTCTTAAAGTGTTATTCAATTTGGTGTAGAGTATTAAGTATTCTTATAAAGAATTTTCACATCTACACCTGTCCTGGAAATTGGCTTATAATTTTCTCTTTGCTGTGTCTCTCTCTAGCTTTGATGTCAGAATCCTCCCAGCTTTGTAGGGTGGGCTCTTTCCTTTTCTGCTTTAGGGAACTGAATGTTGGTGTGGTCCTTCTGCAAAAGGTCTTCAGGTCCTCACTGAATCCATCTGGCCCTCGGGTTTCTTTGCTGGGGACTATTTAATCACTATTTTGATCTTGTTGCTTGTACTCGATATGGTGTTTTCCTCTTCTTGGTTTGATGTTGGTGGGCTATGTGAGTGTAGAAATAGCCTTTATTCCAGATTTTTCCAGTTCGATGGAATGTAGGGTTTCAAAATACTCCACCCGTGCTCTGGATGTCAGTGGCATCAGCTATACTATTGTAGCCTTTTTATCTCTTATTTTATTCACGTTCTCTGCGAGCTGGGTTCAGGCTTTCAGCACCACTGCTTTCAGTTAACGCTCCATCTCTACAAGCTTTCATATCCCTTTATACTCCATCTCCTTCACTCCTGCTCTGCTCTTCCTGCTTTTTCAGTCTACAGCTTTAGCGCTACTGCTTTGGTTTGTTTTGATTTTTTTGTGGCCTTGAGCATCATTAAATTGTCTATTTGAGATGTGTTTATTTTAGGACAACTCATTTCCCAGGCACACAGCAGGTGCAGCAGGCTGGGCAGGAAGTAGCTAGAGCACTGCCCACTCTGCCTTTCTAATGTGGGGATTAGTCATATTTCCCTCTGAGAACTGATTTCGATTATTTTAATTTTTAACCTAGCACTGTTAATTGGCGTGATAATGGTGGTGCTGGACCTCAAGGTCACAGTCTTCGATGAGGCACCCCTCAGAAATAGTTACAAGATCTTGAACACTATCTGCCAAGGCAGCTTTGGTGAAGTGAAGCTCGCCTGCCACCTCCTAACCAAGACCCAGGTGGCATTGAAAGTCCTGCCAAGAAATTCCTCCTTTGTCACATCTGAAATTGACATCATGAAATCCCTCAGTCATCCCAATGTCATCCAGCTTTATCAGGTAATCGACACCACTGTCAACACCTACCTTGTGATGGAATATGCGAGTGGGGGAGGGCTGCTGGACAGGATCCAGGAGGATGGACATCTGCAGGAAGAGGAGGCCTGCCGACTTTTCCAGCAGATTGGGAGTGCTGTGCATTACTGTCATTCAAAAGGTGTGGTGCATGGGGACCTGAGGCCAGAAAATATCCTGGTGGATGGAGAGGGCAACATCAAACTGAGTGACTTTGGGTTGGGTGTTCAGGTGAGCCCTGGGCAGAAGCTGCACTCTTTCTTCTGCAGCCTCCCATTTTGTGCCCCAGAGCTCCTTCAGGGAAAAGACTATGATGGGCCTGCAGCCGACATGTGGAGCCTGGGAGTCCTCCTCTACTTTATGACCACAGGGTGCCTCCCTTTTCAAGCACCTACCAATCCCGGGATAAAGCAGAAGATCCTGTGTTTGAAATACTACTGCCCATCTTATCTTTCCGCAAATGTGCTAAATGTAATCAGGCAGTTACTCACCCTGGACCCCAGCAAGAGGGCCACTATAGACTGCATCATGCACCACCCATGGCTCACACAAGGTGAGATGCCTTCTCTTGAGTTTTCCTTGGAGGAGTTCCCCAGTCTCCCAAACCCCATTATCTTAATCAGCATGGCTGATTTGGGGTATGACCCCAATGAGGTCCTGGAATCTTTAAAAGTGCAAACTTTCAATGAAACAATGGCTACATATCTGATATTACAACACAAGAGCCGCTGGGAGGGTAGCCAAGAGAACCAAGTGACGCCCGTGCAGCCAGGTGATACACCTTGTGCGACCCCTGTCAATCTTTCCACCTCCCCTCTTCCCCTGAACCAGAGAGCCAGCAAGCCTGCCCTTCACACCCTTCCCTATAAATGTCAGCTTCCCGATGATGAGAAACATTTAAGGATGAAGGGAGGCAAGAGGGCAATCATGTATACTGATCCCCAGCGCTCTCTGCTGAAGAGGACCATCTCTTATTTCAGGGCAGCCTGCCATCACGATGATGCTACTGCCCCCTGCACCCACTCCAGGAGTAGCTGTGGTGCTGAGCCTGAGAGTCATGTGGACTCTCAGGACACACCTCCAGAAAACAGCTCACTTCCCAGGGAAGAACTGTGGACCCTGACCACCAAGGGTGCTCATACAACAGAAAGTGGCTCATCATCTGGAGATCTATCATCAGAACCGGTGTCCTTGTCCAATGACCAGACTGACAGTCTGATGATAGCTTGTACCCACAGACACTGCCCAGGCTGGAAGAGAGTGATGAGGAGAGTGGTGAACTGTGCAGTAAAACTGTGCTGCTGCATGCCAGTCCAGAGGAAAGGTCAGGTCTCCAGGAACAAAGTAGTTCCAATCAAAGGGAAGAATGGCAAGACACCTGAAGCCAGGAGGTGAGGCACTGAGATGTATTTGTGCATTGACCTCATCTACACTGTGTTTTTCAGCTAACATAATTGTGTGCTGGCATGGGGTGTGTGATTTAACTTGTCTGTCATCTCAAGAGAACAAGTCCTCAGGATTTATTCATGTAGACCTTGGACATCAGAGGGACAACCAGGGCTGGAGCAGGGGGAGAAGTGGTGATGAAAGGAGACAAAAGTCAAGACCCAAGGAATTGCCCTGCCCTGCCTTCCCTGCCCTTGCACCCTGCCCTGCCATGCCCCCTGCCCTGCACTGCCCTGCCCAGAAGTGTCTATGCTGAGGAGGTGGTCTTCAGTAAAGATGAGTGAATGTCACAACCAGATAATTACAGGTCAGGCTAGCCCACTCATATCAAGGTTGAGTTCACAAAAATGAGAATGCAAGCCCCCAGTTACAGCTCTGTGGGTTATGTCTCTAAGGCAGCCCCCCTCTGTCCTGTCCACAAAGACCAAGTGGGGTGCATGTGTGTCAGTCCTGGAAACCAATATCACACAAAGCTTGAGAAAGCCTCATCTGGGCACTGGAGTGCTGTGTTCCCTCTCCTGATGCTGCCCCTAACCATCTAGCTTCCTGCTTCTCCGTTCTTGATCTTCTTGCAACATGCAGCAGGAAGAGGAGAGATGGATGGGCTCATCTTGATGTGGAGTCTCCCAGCCTCCTCCAGTTCCTCCCTGAGCCTCCTCAGGCCTTTCTGCCTCCATCTGTGTCCCACAGCCTGCTTCCTCCAGACCTGAGTGGTGTCCTCTCTTCCCACCCTGTGTCCCTGTCATTGCTCAGAGGTCACAGGTAGATTCCCGTCCTTAATGTGATTGCCATACCAACAGCTCTAGTAGAATATCTGCTAGGGCTATGAAAAAGTTGGAATAAAAATCAAGCAGGGCCTCAGTGAGGCTGTGGTGTTACCTGCTCTTAGGCTCCTGGGGAAAGTCCAGGGGAATGTAGGCTCTGGAGACAGGGCATCAGTTGGGAAATAATATCTGACGTTGGTGACTCAACACAGAAATGATCTGCTCTGACATTCCTTTCTTCAGCCTCCCCCCCCCATTTCCTTTTCCTGCTTTGGGTCCAGTGTCTTCCCACACAAGGTGTAGAGGTCATGGATATAATACAACACTGCCAGGTCAAGGCTGGAGAGGGCTGGGGGCATGAGGAGGGCTTCATGCAGATGTTGATCTCTGATGAGCTGCATCTTTAGGGTTCATGTTTTATGTTCCAGGGCATAGTGTTGATCAGGGACTGAATTCATGATGAACACAGACTTGGAAAATGAACTTGTGAACACCCATCTACCCAGCAATGTGAAGGGGAGCCCACACAGGCCGAGGCATAGAAACTGAGGCACATAGGGGAATGGGATGAGTGTCCCTAGTGAGTGCCTGCATTGCCTCTCAATGGCTATGTGAGCCACCATAGCTTGTGGTTGATTCCTCAGAGTCTGTCTATCTTCTGCTCCTCCAAAGACAGTCTCTGTATCTGTAATTGATATACTCACACCCCCTACATGTGGCTGTGGGGAGAGGAGTGGGGTGGCATGTGTAACAAGACTGAAGCCAGGGCCTGTGGGAAGCATAACTCTACCATCGGGCTGCATCCTCAGCTCTTGAGGGATCTCTTCTTTTCTTTTTCCATCCTGAAATGGTGTTTCACTCTAGCCCAGACTGCACTTGAACCCATGACCTTTCTGTCTTCCTTCTCCCAGGACCTCCTGATGGTCTGAATCATTGCCAGGGGGTTGAGGACTGAGAGACGCCAGGAACTTTACAAACTCGCACATCTGTGTCTAGTATAATCTGTATTTTCCAGGGGTGTCCACATTTTGACATTGTGATAGACTTCATGTACATATGTGTTGGATTAGTCATAGTTCCTGGGATGCCTGTGGACCTTGGGTCACAGGCTAGACACATCTATTAAGGGTAATATTTCAAATGGTTATTGGTAAGCAGCAGAACTATTAAAGGTAGGGTGTGTTTTGACCCTAGTCCCTTCCTGTTCCTGGTCTCTGCTTCCTGGGCCACCTTAAGATGAGGCACTTGACTTACATACCGCAAAGAGGGATTATGGATGGACACCCAGGTGCTCCCTTTGTAATGAGAGGGATCAAGCAGAGATAGGGCCCCCGAGTCTGACGGATTATGAGCTATCCTTGGACCCAAAGCAACATCTCTATACCAGTAAATGAAGGGGTGGCTGGAGCCCATCAGACCAGAGGCACATGCCAGTCTTTACAATGGACCACAGCTTGGGATAGACTGGAAGCCACATCATTCTCCAGGCCACTAGTGTGAACAAGCAATGATGCAGAATCTCCTCACCAAAAGAGTGGCTTCGTGTTCTAGGACCTTCCTGAGATGAACGGGATGTGTTGGACAAAGCACACTTCATGGGATACAAAATACAGAGCACAGAAAGGTGTGGAAGGTCTGCCCACCAAGGGTGAACTCAAGTTGGTCTGGTATCCAATGGCTTGCTCCCACAGTCCTCCCACAAGTCTCATAGCCCCCGAGCTTTTCCTTTCGGTTTGGTACCTATTACCAGGATGTGAGGTGCTTGGAAGTTACTTTTCACACATACTCAGTTTTAGGCCGTTTCCCTTCTCCGGATCTCAGGCAGATTTCGGTGAAGCATCCTAGTAGGCAAGGCCGTGGAAAGGGTCTGAAAGGGGGTGGGGGGGGCGGGTCCGAAGGCGTTGCTAAGGGACCAAGGCCAGGCAGGGACGCACTCTGAGGACGACACTGACCCGCGCCTCCTGATGACGCATTTGTCCTGCGCCGTCGCTGCCACACCCAGCCAGATCCGCGCCTCTTTCCACTACGCACGCGCCACACTTGCCGGAAGGGGCGGTACCTCTGCCTAGGAGGTCTAGTTGGAGGTTTGTAGCCAGTCAAGGTGTTTCTGGTTCCAGGAGTTAGTGATCTGCGGATCTCCTTCATAGTCTGAGGGAGGAGACTGAGGGCTGGAAGTCATTACAGGCTGGGAGCCGGGGAGGGCGCTTTTGGATCGTGGTGGAACAAGACACTACAGAACCTTGATAGCTGAACATAGGATTAATGTGTACAATATAAAGAAACTCATAAAATGAATAACTAGAAGTAAAGTGATGGGCTACGGATATGAGAATAGTTTTCAAAAGATGGGGTCCAAATGCCCAATAAACATAAGAAAAATGGTTGACCAGTAACGATTACAGAGATGGAAACCAAGTTGAGAATTTGTCTCAGCCCAGTCAGAATAAGCATGTCAACTGGTCTTGGCCTGTGTTCTAGAAAGAACCGGAGGATGTGGAAGATGGCTGGGGCTTACGTTAGCAATAACATATTCTATTGGTTTTTCTCATCTTTGAAGCAAAGAACCACATAACATAGTAAATGCCTGCGAAACAGTGGAAGAGATTTTTACCACTTGGATCATCTGCCCCCACGATTTCCCAGCCATGGCTGGGGTGTGTATCCATTGCCGGGATAAGCTTTTATGTGCATTAAAGATGACCACATGTTACAGAAAGTACAACCTGTTGTTCTTTTGTTACAGTTATAGGAAAAAGCTGGAGAAGAGGGAGTGTCCTGAGTAGGGGTACCAAGGTAAGGGACCACGTGGGAGAGCATAGCAGGTTCCATAGCAGACAAGGGGGCGGAGGGAATAACACGCCAGGCAGACTGAGCTTGAATGAGAAGTTTATTTAGAAGGGGGAGTGACGGGGAAAGTAAAGAGACATAGAGACACCAGAACAGAAAAGAATAGGGAGAGAGAGGGGGGGAGGGGGGAGGAGGGGAGGGAGAGAGGAGAGAGAAGAGAGAGAGAGAGCTGGAAAGAGAGCAAAGAGAGAAAAGCAAAGAGAGTGGTGTAAGTAGGCGAGGGTCTGTCTTTTAAAGGGGTCCATTACACCTGCCCACAGACTCATGGAACCCTGGGCTGACCAGGGTACTGCCTGAGTGCATTGTGCCAAGTGACAGGGGTAGGGCAACATAATGCCTGAATCCTTACACTGCCAACTACTACTTCCTCTTATGTCAAATGCATTGTAAAACTTGTACAATTGTTAGTGAGTTCAAGTGAAAGGATTACCTACTAGGGAAGAATTCTAGTCCTCTCGCGCATTGACTCTCAATGGATTGGATAGACTCAATAGACACATGATTTCAGTGTGTGTGTGCTGTATACATATACTGAAAAATATTCATTTACTGTATCAGCCAAGCAAATGTGAACTCAAAAACAGATTAATTGGTTTTAAACTTATGATACATCTTTTAGTATGTTCAAGAGCTAATGTTGTTCCCTTGTAATTTTGATAGTAAACTTTGGATAAGAATTTGTCCTGGGGCCGGGCTAGGCGTTGGTGGTGCACGACTTTAGTCCCAGCACTCGAGAAGCAGAGGCAAGGCAGATCTCTGTGAGTTGGAGGCCAGCCTGGTCTACAGAGCTAGTTCCAGGACAGTCTCCAAAACAATGCAGAGAAACCCTGTCTCGAAAAACAAAAACAAAAACAAAAAAAAACATTGTCCTGGCTAAAAACTGGCATATTGTTTATGGTTGAGTGTCCACCATGAGAGTAGCTATTCATCATGAACTCCACTTCCTTCTTAAGCATTTAGCATTTTTAAAATTTCCTCAAGATCTTTAAGATACTTGCATCACTAACTGTCCTATTTTATCGCTAAAGAAAAAAGAGGAAAGCAATATATTATTGTGAATTAAGACATAATTCCCCTGTTAATATGTATACTATAACATAGTATTTCAAATTAGTAATAATAAGTTTGCTCTAACTAGTTGCTTTATTAAAAAACAAACAGCTGAAACTAGTATTTCTCATGACACAAATGAACTAATTATATATATATCTCAGAATGAAAAGAAAAAGTACCCCAAGAAGAAAGTTCCCTCATAGGACTACACAGAAACCATCCTCTGGGTAGAGGAAATGCACGGGGTGGGGGCATAGCTGGTAAGGCTGGCAGCTTCTGAAAACTTTACTGCAGATCTGTCTCCTTTCATAGCCCCACCAAGGACTGCCACTCCTGAAGGAACAGAAATGCCTGAACAAACATCCATAGCACTTGTCAAGTCCTGGGCTCGGTGTGGCTGTCCATCAGTGAATGAGTGGAAAAACAAAACATGGCACATACACGCAGACCCTGACTCCCTGTGGCACACACCCATTCTCTATGATTGGTCCCAAGGTGTAATCAACTGAAATCTATTTTATGGTGAGTAATGCCTCTCCTGTCCTGTGAGACAGTAGGCATGAGAGCCAAAGTTACCTTTTAAGTTTTAATTACTATGCCTAACAGACCAATGAAACAACAACAAAAACAAAAACAAAACAAACAAACAAACAAAAGCTTCTGATCTGCAAGCCCCTTGTCCAAGGACAGATAGTTCTTGAAGTGCTAGAGGCTATTGTTTATGGGAGATAATCAGCCATGAATTTTTTTCACTCCCCTAAACAAGTTTGTCTGACCCATCTGCACTAAGATGTCCTTGATCACATGTGGGCAGGAGGTTCACAGGCTGGAGGTATGCCAGGATGTATGCTTGCCCCTGATTGGACCTGGACTTGAATTATGGGTTCTTCTTCTCCTCCTCCTCCTCCTCCTCCTTCTCCTCCTCCTCTCCTCCTCCTTTTTCCTCTCCCCCCTCCTTTTTTTTTTGTTTTTGTATTTTGAGACAGGGTTTCTCTGTGTAGCTTTGTAGACCAGGCTGGCCTTGAACTCACAGAAATCTGCCTGCCTCTGTCTCCTGAGTGCTGGGATTAAAGGTATGTGCTGCTACCACATAGCCCATGTTTTTCTTCTTAAGCAGATACAAACTGATTCAGGAACATTTCCCCGGGAACCTGGGTATGGACTTGGCCAGAACCCATCCACCTGGCCAGTATATAATTAAAGCTTGCTTCAGATTTGGTTTTAAACCGTGATAGTCAAAAGTGTTATTCTTGATTGGTGAGATTAACATAGGCTTTTAAGAGCAAGGTAAACTAGAAAGGATGGAGTTACATGAAGGGCCTAAACTGGACACAAAGGAACTCCAGGACAGACCAGGAACTCCCACCTTAGTCTCCAGGATAGTTAATTCCTGGAAACAACAGGCCAACTTCAAAAAAAAAAAAAAAAAAAAAACCGAAACCACAGAATATTCCCTCCCAGCAATGATCAATAAGAATAACTGGTAAACAAATATCTCATGCCAAAATAAGACTTTGAGAAACTTCCCTAAATGTCAACCAATCAGGAATCAACCCATACCTCTCCCCACCGGGAGATGTAACCCTGCAGTTTTTGCCTTTAAATACCCCAGCAGTAGACTAGGAAGGCACCTCCTCTGGTGGCTGCTGCATCAGTGTGCTAGACAAGTTCCCTACAGCAGTTGGATAGATCAATAAACCTTGCTTTTGCAGTTCAGTGAGTCTGTCTCCTCGGTGGCCGTTGGTGGCCTCGGTGGCAAGTCTTCATGACTTGGGCATAACAAAGCTCAAGTATTCTCTCCCTGTGTGTGACAGGAGCCCTTCTTATTCCATTTTCACATGCAGCATTTGGTTTCTTGGTGTCAGAGTTGCAAGTCAGAGCTAAATGTGAGTTTAAAAGAAGTTAAATTATTGAAATAGAAATAAGCATGTAGCTCAGTGATGGAGTGTTTGTCTAGCAAGTGTATAGTGAGGCTCTGGATTCTATTCCTGAAAATGAGAGGGACAATGAAGAAAGATGAAGAGGATGAAATGGAACCAATTTGTTAACTTTGTGATCTGTAGTAAAACCAAGATATCTGGTGTGTATCCTGGAAAGAAGAAAAAGCTGGTGTCAGTAATTTAAACTTCACTTGAGTAAATTATAAAACAAAGCGTGAATTCATTTAAAAAAAACAGAGGAAAATCATTTTAAAGATGAAAATAGAATATTCACAGAGAGGGGAAAAAAAACCAATGAGTATCAATTATGGTTTTCTAAAAGAATTCAAATCCAATGTTCTTTACTTAGCCAGAAATGAAACAGTGACTACCACTGTTGATAACATGAATGCTTTAGGAATATTAAAAGGAGTACAGAGAAGCTTCTCAGAGTGTTAAAGGCTTAGATAAAACCAATTAATTCCTTCAGAGACAAAACATCCCAGAGGAAAAATAGAGACTATTATAGAATCACATCACTGAAAAAAAGTGAATGAATAATGTAAAAAAAAAAAAAAACTCCAGATGATTTCTCTGATGAGTTCTATCAAACCTTCTCTGAAGGTCATGAATATAGTAAGCTGTCCTTCCTTACATACATCATTCACGACAAGCTGGGTTCTTGTCTAGTGTAATAACTAACTTTCTGTCTTCCTTCCTTCATTTCTTTCATTGTCATGGAGATCAGAAGACAACTTGTAAGAAACAGTTCTTCTACCAACTCTTGGGACCAAACCCAGGTTATCAGGCTTTACCTGATGACCATCTCATTGGCCCTGTAATATCATTAAATAGGAGAAACACTAAGTGGAAATGAAAGGACTGCAGGTGGGAAAAGAGATAAAACTTACTGTTTGTACGTAACTGCTTCATGAAGAGAACCCCAGATGATTAATAAACTTCCTCCCAGTTACAGACAATTAGAACAAGGCTGTGGCATCAGGGTCAACAAAGAAAAGCCAGATGCTTCTCTACCCTTCGGTTGAACACTGGAACTGGAGATGCAAACTGAAAAACTGCCTGTATCATCACAAAGACACACTTAGGTCCAGCTCTGAGAAATACCTGAACAGTGTCAGTCTGAAGACATGTGCAGCATACTGATGGGGAGTTCACATTCATGTGATAGCACTTCTCCAACTTGGTCATTCCAAAGTTCACTTGAGAAATTCGAAAGCTTTGCTGCAGTCAACAGCAGTTCAGAGGAGGGGTTCAGGCTGAGTCATCCTGGGCTCCAGTCTCACTGTAATACACAGTAACTACTGGCACCAAGTGTTGGAGAGAGGACAGGGAGTCAGTGGGACAAAACATCGAGCTGAGAAAGTGACCTGGATAAGACCAGTGGTGCTGTGGAATAATCTTTTTGTACACTGTAAATATGTATTACTTTCACTGGTTAACAAAAAGCTCGCTGTCTGATGGCTAGGCAGGATTTTCAGGGCAGAGAGAACACTGGGAAGAAGGGCAGAGTCTCAGGAGTCACCAGCCGACTCAGAAGAAACATGGGAAGTACACAGGAGAGGTAAACGAGCCTTGGAGCAGCATGCCAACCAATAGAAATGGGTCAATTGAAGTTATAAGAGCTAGCTGAAAACAAGCCTAAGATATCATTCTAGCATTTATAAGTAATTATAAATCTCTGTGCAGTTATTGGGGAGGTCGTGGTCTGCAAGCAAAACTCTGCCTACAAATGGCATTTCAATGTGGGGCAATGTATATCCACATAAAACCTAGGAAAGCTTAAAAATAAAAAAGGGCCCTAAAAACACAAAAACAGAGACAAATGTTGCTTCCTGGCAACCACCTTCTCTCAGGTAGGCTAGGAGGTAGCAACAAACAGAGGCTCCAGTCTTTTAAGAGCCCTGTATGGGCTCTTAACAAAACACTTGTATGGGCTTTATGAACAGCATGTGGCATGCTACTTGGTGGCAGCTTGTACCCCAAAACTACCCAAAGATGGGGTAGTAAACATGGCTCCTGGTACCTCCACCATGAGGCTAAGCTCCCAGAAACAAATCGGGAGAAGCCAGCCACCAGCATGCCATGAGTTAAGTTGCACAGTAGTTTAAGTTTTGCTCATACAGACAAAAAAATTACAGATACACAGTAAAGACAGATCCAAATGAAAAAAAACCTCTAAATGGGTTACAATGTATTTAATACAGTGATAGAATAAAAAATAGTTTAAAATAAAAGTCCTTAAAAAAAGTAGTGAAGTAAATTAAAAAAATACAAGCCACATAAAAATGGAAATACACAGAGAGTCTGGATCCTGTATGTTATTGTGCTGTCTTTGAATTTTTGTCTGCTAATAGACATTGGTTTATGAAAGCTGCTAGATTAAACCAACCTATATATTTTTAAAATATCTTGACTTCAAGATAAAGTTAAAAGATGTGTTGCTTTAAGAGAGAGGCTATGCTTTAATTTCCACAGGAAATGAGAGGCTATGGATTCATTCCAGGTTGATATGGATCAGATTTCATTGGAGAAGACCCCCCTTAAAATTCTGGCTACAGACATAAAGAAATAAATCTAGGAAAATACATGCTCAAACATCTTTGCCTAACTTGTGTCCAATACACAGTATCTATTTGTTTTAATACAAATATGTATATTACCTTTACAACTTTATTATTTTTCAAAGCAAGGGGACCAGACACCAATTAAAATGGGTGGTTTAAATGAGTCAACATCTCAGAGCACCTGTGCTGCAGTCTCCTCTGAGTTCTGCATCCAGAACAGCTTCAAGGCTGCTGGGTAAGATGGTCCACCCTCATAGACTACTCTAGCCAGGACTTAACCATTATCCTGATTTTCTCAAGGTTCCCACAAATATTCTAGCACCCCATAAAATTAATAATCAGAATATAAAAAACAATACCCACATTCCCAAAAGATGTGTTGTGGCTATTTCTTGTCATTTAAGGGGTGGGGTGATGGTTACAAGTTGTTATTGATCATAGAAAGAAAAAAGCTAAACAAAAAAGTTAAATTCAAAGATCTCTTTCTATAGGAAGAAAAGTGGCCATGAAATAGGAATAATAGGGAAAAAAAATCGGATTATGGAATCTACTTTAATCTACAAAACATCTATTAATCTCAAAGTATTTTACAATGGTATGGATTTTGGTTTATTGATATAAACTTAAAGTTATTTTTCCTATACTATATTTATGTTATTTGGGTATTATGCTTATGCAACTCATTTAAAAATGCAATGTATAATTAAAAAATGAAGGTTAGTAGCTAGTCAATTATAGTAATCAAACTTGTAGTTGTATTAGGTATGTTTTCAAGGTTAAACAGATACATTTAGATAGGTAGATAGTCTTCAAACACTTCAAAGACCTACAGTATGTTTAATAACCTAAGGCTTTTTACATTTAATGAGTCATGTTGCCTGACAACACATCACATGTCAACAAAATGAAATTGGGGTTTAACAGCTACAAGTACTAAAATGTCAAGATGCTACAAGTACTAAAATGTAAAGATGGGGAATAAAGAGAATCCAAAACCCAGTGACTTCAGCCTAGCTAGCACTAGCCAGAACACTCATGCCTCTTCTGACCTGCAAAGGGTATTGGGAAATGTAGTTTTATGCTTAGTCTAAAGCTAGAGAGCATCTGTATTATTTCAGTAACGGATATTTGTCACCACAGAGTTGTCTGCAGTGGTAACAGCCACACACACTCTCTCTCAGACATCTTTTACAGCATCTACCACGGGTCAAACACACAGCTTCCTACAGTGCCCCCTGGTGAGGATACACAAATTCAGACCTCCCCAGGATTACTTGGAGAGCACCTGCTGGATGTGAAGCACCTCTCTATTACTCCCTTAACCCCACAGCACCCTGGAAGGGAGCATTGCCTCCCCATCGGACAGATGAATGATGGGGGCTCTGACAGGCTGCACATCTGTTCCTGGCTCCATCATTACGTAACAGAGGAGACTTCCTATCCATGCTGACTGACTCCAGAGCTCTGGCCATTAACAAGTACTAACAGCTACAGTCTAGGACCTCTCTGAAAAACTCTATAAAGCATCTTATTTAGTCCAGAGGTGGTAGGGTCCAGATGCATCAGTATACTATACCACCCATCTTACTTAATCCCTGGTGTTAGTGGAGATGAAATGGCTTTCAAGTATTAACATCAGAGGGAGAGTTGGCCCCCTGGGTAAAATGATTATTATACATGCATGAGGTTCAGAGGTCAGAACCCAAACACACAAGTAAAGGTAGGGCATGTATGCATGTGCTTGTAAGACAAGCACCAAGAGGGGAAACTCACTGCCCCACCAGTCTGGTTGAAACAATTACTCTCAGGTTCAATGAGAGACCTGGTCTCAACAAATGAGGTGGAGAGAAATAGATGACATCTGAAGATGGCCTTTGACCTTCACGTGCACACAACGGATAGTTCCCAGGCACATGAGCACACACATGCCTACATCTCTCTTTCACATGCACAAGTGCATGCATGCATGTGCGCGCACACACACGGAAATGAAGAGAAGTGCAGGGTTCAGGATGAGGCTGGACTGTGGTGGTCCCAGTAACAACAAGCTGTGGGTGTCCTCCTTCCTGGATAAGCCCTACCTGATCATGTGGTCAAAGACTTGTTCAACAACTTACTCTCACTTCATATTCAAAAGCTTTCACTTAATCCTCCCTGATATGAATACATGTTCCATAGAGGAGAATTATAAGCACCCAGGAAGAGGGTTGCCCATTACACAGTGTAGGGAAAGAATCCTTGGGGCCATGGGGAGTCATGGGAGACCCAGGAACCCTCATCCCAGAATAGAGACATCATAGTGAATAAAATTGGTTTGAATTAAGTCTAAGGAGCAAAGTGAGAAAAGTTAGAGTTGTCTATAGGACAAACTTTTTGATCCTTCTTGTAGCAAGGGAGCTCAGATAGTTTGTGCTCAGCCCTCCCCAGGTGGCTGTTATCCAGGATAGAGTAAGTACTGTGACAGGCAGGTATGGAGTTCCACTGGGATGCCACATTTCCATGTCCCCAGCGGGAACTTGTCACCTTCGACTGACACTAAAATTACAAACTGCAGAGATGCATTAAAACCCCTCACCTAAGCCTGTGCAGGTCTCCTCAGGCAGAGTCCTCCCCTGCCACGTCCATCTGGGTAAGTGCTCTGCACCCAAGTGCAGAATCAGAAGGTGGTGGGGTCCAGGCAGGCTGTGGGAGGAGGAGCAGTGGGGCCCAGGGAGGTTTTCAGCATCTGCAGAGGGGATGCTGAGCTCTGACAGCGCCTGGGCACAGGGGCTGTGTGCTGCTTGGCAATGGGGTGTTTTCTTCTTAGGATATTTCCTGAAATTCCTAAAATTAAGTTTTCATTGGAAGCATCAATGCTTTATATTTACATTTTGTCTGAATTAAATGACTCACAATGAAGAACTATATCAATTCTCCCTTTTATGTAGTATGCTTTAGTGATTTTAAATTATTTGTGTGCCTATTATTAAAAATTTGATGTTTTTGACTTCATATCTTCATTAAAATCCATACTTTTACTTTTGTTAATTCTTAACTAAAACAAAACTATTTATCATGTAAGTCACCTATATTTTGAGAAATTAAAAATGACTTCAGGGTGTCTGGAAGGAAGTGTCCTTCCTTGTGTCAACATCATCTTGTTGAGGATGCCACATTACTTAGAGGTCCCCACCAGTCATTTCTCCCTAAGTCATTTTATCCTGATTCAGTTTCAAAAATCACACACCAATGTTCTTGACTCATTGTGCACTGCACAGGAAGACATGTCCTCGGAGAGACCGTGGTGGCTGGGACACTCGATATTAATTACACATTGACCACAGTGTTAATTTTCCCTCTTGGTGTCTAAAGAGCCAGAATCCAAATTCCAAGAGCTTGAGAGAAATAACGTTTGTATCCATTAATCTGTCCCCTGTCCTAGTCACTGAGAAAGTACCCCTTTCAAACTCTGCAACAGTGGAGGTGCTGGGGTCTCTGGCTTAGAAGAGAATGCAGATGTCAGGAACAGACGAACAGGAGCGCCTGTCTTTCTTACTGCTAACACACAGAGACCAAGACGGAAAGGGAGAGACAGCTGTGCAGCAGGGAGCCGCCTCAGCCATTATTTCCTCCTGAGGTGAAGTCTGCAGCAGGCTGTGGGTCTCCGGGACTGACTGGTCAGGTCGAGGGGTCGAGTGGTCTCTGCAGCCTCCTGCTTTTGTATTTCAAAAGAGCACTTTCCTCTCCTGCTGTTTCCGGGTATAGTAAAAATATTGGTCAACATCCTACCTGAGAAGTACTCACACTCAGTTCAGTTAAAAAGATGACAGGAATTCATTCTTAAGCTACTTTTCAGAAATAGCCATTATTTCCTTAGCCCAGATATTCACCAGGCATTTGCATGGCATTCCTGCCGTTCCTATACTGGGGCCTCTCTGGATACAGAGCTAACTAACTAACTAACTAACTAACTAACTAACTAACTAACTAACTATAGCTAACATCTGCAGTGGGTCCAAGGCCTCATCCACTGAAGTCATGGTTTTAGCTTGTTCCCATTTTCTTAAATCAGGATTTACAGCTGCAGTCTGTATGACCGACTGACTGTCTCTCCCTCTCCTAGATTTTGCTTCGTTTTGTTTCTGACCTCTGCTTACTGAGACTAGGCCATTAAGTCCATATATTATATAAAGAAAATGATAATTCAAGAGAAATAATTAAGTAAAATTTATTTAAAAGTCTATTAGTACTATTATTACTATCATTCTTACATTATTATCACTATCAATCTTATAAAAGTTTAACTTTTCCTAAGGAGGCTATATAATTTTATTTAGAAAATCTTCATTTTTAAATAGTTTATTTTCTCTTATGGGCACAAGTATTTTCCACGAATATATGTATTTTCACTACATACATGCCTGGTGCCTGTGGACCTCAGAATGGTTTTTTGATTCCTTGCAGCTGGACTACAGGTGGTTTGGTGCAGCCGTGTGGGTACTGGAAACTGGGTCCTCTACAAGAGCAGTAGATGCTCTGAACCATGGAGTCACCTCTCTAGATACTATTTCTAATTGTTTAAATGGACTATCTACTTTAGTTCTGATTTCTTTCATTTTATTCATTTTGTGGGGGAGGAGGAGCCATTCATGCCACATGGGGTCCTTGGAGTTGGTTCTTCCTTTCCAGGGTGTAAATCTCAGGAATCAAATTCATATCACTATGATTGACAGTCATCCCATCTGCACACTGAGCTTACCTGCAGGCCTTCTGCTCTGAGCACATAGCTGGATGTTCAGGAACTTGGATACCTCTGCTTTCCCTTCATATCGTATAAGTTCCATGGTCTAAACAAGAAAAAAATCAAAAGTACCAAGTTTCAGATGATAATTATTTTTTACTATATGACTAGAAAATTTTTATATTATTTCACAATTCAGGAGTATGATACTTGAATTAAAGTAAATGCTTGCACTGCATGAAAAAGAATCTTCCAGAAGATCCTCCATCAAATCTTCTGGTGAACATCTGAGGCTTGGGCCTCCTGAGTCTCAGAAGTATCCCTTCTTCCTCAAGGAGGTATGGAATCCTAGATGCCTGTGCAGCCCATCTTTCAGGATGTGTTTGATCATTTTTCTCTCATTAAAACCCTGCAATAGGAACGGCTCTAGATCTATTGTAATTATAATTCTGTTCTATTTATTTAGCTTCACATGGTGGAGAAGAAAAACCCCAGATCATGTTCCTGCCAGAATCTGAAAAGCGGATGGTTTTTGCACAGGCTTTTTTTCTGCAGTGACTCAAACACATATCTCAGATGCAGTTACAAAGTGGGGTTCACAGAAAAGGCCTAAATGCTACCAGGATACTCTGGCAAGGGAGTGCTCAGACATTCAACGGCTTTCATATTTAATCTTCTCTGTTTCAGGCAGGGGTAGCTGATCACTTATTTTGAAAACTGCATGAACTCTCCCAAGTCACAAATAAGGAACCTTGTGGGAACAAAGTCAGCAGCAGATATTTCCATGACTCACCCTGTGCAGTAAACCATCGTGGTTGGTACGTAGACTCTATCTCCTTTCACACCTGGGGTTTCCCAACACAGGCACATGACTGTCCATATGGTCTAGCGGAGGTGACTGCAGCTCAGCCTCAGAGTGCTTGGGGTCACCCTCAGAGTTCTATCTCATACCCTCAGATTGTGGGTAGAATGTGAAACAGTCTAGATTCAGAGTTTGCACTTATTATTGGTCCCTGCAGAACCACACAAAGAGCACTAGGTCTGCAGTAAATGTGCAGAACCAAGAGAGACAACCCTGGTCACCCACAGACACTGTTTCATCCCAGAGTCTCATTCCTACTTTCCTGCAATCCTCACTGAACTTCATTAAAAGCTGTAGAGCTGTCATGCCCCTGATCCTCAAGACAATGCAGATTCAAGGCAAGCTGCTTTTGCCTCAGGAAACCTCATATATGGTAGGAAAAAATGTTTCTATGCCACATGGCGATTTTTAATATGGAAGAAAGCTTATACTCTGAAGGAACATAAGTGTTGGAACAACAGAGAGATTGCTTCTGGACAGTTGGAGTGGAGGCGACATTAAATGGAATAAGGCTGAACTGGGAAGCAATAACAAGCCTTCTTGAGGTAGCGATGCTGTCATTGACTGAAGCTGATGAGCAAGGATAGATTTGTGATATGGAATCTTCTTATTGTTTTCCCCACATAGTTTTTACCTGCCTCTTTCAGCCATAAAAATGAATCAAATCAATAAACTGTCCCATAACACTAAGGTAAGAAACACCATTTATTCTGAAGCTGGAATTGGGATTTCTGGCAACAGCTTCCTTCTTCTCTTCCACATCCTCAGGCTCATTCGTGGGCAGAGGCCCAGACTCACTGACCTGCCCTTTGGTCTCTTGGCCCTAATCCACGTACTGATGCTGATAGTCATGAGTTTAGTAGCTACAGACATTTTTATGCCGTGGGGGAAGTGGGGTGACTCCACATGCAAACTTATTATGTTCTTGTACAGGTTTTTGAGAAGCCTCTCTCTCTGTGCCTCTAGCCTGCTCAGCATCCTCCAGGCCATCACCCTCAGTCCCAGAACCTCCTGTCTAGCAAAGTTCAAGTGTAAATCTGCATACCACATGCTAGGCTGTCTTCTTTTCCTCAGTGTCCTCTATGCATCCATTAGCAGTCCCCTCATGTCATATGTGACTGCGACCCCTAATTCGACCTCATCTAGTCTTGTATACCTAACTGAATCTTGCTCTCTTGTAGTCATGAGTTACACTGTCCGGCATACATTTTATATATTATTAACTGTCAGAGATGTCATCTTTGTAGGTCTCTTGGCTCTCTCCAGTGGGTACATGGTGACTTTCCTGTGTAGACATAAGAAGCAGTCTCAGCTTCTCCACAGTACCAGCCTTTCCCTTAAATCATCCCCAGAACAAAGAGCCACACGGACCATTCTGTACCTCATGAGTTTCTTTGTTGTGATGTACACCTTGGACAGCATCGTTTCCTACTTAAGAGTAAATGATAACCCCATGATATATTGTATGTTGATTCTCATAGGTCACAGCTATGCCACAGTCAGTCCTTTTTTGATTCTCAGTGCTGAAAAAAGTATAATTAACATTTTCAAATCCATGTATGGGAGGGTAGTAAACATGTTATTGCTCAAGGATGGGTAAAGTTCTCTTAGGATGAGCTGGTGTGCTGCCATCAGAGCTGTGCATCATGGTGTAGCTCATATGAGTTTCATTTAATTATTATTAGTTATTCTTCTTTTACTTTTATCTGTTTTTATAATTTTACAAGATTTATTTATTTATGTATATTGTACTCTATCTACATGAATGCCTGCATGCCAGAAAAGGGCATCAGATCCCTTTATAGATGGCTGTGAGCCACCATGTGGTTGATGGAAGAGCTGCCCATTCTCTTAACTGCTGAGCCATCCCTCTAGCCCCCAGAGTTATTTTTTATTGTTGCTAAACCTATTTATTGTGATATATGTGGATGGCAGACATAAAAGAAAACCCACATGCCAAAAACATAAGTGTTTTAAACCCTTTAAGGTGTCTTGTGTCTTCAGAGAGACATGGAAAGTGCATCTTACATGTCATGGTCTGGATTACCCACACTACTTAAAAATATCTGACAGATGTGCTAGGCTTCAGTCATTCAACTTCCTCAGCTATCTCTGTTTTGCCAAATTATGTATGTAAATACTTACTATTATAATCATCATATAACTGAAACTATAGGAGAGAGAGAGAGAGAGAGAGAGAGAGAGAGAGAGAGAGAGAGAGAGAGAGAGAGAGAGAGAGAGAGAGAGATCTACATATAAAAAGCAGTCCTAAGGATGAATAAACAAATTGCAGCCTCTATGCTGGACTGTTATTCAGCTTTAAAAGAAAAAGGGGATTCTGCACATGGTACCACACAGATGAACATGAAGCCACCATATTGACTGAGTAAAGGGTCATGCAGAACAGATTCCGGGTGGACTCTAGGAGCAGGAAGAGCTAGGAGACCTACACAGGCAGAGACAAAGTGGAATGTCGTTCTCTGCTCTGAAGGGAAGGTGAGACTTTTACAGGTAGAGACAAAGATGCAGAATGTCATTCTCTGCTTGGGAGGGACAGCCATGGGTGGCTGGTTGGGTGGAGGAGAAAGAAATGGTACAAATAATGGGTAAAAATGTAAATAACTCCAAGCAAGGTGCTTAAAATGGGAAATGCTTATATTCTATGTGCTTTATCATAATAAAAATGTGTTCAGTTAACTCAACCCAGATGCAAAGTATATTCTTCCTGAAATAAAAAGGGTGAAAAGACTCTTGAAGTGACAAAATGTAATTTTACAAGTTTTAAAGCATGGAAGATTTTTCCCAAACAATGATCATCTTCTAACAGTCTGAGTCTAAGCCTCAGTTTCTCAGAGCAAGCAGAGAAGTTTGTCCTAGAGTTTCAGGAGGCACCATTGCTTGCTGCTCAGCCTTTGAGAAATCTTCAGCCCTGCCAGCCTTGGCTACATACAGTGAGGTGTAACAATCTGTTTCAGAAACAACAAAATTTAATGGAAAGGAAAATTTAATGGAAATTTAACAGCCTTCTGTTAGCTCCAGTGTTGTGGCTTTCTGGATCAAGAGTTTCTAATGACATTAAACTCTGAAATTCAGCATAGTCACCCAGCATGACAGCAGTCAGTGCTGTGGAAACAACAGACTTGTCATGCATGTTTAATTACAAAACCAAACCAAACATCAAAATGCTGCTACAGTTATATCTTATACACGTGATAGAATTATGTGTCATTCAATACTTCAGAAGATCAACTCAAAGGATATGTGGCAAACTAAATACCACTTAATTTTCCTGACATAGTGACAGCCACACACATACTTTGATTTCATAATTCTGATTTTAGGATTTGTATTTAAAGAAATAACTTTAAAACTGGGTGATGAGCTGGCTATAGTGGTACATTCCTTTAATCCCAACACTTGAGAGGCAGAGACAGATGGATCTCTTTGAGTTTGAGTTCAATCTGGTCTATATAGTGAGTTCCAGAACAGTCAGAGAAGAGAGTGAGACCCTGCCTCAAAACAAAGAAGCAAAAACAAAACAAAAAATACTGGGTGATGGAAGTAGACAATTTGGAAAAATATTAAGTTATGTCGACTCTCTACATTTTGAGCCAAATATTAACAAAATGGAATTTTACATATTTGGTTGACATGACAGAATATTTACAAGTATTAAGAGGTCAATAACATGGGAGGAAATGAAGGAAATGATCAACTGATACATGTAGAAAAGACAAGAAGATGGTGAGACATGTGGGTGCATGTCTATTGTCCTAGCATTCAGGAGGAGGAAGGACAAGGCTCACAAATTTAAGGCAGCCATGGCTGTGTAGTCAGTTCTATTCCAACATTCACTACCATGTTTCAGAAAGAGGGAAGACATGGGCAGGCCCTTCAAAACCGAGACATAGGTTAGTAAATTAGCACATGAAAAGATTTAGTTGAACTAGGTGAATAACATTAAAGCCTCAATGAGATACTTGTCAGTCATCAGAACAGCATCAGTTACTGACTCAGAGGGAAGGACAAACCCAGAAGATGTTGAGAAAACTGTGGTATATCTACCTCCATTACACACTCACCATATGAACTAGCAACCACACTCCCAGTTCTATTTAAATCATGTGAAAATATACACCCTCACAGTCCTGCATGTTAGTGTTACACACTCATAGTCCTGAATGCTAGTGTTACACCCTCACAGTCCTGCATGCTAGTGTTACACACTCACAATCCTGCATGTTAGTGTTACACACTCACAGTCCTGCATGCTAGTGTTACACACTCACAATCCTGCATGTTAGTGTTACACACTCACAATCCTGCATGCTAGTGTTACACACTCACAATCCTGCATGCTAGTGTTACACACTCACAATCCTGCATGTTAGTGTTACACACTCACAGTCCTGCATGCTAGTGTTACACACTCACAGTCCTGCATGCTAGTGTTACACCCTCACAGTCCTTCATGCTAGTGTTACACCCTCACAGTCCTTCATGCTAGTGTTACACACTCACAGTCCTGCATGTTAGTGCTACACCCTCACAGTCCTGCATACTAGTGTTAAACACTCACAGTCCTGTATTTTGTCCTGTATTCTAGTGTTACACCCTCACAGTCCTGCATGTTAGTGTTACACTCTCACAGTCCTGTATTCTAATGTTACATCCTCATAGTCATGCATGTTAGTGTTACACACTCACAGTCCTGCATGCCAGTGTTACACCCTCACAGTTCTGAATGTTAGTGTTACATCCTCACAGTCCTGCATGCTAGTGTTACACAATCACAGTCCTGCATGCTAGTGTTTAAAGACAGTGGTGAGTTTTAAAGTTGGACTATAATTTACATTATGAAATAAATATGACACTTTGGGTGAAGGGCCTGATGGTTGATATCTGTAGGTGGCATGTTTTTATGTCATGTTGACAGTCTCTAGTAGAATCATGTAGGATTGGGTCTTAGAGAGGAACTGTCTAGATCAGGATGGCCTGTGGGCCTGTCTGTGGGAGTTCACCTCGATTCATTAATTGAGCTAGGAGAGCCCTCCCACTCTGGCTGCCACACCCTCTGGGAAGGGATCCTGATCTACAGAACAGAGGAGAGAGCAGCTGAGAGCAAGCACGTGTGCATTCACTCTCTGCTCCCAGACAGCTGATGCAATGTGCTAGGCTAGCCTGGAGCTCCAGCCACCATACCTTCCCAGCTGGCAATGATGCGCATTCTTTCCTCATTGGTGAAGCATAGGGATTTTACAGGCATATGCGCGCGCGTGCGTGCGCACACACACACACACACACACACACACACACACCCTAGAAAAATATAATGAAGAATGGAGAGAAAAATGTAACCTTACAATATGACACATAAGAAATTTTGCTGGGAAACAGAAACCGAGTATCTGATTTTTACCTAATAGTACCTTGCATAGAATATAATGGAGTTTTGGTGGAGAAATAATGACTGAATTCTGTTTCAAGGATTATAAAAATCAGAGCCATAGAAAGAACAGTTAACACCTTGCACCTGAGGAGAGCTCCCCAAACATCTCAGCAATAATAGCCACAGTAGAGTCAAAAGTGAATCCAGGCCCTCACCTGGCTTCTGAGCGAAACTGCGGTTGGCTCTGGGGCGCTAAAAGATGCTGGGGACTGCATTCCTTGATGATTCCTCAGTTGTCATACCTGGAAAGTTAATTCCATACAGTGTTCAAGACAGCTGCATTATAAGTATTGGCTGCTTATAAAATAAATGTTAGGAGCTTTCTTTTTTGCCATTTAAAAATTTTTTAATTTCATTTTACATTCCAACCACACTTCTCCTTCCACATCTCCTCCTGAGCCCTTGCCTCCTCCCACCCCTCCTCACCTCCCCACAGCCCACCTCCAGTCCACACCTCCTCACTGGTAAGGGCTCCCATGCAGACTTAACCTAGTCTGGCACAATACGTTGGGGCAGGGCCCGGTCCCTCTCCCGTACACTAACTGTTGCACATGGCATGTTTGCTTAGTGGCATACCTTGGCAGGGTCTGCTACAAGGTATCCACTTCACAGACCCCTCCTTTAAAAAAAAACACCCTTTCAAAAGATATCCTGCCAATCTGGAGCTAAGAAATACCACAAAGTCACACCACACAACAAACCTCACACACAAGATTTATTGGAAGGGAAATCCCCCAGGAGGGTGGCTGTCTTTGCTCCAGTGAGAAGTAGCAGGGAACTGAAGAGAATGCAGTGTTTATGTACAGATCCTTGGCCTGGGATATGTGGGTTTTTGTGACCTGATCTTAGGGCAAACTTAGAGATTGGTGGGATTCTGTAGCTTAATGTTGGGGAATTTAAGTACTTGTCCCTTACAGCTCTCTTCCTCCCCACCCAGCTGTAGAACTCCCATGCTCTCAAGGTTGATCAAACAAGGTTGTACTCATAACTTTCCGGTGTGCAGTGCCCGTGCCTTGACCCCAGGTGTGGGTGGTGCATGATTTCCTCCTGTGCTTAGCCCACCCCTGGCTTGGGCATATAAGCCCATTACTCTGTAATAAAAGGCAGCAGCTTCCTCTTCACTTCTCATGGTGGTCTGTTAAGTGTTTCAATCCCTACACCCTCCGCCAGGTCAGTTCTCTGGCTGCATGGGTGCGGCAGCCTGATCTTGGGGAAAGCTCAAGGATTGGTGGGATTTCAAGTCCTTGCCCCTGGTATTGGGGTCAAGTCAGGGTCAGGGTGTTCTTTCCCTGGCCCCTTCCCCTACACCCTTTTCTTCTTCTTCCTATTTCTTCCATCACTTCAACCACACTTCAGCCCCACCCATTCCTTAACCCCTCACCTTAAACCACCCTCAGGTCCTGTCCACCCCTTCAGGTCTATGTCACCTGACTGGACTGTCTCACCTCTTCCACTCAGCTCCCGGTCACTGCTTCTCTCTACTTGCTTACTGTGCAGATTATCATTTGCAATGTGTTATTGGCATCCTATGCACAGTGTTGATGGGCCCGGTTAGATTCATTCTGAGCACAGTTCAGCTCAGCCAGGACTGCTGCCATCTCTTCACTCACCTAACAAGCCTCCCTAACAAGCCGCTCACACACCAGCTTCCCTGTGACCTCCTTCCAGAAACAGGATGGGTGTCATGGCTGAGAGAACCTGGGTGCTGGAGAATTCTGGACTCTCACACCAAATGTGGGGCTGTCCTCTCGGCTCTGACCCAGTCTGTCCCATCTGCCAAGTGCACCTGCTGACAGAAGCGGATTAGCAGCCTGTGAGCAGCCTGGGTATATCAAACAGGGAGGACCAGGGCAAGGCCTCTCACCTGAAGGGGGTCCTACTGAGCAATAGAAGGAGCCTATGCTAGAATAAGCCCAGGCCTCTGCCTCTGCTGGCCATATGGCCTTATACTTGTACCTTATCCTTCCCCATTTCTCTACAGGATGGGCACACTCTGTAGCACGTAAGAACTATGTGGGCTAGCCTTCCCTGCTACCCCTTACACCTTAGAAGTATGTGGCCATCTTCTCCAAGGTTGGCTCTCAGGGGAATGACTAGTCAAATGATCTTGAGTAACTACATTTCTCATGAAGCACAAATTCAATACTAGGAGTCAGGGCAGCAGGTGGGTACTCAAGCAAGCACAGGAAACTGACTCGAGGTCCCAGGATAAGGGACGCTCCAGGCCCAAGCTCAATAGCAGACGCTGGGCTGCACCATGTGGACTCGGTGCCAGCCCCCTGGACAGTCAGTCCCCATGGACACAGCCTCCTGTTGAGTGCACACTAAGCCTTCTGCCGTCTCTCTGTCACTGCTCCAGAGAGGGTCTGATTGGCCGGTGTAAGGGTCAGGAAATGGGTCTGATGGGAGATGTTATTCTGTATATACGTTTCTCATACTGGTTAATAAAGCACTGTGGCCAATAGAAAACTAGATAGGCGGGGCTAGGAGACTAGGAGGAAGAAAGAGGAAGTAGAAGGCGGAGTCGAGATGTAGCCCGGGAAGAAGCAGGAAGCCTGCCGTGCGGCTCCCCGATAAGACGACCACGTGGAAATACTTAGATAAGTAGAAATGGGTTAATAATTAAGACAGAGCTAGCCCATTAACAATAATGGTAACTGGCCAACAGGATTGTATCAAATATAGAGTCTCCTACATGTTATTGGGGGCCAGGACGCCAGACCAGCGGCGGGCGGGCTGGCGGAAACTTACATGCTACAGATGGCACCCAACGTGGCTATAAGAACTTTCACTTAAAACTAATAAGAGCTTAAGAAATGTTTTAGAAACAAGGGAACAGAGACTAGCAAGACTTATTGGTAGCAACATTTTCTCGGTTGGATTTGTTTTGTTGTAGACAGAGATTTTCGCGGCTCCTTTAAGGGAGGTTTCCAAAATTAGCATAAGCGCAAAAAGCTGCCTGGCTTTTAAAGAGCTCTGCTAACAATTCATTGGTGTGTAGGAGAGCTGCAATAAAGGTTTACACTGTGTTTTTAAAAATACGCTGGCTTGGGAGAGAAAAATAAACAGGATACAATGGTTTAAAAAAGAAAAAAAGAAGTAGAATTAATCCTAGTACTCGGCAGACAGAGGCAAGCAGATCTCTGTGATTTCAAAGTAAACCTGGTATGGAATGAATTCCAGGACAGATAAAAGTTACACAGAGAAACCCTGTCTCAAAATATGTAAAAATAGAAGTAGAAGAAATAGAGTAATAAAAAAGCCACGTAAAAATGGAAAGCACAGAGAAATTTTGGATACTATACGCGATTCTGTTGTCTTTAAATTATTTGATTGCTGAGAAAATAACTACTGATAAAAGAAAAGCTGCTGGATTAATTCAATTTATATATTTTAAAAATGCTTTGACTCCAAAATTTATGCCTAAGGACAAGTTACAGGGGAAAAGGATTTCTATTTTTGTTTCCACAGAAAATGAAAAGCTATGGATTCTTTCCAGACTTATGTGGTTTGATCAAGCCAGACCCCCTGAAACAGCTCCCCAGATGATCCAACATTCAAAGCAGTTGAGACAAAGCCTTGCAGACTACAGCCAAGATTTCTGCATCTTCTTTGGATCCCCATGACAGCGCCCTCTACCAGCAGGAAGTAGTTTGGAAAGAACGACGCCCAAATTCCCAAATATTGTTTATAAATGTTTTCATTTAAATGGACTTGGTTATAAATGGCTATAACCACAAACAATCTTTTTAAAGGTAAAAAGGGAATTATGGTATAGATATGAATACTTTGCTTTGGAATGGATTTTCTTTTATTGACACAATTTAAGGTCAATTTTGTAATATGTATATTTCTCCTCTTGTTTAGGTATTGTGTTTATATAGCTCATTTAGAAATGTATAATTTAGTACAGATTAGAGAGTTACCTATGATAGTCAAAACTTAGCATTAAGTTAATTAGGATTTCTAGATATGCAGAGATGTATTTGAGATGAGTAGGCATTCTTCAAACCTTTCAAAGACCTACAGAATATGGCATTTAAAATGGTTTAAGGTTTTTCTTGACAATGAGGCACAACTGCTCCTGGTAACACCACCTACAGAAGAAAGGAAGATGGACATCAAAGAAACACATTATGGAGTCTGCTTCTAATATGGCAAGACTAGCCATTTGAGCAAGGTACTTCTCTTGTCTAGACTGTTTGATTTTATGTTGTAGAAACTGGACATGCAGGACCCAGAAAAAGGTGACTGCTGATTCAAGATGGACATTGCTACAGGATTCCTGCTTCATGGAAGAGGCTGCCAGACAGCTAGACAGTCTACAGGACACAGAGAAAAGTTTCCTGCCTTGTTGAGGAGTCTGGAGACACACTATGGCCTATGGGCTGAAGATGGAACATTACAGAAGAACTTCGGGTGACTGACCAGGCAATGAGTTGTCTCTGTCATTTCTAGAGTTTATATATTATCCTTCTGTGGTCTTTGAAGAGTTAAAGACAGATAGTTATGCTTATAGTTTTCCTTAGTTAGGATTAAAGATAAGTTACATATAGGACTTTAGACTCACAAAGATAGGATTGATGATATTTTCTTTAAGTCTTACAAAATGTTAATGGACTAAATATTGTTAACTGTGATTCTTATTTGATAACTGTTATATGGTATATTTTGCTATGTTAAGGTTAAACCCCTTCTTTTACTTTAGACAGAAAAGAGGAGATGATGGGAGATGTTATTCTGTATATATGTTTCTCATACTGGTTAATAAAGCACTGTGGCCAATAGAAAACTAGATAGGCGGGGCTAGGAGACTAGGAGGAAGAAAGAGGAAGTAGAAGGCGGAGTCAAGATGTAGCCCGGGAAGGAGCAGGACGCCTGCCGTGCGGCTCCCCGATAAGAGGACCACGTGGAAATACTTAGATAAGTAGAAATGGGTTAATAATTAAGACAGAGCTAGCCCATAAACAGTAATGGTAATTGGCCAACAGGATTGTATCAAATACAGAGTCTCTGAGTGTTATTTGGGGCTGGCGCGGCTATAGGCCCACGTGGCGGCAGGACCGGGAGGCCGGTGGGGAGACCTGCCGTAACATGGGTCACATTGAGTTAGGTCTACAAGGAGGAGGGAAGGGCATTCCAGGTAGAAGGAACAGCATGTGCATCACCAGAAAAGGACCCCAGGCTGTCTCCGAACTGTGCAAGTCATGCTACTTCAGGAGCTTGTCTGGTCCAGCAACTCAGTGTCCCTGTCCTACAGAATTTCTGGAAATTTTGTTAAATTGTTTTATAAATATGCCAGGAGCAATTATAAAGAATTCAAGTTATATATAGGATCATATCATCTTCATGTGAGGATATTTTGACTCCTTTCATATTTGTATCCCCTGATTTCTTTCTCTTACCTCATTGCTTTATTAAACTGCCAGTCCTGTACTGAATGGGAGGGGGCAGAGCAGACATTCTGTCTTGTTCCTGACTTGAGAGGAAATGCTTTGAGTTTTTCTCCATTCAGCAAGATGTGGACTGTGAAATGTGACCCCTGTATCCCCACATTCTCCAGGGCCTTTATCATGAAGGGATGTTGGCTTTTGTCAAAGGACTTCTCTGCATTAATGAGATGATTATGTGGTTTCTGTCCTTGAGTCAAATTACATGCTGGATACGTTCATTGATTTACATATGTTGAACCAGCCCAGTGCCTCTAGGATGAAGCCAACTTGGTCAAGGTGAACAAACTTTCTGATGTGTTCTTGAATTTGGTTTACAAGGATCTTATTGAGATATAATTTTTTTTGGGGGGGGGTTGGGCCTCTGTATGGTTTTGGTATCAGGGTACTAGTTGGAAATGTTCCTCTGTTTACTATTATGGGATACTCTGAGGTGTGCTGGTGCAAGTTCTTTGAAGACCTAGAAATTCTGCACTGAATCCACCTGGCCCTAAGTTTTGTTTAGCCAATAGACTTTTAGATACTGCTTCCATCTCACCAGATGGTGTGAGTCTATTTAAAGTACATATTTCATCTTGGTTCACTTTGGTAAGCCATGTAGATCTAGAAATTCATCCTTTTTTTTTTTTTTAAGATCTTCCAGTTTGGTGGCATATAGTGGCTTACATTTTTATTTTAATTAAAATATTGTTTAATGTATATGACTATTTTTCCTGCATGTGTATCAGTGAAGAGTGTGCATTTCTGGTACCCATGAAGCCAGAAAAGAGTGTTTGATCCCTTGGAATTGGAGTTACAGACAGTTGTGAGCCACCATGCAGGTGCTGGGAATTGAATCCTGGTCTACCTGAAAAAGCAGCCAGTGCTTTTAACTGTTGAGCCTTCTCTCTAGCTCTCTCATTTTTAGTCAATTTGGCTAACCCTGTTCATCTTTTCAAAGAATCAACCCTTTGTTTCATTGAATCCTTGTATTATTTTTGTCGTTGCTTCTATTTTATTAATTTCAACCCTGATTTTGGTTATACCTTCCTACTTTGTGGGGGATTGGGGAGGTTTGCTTGTTTTTGCTTTTCCAAGGTCTTCAGATTCATATTAAGTTATTAATTTCCTTCCACTCCCTTCATTTTTTTCCTGGTAAATTTTGGTATGCTGTGTTTTCATTTTCATTCAATTCTAGGAATTTTTAAATTTCCTTCTTGATTTCTTCTATGACCCAATTATTATTCAGTAGTGTGTCATTCAGTTTTTGTGTGTTTGCATACTTTCTGTAGTTTTTATTGATTTTTATGATTTCCAACTTTATTTCATTGTGGTTAGATAGAATGCAGAATGTGATTTCCATTTGTCCATATTTGCAGGATTTGCTTTGTGTCCTATGAGGTCAGTTTTGAAGAAAATTCCATGGGCTGCTGGAAAGAATGTGTATTCTTTAGTGTTTGGGTGGAATATCTGTTAGGTCTTTGGGGTTATGGTGTCATTAACTCCGGAGCTTCTCTGTTCAGTTATTTTCTGAATGGGCTGTCTATTTATGAAAGTGTGGTATTGACATCATCACTAACATTGTGTTGGGAGCAGTCTGTAGTTGTAGATATACTAGTACTTCTTTTGTGAAATTGGTTTCCCCTGCTTTTGTTGTGTATAGGATGTTTGGTGTGTATAGGTGTGTATATTGCAATACCTTGTTGGTGATTTTTTTTAATGCTATGAAATGTTCTTTCCCCATCTTTTCTGACCAGTGTTGGCTTGAAGTCTATTTTGTCAGGTATTAGAACATATACACCTGTTGGTTTGTTATTTTCATTTACTTGGAATACCTTCTTACATCCTTATAGCTCAAGGTGATTTCTATAATTGATGGTGAGGTGAGTGAGTTGTGGATGTGCTCAAGGGGAACACATCTTCACTGCTGGTGGGAGTACAAACTGAGGTAACTACTATGAAAATCAGTATGGTGGCTTCTCAACAAACTAGAAATAGCTGGGCATGGAGTCATGCACTGTGGATTCAGAGGCTAGTGGATCTCTGAGTTTGAGACTAGTCTGATTTACACAGTACGTTTCAGTCCATTCAGGAACTCTGACTCAAAAAAAGGCTAGAAATAGATATACTATATGATGTGGATACATCACTCTTGGATTATACATACAGAATTTTATATCATACTGTAAAGTTATTTGCTCATCCACGTTCATCTACTGCCTCTCTTCATACTAGGCAGGAAATGTAAATAGCCTAGATGTCCACCACTAAGGGATGGATAATGAAAACATGGCATATTTTCACAATGGAATATTATTAATATGTAAAGAAAAATAAAATTTTGAAGCTTGCAGGTAATGGATGGAACTGGAAACAACCATTCTGAATGAGGTGACCCTGAAAGACAAACATTACGTGTTTTTTCTCATATCTTGACCTTTGCTTTGAATCTTCAGATATATATGGAATTGGAATACCCATTGACATTGGAATGTTAGTAAGGAGACATGAGAGGATCTCAAGGAAAAGAAAAAATTCAGTAGTATAAAAGGTTAAAGGGGACAGTGGAACAGGAAGGCTAAATGATGTGGAAGATGAGAGGGTAGATGGGAAATGTGGAGGGAGAGCTAACATTAAAGAAATTTTGATAATGACATGTGGAAATCTACTACTGTAGAAGCTTCCTAACACACACACACACACACACACACACACACACACACACACACACACACACTATTTAAATGGAGTTTTACTGTAACAGGGCAACAGTATCCTTGCCAGATAATACAGCATAACAAATAAAAAACCCTGGACCAAGAATGGATGGTCTTTTTTGAAGTTCTTGGCCAGTGGGTCCCTACAGACTCTCAAATATTATAGGCTGTTGCTAGTGCTCTTGGTTACCCCCACTAAACTTAGTGCTGAGACCGTATTGCTAAGGACACCATATACTTGAGTCATAGAATGTAGAGAAACAATCTAGCACTCTCAGGAAGCTTCATTCCTGTTGGCTAGCTTTCAAAGTGCTGAAAAGGGTTATGCACATTTTTGGAAGATAATTTTACTCAGCTGTGAACCTTGTGGACTACAACAATCACAGGCCTGGCAAGACACGCCCACTGGTGCGGTAGTGGTATAAATGTCATGGGAGTAACCAGCCACTTTCTGCTTGGATTTAAGACCCACTCCACAAGCTGAAAACTATACCTGGCATCCTTATCAGGACTTGTAGCGTTAGGTCCTAGTCTTTAGGGGAGAACCTACTACCATCACTCTTATAAAGGGGCATAGTATTAAACAGATGCTTAAGGACATCTCACTATACTCCTAGATTAGGACATCTCTCAACTCTATCTTTTTGAAGTAGACAGAGATTAACACAGAGACATACAACTGGTAAAGGTACAGAGAATAAGAGTCTTGAGACTGCTTAGCCCTAAAGGGACATCTATATTACACCCCTTCCTCCTAAGGCTTAGGGATTATTGTGGAAAGGGGTAAAGTGTGGGTGTCCATAAAGATGGCTGCACTCCATCTTGGCACAAGGACAGAGTTCAAAGCTGTCAGCAAGTCACAAGACTTAAAGGTCAAAGGTGTGGCTACCGAAGGATGTTTCAGCTGTCTTAGCCTAAATAACAACAGACCTGAATCTGAGATGTGGCTACTCCTGACTGTCAAGGATAAGAAAGGAGAAGTTGAATCTGAGGTATGGCTATTCCTGACCTCAAAGCTAGGGAACAAGAAGTTAGAGCTAAGGTTATTGAACCCTTAGAATAAGGGAGGAAGAAAAGTCTGTTCCTTATACATGATAGGATGTTCCACTTTTAGGTTATGGTATATAAGAGTGGCGAAAAATAAACTCGTCCTATTTCAGTATTGACTGATCTCCCTCCTGACCTTTATTCTGTCTCTCTCACTTTCTTTATTATTTATAGCTAGCCTTTCCCTCATCCACACTCCCCCACTCAGGTATAGACTTGGGGCCGCTCCGTTGGCTCCCATTGCAGCCCTGCAAAGACCACTCCCGACAGTGGAGAAAGATTGCCAAAGTGAGTACAGCAGATGGCTACAGTTTTCTGGACACAGCTGGGCAGTTACACATACGAAGTCACAGCATTTGTGACAACATGTAAGTCACAAGTGTAAGCTCAAGTCAGGCAAAAATCCCAGAATGGTGACAGTGGCATGAAGTCCACCTCTAACTGAGGAGATACTGGCTACTGGTAGCTGCTAGGAGAGGGAGAGTCAATTTTCTTTAGGGGTATGGCCTCTGGTGGGTCCACCATGCGCTAGTGAAAGGCCATTCATCCAAGAATGTATGGGTGCCACCAATTGGCTTAAAAACAAAAGAAAATGGAACAAAATCAGGCGTGGGGGGGCAGGATTTTAAGAGGAGCTCGGGAGGGAGTGAATATGACCAAAATAAATTGTCTGAAATTCTTAAGGAACTAATAAAACATGATTACAAATTAGTAAGATGAAAAAGCAAACACAATAGGTTAAATAGATTCAAACTATACTTCAAAACTGAGGAGGGAAGGAAAAACCAACACAAAACCTCGTACCTAAGTCTCACATCTGATTTGGGCAACATTATTCTAGATATGAGCTTTTTCTTTTTGTTTTGTGAGAAGGGTTCCTGTATAACAGTCCAGCCTGTCCTGGAACTCACTCTGTAGACTAGGCTAGCCTCCAAGTCACAGAGATCTGCCTGCCCCTGTCTCCTGTGTGCTAGGATTAAAGACATGCACCACCACCTGGCTGTAGACATGTGTGAGGACATAAATAAGGAAGGGGGGGTAGGAGGAAGGCAAGAAGGGCCCGGTGGAAGGGAAGAACAAAAAGAAAACCAGCATTCAAAGATCATACTGAGTGCGGTTTTAAAATTAAATGTGTGGAACTTATTCTCACTCAAATCCAACATAAGATAAACAAAATCTGAGTGGATTGAAACAGTTACTAACTTCACACAGGGTTTGTTGCCTAATTGCATACCTGTCATAAGATGTCCCCAAGAGGATGGGCACTAAGATGTTAGTCCTCTTCCTTCTTGAATTGCATGTTCTCGTGAACTTAACACGTTCTTTCTGTTCAGAAGGATTTGGAGCCCCAGTCCCTCACTCTTCTTCCATGTCCACCCCAACACATTGCTGCTGGAAGTGGCAGCAATGCTCAGCTCTGTCGGTCCCTTTCCTTGGACATGTCATCCTGGTCCTGGTTTATTAGAAGGCACTGTTACCATCCTGATCTTGGCTTTCCCTATCTGAGTTCTTTGGGTCTGTCTTGGTTGCATGGCTTTGCTTCATAGATGGGAAGGGCAATGTCTGCTCCATGTCTGGCTGCTTGGAGATTCCGTGTAGCACTTGTTGGATATAGAGACACTGCTTAGGGAGCCTGGGGGTCCTGGGCTTGGGCATTGGAACCTGGAGGAGAGTCTCTCTGCATGTGAGCCTTCTGAGGAGGCCAGAGCAGCTTGGACAGGGCTCAGGAGAGGGCTGGGCAGATGTGGTGTCACACACAATGGTGCTTTAATTAGCTTTGAGGAAGTCACTGCTTAAGCACATTTGTGCCTGCTTTGGTCAGGGTCCTCTAAGGGAACAGAACTGATAGAATGAATATGAATACACACACACACACACACACACACACACACACACACACACACACATATATATATTATATATATGAGGTTTATTATACTGACTTACAAGATCTGGTCCTGGTACATCAACACAGCTGTCTTAAGACTGAGAGGCTAAGGGTCTAGTAGATGTTCAGTCCATGAGGCTGGATGTCTCTGCAGTCCCTTTCTGATGCTGGGATCCTGGAGGATTCCTGAAGAGCTTCTTCAGTCTCTTATAATCTCAAGAACTTGGCTCCAATACTGATGGAGGAGTGCTGCAGCAACAGGTTAGATGGGTTTATCAGTGAGAGTGAGGGCAAGCAGGCGAAAATTAATTTCCCTCTTCCATGCCCGTTATCTGATATGCTACCAGAAGGTGCCACACACATTCGGGTTGGGTCTTCCCAGGCTAAATAATCTGATTGAGAAAAACCCCTCTTGCATTTTTATTCATTCCAGATGCATTTAAGTTGACAATGAAAATTAGCCATTAGGGTGTCTTGTGCTACTCTCAAATCAGCAGAAGGAAGTGCAATCAATGGGACAAGACCCAGCTGTGACGTGGTTGATAACAGTGTGGACTCACTCAGGACAAATGGCAGTTATTCCTGGCTCTGTGTGGCCCCGTGTGCTGGCGGGAATCAGCTCTCCTAGCCCTCTCCACTTGCCTGACTCCTCCACAGCATGAGTGGCAGAGTGTAACTTACAGGCTGTCATCTGCTCTCTTCCCAGGAGACTCCAGTGTGGGTTTAGCTCACAACCACTTACACAACACAGACTCACACATGAAAGCCCTGGGAGGGGTGTTGGGTTTGTGTCTGTCTGAAAACAAGAATGCTTTAAAGTGTCACTCTTGGGGACTTGAGCATTTCTAGTCTAAAATCACAGCACTCTGGGGGAGAAGCAGACTCACCATTAGTGTGCCAGGCCCTGTTTCTGACTTGGAGAGATCAGGACCAAGAGGGCACTGAGTGCCCCCTCTCCTTTCTCTCATTCTCTGGCACCATCTGCATGAGAAGAAACTGTGCCCAAGCCACTCCTGTCCCTTCTGCAAGGAGTTCGCCATAGACTGCATCAGGCTTCTCTACCCAATAGCACTACCATGGTTTCACAGAGCAGAGGTGGGAGCTGTTTCTTCCCTTAACCAGATGGAAGGTTGTAGCAGCCTTTTTTTTTTTTGGTGGGGGGCACCAACCAGCTCCCAAATCATGACAGAGAGACTTATTAGTTATGAATGCTCAGCCTTAGCTTTTGCTCTTTTCTAGCTAGCTTTTGTTCTTTAACTTAAGTTAACCTATTTCTCTTCATCTACATTTTGCTTCGGGGCTTTTTACATTTCTTTCTTTCTGTATATTTTACTTTCTTGCTCTCTCTCTCTCTGTCTCTGTCTCTGTCTCTCTGTCTCTCTCTCTCTCTCTCTCTCTCTCTCTCTCTCTCTCTCTCTCTCTCTCTCTCTCTCTCTGTCTGGCAGCTGCCTGGCTTCTGGCCCTGGGTACATCTTCCTTTTTCTCCTCCTTTCTTCTCTCTCATTCTAGATTTCTCCTCCTATTTTATTCTCTCTGACTGACAGCCTTGCCTATCCCCTTCTGCCTGTCTATTGGCCCTTCAGCTCTTTATTAGACCAATCAGATGCCTTAGGCAGGCAAGGTGAAACAGCAACACATCTTTATATAGTTAAACAGATGCAGCAGAAACAAATTAACACATCTTTGCTTAAAGTAATATTCCACAATAGAAGGTGCTGCTTTGGACCTTAGCTGTCACCAAAGGCCCATGTGAAGACTTGGCCCCCAGCTTGTGGTGCTCCTGGGAGGTAACTAGACCTTCAAGTGGTAAGACCAATGGAGGATGTTAGTCATCAGGGACAAGGCCTTGGAGAAGAGAATAGGGAAAACCTCAGCTCCTTCATGTCCCTCTGTTGCTTTCTGGATTCCATGATGGGAGCATGTTTTTCCCCAACAGCTCCCTGTCACATGAATGTTTCTGGCGCAGCAGGTCTCATCACCCTTCTCAGTCCCAAGGAAACACAGGGACGCTATGTTAGTTATAAAGCTGTTGACCATTGGCTAAGGTTTCTTATTGGCTAGCTCTGTATTAATATTTAATCCATTTCTATTAATCCATGTATTTCCACATGGTCTTATCTTACTGGGGAATGCCAGATCTGTAATTCCTTTGCCTGCTACATGATGAATGCTCAGTGTATCTGCAGAGAAGAGAGTGATTTCCTGTATGTCCTTGCATATATCCTGATTCTGCCCAGCTACATCACTTCTTGTCTGGCCAACCAGCCAATCAGTGTTTAATTCATTAACCAATAAGAGAACATATACTTCCCCATCATCTTTTCTTTTCTGTCTAAATAAAAAAGAAAGGCTTTAATATAGTCAAGTTATACATAACAGTTATTAAGTAAGAACTATAGCTACGATATTTAGTTCATTAACATTTAGCAAGATTCAAAGAAAGTATTCTATCAGCTATCCTATCTTTGAGAGTCTAAAGTCTTATATGTAACCTACCTTTTATCATAACTAATGAAAACTATAACCATAACTGTCTTCAACTCCATCAAAGGCCACAGAAGGATGGTATATAAACTCTAGAATTGCAGAGCCTACTGAGGACTGGGGACTGCATGCAAGGGAGCCTGACCCTGCGGACTGGCCTATCCAGAGTCTGCTAGCACCCTGGTTCCTCCTCCACCTACTAGAAGAGGAAAGCCATTGGAGTATTGGACCTGCTTGCACCCACCAGAAGAGAACCTTGGTCCCATACCCACCAGGCGAGGGAGAGACCCCACTGGTAAGCACTGGAAGAAGGGATGGTAGATGACAGTATAAGAACCCAGTTGGCAACAGAAAGATCAATATGATGCCCCAGAGTCTAGGGACTCCACACCAGCAAGACCTGAACATTCCAACACAGATGAAGCAGAAGAGAATGATCCTAAAAACAACTTCAGGAAGATAATAGAGTCCCTAAAAGAGGAAATGAGAAAACCCTTTAAAGAAATGGAAGAAAAGACAAACCAAAAATTGCAAGAAACAATTCAATGCAAGGTTTAAAAGATGAAATAGAGACAATTAAAAAAAAACACAGTCTGAGGGAATGCTGGAATAGAAAAGCTAGGTAAATGATCAGGAATTATAGATGCAAGCATAACCAACAGAATACAAGAAATGGAAGAGAGAATTTCAGGTGTTGAAGATACACTAGGAGAAATAGATTCATCGACCAAAGAAAATCTTCAGTCCAACAAATCCCTAACACAAAATATCCAGGAAATATGGGACACCATGAAAAGATCAAACCTAAGAATAATAGGTATAGAAGAAGGTGAAGAAACTCATCTCAAAGGTGCAAAAATATATTCAACAAAATCATAGAAGAAAACTTTCCCCAACCTAAAGAAAGACATGCCAATGAAAGTACAAGAAACTTACAGAACACCAAATAGAGTGGACCACACAAAAAAGTCCCCTTGCCACATAATGAAAACACCTAACATACAGAATAAAGAAAGAATATTAAGAGCAGCAAAGGAAAAAGGCCAAGTAACATAAATGCAAACCTATCAGAATTACACCTGACTTCTCCATGGAAACTCCGAAGGCCAGAAGGTCCTGGGTAGATATTCTACCAAC
Source organism: Cricetiscus sungorus (assembly GCA_030556225.1). NCBI lineage: Eukaryota > Metazoa > Chordata > Mammalia > Rodentia > Cricetidae > Cricetiscus > Cricetiscus sungorus. Next base: position 4,966,621 of record JANBXA010000735.1, on the reverse strand, counting down.
ACTAAGAGACTACTATATCCAGCAAAATTTCAATCACCATAGATGGAGAAACCAAGATAATCCATGACAAAACCAGATTTAAGCAATACTTATCAACTAATCCAATCCTATAGAAAGTTCTGGAAGAAAAACTTCAACCCAAGGAAGTAACTACATTCACAAAAACATAGGTAATATATAATCCCACTTTACCAACAGCCAAAAGAAAAATGGAGGGAAATCCACACATAATACCACCACCACCACCACTAAATCCAAAACAAACAAGAATTAACAATCAATGGTCATTAGTATCCCTCAATATTAATAGTCTTAACTTGCCTATAAAAAAGACACAGGCTAACAGAATGGATACGAATATAGAATCCATCCTTCTGCTGCATACAAGAAACACCTCAACTTCAAAGACAGATGTCACCTCAGAGTTAACGGTTGGGAAAAGATTTTCTAATCAAATGGACCCAAAAACAAGCTGGTATAGCAATCCTAATATCTAACAAACTAGACTTTAAACTAAAATCAATCAAAAGACGTGAAGGTTATTTGTTATTCATCACAGAGGAAATCCATCAAGATGAAGCCTCAATTCTGAATATCTATGTCCCAAATACAAAGGCACCTACATTTGTAAAAGAAGCATTACTAAACCTCAAATTGCACCTAAAACCTCACACACTTATAGTGGGAGATTTCAGCACCACACTCTAAACACTAGACAGGTCTATCAGAAAGAAACTTAACAAAGAAACAAAGGAACTAACAGAAGTTTTGACCCAGTTGGGTTTAACAGACATTTATAGTACATTCCACCCAAACACCCAGCACCACATGGAGCCTTCTCTAAAACTGACCACATACTTGCCATATAGCAAACCTCAATAGGTACAAAAATTTTGGAATAACCCCCTGTATCTTATAAGACCACCATGCTTTAAAGTTGGAATTCAACAACAACACAAATTGCAGAAACCCTACCAACTCATGGGAATTGAACAATGTGCAATTACACCATTCCTGGATCAAGGAAGAAACAAAGAAATTAAAGACTTCTTAGAATTCAATGAGCATAAAGACACAACATACCCAAACTTATGGGACACTTTGAAAGCAGTAGAAAGTTCATAGCACTAAGTGCCCACGTGAAGAAACTGGAGAATAGTCACATTAGAGAATTAACAGCACAACTGAAAGCTTTAGAACAAAAAGAAGCAAACTCACCCCAGAGGAATAGACGCCAGAAAATAATCAAATTGAGGGCTGAAATCAATAAAGTAAGAAACTAGGAAAACAATACAGAAAATCAATGCAACAAAGAGTTGGTTCTTTGAGAAAGTTAACAATATAGATAAACCTTTATCCAAACTAACCAAAAGGCAGAGAGAGAACATGCAAATTAACAAAATCAGAAATGAAAAGGGGTACATAACAATGGACACTGAGGAAATTCAGAGAATCTTCAGCTCATACTTTGAAAATCCATACTCCACAAATTTTGAAAATTTAACAGAAATGGACAACTTTCTGGGTAGATATCACCAAAAATAATTCAAGATAAGCTATTTAAATAGACCTATAGCCCCTAATGAAATAGAAGCAGTCATCAAAAGTCTCCCCCCCAAAAAAAAGTCCAAGACCAGATGGTTGCCGTGCAGAATTCTACCAGAAATTCAAAGAACAGCTAATACCAATACTCCTTAAAGTGTTCCACATAATAGAAGCAGAAGGGTCATTGCCACACTCTTTTTGTGAGGCTACAATTACCTTAGTACCCAAGCCACACAAGGACACAACTAAAAAAGAGAACTACAGACCAATATCCCTCATGAACGTTGATGCAAAAATACTCAATAAAATACTGGCAAATCGAATCCAAGAACATATCAGAGAAATCATCCACCATGATCAAGTAGGCTTCATCTAGGAGATACAGGGATGATTCAACATATGAAAATCCATCAATGTAATCCACCATATAAACAAACTCAAAAAGAAAAACCATATAATCATTTCACTAGATGCTGAAAAACCTTTGACAAAATCTAACACTCCTTCATGATAAAGGTCTTGGAGAGATCAGGAATAACAGGAACATATCTAAACATAATAGAAGCAATATACAACAAACCAACAGCCAACATCAAACTAAATGGAAGCTCAGTGTGATTCTTCTAAAATTGGTAACAAGGCAAGCTGTCTGTTCTCTCCATATCTCTTCAATATTGTACTCGAAGTTCTAGCTAGAACAATAAGAAAACAAAAGGAGATCAAGGGGATACAAATTGGAAAGGAAGAAGTCAAACTTTCACTATTTGCAGATGATATGATAGTTTATATAAGTGACCTGAAAAACTCTACCAGGGAACTCCTACAGCTGACAAACACCTTCAGCAAAGTGGCAGGATACAAGATTAACTAAAAGAAAAAATCAGTAGCCTACTATATACAGGTGATGAAGGGGTTGAGAAAGAAATCATAGAAACATCACCTTTTACAACATCCACAAACAATATAAAATATCTTGGGGTAATGCTAACCAAACAAGCGAAAGACCTATATAATAAGAACTCTAAGTCTTTGAAGAAAGAAATTAAAGAAGATACCAGAAAATGGAAAGATCTCTGTCGTGGTTTAATGAGGATCATGAAATACAGGTTGGATAGATGTTTATTCAGGGAGAAATAACTTACAAAGAGACAGATGAACACCAGCAGGTTTCTGGTCCCAAGGATGCCTCCAGGATGCTCCTCTGTCCCCATCCTGTCTCACATCTGTCCCTGTCTCCACCCCCCCAGTGGGCATGGTCAGTGCCACAGGTGCAGAAAAAGTGAATATCTCACTTCAGATTTTCAGTGCTCTTGGATAGGTAGGATCAACATAATAAAAATGACAATCCTGCCAAAAGCAATCTATAGATTCAATGCAATTTCCATCAAAATCCCAGCACAATTCTTCACAGACTTGAAAGAACAATACTCAACTTTATATGGAAAGACCCAGGATAGCCAAAACAACCCTATACAATAAAGGACCTTCTGGAGGCATCACCATCTCTAACTTCAAGCTCTTTATGGAACTATAGTCCTGAAAATAGCTTGGTATTGATGCAAAAATAGACAGGGACCAATGGAATTGAATTGAAAACTCTGATATTAACCCACACACCTATGAACACCTGATTTTTGACAAAGAAACTAAAACTACACAATGGAAAATAGAAAGCATTTTCAACAAATGGTGCTGGCACAACTGGATGCTGACGTGTAGAATACTGCAGATAGATGCATATCTATCACGATGAACAAAACTTAAGTCTAAATGGATCAAAGGCCTCAACATATATCCAGCCACACTGAACCTCTTAGAAGTGAAAGTGGGAGGTACCCTTGAACAAATTGATACAGGAGACTGCTTTCTGAACATAACATCAGTAGCACAGACACTGAAAATAACAATTAATAAATGGGACCTCCTGAAGTTGAAAAGCATCTGTAAGGCAAAGGACACAGTCAACAAGACAAAACAGTAGCCCATAGAATGGTAAAAGATATTCACCAACCCCACATCTGACAGAGGGCTGATTTCCAAAATATACAAAGAACTCATAAAGCTAGTTACTAAAAACAAAACAAAACAACAACAACAAAAACAAAAACAAAACCCCAAATAATTCAATTAAAAAGTGGGGTACAGAACTAAATATAAAATTCTCAACAGAGGAATCTAAAATGGCTGAAAGACACTTAAGAAAGTGCTCAACATCCCTGCGCATCAGGAAAATGCAAATCAAAACAACTCTGAGATACCATCTTACTCCTATCAGAATGATTAAAATAAAAACCACCAAAGACAGTTTATGCTGGAGAGGATATGGAGAAAGGGGAACACTTCTCCACTTCTGGTGGGAATGCAAACTCGTACAGCCACTTTGGAAATCAGTATGGCAGTTCCTCAGGAAAATGGGAATCAGTCTACCTCAAGATCCAGGAATTCCACTCTTAGGTATATACCCAAAAGATGCACATTCATACAACAAGGACATCTGTTCAATTAAGTTCATAGCAGTATTATTTGTAATAACCAGAACCTGGAAGAAACCTAGATGACCCTCAACTGAAGAATGGATACAGAAAATGTGGTACACATTTGGAGTATTACTCAGTGGGGGGGGGGCAACAATGGAATCTTGAGATTTGAAGGCAAATGGATGGAACTTGAAGAAACCATCCTGAGTGAGGTAAGCCAGTCACAAAAAGACAAACACAGTATGTACTCACTCATATGGAGTATAGACATAGAACAAAGGATCACCAGCCTACAATTCACACTGCCAGAAAAGCTAGGAAACAAGGAGGTCCTTAAGAGAGACATACATGGTCCCCTAGAGAAGGGGAAAGGGACAAGATCTCCCAAGCAAATTGGGAGCATGGGGGAAGGGGAGAGGGAGTTAAGAGGAAGAGGAGGGGAGAGGTGGGCATGAGGGAGCAGGAACATTGAGTCAGGGAAAGAATAGAGGAGAGCAAGAAAAGACACCATAATAGTGGAGCCATTATAGGTTTTAAGAGAAAACTGGCATTAGGGAAATGTTCAGAGATCTACAAGGATGACCCCAACAAACAATATAAGCAATAGTAGAGAGGCTACCTTAAATGCCCTTCCCTGATAATGAAATTGATGACTACTTTATATGGCAGCCTAGAGCCTTCATCTAGTAGTGGATGCAGAAGCAGACACCCACAGCTAAATACTGAGCAGAACTCCTGGAATCCAGTTGCAGAGAGGGAGGAGAGATGAGCAAAGGTGTCTAGAAGACCCACAGAAACTGCTGACCTGAACAAGGGGGAGCCTATGGATTCCGGTCTGGTAGCTGGGAAACCAGCATAGGACCCTCCCAGATTCCTTGAATGTGGTGTGTGTTAGAAGGACTAGGCAGTCTATGGGGCCTCTGGTAATGGACCAGTATTTATCCCTAGTATATGAATGGACTTTGGGAGCCATTCCACATAGAGGGATACTTCCACCTAGACACATGGGGGCTCTGCTCCAAATAATATGACCGACTTTGAAGACTTCCCATGGAAGGCCTCACCCTCCCTGGGGAGCAGAAAGGGGATGGGATGGGGGCTGGTGTGTGTAGGGGAACAGGGGAGGACAGGAGGGTGCAGGAACTGGGATTGACATGTAAAATAAGGACTTTCCCATCAAGTTCAGCAGTCACTTTCCTGTGGGCCCTGCATGTCCAGTTTATCAAACAGTCCAGGCAAGAACAGTTTTTTTGCCCAAATGGCTATTTCTGCCATATTGAAGGCAAACTCTATAATTATAGAGTCTCTTCGATGCCCATCTTCTTTTCTGATGTAATTGGTTTTGCCAGGAGCAGTTGTGTCTCTGCCATGAAAAACCCTGAACCATTTTAAATGCCATATTCTGCACGTCTTTGAAAGGTCTGAAGATTATCTATCCATCTCAAGTATATCTCTGTATATCTAGAAGACCTAACTATAAGTTTTGACTATCATAGGTGACTATATATAATCTGTATTTAGTAATACATTACATTTTTAAAATGAGCTACAGAAACACAATACCTAAACAAGAGGAGAAATATACATATCACAAAATTGATCTTAAATTTCTGTCAATAAATGAAAATCCATTCTAATACAAAGTATCCTATTTCCGTTTGTTTTCTTTAAAAAGAGATCGGTTGTGATCATTAACCATTTATAAATAACCGCATTTAAATGAAAACAAACATTTGTAAATAATATTGGGAATGTGGGCGTCATTCTCTCCAAATTGCTTCCTGCTGTTTGGGGGTGCTGAAATACCATGGGGATCTTTACAAAACACAGAAACTTGGCCAACTCCTTGCTGTATTTGTCTGTAAGGCTGCATAGTCTCAGCTGTTTTAGATGTTGGATCACCTGGGCCATTGCTTCAGGGAGTCTTGTTAGATCAAACAATATTAGTCTGGAAGGAATCCACAGCTTTTCATCTTCTGTGGAAACAAGAACGAAACCTTTTCTCCAAAGTGATCCATCCTTCAATTTAAATTTTGAAGTCAAAGCATTTTTAAAATATATAAGTTGGATTAATCCAGCAGCATTTATAATTAAGTGTACTGTTAGCACTGGAAGCTATGCTCAGTGCCTCTTGAACCTTTATGAGTAAAAGCTAAGTCTGCTGCCAGCTTCTTATACATCCATTTTTGTTTGGTATCGGGCCTCTTAAAAGAGCCTTGCATTTTTTTGTCACTTATGCTGAATCATGAAACCTCCCTTAAAGGAGCCTCTCTGCTTGTCTCTAGCAAAACAGAACCCACCTGAGAAAATGCTATTACCAAGACCTGTGCTTGTCTCTGTTCTTTTGTTTCTAAAATCCCTTTTTAAGTTTTTGTCAGGTTTATGTGGAAATTCATGCCATGCCACAGGTTGCTGGCAACATTCTATAACGTGAGCTTTCTGGCCTGGCAGGTCCTACCATGCTTCTCAGTCCCAAAGAAGCAGAGGGACATTATATTCGTTATAAAGCTGTTGGTCACTGGCTAAGGTTTCTTATTGCTAGCTCTGTCTTAATATTTAACCCATTTCTGTTAATCCATGTATTTCCACGTGGCCTTATCTTTACTGGGGAATGCCAGATCTGCAACTCCTTTGCCTGCTACATGATGACTGGTCAGTGTCTCTGCAGAGTGATTGCTTATCCTTGCATATATCCCCATTCTGCCCAGCTACATCACTTCTTGTCTGGCTGATCAGCCAATCAGTGTTTTATTCACTATCCAATGAGAGAAACATACACACAGAACATTCCCCATCAGCTCCCTGCCATGGTGAGCTGCCTTGCAATGGAGTAATTTGTCAATCACAGCTGACTGATGGTATTCTGGGTTTCTGCTGCTCTCTAGATGTGGGAAAGGGGTATGCAGGCCTCATCAACTTATCCCACATGCTCCCAACCTGAGAGACAGGACATGAAGGCAACAGCTCCAAGGCAGAGGTCCAGAAACCTTCCTGAGAGAGGACTGGAGCCCTCCTGCCACACACAGAATGGGGTTGTCCACACAGAGGCGGTCACAATGCAGTGGAATGCTGGACAGTCAGAAATCACAGAGACTCACCTCACCTACACAGTCCCACTCAGGGTAGGGCCACAGTCCTGCTCAGAAGCCTTGGGTGTCCTCTGCAGGAGAAAGGCCTCAGCCTCTTGAGTGGCTTTGGCCACTTCCTTCTCACTGCTCCTCCCCACCATCATTCTCCAGAAGCTGGGTACTCAGGCTTTTGAGATTATCACCCCGGTGTCACATCCATCCGTCTTGGTGATGCTTGTATCCGGTCAGGGGAACAGGCCAGCATGTAGGCCAAGGTAATACAACACAGCACCGACTGTGATGGGGAGAAGTGTCCTGGTGGGTCTTCAGGGTGTCCTGGGTGCTTCTCATCACCCCAATGCTAGCACAAATCTTGTCAGAGCCCTTCTTTGCTGCTGTTCAAGGTTTCCCACGGCCATTCTGTCACATTTGCAGCATTCAACTTCATTCTGCAGTCCATGATGTTTTATCTTTACTTCTCCTTCTTTTCTTTTGTCCGAGTGTGTGAGTGTGTGTGGGGGTGTGTGTGCATGTATGTCTGAACCTACAGAAGCTAGAGGAGAATTTTGGGTGTCCTACCCTGTTGCTCTCTCCCTTGTTCCCTTGAGACAAGGGAATAAGCAACTGCTATATGGACCTAGGTGACCATTTTTCTCTGTGTCCAGCAGATGGCGACAAAGCACAGAGGCAAACGTGATACCCAGGTATGCTTGGTTTGTCTGAAGATGGTAACAGGAAATCCACTGGGTCACCGAGATGCCTATTTCCAGGATCTAAGTAGAGGTTGCAAATGAGGAGAGAGACCCTGGGCTAACAGGAATCTGCAAAGGAAAGTCTGTAAATAGCTCAAGACAATCGATTTCACATGGCTATGGATCTTGGGATGGATCAGATTCAGTGTCCACTTCAGAACTCTTAGCCCCCTGATGAGTAGTGACAAGGGAGTAACTAGCTGCAGAGCACACCCAACAAATGAACAAATGAAAAACTGTCTCGGACCATGAAGTTAATAAGAGGCAGAACTGGGACCAAACCCCAGGCTTAGCTGACCCCCAAATGTGTGATCTCTTCAGCAAGCCATGGTCCTGGTTTGACATAAGCCCCATGGGGTTGTGTAATCAGAGTGGAAGGAACTCTGTTACAAGGAGATTGTGCTGCAGTGGGAGGCAAATGGTGTGAGCCCAGACATAGTTTAGGGTGGGAAGGACTCTATCCAGGGCCAGTGGAAGTCCAAGGAGGGATTACAATAAAATATGCGGTCTTCAGATATGACCTGCTCCTATGTGGAGATATATATCTGACTCATTCAAAGGTCTGCAGAGACTATCTGGCCCTCTGTAGCTGTATCTGTATCTGCTGCAGGGCTTAATGTAATCCTTGAGGGATATTTGACAAAGGGATAACGAAGAACCAAGGATAGAAGCCAGGTGGATCAAGGCAGGTTTCAGGTGAGTGGAGACATGGTGGGCCTCAGAGGGTGAACTACAGAGGAAGGACAGGGAGCACTTCTCCAATGTTCAGTGTGTATCTGATCACACACACACACACACACACACACACACACACACGCACGCACGCACGCACACACACACGCACGCACACACGCACGCACACACGCACACACACACACACACACTTGTGCACACACACTACACACGCGCATGCACGCGCGCTGCTGCACACACATACTACAGGTGAGACATGAGATGCAGGGAGAGAGGGAAGGAAGGGGAGGAGGGGAGTGCTCCACCTTTACTGACTTCCTTCCCCAGCTGTTTGTTAATCAGGCTGAGGTGTTGGGGCTTTGGGCAACATGTTCCCTACTGATCCTTGGTACCAAGATGTCACATCCATATTCCGATTTGATTGATGGCCCACTCAGGGTCACAGAGACCTCAGTCACTCTTGGCAACCTAGACACTATGCCACAGTTGGGATCCTGAAATATTTCCAAAGGCTGATGCCTGTGACACCACTGAGGGATTATAGAAACATTTCTATTTGTTTGGTTTTGTTTTTTGAAACAGGTTATCACTGTGTTGATCAGGCTAGCCATGAACTCAGAGATCACCTTCCTCTGCTTGAAGGTAGTAGAACCTTTAAAAGTTAGGGTTTCTGTTTCTGTGAAGAGACGCCATGACCATAGCAACGCTTATAAGGAAAACATTTAATTGGGGTGACTCTCTTACAGTTCAGAAGCTCAGTCCATTATCATGGTACGGTATAATTCGACTTATAATAGGTCTTAATAATAAAAGCCCAGAATCAGATATAGGGGGAAATGCTGAGAGATCAGATAGAAGAAGAAGAAGGAGAAGGAGAAGAAGGAGGAGGAGGAGGAGGAGGAGGAGGAGGAGGAGGAGGAGGAGGAGGAGGAGGAGGAGGAGGAGGAGGAGGAGGAGAAGAAGAAGAAGAAGAAGAAGAAGAAGAAGAAGAAGAAGAAGAAGAAGAAGAAGAAGAAGAAGAAGAAGAAGAAGAAGAAGAAGAAGAAGAAGAAGAAGAAGAAGAAGAAGAAGAAGAAGAAGAAGAAGAAGAAGAAGAAGAAGAAGAAGAAGAAGAAGAAGAAGAAGAAGAAGAAGAAGAAGAAGAAGAAGAAGAAGGAAGCCATAGCCACTTTTACCTTACTAGCTAGAAGAAGAGGAAGAAGAAGAAGAAGAAGAAGGAGGAGGAGGAGGAGGAGGAGGAGGAGGAGGAGGAGGAGGAGGAGGAGGAGGAGAAGGAGAAGGAGGAGGAGGAGAAGAAGAAGAAGAAGAAGAAGAAGAAGAAGAAGAAGAAGAAGAAGAAGAAGAAGAAGAAGAAGAAGGAGAAGAAAGCCATAGCCACTTTTACTTTACTAGCTTCCCAGCAGCACAGAGACACAAGTTCCTTTTTCCTCTTGCCTATATTCCTTTCTCTACTCAGCTATCTCACTTCCTGCCTGTCTGTTCAGACCTCCAGACCTCTATGGTTAGCTAGTGGTAAGCTAAGACCCATCCTCTGATCTTCAGGCACACTTTATTTGTATGAACAAGATATTAACAGTGTGGAGCATGGTGATGTATGGGCAGAAATGGTGCTGGAGAAGTATCTGAGAGTCCCACATCTTGTAGGCAATAGGAAGTGTTCTGTGACACTGAGCAAAGCTTAAGCAAAGGAGGCCTCAGAGGCCACCTCCACAGTGACATGCTTCCTCCAATAAATCCATACTTCTCCAACAAAACCACACCTCCCAATGATACCACTCCCTTTGAGGGCCATTTTCTTTCAAACCACCATAGGATCCAATGGAGGAAACTGAATTATCAAGGGATTGCACAGTCTCTTCCTGAATCTGTCTGCTTCTCTGCTTTCCAGCTGCCACAACCCTAACATTCCCCTTTGCTAAGTAATGTGTGCAGCTACCCTAATAGTGTATGCAGTTACCACAAGTCCAAAGGTAGGAGAGCCAAGAGACTATGGGCTGAAACATTGGAAACTACACTCTAAACAAAAACTTTCCTGCTTATAAGTTTATTCATCTCACATATTTTGTCATAGTACCAGAAAACTGACATAGCCATCTTAGTGCTTTGAAATGCACACACCAAACAAGTCACCTGCTTATTCTCCAGTGTCCCCTACTGGACTCCAAGCCAGTAACATGAATAATAAATGGCCCAGAGACTAATATTGGGTTTCAAACTTCAAGCTGAATATCAGAAAAACAAAGCAGCTGGCTACTAATTCTCACCTCTACCTCAGGCTGAATGGCCCTCCTCAGCGTGGCTGCAGAATCCTGGGACTTCAGTGTCTTCCTATCTCCTCGATACTCTTACCTTCAGTGTGGCTGGAGAGTCAATGCCTGATACTGACTCCTTGCTCCTGCCTAATATACCTTTCTAGTGCTGGGATTAAAGCCATGTGATTGTTACTCTTTTAGATTGATTCAATCTCGTGCATCCCTGAGTGGCTTTGAACTCAGAGAGTCCTAGGATTAAAGCTGTGTACCACCACCTCCTAGCTTTTGGCTGTTGGGATTAAAGGTGTATGTTACTACTGCCTGATCTCTATAGCTTGAGACTGGCTTTGCTTTTCTGAATTCTCAGTCAAGCTTTAATAAATCATGTAACACAAATAAATGAAAGATCCAGAGACTGATATTGGGGTTCAAGTTTCAAGCTGAATAGCAGAAAAGCGAAGCAGCTACCACTAGCTCTCACCTCTACCTCAGGCTGAAAGGGCTGACCCATACATGAGCTCTCCACCATGTCTCAAAGTGCTGCCTCTCCTCAGCGTGGCTGGAGAACAAACGCCTCTCTGAGACCTTGCTTCTGTTTTATAGACTTCTCTAATGTTGGATTAGAGGTATGAACTATAATTCTCTTTTAGACTGATCCACTGTTGTGTAGATCTGTGTGGCCTTGAACTCACCCAGATCTGTCTACTTCATAATCCTGAGTCCTAGGATTAAATGTGAGTACTACCACCTCCAAGCTTCTGGCTGCTGGGATTAAAGGTGTGTGCTTGGCTTCTATGGGTTGTGGCTGACTTTGCTTTCTGAATCTTCAGGCAAGCTTTAATAAATCATAAATAATATATCACTACAAAGTCATAAATAATATATCACTACAATTCCCCTTTTTGTCTAATACAAAAAGAAGGCTACAACTAGCATTAGAAAAACTGTATTCAGTAAGTCTGGGTCTGGATTGCCCCCCTCTTCCCTCCACATCATTGGCTTCCTTTCTCTTCACCCCACCTCTACCCTCACCCACCTCCCAGCTTCTACCATGACAGGTGTCCAAATCCTGTGACAGCCCAGCCACCTCCCTCCTCAGAGCTAAAATGAATTCTAGTACCCAGAACCCTCTCTCACATTACCCTGTCTTGTGACCTTCCCAACAGCCGGTGCCATCTGGAGCTGTATGTAAGGCCAGTCTTCCCACTGTCCCCAGAGGAAGACCTTCCTTGTTCCTTGAATCTACCGTGTTCATCATGCTACCTGGCTGGAGTCTGTAGCCCGTGGATCCATGCATGAACACCAGCTTCCATGCAAAAGGGCTGTACATAATGCAGGCCTAGGGCAGGGAGAATAGTGTGGTTCACTAGGGTTGGGGCTACCTTGTTCCAATCTGGTTATTTACTAGATGATGACTTTGAGTTTGATTTTGGCTTTAGCTTCATGAGCCTTAGTCTCTCCAGGTGAAACTTCTTGGGCCATATATCCGCTAGCTCTCTGGATTGAGGTGCTTTATCAAAGGAAGGGTCAGTGTCTCTGGTCAGAAGACTCAGGCCAGAATGCATTACCAGATGTTCCCAGCAGGTGTCGCCACGAGAGCGCACTGAGCTTTCACCTGCGTGAGTTTTCAGGTTCTGCTTCTGGCCATTGGGCTTCAGTCCAATTCCTAGTCTCCACCGGTAGCTAGATTCCAGAGGATCCTGGAACGTCTAGCCCTCTGTGCAACCAGTCCCTTGCACAGACAAGGGTGAAAAAAGAATGTGTGTGATAGTACTTCAGATGAGGTCGCCACCCCAGCTCCCGTGTGACAAGGCGCGAGGGTTCTGGAATGAGGCTATATCCTCTCCACCCACAGGATGGCCTTTGGGCACCTGCTGGTCTCAACCTGCGAGTTAGTGAAGGATGCCAGGGGAGCGGGATTCCACCGCCCCCCACCCCCAACTCCGCTCCGCGCCCCCCGCCTCCCACTGCGAGCTCGGAGGAGTGCCGCGGGAGCGCGCTCGGGGCAGACATCCCCGACCCGCGGGCGCTCGGGCGCGGGGCGGGCGCTCCGGGAGGCGGGCGGGGGAAGGGCAGAGAGGGAGGGGCGGGGGCGGGAGGCAGCAGCGCCCCGCAGTCCCCGCGCCTCAAACACTTGCCGCGATCGTTGGCGCGCAGCGTCGCCCCGCGTTGCGCGCTTGTCCCTCCCTCCCGCTCCGCGGCTCCGGCGCTTTGGGACAGTCTCCAGCGCCTAGCGCGGACCGACGTACTGACGGACGGCCCAGGGAGCCTCGGCCCGCGCCCCCTGAGCAGGCTATGTGGATTGCCCCGCCGGGCCCGGCCGGCGGGATCAGCACAGCCCGGCCCGTGGCACCCGCCACCAGCGGGGACTATGACCCGGAAAGCGCGGCGCTGCCTGGGCCACCTCTTTCTCAGCCTGGGCATGGTCTACCTCCGGATCGGGTAAGCGCCGAGCGCGCGTCCCTACCGCGCGTGCGGTCCAGGCAAAGTTGGCTGGACCCGGGAGGGAGGTGTGATACCCAACTTAGCTCAGGAGATGTAGTGGGGGGTGCGGGAACTCTGTGGGCACAAAGGCTTCCAGCGAGCGGACACCTCCTGGGCGCGAGTTGTTCCAATGACCAAGGGCAGGGGATCGGCCATCCTAAGGATCTCGGAGTCTGGGAACTCTCAGAAACAGATAGCTCTGGAACTCTAGAGGAGACTGGCGGCTCCATAGGGTCACCTTCCCAGGGACCGCGTAAGCCACAAGCACAGCAGGTCTGGCAGACTACAACCATCCTTAGAGAGCTCAGTTCACGGCAAACAAACAAACACACAAAACAAAAAACTCCGCGCGTGGTGATGCCGGCGCAGCTCTTTTGCAGACAGGGCTCCCCGGGTAGCAAATAGGGAGCTAGGGGCGCGGGGTGGGGGCGTTCTCTGGCAAAAGCATAAACCACCTCTCAAAGCCCTGGCACCGCCCCATTTCCAGCGACCCTCAGAGCCCCTTCCCAAGCCAGAAGGACAGCACCCTCAGCAATTAGAAACAAATAGTAAGACCAGAGATCGTCAATGGATGGCCAAAGACACCAGGGGGAGATGCTCTCTAGACACCAGCAAAGTGAAGCGTGACAGCTCGACCCTGGGGTCGCTGGGGTGGGAGCCAAGAAGCTCAGGCGTGTCAGGAATGGGGCAGTGGACACTCTTACTAGAAAGTGGAAGTCGGTGGCTCCAGATGCGGCTTGTGATGCTTCACACGGTATCTCCCTTTGTACTTAGGAGTGACTTGTGTGCAGCATTATTCGGGGGTCATGGGGGCTTTAGTCATGGCAGAGGTGCTGGTGCCCAAGGGTCACCTTGGTAGGTTTCACACCTGCCTCTACACACCCCTCACTACCTGCGGTGAACCTCTCGTCGCCTCTGGGGAAGACTGGACCCAAGGCCAGGGGGCGTGTGTGGCAGACCCTTTGTGTTTCTCCACCGCCACCCTCAGGCCTCCCACTTCCCCAACCCCACCTCTCTGGAACGGGATTTCGCAACCAAGTGTGTGCTGAGTGGGCTAGGCGGCCTCTAGCCTGACCGCGGATCGAGAGGCGGCTTCTGGGCTCGCGCGCTGCCCGCCTGCGGGTGTGTTTTAAGTGTATTGATTCGCCCATGTCTGGATGGCTTTTCTTTTCCCCCCACTTGCTTTAATCTTCATCTTGGCCCGTGCACTGCCGCCCTGTGCTCACCCACTCATCCAGCATCCAGGAAGCGGATCGGGCCTATTGGCTCTGGCCGGGTTAGGTATTATCTTTTTAATTAGAAAGGGGGTGGGGGCGGAGACACCGAAGACTAAAGAAAAAACAGCAGAGAATAAACCTGGGGGATCGGACACCTCATTGGCTAACTAGGGGCCCAGCTACCCTAGGGGAGGAGGCACGGAGGTCAAGAGGGCGTGGCCCTCTCCTCTCTGGGGCAGTTGCAGACTTTTAACTGCTCTGCTGACCCCTGGGTCCGAGGGTTAAGGTCCCCAAATCCCTGGAGGTGTCCCATTCTGGTAGGTGACACTGGCTTCCGTGTCTTCTACTCTGTGTGACACATCTGGTATTCTAAGTTTACCTGGGTTGTTCAGCTGACCCCAGCCAGCGCCAGCCCTTGGGAACAATTAGTTCCCAACATATCGGAAATGGCACCTCAGTTTGTGCTTTCCAGCGACCCTCTGGGGTGCAGACTGCCTGCCAGAAGCTCTTGCTTAGGCAATGCTGACTCTGAGATACACAGAGGGGGTGTGAACTTGCTCCAGGTTAGAAAACGAAGGAAGGCTTTGATGGAAAAGAGGACCTTCCCCTTAGGCACTAGTAAATAGCTTCTCTAAAATTTGAGTCCCATGGTGTCATTGTTTCCTGGGTGTTAGCTAGACAAGTTCAGAGGACTTGTAGCCAAAATTTGTACATGCCATCCTTCTGTCCTGCCCTCCCTCAGACCTCTCCCCCACTGTGTCTCTGTGGAAAGTCCATTGTAGTAGCCGGAGATTGCCCCCTCCAGTAACTGCCAACCACCACCTTCCTTCAGGTCTCACCCCCTGTCTCTGTGTCCCCTCCAGTGGCTTCTCTTCGGTGGTCGCTCTGGGTGCAAGCATCATTTGTAACAAGATCCCAGGCCTGGCTCCCAGACAGCGGGCAATCTGCCAGAGCCGGCCGGACGCCATCATCGTCATAGGAGAAGGCTCCCAAATGGGCCTGGACGAGTGTCAGTTTCAGTTCCGCAATGGCCGCTGGAATTGCTCAGCTCTGGGAGAGCGCACTGTCTTCGGGAAGGAGCTTAAAGTGGGTATGTAATCATCAGACACCCTGAGCAGGGCCTTCTGGGGTATGAAGAGAGTTAGTACCCTTAGGAGTCCTCTGTGATCCCTTCGCTTGCACTATGCTACAACACCCTTGCTGATTGTATCTTGTGGGTGCATGCTTTGGATTAAGGTCTCCCACTGAAGGTCAGCATTGCCGATGAAAGCCTGCCATTTTGTTGGTTACAGGCAAAGCTATATACCGACTGATATCCCAAAGACTCACTGGCAAATCCAACATGTTCTCAAATGAGGTTCAAATTTAAACCAGTGGGGTCTTTTACTCGTCATAGGAAGTTGCAGCTTCTTTGTGGAAATGGGCAGCTCTGTTGATCACTTAGTATGCACTGGCATCACTGTGAGAGAGCTAAGAATACAGCCTCCTGAGGGTAGGGTGTGAGTGACCCACTCTCTGCCATACTCCCCACCACTCTTTACTGCGGCCCAGCATGCCACAGTACACACAATAGCCCTGTGACACAATCCAGCTGATCCTGCAGCAGTGCCTGGGGAGGGTTTGGCATGTGCAGACATGTATGTATGCCTGAGCATGTGCACACATGAAATTATCTTGCAGAGCAATCATGATGAGCTTGTGATGGGAAGGAAGCAGAGAATGTCACGCATCTTCAGAAGGTCCTGGATGGTGGGGGAGGATGTGGAGATGTCTTCTCACTCGTATGTGTCCAGACGTGGGGGCCCAAGATGTCAGCAGGCTCATTTCTGTTCTGTGACCTTCCCGAGGCACAGGGTAGTACAGGTCTCTCTGGGCTGGCTTACCCACACAGCTCTGCTGCAAAGCCAGGCCCCTTGAATATTCTCTTCAGCCCTAGCAAGCCTAGCAACTCCACTGGGATGTTCAAAATCCAGTCCAGTCCAGCATCCTCCTCATCCTGGCTGCTTCCCCAGTTTCCTTGCTGTCATCAGGGCTCCCAGTTCAGAGCATGGTGTTACTCTGTGAAAGGCCCTTTAAAAGGCCACTCCTTGCAGCCAGCAGGGAAACCATCTCCCACGTGCTGGTGAGACCTTGGCCCCTCCACTCAGTTTCATCCTCTTTCTAAACACACCTTACTGGTTCTTTTTAAGGGCCATAGGTGTCTCTCTAGAGATCAGTGCTCGCCGTAGTCCAAGTCCTCTGCATGCATTCGGTCTCTTGGAGCCTCCCCCACCTGCTCCTTGGCTCCAGCAGCTAGCACTGCACACTACCTCAGTGCACTCTGCCCACTCCACGAGGGCAGGGGCTCTCGGCCAGCTCCTTTCCTGCCTCAACACAGTCTTGCTGCTTTGGTCACCAGATTCTGTACTGACTACAGAGCTAGGCTCTATGGTCTGTATGACATGGACAGGCAGGTGCCCTCCTGCAGAGCTTCCTTCCCAGCATTTTCTGTCTGGATCTTGGCTACATGGAGTCCCTCCTCTTCACACTCATCTGTCCCCTGCATCATCTCAACCTCAGAATCATTTCTGTCATGGACTAGAGCGGATGGACCACCTCAGCTCAGGCAACAGGATGTTGTTAACATCAAGACTTCTGTTGAAGCCTCTGAAATCCCAGTTTCCCAAGCCTTCTACTTGTCACCTGTTAGCTTTGTCCTTCTTAAGTGTCCTATCCATCTTCTTATTCCTGATACCCAGGCTGGGATTCTGACATTATTTTGAACCTAATGGCCTTGCTGGACCATGATGAGTACACTGATGCTCAGAAGGGACTTGGCCAAAGTGAGTGGCAGGGTCTCCCAGGAGAGAGTTCATCTTTTATAATTTGCTGTTTCAGAATGGGTATAGCCAACTCATAGACACACTGTGATGATACCCATTGGGATATGGCAGAGGGGGCACAGGATGGAGGCATGGATCATAATACCCCACACACCTGGCTACATTCTGTGGGATTAACCCCACACAGTCTAAGGAGGAGGGATGCCTCCAGTATCCTGGGAAACATAGGACTGAGTTAGAGGCATGCCACAGTAATGCTGCGGTACCATGGGTGAAAGTGGGAGCTAGAGCCAGGAGATGTGGGACCCCAGTCTGAGCTTGAATTTCTAGGACTCAGGACTTGTTGGAAGATTCTGACTATGACGGTGACTACCAAAGTATGGGTTGCACCTTAAACATTATCAATATTCAGTGCTTATTGACCCACAAAAAATTGCAACTTCATATAAGTCAAGTCTTTCTCATGTGTTAACAAGTATCCTGTTAACTGTCAAATATGAGATTTCTGGGATCATCACCCCCACCCTGGGATTGCCTCAGCTAGTAGGGGTGAGGTCTCTGACATATGAAGTTCCTCTGGCACTCTGAAACATAGGGCAAGTGAGTTGCTTTTGCAAGAACTTCTCAGAAGCTCCACCTTGCATATCTTTGTAGATGCCATTGGCTAGAATTTAGTCACATGGTTTCACCTAGCTGCAAGTGAAGCTGTGAAAGGCAGTCTTGCATGCAGAGCAGCCATGTTATCAGCTCAGGATGTTAGGAATATGCAAGTAGATTATAAGGTAGGGTAGCTAGCTTCTACTTCACCAAGCTGAGATCTGAAGACTTCCTTCCTCCCATCTGCTCCCACCCATCCCTACTATGGTCCTCTGTTCTGCTGGAGCTGCCTAGCTTTGCCTTCCCTTCTGAGTGTTTGGATTTTCATGCAGAGATCTGAGAAGGCTGTGAGCATGTCTAGGCAAAGCCTCTTGGAAGTAGAAATTGCAACCAAGTCCAACACACCCAGGTAAAAAGGGGACTGTTAAAATATCTAAAGAACTGGAAAACTAGGGATGGTGCTAGCTTCGGAACAGCTGGACCAGAGGTTGTATTGCTTTCCAACAATGGTATGGGGACAGCCAGATGAGCATTGTAGACCCAGGACCACAACAGGTTCAAAACCTCAGGAAAGAGCCTTGGCATTTCTCCACCCACTGTAAACATCCCAATGTTTCCCCTAATCCCACAGTTTAACAAGGCTGGGCTTCAGGACATGTGCCCATCCCCAGGGGCAAGATGCTTTGCTGGCCATCATGAGAGTCCACTCTGGCCATCTCTCATGGGAAAGAAGCAAAATGCCAAAGCTGGGGCTTAAACAGCTGGCTAGGGGTTCAAGTTCAAGGCCTAGCAAGGTTTCTTTATCTTGGACTTGTATAAAGCTCCTTCCCCTTGGTGCTGGGAATCTAGCCCAGGGCCTTGCACTTACTAGGAAATTACTCTACCACTGACTGTCAGCTGTTTTGTTACTGTGACTCACCTACTTACCCCTTTTCCTCATGGAAGCTCTCACGGTTCTTTTAAAAAGATACCATTCTCATGGGATTTGACCCACCAATGACCTTATTTAACCTAACCTCCTCTTTAAAGGTCTTCTCTCCAGTTGCAATCACATTCTGGGGTGCTAGGGATCAGCACCCCAGAGTAATGAGGGACATAACTGAACCTATAGCAGTAAGAGAGGTGCTGGATGCCTGGCATTGGTGGCGCACGCCTTTAATCCCAGCACTCGGGAGGCAGAGGCAGACAAATCTCTGTGAGTTCAAGGCCAGCCTGGTCTACAGTGCTAGTTCCAGGAAAGGCTACAAAGCAATACAGTGAAATCCTGTCCTGAAAAACAGAGAGAGAGAGAGAGAGAGAGAGAGAGAGAGAGAGAGAGAGAGAGAGAGAGGGAGGGAGGGAGGGAGGGAGGGAGGGAGGGAGGGAGGGAGGGAGAGAGAGAGAGAGAGAGAGGGAGGGAGAGAGAGAGAGAGAGAGAGAGAGAGAGAGAGAGAGAGAGAGGAGGGAGGGAGGAGGGAGGGAGGGAGGGGGTGCTGGAGGACTGGAAGGGGCTCAGAGTTGAGATCTCCAAGGTAGAAAGGGATTTTGGGTCTGAGAAGAAGGAAAGGAACTTTCTGGCTAGTCACTGGGATAACAGGCAGTGGGAAAACCAAAAGAACTGTGAATAAGGTCCTAGGAGACAGTGAGGAGGCTCAGGTAAGAGAGGGTCTTATCCAACAGGACTTTCCCAAGAGAGTGGTGGGATTCTTTCTGCGTGGTGTATGATGTCATATGTTTAAACAGCTGAGACCTGGCCCAGGGAGACCCTCTGGGGGTTCAAGAAGGGCTTTAGCCCCACTCATCACAATCTCTTTCTTCTGTGCTGGGGACTGAACTCAGAGCCTTAATCACTCCTTAAAACACTTTCTTAGACCTTCAGAACCCCTTCTTTAAATCCATCAGAGGAGTGATGGCCCTTCCTTCTCTACCTGTCCCTGCCCATGCCACACTTTCTCCATTGTGAATGTGGAGGGGGTGGAGGGATTTCCAGCTCCCTGTTGGCCTATATTTTATTCATCATAACAGATATACCTCCTCATGAAATGACTTCATTTCAGCTGAGTTTAATTATGAGTGTGGCAGATTTCACCTCTGTCACTTTATAGTGCTACTCATAGCCTCTCCCATGGGACTTCTCAGACCTCCACATTCCTGCCTGGTTGAGTGGGTGCCACACATGTAGCTCCCTGCCACTTGCCATCATGATTTATGTTTCCCAGTGAAGGGAGGAGCTTGTATTTACTCACCCCTGAGCTGTCTGTTCATGCCTTTTGCCCATTTTCCTGTTTTCATGCAGGTTTGCCCATTGGGCTGGATTGACATGGCAGTACTGACATCATGATACAGGGGTCCAGACAGCTCTTTCTCATGATCCTGTCCTTCCAGTTTCATACAGAGGCAAGAGTCAGGGGCATCCTGTGCCCGTTTTGTGGCAGGGCTGAGGTGCAGTAGTGAGTTCCCTGTTGCTGGAGGGGTTTGTCTGTGTGTATGAGCCAGGCTTGAGAACCTCAGGGAAGCTGTGTGGGGCAGCTAGATGTGCTCTAGAGTTGGAGTCACAAATCCAGGTTTCTATTCTGCCCCATCCTTATATTGCTGATGATGTTGGGAAGGTATGTAACCTTCTCCCCTCACTCTGCCCATCTGATGTGGTCCACCATGCCAGGTAGCAGCAGAACTACATGAAACAGGATGTAAGACCCTGGCACCCGATGGGTTGGATCTCAGAGGATCTCCTTTCCCTCTTTATAGAGTCTGTGTGCTGATCTGACATGGAGGCAGCTCAGGAACAAGGAACTCATGCCCCAGGTTCTATTCTTTGTTTTCTTTTGTTTTTCAAGACAGGTTTCTCTGTGTAACAGCCCTGGCTGTCCTGGAACTCACTTTGTAGACCAGGCTGGTCTTGAACTCACAGAGATCCACCTGCCTGTGCCTCATGGTCCAGGTTTTTCTTGGTGTGGCAGAAAGTATTGGTCAGGCTACTTATCTGAAGTCTTTACATTGACTTAAATTGTGTTCCCAAACCTGCCTGTTTCTCATTACCTCCTGGTTCAAATCATCTTCACACAGTCAT
This sequence comes from Cricetiscus sungorus, assembly GCA_030556225.1. Lineage (NCBI taxonomy): Eukaryota > Metazoa > Chordata > Mammalia > Rodentia > Cricetidae > Cricetiscus > Cricetiscus sungorus. Next base: position 4,945,665 of record JANBXA010000735.1, on the reverse strand, counting down.
CACCTGGGCAACATTACTTTCCTTCCATGCTACTTGGATCTCCAGTCCATGCACCCATGGTGTCACTCTAAGTAGGATGTCCCCATATAAAACACCGTTGTGCTGTCCTGTTGCTCTCAGAGGAAATGCAGACATTTCCCCTACTCCTTGGTCTAAGTCCTGTCTCTTGGCACAGTCTGCCCACATGCCACTCCCCAAATGTCTGCTTATTTTGTCCTCCATCTCTTTGCTCCCCACTCCTTTAGAGATGCCTCTAAGAGACATCACACTTCTGTAGTGTATCCTCATTCATCCTTTACCTTCCCATATCTCCCTTGATGCCTTTGCTGCTCAAGACAGCTCAAGGCTTTCCTTAGTCCCGAGGCTACCTGCTGTCTCCTAGCCATCAACCTTGACCACAATGATAAGGATGCTTGTCTCCCTGGTGGCTAGAGGATGGATGAGGTCTGTGAGTCTCCCTTTGTTGTGGATCATTTCTACATCTCCAACCAGAGCTCTGTGGGGGAGCAGAGGCCTCAGGCCCAGCACACGGAAGGCTGGTGATCACCATGAGCTCAGTAGGTAAGGACACCACAGGATGATAGAGTAGGGAATGGGTCTAGAGCACACCCAGGAGAGACAGTTGAGCTATGCAGTAACCCGCTAACCTGGTGTTATACATCATTCTCCTCAAGGGCCAGCTCCAGGAAGCTCTTCTTTGAGACAGCTGGCCCTGTTCCATTGTGTGCTGTTATATTTCTGGCACTTCCCTTGTGTGGACATTCTTACATGTAAAAGAATGCACCTCCGGTTAGTCTTAGATTCCAGCCTGAGGCTCTATGGAACTCAGGTCCACCAAACTGTGGGACCCCAGGCCTGGTGCAGGCCAGAACCTAGCACATAGTAGGTTTTCATGGAGTGCATGGAGACCACGCCTTTCCTGTGTCTTCGGGGCCTTAGAGCTATGTCTAGGAGTCCCTCACATGGTTTGTAAATGCCTTATTTTCTATTCTGGGAAGATAAAGCATTTCATTTCTAACCCAAGTAAGACTGCATATTGCTTGCCACACATGTCTGTTTGGGTCCCTTGATTCCATGGCACTACTTATGGCAGCTGCTTTGTTTTTATAGTGCCAAGTATAGGATCCAGAGCCCTGTGTAAATTAGGAAAGGCTTTCTGAATAGCCATCTCTCTTTTGTGATCTTTCCTTTTTCTTGCCTTCCAGTGGAATGGGTGTTGACTAGCCAAAAAAAGAGGATTCTAGCCTCACTCAAGAGCACCTGTGTCCAAGTTCTGTTCAGCAGACTTGCCCCCACCCTACCCTGCCTGCCAGTGGTCATCACTGGCAGATGCTGTGCAGTGGGGATTTGGTTTCATGATTGGTGACTGGGGAACTCAGCGAGTAACACTCTTTGCTCAGAGAGGACCAGTGTGTCCACCAGTATACCAAAAGCTCTAGAAACTACTTGAGCAGCCTCCACATAGAGGTTCCAGCTGTGCCAAGACCCGCATACTGGGAATGGCTGCTCTCAGGTCACCCTCTCCCAGATACAACATCTTTTCTATGGGTCCAGACAGGGGACTGTTATCATCTGATGTGATTGGGGCTACTGAGATCAGTTTCAGTCAGCATTTCTCAGCAATTCTCAGAAGACACTCGGAAACTCAGATGCCAGACTCTCCACACAAGGGCAGTAGACACTCACAGACATGTCTGACGTACATCCGGGAATGCATGGTACAGGATAAAGAGATGAGACCCAAAGCCTACATCCATGGGATTTTACAGTTTCTGAGAAGTGGGTTTAGTTAAATTTACAGTTGTTGAACGCTTATAGGCTAAGACCCCCTCATACCTATTTCCCCACCTCACACTTACTCACCTGTCCCACAAACAAGATAACTGTGCAATAAAAGCTGGTGAGTAATCCACTAGTGAGCCATGGGCTCTGCCCTGGCACTTTCAACATCTGATGGGAACAGATACAGTTGGGGTTGAAATGCACTCTAAGTGGAGGGACACATGAACTGTTAACTCAGAGCCATCTGCAGGACCACCTAAGTAGGGATTTGTCAACAGGATGCAAAGAGATGGCAGGGATGGCTCAGCAGTATATTGTGACTTGTACAAGATCCTGGATTCTAGAGAGGATGGGCCAGCAGGATACTGGGGTGATGGACATGGACAACCTGGAGGCTTCAGAACGAAATGGAGAATGGGGACTCCCAAGTGGTTGTTTTTCTTTCTGTTTTTTTTTTCTTCTTCTTCCTTTTCATTAACGCCAGGCTGGCCTCAAACACACTATGTAGCTGAGGATGATGTTAAACTTCTCCCCACTCCCAAGTGTTAGGGTTACAGGCATGTTCCGTCATTCCCAGACTTCCCATGGAAAGGTTTTGCACATCACATCCAGAGCTCTGCTCAGGCAGGGAGTTGTCCAAGAGATTCGATCAGGAGGCTGAGTGATAACCACATTCTTTGTGCACACAGAAATTTGCTATGTCGCCAGCATTATCAACAAAGAAATGGTGGTTTCCCATCATGTGCTCAGGGGATGCCACATTCCTTTCCAAATGCTCATGGCCTCCGGTTTGGTACCCTCCTGCAGGATTTTTCCAGGGATGGGCACACATGACCTAGGATTCAGCCTCAGGTCCACCCGCCTCTGTCCAGCGCCAGGGAAACTCTGATGTATTGCTACCAAGTGTGTAACCTTTCTCTCTGGGGCAGTGGTTTGAACCTTGCTCTCTTTTATTCTAGGGGGCTAGCTGGGTCCTCCTCCCTTGCATGAGAACCCCTACAGGTTCCCAAAATGCTCTGTCTTTTTACCCACAGCCTGTAAAAGTGGAGCAGTGTTTGGCTGCTTGGCAGGATGGATGGGAAGTCCTTTCCAGGGAGAGAGATAGAGTGAGGGGCGGCCAGCTCCACTTTCCCTGTGCCTTTCTTAACAATGCACCATCTTGCCCAAGCAAAAGCTCTTTTCTTTCCCCTTTCTCACTTAGAACACAGCCAACAAAGGGCTTTTTGTCTCGTTTGCATTTTTTTTCTTTCTTTCTTTTTTTTTTTTTTTGCAAGCCTCAGTTCATCCTGGATTTTCGCTCTCCTGACACTATTCTTTGAGATGAGCTTTTTGTTACATGGTCTTTCCAGCTTCCCCATGGTAGATAGTCCAATGCGCGCGCGCGCACACACACACACACACACACACACACACACACACACACACACACTTACACGTTCGTGAGCACACACTTTCACAGGTCATTCATTCAACCCAGATACTTCATAGATCAATAATTTAGGTCCCCACAACATCATGGGTAGAGAAAGAAAACTCAATTCAGTACAAAATGCAGATGGATAAGGTGCAGGCCACAAATGGAGGGAGGAGACATCAGGAAGCATCAGGAAGGGCCTCAGGAGTGGGGACATTTGCAGCCACATCATGTAGATACCAAGCTAACCAACAGTGCCTCTGCTTCAAACTGCTGTTTACAGATCCCTGCCAGGTGTGTGTCAGGTCTCCTAACAACCTCTCCAGAAAGATTGTTCATGATTCCTAGCTTAGAAATGAAGACCCTGAGGCCCAAGACACATGTTACCTTGCCCAGCATCTTGCCATGCTGGAAAGCAGGGAAGCAGGGCCAGGCTGTGAACCCAGATTAACTGGCCTCCGGAGCCTGCTTCGAAACCACCTGGATACATCCATGATACCTCACAGAGCTGCAGAAAGGGCATTTCTAAGCATAGGGAAGTCAAAACAAATGGATGATGACCATTGGGGAACAGTTAGCAGTGTGCTGTGGTTTGGCTCTGTGGGAAGCGGGACCCACAGACAGAGCTGGGGCAGGACAGCAGTTAGAGTGGGGTGAATCTGGCACAACCCCCCACACATGATTCCTAGCCCTTAAATCTCCTGGTTATGCACAGAGTGCCTCCTAACTCTGGTGTGGCAGAGTGCTGAGCTGTGAGCAGCTACCACACCAACCTGGTGAGAGCAATCTTTTTCCATCTGTTTTCCCAGTCACCACACATTTCTGCTGGTGTCACTGTAGACCGCTCACTCTCTGACCCATTGGCTTTAAATAGCAAAAGAGAAAGAGGGAGAGAAAAAAAAAAAAACTACAATGTACTCTGTGGTTTCCAGTCAGATACCGTAAATACACCCAGATAATATTCCGGTGCAAACCACGGGCAGCATTCGCAAAGGGGTGGAGGATGGAATCTTTGGGCCAGCTTGGACAAGGGCTCATTTCCTCTGTCCCCGTGGGACTGCTATGGAGCCGAACACAGAGGGCGTCAGCCAGGCTCTGGCTTCACCTCAGCACTAACACTTACCCCCTCCCTCTTGTTGACAGTCCCCTAGAAGCTCCTGGGAAGCCTTGCTTGTCTTCAGGGCAGCCTGGCAGTGGCCTCCTGTGTTCTCAGTTCACAGATGGGAAGGGTGAGGCTCAGGGACTCAGAGTGTTGGCTCAGAGTCACCCCACTGAGTGAGGTGTAGTGAAGACTAAATGACAAGTGCCCTGTCATGTAGACTGAGCTGAAGACAACTGGGGTTAGTTCCCTGGGCTTCTGTGTAGAAACCCCTGAGATAAGGCTGGCGAGAGTTGAGGGTAAGGTGGAGGGGAGGGAGGGGATTCCTCACTGGAGGTCTGAGGACTGGCTCTAGTCTAGTCTCTGGAGTCACTGGTGACCACAGACAGGCCATCCTCCTGTCTATGGCTCTGGGAATCTGTTCTTTGACTCTGGGGAGAGAAGGCAGCTCTGCCCAAGACAGGATCCTAGGACTCAGATCTGGGATCCAGAACCCTACTCAGTTCCCCTTCTCCTAGTCAATGCCCTGGCCCACACCAGCTAGGGACATTGGTCTGGCCACTTCTGTTCTTGAGACTCTCCTCCCCACAGACTTTCAAACCCTGACGCCTCAGCTCCCGCCACTGTGATGTTCTGTTTCTTTGGAGTCCCCAGCTAACATCTGTCTCCGTGCAAAAGCAGAGCCACACCTGAATCCCACATCTCAGTTCATCCAGCCTGCAGCACTGTGCCTAGCACACAGTAGGTGCCCAGGAAGTGTTTGCTGAGGGCAGGGACTGGGCAATGCTTAGCCTAGGGGACAGAGGCCAAGATTCATATGAAGACCCTTCCCTTGCCCCTGGTAGTCCAGGGTAGACTCCTCATCACCACAAGGGCACTGCCAGCTTCAGCCAAGCTGGCATCTCCTCACAAAACACATAGCAGATCTGGTGGAGAGGTGGGCTAGATAAAAGGCATGAGATGCGAGACAGTGGGTCATATTCTGGAGCTCACCGTCAGGTCAGATCTGGTGTCTTGGCCTCGGTGAAGAGGTGGCCAAGCTCAGCCTGCCCCTCACACGTTGGTTGCCTTGATTTGTGGACCTCAGCAAGGTGTTCAGGACACAGCTTAGCGAGCAGCCCACTCTGTACGAACATAGTGCCACCCACCGTTGTTGTAGGAGCTGAAGGAGTCACTCAGCACTTCATTGCAAATATACCTGTGAGTACTAGGAAATGTGCTCAGTGTCCCAGTGAAGGCTTCACTAGGCCATTGAGAAGATAGTGAACCTTCAGGATTCAGGAATGGCCTGGGTCATGATTGGGGACATTATGTGACCTCTCAATTTGCCTCTGACTGTACCTGTGCCTGTGACATCAGTCCAGGGAAGAAGGCTTGGGTGGGGAGAGCAGTGAGCAGTTGGGTGGCAGGGGATGGAGGACATTTCCCTACTGAATCTACTGTCACTTCATTTCCTCTCCAGGGCACCAGGGCCTGTTATTGCTTATTGATAAGTATGAACTGATAACCACATGCCATCCCTTGATGAAATAATGTGTTCTGGGAAGAGACGATGCCTCCCTTTCTACCCATGGCTTTCAGATGCAGTGACAAGGCAGGACTGAGGAACAATGTCATCCGGCAAATGCCTTGACTCCCAGTTCTGACCCTAGTCTAGGCAGGAAACTTTTATTCAGTTGCTTTTCTTCTCAAAGCCTCCATTTCTTTATCAGTAAAATTGGGTGGTGTCTTGCTGTGCTGGCTCCTTGGTTGTGGTAGTCAGGAAGGTCTGAGAGGCTTACAGCCTGTTTGCCATGGGCTCCACCCCTGCCTGGTCAGACATTCCTGAGCCTCGGTTTTTTCATCTGCAAAGTGGGTGCTATCACTAGCTTACTTGATGGGCCATTTATTTATTTATTTATTTTATTCTATGTGTATGAGTGTTTTTGAAGGTGTGTATGTGTACCATGTGTGTGCCTGGCGCCTGCAGAAGTCATCAGATGCCTTAAATCTGGAGTTACAAATGGTTGCGAGTGCTGGGAACTGAGCTGGGCATGGGTACAGAAAGCACCTGCCCTGGGAGCACTGGTACTGTGTAAGGGTAGCTGTCCCTTCTTACCTCTCAGAGCAGTGGGTGCTAAAGGCCAGCTTGTAGGGGAGGTCAAGGCCATGCATAGTCCAGGACCAGACTCTGATGGTTAGGTGCCCCTTGAACTAGGAGCATGGCTGCCCTCTCACCTCAGAGAATGTGAGAACAGAGGCCATGGCAATCTCTGTGGACATTGTCTTCGGCAGCTCGCTGTCTCTCATCACCTGTGGCCCAGCAGACTCAAAAGAAACAGAGTGGGTGCCAGGCAGATACCCAGCATTACTATAAAAAGTGTAGGTCTGTCAGGGCCCCACTGTGCAGGGAGAAGCCTGAGATGGGGGAAGCTGAGGGGTGAGGGTCTTAATCGCCCCCCAGTTTGCAGATTGCACTTTTGGTCTGGCTAAGGGAACATAGTTTCTTCCACCTGCTGGAGTGTGATCACCCCTGGTTCTGAAATCATTTAATCCCGGGACAGCATTTGTTTCTATGAGGTAGCCAGAGCAGGTGTACAGCTATGGCTCCGGATGAGCCAGACTGCTCTCCTGGCGCTGGCTTCTTCAAGTGTAAGAAAAGAAAACCTTCAGTTCTGTCCTCCACGAATGCTGAAACACTAATGTTCAGGGTGCTTTCTCCCACCCTAACACTGTGTTCCCCACAACCTCCGTAGGAAATCAGGTGCTATCATTGGGGCAGAATTGGGCACAAAGAGACAGCTGCCTCACCTGAGGTCACACAGCTAGAAAGCAGCAGAACACAGTTGCCTCCGACTCTCTTTTCCCAAAACCCTTGAGGGGTTAAAATTGATGTCATTGCCTCTCCTAGAGTTTTGTTTCTTGTGTGTCTTCTGGAGTGAGCTGGTGTCCAGGTTGGGGAGTGGGAGAGGGTCTTCCTTCTTACCACTCAGCAATGTGCTTAAAGTGTCTAATTGAGCTGCCATTTTGAGGAAGGACAGGGCGCCACTATTGGGACATTTGTTAAGCCAGGCTTTGGGCCAGGCACTTTACATGACCCTCACGTTCGCCTCCTGGGTAGGCATTGGCGTTATCCTAGGCTCACAGATGAAGAGACCCGGGTCTTGGAGAAGAGGGACTATGCCACAGCAGTCAGTCAGTGTCAGATGTGAACCAGACATAAACTATCTCTAGGGATGCTGTGGGTGGGCTTCATGAAAGCAAGAGCAATACCAGCCCTGCCCAGTCAAGGAGGGTGCAGAGCAGCAGTGAGGGTGGGTGGGCAAGTGGTGTGTGAAGCAGGTTCCAGGGAAGCACAGGGGAGGCTGAGATGCTAGGGCAAAGGGTCTAGGCTGCTTGCAGGTTTCTCAGCCGCGTCCTCCGTCTCCCCAGCAGCCCTGCACCATCTCTGCCCCAGCTCCCAGAACACTTCCTTCTGGCTCATGCACTTGCTCTGATTTCTCCCTCAGCCCCCAGGCTGTAAGAGCTCATGCAGAAATCACCATGGGCAAGTCCTGTCCTCCTTCACTCTGCAGACTCTTGGCAAAGGGGAGACTGAGGCCCAGAGAAGCTAAGTGGCTAGGAGGCAACATGATGCTTGCACTCACTCAGCATTTCTGTTGGCTGCATCTTGGTGCTCAGACCTTTCTACCCCTTATGGTAGAACAAAGGGGGCATGGAGAGGGCAGAGGAAAGATACACGAACAGTGTGCCTCACAGTAGTGTCCGTGACCAAGAGCAGCAATACTGTTTCTATAGGTGCCACTTGATGAGCACTGGCTATGGCTTTGAAGATGAACCCTTAATGTTTCTAGCTGCTTTCACAGGGCAGGGTGATTCCTGGTCAAGTCATAGAGGAAGAAATTAGTGGCCTAGGGCTCAGTCTTCAGCCTATGCAGTCCACAGGTGTTCCATGAATGTCACTTTTCCATGATGTGAACGTATGTACACGATCCTGTCAAGTGTGATGGGAGTGGTAGCAGGTAGAAATGGGATAGGAGACACCCCCCCCCATACACACATGTGTGCTGTGTCTCAATTCACCTTTCCTGAGGGTCAGAGATTTTGAGAGAATGAGCGTGTACTTGATTGGGGTCCCAGGCATTGTCACCACCCTAAGGAGCTCTCTGTATAGTCAGCATCAGACATCTGGTGGATGTCTGCACTGTGCTCAGCCTCTCTCCTGGGCCAGATCCCACCTTCTCCACAGATGCCCTTACTGGGGTGTCTCCCAGATCCGCTCTTACAAAGCTCTCTCCGCTCTTCTGCCCCCAGGGAGCCGGGAGGCTGCCTTCACCTATGCAATTATTGCCGCGGGTGTGGCCCATGCCATCACAGCTGCCTGCACCCAGGGCAACCTGAGCGACTGTGGCTGCGACAAGGAGAAGCAAGGCCAGTACCACCGGGACGAGGGCTGGAAGTGGGGTGGCTGCTCTGCCGACATCCGCTACGGCATCGGCTTCGCCAAGGTCTTCGTGGATGCCCGGGAGATCAAGCAGAATGCCCGTACCCTCATGAACTTACACAATAACGAGGCAGGCCGGAAGGTAGGCAGAAGGGAGGACACTGCAGTGAGGTCCTTGGTGACAGGGGTGGCGTCTGGGAAGGTCCAGCTCTGCACCCAGCTTCCTTCTGCTCCACTCTGGTGTCATGTGTATGGCATGAAGCGTATTGGCTGAATACGGAATGTCACACAAAAACAAAATGGGTGCTTCCTGGCAAGGAGGGGAGAGGGTGGTTGTGAGTTCTCCAGAGGTCCACTCTCAGCTGTATAAACTGACTCTGGGGAAGGACTGAGGCAGTGGCCGGAGGCATCCACATGGACCAGCTGTCAGAGCAGCTCCCCGTTTCCTGTGGCCTGAACCAAGATCTAACCAACCCTAGAAGAGTAGGACAGGGTTTCTCCTTTCAGCAGACTGTCTGTGAAGGGAAGGGAAGGGAAGGGAAGGAAGGGAAGGGAAGGGAAGGGAAGGGAAGGGAAGGGAAGGGAAGGGAAGGGAAGGGGAGGGGAGGGGAGGGAAGGGAAGGGAAGGGAAGGGAAGGGAGCTTCTCCTCAGCCCATGAGGAGAAGCAGTTGGGACTGAAGGTCCTGAGGACAAAGCAAGGGGCCGTGAGCTGGGTGTAGTAGAGGGAGGCAGGTCCTACCAATGTAAGGATGAGCCCTGGCCATTGAAACACATGAAGGCACCAATACAGGCTGGGAACTCTATTCCAGAAGTACTCACACATCAGCAGCCTGACCTAGGCACTGAGGGACACCCGGGTCAGTGCTACCAAGAGGGCAGTGTGTTTGGTTGAGGCCTGAGGCTGGGGTGTGGGTTCCTGAGGGCTTGTGAAGGGTTAGGAGTGGGAGGGGGTTTGTGCTCTGCTTCATGAGTTATCTGTGAGACAGGGTGGAAGCGTTGTTACAGACACAAAGCCATGTGAAGGGGGGGGGGCATCCTCAGGCCTGATGAGCTCATCGCAGCTGGTGGGCTCTGGGAGCAGGATAGCCAGTCCCTGGGTGTAAGTCTCTGGCTTTCGATGTCACCACACCATCTTCAGAACTGGTCTTAAAAGAGAAAGCAAAGAATGAAGGTGGTTCCCCAAAGGGCTCAGACATGGTGTCTGTTGTTTGGCCTAGGGGGACAGTGGCAAAGAGGTGTCTTGTTCTGGTGGAGCAGGTCCCCCTGAGCCACATATCTTCTGACCTGACTGTTTCGGCTCACCGTGTCTGCAGGAGGTTGTGCCATTTGTACCACACTTTTGCTGGTGAAGAAACTGAGGCACAGGCAGGAAGTCACGTGCTAATGGTCGCCTAGCACTGGGGCCAGGCATGTCTGGCCAAAGTGTTTACATTCTCTGCACACATGTCTACATGGCTGCTGAGACTGTGGCAGGGTCACCTTTGCTCAGCCAGGCTCTGCCATTCATTGCTGTCTTGTCGGGGTGGAGGTGAGGAGGGAGGACACCCCACTGAGATCTGACCCACCATCCTCAGTGCTTAGCATGAGGGTAGGTATTAGTCCATGTTACACACATGTGCAAAGGGAACCATTGACAGCGTGGCTGGAGGCTACATACTGTGGAGGCATAGACAGGCCTATATCCAAAAGAATAAAGGGGACTACCTCCTTTCTTGTGTCCCCCTGGCCAACAGCTGTGTGTCACAGCCTCTGAGCAGCCTGGATAAGTGAGACCTGGTCTTCCCCAGAGTGATATCCAGGTAAATTGGGTGGCTCAGGGACCGACCATCTGTCCAGATGGACCATTCTGTGTGTGTGTGTTGGGGGGGGGTCTCAGCTATTCCTTCCTTTCCACTTCGGCAGCCAAAGTCCCAGGGGGATCAGAGGTCATAGGTGCTACCCCTTCCTGAAGCTCTCACTCCTTGAGGCATGCAGGAGGCAGCAACTTCCTTCCTTTGTCTGCAGTTCCTCACCCCAGATGCCTGCTTGGCCTATGCTGAGTACGGCATGAGGCTAGCCCATGGATCACAGTGAACCCCGTTGGCAACTCTAGTAAGAGAGCTTCATAAGCTGCACAGTTGGTTCTAGGCACAAGGCTTGTGTCTGCTGCTCAGTTGTGCTACCCTGGGCCTGTGGGCACTGCATGGTCACAGGAAAACTTCAGTGGGCTTTCTGGAAGAGGTGGGCCCAAAAGACAGCTGAGCAGAGGAAAGAGGTAAAGGCTCAGAAGGATGGGACCTATGGCAGAGTGGAGTCTGGCTGGTCTGTGGGTTCTTAGGGGGAATCCCCAAATATGATCAAATGTACTGATGTGGTCTCTTGTCCAAATCTCAGCCATGATATCCTCTCTAGGAGGCCTTCCTTCTCATTCCTTCCTCGCCTTTTCTGGGACACAGCTTTGTTCCATATATTTCTCACTCAGGACGGCCTTGGAGTGCTCCGTATCGCTGTACCCCAGACCCTCAGACAGACATGCTGCACATAGACACATTGATCAGGGCCTGTGGTAACTAGGTAGAGGCACTTTGGCTCCAAAGCAGAGGGGAGCAGAAGTCATAGAAACAGATCATGGAGACAGCAAGGTCCAGGTAGACATTGGGTATGGATAGAGAACAGGCTGGGCCTGCCTGAGGTATGGGGAGCACAGAAGGAGGGGTTTTACCCACTTGCTGGTGAGGACCTATCTTAGTGTTCCTCTGCTGTGAAGACACTCTTATGAAAGAAAGCATTTAATTGGGGACTTGCTTACAGCTTTGGAGTTAGTTCATTATCATCAGAGGAGAGAGAGAAAAAAAGAGAGGGAGGGAGGAAAGGAGGGAGGGAGGGAGGGAGAGAGAGAGAGAGGGAGAGGGAGAGGGAGAGAGAGAGAGAGAGAGAGAGAGAGAGAGAGAGAGAGAGAGAGAGAGAGAGAGAGAGAGAGAGAGAGAGAGAGAGAGAGAGGGAGAGGGAGAGGGAGAGAGAGAGAGAGAGAGAGAGAGAGAGAGAGAGAGAGAGAGAGAGAGAGAGAGAGAGAGAGAGAGAGAGAGAGAGAGAGAGATTGGGCCTGGCATCGGCTTTTGAAACCTCAAAGCCCAATGACACATTTCCTTCAACAAGCCCACACCTCCTAATCCTTCTAATCCTTTCAAATAGTGCTACTTCCTTGTGACTAAGCATTCAAATGTGTGAGCCTCTGATGCCACTCTGATTTAAACCACCACAGGACCCTTGGGTGTTTTCCCACAAAAACAAAAAACAAAAACAAAAACAAACAAACAAATCCAGTTCATCTAGAGACCATGTGCTATCCTGAGTATGAGGGTTATCTGGGGGCCCTGGTCTAGGTCTGGGTCCCAGAGGGTATTACTAATTGTAAAGCACAGGACTCCCCAGCATACAGCACACTGCACTGGACTTCACACGGCTGGCAGGGAAAGGCCCACAGCAGTTGGGTGAGATGGGTCGAGAGGCTTAGGAAGGATTGTGGTCTTGTTGATCGCTTGCTGCCTCTCAGAGACAAGACTTAATCTGACCACAGGCTCTGGAGCTTGTTAGCAGCTGGCATGAGAGAAAAGGGGATGGGGTCAGGAGAGCAGGAGAAAGGCCACACATGCCTTCTGCAGGTTCCCGAGGAGCCATTGCTATAGGAGCACCTACTGTGTAGCCTACAAAGAGGGAGGGTCAGTGTGAGGCTTCTGCCCTCAGTGGTCAGTGGTCTCTAGAATCAGGCAGTGGGGGCCAGGGCACGTCAGACCAATGTGCTTCAGCCTCTGCCATGGCAGGGGTAGTCACAAGAAGGCAGGTCGGAGACTGTACATGCCTCTGGGGAAGGTGGCTGGGGAACAGAAGTCTCTCCCGCCAGCCTTTTAGGACCTCACTATTTCCAGACTGATATCACAGGCCACTCTGCTCAGGATGGTGGGGCACTAGGCTCACTTATTCTGGTTGGTGGTTCAAATCTCAGGACGACGAGAGGGGAGGGACATCTGGAGAATGATCCTGAAGTCCTCACAGCAATCTGTGCCCTTGAATTAATCTCTTTTCTGTCCCTTGGATGGCAATGAGATGAATTAATAACTCATGGTCCATGTCCTGAAGATACTCAGGTTAGTGTGAGTCAGATAAAGGGACCAAACCTTTGACTCATGGCTGAATGTCATAGGAAAGAGGCAGGGCTGAGACAAGAAAGCAGGATTCCAGGCAGAGGGCAGTTAGCATTAGCAGGCATGGGACTCTGTGGTGGAGTCCTGCATTCATAATGCCCTCCACTCAGTCCCCAGCATTAAAGAAAAAAGAAATGAGGGAGTTGTTAAGTCCTAAAAGAGCAGTAGGGGTTTCCATGGTGAGGCTGAGTACCTGGAAGTGAGGTAGCCCAGGAGGCTGGACTCAAATACAAGCCTTACATGTCGTAAGTAGCCAGAAGCAGTGTGATGGGGCGAACGTTGTGTGGGTTCCTGTCCTTCCCTGGCATGGAATGGAGAGGAGGGAAAGGCCCTAGAGGGAGCGGGTGCTGACTCCCAGGAGTTAGGGAGGTGTAATACATTTGGGCAATGTTTGGGGGTGTGCCCTCACTGGGTTAGGCAGAGGAGGCAGGTTAGCGGGCACAGGAAGGTGGTGACTCCTAGGGAAGCCAGGCCTCTGAGGGGTGCAGAGAGGCTCTGGGGAGGGAGGTGCTGGCAGGGAAGAGACCAGAACAGGGACAACCTGGGACCCTATGGGACTGCATAGAAAACATCCTCCCCACCCCCAGTCTGCAGGTTACAGTGGCTTCTGCTGCTTCTTGGCAACAGTATGGCCAAGTCCCCACCATTACACTGAATCTTCCTACTGCTGTGGAGGCCTTGACGTGTCCTCAGGGTGAAGTGTTCTGGGGAGCTCTGGAGGTCCCAGGGAAGAATGGGCTGTCAGCAGTGAAGGTTGAGACCAGGACAGGCAGCCTGAGGACAGGGCCCCCCACTGGGACAGGCCAGCCCCGCTGGAATGTGCTTTGCTCCAGGGAGGTGAGCTAAGGGGGATGGAATTCCACCTGAGTGTGGAGTCACCTCTTGCTCACAAGGGGTGTTGGTCTTGTCCCTTCCTGCCCTGCCCTGTCTGGTCTGGGTGCTCCTGGGGGCTGGCTTTCTACTGTGGGCTTGGCTTCAGGGAGGCCAGTGCATCAGGGGACAACAGGACCTAGCCCCTGGCAGCGAGGGCGAGGCCCAGATAAGACTTGCTTCACTTTGTTGCTGCTGGAAGCCACTTACATACTTGACCAGAGAGAGTGGACAGTGTGGCATGTCAAGGACCCAAGAGGCCAGGCCCCACCTCCCCAGAAGCCAGCTAACAGTCCTCAGGCTACTGAGCTCACAAGTCCTGCCCCATTTAGGGCAGGTGTGGCACCTTACCTTCAGACTGCAGGAAAGGCCGGCATCCTGGGCTCAAGGGATCTGGAGGAGGGTGGCCTTGGGTCTCAGAGGTTTGATGTGGGGTAGGAGACCCAAAGCTCTTGGGGACCTTGTCCTTGCTCTCCTATGCTCACTAGACTCTAGTTCTGAAATACTGGGCCAACCATCTCGTCACACCCAGGGCTTATGTACAAGCTGCCTCTCAGGGTGAAGTTCAGCCCCCTCTCAGGAAATCTTAGGTCCCCATAGTCCACCTAGTCTCAGCATACCGCTCTCCTCCCCCCTCCCTTTCTCCCCCCTCCTTCACTCCTTCCTTCCGTCCCCTCCCTCACTCCTTCCCTCCCTCCCTCCTCCTCTCCCTCCCCCTTCCCTCCCACTCCTCTCCCCCTTCCTCCCCCCTCCCTCCCTTCTGAGACACAGTCTTGCTATGCAGTTCAAGCTGGCCTTGAACTTTCTTTCTTTTGTGTGTGTGTGTGTGTGTGTGTGTGTGTGTGTGTGTGTGTGTGTGGTGGGGGGGGGTTGAAACAGAATTTCTCTGTGTAACAGTCCTTTGCTTTTATTTTTTTAAGGCAACCCGCCATTTGACTAATTCTCTTTGCACAGCCCTTCATAGGGTGTTTCTCCTCCCACTACAAGGTCAGCATCATGAGGGTCAGGACAGCTGACTCTTCTGTGCCTGGAATGATGCCTGGCACACAGTAGGGTTCAAGAGAGGTTTATAGAGTGCAGGGATGAATGGCAAGTGTCCACTCTTTCCTGGAAGTGTCTTGGGAATAGGATGGATGTACTTTGAGATTCCCAGTTAAATCTGGATTCAAAATAAGTAAAAAATCAATTTTATTTATGTGTCCCAAATGTTTTATGAGACACACAATTAGATGTCTTCTTTGTTTATGTCAAATTCAAATTTAACTATTTTGTATATTCTGAATAAAGCTCATGCTGTGGTAACATTGGACTCACATGAAATTGAAAGAATATAGAGACTCTGAGGACCCATTGTTCAGCTCCCTTATAGTGACAGCCTATGGAATTGTAAGACACTATCACCCCAGGACTAATACCACAGAGATACAGAGCATAAGGATTGTGTGCCACCCTCCAGACTCACCACACCACAATCCACTCCCTATGTTTATAACGTTGTGTTAGGAGTTTTATAAAGGACAGCCTATAGAACCCTTCGTGCTCAGCATAATCTCCTAGACTCATTCAAGTTGCTGAGTGCAACAATGGTTCTTGCCTTTCAGCAGCCACGTGACAGTTCACGCCTCAGAGGCGGCACTTGGTTTAGCTGTTCCCTGACTGAAGGACATCTGGGTTGTTGGCAGGCTTGGGCGGTCGTAAATAAGGCTGCGGTGAACGTGTGTGTACAGTTGACTTTCTACGAATGTTAAATATTTAGTTCTCCATACTAAATGCTAGCAGTGCTAACATACTGCTACCGAGAGTTGGCTTTATGATAAAACAGCAAAACATCCTACAGAGGCATGTCAGCTTCGCCCCACTACACGACAGCTGCTGAGCCTGTAAAGGGAAAACGTTGCCGCGACGCGTGGTTTTGGGGTCCAGTCCACAACAGGTTGGTCCTGCTGCTTTGGGTCTGCAGCAGCGTATCACAATAGGATGTATGATGGAGCAAAGCTGCATACTTCATGTCTGGAAGGGGACAGATAGAGATGGGGTGGACCATGTCCCACTTTCCCCTTCAATGACTTGAAAATCCCCTACAGCCTTGCCTCTTAAAGATTCCTTCTGGGGAACAACTTCAGCATTGGCGTTGCCATTTTCCACTCCTATAAGCCATCTGTGAGTGACCCGGCTTCTCCACATCCGTGCCCACACTTGCTGATAACACAGATTTTTATTTCTGTCATTGTGATGGGTGTGTGCCATGTCACTGGGGTTCTAGGCACACCTCCAGTGGCTGATAAGGTGAGCATCTCTCCTTGTGTGTTTTGCCATCTGTATACTCCAGAGGGCACGGTGGGAATGTGTTTGTCCATCCTCTGGCTCATGTTTTAGACTGCTTGCTTTTTTTACTGTTGGTTTTGGATATTTTAGATTCATCTATTGAGGTGCTTTTGTCAGGTCTATGGTTGGCAAGTCTTTCCCCAGTCTACAGCTTGCCTTTTTATCTCTAAGTCAGGGTCTTTCACAGAGCAAAAGTGGGCCTGTTGTTGCTGTTGTTTGTTTTTATACACAGTCTCACTGTAGCTCAGCTGGCTTTGAACTTGTGGAGGAAAGTGATTTCTAGGTTAGCTAAGAACCTTTTGCTACCCTGGGCCCATGGGTGATTTATTTCTATGAGTTTTGCATTTAAATTCCTGGTGTGGTGACATGTGCCTGTAAGCCCAGGACTCAGAGGGTTTACAGTAAAGCCATGACTCAAAACAAAACAAAACAAAACAAAACAAAACCAAAAAAAAAAAAAAAAAAAAACCCAGCACTTAAGCCCTTCCATTTTATAACTAGTTGTTTTAAGTCAATAAGCTAATATTTTTAAATTAATTAAAAATTTAACCTATTTTAAAATGCCTAATATAAAGCTTATCACTTCAACTATGATATATATGATATATATATATATATTTAATATATATGATTAAACAGCTCAAGGTCCATTACTGTCATGAAACATCATCACATCTGTGCACAGCCTCTATCACACCTGCACAGGAGACATCATCACACTTGTACCAGAGACCTCATCATACCTATGCCAGTACCTCCATCCCTATACCTAAACCAGGGTCTCTATCCCAACATCTATAATGGGGCCTGTATCCCCACACGTGTACAAGAGCTTCTCTTTATACCTGTGGCAGGGCCTCCATCCAGGGCCCCCATCCCCACCCCTGTGCCAGAGCCTTCATCAAATTCTCTGATTTCAACAACTTGAAAGCTTCAGTATCGGCCCTAACACCCCAAACCAAAACCTCCAGTCACTCCTCTGAAGCTACAAACCACAACGTAGACTCTCTACTTCCTGTCCTGGCCTCAAGACATAATTTTTCTCTTTGCTTCCATAAGTTTGACTATTCTGAAGATTTTGTCTAAGCTAGATTGAGGTGTTTTTCTTCTGTGGCTGGCCTGAACTGGCCTCATGTCTTACAGGTTCTCATGTTGTAGGTGTGACTTGTGTGACAATATCCCCATTTTAGCTTGGTTTTTGTGGTGGCTGAATCTACTTCCTCTGCCCAACCCTAGTGCCCAGACAAGGAGTACAGCCTCTGAGAAGGAACTGGGCCAGGAGAAGTAATTGCAGGCCTATTCTGGATCTAGATACTTCTTTTGAGGGCCCACAGGTGGAGAAGCAGGCCAGGGTTGGCCTAGCTTAGGCTCCTCTGCCCTGTGGAAGAACATGCTGGATGGGAAGCTGTGTATGTGGCTGCCACCATGATGGCTGTTGATACTGAGGGAGCTAGAAATAGTTTAGAGAAGCCACTGAAGACAGGTCAGAAGGACTGGCCCTGATCAGGGTGGAGGGTGTTCATGAGGGCTAGGGTTTTTCCCCTTCATCCAATGACATAGCCAGGGCTGGGCCCAGCCAGCTCCTGCCATTGATGCCATAGTGATAACCATGACCAGAGACCAGGGAAAGAGGAATGAGATAAGAGAGGAGTGGAAATCAGTGACCAGATAGGGCAGCTCTTTCCAGAGAGACTGGCAATGCCTGTAGGTCCCCATCTGTCATGTTTGCTCTGGACTGCCAAGACCCCCTCTACTCAATCCCATGAAGATATGACAATCTAGGCTTAGCCCAGAGAATGACTGGATGCCATGGCCCCAAAGGAACTTGGGCTACTCATCCAGGAAGAAGGTGATTTTAGTGAGCTGTCACTGTTCCCCAGGCCCTCAGTAGGTCAGGATGCCCAGGAGGGAGCAGAGTGGGGAAAGACAGGTTCAAGCTCAGGTGACGAAGACACAAGGCTCTTGTGAGGGAGTTTGATATAGGTGGACACAGGTTCCCTGCTGAGGGGACACAAGCAAATATAACATCAGAGCCAACAGTACAATCCCAATTCAAACCCCACAACTGCTAACCTCCCGCCTGGTCACAAGTCTGCCTTCCCTGTCTTGCTCTTGGGAAAGCGGAGGTGAAGAGAGGTAAAGTGGCCTGGCCCAAGGCTACAAAACATTCAGGTAACCCTAGACATCTGAACCCAGGCTGGCTCCAGACTCAACAATGTCTGGGGCTGTCCTGTCCCAATCCAACATCCTGTGAGTGATTTCACGTTATCCAAAAATTCTGAAAGCTTCCGAAGCAACTTAGAAGCTTTGGTCCTCAGCCCCCAAGGTCCCACTCTCATCACCTGGGGACTGAGGACCATTCTGGCACTGCTTGCTCTGGTTATCCTGACTTGCTCTTGTTGTGGGGCCCTCAACATTGTTTTCTGCATAGAAGAGGACACTTGAGGACCAGAGGAAATAGCTGTTTTAGAGGTTTTATGTATTTATATCTTTTAAAGCAGAGTTCGGGGCCATCACAGCTCTGGGCTTGTGCTGGGCAGAGGGCAGGCTTAGAGCTCCAAGCCCTCACCTGCAGTGTCCTCCTTGTTCTCCAAGACAAACATGAATTTCAGCTCGGCATCTCCCAGAGCCCAGCCTGGCGGACACTTGATGTCTCGGGGTGGCACAATCCAAGGGCTAGTACGGGCTGCGTGGTTGAGAGTGCTGATTTCATTCCTATCCACATGTGTGCTGCTATACGTCTAGCTGGACCTGGCTTTGCTGATTCTGGCCTGGGTATCTGTGAGGCTCTCACTTTACTTCTCTGTGCCTACACTTTCAATCTGTGAAAGGAGGGCTCATCTTGTAGAGTGATGCTGACAAAATGATGAAATGAACTGGAAGTGTTAATGGTCACACTGTTCAACAGCCTCCTGAAGTACCATGTGACTGTTTGGATAAACTGCAAGTGAGTATGATGAACTCAGTTCTTTGGCCCAGGTTTCTAGTGCTTGGTGTCCATGTGTGGCTAATGGTTGGCTTATGACTTTCCTGGTACAGGAAGTCCCCTGTGAGCATGGGGCATTCAGAACTTAGCATTAACAGAGAAACTTAGAAAACCCTCCAGAGCCGGCTACCTACTGGCCTCCAGGACCAGCCATGTGATTTCCCCTAGAAAGAATCCCCCATGTGGCTGGTCCTGGCAAGAGCTTACTGGAAAGTAACCAGGGGAGGGGAGGGGCAGAGTGGTGAGGCAGAGGTAGGGCTCAGTTATGCCACAGTGAGACCAAGTCAAAATGTGCTCACTGGGCACACAGTTGTCTTCTTTGTCCTCAGGAGAGGGACTAGAACTCAGGGTGTTGTCAAATAAGTGAAGAGGCGGGCAGAAGAAGGAGATTTAGAGAGCTGAGATGCATGGCATGGTCCTGCAGGGAATGTAGGCCTGGCTACTAGAAGTCCAGCTGTCACTTCTCCTAATCACTTGTGTCCTTTGCAGGAAAAAAAATCAGGTGTAAATAATATACTGAAGAGGACTTTCTGCCTAGCCTAGCCAAGCAAACTCACCTGTAGCGTGCATCTGAACCAAGGGAGATAGCTCGGGGTAAGAGTGTCTGCCATGCCACAGGAAGGCTTTCCCTGCTCCCATAGGATGATATGTCACCTGCCCACTGCATGGATAGTGGGGGAGGTCTAGGCAGCAGATGGAGAGTATACCAAGCTGCTGGCAGGAGTGTGTGTGTGTGCGTGTGGGGTCTCCTAATAACCAAAGTCTTCAGGACAGCCAGACCTCGGCACAGGCTGTGGGCGATGCCAATTTCATCTGCTTGCCGTACTGTACAATATGTCTCCTCAAGTCTAGATATACCACGTGTGTGCTTGTCCCATTCCAAATGGTGTCTCACAGCTATTCTCACCTCACAAGAGAGTTCCTGTGGTGAGGAAACTCAGGAAACTCAGTTTCCTCCTGCCACAGGAGGAAACTGAGGCACTGAATGAGTGGCATGCTTGAGGTAGCCCTGTCACCCACTTTGTCAAGCCACACTCTGCCCATCCTCTGTATACCTGTTTCTTAGCCTTCTATTGTGTGTGTACATGTATGGTGTCTAGATGGCAGGGCTGGTTTGCCGAAGTCATGACTAACAAGTTGTGCGTACCTTACTCCCGCAAGACCTTCACTGCTATTTACACCTTTTTCTGGCCAAGCCTTGCAGCTCCATGCAGGTGAGCAGTGTCACAGGGCCCCTGTTGTAAGCATGCATGGCTGCTGAGGCTCTGGCGCGCCTCTGTACACCAGGAGGGTTACACTGCAGGGAGCTGTTCTCTTCTGGGCAGGTGGGGGTGCTGGCCACACCCCACTCTAACTCGCAAGAATTCCAGTTGGGCCTTTGTTCTGTGCTAGCAATAGAAATGGCCTGGGTGTGGGACAAGCTTCCTCCTAGCCCTGATTGTGTTGCTTATTTGCTATATGATCTTGAGCACTTGCCTGTCTCTGAGGCTCAGTTTCCCTCCCCCATGGGGGTGGGAGCACCTATAATAGAAGTCTTGGATCCCACTGTTCAAGTTCAATGCCTGCAAAGTCCTGGATAGACCATCTTCCACTGTGGAACGCTGGGAACCCTGAGCAACTCGTCTGAGACTGCACGAGTCTTAGACGCAAGGGTTGCAGAATTAACACGAAAGCCAGAGCCCTGTTCTAGGTGCTTTGGTTGGTTTGTTTGTTTTTGTTTTGTTTTACTGGGGGGCGAGTAGGCGCGAGGGTGAGACAGGGTCTCACTATGTAGCCCTGACTGGTCTGGAACTCACGCAGATCCACCTGCCTCTATCTCTTGAGTGGTGGGATTAAAGTCCTGCAGTACCACACCTGGCTATAATCTATGTTCTGTTCCTTAAGCTCTTGCTAGCTCTGTGCTCCACCTTCTTTGAAGCTCTGTCCAAACAGCATGCCAGAAAGATCTGGGGAGAAGGAACTGTCTAGAAGCCACTGAGATTTGTTACTTCTGAACAGGGAGGGCCACAGGAGACCAAGCCACTGCAAGACATTATGAATTCTCTGAGATGGGTCTCTAGGTCAGTCAGTCATACTTGAGTAGCTCCTCAGTAGAGAGCCCTGTCCAGGACCTGCAAGCTTGTCCACAAAGCCTTGTCTACACCTAGACCTTCTGTCTACTCTCCTGCCTGCTGCATCCAGCTGCCCTCCTCCTGGCTGCAGGCTGTCTGGTGGCCTGGAATATCCTTGCCCTGCTTCAGTGCCACACAAGGACAGAGCTTTGGCCTTGCCTCTGGCTATGTGCTTTATTTCACACCCTACAGGTGGGACTTCACCTGATGCCCTACTGTTGCTACCCAGCATTCACCTGAGCACCAGACCCTTAGTTCAAATCTCCTGCAAGCAGAATCTACCCCTGCCTGGTGTTTCAGTTCATCAGCACCTCTTCCTGGCAGTAGTATAGCAGCTCCTGGCTTAGGGCTGCAGTCTTTCCAAATGTGACTTACATCTTTTATCTTTTGTCATAGCCTCACACTATTCCCTTCCATGTAAGTGTAGATCCTGAAGTCTTTAAAATATCGAACAAGACCCTCCCTGATCTCGGTCCTCCTTTGTTCTGACCCCACCTCCTGCTTCCCCTTTTGCCTATTCTCCTCTGTCGCTCTTCTCACTGGTCTCAAACATGCTGGGCATTCCCCTGCCTCAGGCCCTTTGCACTTGCCAATTTCTCTAGATTGTTGCACCCCCAACACTCACCTCACCACCCATCCTCAAGTCCTTGCTCAAATATCACCTAAGAAGGGTTTTCCTGACCACCCCACTGGAAATTGCCCCCATCTGTCTCACCACTTCCTGTTCCCGCCCGTGTTTTGTTTTCCCACATAGCACTTTCAACCACCTGACATAATATTGGGAGTTTGCCAGTGATCCCAACGTGACTGGGAAAAGTCAGAGCACTTGCTGTAGAAAGCCTCCTGTGGCAGGGCTCAGGCCCAAAGATTCCTCCCCACCATGTTCAAGAGTCTGTCCCCTCCATTCCTTGTCCCCCTGAGCCAGTGGAAAGGCTTTATTTCAATACGGCTCTCATCATATGGCCAGTATTATTCAAAGTACTTTGTACATATTGTCTCACACGGTGCTCATGAGAACCCATGAGGTGACCACTCTCATAATCTTCCTTTAGAAATAGAGAAAATGAGGCACAGGTTCAATGACTTGCCCAAGATCACACAGTCAATAAATAAAGAGCCAGGATGTGTGTATGGGAAGTGCAGGGCCAGAACCCATGTTCACTATACTCATTTCTCTCTGTACCTGATTACTCCCTTATTTGTTAACTATGTGTGTACTTCATGTTAACGACAAATTGTGAAGATGAACACATACATAGATGACTAAAGTGGTGCCTTCCATCAGGGAGTTCACAATTCAGTAAGAAATAATAAATGAGTCAAGACAGGGACAAGAAAATGTCCCCATTCAGTAAACATGTGCTGACACCTGTAATGTGTCCATTTTGAGCATCAGAGATGAAGAATGCTGCTGGTTTTGAGGGGTGGACACTGTGACAATATAGGGAGAAAGTGAGTTATTGCATGAAGACCTGACAGCAGAAACCAAATCTGGCACAGAGGCGCATAGGGCATTGTGGGAACCCAGAAGAGGAGGTCTTTGCATGGGAATTGGGTGAAATGAACAGATGACTGAATGGTAGTGTGGCTGCCTCGGTATGTGGTTAGATAGTTGTGAAGGTGAATGGGAGGATGGAAAGATGGATAGATATGTAGGTACTGGGGGATGGGTAGATAGATAAATGAGTGAATGGATAGAAGGGTGGGTGAAAGGAAGGAGATGTTTTATTGTATATATAGAAAAGAAGGATTTGGAAAGGATGGATGGAGATGTGGATGGATGAGTGGGTGGGTGGATTGATGTATGTATGTATGTATGTATGTATGTATGTATGTGTGTGTGTGGGTGGATGGATGGATGGGTGGATGGATGGTAGGTGGATGTATGTATGCATGTATGTATGTATGTGTGTGTGTGTGTGGGTGGGTGGATGGATGGATGGATGGGTAGATGGATGGGTGGATGGATGGTAGGTGGATGGATGGGTGGGAGAATGGATGGGTGGGTGGGTGGATGGATAGCTGGGTGGATGGATGGGTGGATGGGTGAGTGGATGGATGGGTGGGTGGGTGGGTGGGTGGGTGGGTGGGTGGATGGATAGCTGGGTGGATGGATGGTAGGTTGATGGTTGGGTGGGTAAATGGGTGGATGGATGGATGGGTGATTGGGAGAATGGATGGGTGGGTGGATGGATGGAAAGAATGCATAAACATATGAATGGATGGTGGGAAAGTTGGAGGATGGATGGATGAATATGAGGGTGGATGGATAGATTATAGGTATATGGATATGTGTATATTTGAATATTTGAAATAAGGACAAGTAAGATAGAAAGGATGGCAGGATGTATGGATGGGTGGATGGATGGAGGGTTATTTGTATAGATAGTTAGTTGATTGAATGAATGAGTAAAAAGCTGAGCTCATTGCCGGGAAGTTGGACACTTTCCCAGTGAGATCACCAGACCAGCTGAAAGAAAGGATTGCAAATCCACACATTCATTCACGAAACAAATACCAGCAAGCACCTATTTGTGTGTCCGGTACTGTGTTAGGCTCTGGGATTAGGTGTGGCACTTGCCTTTATAGAGTTGACATTCCAGGGGAAAGTCAGACAACAAATAGTCAGATGAAGAGAGAACCATTGTCAAAGAGTAATAAATGCCATGACAGAAAAATAAAGCAGAGCGAGAGGGTAGAGATGATGACAGGAATGGGATGTCACTGGGGGTAGGTGGCAGAGACCTCTCTGAGAAGGTGATCTGTGAACAGAAACTGAGCTGTCTGGGAAATACCAGTTGAGTCAGAGAATTCGATAGCCCAGAGGCCAGTGTGGTTCCACCAGGTGATCAGTGAGTATAGAGGTGAAAAGGTCACAGGTACTGGGAGCAGGGGTGCATTGGGGGAGGGAGTGCTGGGAGCAGGGGTGCATTGGGGGGGGGGTCTGCTTGGAATAGGCACAGCTGGGAGATGAACAGCTTGCCTCGTGGGCATTAGGACTTTCAAGGGCAGTTGTGTCCATCTGTCCTGGAAGCCAGTGGAGGCCACTGAATCTGGGCTGGTTTGCTGTAGAGAGGCCCCTTCCCTGCTCCCCTGGAAGGGTTCCCAGTTAGGAGGCCATCAGCATTTTGATTACAGCTCCCAGTTCTCAATGGTTTGCAGCCCAACCGTGAAACAGGCCCTGGGCCACGTGTGGCCCTTCAGTGATTTACTCCCTGGCCATTTCTGTATTTAGTGCCCCTGGATGCTGTTGGCCAAGTTTTCAGAGAGAAAAAGAAATGGAATGTGGGGACAGGGTTAAGTCTGGGATTTTAAGTGCATTGATCCATTTTTCATTTGTCCTCTGAGATAAGATTTCTGAGCCTGCCCTAAGTTACTGGTATCCACTGATGTGGGGCACAACTGTCCAGTGCCCTGCTTCTCTTCCCTCTGATAAGTGTGCTTTCTGCCAAGTAGTGGATTTGGAGGCTACCACAGATCAAGTGTATCTACAAGCATGGACTCCCGCTCTCTGTCTGAAGCTGCCCCCTCCATACCCAACCCAAAGCCCAGAATCCTACAGGGCTCCTCAGAATTCGCATGCCTGTAAACCACCTGGAGAGTGGAAACACCCTCTGACTCATGGGCAGGGCCTGAGGCTCCACATCTCCAGGAGCCTCCCCAGGTACCCCTGCTGCTGGGTGCTATGGCTGGAATGTATGTCCCCAAAACCAAATGGAGATCTGGAGGTGAGTGAGGCATTTGGGAGGTGATTAGGGGTAGGCGAAGTCTTGGAGTGACATCAGGGGTTTTATAATTACAGGGAGGAGAGACCCGAGCTCCCACGCTGTTCTGCCTCTCATGTGACACCCTCTACCATGTTGTGACACTGCACAAGGTCCTCCCAGATGTGAGCACCATGTGCTTAGACTTTCAGCCTTCAGAACTAAGCTGAATAGTTCTGTATTCTTTAGTCATTACCTATTCTCTAATACTCAGCTATAGCCACAGGAAACAGCTTGGGGCATTGGCTTTGGGACCACAAGTAGGCAGCAAGGATCTTGACCTGTACCATTCAATAGAAATCTAAGATAAAACACATGGATAATGTGTTCTAGTTTTGTCAAAAAGACAATAAAAAGCCTGGGGGTGTGGCTCAGGGGAGAGTATTTGTCTAGCACGCATAAGGCCCTGGGTTTGATCCCTAGCACTGAAGAGAAAAAAAAAGATGCTGTTAAAGGGAAAAATGTATTTTATTTAATCTATT
The DNA here is from genome assembly GCA_030556225.1 of Cricetiscus sungorus. Lineage (NCBI taxonomy): Eukaryota > Metazoa > Chordata > Mammalia > Rodentia > Cricetidae > Cricetiscus > Cricetiscus sungorus. The sequence goes on along the minus strand of JANBXA010000735.1, from coordinate 4,920,227 downwards.
ATCATCATTCATGATTTAACCAGTATAAGAATACTGCGGTCTTGTATACTGCTTTTCCATAATAATTGTCTGTGACCTAGTGTTTGTACTCATAGCACCTTTTGGCTCAGGACATCGCATCGTTTCCAGGATGCCCACTCTACCTCTATAAGCTCCAAACTGATTTAGGATTGACCAGAGAGACACAGCTTCGCTCTCCAGGTCTCCAAGGCAGCTGCAAATGTGTTTCGAGGACAGTCCTGGGGAAATGAGGAGGTTGTACCAGGTCCCTGCAGTCCCTTCCCCTCCCAGGTGGACCAGTGAGTCTGTTCTCCACTTCATTTAGCTCACAGAGCATGGAGGTGGCTTCTCTTTCCAGCTGCCAGTTTTGTGGTCAAAGAACTAGGTTCAGAGGCGATAAGCAACATTGTCAGAGCGACCCAGCCAGGAGATGACAGACCTGGGACTTTGATAGTGATAGCTCCTTTTCCTCTGCAATAAGAGACTCCAAGTCCTTTAGCATGGCATGACTTCAGGAGAGCTTTCAGCGACATTCACTTCTGTGAATCCACTGAGGTGGCCTAGACGCTGAAGCTCTCTGGAATGGCAAAGGAGGCATCACACCTTTGGTTTGCAGGGCTGGGACAGCCCAAGTCCCTGGAAGCTGGGGTCCTGGTTCCTGCTGCAGATCCTGAAGTTTAGATCAGCACCGTGTCCCCTCAGCCATGCCTGCCATCCGTCCCTGTGCCATTGTACTCAACTGGAAATTGCCATGGGGTCAAGACCAGACACTCAACCAGAAGAACTGCAGTTCCATCCAATAGGAATGAAATATAAGTCCCATCTAGAAAGGGTATTTCAGAGGAGATGCCCTACTACGTATGTCCTAGCTCCCTGAGGCCAGCCATTCCTAACTCACAGAGGCCTGCTGAGCATCTCCCAGGAGGCGGTCTCTTCCAGATGCTTCATGGGCCACACAGCAGAGGGCTCTGCACAGTGAAACCAGCAAGTCCTCTAAAAACTCATGGCTGGGAGGATGCAAACTAGGGTGTGCAAGAGACTCTGACAGAGGAGGGGGCTGAAGCTGAGGACCCAGGGGAAGGGTGCCACAAGCAAGACAGTGGCATCCATAGGGGTCTTAAGTGAGATTAATATGGCTTCCCAGGAAAACCTGGTACCTAGAGGCAGCAGGTGTCCTGGGCACCAGAGGGTAGGGTGAAATTGTTTTCTTAAGAGGTTGACACTTGTCTTCTGATAACTACTCACATCCCCATCCCCACTCCAGTGAATCCCAGCTATGCCCAGATGTGTACCTGCTTATAGGATGGGGTATGGCCCAGTATGCAATCTCCCAGGAAGTCTATCCAGAGTTCTGTGGGGTCTCCACACTCCTTCCTTTCCTATTCTGGCCATTGCTGAGACACACCCAACTTCTCTCCTGTATCTCTCAAGCCCTTTGAACTTGGTATCATCTGGACTTCTGTCCAGGCACTTCTGCTACTGGCAATGTCCAGTTCTTGCTTCTCTGCAAGCCTTAAAACTCACAGATGCCTTTCTCCAGGAAGTCTTACAAGCACATCGCTTTCTTGGACCATACAGAATGCAAAGGCTTCTGTTTGGGCCAGATCTAAGGAAGAAAGATTCACTGGCCGTTTGTCTCCATAACTACGCAGAGTCTCCTGAGAAGAGAGATCTTGTCTGACCAGCCACACATCACCAGCACCTGATGTAGGCCTTAGCAGAGGGCAGGTCCCTCAAGATGACTCTGGAAGGACAGAGCAGGGTTTTCTCCCCCTGCGCATTACTAAAAGTACCAGAAGAGCTTTGAATGCTCTTGTGTGCCTGGCCACAGCTGAGATCAAGTCAAACCTATGAGAGCCTGGGCCAGACTTCTGGAAATTCAGCCTGCATTGACTCTGCAGGATGGGAAGCCCAGTCTGGGAGGAGAAGCAGGCACCAGCCAGACACCAGGCCAGGGCTGTGCTTTGCACACACAGGAGCAGCTTTGCTCAGGGCTGCTGGCACCACAGGTTATTTTTCTTTTTCAGTAGCTTTATTGAGCCATCCGTGTGTCACACAATCACAGCATATAGTCTGGTGGTTCCTAACAGGTTCATAGAGATACACACTGACCACCAAAATAAACTTAATACCTTCAACATGCAAAAGAAAAAGGTTTTGGTAACTACTGACAGTTATAGACCAAAAAGCAACCAACAAGCTCGGTGTCCTAGTAGAGAGGAGGTGTAAGCAGGAGGATCGGGAGCTCAAGGCTAGCCTAGTCTCTGTGAGACCTCATCTCAGAAAACCAACCCACCAGCTATCACCTTACCCCTCGTTTCCCTCTCCTCCAGTTTTCTGGTAACTACTGATATATTTTCTGTTTCTGTGCATTTGCCTCTTCTAGATGTATCATGTAAGTGGGATCACACCTCATGCAGTTCTGTGACAGGCATTGTTCATTACTATCATATGTACAAGACATCCCCCAAAAGCCCACGTGCTAAGTTGCCATCTTAATGAGGGGATGTTAGGTGTCAGGAAACATGTCATTGAAAGGGAGAGTGAGACTCTTATCTATGCAGTCTCTTGTCTGTCTCTGTCTCTCTCTGCTTCCTGGTTGCCATGAGATGAGCTCCTTTCTACTGAGTGATTCTACCATGATGCACTGTGACACCATAGCCCCAAAGCCAGCATGGAAAGAAACCTTGGAAACCACAGGTGTAAAATAAGCCTTTACCCCTGTGAATTGGTGACCTCAGGCACTTTGCTGTGGTGACAGAAATCTGAGTTATCAAGAAAACTTTCACTGCAGAAGACTGTTCCATTATTTGGAGAGACCACAGTTTGTAGTGTCAAAGCCAAACAAAGTGTAGATTAATTTCCAGGTCAGATCTTTTTAGGGGAAATAAACCTAGCATAGGAATACACTCAAACACTTATGGGCATGCCATAGAGGTCTCTGGTTTGGGGAAAAACAAAGGAGAGTTGGGAGCTTTAGGAGAGAGAAATCTACACAGCTTGCTTTGAGGTAAGGTCTGCTGGAGCTCTGGATGCTGGCAGGAGCTCTGTTATGCAGTAGCATTGTCTATGTAAAGCTAGCCATCCGGCCACCGTAGCTATTCTGTGGCTAGCTGCTGAGTGAAAACAGTCCTAAGGACTGATGGGTTCTGGTGAAATACCTCCTCCTTCCCGTGGCCCCTTCATTGTGTTTTAGTGGACTGACAAGCAGCCTCCATTTGCAAGAAGGTAAAAGACAAATTTGTCCACCGAAGGCCTGGGAGTCATTCCATTTGAACTACTGTGGTTGCTGCAAAACCAAAAAACAAACAAAAAAACATTTGTGGACTTGGGTTTCCGGTCTGCCTTTTGTTCTGTCCATGTGCCCAGGCCCTGCCACCTTGGAGCTGTCTCCAAAAGGCCACAAGTCTAAAGCCAAAAGAGGAGAAGGGACTGACAGAGATGCTGGGTCTTAGAGTGCTTAGAGTGGGCTGCCATATCCTAGGTCTACAGGGGCTGGTCAGGGCAGCAGGCTGGAGGCAGGGGCTGGTCAGGGCAGCGGGCTGGAGGCAGGGGCTGGTCAGGGCAGCAGGCTGGAGAGTGCTTTTTTGCAATGGTCCCCGCCCCTCAGTCGAAGATTTGAAGAGAAATCCATTGTACCACCGACAATTCCTCTGTGATGGTAAGACATTTGAGAGCCCAATCCTGGTACTTCTAACAGCCTGAGCAAGGTGAGCCAATGGCCCAAGGCTGCTCTGTGTGTGTGTGTGTGTGTGTGTGTGAGAGAGAGAGAGAGAGAGAGAGAGAGAGAGAGAGAGAGAGAGAGAGAGAGAGGCGTCATTCCGTACACAGATGTGTTTTCTGTGGTGTGTGGAGGTGTGTGAACATGTGATTTTGAGGGATGATGTGAATACATATGCAGATTAGACCTGGCACTGCGTGTGTGGTAATGAGTGCAAGGGTGTGTAGCCTGTGGAACTGTGTAGGTTCGCCCACAGGACAGAATGTGTGTGGGTGTGTAAACACTTGTTGCATCGGGCTGTTTGACCATAACAGATGTGTGCCAGGCATACAGGTGTACCCTGGCAGTCTGAACCTAAGAGGAGACCAGACTGGGCTGTTTGTGAAGTGCAAGTTATCTTAAGACCCTGAGTTAGAGGACAGGTTCCAGACAAGTCCACTAATTCAAAGACTGCAGGGAGTCACAAGCAGCCTCTGAGCCTGTGACCCTCGGACAAGATTTTCAGAGGCCTCCGCTTTGCACCAGAAAACCCTTCTGGCTGTGGCCCCAAACCCCTTTTCCTGGGCATGTCCTCTATGTTCAGGTCTGCAGCACAAGGGCTGTGGTGGCCCCAGTCTGTGGAATGCAGCTATGCCTGCACACACCTGAACCAGACAGGGACACTAGCATGAAGTGAGTGCACTCGGTGTGGCTTAAAGAATGTGACCAAAGAGAAAATACCCCAAGTATTTACCGAAAAAGCTGCTTCCCTCTTACATCTGAGTCGCCCAGAGGAACACAGCTGCAGCTAAGTGCAAGGCAGCTTTTGGCTCATGATGGATGAGCCAGAGGAAGACGGGAGGGGAGCAGAAGGGGAGGAGTGAAATCAAGAGGAGCAGTGATGGCTGGGGAGCAGGAGGAGGAGCAGCGGAAGGAGGAGCAGCAGGAGGAGGAGCAGCAGGAGGATCAGCAGGAGGAGGATCAGCAGGAGGATCAGCAGAGGAGGCTCAATGGGAGGATCAGCAGGAGGAGGAGCAGCAGGAGGAGGAGCAGCAGGAGGAGGAGCAGCAGGAGGAGGAGCAGAAGGAGGAGGAGCAGTGGGAGGAGGAGCAGCAGGAGGAGGATCAGCGGGAGGATCAGCAGGAGGAGGATCAACAGGAGGAGGAGCAAGGGGAGGAGCAATGGGAGGAGCATCAGCAGTGGAAGAAGGACAGCAGGAGAAGCAGGAGGAGGATCAGCAGCAGGAGGAGCATCAGTGGGGAAGAACAAGTGCTCCCTGCTTCAAGATGTCTTGTTATAGTGTGCAGTCACAGAGAATCTGATCACCTGGATCCCTGCTCACCACCTGAGGCACAAATGGCTCAGAATCATTGCCTCAGAAGGGGCCAGGGAAAGATTCTCAGTCTTCAGACCCCAAGGTCCTGACTTCCCCATGCCCTTTGAATTTAAAGTTTAGGGGTGGTGGTGGTGGTGGTGTGTGTGTGTGTCTGTGTGTCTGTGTCTGTGTCTGTGTCAGGGTTAGGGTTAGGGTTAGGGTTAGGGTTAGGGTTAGGGTTAGGGTTAGGGTTAGGGTTGTGCATTAACACAACTCAAGCTGGCTCAAGGACCAAGAACTCACTGGTTCCTGGAACGGAAAAGTCCTGTGGCAATGAATCCAGGTCCAGCTTGATCCTGGGCACACATACTATTCCAGGAACCAACTGCACACATCACTATTTCCCAGCTTACTTTCTTAGTTGGTACCTGACTCAGCTTCTCAAGCTGGCCAGAAGTCTGTCCACAGCTGTGGGCTTCACTTTCCCTTTTGCTCATGTCTGGAGAGAAATAACCAACCAAATTCTCAAGTCTTACTCTGACAGTCACCAGCTGAACCTTAGCAATGATCGGTGAGACCTGGGAGAAGTAACTGGTGGGATCTGGGAGTACTGACTGGTGGGAGCTGGAGGTGTAGTGACGTCTGACTGATGGGAACTGGGGGAGATGACTGGTAGGAACTGGGGAAATAACTAGTGGGAACTGGAGAGATGAGTGTGGGAACTAGGAGCATTGAGAGGTGGAAACTGTAAAAGAGAGATGGTAGGAATTGGAGAGGTGGCTGTTGGCAGCTGGAAACCATGGCCAATGGGGTGGCTTCCATTTTGGAGGCCAGCAAAAGCCTTACTGAGGAGCAGTGTCAATCATGCCATTCTTGCTAGAAAACAATGTACCAAAAAAAAAAAAAAAAAAAAAAAGTGTCCTGCTGGGGTAGGCCAGACCTGTGCAGGAGATGAATAGATCCAAGATCCTGGCGGGTGGTGCATTCCTAGACAGAGTAGACAGAGGCACATTCCTGAGGAGGGCTGGGCAGAGCTGATCCACCCCAACAAGCAGGAAGTCCTGATCATGTTGAGAAGAATCTCAGATAGCTTCAGTGTGGCTCCCAGCTGGGGGTCATGAACAGAAACAGTGATGTTGAATATCTGGAGACAACATGTAGGGTGAGATGGGCCCTTGGATGCTGTGGCGCATGACCGACACTTTGTGATGGGTGCCCTATGGCATGGACTGAGTGGGAGCTAGAGGTCATGTCCAACCTCTCTCCTCTCAAAACCCATTCTGTTCTCCAGGTCCCCCGTGTCACTACCACTGTAAGAGTCTGGGGCAGGCCCAGCAGGCAGACTCTGATAGTATCTACTTGGTGTTACGTATGAGTCAAGGAATTTTCTGGAGCAAAGTTTCTCCCCAGGCCTCCCCAAACCTGAGCACCCCACCCCGAGGAGCTCTGGGCTCTGGGCAGCACCTGGTACATTGTTGGCACTTCCTGGAGAACTTGTCAGAAAGAGATGGATGTTTTTCCCTCTGGCGGTGCGGAAAATCCTTCCTACTGCTTTAGACAGGTTTGGGGCACTGCTGGGAGCCTGAGAAGGAGCTCAGCTGCAGCCCCACCCACTGGGTGCAGGGAGCCCCTCTACAAAGTCAATGCTAGTCATATATACTCCAAGACAGGCATCTGACTTACCCTTTCACAGGAGCTCCCTCCCAGCAGGGATGAGCTTAGGACAGAAGGCTAGCCCCCCACTGAGCAGTGCTCTGCTGCCCAGGAAGGCCCCTGCTGCCAGGACACATGTCCTGCCCTTTTGTCACACTGTCCTTCCTGCTGTCTGTCATCCCAGACAGGAATGCAGAGCCCATGGGCCACACTCAAGGACCCTGAGCTGCGCTGATCCCCTCCTCTATCCGGGTTGTACCCGATTCTCCTTTCTTTTGACAGACAGGACCTCATCTGTAGCGATTCTCCTAACCCAGCTTCCCAAGTGCTGGTGTTACAGGTGTGCACCACCAGGCTTTACTGCTCTTCTTCCATTCTAGAAATCACAAAGACAAAGGATGACCTCCCCTCGTGTGTGTGTGTGTGTGTGTGTGTGTGTGTGTGCGCACGCGTGCATGCTCACGCACACACACATACACTAGGCATCTATCAACATGGCTTCAGACGCTGGCTTTTTAAGCACTTTTGTGGGCATTGAAGCATTCGATCTTTCTCAGTCTCTCCCATTCTGTGCTTTTGTGACCAACTTTAATATAAATATTTTGGGAGTTTGCTTTTCTTCTGGCTACTTTTATTCATGTGTTAGCCTGCAGAAGGGACAGAATTCTTCCTGGGACTCCCCATAGGACCTCCTCATTAGGCATGCCAAGTGATGGGAGCCAGGGTCCAGTTGTACCAAAAGACCCCCCCCCACACACACACACATGCATACACTCCGCAGAGGCCCTTCATCCTGGCTACTAGTTCCCTGTGCTCTGTGTTCTTCCTCAAGCTGCTTCCGGCCTCCTGACTCAGTGCACAGACCCCCACCCAGCCCCTGTGGCTTTACTCACATCACTGTGCATGTTTACCTCTTCTCTCCTCCTGTGGCTGCTGCCTGCATGCGAGCTACATCACCTCTGTCCTGGACACAGAGGCCAGTGTCTCTTCAGGATTCTCCCTGGCCACTGTCACTTCCAACCTAATGATCCTGTGACTGCCTATGGTGCTCAAGATGCTGCCCTGCCCTGAAGAGTCAGCCCTGCCAGCTTCTCAGCTCTGTCATCCTAAGCCTCTATTCTCCAGACACAGGGCTGCCTCCCTGTTCCTCCCAGGGCCTTCATCCTACCCACACAGGCACAGGCAATGCTGTTCTAGTCAGCCCTTCGTATTCTCTGGGTCCTGTGTAGCTCTCACCTTCCCAAAGCCCACCCCAACCCTTCTCCATGAGTTTCATGGCTACCTTGGGTCTGGAACCATAAGCTCATAGACAGAAAAGGCTGCACCTTAGAGCAGGCAAGGCCAGTGTCTACTGTCATCAGGCCTCCCAGAGGATGCCCCCTGCCCCTGTCATAACAGAGGTAATACCAGCAGCACAGATCAGGAGTACTTTGCAAAATGAGCAAGTGAAAGATAGGATGCACTCAAGGCCAAACAGCCCTCCATTCTTCTTACAAGCAGAAGTTAGCACTTTTGTTACACCAAGCCAATTGTCACGATTGACGACTGCCCCACTTGAGGTTCTCTGGGAGAGGAGGCTTGAGAGGGGGATTCATATCTGAACTCTGCAGGACACTAATCCTTGAGGAGCTTTATGGAGTAGGTGCTGCCCACTTGTTGCCTCATTGGAATGGCCAGGTACTTGTCCCTCTGGCTCTAAGTGCCCTGAGACAGAGATCCTCTGTGTCCCAAAGAGCTCTGCCTTAATGGAGAACATGACATATGGATGGCTAGACATTGCTCAGGAGACAGAGTCAGGGACTGACAGGTGGCAGGGGCCCACCTTGATATCAGGAAACACTTCCTGGAGGAGGTAGAACATTTTCTGACACGAGAACTGAATCAGAATGAAACTACTCAAACAAGTCTTAATCCATAGGACGAAATCAATAGGTCTAAAAGAGTAGCTCACTGCCCGGGAGGCCGATGGAACCCAGGCAAGATGTCCAGCAGGAGCTGGGATTTATGAGAGTAGGGACACAAGCTTCCATGGGGTCCAGTAGGAATCTGGCAGCATCTTCCAAGGACCAGCCAGCTGAGGCTAGACCCAGCTGTGTATTTATTCCCTCCTGGGTTTCCTTTCAGCTGTGTGAAGTGTTGGGGTGAATGGGATGTCTACCTACCCCCCTTTAACAACCAGAGTTGTGACCTGATAGGGAGTAGTTCAGATGTCCCTCTGGTGAACTCCCTTTGGGCATTTTCTGTGTACCTGTTGGGGGCTAGCCCTGGAAAAGTGCTGGAGATGGGTCATTTTAGGTATTTTGAAGCCTCAACCTGTCTGACCTGAAGCATGGAAGAGGGCTGGGAACCCTGCAGCTCAGAAACTAGGATCCAGTCTGGCCTCGAGAGGTGGGACGTAGGATGAAAGGATGTGCCCTGCACACGTTCTCTCTGCTGCTGTCGGTATCTCAGGGAGGCAGCTGGCTGCTGATGGGTGACCAGTCCTGTCCAGGGCAGTTGCAACTATGCTGAATACAGTGAGGTCTCTGAGACTTTCAGAGTGCAGAGTTAGCAGAGCTAGACTCAATGCCACCTGGTTAAGGGCCCATTCAAGGTCACCACAGCCCCAGGCCAACAGTGGCCATAGGGAGGAGGGGCTCAATGGGAGAGGCAGGTTGCATGATGCTGGGTGGAGGTGTAGAGGGTGGCCATTATACACCCATGGCTTGGAGTCCAGTCTTCAGCGCAGGGACCTACTTCCAAGGGCCCCCGGGCAGTATCTAAGTCACAGCTGCTCCAGGACACCACAGATAGCTGTGCCGACTTTGGACCCGCGTCTATACCAGTCCAGCTGAAGCAGGACTTTTTCCTCACTCAGTGTGGACAGATGCCACAGGTTTGAAAAGCCCATCTTCTAAATTGAACCCTCCTGTGCTGTAGACATGGTTCAAAACTGATCTATACCAATCAATGTGCATTTGGCCTGAGCTGGGCTGGTGTCACCACACTGGGAGAGCAGAGCATAAAGAAGTGAGAGTAAACAGGGCACACGTACCCGGGGAGACCACTGCATCAAGTCTGTGGAGGCAGAGGGACTGGATTCCAGGTCCAAGTTGCCTGTACAAAGAAGAAAATGAAAGCCATATCTGTCTGAGAGGGCCTGGAGGGTGGAGTGGGCTTGCACTTGGCCATGGGCCACAGTGACACGTTCTGTGTCTTTCCCTGTTGGCTCTGCAGATCCTGGAGGAGAACATGAAGCTGGAGTGTAAGTGCCATGGCGTGTCGGGCTCCTGCACCACTAAGACATGCTGGACCACGCTGCCACAATTCCGAGAGCTAGGCTACGTGCTCAAAGACAAATACAATGAGGCCGTCCACGTGGAACCGGTGCGTGCCAGCCGGAACAAGCGGCCCACCTTTCTGAAGATCAAGAAGCCCCTGTCCTACCGTAAGCCCATGGACACTGACCTGGTGTACATCGAGAAGTCACCCAACTACTGTGAAGAGGACCCAGTGACAGGCAGTGTGGGTACGCAGGGCCGTGCCTGCAATAAGACAGCCCCTCAGGCTAGTGGCTGTGACCTCATGTGCTGCGGCCGTGGCTACAACACACATCAATACGCCCGAGTGTGGCAGTGCAACTGCAAATTCCACTGGTGCTGCTACGTCAAGTGCAACACATGCAGCGAGCGCACCGAGATGTACACGTGCAAGTGAACGGAGGTCACAGGTCAGAGCGCAGAATGATCGCAGGCAGGGCACCACCTCCCCGGCAGCCACTGCCTGGACACTCACAGGGAACATGTCTTTTCTGCTGAGGGGGGAGGGTATTCTGGGTTTCCTGCAGACCCCTGTGGGAAGAATCTCAGAGGCCTCGCCCATTCTATTCCACATGAATGGATGCTGCTCAGCCACCCTCCCCCAGACACTGCCCGGGCCCCTCCACAGCTGGAACAAAGTTTTCTGCAGCAGGCACTCTGGAGCCTCGGGCCTCGTCATAGCAATATTTAACAATTTATTCTGATAAGAAATAATATTAATTTATTTAATTAAAGAGAATTCTTCCACTTCGTCAGGATCCGTTTTCTGCAATCAAAGTGGACTGCTGCATGAGGTCCTGGTGGGATGACTTTGTCACTGGGACTGGCAGCTGTGAACAACTGTACATAATTATTCTTTATGCAGATGTTTCTACTAGTTGATTTTGCAAGTACCCTTCTGCAGCACTAGATGTTAAGTACAAAGAGAATGGTCTTTATACACATATAGATATATATGCACACACATTTGTATTTTTGTTTTGTTTTTGCTGTTTGCTGCTACCTACTCAGAATCTCAGCTGGTCCGTATCTGGAGTAGTTCTCCAGGACATGCTTCCATCCTTTTGTCCTCAATAGTTCAAACCTCACTGTTAGAAAAGTCCCATTGGGGACAGTTTGGGTGAGGGGACAGGAATCATAAACTCCCAGCAGTTTCCATCTCTGGAAAGTGAACCACTGGATAAGAGACTATTTTTCTATGTATATTTTATTTATATGGTGTCTGCCTGTGTTGCCCCCATGGCCTATGCTTCTCCTTAACACTGGTACTCACTCAGGGGCAGGGGGATGAGACCAGGTGTGTAGGCAGGTGTCCTGGGGACCTTCACACAGCTGGGTTCTGGAGTTTCCTTTGCCAAGGGGACCATAGAGGTTTCCAGATACCTGGGCTGTGGTATCATCGGTGTTAAATGAGAGGGAATCACCCTCCAGTTTTAGCTTGCTAAGCTCAGTTCTTGGAATGGGGTCACTGGATGGTACTCTTAGGGGCGATCTCAGGATAAGCTACAGTAGTGGATGAGTCAGTGTCTTGACCATTTTGTGATCATCAGTAGGGCCTGGTATTCATCATCAGGTACAGTAGCCCAGCTCAGGGATGCTGATACCCCAACCAGGCCAGGCAGCCACTGCCTACAGGTGAGGTACCATCCTCAGAGAAGGGACTAGAAAGGAGGGGGAAGAAGGAAGTGAAGAATCCTTGACCAACCACAGTGAAAGTGGTGGGTGTGGCCCTTCTGCAGCAGACCCAGCTGTACCCGAGTCTCTCAACCAGGAAGCCCCTCCAGATGGCTGGGTCTGATTTCACGTGTGTCACATGCATTTCCACCTGTGTGCAGGCATGCACATTTACATACTCCTATGCCAGCACTTTGAAATACCTCCAGAGTGCTCACCTGTGGGTATGCTTGTATGTATCCCCATGTGCCTGGGAGATCAGATCACGTGTATGGAGCTGTATGCCTGAGCATCTGTGGTCCCAGGGGGGTTACTGGGTGTCTATATTTGTGGTTGGGGTGCAAGGTAGACAGCAGGGAATCATTTTGACTGTGTTGAGCACAAAGAGACTCCGAACTCTATCGCCACAGCTGCTGGTGAAATTCAGACGCCTGTGAGACCACAGCCCTGAGCCCTGTGGCCTGTGTGCTGGGAGCACCCTCAGTGCCTAGGTCATGTCCAGTTCCCCACCTGGGTTACAGCATGACAAATAAATATGGCTGGATGGCTGATATCTTCCCTTGAATGTATTTTTTATTTTTATTTTTTTTCTTTTGTTAGGTGTTTGGATGGATGGGCATGTAACTGGAAAGGTGGAGTGGATGAATGGTTGTGTGGATAAATAGATGAATGGATGTGTGGATAGATGAATGGGTGTGTGGATAAATAGATGAATGGGTGAATGGATAGATGAATGGGAGTGTGGATGGGAAGATGGATGGACAGACAGACAGATGACAGAATTTCCTGGGTTTAAAGCAGGCTATGTGTTCTAGAGCAGCCCACTTAACCTCTCTCTGCCTATCTTTTCTATGGTCAAGCAGAATCCGCAACAGGATGACAGTGACCCAGTGAACTAACACGTGGTGCAGGCCACTCTGAGGCTGGAAGGGGGAGGCTTATTGCTGCTGGGTTCCCAGTGCCCTGGGCATGGTTAGGATAATAAGCATTTGGTGACTAAGAATGAATGCCTGGTGGGACCTAGAGGGCTCGTGAGGGCACCAGAGGTGAGAACCTGGAAGACAAGAGGCTGGCTTGTTTTGAGGGTTGCGGCATACTGGAGCTGGCAAGTGCCTATGGATACAGCCACAGACACAACTTCTCCTCTGACAGGCGACACTGGTTACCACAGCAACACTCCTGGACACAGAAGAATGAACTGAAGACAACAGGCCAGCTCAGTAGCCACCCCAGCTTAGAGCTGCTGCCGAGACAGCAAAGAAAGAATCTGCAACGCATGCGCACACAAAGACTGACTGAAGGGGTCGGGGGAGGGGGAGACACAAGAGCCATGCGGCTTCATGCAGACCTTCACAAGCAGCAGCTAACACACACACACACACACACACACACACACACACACACACACACTGACCATCTCAGCCACACTTGGGTATCAGCCAAGGCAGCAGAGGCCCAGAATCCCAGCATTCAGGGGGCTAAGGCAAGAAGATGAGTTCCTCTCTCTGAAAACAGAGCAGATAGTGCCATATTCTTAAGGGTACACAATACACTCACACTCAGGTACAGACCACATGCAGGACGTGGGGAAGCTGCAAACCATTCCTTAGGAGTCTTGCCTTGGACTTTCCTCTCCCCTTGTGGTTTCTGGTACCTGCTCAGAAGCAGATCCTCAGTGCTCATGAATATGTGCATGGCTGAGTGAGGGCCCTTGTGAGAGGTTAGAGAGAGCCAGTGCTACCTGCCTCGGGAGGCCACACCCAGACAGGAGGCACTTGGGTCTGAAGGGCCAAGAGTTTCTGAAGCTTGGCCTTTGCTTCACAGAGCAGTGTGCTCCCCAGAGCCCCTACTCACAGCCCAAGAGTCTGGGCTCCAGTCACAGGTCTTCCCTTCCTTGGTAAAGGTGGGTATGTGACTCCTCTTCTGTGACAGAAACCCAAGATAATGACGTGAAAGGAGGAAGGTGCTGCCCAGGCTTATAGTTTCGGCCACTCTCCTTTAGGCCTGTGTTGAGGCAATGTGTACACGCCTACCCCTGCCAGCAAGGAAGATGCGACTCCAGGAAGATCTTCTTCATGCAGTTTTAATCAGGATCCTTGAACATGCATCTTCTGATCCGTGGGACTCCAGGGGACCCCTGCACAGGCTTAAATCCCCTTGCACTAACCAACCCCAGTGAGCTACGTGGACCCTGCAGATAGGCTACTCTAATGCGGAAGCAGACATGCTGAACAGACTTAACCAAATAAGGGCTTGTTTATGCCAGAGAGCGCTCACCCTTGGGGAGGTGGAAGGCGGAAGCCCGCGCCATCTTTAAGGCGTGACACTTCGCAGCTCTCTACAGCAATGCATCACCATGGGAGCATGTGGTGGGAGCTGGTGACAGTACATGGTGAAGTATGTGGTGGCCCACATGTGGAAGCACATGGTGGGGACATGTGAGGGATCACATGATGGAGCGTGTGGTGGTGGGAACACATACTGGAGCACATGGTGGGGCAAAGCTGTCCACTGCACTAGCTTCCATTTACATGATGGGATTTAATGACCTGAGTTTGCAGGGTCCCGGGGGTCCCTCACTCTGCCCCTCACTGAATGCTAAAATGCAAGGAGCCAATCGTACCAAGCCACGAAGAGCCAAACTTTAACTACTCAAGCAACTGTGATGACCAACTGAAACAGAGACACAATCATCTCTTTCTGAGGAAGGAGGGAGCAGAGGCAGCTAGCACAAAAACTTCTCAGGGAAGGAAGGACAGCAGGGCAGGTTACCAGCTTCCCCTCCGACACACACACACACACACACACACACACACACACACACACAAGCACGCACGCACGCGCGCACACACACACATACAATTAGCGGTGTGGGGAAGCAGGCATTTTTAAATACTTGCTAATGGCAGATGCTTCCTAGTTTAAAGTGCACAGAAATGTGTAAAGTAAAAGATGAAAATACACACAGTTCCTCAGAGGCGCTGATGCCCAGAGATGGCAACTGTTGCCAGACTTGACAGTAGGAATAGAGACCTATCAATGCTGCAGATTGACATGAATGAGCCTAGGCTGCTTTCTTGGCAAGCACAAGTCACAGCACTTTATTCTTCTATTATATAGTGACTTGTGAAATATTCCTTTACACTGTGTGAATATATGTCACTGTGATTGGTTTAATAAAGAAGCTGACTGGCCTATAGCTAGGCAGGATAATGTTTGGCAGGAGAATCAGACTAAGAGAATGCTGGGAAGAAGGAGGAGGAGACATGGAGAGAAAGAAGACAAATGTGCCATGCTTAAAAAAGGTACCACCACGTGAGTTAATTTAAATTGTAAGAGCTAGTTAGTTAGTGACAAGTCTAAGTTATCCACCAAACATTTACAATTAATAGTAAGTCTTAGTACGGTTATTTGGGAGCAGCTGCCAGGACACAGAGAAACTGTCTCCAGTGTCTTATGCTGTGAAGATAACCAATTGGTTTTAGTAGGCTCTAAGTGACTGCTAGGGACAGTCATCAGTCTATCCACCATCAGAAGCAATGCCCAAGTATTGTCTTTCTGTGCAAGCACACACAGTCTGGCACAGTGCTGTGACCAGATCTTGACCTGGGGCTTCCAGGTCATGTGATGCTAGACTTTGCTAATTCCCCACCAGCACTCTACCTAATGGGAGGCTAGAGGAGAGGAAATAACCCTGCAAGGTCCTTGGAGAGTGAGATTGTCTTTGTTAGAAGTTGCAGATGCCATTCACCAGGGTACCACAGAGAGATTCCTCTTTCCAGTTCTGGATTGCCCATGTGACCTTTTCGCCTGTCCCCACTAGCAGATTCTTGTTTTTGTACAAGGCTTATGGCAGCTGAGGCCAGCTCCAACCTTAATGATATTATTGTGCCTTCACAGATATTAACTGAAGTCCCCAAATAATCAGCAAACAGATGGATGGCCCCATCCGGCTCAGGGTCTCCAATGAAATGCACACCAGAAACGTACAGAGTTTGAGAAGCAGCACCACTGTTTGTCATCAGAAATCAAAGGTAGAGAGGTGCTAATGTGTGTAAGCTGCAGGAAGGCAAAGGGACATGAAGAGATCAGAAGATGAAGGACAGCTGGAATCCGCTGCAGGGGATAGTCCCAGCCAGGACACAGCCGCACCACACACGGGGGCCCCAAGGTGACAAGCCTGGAGCTGAAAGCCACAGGAAAATGGGGGCACAGTACACCATGGGTCTATTCTGATCTGAATTTGTGATGAAACTAAGAGCCTGAGAGACGGGATTTGTTGCAAGCACCTGTAACACAGGGGTGCTGCCCGGTTAGGCAGCTTTAGGACCAGGCTGTACCCCTGGGGAAAATGGACCAGGGCTAGCATGTTCTGTGCCTCCGTTTCCACAGCAGTACATGGAGCTAGCCCAGGGGTCTTGAGTGTTTCCTGCTTCAAGAACAGCATTGCCTAGTCTCTCAAAAGGGGCTGGGCCTGCTGTGAGCCATGAGCCACCGCATATGGTGGCTTTGGTGGCTCTGCCCTTGGCTTCAGCATTGGTGAGTCCAAACACAGATTTTGGGATTGAGATGTCCCAGATGCTTCTTCAGGTCTGGATCCAGAGCCACCCAGGGCTCCAGGGCTCAGGGCCACCAGGTGGCCAACCCTCCACAGCAGGCAGCAGCTAGAAAGCAAAGCAAACACACCAAGGGCAGGAAGCCCCCAGGCTGCAGGAAAGCAAACACTCTGCTTCCCCCTGCTGCATGCTGCTGTCGCCAACCTTTCCCAGGGCCCATCCTTGGGAGACCTCCTCAGGCGCCTGGCCTGTGTTTGGACAGCTTGTTGGAGAGTGTGGGTGGAGAAAGGGGAGAGTCAGATCCAGGCCTAATGCCTGCTGAGACCCCCATCTTGTGCCCTAGCCTCCCAGCTGCTCCTCAGGGCACTGGGGGGACCCCTCCCCCACCCTCAGCCCTGGCCTATGTCCTGCATTGGGCCATAGGCCTTGCTGTCAAGGGACAGGTCTGTGTGTGGTGTTAGGAAAGGGCCACAGAAACAAAAACCACTCATTACCGGTGTTGGCAAAGTGATTCCAGGAGGCCCAGTACAATTCTCAGTGCCATCTGCAGACTACCTAAGTCCAGAAGTTCCTCCTGGGCCTCTTGATGGCCCTGGGAGGCTGAGTCTTTTCTTTTAGTGTTGGAGATAAACCCCAGGGCCACAAACAGGTTAGGCTTATGCTGGCCCTCTGTGGAGAAACGGCACCCCAGCTCAGTAGAAGGAAGCCAAGAGAAACGAGACCACTTGCCCATGGCTATCCAGTTAGCAAAAGAAGTTTCCACTGAGTGCCCAAACCAGCGATTCCAGCCCTTTGCTGATGTTTAAGTTTCCTCTTGCTTCTGAAACAAACTCACTAACTGGCTGGCTTGGCACAACACAACTTGATTAGAAGTCTGGGTGAGGGCAGGCTAGCTCTTCCCAGAGCCTCTGCAAGGATGAACCTTTTCCTGTCTTGTTTGGCTCCCAGACACCACCTGCACCCCTCAGCTGGTGGTCCTCCCCCTCCCCCAACCCCACTACAGAGCACATCACTCCAACCTCTGACTCTGGCCTCTTGGGTCCCTCAGCAAGGACCTTTGTGATAACCTGGTTCACATGAACAATCCAGGACAGCTGACTTGTTCTCTTCCATGTATACATACATGATTTTATGTGTCTGTACTTTCTAGGAACTGCAAACAAGAGAAAGCTTGCTCTCTGTTTTTCTGAGACTGGCTTAGTTCACACACTGTGATTAGCCCTATTTTCATCCATGTTCCCGCAAACGACAAAATTCTGGTCTCTAGGATAAAAAAGAACTGCATTGTGTGTCTATGCTCACGTTCTCTTCTTTGTTGGCTACATACCTTACCTATTGTGACTAGGGCTGCTATGAGCATGACTGTGCAGTGTCTCTGAGGGCTTGGGGTCCTTTGGGTGAATACTCACCATGGCATGCCTGTGACATAGGGTAGACCATACTGACTGAACTGGATAATGCTTCAAACAGTAATGAATAGGCCTTCCTTCTGCCCACATCTTCACCAGCATTTGTTGTTTTCTTAACGATTGCCACTGTTGTACGTCCTATGTTCATAGTTAGGGATTCTTTGCCACTTAAAACAGCACAATCACGGGCAGCAGCAGTCAGGACACGGACATACCAGCTATTAACCCATTGTGCAAGCGTGTGTCCACCCACTGAACAGTTCACTGTCCTGAGATCATACCTTGAAGGCCTTGGCTTACTTTGCACATTTCCAGGTAGAGAGACAGGAGGCTCCCTGTCTCCGTGTAGGTTTGTATTCCTCCCTAGGGCCTAGCATGTGGCCTGCCTCAGTGACCCAGGATGGCCCTGCTGAGCTGCGTACCATGCCTCAATGCAGTCTCAAGCAGAGGTGAGAGCCCCACCTCCCTCCAGCATTGACTCACAGTCACACCTCATACAGGTGCTTGCAAAGAGCAAGTGGCAGAAGCAGAGTGTGGCTGTCACATCCATGAACACTGCAGCCAGGGCACATTGCAGATGTATCACAGCTATTCCCACCAGGTTCCCAAGAACTTTCTGAGGTGACACCTCACAGCCACAGTCATGTTGCGCTATGGTTTGGAGGAGGGTTGAGTGAAACCCCCAAGGTTCATGTGTTGGAGCTCCGTTCTCCCTGTGGTGGGTAGAGGGATGGATGTTGAGGGAAGAGAGGAGGTCACCGTGGGGAGGTCACCATGGGGTGGTCCCTGGAGGGAAGTAGGTAGGTCACTGGGGCATTGTCCTTGGAAGGGCTTAAGGTAGTTTTCTTGGAACTTCAGTTAGTTCCCCGTGGAGGTATTATAAAAAGGCACAAATGACCTCAAATCCCTTTTGCCTTCTCTGTTTATGTATGATCCCCTATTATGATGCCGTCCATCTGAGGCCCAGAGCTGACAGAGTCACCTGATTTTGACTGTCTAGCCTCTAAAATTATAAGCCAATTACCCTCTTTTTTCCTCCCTCCCTCCCTCCCTCCCTCCCTCCCTCCCTCCCTCCCTCCCTCCCTCCGTCCCTCCCTCCCTCCCTTCCTTCCTTCCTTTCTGTGAGGCTTACTATTCCTGTGATGAAACACCATGACCAAAAGCAACTTGGGGAGGAAAGGGTTTATTTGGCTTCCAGCTCCAAATCACTGTCCATCAGGGAAGGAGTCAGGACAGGAACTCAAACAGTCAGGAACCTGGAGGCAGGAGCTGATGTCATGGACAGATGGTGTTCACTGGCTTGCTTCCCATTCTTTGCTCAGCCTGCTTTCTTATATACCCAGAACCACCATCCCCGAGAGGCACCACCCATAGTGGAATGGACCCTCTTTCATCAAGCTACAGCCAGATCTTATGTAGGCATTTTCTCACTAAGATTCCTGCCTTTCAGATGACTTTAGCTTGTGTCAAGTTTACATGAAATTAGCCAGGACATTTTTCTTTCAGACAGGATTTTATGTAGCCCAGCCTGGCTCAAACTTGCTATGTAACTGGCAATGACTCTGAACTTCTGGTCTTCCTGCCTCTACCTCCATTTCCTGGGTTCTTGGAGTTCATGTGTGCACCACTGTGCTTGCTTTAAGCCTCTTATATGATTTCTAGCCTCAGATGTTTTGTTACAGAAACACAAACATCCTAGCACAACTGTCCAGTGTGACAGCCAGCAGCTATCACATGTAGCTGCAGAACACTTGAAAGGTGGTTTGTCAAGTGAAAGACAAATTTAAGTCTTCGAAGAAAGAAATCAGAAGATGGAAAGTTCTTCCACACTCATGGGTCAGTAGGATTAACATACTAAAAATGGCCATCTTACCAAAAGTAGTCTACAGATTCAATGTGATCCCCATCAAAATTACAACAGAATTCTTTACAGACCTTGAAAGGACAATACTCAACTTTATATGGAAAAACAAACAAAAAATCAGAAAAACTAATACAATCCTATACAATAAAAGAACTGCTAGAGGTCTCACAATTATTGACTTCAAGCTCTACTACACACACACACACACACACACACACACACACACACACACACAGAGTTTAGATTGAGAAGGGTGACACACACCTGTTCTAATATGAAAGGAGAACAAACACCACCTGTTTTTTTGTTTTGTTTTGTTTTTGGTGTGTGTGTGTGTGTGTGTGTGTGTGTGTGTGTGTGTGTGTGTGTGTGAAAGCATGTTTGTTTTGGTTCTTATGACAGAAGCATGACATTGACTCTAGAGCTATACGTGACTAATCATTCAAAAAGATAGTCGTGGGTCATTCCACATTTGAATACCATTTTGAAATTTGTAAACAAAATGCCAGTAACTGAATCAAGCAATGTATTTTTTAAAAGGGCTATAGCATAGGTCAGTTTATTTCAGGAATGAATTGGATTCTTATTAGGAACTTGTTGTAACTGGGACTCATTATTTATAATAATAAAAAAATGGTATTGGCAATAAACAGACACATTGATCAAGGGAACTGAATTGAAGACCCAGATATAAATCCACACACAGACACCTGATTTTTGATAAAGAAGCCAGAAATACACACTGGACAAAAGACAGAATCTTTAACAAATGGTGATGGTGAAGCTGGATGTCTGTATGTAGAATAATGTAAATAGATTCATACTTATCACCCTGCATAAAACTCAAGTCCAAGTGAATCAAAGACCTCAACATAAATCCAGATACACTGAATCTGATAGATACACTGAATTTGAATACAAAGCAGAGGGTAGACTTGAACTCATTTGCACAGGAGAAAACTTCCTGAACAGAACACTGTTAGTAACTAAGATAATAGTAAATAGGACCTCATGCAACTGAAAAGCTTCTGTAAGGCCAAGGATATCATCATTCAGACAAAGTGCTACCATGCTTTCCATCATGATGATAACGGACTAAACCTCTGAACCTGTAAGCAAGCCAGTAAGTAGCACCCTCCATGGCTTCTATGTCAGCTCCTGCCTCCAGGTTCCTGCCCTGTTTGACAGCGATATGGAAGTGTAAGCCAAATAAACTCCTCTCCAGCTTCCTTTCTGGTCATAGTGTTTTGTCACAGCAATAGATACCCTGGACTAAGACAAGAGTTTAGCCCCAAATCATCTCTCAAGCTTCCCAGATCCCCACCTGAAACAGGGCCTTGTTGACCTCTCCCATATGTCCCTTCTGTTAGCTGTATCTGTAATGGCCTCAACCCCAAGTTTTGGCGCTGTGCCTCATCCCTGTCTCACTATCCAGCTCTGCCAGGTCTGCCAGCACCCAGATTGACATTTATTGGGCCATTATGTGGATGCTGGTGTTGCCATCATCTTACAGATGAGGAAGGACATCAGAAAGAGAGAACCTCACTAGACACAAGCTAGCAAGCCTCGCCAGTGCTGCTGCAGAGAAATTTCTAGAATACACAGCCTAGCATTTGGGGACAAAAGGCAACTCTCAGGATTATCTGGCGCAACAGTGACATACCCATCCCCTCAGCCACTGTGCCACATAATTCCTAGACCAGCGACCAGCACTGGTGCCTGAGAGTGGCCCAGGGTCTGAATGATTGCCCATGGGCAGATGGCTACTTTGGCAGAAGCTGGGCATCCAGGGAACAAAGGGCTTTCACAGGGTGTAACCCAGGCTGAGAAAGGAAAAATGGTCAGGTGCTCAGAGAGGCAGGTTCACATGGAGGAAAAGGGCGAGCTGGGCGGGACTGGCTGGCACAGGGCCCCAGGTTCCGGCCCACATTCCCAGGGCAGCAGACAGTCCCTGGCAATGGCTGAAGGCCCCATTTGTGTGATATGTCAGCAGGGAGGGTAGGCCTTTTAAGGGGTAAGATTGTGAGGCTCGATAGCATGCCGGGGCCTCTCCCTGGGGAAGCCAGGCCCTTGTGAGGACTGTCAGTCATTGTTAACTGTGTCCCTGTGTGAAGGAAAACGGGACACTGGTAGTCATCGATACCTGTGCGATCTGGCCACCAGGACTCGGCCACACCGCCTCAGCTCCAGTTACAGGCCGGAATGGCAAGGGGGCCTGCAGCCCTCTCTCTAGTATACCCATGGCAGGCAAAAAGTAGTGGAGAGGTGAGCAGTGTGAGGGCACAGGGTCCTGTGCATGGAGTCACACACTCTCAGGGGGTGGTGGCCTGTGTCTCACTGTCAAAAAAGAAGATGGTGAAAAGAATGTGGGCAGATGAGGCTATGAGAGCAGAGGATGGACAGACTTCGAGCCTTGTGCTCTCAGCCAAAAGGCTTGCCAGTCTCCATGGTAGGATGTCAGTGGCTGCCCGCAACTTCCACCCAGCCCCACAGCCTCACAAGAACTTGGTAAGGGCAGTAGGGTAGATGCTTGTGAAGCCTGAGTACTTATTTGACATTTAGTACCTACTAGCACATACTGTCATGAGTTCAGTGGTGTTAAGGGACTTTGTCCTCACAGCAGCCTCCTGGTATAAGCATTATAACTACCACAAGCAGGGCAGAGAGGCAAAACAATTTCCTAATGCCACACAGCTTTGATGGGGCAGATCAGGATCTGTTAGTACTGAGATTAGAACCCAGTCCTCTAGCTCCAGAATCCCTACCTTTGGGAGCCACTGTCAGAGACCAAAGTCCTCCTCACCAGCATGAGACCAGGCCCTGACCTTGGGTGGGCAGGAGATGAACTAATGAAGACTGAATCAAGAAGCATACAGATGTGACAGTGAGGCTGAGAAGCCAGCTGCACACAGCCATTGCCTCCTTGGGCCACAGGGACAGAGAAAAATGGGGTCATAGAGATCAGATCTGGAGCCACAGGAAGGAACCCGTGCAAAATCAGGACCTACAGATAGAAGGAAGTGAAGGAAGGGGCCAGCAGGTCCCCTTCCCTGCTGGTTGTACCCAGGGAGAAGCCCCAGTGTGGAGGAGTGGCAGCCTCCTGGGGTACAGAGCAAGGTAGACAAGGTGGGGTGGGAGGGGCTATGAAAATCAGCTCATCCAGGACACCTGAAAAGCTCCGAGAAGCCATTTATACCAGGTCTGGGGCAGGGCAGCTCCACAATGGAGTGGGCTATGGCCTTGCTGCTTCCTCTCAGGTACATGAGGCTTCTGAGATGGTGAACCAAGAGTGACTAATGGTTAGCGTAGAACACAGAGCTACTGGGAAGCTGGGTGGGTGTGGAACCTAGTTGCCACAATGCAACTACAGTAGAATAGCAGGGGGGACCTGTTTCTTAGAGCCACCAGAGGATGAACCGAAGTTGGAGGCTCGAGGTCATGTGGCTGAGGGGGAAAGGCTTGGTTGTTACTCCAAGGGGCATATTTGACATTCTGTATATTTGGTTAGTCACTAGCCTTTATTACCAATCTGAGGGCTGCCAGGTGCTGTGGAGTGAGTGAATGCTAGAGGGAGGAAAGGGAGAAAGGAACGAATGAATGAATGGATGGATGGATGGATGGATGGATGAGGGGATGTGTGAGGAAGAAATGAATGAATGAAAGGGATGGGGGAGGCAATGAGTGAGTAGAGAATAAGCAGAGGAAAGAAGACAGGGAGGACAAAGGAGGACAGGGAGCCTGAAGAGCCCCGAAGTTAAATGATCCAGCTGCATCCTACTGCTGCTTAAGATGCTAGGCCTGCCGTCACCATGGTAACGGGAGAAAATCACAGAGCAATTTGTAATCAGCAGGAGTGGGGGGGGGTGCTCCTGCTAGAGCACTCTGGGAAGGAAGGGTCCCAGAACTGAGCTCCCACTCAAGCTTGAAGCCCTTTGCACCCCGGTTTCTAGGGACCCACCCCCAGTTTCTATAGCTGGCTGAGCTTTGTCAGCCTGCTCAGTTCTGACGTGCCTGCTGGGAGGAAGCCTCCCCTCACCAGTTTGTAGCCCATCTCTCTATGCACTGCATCCTGGAGCCCAGTTCTTACTTATGGACATAACTCCACCTCCTCCTCCTGTCCTAGGGAAGCCTTCAAAGATTGCTATGAGCCGTGCTGTCCAGATGGGGAGAACACTGTCCCCTTTTACCCAGGAGCAGCTGCAAACTCCTCCCTGCTCTGGTAAGCTCCTCCCCACCAGCCCCAGGGATAAGATTCAAGAATCATCTGGTCAGAATAAACTGTAAATGCCACCACCCTCATTCTAGGCACAGACCTTAATTCATGAGATCTGAGTCTTAGGTAACCCAGTCATGGCTTCCCATCTGCCTCTCTACTGTCCTGTCCCACTGAACATCTCATGGGCTTTTCCAACAGTAAGAGGCTGAGAAAGAACTTCGGATCCAAGAAACCACATGTTCAAAGCCACACATGCACATAACCATGTTAGCCTCCTAACACAGCACAGAGACCTCACAGATGAAGCCAGGCCTCAGGCTACTGAGAGGCTTTGGGAAGAAGGGCCTGAGCCTCCAGAGTTCACTTATCATGTGACCTTAGATGAACCAT
Organism: Cricetiscus sungorus; assembly: GCA_030556225.1. NCBI lineage: Eukaryota > Metazoa > Chordata > Mammalia > Rodentia > Cricetidae > Cricetiscus > Cricetiscus sungorus. Next base: position 4,896,151 of record JANBXA010000735.1, on the reverse strand, counting down.
CTGTCCTTTGAGCTTCAGCTGCCAACTCTGGAAAGTTTAGAAGGTCCAAGAGCTGTTCTGCTGAGGAGAGAGGATGAGAGTCCCGGGGCCAGGAAGACAAGTGTCCCATAGCTTAGCTGCACTGGGGTCCAGCCTCCACTGCTGCGGTTGCCTCCATGACTCCATAACTCAGTCTGTGGTCCATTACTGCCTGTCCCACTCCAGCCCTGGAAGCTGTCCAGCTGTAAATGGAAAGGAGCTGAGGGATGGCAGAGCAGAGCAGGCTGGCCTATGCTTCAGGGGCAAGGAGACTGCTTTGATCAATGGAGTCTGGTCTGGTTTGGGCAGGACAGCATAGACTGGAAGAAGGAGTCTCAGCCAGTCCATCTGTGCTCTTCGCCCCTGCCTTGGACAGCCCTCCATAGTTCAAGGACCATGGCCATGCTGTATACACACTACTATACAGAGGCAAGAGATTTGCCTGAAGTGCCTGCATGCATGTACGAATGTGCACCCTCACACTGTGTGGGTTCTCAGCTTCCAGAGCTAATGGCCTTATCTGCACTCTGGATCAAGCAAAGCCCCTTCCCCAGGGGCTGCAAAAAGAGCTGGGTGGAGTAGGTACAGTTCAAGGCAAACACTCAGGACCCTGCTCCCATGTGGTCACCCTTTCACTGTTATTACTGCCAGTCAAGGCCCTGAGAGGGCAGCACCCACCCAGGGACACACAACAGGGCAGCAGGACCAGCTCAGGATAAGTCCAAGCATCAGTGGAGGGAAGTGAGGAGGGAAGACAGCAGTTAAGGAGCCCAGTGTAAGCGTCTCACACAATGGGGTCACTGGCCAGGCCAAAGAAGGTGGCTGAGGCCCAGCTTGGCCCTGTTTAGCATATGAGCTGGAGGCCCCCGCCCCTTCCTGAGTGGGTTCCAGGACTAACTATAATGTCCCAATTGTCGTACAATACCATGATGGAGGGCCCTGTCACATTTTTGTCACCGTTACTGGGGTCCCCATTCATGGCCACTGTCACCAAGCTCAGAACAAGCTGGCTAGGCAGCCTCCTTTGCATTAAAATGGGTGAGAACTAAGCCTTCCCACTGCTCAGCTGGGCAGAAAACGGGATTAGGCCAAGGACGGCTGAAGGCCCCTGGTGGGGGCGGCCCCAGAAGGCCAGTGTTGGCCACTGCCCTCTGGCCTGGGCAGTGCATCAGTTCTGTATAGCCCTCGGTGAGGGAGAGCAGCCCCTCCTTGCATCTCAGTGTCTCTAGCTATGCAGTGGGGTCAGAGACTTGAGTGCCTTAGGTTTCCTTCTGAAGTGAAGAAACACATTTGTAGGAAAGTCATACAGAGCAGGCTTCATGGTGGGTGGAATGGGCATGAATGTCCATTCTGGGGAGCTTTTCAGTCGCAATAAGAAAATACCTGAGAGGAGCCCCTTGTAATGGGAAATGTTTTCTTTGGGGTCAGCATTTCAGAGAGCAGGGGCCATGACTGGTGGCCACCGCTTTTGGGCCTCTGGTTGGGCAGTGTACCATGGTGGTGACAGATGTCAAAGCACAGATGTTCTGCTCACAGTGGACAGCAGAAGAAAACACTAAGAAGGGGCTGGAGTGTCACATGCCCTTCAAAGACACGCCCCAGGGGCCTCGGAAGAACTCACTATGGTGTCACGTGGGAACCAAGTCATGAGCTTTGGGGCTTTTTGAGGACAGCAAGCACCCATAGTTGAGCAGGGTCTGAGCAGCTCCTGGAGCTCTGGTCCATGGGGAGGAGCCACGGGGGAGGTGGTGCTGCCCAAAGGCAGCTGAGAACCAGGAGAGGGTGTGCTGACAAGGAATGCGTGTGTCAGGGGCTCAGCACCCCAGAGGCACACACACAGAAGCACACGGCAGCTCACATACAAGAACTGGGAAGTCCTCCACATGGGAGGACTCAGGCTAAATACATCGTTCACACCTTAGAGCCATGAAACTCCAAATGAAGGCCTAGTGTGACATTAGAAGTGGCGGTACATCCGAGACAACCAGCAAATGAACAAGGACAGCTGCAGATAGGCGTATCGGGGGGTCACTGGCAGAGAATGGCATGCTGCGTGTGAACCCACGAAAGAGGCCTCAGCGAAGAAGGAGGCCGAGGTAGGGGCCGAGGAGGAAATCTCGCCTTTCTGCCCAATGTGCTTCTTTGCCACTGTGTGTACAGACGGTCCCCAGCTTGTGATGGCTCATTTTGATTTTTGTCTTTACAATAGGCCAAGTCACAGGCATTGGGAAAAAACAAAACTGTACTTAGAATGCACATATGTGCAAAGAGCTGAGGGTGGGGGCTGGGCCTCAGACATTCTAGGCAAGGCTCTTCAGGAGCCATACCCAGCCCCAAATGGCTTTAGCCTCACTTCCATTCTGAAACTGGCAGTGGCCACTGCTCACTGCTGACAAGGAACACCTCCTGTTGCAGGCATGCCTCTGACCCTCTCCCAGCCTTCTGCAGGGAAGCATTCCACTACATTATATAAGAAGATATCCTGGTAGATACACAGCCTGGATGAGTGCTGGCCACAGGCCTCTTACCTGAGTACCCCACCTGGGCATCTTCTCTCTCACACACACACAGGAGATATGACAGGATCCCTTCCTTGCCCACATGTGGACAAAGGTAGAATGTAGACATCAACAGGGCTTCTGTCTCTAGAACATGCTGACACATCAGACCATGATCAGGCTGTGGGGAGGTGAAATGGAAGGAGGTGGCACAAGATGAAGAAGCAGAGGGTTAAGAAAATGTACAGCCCAGGGTTCCTCATGTGGAATTTGAGAGTTTGGTGAAGGGACAGGCTTCTGACTATTGACAAGACACTCACGCGGGGACAGAAGCAATCATCCATGACTCTGTCTCTGGGGTCCTCTGACCCCAGCCAAACAGGATCAGCCTGTGTGACCCATGTCCCTGCTGCAACCCGGCCTGGGGACTTGAGAACACCACTTCATGGGGGGGGGGGTCAGGCAATGCATGTGCCCAGCTTCATGTCATTAATCTGCCTGTATTGTTATGAGTTCCTTGGAGAAGGGCGTACTCTGCCCCTGGCATTGCCTGAGCCTCAGACTCTAGCTGAAAGTTCCACATTGAAGGAAACCGAGCATCACTGAGGGGATTACCCTGTAATTTGTATGCAGTTGAAGGTCATTACCCAAACGACAATGAAATGCAGGCTCCCTGTAATTAGATGCTTTTATGAATTGGGTTCAAAGGTACTAATGGCAAAGCTATCAAATCTGCTCCTCCCCTGACTCTGATGCCCTTTCTCAGCCATCCTCAGGCACAGAGGCCCAAAGGCCACTTCTGAGCACTTTTGCTGGCCCCAGCTTGAGGATCTGTCATGTTCTGTGTGGCGGTCACTTGCCTCAGTGGGTTGTGACTCCCAGCAGCAAACTTCAGAACCAGCCTAAATTATCTATAAACTGGAAGATGGGAAGGTGTGCTCCTAAGTAAATCACGACCCGTGTGGATTTCGGAGCAGGCTCCAGCTATGATGGTTAGGGAACCAGCTGGCAGAGTGAAATAGAGTGAAACAGAAGACTACAGTAACAAAGATCACAGGATGAGAACTCCTGCAGCTCAGCGGACGTTTCTCTGCCTGCTCAAGCTGTTGTACTTGGCTCTGCCACGCAGCTCTTATGCACACCTTGCCTCTCTTCCTCACATGAACACTGCTCCTTGGAAAACCAATCAACAGATCAACAGGAGAAAAAAAGATCCTGAAAAACTTAGCTGCCACTTTGGTACCATGCCTGGCAGAGCAGATAGGCAGGCACAGTCACACTTTGCCCAGTCTCATTATACCGGTCAGCTCTAGCCATGTTGACAGCATCTGATAGACAGCACAGCATGTTGCATCCAACCTGCTGTGATTGCTCCTCTCCACTGAGGACACACCAAGTACAGCCCCCTCCGGGAATGAGACGTGTTTCATGTTGGCTCATCCCCACTGTGTCACATGCTCCGTTAATGTCTACAGCACCAATAGCAAGATTTCCACTTCTGCTGTCAGATTTGGTAGGCTGGAACAAAAGGGGGGGGCAAAAAGTAACAGATGAATGTTCAACTGCTTCTCTAATTAGAATGAGCCTTAAGCAACCTTCCCCCCCATTTGAAAATATCTTAAGGTGGAGGCAAGTTAAAAGCATGCAACCCATCCTGCCTCACAGCTCCACAGCAGTCCATGGAATGACACTTGATTGACAGCTGCTGCTTTGTCCACTGTTCAGAGGAATGCCATACCCAACCACTGCCAGTCTGGGAAGGAAAAGCAAAAGCTCAAAATTAGAGGGAAAATTTGCATGGAATGTATACTGATTTTTTGCACAGTTGTAAAGTTGGAGAAATGGTAAATTGAGCCATCATGAGGCTAGGGACTGTCTGTATACAAGGATCCCCTTTGAGAAAAATAAAGCATCTTTCTGCAGTCAGCCATGTGATGCTATTTGGATATATGATGACCCATAGGCTGTGTGCTGGGATGTCCAGCCAGGGTTACAGGTTTTTCAGAACGTTGTAGTCCGCCTGATGATGCTCTTTCTCACTGTCAATCTGGCTAAGAGAGAGGAGCAGAAGCCAAGCCACAGCCTGGTGCTGCGGTGTCTCCTCATTTCCTTCACTTTTTACTTCAGTCTCGCTCTAAGTTTTAGACAAGGAAGCACACAGGCAGGTGCTTTGCTGGCATATAATACAAATGGCCTTTTCCTGGTTCCCAGTACAGTCCTGTTCTCCATCTTTGTGACAGGATGGAGGCAACTTTAGGAAGGAAGGATTTAATGTGGGCTCGTGGTTTAAAGGGACACAGCCCATCATAGTGGGAAGGCATGACAGTGTCACCCCATGGCAGGTGGGACATGGGATGGCACTTTTACAGGGACTGAACCAGAGTCAAGGCCATAAACCTCAAGCCCTGCTCTTCTCCCAAGTGAGCAGCCTTCTCCGAGAGGCACAGGAGAAACATGAATGAATTCAGGACAGCAGACGAGGTGAACTCAGAGAAAGCAGTGCTGGGAGACAGGCACCATCACAGAGAAGCACGATAGTGACAGCAGGGACTGTGCCTCAAGGGTTCCAGACTAACAATGCAAATCGTCTAAAAGACAGGGACCTGAGAGTGAGGAGGCTCTGGGGTACCCTGCTCAAGCATGGCTTACTAGAGAAGTACTTCCCTAGGCTCAGCTATGAGGATACTCAAAGGCCATGATGGCCATGGTTTAAGGTGGGCAGACTACACTTTGAGCTGGCAGTGGAAGTGTCATCTAGAGGTTCCGGTTTAGTAGGACCCAAGAGTTAATATGGCCATAAAGGCCTATGCCAAGTTCTGGAAAGCGGCTGAGGATAGGCAATATGCACCAAAGCTGGCTTCTTTACGTGGAGTCTGGGCATGGGCAATGAGTGAGGTTGTGAAGGTAAGGCCTAAGCTCCAATCAGGAGTTTAGCACATTGGCTATGCTCAGAACATTTGCCAAGAAAGAGAGGACACATGTGCCACAGGCAAATGGCTGTAGGGAAAGGCCCACCAGAGCACAGCTGACCCCATACCACCACAAGTCCCAGATACTGGACATAGAACTGCAGGATTGATATCTTACTTGCTGGGTTTCAGTCTTGCTATGGTCTAATCTGTGCTTTCCCTCCTCCCTACTGAAATGGAAATGTCTACCCAGTGCATTGTGTACAAGAAGTATCTAACTTAAAAACAAAGTCTACATGGCTCGTAGTGCCAAGGGAGTGCCTTGGGTCTCAGAAGAGACCTTGGGATTTTCAGTAGTGCTGGAACAGTATAAAATTACTGGGACTTTTGAAGTTAGATGGAATGAATTTTATATTGGGATGAACCCAAGCCTGTGGGGGCCAGGGCAGAATATTATGACTTGGATGGGAGATGCCTCACGGGCTGCTTGGTGGAGATGCTTGGGAGATTGTATGGCTACTGGGAGGTGGGGAGATGCTGGAAAACTGGGTATCTGAGAGGAGTGGGCCAACCCACTGGGTTTATGGCCCAACCCAGCTCAGATGTGCCTAACACAAAGCATGCAGGCCGCCAGTGTTGAGTGTCTCATGAAGTGCATAAACTACATCCTGAAGGTGGCAGAGGGGTCACACAGAACAAAGTCACATCAAGTATGGCTTCTACTGAACCTGAGTCCTTTTCATATCATTCTGAAGTCAGGGCATCAGAAGTCAGGAATGATGGCATGTGTGGTGTGCAATAAGGTCCTTTTTTAAGGGGTGTTGTGCTCTCCACACATAACACAAGGGGATCTGAGCTCACATACTGTCTTATTAGGCTTCTGACATGCCTTTCCCAGGCACTCCTTTTGCACTTAATTCACTAGGCCACCTGTCTAGCCTCTTGTAAAATTCACAGAATTATGCAGCCATCAACATCAGCCATGTATTGCACATGCGCACATACTCTGAGCTCACACCAGATACACATGCTCTCACACTCAGTCATGCATGGGCAGCCCACACCCTATGGCCTTGCAGGCACATAACTGTCCCCTCCTCTCCCTAATGACTCAGCACTCTACTGCACTCCTAAGTCCCCAAGGGACACACACTCTTTACCCAAACTCTTTGCTTCAACAGCAACCTTTTCACCTCTCCTAATGCCTGCCTAGTGTGGACATACTTCATGGTTTGGCACCTCACACATTGCACCAGTAGGCCAGCCACCCCACCCCCAAGCAGAACAGAATTCCCAGAGGCTGAGCAAACCTCCTCCAATGCAGACCCTCTGTCATACTGAAGGCTCACTCATGGGCACATGACCTAGCCACAGACCACCTGGTTGCCTGGCCTAGGCCTCAAGGGCTCTGCAACACTTGCTCTCCTTCCCTTCTGGGGACAGCCAGGTTGCCATTGCTTTATACAGGGTTCCCAACCTTCCAGGGGAGCCATGAGATCCAATGAACAGCTGGATTGGAAAACCTCCAGTGCCAAGTGCCCTGACAGGGTGGCAGTGAGAGCCAGAGCCCCCACTACCCACTTCCCAGGCCTTCCTGGTCTGGCTCAATTTATTTGGAACCCAATAAAAGACTAAGACAAAAATAACTCCCAGGAAGTGATCACTAATTACATGCAGGTGCTAAGGCCCGTGGCTCACTGGCTGCCCCAATCCTGCCTCTTGGAAGGGGGAGGGGTGGCATATCATTCCAGAGTAGCTGCTCCCTGATCAGCATAGCCAGGCCTGCCCATCCACCTGCCTCCCTGATGGCCTATACTCAATCTCTGCTCTCCAGACAGAAGAACACACATCGAACAAGCCAAGGCCAGCTGGGCACTCAGGCATCATCTACAAGACAGTCCTCATGGCCTTAGAGGGAAACTGTGACTCAAACTCACTTCCTGCAGCAGGACACTGAAGCTGAGTACAAGAGTGTCACATGCCCAGAGATGGCCCAAGGACACTCCTCCCTGTGGTCCTTAAGGGCAGGCCTTTGTCCCTCTCTTTATTTCCTGATGTGAAGGGTAGAGATAGGCAGGGATTGGCAGAGGAGGCAACCAGGCCAGGATGGGGTCTTATCCAAGGAGGAAGGGTGGGAAGGATGGCTGTCCTCATGCTGAATTTCTTGTCAACTGCAGCAGCCCAGCCATTCTTAGGGCACCCAGGTGAGCTGTCACTAACTGTCCTGTACCCAGTCAGCAAAGCGCTTACATCCTCCGTCTTTCACAACCCGTTAGAGTTGGTCCTTTCTGAATAGGTATCCAGCAATGACCCCCTTCTCTACCCTAGACATAGCATGCCAAGTCCTTTGGACACGGCCAGGTCCCCAATAAGGCTTATGCCAATTGCCACCACAACCCAGCACACCATGCTACAGTCTAGTGCCTTCACCACTTTAGACTCCCCTGTGCCTGTGCCAACTCTCTTTCCCACAAACATGCTCTTGCCTAAAGGCGATTGGCCACTTCCGGGCCTTTTCTTTGGAAATCAGTCTTTGATAGCCTGCACAACCCGCCCTTCCTCTGGATCCCACAGCAACCCTCCTCTGCCAGACCCTTGTCATTCCTTCACTTCACTGGAGTCCAAAACTCCCTGTTAAGGACATGCACCTGAACATCTACCTGGGTATGCTCAGGCCCCTCAGGGCTATCGCCCCAAAGGAACATGGACTCCTGTTCAAGCCAGTTTGGACCTAAGCACCCACAGCCTCTCCTGGGCTATGCAAGATGCTACCTGTTTCAGTACAGTTCCTACTTTGTTTTTCAACTCAGGTGGGGGTCTGACAAGGGTCCCCCCAGCCTCTCCTACCTGAAGTTCCTAGGGCACATGAACTCCTTGTTCATAGGTGTCCTCACCTATCTGAATATCTGGCAGAGTAAGGCCCTCATAGGACAGACAGAAACTGAGACAGAAACTGCTGTGGCAGAGGCAAAATTTGCACCCAGATACCCAAAACCTGAACTTTCCATTCCTATGCTCTGATGAAACCAAACAACCCCTCCCATCTCCACCCTCACCCCACATTCAAATACTCTAGATTCTAGAGTTCAGATTAAAGTCCCAACCCTGCTGAGTGCTGCTGAATATGGAGTTGGCTCTTCAGTTACAGCTGTGGCTCTCCCGGGTCTCCTCTGAGGGGCTCTGTCCTATGTCCCAAGTGCAGAGTACCACAAGTCTGGTTGGGCAGCTGAACATCCACAGGACCAGCCCCCAGTCTCTGCCTGCAAGGTGCACCCACTGCACTGACCAGCATTGGAGCTGTCCATTGAAAGCCTGGAAATAACCCAAATTCAGAATTTCAAATACTATTTCTGCAGACTATGTAGCACTTTTATGCCATCATAAAGCTTTCCTGGAATAGGTTTTCTGGGGCTACATCAGAGAGCTGACGAGTCACAAACCCACTCTGGGGAGCTGGCATCTCTAGGAGGACAGACAACAGGAAGATAAACACTGACACCGGATGTGGTGGTGACTCAAAGTCAGTACCTGGGCGATAGTTCAGGGAGACCAGCAGAACAGGACACATGAAAGCATCTAAGACATGAGGCATCTCGGCAGGTCCCAATGCCGCTGTGTTGATCTCCACAGAGAAAATGACCCCTGAGCTGTGTTGCTCAGGTTAGCATCCTGGTCTTCAAAGCTGTCTGTGCCTGTCAAGTGTTCAGAAGGCATGAGAGACCTGTGGCTACCATAGGACAGTTTGGGTCGGGAGCAATGGGACCTCTTACATGCGAGGGGTCAGGGAAGGTCCCCAGAGCAGGATCCTAAAGACAAAAGTGAGAATCAAACAGTTAACTAGGGGAAGAGTAATCCAGACAGAGGGGACAGCCTGAGTCAGCAGTTAAGTCACCATGGCCAGGGACACATGGACCAGTCTGCTAAGAAACTTTGGCTCTTTTTCTGAGAGGGTACTGACAGGCAGAAGAGCCCCAGCCTGGCTTGGGTCCTAAGGACAGTACACATTGTCACTGTGTAGACCTTTATACCAGACTGTTGGCTGTGCAGCCTCATTTTGCTATTCACCTGAGTTGTGATGTTAGGGACAAAAGTTGCCTTGTCCTGTCTTCCACATGGTGGTCATCTCAAAGTGAAAGTTAACCAATGGAAATTGGGCATGGGAGCCCATGCCTGGAATCCCAGCACCTAAGAAACTAAGACAGAAGGGTCATGGTAGTTCAAGGCCAGCCTAGGCTATTTAGGGAATTCCAGGCCAGCCAGAGAAGGGAAGGAGGAAAAAGAAGGGACAGAGGGAAGGAGGGGGGCTAACAGGTCACAGACTAGTGCCAGGTTCTGGTTTCTATGCTGTGGGATAGGATTTGCTGCCCTCGCTGACTTGGGCCTTGCTCTCCACAATCCTTGGATAGCTACAGGTGATAGATAGCTCCATAGAAAAGCTGCCCTCAGGCATCTCACTTGGCAGCTTCCACTTCCTTTGACCATGGCTGCTGGGAGAGGCCTTCTGGTCCTACTAGGAAGCCCTCTCCCAGACATCTTGCCCCCATCTCAGCCCTGTACTCCCTGCCTTCACCCTACACATAGCCTAGCCTCTCATATGGGACCATGGGCAAGACCTTCTCTTCTGTACCGTATAGGGCTATGGACAGAAAGCAATGGGCCAGAAAATGGTACCTTCCCCTGGCATCAGGCCTTTCCAACTTGGTGATGGGGTATGCAGAGCCCTTACTTTGTGAGGTATACACAGCCCTGCTCTCTATCCTAGGATGGCAGTTGGGCAGGAGATCCACCACTTTGGAGGGCATGGTCTATGGTGAAGCCCATTACAAAAGAGGGATTTATGCTAGATCAAGGAAAAACTTACTGATCTCTTATAGAGGGATAAACCCCGAAACAGGAAAAGAAAAGATAGAGTCCTCGCTGCCTACAGAATACTTTGAAAACTCCATATTACTAAGAAAAGGAAGGGAGGAAAGGGTGCTGGAAGATTGAGGTGCTGGGCTCCCCACTTATGAACAGTCCTACATCTCGGGGAGGGGTAGAACCACATAGTGTCCTTTTGCTGTCCAGACCATACACACCAGCTTAAAAAAAAGGAATTCCATAGCCCCCATTTTTAAACCTGGCACCCCTCAGAACTCCCTGGTGAGTGGAGGCTGCCCTAGAGCTGAGGTGGTGGCCAGAAGTGGGGGTTGGGTTTGTGGGCAGAGAGAGCCACATAAGACAGGAGCAGTCTGCAGAGGGGACAAGGCTGGGAGATCAGGGCCTCAGCTGGTCCTTAGACACTGGAGTGCCACTGACGGTGAGAGCAGTGGGGTGCGGTCTAGGAATGGCACTGAAGTTCTTCAGAGTCCCCTCACTCTCCTTTATGACAGGAGGATGTGTCGTCACTGCCTGGGGAATCCTCACCATCTCTGAAAGGTAGCATGGTTCAGAAGCTGTGGGAGAGGACTTCAGAGCCCACCAGCCCAGGTACAGACCCAGCTCTGAGCCATGCCAGCTGTGCATGTATGCTCAGGCCCATCCTAAAACTGAACTTGGTCATAAAAGATTGCCTCGGGTGGTTGAGAGCATCATCTGAGTTAACTGTCGAGTGTCTGAAATACAGCAGCAAATGCTCAGCACATGGGAGCTTTGCCCCCATCCCTGCCAGCATATTTTAATCTCCTGTATTAACTTTACACCTCCTCAAGAGTATAGACAGCTTTGGCCATGCCTGCCGAACAGATGCTGCCAGTCTGTGGACCAAAGGAGTAAGCCATCTAGGCTCCTTGTAGAGGATAGAACCATAGCCTTGTTCCAGGGCCTTGCACAGGGTCATGAGAGACCCTACTGTGGAGCCACATCAAACCTGCTTCTGCCTGTCCTTTTGCATCCTCAGTACCTCTGGCAGGAGCCGCTGCCTCCATTACACAGAGGCTGGAGCCTGGCTCAAACCGAGCCCTAGGATGGCCAATCTATCGAAGGATCCTACAGTGTCCCTGAAGGTCTGGCACCTGCTAAATGTTTGGAATCCATCTTCCTAGGCAAACAAGACCCAGGCAGAGAGTGCAGGGCCCAAGGTGGAAGGAAAGAAAACTTTGGCTTCTCAGGATACTGCAGCTGGGGAGCAGTAGAGATGGGGCACCCTGGCTGAAGCCCAGCTTCCTCCCCCTGCCCCCTCAGTGGGGGGCCCATAAGTGCTCACCTGGAGCCATAAAGGAGATGGTTCTGAGCCCCACCTGTTGCCTGGCATGTATGCCAAGACCTGCAGGGGTGGGGTCCCCAAAAAAGGAAGCATCATCCATCCTGATGTGCCTATGCCAAACTTTTGAAGCCCTGTGAAAGCTTCCAGACCATTGCTCTGCCAAACCTCACCTGTGTGCCAGTCAGCCACCCTCCTCCAGCCCAGCTGGGGCTGAAGCTGAAAAGTCAGCTTAGTCTCAGTAAGCCAAAGCCAGCCTCTGCTGCTTGAGTTTCTATGATGCCATTCCTGAGCATCTCAAAGGGCAGCCCAGGGGTCTGAGGAGGAAAGCCTCTGGGCCACCATGTGGCCTCCTTGGGGCTTGGGGACAAGCATGAAGATTTTCCTAGGGTGCAGGAAGTTGGCATGCACCCCACCCAGGGCTCTCAGCTGTTCTGCTGTTCTGCTGTTCTGCGGCTCTGAGCAGGAGTTTGCCCCGAAGCAACAGGCAGTCTGATTGGGTGGTCCCTAGGGAGGCAGCTGGGTTCCCAGGCCCAGACTGCAGGCCTGCCTCCACCTGAGCCATGAGGACTCTGCCTACCCCGTGTCCATGGCAAAAGTAAAGGCTGTAAGCTCTGCCTGCAGAGAGCCTGCTCCATGCCAACTTATATGTTCTTTCTTCATGACCAGGCAGCAGCTAAGGGTCTCTAGTCAGATCCTCAGGTAGGTCTGAGGCCCAAATCCAGCACGAGAGGAGTCGCTTTCAGTAAGAGGCCAACAAAGAGGACATAAATACCCTTTTCCTGAACAGTACGAAGGAGCCTCGCTTCCTGAAGTTTGGCTTTTTGGAGACTGATATGAGGCAGGATAGGTATCACCCATGCCCTAGCAATGAGAGAATTGAAGCCTCTGATAATGACCCTCCCAATAAAGGGCAAGTGAACATATTTTCTCTTTCTTTATTTCCCCTCTCACAACCACTATTTTTTTTCTTTTTTTTTTTAATCTTCAAAGTGATTTGCAGAACCTAGCTAATTAATTTCCCAAAGCGGTAGGGCCATCACCTGTCTCCCTCTGGAGTCCCGCCCCAGCCCCCAAGCATCTGGAGAAGGAGATGGCAGAGGGGATAACTCAGCTGGCAGAGGCAGGGGAGAAGGGAGGGCGGGACAACCTGCAGCAGCCCAGATGCAGAGAGAGGAGATTAGAGAAGGCAGGAGGCCAGTGGGCAGGCCTCCACCTGCCCTTCCAGAAGCAAGCTGCAGCCCAACTCCGCAGTCGGCTGTGTCCCTGAAGCAGCCACTGTACCAACACCACCAAGACCATATCTACACGGAGAGAGCCCTCCTGGCCTCTGCCCTGGGTCTGGTATGTAAGAACATTAATTCATTCACCCACTCCCCTTTCTTATTAAAATATTCAAACAAGTGTTAACCTTGCTCTCAGCCCTTCTGTCCCCTCATAAGGAACAAGGGTCTCACATAGAAATGGGACACAGGCCCTGGATTACAGAACTTGATAGATGACAAGACAGACTACCAGACAAAGGAAATGAGTTGTGGGCAGGAGCAGAGAGGCACAAGGACGCGTAACAACTTCACTGCAGAGACATTTGGTTTCATACTGTGGAGAAAGGGTGTTTGCCAGGGGGGAATGAGTTAGCAGACAGGAAATTTAGACAGAGTGGATGACAAACAGAACAAGCAGGCAAAGGAGTCTGAGGAAATGGGTTCTTGATGACTGGGGAAGGAAGACAGCCCACGGGGCGACATGGGCTTCAAGGTATCAGCAATGCCCTGGCCTCTACTCCCTACTCTATGGTGTGCAGAGATGACAGCGGAGTTGGCTTCTGTGGAAACAGAAGGCACCGAGTCAACCAGCAGCTGCCTACCAGGGAGCAGCCACCTGGCCCTTCCAGCCAGCTGCCCCAGGGCTTGGGGTAGCCATGCGCAGGACATGGAACCCCAGGATTCATTGGCAGGTGGGAGGTTTTACCTAAAACATTAGGGAGGATGCTCTTGTTTCACCTCTGTTGCCGTGATAACACACTCTGATTAACGTCAGCTTGAGGGAGCAAAGGGTTTAGTTCAGTCTACAGGTCACAGAACACACAGGAGCCTAAAGCAGAAATCATGGAGGAATGCGGCTTCGGGCCCTCTCCAGGCTAGCTTTCTTATTCCTGCCCAGGGAGTGCTGCCACTCACAGTGGACTGTGCTCTCATATATCAGCTATCAATCAAGATAATCCCCCACAGGTATAGGCAATCTGATCTAGGCAATGGCTCAGCTGAGACTCCCTTCTCAGGTGACTCTAGGCAGTGTCCAGTTGACAGTCAAAGCTAACCAGCAACAGAACAAGGACTTGCAAGGTCATGGGGGTACTCTGAGTTGGATCAAGGGATCAAAGATGTCACTCTTTGCATTTCGTAACCACTCCAGTCATGGGCACAGACAACTGTCCTCACTCCAATACAACACCCAGCCATGGCAGTAGTCAGGCAAGGAAGAAGGAAGGCCTTGATCCACACATACCCACCCCTTTCTGGGGAGAACCACACCCAGAAGACCCCAGCAGTCTTCCCCTTAGACCTTCAACATTCCCTGGTCAAGGGGAGTGGGGCTCCTCAGATCGGCCAAGCCCAATGTGAACCTGTCCCCTGAATTAAATACCACATTGTCATAACTGATTCTTAAATAGGAAAGACTTTTTTTTTTCTTTTAAACTTGGAAAGAGCGAATAGAATCTTTCTACTGTTAACATTGTAAATGTATAAAAAACAAAACAAACCTCCTTCCTCACATTGTGTCACTGGCCTTGTGCATGTTTCCTATCAGCTCTGAACTCTAGCAGTCAGCTTGTTTTCTAGAGAATTAGCTCTATGGAACTAGTCACTTTGCTCAGAAACATGTACAGGCCCTACCTGCACAGCTGGGCACCTGACATGTGACCCCAGGGCAGAGTGAGTGAGAATTGGCATCCTGGACCCATACTCTGTGGTTCCAAGTTACCAAGGGCCAGAATCCCACCAGGAGGCAGAAGCCATCATAAAGTAATCCACAGGGACTGGATCTGCAAAGGTTAAGGGAGAGCAAACAGGAGAAAGTCGCCTTGGAAGATACCATGCAGAAGTGGCCCTCAGAGAGGATGACCCTGCTTCCAAAGCATCATGGAAAAGGCTGGACAGTGGCAAATATTCTAGACAAAGGGCAGCAAAGCTCAAAGACAGGACGAACACTGCAGTACCAGAGTGGGAAGTGAGGCAGGACAGTGCTATGCTAGTCTCCTCATTGCAGATTCTCAAGTTGGGCACCCTTTGCGGTGAAAATGAAGAGGGAAGCAAGGCAGCCCATGGTACATATGTGCCCATGCTCAGAGGTCGGGAAGCCTTGGACTAAGTTCAGTTCTGGTTCAGCTGCCCACTGTCTTTGTGTGAGAACTACAGCTGCACCCAGCACAAAGGATCATGGTGAGGCTTGTGCGTTTGTGGCATTTTAAACACAAGCACTCTCTGATTCAGGGCAACATGCATCAACTGGTCTTCATTCCTAGTAAATGTTCTCAGCCTCATGCATACACTGAGGCCTGTGCCAGGACTGTCCCTAAGCCTATGTGTATATTATGTTATATATACATATATGTTTACACATTATACACATATATACACATCTAATATATTATTGTGTGTATATTATGTGTGTACTATATTATATGTAACATTACACATAATATAGTACATGTATGTTATTATGTGTGTACACCTTAAGCCAAGTATATATTATAATACCCTTGTCCATGTATTAGCAAATCCTTGGCATGAGTCTAGCTAAACAAATGTAATCTGAAGTGACTTATTGGAAGAATTACGAAGTGCTAAGAAGCTAGGAGGAGCTGGGACCTGGACATTAGAAGGAACCTAAGCAGAATACCTCCCCTTTCTCTCTTCTGGAGCTTCTCCTTCTTCTAGAAAGTTGCATAGAGCATATTCACGTAGGGCCTAGGTTCTGGGATCTGTATACGCTGATAAACTCAACACAAGAGATAAGAAAAGTTACTGATTGTAAGCTCAATACAGACGATACCATTTATGCTATATGTGGATGAAAACCATCCTGGAAGATTGCTTTCTAATATCATCATAATGTCAAGAAAATATGCAAATACAGATTACCTAGACTTTCCCAGATGTCAGAAACTCAGTTCCAGAGCTAAGATACCAGACATGTTAGCAGTGGCCCAGTGCAGAGATGGCTCATAATCATAGGTAAGGGTATTTAATGTTGTAAAGGTGTTTGTTGAGCCTTAAATACAATTCTAAACAAAAGCCCAATGAAGATGATTACAGCTAATGTGATTAAGAAAAGTTGTGAAAAACAGGATCAGCGCACAAAACTCAGCTGTGTTCTCACACAGTAGCAGTGAGCAACTGGGGTACAAGAGAACAGAGCTGGGGCTCCAGCACCAGACACTGTACTTCATAGGATGCGTGGGGGTGGGGGAGGGTTCCCAGCCCCACACTTCCCCTCTCCTTCCAAAATATAGGAAATCTAGAGACAATTACCATTATGGAAGAACCAAAAAGAATACGCCGTGAAAAGAATAAGCCACACAGAGATACCATGAACAGAAGGTGCTGAAGCTTGCACTCTGAGAACTGCAAACCACTGGGAAAAGACAGCCCGTGGCCATAAAGCAAAATGGTGCTGTCACCACGGCAACAAAACAAGCTGCTCTATACCTTCAATGAAACCCAGATAAAAATATCTAGTTGTGCCTTTTGCACAATTTGACAAGCTGATTTCAAAATTCCTGAGAATGCCTAGCACAATCCTGAAAAGGAACCAATATGGAAAATTTTAAGACACATCCTCAAAGGCAGGTATGTGGGGGGCCAGTACAGCAACCCGGAGTAGAACTGGAAAGCTCTGTATTTGTCACCAACAGGTTTCTAATGACAAAGGAGTATGCTTACTAACAATTTCTTTTAGAACAACTGCTATCCACATTGCAAACAAACACATGTGGAACCAGCTTCACATCTCATATGAAAATGAACTCAGAATGCGGAAAAGCCATATGTTCTCAAGTTAAATTTAAAAAGCTAAGGCGAACATTCAAGAGAAGGGCTGTAAACTGGGGTTAGGCAAGCGCTACTTTAGCACAGGTTACCCAAGGAAAACACCAATGAATTAGACTTGATCAAAATTACAAACTTGTGCCTTAAAGAAGGTCTGAAGCACAGCATTTACCTGATGGAGGCCTAGTCTCCAAACCAGAGGAAACCCTCACAATCCCACGGCAAAAAGAAAAACAACCAAAATAAAATGTAAAAACAATTTGCATAGAAACTTCTCCAAAAAAAGATGAATCAATGGCCAACAAATACATGCAAAGATGCATAGCATCAGCCATGAATCCAACTCACAGTGGGACACAGTACACCCACAAGGGTGACTGTCATCACCAGACAGACAGCATATGCTGCCGAGAGTGTGGGAATTAGAACCTCACATGTTTCTTGCAGCAATATGAAGCAGCCCCCATGGAAAGGTCAGGCAGTTCCTCAAAACTTAAAAGTTAAAGTTGCCACATGACCCAGAAATTCTACTCCTTGCTATTCACTCAAGAGAACTGAAGTCCTAGGTTCATCAAAAGCTTGTACCTAAGTGTTCAGCGCACCACTATCCTCAGTACCCAGAAGGTACAAAGAAGTCAAATGTCCACCCACTGATTAGCGGTTGATTCACACAAGGAAACATGAAAAGGCACCAAGTATGGCACGTGCCAAAGCAAAGAACCTCGAAAACACTAAGCTGCGTCAAAGCCTGGCACAAAGCCATGGGTATGCATGTGCATATGTATGTATATGACTCTGTATGCACAAACTTATCAGCACACAAAATAGACCCATGATTGCTAGGGACAATGAGGAGTGCCACTAATAGCAGGATTACTTTCAGAGTAAAAGTTTTCTGGCTAGGGTTGTTCTTACAACAGAAATGGAACCATATAATTTAAAATAAGTTGGATGGAATGTGGGGTGTATCACAATAAAAAAACATACAGAGAAAAAGATACAAATCTATGAATGAATGAAAACCAAGAGCCAAGGTGTGCCAGAAGAGGGGCCAGGCTTTCTTTGCCAGCCACCAAGATGTCCTCTCTCAATCTACTGTTCAGATGTGGTACCTGGCTCCATGCTAGCTTGATGCCACCATGACGCTACTATGTGTATCTATTCAGTTAGTAAGGGGCCCCCTTGCAAACACCACTGGTGACATTCCACAGATGTTTGCAGGTATCTCCATCCCCTGACCTACAGGGTGATAAATCATTCTGTCAGAGGTGTAGTGATATTAAAGCCCAGCCCCCAGACATTAACAGGCTGAGGACACCCAACATGCAAGGAGATAGGCTGTAGCTAGCTGGTCTGAGAGCTGTCTCCACAGAGGGATCTCTGGGAGATGTAAGGAATCCCCGTGTCTTAGATTATCCACAATTTTCTGCAAAGTGCTGAAAAACATTGCTGCAACAGTTTTCACAGACAACTGGATGGTCAGGGTCACCCTAGATCCTGCAGTTGACTCTCCTAGGGGGAACCATCGAAGAAGAGGAGTGTGTGTACCTGGATGTCTTCAAGACACAGAATTTGGATCTGCATTTCTCTAACATACTGAAGCCATGAGGTTTTACTTAACCTTCAAAATTATAAGAGAATATCCATTAGGTACTGATAGCCATGACACAGGCACCCAGACAAAAGGGCCATTGAGGATCTGCTGGAGTTGGGGACTGGCCCCTAAGATATGCCACCTTCACCTTCATGAGGGAGTGAGAGTAGTGGTGTTGGAGTTCATGTCTACTTCTCAAATGCACCTGGCCAAATGGTGATGGGCTTGGCGAATGACTGAAAATTCCTAAATTACTGAATTCTGACTGTCATCTGAGGGTGAAGGGATGCAGGGTCCGGGCCGTAGGTTGGTTTCCAGGGTACTTGGCTGTTATGGAGACATCAGTTGGAATGCAAGTTTTGCACTTTTGCCCCAATTATATTCACTCTGTCTAATGGACCTCCCACAGCAAACTGTCAGGACTTTTCTAGTGCTCTGCATTGGAAAATCCTTCAGCCCCTCCAAAGTTCCATAGTCCAGAGTCCTAGGTCCTGATTCCCATGCTCTGCCCATGTTCTACTGTGGCAGTTGCTATTGTGGGATCTCCAGGACACTCCTCGCCTGATTAAAACAATTTACAGCATCCCGCTGAGGGGAGGGTGTTCCCAAAGGCAGGCCTCTCAGCTCAGAGACTCAGCCCAGAGCATTTAAACCCAGAGTTGCCCTGGCTGGTGATCTACTAATGTCGAGGTTTGCTCTGCAGGGCTTTGGCTGTCTGTGGAGTCACTCTTCCACTGTCCAAAAGCCAGGCTCCAGCACCAAAACTGTGTGAAGACAGGCCGCTCTACTCCACTTCAGGACCTTAGGCACACTCTGCAAACTAATCGGTACCATTTTGCTCTGATCTGGTGAAGCCAATCTTTCCTTTCTGACCCAAATTTAAGGTCCTGGAAGAAATACTTGATATATATATATTCAAGCCATGAACACTCAGAATGGTGTTGTCAACAGAGGACAACCATCCTGCCAGCCAGGCCTCACTGGGGATAGACCTCAGCACACTGTGGGGATGTCCCTGAACACAGGAATCAGATTGCTCACTTTCCTCATGCTTTCTGTTCAGTGAGCCCTAGCCCGTGGCACTCATCAGCACTAGCAGTTGGCTGGTGACAGAGGGGCCAGCCTGGTAACAAGCTTACTGGCCTGACTTTCTCACTGGCCACTTCAGTCCCATTTTGGGGAAGAAGCATCTATGAAGATGGTATGTGGTGGCATCTTATTCCTCCAGTGGACTTGGGGTGGTGGCCACATCTTAGGGTGTGGCTTCAGTGTATGCAGGTATGGCCCCTTATAAGGAAGTGAAGGGGCTGGTTTATGCTCTCTTGGGTGTGGTCAGAGCATCCTGAAGGGCAGAGGTGACATCTCTAGGAGCAAAAGACCAAAAAGGGCAGGTATTTACCATCGTTGTGAGTGTTCCCTAATAAATACCTACCTGTTAATTCTTTATCTGGACTTTGTGGACTTCTTTTTAACCCTCTTTCAGTGTCAGGCTATGCTCTCAT
The DNA here is from genome assembly GCA_030556225.1 of Cricetiscus sungorus. Taxonomy (NCBI): domain Eukaryota; kingdom Metazoa; phylum Chordata; class Mammalia; order Rodentia; family Cricetidae; genus Cricetiscus; species Cricetiscus sungorus. Next base: position 4,876,398 of record JANBXA010000735.1, on the reverse strand, counting down.
TGGCCCTGGGACTCAGGGTGTCTAGTGCACCAGATGAAACTCACTGTATCACTCTGGCTTACTGGCCTGAAATGACTCTGTCAGTTCAGGGCTGGTGTTCAGCCTGGTGGTGGAGCATGTGCCTGGCATGGATGAGGGTCTCCGATCAGTCCCTAGCACCACAAGAAAGGAAATGAAGGAGAAAGAAAAGAAAAGCCCCTTCACCCATTTTAGAGGTGGAGATAACACCTCTGTAGTATCGATTGTCACTGTCACAGCTGGTGACATTTGATTGCAGGCAGATCACTGATGACTTCTTAACTGCCAGTTGGCCTTCCCCATGCCTGAGCCACACATATCCCCAAACCCTGCAACATTCAAGGGGGTCTGAAAGCTGCTCTCCCATCTCCACACTCAGCCTCGTGAATACATTTCCCTTCCTGTGATGTGTTGGCGAACGTCCTCACCCACACCTCACAAACAAGAAAGCCATAGCTCAAAGAGCTGTAGCAACTTCCCCAATGACACACAGTGACAGAGACACACAAGCAGCCTAGGTGCTGAGACCCAAGGCTCATGCTACTTTCTCAGTGCCTGAAACATCAGCTCACTGAGTACTGGGCCTCAGGATGGGGAGGTCAGTCCCGGAGGCTGTGCAGGAACCACTCATGTGAAGGATCAACACATATGCACACTCTGCGTTTCTCCATCTCTGTATACTCCATATACCCAACAAAGCTAGGTGTTCAGTATTTATCACCTAAGAGGTAAGTGCAAATAAATTTCAGAAATATAAACAAATACTAATGCATGCTTTACAAATGAACAGATTACAGGAAGTGGATTCTAGAACTTTTTTTTTTTTTTTTTTTTTTTTTGCTAAGGACATATTACATCTCAGTTCATCTTCTGTTGCTATGACAGAGCACTTGAAACTGGGCAATTTATAAAGAAGCTCAGAGTTCTGAAGGCTGCAAGTCCAAGAATGCACGGCCATATCCGGTGGTGACCCTGTGCTGTGTTACAACATGGTAGGAAGCAGAAAAATGAAGTGAACACGTGGTAAAGGACAAAGCCCAATGGGTAGCCTCCTCTTTTTTTTTTCCTTTTTTATTTAAATTTGAAACAAGGTTGTTTTACATGTCAATCCCAGTTCCCTCACCCTCCCATTCTCTCCTATCCCCCTCTTAAAACAATCCATTATCACAGTTACTTATTCAATCCCATGAGAATGCCATTAATCCCCCCCTAAGCCACTATCTTGAAAGGTTCTATCACCTCTCAACCCACTTACACTTGACTTCAGAAGGCTCATGTCCAAACCTCAGTACGCTACCCAATTCTGGACCTTGCTGGTTAAGGGAGCTGCTGTGCGGGTTGCAATGGGGAAGGTGAGGACACTGACTTCTGGGCTGCCCCGTGGGCATTTCCAGATGAGGTGAAGGGTGAGGGTGGGGAAACAGCATATGGCCTGGTCACAAAACACTCTGGATTAAATTCATTGTCTTACTGCATTGCTCTCCAACACACCTAGCCATTCATCCCCCTCATTCCTACTGGGACCCCTAGCCTCAGGCAGTTCTTGGAGACCCAGAGGCCCACCGAGCCCTGGAGTAGCCATGGGAACAGATTCAGTCACAGGTAGTGACTAGAGAAAGAAACTGTCTCCAACAGAGCTTGGCAGTTGCAGTGGAGTCCAGGTGGTCTTTCTGGAGGTGAGGGCCTCTGCAAGAGCCTCCTTGGCAGCAACAACTTCAGTCAAAACAGGGAACCAGCAAGCAGTGAGGCCAGCCAGCTGGGTTACTGGTGTGACCTGCGGTGCGATGGGCACTCTTTGAGGCACTAGGGGCACAGCACTGAACCAGCCAGACAACAGCCTCTGAACTCATGAAGCGGACAGCCTTGTGGGATGGGGGAGACAATAATCAGTAAAATATATGGTGGGTTAGAAGATGAGGAGCTAACGAGAAAAACAAGACAAAGCAGGGCGGGGGGGGGGCAGCAAGTGCTGGAGGCTTTGGAGTGCATTCCCTAGGAGGGAGCGTCCACACCAGGACTCAAGATGCCAGGAAGTGGAGGAGGTCCATCTAGAGGCACAGCCAGGGGGAGCAACACTCATGCAAAGGCCCTGGGTGAGCATGGGACTTTGGTCACTCTGGAAGCAGCAGGGAGGCCGGCAGCCTAGTGGACACTGAAGGTCCAGGTTGATGACGCAGGCCTGTAGGCCATCATGAGCATTTTGCCTTGTTTTTCACGAAAGTGAGCAGTGAGGATGCAAAGCAAAGGAGGGGACATGCTTCCAGTTCAGCTGCGTGGTTCCCGACTATGGAAGAAGGGATAGAGCAGGGAGGACGGACGAGGGAGCTATGTCAAGAGATGAGGTAGAGCCGCAGGCTCAGACCAGGCCAATGCAAGCTCTTGCTCCAGCTCCTTGGTGCGCTTTTCTCACCTCCCCAACCTTCCCTTTCCTCGGGGCCCAGGCAGCATTAACTCAGAAAGCCCTGCCAGCTGCCCCCAGGAAAGGCCCAGGCTAGCGGAAAGAGACATTCAGAGCCCGCCAACCCTGCAATTAGTGATAAGATGGATTCTTCCCCCTTGACAGGCGCAGGAGATACAGGACCTGTTATTACCCAGCCTAATTACAGCGTCTCGGCTGAGCAGCGCCCTGTAAGAGGAACAACCTCGGCCTGGGTAGTGAGTGCTCATGTCCCTCCTCCCTTTTGCTCTTCCGCAGAGGCATATAGTGGGCCTGGACTCAGCACTCAGCCCCTCGTGGGGGGGTGGGGGGTCAGAGACTTGCTTTCTCCAGGACTTGATCTGGTTCCCTGCATCTTAAATGGCCAGCAGGCACCATGGGAAGGCCGAGTGGCTGACTGTGCACATGCATGAGGCCTCTGTTCCCTAATCCCAAGCCAAGTCTGAATCCCAGTGACACCTAGTACCTATGAAAAGCCACCAGCTTATTGGCTGTCCCAAGAACATCATGGTGCTTGAATGAATGACGTGTTATAGCTTCAGTTTCCTAGGGCTAAATGGGTATTCCCCAGGGAGTCAAAATGAAGCATCTATCTGTCTACTGTGTGTTGATGCTGAGTAAACACTAAAACACAGCTCTTTTTACACCACGGAGGCCCCCTTTAGAAGTGAAGGGTGGCCATGAGCTGTGTGTTTCACTCATAATAGGTGCATGAAGATCTTCTTATAACCCACCTGGAAAAGAGGAGAAAGTGCTTGTCCAAGTGTCACCAGCACCATGCATGTGTGTTATTAAAACCTAGTGGACTGCTGCTAAGAGTCTACTGTGTGAACATTGAGCAGGTGCTACCTTTGGGCCCAGGTACTCATGGGACAGGGCTTAGCTGTTAAATAACATTGACACAACAGAGAATTCTTTTTTTCCGTACTGATCATTGCAGATCAGTTCTCACATGTTTCTTGCCATCTCTGGCACCCTCCATACTGGTTCTGCCACCTACTAACCAAGATGACAGCAATGAGGCCCAGAGACAGAGGAGCTGGCTAACAAGTATCATCACCACAGCCTAGATACTTCTGAGATCTGTCAGCACCACCTCTCATGCATATGGGTTGGTGAGCATTTCCATGCATGCCTGTGTGCATTTTAAGATAGTCTATCAAGTCCCCCTTTGCTAAGAAGACATATACTTATAAGCAGGTTGAGTCCAAAGCCAGGACAGCACTGTGCAGGCCAGGGATGCATAGGTGGTGACACCCAGATGATCTCCATAGCTTGAAGCCTGTGACACTGTCACCTGCTCCAGTCTCTGCCACTGAAGCTTGCCATGCCCCTGTAGGGCCCTCTCCTTTGCAAAGAGGAATGCACTGGCCACAGTGGATGGCTGTGGGCCTGGGTCCCTGCCAGGTGTCGTGCTGAGTGAGCTGTCAGTGTGCTGTGGCTCTGTGAGGCTGATGGGCTAATGAGGGGGCACCTGACAGCCCTGAAGACCTGACATGTCTATTCTCAGGAAACAGAACATCTGGTTCTTAGCCCTGCCTTGCCTCACCATCTGCCCGCCCCCTCAATGGCCTAGCAGCGTCCATCTGACAGATCACCCTCCTGATATCTTTATTACGGCTTTGAAAAGTCTCCATGGGGGCTCCTGACCCCATCCTCTCTTGGAGAAATGCTCCCTGAGGCATTGCGGTGTCAGTCAGCTTAGGGACATGATACCACCGATGCTTCCTGGGCAGACGCTCCCCTGTCACTGAGACTGCTCCATAAATAACGGCAGCCTCTTGGAGAGGTCCACTGGGCCAGGGAGGTGCACATGCGCACAGGACACAGCTCAGGGCATCATTTCTCCATTTCCTGACAGAGGTCAGCTCCTGAGATGAGCTGCAGGAAGTAACGATTTCCGAAGACAAGCCCTCAGTAGATTCAAGCCACATGGGCTGGGCCTACCATGGTCTTCAGTAGTCTCTAACTACTCGGGCACTCTCAGAATGACCACATACATGCAATCATTTACTTACTTGTTCATTCCTTGAGTGTACATTGGTTTATAGAACAAATGACCCTGTTTGTTCAAGAAAAACCACCTCATAAGAAAGCCTGGAGGAGTGTGTGCTAGAGAAGGGGCAAGAAGTGTTGGCTCTACACCTGCATCAGGACAGCAGCTGGCCTCAGTGGAGCCACCCCTGCGGTACAGCACATCTGAACACAGCTGGGAGCATGGACCAGAAGCAGTGGCCCTCCCTGCAGAGGCCATCGGCATTTCTGTTACTTGTTGAATGGCTTCATCTCTAAAGTTCAGGATTACCTTGGCAAGGTTCCAGCCTCTCCCCTACTCCACACACACCCAAAAGCATGAGTGCTTCTGCTAGGAGAGAGGCGTGGAGTGTTCTGGTCTGGAGTGGCTGCGCCAGTCCTGGGTATGGAGCTCTGAGCATAGGCTAACCCACATATCCCATGGTTCCCTGGGCAGCCATGGATGGAAAATACCCCGAGGAAGACTGCACCTGCACTGAGCATGTGCAGAACTTTCTCCTTGTCATTATCTCACAATGAAGCATAACAGCTATTTAGCACAATTCTCTATGTCATTATCGCTACACAATACAGGGAGCAGCATTTATCATAGCATGTATACTGCTGTGGCATTGTTAACAGTCTAGCGTGTATTTAAACGAAGGGGTGTGTGGGTTACAAGCAAAAGGCACACTATTTCACAGAAGTTGCAAGGTAGTAAGTTGGCCTCATGCTGTGGTGGTAAACGTCCAGTGGTCCAATAGGTGCTCATTAACTGTCACCTCCTCAGCCCTTTTAACGTAGCCACCCCACAATTTGCATCTCCTCTGTGCAGATGAGGAGCTGGCTTCCAGAGACACATTGATGATCTCAGGAGAGCCTGAGCTGAGCTTCATCTCAGTCTCAGGGGTCAAAACACCTCTTATATCCCACAGGAAGCTGGCACTTGGCTGCTTGTAGGAAGTTAGAAGTTTGTAGGAGAAGGCAGGTTGAGCATATGCCACAACTTGCTGGCTGCAGGTAGCTGCTGTACCCCTTCATGCTGCCTGTAATCACAGGCTATCATTACTTACATGTTGTAATCCAATGGCACGCCATGCACACTATGCACACGCTGTTATATAATGCTGTGTAATCGGCCTGAGTTCTGCAACTGCAGCTCACCCGACTGCAGATGAGATCCTGTTTTAAAAACGAATATCTGCACTGAGCACATGTGGACTTCTTGTCAGCACTCCCTGATTGATACAGCAGAGCCGCAATCTGCAAGTCCTTTACTTCAAATTGTAAGTTTCAAGCCACCTAGGGTTGATTGCAAGTGTGTGGAAGGACATTTGGAGCTTCTGTGCAAATACCTCACATGTTATGAGGGGCCTGAGTAGCTGTGGGGTTTGGAATCCATGGAGGAGGATCCTGAAGCCAACACTTCACAGATCGCAGGGAACAACTATGTAATAAAAATGTAGGAGGGGAGCTGGAGAGGGGGCTCTGCAGGTAAGAGCACTTGCTGCTCTCCAGAGGACCCGAGTTTGCTTCCTCAGTGGGTAATTCACAAGCGCCTGTAACTGCAGGGAATCAGATGCACTTTTCTAGCCTCCGAGGGCACGTACACACACACACACACACACACACACACACACACACACACACACACACAGAGAGAGAGAGAGAGAGAGAGAGAGAGAGAGAGAGAGAGAGAGAGAGATACACCTAAATAAAAAAAATAAGGGATAGAGAGATGGCTCAGCAGTAAAGAGCACTTGTTTTTACAGAGGACCTAGCTTCAGTTCCCAGCACCTACACAGTGACTTTCACCTGTCTGTAACTCCAGTTCCAGGGACTCTGACACCCTCTTCTGACCTCTGCAGGTACTAGGTGCACACTTAATATACTTACACACATGCAGGCAAAACACTCATACACATGAAAAAAATCTTTTTAAATTATTAAATAAAATAACATTTAAAAATGAATCATGCTGTTATTTCTATACTGTTAGAATGAGTGAATATGATTACAGTGTGCTATAGTATAGCTGGATTTGCAGAAAATTGTAAGTGTCAATTGCTGCTCCCAATGCTTTCAGTCTGTCCTGTGCAGTTCCTCCCTGGAAGGACCTGTTGGATTATATAGGATTATATTATATTCAATAGTAGATCTGTGTTTGTCCAAAACAGTAGAGAACTCAGTTTTATTCTCTCCTGGCTCAAAACAAATAAAACCCCCAGAATAGGTAGTTAGACAGATCTGAGTCGGTCCACATGACGTCCCTATCTGTTCCTTCCAGGTCCTCAAGCTTCCATAAGGGATTCTGTAAGAGGTGTTCTGAGGTGGCATGGCTCCACCTGCACTGGGCCACCATGATGGTGCCAGCACTGCATGTCCCATGTGACACAAAAACACACAGATCTTGCATTGGCAGTTTCCCTTACGAAGAGTCAAACACATAGACGCCAGAGGTGGTGTGGTGCAGAGGCAGGGAGACCTCTCTTAGATGGGGTGATGAGGAGACATCCTGTGCAGGCAGCAGTTGGTTGCACCTGGGATGTCCACAAAGGTCCTTGTGTTGAAGGTGTCATCCCCAGCTTGGCACCACTGGGAGGTAGAGAGACCCGAGAGAGGTGGAGCCTAGTGGAAGAAGGCAAGGTCACAGGATGTGCCCTTGGGGAGAGTCTGGGGGACCCTGGTGTCTTCCTCTCCACTTCCTTCATCCTAGCCATTAGAAACAGGTGTTCCCCACCACACACTGTTACCACACTGTGAGACCACAATCCAAAACCAACTGAACCAACTGACCAGAAACTTGAAACTTTAAAATTGCAAGCCAAATGAAGCTTTTCACTTTTTAAAATTGATCGCTTCTGGTATTTTGTTATACTAATGGTTACACTATAGCTAATTAATACAAGACCTGTGAAGGACTAGTAGAAAAACATCCCATGGGAAAGGAGCACATGCAAAGGTCCTGAGGCTGAACAGAGATAAGGCTCCAAGAGAGACCAACGTGGGAAGAGCTAAGCGTGGAAGTGGCATGGATAGGTGTGGGGATGTTGGGTATTACTGGCCACTGAGAGCCAAGCCAAGGTCCATGTTTGTGTCTTCCATTAAAAGACTCCCTTCCTTGCCTTTTGTCTCCTCAGGATTTCCCTCAGTTCCAAAGGAAGCTCCCTGGGCAGAGCAAGGGGAATGGACTTTTTCTCACACCAGACTGGAAACTGCTCCTTAGGATTCACCCACCAGACCTTCTGGCTTTCTTCTAAAGTGACACCCCTGTCCGTCAAATGCCACACAGCCCGACTCTTGCCCTCACAGCATCACACTGCCCCACCCCTGGCCCTACAGTGTCACACAACACTACTTCTGACCCTGCGGTGTCATAGAACACTGCTTCTATCCCTAGAGTACTTAACTGTGTCTTTGGAAGAAAGAAGGGTGAGGGCTTGAGCCATCCAGGCACCTTGAGCAACCCCCAGTCTTTAAGTGCAGTGTGTAAGAGGTAAAAACAAAACAAAACAAAAACCCAAATGTCAGAAGGAAGTAAACATCAAGGCCAGCCTGAAGCGCCCTGACTCCAAGTGTACCCTCTGCAGCCAGCGCTGGCCGGAACAGAACACAGTGCCCTGTACAAAAGGCTGTCTCCTATTTACCCATTTATTTTTGAGACAGCTTCGCTGTGTAGCACAGGCTGTCCTCAAGCTCATAACCTTCCTTTCTCAGTCTTCCAAATGCTGAGATCACTGTGCTTGGTTTTGCGGTATTGAGCCAATTGGACACAGAGGTGATACCACCATGACATGAAGTGAGCAGCTTTACTAACCGCACGCGCCCCCCCCCCATGATGAGCTACTGAAAGTGAGGGGCCGGTGGCCAAGGCTGTAACTTGCAAAACTTCCAAAGCAGTGAGTCAAGTGTCTCCCTTTTCATTGTCAGGTGATGTGCTCAGGTATCTGCTACAGTGATCTAACCTGAATGGTTACACAGAGTTACTACATTATCTAAAATATTCATCAACCTATAGGACATGAAAAGAATTATAAAGTATGATCTATATTCAGGGGTGGGAGGGAGGACTGTGGTTGGAATGTAAAATGAAATTTAAAAAAAAAAGGAAAAAACCACACCTCCACTGGAACAAACTTTGACTTTTACCAGTATTAAGTCAGTGTTAAGTTTAATTGTCATTTTAGGTACATGAAATTCACTGAGCAACAATTAAAATAAAGGGACTGGGGAGATGAACTCCATGGATAAAAAAGCTTCCTGCACAAGTAGAATGACTAGAGTTTTGCCCCAGAATCCACATAAAAACTAGGCAGGCGTGCCAGCTATCTGTAATCCCCAAGTTCGGTAGGCAGAAACGGGAAAGCTGATTCGCCAGAGAAGCTGGAATTGGCAAGCTGTGAGTTCAGTAAGAGACCCTGTCTCAATAGGCACAGTAGAGAGCAATGAAGGAAGACATCAACTTCAGGCCTCCATACACATGTGCTCCCACGCCCATGCAAACACACATATGATGTACAACACACACACACACAAGAAAAAAAGTTTAAAATGGGAAAACTCAATAGAGAAGTTAAAATAGTGCACCAATAAAAATAAATTAAATAAAACAAACTGCCTAACACAAATTAAAGCAGTCAAGAATCAAGCAAATGAGATCGAGGGGCTGGAGAGACAGCTCAGTGGTCAAGAGCATCTCTGCAAAAGGATGTGACTTGGATTCTCAGAACTCATATGGTGGCTCACAACCCCACCTGGAAGTCAAGGCCACTTCCAGGGGATCCAATGCCCTCTTCTGGCCTCCACAGCCATTGCATGTATGCGGTACACAGACACACATACAGGCAAGATATTTGCACACATAAAACATTTTTTTAAAATTTAATAAGATTAGCAAAATGGCAAACTTAACCCTAGACACATTAGTAATTACACAGAATGAGCAGTCTAAACACCCAGGCACTAAGACTGTTGGACTGATAGAAAAAGAGAACCCCAACAGGAGACACATAGGCTCTGGGGGACAGGGTCAGGGGGAAAGCCACACTATAGGAGGTAGGGTCACAAAGCAGAGAAGTTCCATTTTTATATCAGAAGAAAATAAACTCAATGGCAAAAAATATTGCCAGAGGTAAAGATAGATATATCAGGGTAATACAATGCTCAACTACAAAAAAAATACTGTAATTGTAAAAGTATAGACATTAAGCAAGAACTTCAAGATACAAGAAGCGAGCGAGAGAGAGAGAGAGAGAGAGAGAGAGAGAGAGAGAGAGAGAGAAATTATGATAGTTGGAGATGAAATAGCAAGAGCAAAAAATAACATTTTTGCAGATGAGTCAATCTATCAGGAAGACATAACAACTATAAACACAGTTGCTTTTTACTAAGAGTCCTAAATACAAAGTGGGCACAAAGAGAGAAGGTCAATTCAAATGGCCTGGGACTAAGAATAACACTATAAACCTATAGACACACAATAGTAGAAGACTCCTCCAAACAGCCACCAAGCTCACAGGGAACAACCAGCAGGAACAACCGACTGTCAATCGGGCCATAAGCCAAATCTCAAAACATTCTGAAAATTGAAATCTTACAACTTTTCTTCTCTAACTATGAAAAAAATAAATTAGAAATTAACAGAGGAATCTGGGGAATCTCCAACCACTCAGAAATTAAGCAACACACTTCTCTACCTGGGGTCAGAAGACACATCTTTATGTCTCTCTAGGAACAGTCCAGCAGAATAATCAACATAGATGTTAGCAACCTTATGCCAACTAAGTAGGTGATTTAGAGGAAACAGACACATTGCCAATAGACTCCAGTCACCAGAGAAAACACATAGCAAATTCTGGGCCAATGGTACTAATGATTCCAGCAGACATGTGGATATTCAGAATGTGATATTCTGATTTGGTTCAGAATGTGATAATGTCTGTGCAGCTCAGCCTCAGGAACCCAGAAATCAAGTTACAGAAAAACAAACATCATAACGTTTAAAGCTGTTTGTGGTGGTGTGTTGGTCCATGTTTATAGTTCCATCTTGGGGCATGAACAGCCTATAGCCCACAGTTGGGAGAGGCTGTAGCTGTCTTGGTTTGCCAAAACATACACTATGTACATACAGGATGAAGTTAAATGCATTCCTCAGCAAGGCTCCACCCTCTGCAAGGCTCCACCCTCTGCAAGGCTCCACCCTCTGCAAGGCTCCACCCTCTGCAAGGCTCCACCCTCTGCAAGGCTCCACCCTCAGCAAGGCTCAGCAAGGCTCCACCCTCTGCAAGGCTCCACCCTCTGCAAGGCTCCACCCTCAGCAAGGCTCCACCCTCTGCAAGGCTCCACCCTCTGCAAGGCTCCACCCTCTGCAAGGCTCCACCCTCAGCATTCCAGCCTCAGCAAGGCTCCAGCCTCAGCAAGGCTCCAGCCTCAGCAAGGCTCCACCCTCTGCAAGGCTCCACCCTCTGCAAGGCTCCACCCTCTGCAAGGCTCCACCCTCTGCAAGGCTCCACCCTCTGCAAGGCTCCACCCTCTGCAAGGCTCCACCCTCAGCATTCCAGCCTCAGCAAGGCTCCACCCTCAGCATTCCAGCCTCAGCAAGGCTCCACCCTCTGCAAGGCTCCATCCTTAAAGGACAGAAATGAGCAGCAGGTAAAGAGATTAAGAAAGAGTAAAACTCTTCACACAGGACAAAATGGAGAAAAAAACATGGCCCATTCTACTCTCAAAATGCAGGCAAACAATTACTTCATATATACAATAGCATGAAGACACTAAAAGGTCAGAGAAAGCACCCCAGCTACAAACCTTAAGGTTCAAGGGACTGCATGGCCTTGGGCTCTATAATTTTTCTTGCTTCACCAATCTCAAACTGGGTAGTGGTTCTGTTTTTTTGCTTGTTTGTTTGTTTTGTTTCGTTTGTTTGATAAAACATTCTGACTAAAACAAGTTAGAGAAGTAAGAGTTTGTTTCAGCTTAAAGTTTACAGATTATCATCAAGGAAAGTCAAGGAAGAACTCAGAGCAGGAGCCTGAGGCAGAACCATGGAAGACTACTTGCTGTCTCATTCTTTGGCTCATTTGTCTAGCCTCCTTACATGTCCCAGGACCACAAGCTCACAAATGGTGCTACCTACAGTGTGCTAAGTCTTGCACACTAATCAGCCTTACTTTAGAGGTGAAAGAAAATCTATAAGATTGTAGGATGACAGCTGTCAATGAATGGGGATACTTAAGATGATTATTAGGTAAGTGATGGAGAATAAAAGAATGTTAAGAGGACTACAGAAATGGCTCAGCAGTTAAGAGCCCTTTCTGCTCTTGCAAAAGAACTGGGTTCAGCTCCCAGACCCACATAATGGCTCACTACTGTGGGTAATTCCTGTTCTGAGGGATTTGATATGCCCTTCTGACTTCTCAGGCACCAAGCACAGGGGTGATTGATATACATACATACATACATACATGCAGGCAAAGCACTCATACACGTGAAATAAAAATAGATAAATACAAATGTAAAATAGTATGAAGATATAAGTTTTCCACACTACTCAAAATGGGAAGTGTGAATACTAGCAGATTGTTATGTTGTGTTTATATAAAATAATGCCTAGAGCAACTACACACAAAAAAAGCATATAAGCATAAAACAAAAGCATATAAAAAACAAGATACAGTAAAAACACTGCAAAAAGTAAAAATGGAATTCCAATAAATGTTCAAATGGCCCAAAGAAATATAGGTTAGAAGTAATGAAGAAAATTTTTAAAAAGAAGGAATAGAAATTGAGAAGGCAAATTGAGCCTTTACTTTTATCAATAATTAATTATATCAACCCTAACACATGGCTTTAGATGTAAATTAAAAGATTTTATAGTGGGTGCAAACACAGCACAACTGTATGCTTTCTACAAGAAACTCACTTCAATAGAGTACAGGTTGGCTTAACTTAAGAGAATGAAAGTCTAGCATACAAACACTGATGGAAAGAAAGAATCAAGTAAAAGACTTACTACAAAATTATGCTAATCAGGAATTTGCTGCACACAAGCACACAGAAACAAAAGAATGGAACAGAGAACTCCAAAATATACCTGATTATGGATAACTGATCTTTGCCAAACATGCAGATACATCACCATTCCAACAAAGGTGCTAGATAGAGCAACTAGACCTAATTGCACATCATACAAAAAAGCACAAAGCAGGCCTATGGTATAGCTAAATAATGAAGCACCTGACTACCATAAGGTCCTGAGTCCAATTCCAGCATCACAAAAATGATTATAATAATAATCTCAAGGGTGGAGGAATAGATCAGTCAGTGAAATGCTCACTGAACAGCATGAGATCTGACACTTGATAAATCTCTGGCCACCCAATCATGATGACTGGAGTTCAAATACATAGAGCTAACATAAGTTCAAGGTGGACATGTGTACCCAGCTGTAATTCCACTGCTCGGAAGGCAGAGACAGAAGAGCCTCAGAGCAAGCTGGCAAGATATGCTGTTTGTATCAAACAGCTCTGGGTTAGGTTGAGTAACCCTGCCTCAAAGAATAAGGTGAAGAGGTTGAGAAGGACTCCTGACACCAACTTTGGGCCCACATATACCATACACATACACACACGAAAACAATAATTTATACTAGTAATAATAATGAATTCAAAATGGGTCCCAAGTACACAGAGGTGGGGCTGCAGGGTCTACTCCTGGGTAGGCATGCCTCACAGTAAAGCAGAGAAGAACACCACAACACCCTCTGCCATAGGCAGTTCCCAAGGCCAGCCACCCCTGCACCTTGTCTGATGACACACTGTTGACAAGCAGAGTGTGCCATCACCTTTCCCCATCAGGTCCCTCACTATTCCTGATGTTGTCCATGTCAAAGACCCTTAAGAGTTGACAGAAACATCAGTGCTTTGTGAACACCTGACAGAGGTTTCACTCCTATTGTAAGAGAGAATAGGCACGAGCTTTCCATGCACTGCTGTTTACATACCTGCAGGAGCTGCTGACATGAATTTCTCTGACTCTGACATGGTATACACTTTGCTTAATGGCACTAACCACAGTAAATGGTGACTACACTCCAGGATCCCATTGGGAAGAAAACTAAAATTCTGAAGCAAACTAATACCCTAAAGCACATTCTCATGAGAAATCTGTCTACTGGGAGCCATACATGAAAGTGGTAGTGATACCCAACTTAGCACATGAGCAGCATCAGAGCACTCTGACACCTCTGTGTCACAGCTCTCTAGCACAGGATTGCTGAGAACTGAAAATGGAAGGTACAGAACTCAGGAAAAAAATAATTTTTAAAGGCTTGATGAGATCAAGAGGATCCAGATGAGCAACTGAACAAACCTTGGAAGACAGCACAAGATAAGAATAAGCTTTGAAGAGAAGCAAATAGCAATTTTGGAAATGAGCAGCTAAATGACAGGTGAAACTTCTTCCAGAACCCTTAGCAACAGGTCAAGTAGCAACAAGAGCAGTGAGCTTCAAAACAGGTGTTGGAGAGGTCGCTCACTCAGGAAAGAGCAAGGGGGAACAACAAGAGGATCCAATCTGTCTGAAATGCCATCACAAGACCAAACATCAGTGACACTGAGACACTCAAAGGTGACACTCAAAGGTGAGGAATTGGAGGTCATGGGCAAAGAATATACATTCAAAGACATGGTGGCAGAAATTCTCCCGAATCATGGAAAAGGCATGGATGTCCATGCACAGGAGGGTGGCAGACCCCAAAGAGACATACCCAAATAGATCGTCACTATGACATGGTACAGTGAGCCACTAAAATTACAGGTCAGAGATGAGATTTTTGTATCTGTAAGAGAAAAATCCCTGTTTCAGGGCAGGTCTATGAGACTAACAGGAGGCAACTGCTCAGAAACCCCAGAGGCCAGGATGGCATCTTGAGAGTGATAACTAAAGTTTCTATAGGATGGTACAAAAGCAACCTCAGTTTTGCATTTTGAAATTTGTCATTTGGTGTTAGAATCCATTCTTAAATTAATACAAACATTATATGCATCATTTTAATGATCATTTCTTGCTATATGTTTTTGTTTGTTTGCTAATGACATATTACTGTTTGTATTTTATACCATGTAAGACAGAGAGCAAACTCAAGCAATTCTATCATTCAAATTCAAAAAGGGTCATAACAAGGTACAACTCACAACATCAATCATGCTCTTGGCCTAGAAACTGTTAAGAATGCACAGGGCAGTGACTTAGCTCTGCAGAGAGATAAAAGCCTTGAAGAAGAGCTGCAAAGGTCAGGCCACCAGGAGCTGACAGTGACCATCTGAGAGCAACAGTCCAAGCAGATCTTCCTACAGCTACAGGAGACATTGCTGAAAAACTCAAGTGGACCATTCAAGAGTCATTTGGCATTTGAGTCAAACAGGAAGGGTGAAAAGGTCACTAAGTGGCATCTCATGAACTGCTGAGAAACAAAAAGCATCATCATTGTGGGCTTTCTTGTTCTATACAGCAACAAAGAACCATCTTTCAATTGGATCTTGGCATGTAGTGAAAGTAAAGAGTCTAGACAGTATGCTGGACCCAGGAGAAGAGACTTCCCAAAGCCAAACTCATGCCAAGGGAACTTGTGTTGCTGTTTGGGTCTGAGGCAGTCGTATCCCACTGCAGCTTTCTCAGTCCAGAGAAACCATCACATCCGAGACGTGTACTCTGCAAACCCATGGGAGGCATTGAATACTGTACCACTTGCAACCAGAACTGTCGGCAGTTATAATGATTTAAAATTCACCACCCAAAACTTGAATTCCTCTTGCAACAAACCCAATATACTCAGCATGGCACCCTTCAGAATTGAAAAAGAAACAAAAACATCCAGAAATTAAAGACACATAAATATCATGTTAGTCTCAGAAAAACAGACACACAAAGCAGAGGCAGATGATACTCGGGTATTAACAGGACAGTTACAAAGATAAACAAGAAAAAAAGCATCAGAGAGAACACAGAGCACTTTACTGATGGGCCATTTTCCAGCCCTCAACTATTCCTTAAGGAAGTAAAGTGATGCTTCTCAGAGCATTCTGGAGACTAGAAAGGGAAGAAACATTTTCAAGACTCATTTTGTGAGGACAGCTGATTCTATTACCCAAACTGGAAGACAAAAACAAAACAAAACAAAACTACAGACTAATATCCCCAGTGAACAAAGACAGAAATCTCAACAAAATACTGATGGATAAGATCCAGAGAATCACCCATGATCCAATGGGTTTCTTTACAGGGATGAAAACATATTTCAACATGACATGCCATCTTAACAGGAGGAGTGAAAAAATTATTTGATCTCAACAAATGTAGGGAAAACATCTGCACATTGAGCATCCCTGTGAGATAAAAGCCTTGACCAGAGTAGATGCAGGTAGATCAGCATCCCTGTGAGAAAAAAGCTCTGAGTAGAGTGGATGCAGGTAGATCAGCATCCGTGAGAGATAAAAGCCTTGACCAGAGTTGATGCAGGTAGATCAGGCCTCAGCATAGTGAGGAGAATGGAAGACAAACCCACTGCTGTCATCATGAGGAAAACCTGCAAGTATTTCCTCCAACATCAGGAACAAGAGCAGAGTGGGCTTGCCCTGCTCTTGTGAGAGGAGAGCAGGAAACCGAGTAAAACTTGGGCCAGAAGCCGAGCACTGCTGGAACCTAAAGGTCTGCTGTCACTTCCTCCAATAAAGTCCTTCTTCCATGGGGTTCTACATCCCATTACAGTGTCACCAGCTGGAGGCCAAGAATTCAAACACATGAGCCTGTGGGGAACACTTCCCATCCAAGTCCTAACGGTAGGGTTTAAAAAGGAAAAATGGAGCTGGAGAGATAGCTCAGTATTTAAGACCACTGATGATCTTCTCAAGGTCCTGTGTTCGACTCCAAGTGCCCACGTAGGATCACAACTGTCTGTGACTCCAGCTCCAGGAGAATGCAATGCCTATGGCCTCCATGGGCACCAGGATTCATGTGCACATACCCCCACACAGATAACCATACATACACATGGTTAAAAATTAAGATACAAAAATTAAAAGCAAAACCTATGTGGAGGTTAAAAATAAAAGGTAAGGAGTCAATCCATCAGCATGACGCAAAAATCATAACTGTGTATACACCTAACTGAGCCCCAACCACTTGACAGAAAAACTGACAGACTTGAAGATGAGAGTAGGCAACGGAAGCAAAACAACTGTAAATTACAGCTTCCTGCTTTCAGTAATGTCTACAGCAACCAGGCAGAGGATCAAAAGGGAACCAATGGGGTGGAGAGGACTATAAATCAAGTAGACCCCATAACTCTTCAGAGCCCCACCCAGTGGTGGAATGCACAGGGGACACTCCATGAGAGGCTGTGTGTGGCAAACCAGGAGGCCAGCTCAAGACATCTGAACAGAGAGTAACAAAGGGATGCTCTCCAGACGTTGTGGAGTAAGATTACATTCCAATGGTGGAAACTGTGGAAGGTCACAGATGCACAATATGAAACATTACTTACTATGCAGCGAATCAGAAAGGAAATTGGAAAAAAGAATGAGTGAAAATGGAGATTTGATATCCTAAAACTCAGATCAGAAGAAGAAGAGAAGGAAGAAAAAGAGGAGAGGAGAGGAGGAGGAAGAGGAGGAGAAGGAAGGACAAATTTGTTATACTCAGAAAAAGAAAAGGGACATCACTTTGTCCTTACAGAAATAGAATGGAATACTATACCATCAAACTAGACAAGCTACATGAAACAGGACTGACAAATGGGAATTTGGAACACAGGAAAAAACTGAGCAGGGTCAGAGAAGGACACAACATCCTCAAACAGAAGCCATCCCAACTGCCCCACAGGCTCAGACAGGGCCACAGGCTCAGACAGGGGCCTGGGGAGAGGTCTTATCTAAGACCTGCCACAGCTAGATTGAGAATTTTAAGACCATTCTCCCTCCTTCTTCTCAGCCCTAGGTACCCAGATCCGTGAATGCCAGGATGGTTGGATGAGGTGAGACTTGGATGTGATAACGTGACCACCAGCAGTGGTAGTAGCTGCTCTGTGAGGAAGGTCAGTCCCTCCCTAAGTCTTCTCATCCCTGTGGCTTTTTCCAGCACAGCTCCCCCAGGGTGCTTAGCTGTTCCTAACACCCAGTAATCCCCAAATGGGGAGAGGCAAGCCTTGCACTCAGAGCCAAGAGACACCAGGGCAGGCCTGAAGCAGCAGCAACGTCTTATCTGGGTGTCCTGCTTGAAAGGAAGTGGTGGCATATTGTTCTCACTTACAGTGAAATGAAAAGCTGGCTAAAAACAAGGTTAAGTTACACAAGCCTGCTATTGGTGGTGTGTGTTTGCTACAGCCAATTGCCTTTACTTGGGAAAAGATACCCCAATACATAAAGCTGTTATTTGTTGCTACTGAACAGTAAGTAGCCATGGCTGCAGGGAGCAGCCAGGTGGTGGGACACCAGCCGGAGGCCGACTTTACTCACACCTATTAAACTTTTGATTTCTGGACCATATGGTCATAGCTTAGATCCAAAGAAAAATTAAATGAAAAAATAAATTTAAAATTAAGACAAGCGTGAAATAAATTAGAGCAATGCCCACTCCTCCAGCAGAAGTCTAAATTGTGGCGCCTGACTGACTGTGCAGACACCAGCTGGCCAGGGGCTGCTGCCCCTGAGGCACTGGTTTGTGGCAGTGGGCTGGATTCCTGGGCACTCGGCCCACTCCCCACCCTCCACCATTGGCCTGTTCCCAGCAGGTGCCTGGGACAGCTTACTCTGCCCACGGTGGGGGACCCATCAATGCACAATGTCCTGCCTGTTCCCATGGCCCAGTCAAGTTACACATGTCCATTACCAGACATTCCTGCCAGACTCCAGGGTCCAAGGCTGGACCAAAAGTTAGGTCTAAAGATACAGGGCTGCCTGGAGTTGGTGTGTAATATGCAGAGCCCCTGAGGGTGTCTGTTTTCTCATAGTCACCCCTAGAAAGTATGGTCACACACTTCATCCTCTGTGCCTACACACCCAGACCTCGCACACACCTCATAAGCTTTGCTTGTGCAGCAGCCCAGTGACTACTCACCGGATGAGTAGGCTCAGAGGCAAGTGAACCAGCTTGCCTCTAGGACAGGCATGTGAAATGGTGGTCTGGATTTGAACCCAGGTACCATGGTCTAGAGGACAGAGTGTGTTACTACAAATCAGCTAAAGAATCACAGTTCCAAGAGGCCTTAGGTCTCAGCCCTTGGGCACTGCACTGAGCTCTAAAGCCCAGAGAGAGAAGACCTGTATGAAATCACATGAGAGCGACTGGTGACAGGAGTCCTCAGGAAAGAATCTGCCATCTTGACATGTCCCTGCTGCCTTTTCACACCCCCCTCCCCCAGCCACTGCCTTGGTCCAGACTACCAGGCCTCACATCATCCAATTTTACCTAGAATACACATTCTTCTATTGGAGACATGCCTCTCTTCCTACTGACTCTCTCGTGGATAGGGGTCCTGGGGGCTGTTACAGTTTGGACCAGGAATGTCTACAGTGAACCCCAGTGCTGAAGGGTGGGTCCCTAAGAAACATTTCTCAGAGAGGAAGATTTGGGGAAGGGGCTGGATCACTACTATAACCTCACCAACTGCTTAACCCGCTGATGGGCTCATAAGCTGATGAGTTAGTTACTGGGAGGTGGTGGATCCTGCAGGATCTGAGCCTAGTTGGAAGAAGTGGCCCAGTGAGAAGACAGAAGTCTCTGACTTGGAGGCCCAGCCTGCTACATCTTTCTGACTCTGCCCTGGTTATGAAGACAGGAGGCTAACCAGCCCTTCCATCCACAGATCCGAGAACACGCCTCAGGATTGCATCTCTTCTCTTCTCCTCTTCTCCTGCAGGAGGAGTGTGGCAGATGCAGATGTGGGCAGAAAGGCCCTGGGGGAGTGTAGAGCTGGCACTAACGCCAGTTTCAGATGACTGTGCTATGTGCAAGTCCAGCAGCAGCACCCAGTAGCCTCATTCACATGTGTCCCAATTGGAAAGTTCAGTCCTGGTCTAGATCTGCTTTCTGCCTATTCCACTTGCCTTAGGCGATCCATAGTCCAGGCTTCAGTGGTCCCGGAGCACCAAGAGAAACATGAGCCTCACAGGAGCACAGTGAGAGACATGGAGGATAAGCTAAGGAATGGTCTAGCTTCAGAAAGGAAGCCCGCAGCTGTGCGAACAGGCAGGGAAGCCAGGCCTGTGAGGCCACGACCACACCGGGACACACACACTATGGCCAGGAGCAAGGCAAGTGATATGATGGAAAGATAGCCTAGAGGAAGGAGGGACAACTTGAGCAGAGAGTGGGTTGACCAGAGAGACCGGGAGGGTACCTATGACCCCAAGGAGCTCTGCCCTGACACCCTTCCTCAGGCAGGCCATATAAGAGCAAGTAACAGTCAGCACAGCAGCTGGGAACAACCCTCAGGGGCTCTGGGACAGGATCCAAATCCTTCTAGTTGGCTGTCTACCTTTGGGCACTGTCCTCTGCCTCAGTTTCTTCATCCACAAAATGGAGCTAAAGGAAGGCAAAATATTTACATGGCACAACATTGGGTCTAACACACAGTAAGCCTCCAGCAGTTCTTATTTATGGAATTCCATGTTCTAGGGTTGGATGAATGAATGAATGAATGAAGGAAGGAAGGAAGGAAGGAAGGAAGGAAGGAAGGAAGGAAGGAAGGAAGCAAGCTCTGCAGGCAGATGGGGGCCCAGGAGCCTCAGACTTTCCCTAGGAATTACTAGTATACCTGAGTATGGAGTCTACCCACGCACCAGCTCCAACAAGTTACTGACCAATCCGTGTCTAGTGCAGGTGGTTCAGCCAGCATTTGAATATAAAAGAGAGGGAAAAAAGGGCATTCTGGCATGTGGGCCAATAAGGTGAGGCCCTGTGCAGACACACACAGTGGGTGTATATAGAACAGTATACATGGAGAGGTATATGGTCATGGAATACACACACACATATGCACATACACATGCATGGGTGCAACACACCAATTCCATCTTGCCTTTGGGGTTGTACAGTCATAGCCATTAGGCAGACCCAAAGACAACCTATAACCTTGAAGGTTCAAAACTTTTCAAAAGTTTTGTCGTTGTTGTTTTTGTTATTAAAATCTCAAACTACAGAAATTTTATCTGTTGGTTGGGCATATGAAAACCTTCCCCTAAACACTTTCAAAGTCAGGTTGCAAGACAGAGACCATAGCTTGTCTGCAAGCCCTCACACATCCCTTCATCCCACAGGAAGTGTTATCTGGGAACACTGCTGTCTGGCCAACTCCAGGAGACTACATTTCCCATCTCCTTTGAGCTAATTAAGGAGCCTCAAAGAGACAGGGAAGGCTAATGGAAAGGGAACCAAAAACGAATGCCACTTGCATTCCATGAAGGAATGGGCATTCTCTCCTCTCGCCCATCTTCATTTTCAGCTGCCTGGGAGCAGGTAAGCCTGAGGGCTCTTATCCTAAACTCCGAGGGAGTTTCTGAGGATGCCAGACTCACCTCCCGGTCCATAAACACCTTATTGGACCATAAACTAGAAAACTGTCAACACTCCCAAGTCTCCCATCACTCATCTGTCTTGTTTAAGCTTCAGTGCTTGGCGGGCTCTTCGTTATGGCAGTCAAACCCAGGCCTGGTGTGGTAGGACCAAGGAGATAGGCAGGGCCTCAGCAGGACACAGCCTGAGAAGGGAATGGCCTTTCTTCCCACCTCCGCTCAGGCACAAGCACACAGAGTCCTAGAGACATGGTGGAGGAAGGAGGGGAGGCAGACAGCAAAGCAGATCCCTGCCCCAGCTCTCTCCGTCCCAATGCCTGCGGCAGCACAGTGTTCCTCAGTCTGCACAAGCCTCCTCCTCCCATCTCGGTGCATGGCACTGTAGCCACACAGACTCAAAGCCAGTCCTGGGAGACTGCCTTGTTCTCCCGTATCTCCTCTCATTCTCAAATCACACCAAACTCTACCTGCCTCTAGTCTCAGCCACTCAGCAGCAAGGGACATCATTCAGACCCATCAGAGGACATCCTGCCACTGCTCCCCAGACTCCTGGACTTACACCTGATTGGCCTGTGCTGTCCCTGACCCCTCTTGCCAGTGCCTGTCTATCACATGACAGCTCTCTTTTGAACACACATGATCTATGTGCAGTAATGTGAGCCAGTCAGAGGTCCTTACAGAGCTGGCACCACGCTGTTCTGATTTCAGCCTCCAAAACTTCCTTTCTTTATAAAGCATCCAAACTCAGGTATTTTGTTATAATAGCTGATAATGCAAGAGATTTGCAAATAGAAGGAACATAATTGGGGAAGACAGCATAGGAGAGTTCAAGAAAAGAAAGAAAGCCAGTATGATAGAAAAACAGAAATGAGACGAGGTGAGAGGACAAAGGGTTAGCAGACAAGGCTGGCACATAGGTCCTAAACGAAGGCTTTAGGATGATAGGATTAGCCACAAGTTTTCCCTCAAGAGGCTAACAACCTTTCAAATACCAAGCAGAGCTTCAGACACTGTGGGCTTCAACCCACATGGGGTCATGCAGCTGAACGTGAGTGCCGAACAAAGAAAATGAAGCTAATAGTAAAATGACACACAGCCACCAAAATTCAATTCAAAACCAAAAGCTTAATGAAACCCGAAGCTTCCAGTAATCGCTGGCCTGCAGGGCTCTCCCCCACAGCCTGCTGCTTCTGGGCACACATGCACACTTTGCACTGGGCATCCTTATGCCACACACCACCACGCCGTGCTGCCTGGAACCTGGGACAGCTCAGCATCACTGCATGCACGAGGAAGCATTCTGCTCTTATAGAAGCATAACGGCTGAATTTCCCTACTGTCACTCCTCAGTACACAAGTGACAAACAAGTTTGCATTGTATCCTGTACTGTTTTACTTTTAAAATCGAGTCTCTGACTTGAGTTTCTTAAAAGACTGTCTGCCTTGGAATTTGGGAAGAATTTCCATTAACTTGTGAAATGAGCCTAAACACATTTCTGCTGTGTTGTGCTTCATGCTTATATGAAGTAGTGTTCTCAGCTTTGATGACTATAAAATCAAATATTGATCAACTTTGAAGGCACTAAAGATGCCCTCCAGTTTTCCAGTATAAAATATTGAGCCAAGATTTAATCTTTAATATGCAAATCTGCTTTTTCTGTAATAGATGATAAAATGATACATATCTCAAAGAAGCGTTTAAAATTTCTTTATGATTTATTATTTGTAACATGAATAATAAAAACCCAGAGACAGATACTGGGGTTCAAGCTGAAGATCAGAAAAGCAAAGCAGCCAGCTCCTAGAAAGTTCTCACCTTTACCAATGCTCAGACCAAAGGGGCAATCCTGTCCTCAGATTGTATCTCCAGACTGTACCACTCTCTACCAAGCCTCAGAATCCTAGACTGATCTCTGAGATTGCACTGAGCTCCTTATATACTCTCTAGTGCTGGGATTAAAGGCATGAGCTCTGTTACACGTTTAGACTGATTCACTCTTGTGTAGCCCTGGGTGGCACAACTCAGAGAGATCCACCTGCCTCTGTCTCCTGAGTCCTGGGATTAAAGGTGTTTGCCACCACTGCCCAGATTCTATGGCTAGCTAGTGTGGCTGCTGGGGTTAAAAGTGTGTACCACCACTGCCTGGCCTCTATGGCTGTGGCTAGCTTTGCATTCTGATCTCCGGGCTAGCTTTATTAAATCATAAACATAACTACCAGCAGATGTTTGAACTGCGTAATTATTTTTATATCCCTATATACCCGAGGTCATGCGTGTGGTGTGTGGCGTGTGGTGACTCATTTCCCATGCTGTGCCACCACATACCAAAGTTTTTTTGGGGGTAAAAAGGATTGCCAAGCAAAAACGTTTAAGCATCCCTGGGTTTAAGCAACTAAGTTTTTTTTTTCCTCAAGTTTCTCACCACCTGGTAAAGGGGGTTAGGGGCCAGGCACACACAGCAGTTCAGGAGACCCAGACAACTTTCATCTTTCACATTTTCACCTTGCACATGTGACCACCAAAGCTTACCATCACCCAGCAGGAGGACATAGTATGGAGAATACAAGCTCTCAAGCCAGGCCAGGAGCCGGTATAGAGCACCCCTTTGCCCACACGCCTATGGCCATGATTCATTCAGTGCCCAGAAAGAATGGTGGTGACATAGACATTACCATACATTAGTCTTTCCATAATCTACCCCTCAGGTACCATATATCTGCAAGTTCCATCCATCTAGACACAGACCTCTTGGGGTGCTATGGATTCACTGGTCTGGATACTTGGGGACCAACAAGATAGTTTAAGCTTTGGCTAAAGAGTCTCCTCAGAGAAGAATCATCATTTCCTTGCTGATACAACTCACAACTCACTGAAGCTTCTCTTCTGTTTGCCTGTGGTCCATTCTGCAGATCACTGATTACACTTCCTGGTCTTTCCTTGACTGTCAAGCCCTGCATGCTTCTTCCCTGCTTCCTTGCCTTCCTACCTCTTCCTCTCGACTTCTTCATGACAGTCTTAAGGCCACACCATGAAGGGAGATGTCACACCTTCACTGCAGGCTAACAACCTTCAGTCTCATGTCCTACTATTCCAGGCCCAGACGTGGCTGGCTTTTCCATCCCTGGGAACTCCTTCCCTGCTTCCTGTTTCTGCTTCAGACCCTGTCCAGCTCTGCCCTTCCTAACAGTAATGACACTCATCTTGCTCTCCATCAACCTTCCCTAGAGCTGCAGGCTCAGTACCCTGAGCTCTGCCTCCAGCTCTCTCAGGCAACACCCTCCCAAACCTGTCGCCACCTCCTAACACTGGCCACCACATTTCAAAGACACCACTCTTGGTTTCCACCACACTGAGCCACCACACACCAAAACTACCTTGTAAAGAGGCCCAAGGCAGACCCCACATTCCTCACTATGTGGTCTATTCCTTAATCTTGTCAATTGGCCCAGGGTTGGCCAAGGAGTCCTCCATGCTGGGCCTCACCCTGGGCCTGAGTTCTTCTTGTTTATGTCACCTTGGCAGCATCCATCCAGGGGTGGAGGCAGGCCACAAATGTGTGGGAGGGCACCTTTCCAGGTAGATCCAGGAGCCGCTGGCAGCAGCAGCACTGATGCCCGTGGTCATGTAGCCAGAGCTGTCGCTACCATGTACAGCCAGAGTTCAGATCTCAGGTTTGGGTCTAACCCCAGCCCCTGCCATCTCTGTGAGAGCCCAGGCACGCTTAGCCTCTAGCTCTTTAGGCCATCTTTGAGAGTTTTTCAGCCATGGCAGAAATGACAAGTCCCTGACCTGTGCCTGGTACAGCTTCTTCCCAAGATACCTCACCTGGGACCAAGCATACCAGACCCATGGCTGTATGCCCAGCCTGGCACAGCTTGGGGCTGAGCATGGAAGAGGCTCTGACAGGAGTCAGTTCAAAGTGTGTGCTGGCCAGGACCTGGGTTTCCTGAAGCTAGTGCCTTTTTTTTTTTTTTTTTTTTTTTTTTAATGAACCTGTCTTCCCTGCTCAGAAGATGTCCCGGGGCTTTCTTGTTTCCTGTTTTTCATCCTTGATCCAGTTATGGTGATCAAAACCATCGCTGTAATATAAGCTGGAATGTCACACAGGCTGCTCCAGTGTTGCCTCCTGGGTGTGACACAGCAGACCTGAGCCAGTCTGAGCAGAACTCAGTCTGAAGCAGTCTGAGGATGAGGTCTAAGGATGTAGTCAGAGGAGGCAGTCTGAGGACACAGTCTGAGGAGCAGTCAGTCTGAGGAGTGGTCAGTCTGAGGACAGGATGGCCCACTTGGTCTGAGCATTTGTAGAGGTAAGAACTCTAGTGGCTGGATGTTCTGCTTCTCTGGTCCTTCAGTTTTTACCCCCGAAAGCTGACTCTGACCAAAGAGAATTTGTGCCACAGAACTGTCCTGGGGCATTTACCTCACTTCTCTGAGGGGACTCAGCAGGGGCAAGCCCCCACTCCACAGAGCAGTGACTGGCTCAGCAGTACATCCTTAAATTAGCCTCTTCCCCAGTCCTGCCTCACCCCTACTTCTACTTCTGGTTCCCATTGCACCCCCAAAACAAACAGGCAGCTCTTAGGCACTTGCAGCAGGTGACATTTCCAGAGTGGAAGGCTTAGGAGCCCCCTGAATTTGACCTGCTGACAAGGGCCCACATGTAAGACAACTATCATGCAAAGTTCATGGGGCTGTGGGTCCACAAAGTCCAGCCCAACTTGATGTAGGTTTGAAGCGTCCTTCTTATTCTGAAGCTGCCAACCTTGGGAACTGTGCCATGTGCCTATCACAGGAGAAAGGAGGACCCAATCCTCAGCTTGTCACTCAAGGCTCCAGACCCACACTGTCCCCAGCTCAGCCTCTATTTCCATCTCTCCTCAGTGTTCCCAACAATAGTCTAAGTTATACTAAGATAAGTTTAGTAAGACAGACTGAAATTCCATCCCTTATAGCCTCAGCTAAGATTGTATCTGGAGACAGGGACTTTGAGGAGCAGCTAAGCTAAAACAAGGTCATGACATTGGTGTCTGAAGACAAAGGAATAGAGCAGCCACCACCCATAGGCAGTGGCTTCAAAAGAAGTCATCTTGGAGGGCATCTGGGTTTTAGACTCCTGCTCTGTGGATCTGTGAGGAGTATGTCTCTATTAGCCTGAGTAAATACTTCCGACCCCATCTCTGGGCCAGGCATGCCGGCCTTGCCATGCTCAGGAGCCCATATATGTTACTGCCCCTCCCCCACACCTCCCATCCATAGATGAGAAGTACCACATCCTTCACGGGAGAAGGTGAGATAGCATAGAGTCAAAAACAAAGGAATCTGTCCTAACAATCCTGCATCCCAAAGGACATTCAGGCTGATGGGCAGAACTGAAATCCAGCCTTCCTGGCTGCTCAAACCCACACATCCAGCCCCATGCGGGGACCCTCAGTGCCATCCCAGACCAGCTTGCAAAGACCAACACTCAGCAACAGTTGTGCTGCCCAGCACGGCCAGTACCTCTACCAATGTGACTCAACTCAGACTCGTTTTTATCCTGTCCTGTCGATTGAGAGACAAGGCACATACTGTGTTAGCAAGCCTATTCTGAGAGAATCCAGAAAACTTAATGGATATGCAAATTGATGCAAATGAGCCAGTTTGAAGCCTAAAGCAGCTCCCTTGACACCCTTTGAGAGCTGTGCTAGTGAATAGGGGAAAATGCCTGTGAGTGGCAAGGCGATGGTCGGCATGGAAACAGGGCTGCCAAGATGCCTAGGAGACTTCAGTCAGCCCCAGAACCAACTATGTGAAGCATCCCCTCTCAACAATCCTGCTCACACTTGAGTCCCCACTTGAGCTGGAGAGTGCTCTGGACACTGGAGATAAGCTTCAACCCTGAGCTCTGAGTGTAGACTCAGGACATGTGAGCCCCCAAAGGCTCAGCTGGGGAGCACTGTAGGATCCATCCTCCCCAATCTGTGGAATGTCTAAATTTCAGGGGCACCATCACAGGAATTCAGCTGGAAGGCACTGACTGCCCTACCCATCCCTGGACAGGGACCAGTAGGGACAAGGACCTGGTCCAAGGGATTTACTCCACTGGGTTCAGGATAAGACCAACACAGAATAAATGCTCAACAAATATCCTGCCCTTCCCGAGGAAGGACCCTTCTCTTAACTTGATCCATACAGCTTGGTGGGCTATTTTTATTTGTGTTCTGGGTGAAATAAAACAAGTTAAAGCAGAGCATGAAATTTGAGGATTCCACCTTAAGGGGAAAAAAATTCCCCCTTGCAATAACAATCCTCTAGAGCCTGTGTGATACCCACTACTGAGTGAAGCCCTCCCCTCCCAGACAAGTCCAAACGCTTCAGCATTATGAAAACTCAGAGGACTGCTATGCCACTGAAAATTTATGACCCCCAAATCATTCCTAAAAGACAGTGCACATTCCCCACTGAGGGCCACCTTCTAGTACAACCAGCTCCTCTGAGTGAGCCAACAGGGCCACAGCTGCCACGTCAGACACATCCAGGCTGCCTTAGGCATCTGTTGTGTGGGGCCAGGAACATTCTGTCTGTGCACATCTGCATAGCGACAGCACTATAAAGTCCTGTAGGGTACCCTTCCACCCCCTAGAAACTGCAGTCATCTCCACCCTTAAAGATACAGAGAGAATTTCAGTCCAAGCCCCCAGTTCCCTACCTTCAGCAGGGGAGCTGAGGTGACTGCCCTCACACCCTCCTCTGAGAACAGCTTTCGCCTTTGAAGACAATGAACCAGGACACACCTCGGCTAAAAGGAAACTTCTAGAGCATGTGGCTCCCTGAGCTTTGGGGATGTGGAAACCAAGTGGGGTGGCAGTGCAGGAAAACTCCTCAGCTCACACAGGAGCCAGCTTTAGATGGGCCCCCAGCCCTCCTGAATTCAGAGCTGTTGCTCTCCCACAGCAGGTACCATAAGGCAAGCAGCTAGGCAGACAGGAACTGGAATTTACCTCCTCAGGGGCACGGGACCCAGAAACATACTCAAGACGATGTATCTATCAACCCAAAAGAAAGACCATTACAGAAATCACACCCTTTTGTGCCAAAGTAGCTTCAGAGACGGATATCATGGTTTGGTCCCAGTTTTCCTGCTCTTTGTCCCTCTCACTGGCCCGCCCACCTCCAGATTAGCTGTGGGCTGACTGTGCTCTCTTTGTATCCCTTTGGAAGGGGCCATTCCCACACTGCTTCTATTTCTGGTCCCAGCAGGCTCTCTTAGGGAGCAGCCCTTGCTTCATGGTTCTCCAAGCAACAGCCAGGCACTTCCCGGCAGGAGCTTCTTAGACACCAAAACTGCCTGCCATGAGGCTTAAAGCAGCAACACCCAGCAGAAATAGGACCAGGGAGGTCACACAGCCCAGAGACAAAGTGACAAAATGAGGGCCCTTACCTGCCTCAGTCTGACAAGCATGAGGGTGAGTCCCTGAGCTCACCAGGCTCAGCTGAAGATAACCATGGCATTGCTCAACAGAAAGCAGATCAAGGCTGGTGCCAAGCTCTCTTCTGTTCACACTCTCCAAGCCACTCTGAGACTCAGAGACGCTACATAACTTGCCCAGGGCCACACAGCAGGTAAGGAGGATTCCAATGCCGGTTACTTCAGGTGAATTAGAGGTCACAATCCAGGCAACTCAGGGCCAGGTGGAGGGCATTGGCAGGGGGAAGGGGGCACAGGACATGTCGTCTATGCAAGAGAACTACTCCTCATTCCAGTTTGCAATTTACAGATGGAGAAGCTGGGATGATCATGGTTTCTGATTCTTTGAGAGAAGGTAGACTCTGTGATGGAGTGCTTGCCAGGTTCCATTCCCAGCATCAAAGGGGAGGGGTAAAGTTAGACCTTTATGGGAAAGGCCACATACAGGAAAAAATCTGCAGGTTAACTGGGCTCTAAGGCTGTCTGCTACATGGGGCTTGGGATTTGAGTGAGCATGCACCCCCATCACGCAGATGAGGAAACTGAGGCCCGTGGAAACTGAGTCTTAGCAGAGCTTGGGTCAGCTGGACCTTCAGCTAAAACACACGAAGAGAGTAAATGCATTCTGTCCTGGCTCCTGGCTGTGGGGCAGCTTTAAATGGAATCCCTAGGGCTGAGGCTCCCGGGCTCCCTAGGTGACTGAGACCAACTAATATCTCAATGTATTTATCTGCAAAATGGGGAAGAACAAAAATAAGAAGTGTTCCCTCGTGTAGACAGTGAGTTATGACTAGCGTAAATAAATAAATGTCTCTATAATAGTGTAAGAGGGTATTACCCCATTCCTGCACAGAGCTGGCTAGGCTGCCAGGCTGGAAAAGACCCCATGTCACATCCCTCAGCTCTAGAATGTGTCAAGGGGGCTTGTGTGCCCCTGTGTGCCCCTCCCAGAGGCTAGGGCCACTTGCAGATGAGAGGATTAAGCTGAACAAGGCTTCCCCAGAGGCTGGAGACCCAGGGCCAGTGGCATCTCAGGCTGTGCACTGCTAGCCCCCAACTCTCTGGCTGTCACCACAACATAATCTCACTCCCTGTCCTTTTGAAGTTCAAAGAATGGGCCTCACCCCTCCAAAGCAGGCAGTAAATCAGGCAGGAGAAAGGAACCTGTCCATCCCGACTGAGTTATGGCAGCTGCGGCGAGACAGCCCTCACCCTCCAGGCCGGGCAGCCCCACCCTCACCTGCCCCTTCTGCCCCTTTCCTGGACCTGCACAGCCCCTCCATGCCTTGCCAGCCCAGCACCCCAGAGCACATGGCTAAAGGTCCGACAGGACCCTTCCTCCAGCCCCATCTTTTACAGGATGGGTGCTGGCCCCTCATTCTCTATTAAGGAGTAAGTCAGCACTTGTTTGCATACCACTGGTGTTAGGGGGGCTCACTCCTATACCAGCTAGTTCTGGGATAAGGACTCACAATGGGCTTCCCATGACTTTCCCATCTCCCTCTGAGTCATAGGCCCTCCACCCAAAAACATCTCTGCAGAGATGGGGAGAGAGCAACAATTATAGTCTCTGTCTCAGAGCTATCTAGGGAGGGGAAGGGTTTGCTGGTATGGATGTGCACATGTGGTTTATGTATGGGAGTAGTAAACAGGTCTGGGACAAGAGTGCGCACATGTTGGGAGATGATCCTAGTGCAGAAGCAACCAGCCTCTGGGGCAATGGAAGGAAGGGAGAAACTGTGGGTGCTCACACATACGAATGGGGGTCAGTGTGTGGGTGAGTGGGGACCATGATGGCTCAGGGTGTTGGGGAAGCAGAGGTGTACTGCAGGAAGGAGAAAAAACTGTTCAGAATCTTCCAAGTGAGAGAGAATGAGAGATGGGAAGATGTTCAAAGTACTTGCTGTGCACACAGGAGGACCTGAGTTCAGATCCCCAGCACCCACCACAGGCATGCACTAGTGACCCCAGTGCTAGGATGGGGAGTGATGGAGGGCAGATCTCCAGAGCTTACTCTCTACTGGTCTAGCCAACTGGTGAGCTCTGAGTTTAGTGACAGATGTTTCTGCAAAACGTAGGAAGGTAAAAAGCAATAGAAGACACAGGTCATCAACCTCTGGCCTCCACATACATGCACACACATATTGCATGTGAACCTATGTATACACATATACACTCATACTAAAATGACACAGAGAACATGAGATGAAATGGAAGTTGTGGGGGAGAGTGAGGATGCTTCAAGAGCTATAAGACAGCGTGGCCATGTGTGGTGGTGTGTAAGCGGGAGCTGTGTGATGGGGATTTGTGAGTCTCTGATTGGAAGGTCATTTGGTATCAGAGTGTGAGAGCATAAGTGGTGTGTGTGTGTGTGTGTGTGTGTGTGTGTGTGTGTGTGTGTGTGTGTGTGTGTGGCAACAGTGTGCCAAAGACGGGAAAGAATAGTGGACAGTGGGTCACCGCATATCAGTGTATAGTGTTCATGTTTGAATGGAGCTACTTCCTGGGCAGTGCCTCTAGAGCCCAGTGAACACTAGATGGGACTGGGTGGCATGGGCCCCATGGGCAAATGGCTCTGGGTAGGCCAAATATCTAGACCATTGTTCCTCATTCTCAGCCGAGTGATTTCCAAGAAATGATGGGCAGGTGAATGGTTTCTCTGCCCTGCCAAGCCCTTCCCAAGGCAGTAATTGTGTTTCTGGTGGTAGATTATCAATCAGGGCCCCTCACCCAGGCCAGGATGTGGAAACTTGGGTTCAGACATTTTGAAACCATCTGTCTGCTGCCCACTGTTCCCAGCCAACAAATGGTGCTCATTTTAGCTGTTGATAGCTAGGACGGTATTTAAATCAAAAGCCAGTCCTTGGGGCGCTCACGAGATAGCCGCTGTTCAGTGGTTGCCCTGCTGATACACAGTGGGACTCTCTGCAGTGCCGTCCCTCCCCATCCCCACTCTGAACCTATTTCTCACTCTGTGAATGGGAATGATAGTCCTACCTTTAGATGGAGGGTGAGAACGCAGAATGGTGGCTGTGAAATGCTGAGCCCAGGGCCTGTGGTGACTACAGCGTGGCCCAGGGTCAAGCTCTAGCCCTCTAGTGAAAGGATGGTCTAGCAGACATCCCCATAGTAATCTGTCTGGTGTCCATGCAACAGCCATGCTTCTCTCTGCTAACAGGATTCTATTTCCAGCACATAGTCCCGGAGAATGCCTGACACTAGGCCCACATAAGTACTGATGTTCCTCTCATAATCATCTGACTGTAACAGCTAAGGAGACCGAGGGGGATTCTGCTGGAGGATTCTGGGAACAGGTATGTCTACCCGGATAACAGAAGTATGTGCCCAGAAAACCCCTTTGCACCCCATTCTTGCACTTCCTACTTTGAGTCTATGTGGTGGCTGCTGCTTGGAAATGTCTTTGAGACCAAAAATCAACCCTAAAAGGGAACAGTAAACACAGTGAGGAAACTCCATGGGAGGATGGGAAGAACTGTGTCCCTGGTGTCATTGTTGAGCCCTCGGTCCTTACCTCCATTCACCTTCTGACCCTGCAAGGTAGAAGTCACCTTGGTGGTGAGTGTGTTCCCATAGCATTCTAAGTAATCCATTCAAGGACATGCCGGCGTTCACCTGGCGAGCAGCACACAGAAACGCCTCCTAAGTTTTTTTTACCAGTGTGCTGATAATGGGTGCAAGGGTGGAGCTGTACCTTGTCACAGGAGGACAGACGCTGACAAGGCTGTGGGTGGGAAAAGGAGCGAAGCAGGAACCACCTGGCTAGAGTGGAGTCTGGGCATTAAGGGATGGCTGAGATGGAGGGCAAGTCTGAGTGGGAGACAGGTTAGCAAGACAGACTGGAGGTGGGGAGGCAAGGGGAACTAGAAGACAGCCTCCGAAGCCGGAGAGAAGGGCAGGGAAGCAAAGAGGTGAGGTGCCACAGAGGAAGACAAACAGAGGCTCCTGCCGATCATGTTCTAGGTGCCAGAGAAACTTAGCTAGCTGCCCTCCCCGCCCATTGTTCTCTGAGTAAGACACAAACTTTGATGCCCTGATGATCTACCAGCATCCCACTAGACCACTTCTCCAACTACCACCCCCTGCCCTCCCCTACTGAGTCTCATCCATTTGCCTTTCCCATGACAAGTCCCCCTGCGTGACTTTGCACCTGCTGTCCCCATTGTTTGGAACACGTTCCCATCGAGAGTCCCCAGGTTCTATCCCTCATTCCTTAGCCCTATTGGTGAGATCTTCCTGGCTACTTTCCCCTCACTTTACCATGTTTTTCTCCATAGCCTGGACACGAAGCACACCACGCCATGCCCCCACTTATAAATACTCAAGTACTCCATGAAGGCAGGGCTGTGTCCTAGAGACCTGTGTCCAGCAGCCTAAAGTAACTGACCAGTGCCCACAGAATGAATGAATGCATGATGACCCGAGGGCGATAAGGACTGCTGACAATCCTTCTGGGTCTCACAATGAATCCAGACCATGGATGATGTACAGGTGGAGGAAATAGTGTGTGACTGTGCTCTTGAGAAGTCTGTAACAGACAGAGAAAACAGGAGGAAGCTTAAGTTCTGCTTTCAGTGCAAGTCAGCTGAGCATGCTTGAAGTTCAAGCCCAGGAGAAGGAACTGATAAAGAGGTCCAGACAAGATGGATGGAGGAAGGAGTCCAGCCATGGGTTGATTGGGCCTGCAGCACCCTTGGAGACTGGGATGGATTGAAGGGTGAGGCACATCCAGACACACAGGCAAAGCAATTGCTTGTGAGTGTGGGTCATCCAGAGAGGACTGGGCAGCCATAGTATTCAGGAGCAGGAGCAACAACAGTGCTGTTGGCCAATCGCATCAAGCCCCACTCTATACTGGGGAAATTCCACTGATGACACAGCCAAAAATCAGTGCCATGAAAAGCTTGTGGCTGTGTCTCTTTATTTATAATTTGTGGACACTATGGAGATCAAAGCCCAACTGTAGACACTGTGCCCACAGAGCTCTGTGGTTGTGCGTGTGCAATGCTCACTTTCTGCCTGGCAGAATTTCCTCTTAGCTTTTTACTCAGCTGTGCCCTGGTTTTTGTTTGTCTCTGTGATTATCTGTGGGGCTAGCAGACTGCCCAGAAAGCCTAAACAACAGTTGCTCAAAAACAGGACAGCAGTTTGTCTTTCTCTCTGACTATGAGAAGCCAGGATCTCTCTGGCTATGAAACGTTGGACTTGGGTCACTCCTGCACACAGCCAGGACTGCGGACTCCACCCTGACCGACTCTGCCTTCTTCCAGGTGTTCCATGTTCTAAGACAGCTGCCGAGTTCCAGCCATCACATCCACATCCAAGCTAGAAAGAACAGCAAATAAAACGACAAAGCAACAGAAAGATCTTACAAGAAGCTCTTCTAGCAACTTCTGTGTAGAATTCACTGGGTAGCACTGGTCTGCCACAGCTTCAAGGAAGGTTGAGAACTGTAATCATTTACCTGGATAAGTGGCAGCTCAGACCCAAATCTGAGTCCCAGTCCTGAGATACAGGAAATGGGCAGGGGTGACAACATCGCCCCCACCTTTCTCCTTCCTCCTCTGCGGGGAACACGGATGTCAGTGTTCAGCACGTATGCTGCATGGCCCAGGCAGTGGTAAGGACAGCGTCCATGGAATCTGTGCTTGGCCTTTAGTTTCCAGAGCAGAGCCAGGCACACGGCCGCCTCAACAAATATTGATTGGCTCAAAAGGAGCTATGTACCCCTTGTGTGGAAAGGGTGTCGTCATCCCTGTTTGTGAGAATAAGAAATAGCCACAGAGCCACTGTGCTTATCAGGTTCCCTCTCAGATCATAGCCAAGATGAGAACCTGGGTGTTCAGAAGTACATCTCAGAGGAAACCTGATGGGACCCAAAGGTCTGTCTGTCAGGGCCACTGAAATCTCACTCCTGGCCATGGACTTAGCCATGAGTCACAGTGCTGCTGGGAGGGCTGGGTAGATGGAGAAAATAATTAATAGCTTTCGACCAAACTCAGGGCGAAACTGGCGAACAATGACCTTGAGGCGCGAGGGGATTTGTTTTCCACCAACAGTCCGTCTCTGTGGGTCACAACATTGTCAGCAGCGAGGGTTTCCCAGTAGACCATGAAGACCTGCACATGCCCAAAATATGTAATCCCTTAATAAGTGCCCAAGAAACCCCGCGCTGGCGCCCTGACAAGTTGCCACCCAAATCCCAAGAAGTGTTTCAACCCCCAGAGAGGAATCAAAGTCCCCGTTATTAAAATGGGTTATTTATGGCTTACGGCAAGTCCTCCAGACCCCTGACAGCTCCGGAATGAGCTCAGAAATGAAGGCTTTGATATTATCACGGTCAATCCATCTCCCAGGTTCCTTTACCCCTTGTTCATGGTTTCTGTGTTTTTACTCCCCTATGCAGGGAAGAGGAATTCCATTCAGAGCACAGAGGAAAGATGAGGACTGCATTCGTTCCCTCCTCTAGCTGCCTTCTGATCATAGCCCTTTCATGAAGGTACAAATGACTTCCTCCTGTGAAGGGGGCCAGGGGACAGAGCACCCAGGGCAGCTAGACCACCTCCTTTCACAGAGGCTTGGCAGGACAGGGCACCATCCACCTCCCAGTAGTCAGCCTGGACTGAGTCCCCTCCCAGAAGCCCTTGGTCTCAGTGTCACTCTCTGCAGAGGGCTGCAATCAAGAATGCAGAGTCTGGCTCACTTCTTTTAGTGGCCAAATCCATGTGTAGTTTTTCCTGGTCCACTGATGACAGGTGACAAGAGACCCCAGGAATTTCTGGACTTGAGGTCAGACTGGGTGTGGGGATCCTCAGCAGGGAAATTCCAAGCTTGGGAGGTAGACTGAGGCACTGGGCTGCACTGAAGCCTTGCAAGCTCTGTGGGATGATGGCAGCCTCTCGGCCATCAGGCTGCCCCTAAAGGCTGTGAACAATGGCCAAGCCATGCAAGACTCTGGGCCCTAGTTTCCCCTCAGGATTGTTTGGCAAATGACTCCAACTTGAAGAATAGAGGTGTGAAGATACTAACAGTTCCCCAGGATCTTGAACCTTTTGCTGGAATTGCCTCCAAAACTCCCCAGTCTTCTCTGCCCATGAAAAGCAGTATGTCCACCTTGCTCTTCATCCTCCTGGGTGTATGTCATTGTCCATGCAAACTCCCGCTTGGTGGGTGCTTCATGCAATCACAATATTGCCTGCTTCTACAATAGTCCCCAACCTACTACCAGACATCTGGATACACGCATGCATGCATGCATGCATGGACAGGTGGATGAAGGTGTGGGTGCATGGCATGCATGGACAGGTGGATGGAGGTGTGAGTGCATGCATGGACAGGTGGATGGAGGTGTGGGTGCATGCATGGACAGGTGGATGGAGGTGTGGGTGCATGCATGAACAGGTGGATGGAGGTGTAGGTGCATGCATGGACAGGTGGATGGAGGTGTGGGTGCATGCATGCATGGCTGGTTGTATGGGTATGTGGATAAATGGGTGTCTGGGAGATTATATGAATGCATGAGTGGATTTACTAGTAGGTAGATGGGTGGGTGGGTGGGTGGGTGGGTTGCCATGTGAGTGGTGGGTGGTTAGGAGTGAAGGGTGGTGACATAAGGGGGTGAATTCATGAGTGAGTATATGGCTGTATAGATGGAAGACATGTCTTCCAAGGTAGCCCACTTCTCTCCCAGAAACTAAGACTGGGGAAAAGCCCTTACTCAGCCAGAGCTACTCCCTCCTCCAGTCAGACCAGAGGCAGAAAAGGTCCCAGCCTACAGACTAACCTGCCTCTCCCAGCCACAACCACAGCCCTACAAATGCTTGTGAGAAGTAATGCCTGGGGCTCTGAAGCCAAGTAGCCCAATTTCTCCAATGGTCCTCCCTCCCAATATTCCTTATTAATAGAGGTGCCTCTTGCCAGGCTGCCCCCTCTAAATAATACCCCAGACTACACCTGTCTTGTTTCTAGGGTGTTTGCTGCAGTATGTAAGGGGTCTAGAGACTCCAGGGTGGAAGATGTGATCCTTCCCTTCAGTGGGCTCTGTGCCTTAGGGAATAAAACCTAAGGACGTTTGCTTCTCTGAGCACCCAGCATCTCCCCCCCTCACCATGTGCAAGTTGCGGTGTCAGAGCTGACATTATTTCTAGTCACTGTCCCTTCATAGGTTTCCTGACAGCATGACAAGGTCATCCCAAGGCTTCAGACCATGCCCATCTTAGCCCAGCTGTCTTCTCCCAGCCTTGAGCAGAGTGATGTTCATCTTCCCCGGGATGGGTGACAGCAGTGACTCCACCTCAGTGCCAGGGTGGGGTCCCAGACCCCTCTTCCCCAGGGTTCCTTACCAGCCTCTACTTCTCTTCTCATCCTGGACTTCAGTCCCCCACCTACCAAAAGTTTCCAAAGACACAGCCCTATACCCCACCCCTCCATCCCCAACCACTGATTGACAGATGGAGAGAACCAAGCATATATTGTCCTTTCCAGTGAGGGTGAGGTCTGTAGCGATGGGCTTGCCCCAGGCTCTGTCGGTACACAAAAAGAAGACTAATCGGCCATCCATTGGCACACCCCTGAGTTCCCAGGCAGAACACAGTAGATTCCACTTGAGGACTTTCCATGTTAACCCATGAGTCACAT
Organism: Cricetiscus sungorus; assembly: GCA_030556225.1. NCBI lineage: Eukaryota > Metazoa > Chordata > Mammalia > Rodentia > Cricetidae > Cricetiscus > Cricetiscus sungorus. The sequence continues at coordinate 4,839,259 of JANBXA010000735.1, read as the reverse complement.
AGCCTCTATCTGTGGCCTCTTAGGAGGGCTTAGTTTTCCTAGAAGTAAATGGGAAAGGAAACCGACTCCTAGTTAGTCATGGAGTGCCATTAAGAGGTAACCCATGTGGGGCTCAATAGATAGGACCCCAGCCTCTGCTCCATCCCTCACCACACAACACTCTTTAAAGTTTTCCCATTGTACAGCTGGAGAAACTGAGGTTCAGAGGGGCATGGGGGTCTGCTGCTCTCCTGACCCAGACTGTCATGTGCTCTAATTAAGAGTCATAGTGCCAGCCCTTGGGTCCCCTCTGATCGGCTTCTAAATCCAGTCATCCCCATTTTCTTTTCCAGGAACCAGTGCTGGCTGCAAAGAGCCATAGTGGAGGGAGGCTTGCTGCTCTCTCTGTGTGAGAGACCACACTGACTATCAGTCAACGCTCACTCTGATCTTCCTCGTCACCCGATTCCCAGTGTATTGTTGCCATGATGACCACCAGCAGGATAAAGAAGAGCTGGTGGCAGGACAGAGATACTAAAGCAGGGTTGCCTGGAGGACCTGGGAAGTCCAGGCTCAAAGAACCAAGCTACCTGGCCTGGAGGGAAGGGCAAGAAGCTGGATTTGTGTGGAGGCTCCATGCTCCACCTGAAGGGCTCAGGGCAGTAGATAAGGACGGCAGGTCTGCTGACTTCCCATGGGCTCCTTGCTGAGCAGGAGCTGGGCTGTGGGCTGATGTGCTGAGATGTGGGGCAGGAAGACAAGGGGACTTCGATTGCTGCCAAGAGGTATTGATTCCAGGCAGTAGGCACTGTGCTGGGGCCCAGCCAAGAGATGAGGTCATGAAGGACAGGGCGGTGACTCCAGGGTGGTGGTGTCCCAGCCGATGACGTGATTGCCAGCCATGAGGAATCTGCCTGGAAGACAGAACTTCTCTCCTTCCTTCTCCTTAGCGCCCTGCTCACTGCATCCCAACATGTCTGGGAGGAGTCTGTCTTTCAGATGTGTGACCCTGGGCAATCATTATTGCACAGTTCCAAGAATGTTCCAGTATTGACTTTGAACCATTCCCAACATGGCTATCGACAGTTCCCAAGTACCACCACATAGCTGCCTCAGTTTCCCCATGTTGTACTTAGGTATAGGAGGCAGCCTTCCTCCCAGCTCCACCTGGACTGTCTCCGTGTGGAGTAGGAGGAGGTGGGTCAGAGCCTGGCTGTGTCACAGATGGGCTGTGAAGTGGGAGGTAAGTCATCTTTCTGCTCTGTGCCTGGCTTCCCACTACGAGGCCTGCATGGGACCTGACAGTTGGCAGAACCCGAGAGTCAGGGTGGGGCTGTGGACAGTGGGATATCATCTAGTCATATGTCCTATAGGTCCCATTTTGCCCTTCTGTATCTAAGCTTTAAGGCTTCGTTTCCTGAGCCCCAGTTTTAAGTAGGGACACTATTGCTAGGGACTTGAAGGGAAGCTTCTCAGGGTCAAGATTAACATAGGGCCTGGCACACAAGGACACAGTTTCCTTGGTTGATGTCAGCATCCCAGTAGACCCACACCTGTCTCTTGCTCTGTTTAATCCAGGGCAATGTGGTCCCCATCCTCAAGAGTATGGGTACTGTGTCAACAGAGGAGAGCATTGGGGAACCAACTCCAGAGCCACGTGACCAGAGCAATGGGCACCCACCAGCATCAGACCATTTCTCAGCTACAGAACTACAAAGCCACGAGTATCCTTAACTTCCCCTCTAACTTCACTCAGGGGTGGAAGCTGGGAATTTACACTGCAGGATTGGGTGTCTCTACTCCAATCCTTGGCATTTACAATCCAGTGCTTTGAGTCTACACTACAGCACCGAGCAACTGCATTATAGGGATTGTGTCTATGCTGTGCCGTTGGTGTCTACACTGCATTTCTGGATGTCTATACGGCAGGACTATACTACAGTATACGCCAATGGGGGCACATTGGTAGTCTTTGAAGCAAGAACAGAATTAACTGGGAGAAGTTGAGGCCTGTTTGGGAACTGTGGTTGCAGGGAAGTCACTGGAAGAGATGGGTGCCTTAGAGGTCCATGGTGTTACTTCTGTGGTCTCAGGTCCCACACATCCCTCTTCTCCTGGTGTGTTCCATCTTCTCTGCCCTGCCTATAACTTTGACACACCAGACACAGCTGCCATAGGTCCTTTGTACATGCTGTGCTCTGGAACACCTTGATCCAAGGCTTGATTGCCCCCTTTCATCTCACAGGTCTCTGCTCAGGCGGTGCCTTCCTGAAAAGCCCCTGACCAGTGAGTCACTGACGGCCACCTCTGCTGTCACCCTGCTTCACTTCCCGCTTAGTTTTGTGCTCAGCACCCACACCAGAGTCTTACATAGAACCTGAACACTAGAATGGGAGCTGAGCCCCCATGCAAATAACTATCCATTCCTACTCACCCCATTGGCCCCATGGCAGCTGCTTCTCCACAGCCCAGGTCCCAGGCAGAGCCTGCCCTCTAGAGTCTTTGTAGAGCAGGGCTCCATCCAAAGGGAGGCATTCCCGGGTGCCCCTTCTGTGCCCCTGCAGGCTGAAAATCAGACATGTGTGCTGACAAGTGGATCCCATGAGGAGCAGGAGGAGCAGCCCATGGCCAGGGAGTCTGCCATCCATGGGAACCATCCCCAAAGCAGGAGTCCCAATGCTGTTCAGGGCCTTGTTCCTTAGCCTGCATAGCTTGTTTTCTGTTTTAGGAAACCTGGGACATGGCAACTTGTACCAGACCACTCCTTAAACCCAAGACTATGCAGAAAAGACCTGAGATTGCATTCTAGCAATGTCAGCTGCAGGCTCCAGCCTTGTCCTCCACTTCAGAGGGCATTGAACCTTCAATCTTGCATCTATGAGTGGTCTCTGATCAACCCTCCAAACACTTGGATGTAAACAAGAGCTCCGCACCAGCTTCCAGGAACCTTTCTAGGGATATAATTGATACCTCCACTTGGCTCGCTTTCCTTTTGTCCTTCTTTGAACTATGTGGAATTAAGGTGTGAGGGTTGGAAACCTGGCAGCCATATTGGGCATCCCCCTTGGTTTGGTAGAACCAGAAGCTAAAAAGATGGCAGTTTCCTCTTCCCAGCCTGTACTGGAAAGTTTAAATATGAGAAAGATAACATTCCTGTCTGCATGGAGGGTTCCATGAGATCCAAGTTAAATGCCATCTTGTACACAACCAGACAATGACTCAGGGCAGATCCAGGCAAAGCTGTAGCATCTGTCTTGTCCTGTTCTGTTGAGTCACAGGCCCTGTTCCCCAAGGTTTCCTTGACCAGCCCCCTCCTCCTTCCTGCCCACCATGGCCCTGTGGGTGCCCTATTCTAGCCAAATGGTCACTTGGGTGCTTCTCTGACCCCTGAGGGGCAAGGGTTACCTACTGTGGTTCAGCCAGTGCTGCTGAAGCTGGTCTGTACTCCAGGCTGAAATCAGCTCTGGGCTTACGCCATCAGTATCCCAGACCAAGAGCAAGATTCCCTAAGGCTGGACTGCTAGACTCTAGGCTCTGGGCACCTGCTACTGTGACTTCTGTATTCTGAGAGTGAGCTCCATCTCCATTTGTGGCGTGCCAAAACTGGGGGAGAGTTTCAGGGGCTCCCTTGCTCCCCCAAGGAAAGAAAGGGAGCAAGTCACCGAGACCTGACTGTGACCACACACAATAAATGTTCCACCTGCTCCATTTCCTCACGAGGCTCTTGTGCAGACAACCTAGTTTATAGAAAAGCCTGGAAAAGCCAGGAGAGGGGCAGCTGCCCAGCCTGGCTCGTCCCCCACCCCACCCCTGCACCTCGGCCCTCCCAGCGCTGTCCCGGTTAGGACAAGACTCCAACTTGCAGAGGAGATTAGGACTAGGGAGAAAGAACGCTGTCCCGGCCCCGCGCATGCCCTGAGTATTTAAATTCTTTTTCATAATTATCTCAGATAGTAATTACTGCAGAAGCAGATGCGCTTATCGCAGACAAGAAGCCACCTGCCTTCCCATTTTTGTCAAAAGTGGAAACTGACATTATTTTTGTGATTTGCTTCAATGGCTGTTTTCACTGTAAATACCACCTTCACCACAAGGAAAATAACCCTGGAGATGTAGGGGGTGTCCAAGGCTCAGGGCTATTACTCTGATCTGGCTGTGAGCATTGCTCAAGGGCATGAGGAGAGAGGGGAACGAGCTTCCGCAAAAGGTATAGCTGGGGTTCACTCCTAGGGGAAATGTTGGGCACCCCTCCCCCGCCACAACTCCCCTCCCCCTATCCCAGGGCTGCTTCCCTCTGGAATCTCCACCCACCCACCACAAACATCAATGTCCCGGACCTTGAAAAATTGGCTTCCATGAGATGTTCACGTAGCCCCCAGGAGGATGTTTCTTCAAGGGCTAGGCACTCAGAGCTCTCTCCTCTCTCACAGCCCGACACAGGGGTCTTCAGCATCAAGAAGAAGGGACAGCCTGAGAACCCTCCACCAAGGGAAGGTCCTACAACTGGGCAGGATGTTCTACTTCCAGGAATCAGGTAGGAATCCTAGGCCTGGATCTGCTACCCTGGAGGATCTTGCCCACCTGGCCCAATGAGAACCAGATGAATCAGTCACCTGTCCTAATGAGAACCAGATGAATCTGTCACCTGTCCCAATGAGAACCAGATGAATCAGTCATTCCTCCTGGCAAGCTTTCAGTGTGAACACCTGAACATGGGTCTCTTTCTACACTCAAATGGCTTTGCTGTTGTAATTGTCATGAACTACAACATACATGCTGGGTACCTAGCGGGCACTGTGATTGGTGTATCATTGATCTTGTCCCCAAGTCCCACACTATAGGTCCATTCTCAGCCTGATTTTTCACTGGAGGAAACAGACTCAGGACCAATGAGTTGTTCACAGCCACACAGCAAATCTGCTATAAAGACCCCTGTTGCTAAGCCCTCCATATCCATATTCTATTCTCTAAGATGAAAGTCTGGTTGCTCCCATTTCCCAGGTAGAGGCACCGATGTTTAGAGAGATGCACCTCAGGTTGGAGGAAGTAGAGAGACAAGGTCGACCACAGAGGAACCAAGAGGGAGCCCTGCTGTGTTCAGCCTGGCTTCTGGAAGAGCCCCCGCGGGGCTGCCACCTGTACCTCCTCACAGCTGCGTCTTCTGCTGCCCCCATGTGGTCAGAAAGGGTTGATAAGGCCTCAAGCTGTGAAAGCGGAGGCTTTACAAGTATTGGGAGAGCCTGCCAAGGTCAGAAGGCAAGAATGTGTGAGGACACATTCTGCACTGTAGTCCTCCTCAGTTATCGTTGACCCCGGTAGGCAAGCCACTTCCCATCCTTTGTCCTAGCAGATCTGTCTAGGACAGTCTTTCCTGGCTTTTTATCTCCTTCTAACAGGGTACCCCCGCCCTACCCACTGTTTATCTTCATAGTTGTCACCACTTAAGACCATGATGTGGATGTAGTGGTTATCCGTGTGCAGAAATGAACCTGGCCTAGGTACCTCAGGGTACCCTAGTGCTGGGCTCTCTTCCTCCTACACGTCTCTGGCCTGTGAGCTTGAGCTGATTCTGCTTCAGGCCTTTTTCATAGTGTGTCTGGCAACAGGTCACAAGCTCCGCATCCTGCTACAGTCTGTCCTTACTCTGAAGAGGCGGTTCACTAGCCCGTGTCTGCTTTAGGAGGCTGTCCACCACACCTGCACTCGGGTAGGCAGCCTCCAAGAGACATGGACCGTACAGTGCAGGGAGACAACTAGGTATCCAAGGATCGAGGGATGGCTGTCTCTTCCGGGATGAAGGGAATGGCCCCGGCATTGAATTTGCCCCCCTCCCCAAAACAACCTGGTGGAGCCTTTCATTGGTCTTTATTCCCACAAGGAGAAAAGTTTGATTCAATCGTCTTTTGGGCCTTGTGAGCACCTGCTTCTCTGTGCCTCCGTAACCAAGGCCCCGAATCGCCTCACCCACTAGTCAACTGCGCTGTGATGATCTGGAACACGTGTTTATCTGGTAGTGCTGTAGGTTTCCCCGACACAACCCCGTGAACTTGTTACTCATAACAATCTCATTTCACAGGGCAGGAAGCCAGGTACAGAGAAGTCTAGAAACTTGCTTATTTGTCACAGCTGGGAAAGGGCAGAACAGGGATCGAACCCTTGCAGGGCGGGGCAGTGGGCTGCAGGGTCCGCGTCCTGCACTGTACCAAACCTGCGTTCTGGAGCCGAGACCAGCTGTTAGCGGGGCTAGACACTCAGAGCGTGTAGCCTCCAGGTGGAAAGTTCTAGGGCCTGCCTCTCAGCTCTCTGCGGACCAGCACCAAGCGCCCCGCTCCTGTGCGTTCTGCGGCCGCGCGCACTGACGGACAGCGATGCTCGCAGCGCCCTCTGGCGGCGTCCCGCACCTTTGGCGGCGATGGGCTCGGCGCTCGCCCTAGCTATACCAGCTTAAGGCGAATGGCCACGCGGGAGTCCAGCACTCGCCAGCTGAACCTCACCATCAGCTGTTGGAGGTCGAGTCCCTGTATGCCTGCTCGGTGGCTGCAGGTTAGAGCCCGCGGTCATCAGCAATAGTGCAGTCCGACCCCTTTCAGCCCGCCGGGCGCAACTGTCCGGTCCTGGGTTGCTGGGCTGAGGAGCAACCTGAGGATGTCCAAGTGGACAGAGGCAGGATGTGGGCCCGGAGGGTGCGCATCACAGTCCTCAGCTGTGGGCGCAAGAGAGCAGCGGCGCCCAGCCTGCTTATCATCGAAGAGAGGAGGGCAGGAAATGCCAGGGCCAGGGGCACGGAAAAGGGCGGAGTCCCGGCCCTAAAGCCACGTGGGTTGGGAATATGCCCCTAGGTCGAGTGCCCCGGGGCCTGATCTTCCGGCTACACTGCTCTGTCCTCCAGAGCTTCACAAGCTGGTGACGCAAACAGCACTTTGGAGAGAGGCTGGGGGAAAAGTACAGCCAGAATGACTCCAGCCCCGTCCCACCCCAAATTCCCATCCCCCACCCCCCACTCCGCCCACCTTAGCCACTGGTCCCTTCACAGCCAGACCTCAGGCAGCGGGGGAGGGGGTAGCTGAAGACAGGCCCCGTCAAACAAAAGGGCTGGATGCTCTGTAAGCCCTAGCCAAGACTGTTTCCATGGTAACCCTCTTCCAGGATAAAGCAAAGGCTTCTTTCCCCAACATGATGCTACTGGCTGTGAGAAGGGGAGCTGAAATTAGAACACAGACGGGGAAACTGAGTCTTGGCGAGAGATAGGAATGCGCTGCAAATTTCCCCCTTGTCCCAGTCACCCAGGTTTCCCATCATGCCACGGCACCTGTTTCCTAGAGCCCCAGCCATTTCACACTGAGGACAGGAATAATGTCCGTAAGTGAACAGCTCCGAGAAAGCTACATTTCTCTACGAAGAGGGAATGCAGGGAGTCATCACGCTAAGACCTACCTGGTGGTAAATGAGGGCCTACCTGAGAAAAGACATGGGGAGGGAAGGTGCCTTGTGAACATCGGGAAGCAGCATCTGGGGCTCATGTGAGGTTATCTACATTCTCAACAAACATTTATCAGAGCCTGCTCTATGCCATGTCTGGTGCCAATTACCGGGGCTCAGTTTACTGCATAGTTCCCCCCTCCCCCACCTCTCTCCCTTTCTCTTCCACACAGAGCCCCACAAGTAGGATACCGTGTAAGGAACAGGCCAGCAAAGGCCACGTGGTCTGGAGGGGGCTCCCCAAGAGGACAGGTTGTGAGTTGGCCAGGGCATGGCTACTAAGACTGTGCCATTCACAGTAGAGAAAGCTGGGGCCTCCCAGCCAAACAACAGCCAGAATGGCCCAGGCCTGGGTCATGGCACACTTTGCCTTCTCACAGCTTCCCCGAGGAGTTCTTGTCCCCCAGTGATGACAAGATGACTCTTGTTCTCTTTGGGCTTGACCTCTGGAGGCAGGCTGGTGCTCAGAGAGCCTCAACCCCAGCTACTGACCCTCAGGCTCTGCCAGCCTCCCGCAGGAATGGCTCAGCGGGCCCAAGGGTGTTGCCCTGATGACTAGGGCTATGAGAGGGAGCTTTAGGCATAAACCCTGACCCTGATGGCAAAGCCCTAGAGCCAGCACAGAAAACCCACTGTCCCTTCCTGTTCCCGCCCTTCTGCGCTTCACCGGGCCCAAGTCCCAGAGCAGGAATGGCGGCCACAGAAACCTTGGCCTCAGCCAAAGCAGAACTGGCCTTGAGCTTCTGATCCAATAAAATGGACAGGAATGAAGAAGATGAGGCTGTTTCTGAGGGACCCAGCAGGGCGCAGAGAGCATCAGAGTAGAGCCTGGTTACTGGGGCCAGTGCAGAGTTAACAGCAGCCCCTGACAAGGAGAAGCCAAAAACATGCTCAGGGTTACAGAGAGGACACCTGGGCAACCCTAGCCAACTGTTTCACCAACATGCCTCTTCCTCCAGTACTGGCCCACCCTAGGCATTTTGGTAAACTCTGAATAGTGGGAAAGAACCACCTTTCTCCCAGTTAGCTTGCATTGCAGCTAGAGCACACCTGTGCAGTTGAATCACTCGGCATTTACCTGCGTACTTTACTCTGGGCAATGGGGACTCAGTATGTGCTCATTTGCACGTACTCTGAGAAGAGCTACTTGCAGGAATTGTGAAGGCCATGGGGAAACACAAACTCCGTAGAGTACGGCCAGAGCTGGGCATTGCAGGGCACATAGGAGTTTCCAGGCTCTCCAAGCAAAAGGTCTAGAATGGGAAGAGGGTCTACATGGAGCTGGAAAAGGAGAGTGGCCAAGATGGCTGGTGCACAGGGGTTCAGCAGGGAGTGGTGGCCATAAGACCAGGAAGGATGGAGCTAGGATGATGGACTGTGGAACTTGAGCTTGGTATTACAAGCAATGCGGTGCCATGGTGGGATTTACATAGGGCGGAGAAATGAAGACATGCCCTACTAGCTTCTGACACACCCCTCCTGAGGTGTGGCAGGTCAGCAAAGCAGAGCCACGGGTGTGGCAGATAGGCAAAGGTGACCACAGGTGTGACAGATGGGCTCCGAAGGACCATAGGTGTGACAGGTGGCTTCAGGAGGTTCACAGGTGTGGCAGATGAGCAAAGGGGGACCACAAGTGTGACAGATGGGCCAAGGATACCACAGATGTAGCTGATGGGCTCAGGAGGTCCACAGCTGTGGCAGATGGGCTCTGGAGGACTACAGGTATTGCAGGTGGGCTGAAGAGGACCACAGGTGTGGCAGATGGGCAAAGGTGGTCTGAAGTTGTGGCAGATGAACAAAGGGGACCAGGGGTATGACATATGGGGTGAGCCCCAACATAGCCTCAATTCAAACCTAGCTAGGGTTTTCTGCATGGTCCTGAGCAGAATATGGAACCTGTCTGAGCCTTGGTTTCTGTGTCTGTAGAATCAAGACAGGCATAGGAGAGATAGTTCTGGTGAGACATAAGGCCACACGTGTCCCTCCACCCCCCCCCAAGAGCAGGCAATGTAGGTAGACCAGTCCTGAATTACTTCCCACCCCTGTGAGTCACACAGGTGAAACTTCACAGAGCTGTGGATTGGATGAACATTTACCAAGAGATACATAGACACCCAGGTCCTTTGGGAACAGAGTGTAAGACAGACCTCATTTACAACCACTGCCCCAGCACAGCTATCAGAACTGACTTCTGTCACATGGATGACCAAACCGACTCAGCAAATATGACCTATGGTCAGCACCCCACACTGGCCACACACAAGAGTTACCTTTTCAGAGGGTCTTTTACCCTGTATACACATGTGTGCATGTATGTGCATGTGTGTGCATGTGGGCTGCAGCTGGATACATCTAAAGTTTCTTGAATGCCAATTACACAGAAATTACAGCTCTCAGAACACCAAGAGGCTCATGGCAGGGCTCCAGTGGGTCTCTTATCCCATAGGATGCTCTCCAGCAGCAGGTCTCAAGCCAATGTAATTTCTACATACACTGAGGGAAGATTGGGTATGGGAGTGCTGAAGAGCCAGGCAGCCACAGCTGCCTGTGGCAGGAGTAACAGGAAAGGTGGCACGTGCATTGGAGTTTGGAAACAGGTGAGAGGTGTCATGTGGCCTCAGCACACCCTTGTTCATGTGTACCCCCCATCTCCCCCACCCACCACTCCACCCTGCCACTTGCCATTTCTATCTTGGTTGGATAAAGCTTCCCTATCTGCTCTTACCCAGCTGCTAGCAATCCTTCCTTTGACCGCTAGGTGTCATCAACACTCCCCCATGGCCTGGAGAGGCCCCTGCCCTGGAGATGTCAGGTTTCACACTGGATGAGACTGTTAAAGCACTGGGGCAGCATCCAGAGTCTTCTTGTTACTGGTCAGCCGTTACGGTCCTTCTTTTCCCAGATATGAGTCTGAGTAGACAAAGAAACCCTCCAGTGGGTAGTACCAGCCCTTGAGTGCCCAAGGCCCTGGGGGCCGGACTGGCAGAAGGCAGAGCCAGAGGCTGCAGCTAAAAGCTCTGGGAGCCAGGACCCTGTTACTCCCAGATTTACAGGCCAGGAACTCAGATGTGGGTGATCGTGCTGGAGACTCATCACCCTGGATTTATATCTCAGTGGCCCCTGGTATTGGGCAATTATTGTAATACTAGGCTTCTAGCAATGATTAGCTGCACCAAGAAGCTGCTTGCTAGTGTTACAGCTGCTGGGTGGGTCTCAGGCACTGGGGCCCTCATCTCCTATAGTGACTAATGTTATAGTTCTCAACCTTTGCGTCACCCCATGATAATCTCAGTAGCCGCAACTGTTAGGGTGGTTTAAGACCCTTAGCCCTTGAGGATCAGCATCACCTGGACTCTCTCAGCGATGGAAACCTCAGCTTCTGCCTCTTCTTGGGATCTCTGCCTTCCTCTACCTCTTGTTTCCACTCTAGCTCATCCCTAGTTGTTTTGGCCCTAGCCACTCTTTGAATTCCTCAACAACCCGTGTGGTCATACTACTGGGGAAATAACACAGCCTCCCCTTGGTGAATTCACTCAGACCTCACCAAAGATCAAAGCAGGTGTGTCCCCATTATCCTGGGATACACTCCAAGATCCCCAGTAGGCACCTAAAATCGCAGATGGCCCTAAGTCCCATGGATCTTGTGTTTTTCTTTTATATGCATACCTACAATCATTCATTTTATCAGTAAGGCATGGTAAGATATTACAAGGCAGCAATAACACAATGAGCAAATGCTATGGTGCCCCGGAATAAAAGCAATCTGACTTCTCTCTCCCCCTCCTCCCTACCCCACTTCCCTTCACTCAGAGGAAACACTTCCTCCTCACTCATTTCTTCATATGAGGGGAGCACTTCTGGATTCTCTTTGCCCGAAGGGAGCATGCCAAGATCCTCTTACCACTAGGAGATGTATCAATTACTTTTCTGTTGTTGTGATAAAGCATCGTGACAAAGGCAACTTATAGAACTTATGATTTTAGAGGGATAAGAGCCCACTATGGGAGGAGAACATGGCAGCACTCAACAGGCATGGCGACAGAAGCAGGAAGCAGAGTGAACTTATTTTCAAACACAAGCACAGGGCAGAGAGAGTGGACTATACAGCAAAGGATATACCCTCGGAGCTTTCCCTCAGCTACACACTGCCTCTTTAACAAAGCCACCAGCGAGGGACCAAGGGTTTCAATTCTGGAGTCTATGGGGGACATTTCCCATTCAAACTACCACATGGGAGCACTCCCAACCCCTATGCACACTGAAGAGAGCACTCATGGCTTCTCTTCATTACACTCAGCTTGCCAGCATCACTACTCTTGCTGTCTGTATCCATTCTAAGCAAAACAAGGGCCACTGTGCCGCCATGGTGGCCATACCTATAACCCTAGCAGTTGGGGAGTGGAAGCAGAAGACACAGAGCTCAATGACAGTCTTGACTACCCAGTGAGTTCAATGTCAGCCTGAGTCAAACAAAGCAAGAGTCATTTGCATGCCAGTACTGGGATAAGATAGTAGATTCCACAACCAAAGTGGAAGATACCCAGGGCAACTCACACCCTGAACATAACAGAGTGTGGGAGCAAGACATTGTGTCATTCTCTTTGGAAGAGGTCAAAGCCAGAAAATTATGAATTACTTCTTTAAAACTTTTACAATTAATTTTATTTTATGCACATGGGTATTTTGCCTACATGTATGCCTGTACATGCAGGCTGGGTGCCTACAGAGGCCAGAAAATCTCCTGGAACCAGAGTTGTGGGTCACTGTGTGGGTGTCAGGAACTGAGCCATCTTCACTTGAGGGGAGCATTCTGAGCTCCTCTGCAAAGAGGGAGCAATTTCCAGTTCTCGCCTGGAGGGTCTCTGCAGGAGCAGCAAGCACTCTTACCTACTGAGTCATCCCAAGAACCCACTGTGTGTGCATACAAGTCCTGTGTGTGGGTGTGCCACCCGTGGAGGTCAGAAGTTAACTTGATGAGGTCAGCTCTCTCCTTCCACCTTCTGGGATCAAACTCAGGCCACTAGACAGGTACTTTTACCCACTGAGCCATCTCACCACTCCCTGGGTTGTTTCTGTAACTTCCTCTGATGGTTTTGTGTGGCCACTCACATGAGGAGGCTGTGGCAGCTAGGTCTGCTGGTAACAGAAACAGGACATCTTTTCACAAGCATATTAGCCATCTGTGTGTGTGCTTGCTGGGGTGTCTGCTCATTGTTTTGCCTGTGTTGTAATTGTGTCAGTTTCTATTGTTACACATTAAGAGTCTTTTGTATGTGCAGATAGTAGTCCTTTATCAGCTTTGTTGTTTGAAATTATTTTCTGCCAGTCTGTGGTTTCTCTGATTCACCTGGCTTTGACTGTCTTCATAGCTTTTGAATCCTTATATGGCCTTTGGTAAGTTCACGCCCCTCTACACATCTCCACTAGGCTGTGGTGGGTGACCTAAGACATGTGTCCCCAGCATGGAGCTTGAAATACGGGGCTGCTTCTCTGGGTAGTGTGTTGCCCACAGACCAGGAAAGCCCCAGGCCTTCACAGGGCTTGTTTGCCAGGGAGACTCTTGCATGTAAGGATCCATTAGTCCTAGCAGAGGGAAGTCGATGCTAGGGTGACGATGGGTCCAGACACAGGACTGCTTGCTCTGCCTAAGACAGGTCCCCTCAGGACCACTACTCCCAGACATTCCACTTAACCTCCAACTGTTACCACAGACCTTTGGCCTCAGCTCACACTAAACCTTTTCCGAAGCCACTCCAGGCCACAGTGTGAGGCCTCAAAGCTTCCATGGCACTGAAAACATCTTCCCCCAGAGTCTATCTGCCCAAATCAACCTTCGCCATTAGTTGGTCTGAAGCCACAAGGGGGCGCCCTTGCTCTGCTGTGCAACATAACGCTCTATCACTCAGTGGGGGTCAATCTCATGCCCCAAACCTCCTGTGAGCCCCACTCACAGCCCCCAGAAAAGGCTGCCTTGCTCACATCAGGACAGCTCTGTACATGCACAAAGAGCTTTATAGTGGCTCCAGGCCATCTGCAGAAACCATGTGATCTCAAGAGGCCACCAAATTAGAAACGTTCAAGAGAACAGCTTGACTTAGGAAACTCAGGAGAAAAGCGAAGCCTGGGGTTTTCTGAGAAGTTCAAGGCCTAAAACCATATGTGCATTTTTTCCTCACTATGTATATGTTGACCCAAACTTCTCTAAATGTCATAGAGAGAAGCCAGGGGCCACCTTTTCCCTCTGCTGCAGGATGAACCATGGTTGATAGCATATCTGAATGGTTTAGGCACAACACCCTAGGAATTCATATGCCCCGCACCACCTACCACAGGGGAGTGGCAGGTTAGCTTTGTGCCCCTCTCTTAGCAACCAGCTGTGCACCACTGTTAATGGAGCAAGGACAGGAGTGGAGCTTAGACACCGGCAGACAGCATGCATCCCTGCATGTGTGTCCTCTCCAGAGGAACCCCACACAGGCACCATGCTCTGTGGCAGAGCCTGCCGATGGCATCAGGGACAGCCCAGGCAACTTCAAGAGGGCCAAGTGGGAGAGAGTGCCCCTCAGAGGACTTGCAGCCAATAGCAGGGGTCTGGGTACACATACATAGCACCACAAGCATAAAATGCTGAGTGCCTAACTATTCAAAAGGCAAATACCCACTGGGGCGGGGGAGATGGCTCAGCAGTTAAGAGCGTTGGGTGCTCTTCCAGAGGACTCAGGTTCAATCCTCAGCACCCACTGGCTGCTCACAATTATTTGTAACTCCAGTCTGAGGGGATCTGACACCCTCTCTGACCTCTCTAGACACAAGGCATGCTCACGATGCACACATATAAAAACAGACAAAACACCCATGCACATAAAATTGAAAATGTAATTAGCTGGAAAACTACTGACCTCGCTTTCAGGCGGTGTGCTTTCTCCTGTCTACTCTTACATCAATCAAGACCTCACAGCTTAGGGTCTCAGTCCCCCAAGTGCCCCTACCATGATGCAACTTACAAGCCTCTAGTTGCTTTAATTGAGCTTCTGATCAAGTGGCTGTTGCTCGACTAGAAATATGTGACAACAGAGGATGATGGGGATCCTGATTTGAATTAGAAATGTCCCCAAAGGCTTGTGTACTTAAAAGCTTGAACCCATGGGTGCCCCTGTTTGAGAAAGGTTATATTATGGAACCTTTAGGAGGTGGAGCCTTGGCTGGGGGAAGTGCATCACTGGTATCGCACTTAGGGCGGGGCTTTGAGGTTTTAGAGCCTGTCCTGCTTCCTGTTCTCCCTCTCTACCTCTTGATTACCGGGCTCCTGGCACCATGCCTTTCCCACCATGACAGATGGTCTCTTTTGGAACTGTAAAGAACCCTTTGTCTCCTCAAAATTGTTTTTAGTCTTGGCATTTTATCGAAGCAACCGAAAAGTAACTAATACAGTAGAAAAAAAGAGAAAGAACTCGACAGGGAGAAACTTGACTTCAGCCATGCAGCCAAGATCAGCAGCCCTGTGATAGCTTGTGTCCATGCTCTTCCTGCCCAGCACCCCACAGTTCCAGTTAAGTTATAGTTATGACTCCTGACAAACCCCAACAGGAGACATCATATGATTCATCCCTAGTCCTCAAAGCTACTGAGGTCCAGCCAAGATCAGGCAGAGTCAGCTGTGGTACCCTGGGAGGGGTCTGTGATGTCCTGAAACAGGCACATGCCCTTCATCAATGTTCCCTAGCATAAAAGCCAAGCTAGCCTTGAACTCACTCTAGCTGTAGATGACTCTGATCCTGGTCCCTCTGCCTTCATCTCCCAAGTACTGAGTTTATTGTGTATAACACCTGATCACCATTCCCAATGGAGTTAGGGACCAATCCAACTCTGAAGGAGTTGGCTCCATGGAGTAGAAGGGAAAAGGAAGTAGAGAAAATGAAACTCAAAACCCTCTCACAGGAGTTGGGCCAGTGTGGACTAAACCCCTTTGTAGCGCTCACGCTGCGCTATACTAATCGGGTGAAGGCCTAGAGATTGAAATAAGAGTCAAGACAGCAGGTCATTCATGCAACAGCAGTGTCAGAATGCCGAATGCCGTTTATTGAGGGGAAGGAGTGGGGTTACATACTGACTCACAGCACAGTGGAAAACAACAGGGTTTTCAGGCTTAGCTCCTCCCCAGCAGATGTGTGTTAGCAAAACAGGAAGAGTCCCAATGACAACTCCTGGGCAAGATGTTCCAGCCAACAGCTTCAGGCTTGCTCAAGGTGCCTGGGGGGTCTGTGCAGAGCTCTATACCCCCAGCCTCAGACTGCTCCCACAGAGGGAGAACAGTTCCTGCTTGGAGTCCCTGCCTCCAAGGAAAAAATAGCTGTTGCCAGGAGAATAGTAAAGGTCACCATCAGAGTGGACAAGCCCAGAGGGGAGATGGAGAAAGGCAAGGGGTCCCAATCCAATGGGGCATCCGTAAATCTGTGCCATGGGGACAGCACAGTGCAGAATTCTCTAAGTGGGTGAACCAAGGGAGCTCCATCTGCTCTCCAACACAGAAGGGCCTCAGGCAGCTCTGCTTTGCTCCCAGTATAGAGGGCAGTCAAGTCAGAGATGGGGAGACAAGCAACATGGGATTGCTGTCATTAAGTGGAGCCCTTGAAAGTTGACCTCACTGAGAGGCTGAGAGCAAGATTCAGGGAGGGTAGAGAAGAACAGTCAGTGAGGGGTGCATTGTGATTGAGCAGGAGATGTTCTAGTGTGTCATGGCATGGGGGGGAGGGGTCAGGGTAACTAATACGATGCATTGCATGTCTCAAATAGCCAGAAGAATTAGAATGTAGCTTGGAAGAACAATGAAAATCTACGGTTGTAGATACCATGGCAACCCTGCATTGATCACTCCCAGTGGTAGTTTAAGTTAGATGTCACCATAGTCTCAGCATCTGAACACTTGGGCCCAGTTGGTGTCACTGTTTGTGTAGGTTTAGGAGGTGTGGCCTTGTTAGAGGAAGTGTGTCACTGGAGGCGGGCTTTGGGAGTTTAAAGCCTGTTTTGCACACCCTCTGCTTGCATTTTGAAGAGTGAACTCCCAGCTTGCTGCTCAGGCCACCATGCCTGCTGTTTGCAGTCATCACACTCCCCACCATGATGGGCTTCTGTCTCTCTGGAGAAACCTTCCTTTTATAAGCTGCCTTGATCATGGTGCTTTATCACATTATCAGAAAAGTAGCAAACATACAACCCGATGGAAACACAAACCAAACGTCAAGGCTGTTGTCTGGAGATGCAGCTCAGAGGTAGAGTGCTGGCCAGCATGTGCAGGGCCCTGGCTTCCCATTCCCAGCACTGAAAAGAGTAACTCATATATACAACAAATATTGCATGTTAATCAAAAATTATTAAAACATCTAATCCTAGCTACTCAGGAGGCCAAGTCCAAAACCTGTCTAGGCCACTTAGTGAGACCTACTCTGAGGATTAAAAAAAGATGAAGAGGAAATGGCTTAGTGGTAGGATACTTGCCTTGCATGCACAAGGCCCTAGATTCAATCTCACTTCTGCCTAAAGCAACAAATTGAAGAACGTGTATATATTTTTTTCTTTTGTTTGTTTGTTGGTTGGTTGGTTTTCAAGACAAGGTTTCTTTATGTAGCCTCAGACCAGCTTTGTGAAAGCTAAGATGTTCCCATGGGGCATTATTGGACCAGGGGAACTTAGCCATACCTAGGAGATGGGAGTCGGGGAGCAATTCAGTCAGGACTGGAGAGCATAAGCCATTATGAAGGGTGGTAACCTTGCTTCTCCTGGAATATAGTGGAGTAAGGATGGATGACCAGCATGATGGCGAATGCTTCTGCAACTGGAGCTGTGGGGTGGAAGCCACAGAGACTGCACAGAAGCATGGCTTAAGGCCAATTGCTGGCCAGCTTGCAGTCAGATGCTTCGAGGACACATGTTCCCCATAAGAACTACATTGCCCCAGTAGAGTCCTGGGGGCCTAATGCAGATCCAAGGGAAGTAACCATGAGCTGGCAGGATAGCCCAGGTTGTGGGGGAACAAGGGCAGTTGCTGCCAGCTGGGGAGTGACCTCAACCTCCAGGGTGTCCCTGGGGTGCTTGTCAATAGAACTCCATCTAGCCTGTGGCCCTGAAGATGGCTGTCACAGCAGAGCTCTGGGACTCTGCAGGCCAAAGAACGAGAGGGCGAAACAGTAGGCCAGTAGCAAGAAAGCAACTTCTGCTACACTTCTGGGAAGAAGGGACAGTGAAGAGAAGGGAAAATCACTGGGTGACAGTAGGATTGGCTTGGCTCATGCCTGTTGTGCTTTAAGATTGATTCTTTTGTATGTGTATGAATGCTTTCCCTGCATGTGTGTATGTGAACCGTGTGTGTCTGGTGTCCACAGGGACCACAAGAGGGCATCAGATCCTGTGGAACTGCAGTTACAGATAATTGTGAGCTGCCACGTGGGTTCCTTAACCACCAAGTCATCTCTCCAGCTCCCTTGCTTATTGATTTCCTTTAAAAAAATATTAGAAAGTATGTGTGTGCTCGTGTGTGTGTGCATGCTTCTGTGCATGTGCACGTGTGTGTGTGTGTGTGTGTGTGTGTGTGTGTGTGTGTGTGTGTGTGTGTGTGTGTGTTCTCAGGTCCTCGGGGCTTAATAGCTTGTCCTTAGTAGCAAGTTCCTTGGCCATCTTGTTGGCACTCATGCCTGAATTTTGTTTGGTTTTAAAGTTTCAATCACAGCTTAAAAACAGGAGAATTTACATTAATGTCTTAAAGAATGCCCAGCCACTGGAGGCTATGTGCCTCCTTCCCAGCAGGCCATTTCTCCAGGTTTTGCCCACAAGTCACAGTAAGAAAATATTTTCCATCCCCAGCCACAGCTAGTGGCCCAAGCACACGTGTGTACAGACAGCCACAAGGCTGTTACCATGTGTGAAGCACTCAGCTGTGTCTATGCTATCCCCATCATTTGCTTTTTCTTTGTGGTGTTGGGGATTGAACCCTGAGCCTCACACATACCAACCAAATGCTCTACTACTAAATTATACCCACAGTTCCCGACCCCATCTTTAACTCTTTGGGACAGGGTACCACTAACTCTCAATCTTCCTACCTCAGTGTCCCAAGTAGTTGAAATTATATATGTGCTCTACCCAACCCACTTTCCATACCATAGTATATTGACTGCCACTCACCACATGTAACTGTTCCAGACTGTTCACAGAAAGAAATCCCATCTCGGGGGACACATAGTCATGTTGGCATGCCCATTCCAACCCTCACTGTAGATTTTAGGCACATCCCCTCTGCTCATAGGGCCTGTTTCCCACATTTTCATAGATGCCTCCTGGGCTAGGCCTAACAGAGCTGAAATTCACACGGATCAAAGAAAAACATGTCTCTTTTTAGCCCTACCCAACTCCACTCCAGACCTGCCATCATCACACCCCATGTAACAGACAAGCAGCTAGTGTCCACATCTGAGGAAGAGGAGACAGCAGGAAGGAGCAAGTGTGGACAGGAGGAAAGGAGGGAACTGTAATAGAAAAGGCCAGCTACCTGACCTGTGGATCTCTCTCCAAGTTTATCAATTAAACCTGAGAGCCTGTGACATTCTGGTACTAATGTCAAACTTCAATGTTTTATAAAAGAAAGGAGACAAAGAGGCTGAATATAATTTTTTGTGCTATTTGATCATTTTTAATAGTGTATATGTACTATTCTTATAATTAAACAACAACAACAACAACAACAATAACAAAACTTTTCAAATGATTTTTTTTTTCCTTTTTTTGAGACAGGGTTTCTCTATGCAGCCCCAGCTGGTGGAACTCACAATGTACACCAGGCTGGTCTGGAACTCACAGAGATTTGTCTGCCTCTGCCTCCCCACTGCTGAGATTAAAGGCGGGCACCACAAGGCACAGCTGGGGTCTTTGGTTTGTTTGTTTGTTTTGTTTTGTTTTTAAATTGAAGAACATAGTGGAACTAGGAATGGAATGTCAGTTTTAGTCATAGTCATGGGGTGGAGTTCTGAAGCCCCTTGTGGCTGTTTGCTGTCTTCAGGCCATCACCCAGCCTTGGGTGGGTGACCTTGACCTGTACCCATTGCCTGTTGGGGCACATCTCCCTTCTTCCAGGGCAAAGATGCAAGACCAACCATATCATATCAGCACGATTATGATAAGTTACAGAGTCACAACAGAAGCCACTCAGGAGTGGTGCAGCTGCCCAGATGCCACCCGGAAGGACTGCCTCCCATGGCCCTTCATGGGGCAAAGGTGGTGAAAAAAATGTACATCTTGGCCAGGAAGGTAGTGACAGAGCCCTGCCGCCACAGCTTCATCTCTACATCCAGGGCGAAGTCCCGTGGCTCCAGGACTGACCTCTGCAGGGATACCACACCAGTGTAGGCATTGAGTCTGCTTGTGATGAAGTAGCCCTCCTCATTACCCTTGGTGATGGTCAGGGAGATGGTGTCCCCAGCAAAGGCAGGAGCAGGGCCGATGCGGAAGATGTGTGCAGGTACCAGTAGGCCAGTCTGGAAATTGAGCTGATAATGTGTGATGCGAGCCGGCGAGGTCTGGCACTCTGTGATATCCTGGCAAGTGGTGCGCTCACACTTCCTGTGAGGGAAGGAGGCTTGGTCAATGGCTGGGGGCCCCCACTCCCAACCCAGAGACGGGACAGACCCCAGAAGTTGGCTCAGGAACCAGTGGAGGCCAAATGTGAGCTCTACCCATAGGAACCCAGCTGTCTCGAGGAAGTCATTTACCCCTCTGGACCTCAGTCCCCACAGCTATGAGATGGTCTCCCAGGGCTGTGTGATTGCCAGTGCCCAGCACAGGGTCCCAGCAGGCCTGTCAGCAGCTCATTTTCATCCATGTTTGTTCCTTCCTTTCTTTCCCTCCCCTTCCCATCACATCCCACTTCCCGATACAACCTGAGTGCTGCCTGGTCCACCCGTCTCCTCTAGCAGAGATGGGTGTTGTCGTTTCCAAGTTAAAGTCAGTTTAAGTTCTGAAGCCCCCTCACCTGGTGGCCTGCACTAAGGAGGCCACACTGAGGCAGCCTTTGGAGAGGCTGAGGGGTGGGGCACTGAGGCCTCAGTCTACAACCTGGTGAGTGTCTGGTGAGATCCTGTAAATGCAGACCAGCTGCCAGATGACAGGCAGAGATAGGAACAGCTTGACGGTGTACTCAGGACTGAGCACCGTGAGGCTGCACTGGCTCAGGTCCCTAGAACCTCCCAGGAGGTAATGAGTAGATCTATAGTAAGGGTCAAATGCTGGGGGCGTGTCACACAGTAGGTAACACACAAGGTGTGTGTGTGGGGGGGGTTAGGAACTGACATTCCCAGAAAATGCTATGTCTGTGTTAAAGATTTGATTGGCTTGTTGACTTCATAATTGTTTCCATGAACATGTTATTTGGGGCGACCTTAATTCATGTTCCTGGGCTGTGGCCATTCATAACAGGCTCCATATCAGACTTCTCCCTTTGAGATGACAGCCCTCTTTTCACATGGACAGCTCTCTACATCTCTTCTAGTGCTTTATAGGAAAGGGCAGGAGGTGTTCTTGGCAGGGACCACCAGCCATTTGGCCTGTGGCCATGGTGGCAACGAAGGGCACTGGACCACACCAGAACTGAAGGCACTCACGTTTCTGAGACACGGACATAGTTTGGTGGACAGTCGAAGCGCAGGCAGCGGAAACTGCCCTGGATGTTGTGGCAGGTCTCAGCCTCAGAGCAGTTGTGGGTGCCCAGTGCACACTCGTCCAGGTCTGGGAGGGGAGAGTAGGCATGTTCAGAGAGTCCCTGTGATGCAGGAACCCAGCCTGAACCACTCCCACGCCACTGGCCTAAGAGCCCCATCTCACTCACCCCACAAAGCAACACGAGGTCCTGACCCAGCTTCTCAGGTTCTCAGAATAAAGTTCAAGGTGCCTTGCTGCACATGAAGCCCCACCACAAACTGGGATGCAACCTGGTGCTGGGTGACTCCCGCACCAACAGCTACCAACCTGAATGCAGAGCTACCTACCTTCCCGTGCCCAAGGCACTCTTCCTTCAAGACTCAGGGGCAGGGAGAGCTAGCCACCAATCTGCTCACTTCCTGGGCCACCTAGGCTCCAAGTCCCAAGTCTCTCCTGGGAGGGGTGCCAGGACCCCTCCCGCTGCCACCTTGCCTTGCTGTCTTGGCAGGCCCAGAATGTTGTTATCAGTAACCTTAGAATCATAACTTAGAACCCATCTCAGAGGGCGAGTCAAAGTTGCAGGGCTGGTCTATCCCAGGACTGTCTCCTCTGTAGCAAACCTGACAAACTAACCTGGGGCTTGCTGTGTCCCAGTGACAGGAGCCACCTTCCCTATTTCCTGACTTGTACCACTGTGACGGGAGTGGAGGTGGGGTGGGCGATATATCAACCCGCACTAGACTAGTGTTGACCTCCCTGGGACTCCTTCCCTATATCCTGGCCTGTGGACTACACACTTTCCTGTCCCAACCTGGTCCCTGGACAGTGTGGTGGAAATTTGAGGACAACTTCTGGTATGCTCACAGACAGACCCCTTCCTCCTCACACCAAGGCAGGGTACAGCTTCAAAGCCAAGCCTGAGAGAGTCTACCCTGGGACGAGTGGCAGGAAGCCCACTGAGACTATTGTCCTGAGCACAGCTGCTCTGAGCACGTGGGATTAGTGCTACTCTCCAAGCATGAGGCAGTTCATAGCACGGGTGCACACACAGAGCACACACAGAGCCCAAGGCCTGGTGGAGAGGAAACTGTCACCACTTACCCTTGCAGGACCTCCCATTGGCCATCGTAGTGTAGCCCTGCTCTGGGCACGCACACTGGTAGCTCCCGGGCACGTTGACACAGCGGAAGGTGCAGAGAATGCCAGCGCCCTGTGCACACTCATCGATGTCTGCCAGAAAGGGTCAGCTGGTGAGCCCTGGCTATCCAGACACAGCTGGGAATCCCAGGGGCCATTTACAAGGGAAGACGAGGAGGCTCTAATGGTGGGTGTGACTTGCTCAAAGCCACACAGAAGCTGGGAACTAGAAATGTAGTGTGCCGCACAGAACAATGTGCGCTACCAGCCGAGGCCTATACAGGTGCCAGCTTGGCATGGGTGATGCACTCCTGTTGAGATCAGGGCCACCATCTCACTTCACAGTAGAGGAGCCTTAGGTCAGAGTGGAGAGACCCAAGATCCCACAGCAGGCAAACTGTAGGCTGAGATGTGAATTCAGACCCAACACAGGGAAAGACCCTCCCCCTTCTTCATGAGAGTCCTTAGAGAGGGCAGGCGCCCACCTGTGCAGCTGTGCCCATCCTCTGCCAGCTGGTAGCCCTGGCGGCAGTAGCACTGGTAGGAACCGTAGATGTTGGCGCACTCCTGGCTGCAACGCCGAGCCTCACACTCATTCACATCTGTAGGGACACAGTATCCATCGTGGTAGGTCCTTCCCAGCCCATGTGTTGGGCTGGGCTGCTCACCAGTATACTTGTTTGGACAGACATTGCTTTCAGCCACCCTTTGAGGAGGGGGCATAGAGCAGGTAAGGCACTCAGCAAGGTCAGGTCCTCTGGCCCCAGGACAAAACCAAGGCGGAGCCTTGTGCTAGCCTGCTGGGAATACACAACTGCTGGAACAGATGACTCTTGAGTCACCTAGGTGCAACATAGGCCACAAAGAGCTGACACTGTGTGGCACAGCTCCTGAGCTTTCGTGGTTGCCTTGTGCCATCTTAACAGCAAACTCTCTGTGATTACAGTAGGAACAGAGGCTGTCTGTCCAAGTGGGAGCAAGGTGCATGGGGTCAGAGGCCAGGGGTCAAAAGCCAGGGTGGGCAGTACCTTCACAATGCTTGCCATCTGCAGCCAAATTGAAGCCAGTAGCACAGGAGCAGCGGTAGGAGCCGGGTGTGTTCTCACACGTGTGCTGGCACAGGCGGCCTGGTGAGAGCCAGCATTCATTCACATCTGCAGGCATAGAGTGGACAGTCATCAGGGAAGTGGTCCAGAAGCAGAGTTTCCCAGAGTAAAGGGTGTAAAAACAAGGAGGACAAGATGTAAGATGGCTAGAGAGTGGAATCTGAGCCAAAGAGGAGGTGGGTGGCTTGAAGGCTGACATCCAGGAAGGTCCAGGCCAAAGAGCTGGAGGGGCACAGCAGGCCAGGACTCTTTGTTCCCGGGGGATCCCAGACTCCAGCATCCCTTACCGATGCAGGTCCTCCCAAAAGCATCCCTCTGGAAGCCAGGCTTGCAGTCACAACGGTAGGATCCAGGGAGGTTGTGGCACAGTTGGCCCTCACCACAGCGGTGCACACCTGTTTCACACTCATTCACATCTGTGGGGCAGGCAAGCAGGACACTCTGAGGTCTGGATGCCCCCTCTACAGGGCTTCTTGGGCAGAGAGCTAGGTGGGGAGGCTGTGTGGGTTCAGGAAGGCTCCAACCTTACCCACACATTCAGAGCCATCTTCGTTGGCATGGTAGCCGCGCCTGCAAACCAGTGGGTTCCTCTGGCAGGTATAGGAGCCCACTGTGTTGACACAGCTGAATCCCGAGCGACAAGGCTCTAGTAACGATGTGCATTCGTTGATGTCTGCAGAAGGGACAGGGTGATGGAAAGCCTGTCTCACTCCTCCTATGCTCATCTGGCCAGCTCTGAGCTTTAGGCCTAGACAATCCCACCCCTGAACCCTGGTATCTGTGAGTCTCACCTCTATAGCCACTAGGCTGACTACAACCTGTACACATCTGTTCAGTGGGACAGCTAAATCAAGGGAAAGGCAAGGCTGCTCAGGGTGACTAGAAGGGCAGAGCCCTGTTTTTGCTTTTCCAACAGTGCCTACAGTACTAAGAACACAGGGGTCTGCCAGCTGCTCCTCAACTCCGCAGCGCTCTCTATCCTCTCTCTCTCTCTCTCTCTCTCTCTCTCTCTCTCTCTCTCTCTCTCTCTCTCTCCTTCTCCCTCTCTCTTTCTCTCCTCTCTCTCTCCCTCTCCTTCCCTCTCTCTCTCTCCCTCTCCTTCCCTCTCTCTCTCTCTCTTCTCTCTCTCTCTCCCTCTCCTTCCCTCTCTCTCTCTCTCTCTCTCTCTCTCTCTCTCTCTCTCTCTCTCTCTCTCTCTCTCTCTCTCTCTCTCTCTCTCACACACACACACACACACACACACACAGAGTCCAGAGTCCTACTAGCTACCATACACTGTCCCAATTGTTTCTAGTGCTAGCTTGCTTCTTTCCTCAGGCCATTGTCCAGTGTCACCTCAAGGAGACCTCTCCTGGCTTGTCATAGGTTGTTTATCATTTATTAAAGTATGCATTAATTACTGATGTTTTTATGTACATGGCTGCCTATTTGGTCTCCTCCCCACAAACAGTTCAGCAAACACTATGGCTGGCCCCATCCAGGACTCTGGAACACAGTAGGTATTCAGTAAATGTTGCACATGATGAACCACTGAGGAGCTGTGTGGATATGTAAGATCCTCCCCTCCTAGCCAACTATGACCTGGAGTGGTGGCCCAAAGCCACCCAAGGATCCTATGTTCCTGGGGCATGGTGATGGGAAACACTAAAGGCTGTACTGGGGCATGGTGATGGGAAACACTAAAGGCTGTACTGGGGCATGGTGATGGGAAACACTAAAGGCTGTACTGGGCAAGGAGGGCTCCAGCAAGCCGGCTGAAGGAACCCCAGAATCCTGGTGAAGCTTCAGACAGGCAGATCCCCTTCTGTCATTTGGAACTGCCTGTCACCTGACCAGTCTTTCCTTCTGCACACTGTCAGCCCTTTGCGTCTCTGTGTCATTGTGCCTTCTGCCACCTGTGTTCTGACAGGATCCAAGTCAGCAGCTCTGGGGATATGGCCTGCCCTGGTTGTTTGGAAGGGGTGACTGACATCTCAGGCCTTAGGACAATGCGGCCA
The DNA here is from genome assembly GCA_030556225.1 of Cricetiscus sungorus. NCBI lineage: Eukaryota > Metazoa > Chordata > Mammalia > Rodentia > Cricetidae > Cricetiscus > Cricetiscus sungorus. The sequence goes on along the minus strand of JANBXA010000735.1, from coordinate 4,813,878 downwards.
GCAGCCAGCACACTGGATGCCCTTACCCTAAGCACCGTGTGGAGCTGATCTAGACCTCAGCAGTGGTTTTTGACAGTGAAGGTACCTGTGGGGTTCACTTCAGTCAGGAACCCTGTGACATTGCAACATAGACAGGTTCTTCCTGCCAGCTGGTTCAAAGACCACATGATCTGCATTTGTCCACTGTGGTCCCACCGAGGCCTTGAGAGAAATAGCTCCAAGGCAAGCAGAACAGCTACCATTCTGCACATGTCCCGCCCACCCACTCAACGGTTGAAGACATTGAGTTTGGGAGAAGGGAGCAATGAGTTAGATCCATCAGGCCCTTAAAGCCCTCAGGATCCCAGGAGCCACTGCCCATAGCCGGCTTACCCACGCAGTTGCCCTCAGGGTCCTGCAAGAAGCCGTCCATGCAGCGCTGCCGGGCCTGGCAGTAGAAGGAGCCTTTGGTGTTGTGGCATGAGAAGCCTGACTGGCAGTTGTGTGTGCCTGTCACACACTCGTCCACATCTGCCATACAGAGGCTGGGCATCAGGGGTGAGAGGCAGGTGGGCCCCACCCTCACATCCGGCAACCCTGCCATACACCCCATCTTCACAACACTGTAACCTCAGCAGTCACAAAAGTCTGCATCCCAGGAAGGTAGCAGAGCTGAGTCACTGGGGAGACCCATAAATGGAGTTAAAATGATGTAACATTCCCCAAGCTCCTCCATGGTCCCCACCACTATTCAAAGCATGTGAGGTGATTTGATTTATTTCATCCTCACAGCCATGCAAGAAGATCCCGTGACCAGCCCATCTTCCTGAGGGGGACACTGAGCCAAGGCAAGCTTCTACTGCTACAGATGTCAGGCAGTCTGGTTCCCACACTTGTGAGGAGCAGACAGAAACATGAAGCAGGAGCATGGGGGCTCACACCTGGGGCCCTTGCCACGACCGATCCTTTCTTCATATGTCAGAGGCCTCTGTGCTTGTTCTTCCCTATGCCCAAAACATCCTTCGAGGTAGGCTCCTGCCATCTGGGTCTCAATGACACTCTCACTTTTATGGGGGTCTTTATAGACACACTAGAGACACACCCACCTCCCATTGTCACTCTGTCATCTCTATATTCCCCTACCACAAAGTCACAGGAAGGTCACTTCACACCAGTGCTGCTGGCACCCAGAACCCCATCTGGCATTAAAAGAAGCTTGAGAAATACTTGTTAAGATGATTTAAAAATCTCTTCTTAGAAAGCAAGAATTTCCAGTGAAAGGGACATGAATAGTCTTCCGTGGGGCTCCATTTCAATGTGCAAAGAGGGGAATTGAGGTACGGTGAGGGGAAAGACTGGTGTAGAGGCCAGCAAGTGGTAGGAAGGCCAGGGACAGATGCTAGCCTTGTCCCAACTCCCATCCCTAGAGTCAGACCCCTCTGTTCCAAATACCCCCATCCTAAGAACAGGAAAGAGGGGGAAAGAGACAGTAGGGTAGGGACATGGCTGCATCCGGGGTGGGGCTGGGCCTCAGTACTTTCTCACCTGTGCACTCTCCATCGGTGAGTGCATAGCCTGGCTCACAGATAAGCGCCTTGTAGCACTGGAAGGAGCCTGGCGTGTTCACACAGTGCTCGTCCCGAGTGCATGTGTGCAGGTCGGTCACACACTCGTTGATGTCTGTGTGGAGATTGAGGCAGCTGTCAAGGCCTACATGGGTTCTCGGTACACAGGTCTAGCACAACCAGGCACCAGGAGGCAGGAGGCGCCAGACTCTGACCTTAGGTACTCACCATGCAGGGAGAAGCACTCAGATGATGTCCCTCATCCAAGTATCCCTTCATTCAACAAAGATTTATCACATCCCTCTATATGCCAAGTAGGGCTCTTGGCAAGAGGAATGGGTGAGTGACAAGACAGAAACGCCTGCCCTTGGAGTAGATACTGGAGATGTTTGCATATGCAATGAGGTTGCTCAAGAGGGCTATGGGGACCACAGCAGGTAGAGGGCAGGCTAGGGTGTAGACAGGTCAAGCAAGCTTAATGCAGGGACGAGGAGCACTGTTAGAAGGGTGGCATCTGAGTAAGAATGTGAAGAGGTGACAGCAGGAGCCACTCTGACAGTCCAGGCAGAAGGGACAGTTATATGATAGCTCAGGTGAGTTCAGGACCAGCCCAGAGGCAGGATGACTGTAGGGGAGAGAAGAAAATGTGAACAGGTGAGGTTAGGAGGAGGAGAGGATGGGAGCCATAGAGGGTTCCTGGCTTAGGAGTGAGGGCACCCTGGCTGGAGCTGGAGAACAGTTTAGGAGGAAAGATAATTATCCCTCGAGGGATGGTGGCTGGTACCCCTGCGTGTGGGAGAAGGCAGAAGCAACAAGACCCATTGGTGGCAGAGGTGGGCGTGCGAGAACCAGGAAGTCAGTAGAGCTTTGGGTTGAGCAGCTAGATAGGTACCTGCATCTGGGGTGGAGCAGGCTGGGGCAGGTGTGCAGAGGAAGGTTCCAGAATTCTCTGGGGCTAGGAGGCACTGAAAGACCCACATCTCTGCTCACTGAAGGAGCCAAGGAGAGTGGTCAGGTGGCTGAGGTCATTCGAGGGAATGGGTACATGAGGAAGAGGCCAAGGACAGACATTGAGACACTGAGAATGAGCAGCTGGAAAAGGGAACAGAGAACTGAGGCAAATGCAAAAAGAAGTCATCGACCCATAACTGCCTCCAGGCCAGGGCTAAGGTCCCATGGAGGCTCTGCCCAGCCCTGCCTATACCTGGGACATAGTGGCACTAGGCACAGCCTAATCACTCAGTGCCACACTGACAGGTGCTTATTCTGTGCCATGTTCCTGAGGCCACACAATGTGTCAGTCAGCACAGCCCCTGACCTTCATGAGTGGCCAGCCAAGCACCTGGATCAAACCAGGCAGGTGGATACAGATGAAGGGGTGTGAACTGTTCACCCGGGCCCTGCAGTGCCAGCTGCTCCTATGAGCACAACTAGGGGACCAGGCAGGAATGAGGGGCAGGGGAAGAGACCGTTCCAGGCAGAGATGGCATGGACGGGAATGGGGACAGGGAAGTGACAGTTCTGGTCAGCCACCACAAAGACTTCTACTTTACAGCTGGACTGGCAGGACCCCAGGAGTTTCCCAAAGCTGAGAGGCCTCACAGGACTGAATGACAATAGCCAGCACTCACAGAGGATCACCAGGGGTCAGGAAGTTATAAAAGCTGATGTCTTGTGATACAGGAGTGGCTGTTTCACAGATGGGGAGCTCTCTCTCCCCAAAGGGATGCAGCCAGTAAGGATAGAAGCCAGGGCACATGGTCCAAGCTATACCCTTCTCCTCACTGCTTGCTTCTGGAAACTTAAAGCACAGGGGTCCTAGCAGAGGCCACACCCAATCCTGTCCCCAGCTTCCACACCTCAGTGGCTCAGGAACCCGGCCAGAGCCCCTCACAGAAACTAATACAACTGACTTCCACAGTGACTTTCAGAGACAGCCACCATCATCTCTTTCATGGAGGGGGAATCTAAGGCTCAGAGGTGTTAGCAGAAGTCAGTGAGGCCACACTTCATCCTAGCATGATCCTGCCCCTCCTCTGCCTGAGTGGAGCAACTGGGGAACCCCCAAATCCCCAAGCGATATCTGCATGGAACAGGACAGTGGGCTGATAGTTTCTGCAGAGTTAAGAGGGAAGAAATAGAGCATGCTCATAAATCTTGCTGAATGGAATGTAGCTTGGCTTTCTTATCCTTAGGCTCATCTTCCAGCTGCTAAGGACCCTGCAGCACAGGTCTTAGCTGCCAAGCCAGGGAGTGGCACGTAGGACATCCTAAGAAGGGACTCACATGCCTCCCAACAGGCATACACAGACCCAGCCCACCCAGAAAGAGCTGCCACCACCGGCAAGCACATCAGAAGGGTCATGTTGTACCACAGCTGCAGCCAGGCAAACATGTTGGCCAGCACCACTGCCCAGCAGTGCACAGGAATACAAGGACATGTCCAGGCTGGACATGGTCCCCAAGCACAGGCAAGACAGACAGGACTCTGGTCGCAAGCCCTGAGCATTTTCCGCCCAGTTTCCACCACCACACCTTTGTCTCAGCTGTCTCCTTCTTGCTTTGTGCTTTTCCCCATCTCCAAGTCCTGCCCATTCTTGGAAACAGGTATAGATTCCTTCTTTCCCTGGGTAGCACTGGCAAGGATGACATTTCCCTTTGCCTGTGTCCCTGTCATAGCATTGGTCAATCTTCCCAGCTTCCCTACTATTCAGGGTTATCACTGAGATGCCTGAGGCCAGGGCTTTTGTTTCCTCAGTGAGAATACCAGATGACCCAAACACAAGACAGCATGGAGCCCCTCCTTGTCCACAGAACCCCAGAGTCCCAGCCTATACAGGCATAGGTAGACAAGAGACCCAGGCATGTGCAGGGCTGACACAGGACCTACAACCTCCCTGTCCATTGAGGGAAGACTCAGAGGATAAAGCACCATCTGCTCAGGGTCACATAGCAATTGGATGCTGAAATTGGGTCAGCTGGCCCCAGTACAATCCACTCGCCTCTTGGGGGAGATTCCAGATAAATCTGTAGGCAATCTAAGTGGCTGAAGTAACAGGCTATATGACCCAGGCTGTGAACACACTGCACTTGCCTCACAGTCCTCATAGGTGTCAACGGCTTCCAATAGCTGAGAAAGACAAGATCCACCAGGGTCCCACTCACAGCCCAGACCTCCCTGCCTCCACACTGCTGTAGTCTTGCTGCCCACATCTGGCCTCCCTGTCCCTGACACACCAGGGAGCTGACCTATTAGCTTTCTGAGTCACAGCATATCTGGAAACGCAGCCACCAAGAACAAGCGGGACAAGACACTGGGACACAAGGATGTGACACAGAAGAGCGCAGCAGGACGCTGTGTGGGAGCTCACATGCAAAGGACAGGTCCTTTAGCATGTGGCATAGTGTGGACCGGCGTGGAGCAGAGCAGACAGCCGTGACACGGGCGGCAGGCAGGGGCTCCAGCTTACCCACACACTTCCTATGTGCGTTGAGGATATAGCCCTCTGCACAGAGCACTGTGTGGTTGACACAGTAGAAGGATCCCAGGGTGTTCACACAGAACTGTTGCCAGCTACAATCGTGAGTGCCCATCAAGCACTCGTCTTGGTCTAATGACAGCCACGGAAGAAAAAACAGAAGGCTGTTAGAGAGATATGGCTGCCAGGGTCATCCAGGGACAGAGAGATTTAAAAAAAAAAAAAAAAAAAAAACTAAACAAACAAAAACCCCAAAAAACAAAACAAAAAACAAAAACTCAACTATGTATGCCTGTCAGTGTGAAAGCTGAACCTTGAACCCAAGTTGAGTTTGTAAAATGTTAGAGCTGGCTCCCACTACCCAGTAAGGTCAGATGGAGTAAGACTCAGGAGGACAAGCCACCAGCCCGCATCCACACCATAGGCAGCAAGCTGCCCCCAACCCACTCTCTGTAATGCCCAAGTCTGCAGCCACCAAGGAATTAGCAACAGAAAAGTCTGCATGTCCAAAGGCTTTGGGGTCCAGGCCGGCAGCAGTCACAGAAGAGGGGGGCTCCAGAGGCTGCCAGGCTATACAGGGGCTATGCAGAAGGGCCTTCATAGGCTGGTTTATGAAGTTGCATCAGAAACAAATCTGGAAATGCTTTGAAAATTCTCAGGCTGTCCCAGCTGGGAATCCCTGTGATTGTTCCTGAGAACAGCATGGGGCAGCCCTCCCTGTGCAGGAGCTGCACACACCCTCACAGGTGCTCCTTTGCAACATCTGGCTTCTACCCCTTGGCTCCTCCTGCTGGAGTGACCCCTGGGGAGAAGGGGCATGTGAGAGAAAGTGAATACCAGCTGAACCACATGGCCAGCAGAGGCAGTATACTGGACACCTCAGTCCCAGGTCCCTGGTGGGAATCGGACCTGAGGACTTCTAAACCAAGATACCCTTTCTCAAGTCTCCAGAGCCCTGGGGAGGATCAGAGCCCAAAGAACACAGTATCCCCAGGGCCTGTTGTCTCCACATCAGAGAAAAAGATCAGCTGTCACCATGCTCTGTGCCTTAACTACCTTCTTTAGACTCACAGGGCAATGCCACTCATATATAAACTGAGTCTCCAGAATGATTGCACGTGGGATCTGAGCTTTGGAGAGGAACGTGGGCATCCTCTTGGACAGACATTCAGACTGCATATGTCTTCTGAGCCTGAGCCCACATATATCTTGGACTTGTAGCTCCCTATCCCTCCTCTGTCCAGATAGGAGGGGGTAAGGTCCTGGACCTCTCAAGCTGGTTCAGACAAAAACTCACTGAGGAAGCTAACCAGCAAGTGTCACAACTACTGCTCCCACTGCACACGGTATGCTGGGAGGTCCTAGTCTACAGTGGACCCACTGAGACAGAACCTCATCTTTGCTGGTCACTGCGGTGAAGGGGATGGACTTACTTTGTGACCATCACTCTTCATGTGCTTGTGAGTGGCAGAAGAAGCTCCCTGTCACCAATGTCAACTGTCCCTCCATAACTGAGGCCCTTCTCCCCACTTCAGGCATAGGGGTGGGGGTGAGACCACTTCTGGACGCTGCCCCTGGCAAACAGTGACACATGGCTCCCTCCTCCCCCCACCCCTCAGGCTTGAGCATGGATGGACTCAGAGATCACAAAGCAAGCTCAGCCACACAGACCAGGCCATCCCTCTGGAAGCAGTGAGTTGAGGATGGCCCATGTCTGGCATAGGTCCTGGCTAGGACACAAGTTCTGAGCTTCCCCAGACCCCCTAATCAGGACGTCTGGGGAGCCTGTAGAGTTTCAGAAGTCTGTGTCCAGGTGACATGGGTATAGGCTCAGTTCTGGGAACCATCTTCTAGAAGGCAGCAGAGCAACCAGACAGGAGCTGGGACCTGGACCTCTCCAGCACCATGGTGGGCCCACACCACAGGTTCGGTGATACCAGAGGGAACCGCCTACTCTGCTCTGTTCAGGTTCTCTGTCACAGCAGCCGAACCTCATGATCAGGGAGAGTGTGAGTCCTAGTCATCTCTATCCTAAGCCCTCACCACAGGACAGCCTGATCTGCAAAGCTTAAAGGGTGATCCCAAGGTACTCACCTTCACAGGACACGCCATCTGCCATGATGGCGTAGCCAGGAAAGCAGGAACACATGGCTGTGCCTCCAACAACACGGCACACCTGCCGGCAGGGCCCGTTGTCTGGGGGAAAATTCCTGCAGTCAGAACACAGAGCTCTTGGCCCTGACCACACTGCTTATACCCCAACTCTGAGATAAGGGTTAGGGCCTCCAAAGGCCCAAGGAGACAGACGTGAAAAGAAGGGAATCTCATGCCTGTGCCTTTTCACAGTGTCCCCAGGAAGTGGCTCCAGCCCCAGCTGGCACTGAGAACAACATTTTGGGTTTCTCCCACACAACACTCAGATGCCAGTCCATCCCTCGAGTGCCAGGAAGGACAGTGAGGAGCAAAGACAGGAGGCAGGAAAGGAAGACTTCCCAGCATTCCTGAATAAAAACTTGGCTTTACAGGAATGAGACAGGGCAGGTGACCCACTTGACGGGGGTCACATGGAGACCCAGAATCCCCCAATGTCACCACCTCCTTCTCCTCAGTCATCACTAGGCAAGCCCCACCCCTTCCACAAAGCCAAGGCTCCTGATGGCCTGGACCAGCTCACATACCTCCACACCACACTGGTCAGAGTTCTACAGCTCAGGCTCTGCAAAAGGCACATGACTCCACTCACCTTTGCAGGTGTTGGGCTGTGGCACCGGAAGTGGGATGGTGTTGGGGGACACCTGGGCAGACTCAGGCCTTGGTGCAGACTCCCGTGCCGTGTCCAACTGTGTGGCACCTCCATCTGTTACAGGCAGAGTGGACAGCAGGGGGCAGGCTTACATCCTCTGTCAGGCCCTGAACACTCACAGGAAACTGACTGATGACTGCACTGACCACTCCCCTTGCCCATTCATGAGGGAAGAGACTGAGACTCAGGGTGCAATTACACCTTGGGGAAGAGCTATCTCACAGCTATTGGGAGAAGGCGAAAGAGGGAAGGAAGAAAAGGGGGTGTCTAGACTAAAAAGAAGCTCCACTCCATACAGCTGGCAGGGAGAAAGCCATGGTGCTAGGGACACAGCTAGGGCCTGGTATTCCCAGAGCTAGGAGCCCCCTTTGGCTTCTGCCAGCATCAACACAGGGACAGCAGGAAGAGAGGTAGCCTAGCAAGGCCACCTTCCACCAGCAGGACAAGCCTGTGCCTGGGCTGCCTATAGCTCACCGGGGCGGCAGGTGCGGCCATCGCCCTGCAGCTCGAATCCAGGGAAGCAGGCACAGCGGTAGGAGCCCACAGTGTTGATGCAAAGGTGCTGGCAAAGCTCCCCAGGCAGTAGCAGACACTCGTCCTGGTCATCTCCTGGCAGGCTATTGGGCAGTTCAGCCTCTGTGCCCAGTGACAGGGCCTCCCGACTTGCCATCTCTGCCTCTGAAACTGGGGAGGTTGGTTAGCATTTGAAACATAGCCAACTTGACCAATGGGTAGCTGAGCCCATAGGATCCAGGAAAGCAACAGGGGCTCAATGGATGGTAATGATGGAGAAGTGAAGGAGGGAGAGAGGAAGCATGGATGGATGGATGGGTGGGTGGGTGGATGGATGGAAAGAAGGAAGGAAGGGGAATGGATGAATGATAATGAACCCATGGTAACAGTCTGAGTCTTCACTACGTGGGTCCCTTCAGTAGGACAGGGCCATGCCTAAAGTGGGCTCTTGCTTAAGTGCTGAACTAGAGTCACAGAAGGAGGGCCAGCCTGGGTTGAGACAGATCAGGGTATGATGTCTGATTGCAGCTTTCTGCGCTGTGTCAGCACTATGTCTCTGTTACCTCCAGGTCCTGGGACCCACTGCCTACTCTGCAGAGGGGTAGCGGGTGAGAAGAAAAGGTTGCTGCTGGGCTTCTCTGTACTGGCCTGATACCTCAGCCCTTGCCATCAGCCTGAGGCAACAAGAACAGAATGGTGGCATAAAGCTGCACTCAAAGGCATGTCCTGGGGAGGGTATCTGCATTGAGCTTCATCCTGAGGAGCCGGGGCCTGGTGCCCACAGCTGGCCTGGGGACCTGGACAGTGACTGGGCAGAGGCAGACCAAGGCCCAGGTGTCCCTGAGCACACCAGCATGCACCTCCATGGGCCAGGCCAGGCCCTGCTCACCGCCATCTGCAAGCCCTTCCTGACCATCCTCCCAGCAGAACAGAAAATGGGGGAGGATAGGCCTGAGGCCGTTTCAAATACCACTTGAAGCAGAACAGCCTGCTCCCACCACCAGCAACTCCCAGACCCAGAAGACTCCAGAAGCTCTCCACAGGAAAAGGCATGATGTTCTGTGGGTGGTTAAGTTGGGGATGGTAAACCCCACCCAGCTGTGTTGTCTACCTGGTTCCCTGTGTCATATTCTGACCGCTGATTCTGGGTTTCCACCTGAACTCTACTTTGAACCACTCTCTGGGTAATAACTTGTTCTTCAGAAATTACTGTTTTTAACCAGCTGTTAGATGGGTGGGTGAGTGAATGGATGGGCGAGTAGATGGACAGATGAATGGCAGGATGGTGGGCAGGTAAATGAAAAAAATAGGAGAATGAGTGAGTGGGGGAGGTGGATAAGGGGTGGATTTGGGGATTAATGAGGAAGTAGAACAACGAATGGACGGGCAAATAGGCAAGTAGATGGATAGGAAGTGGATGGATGGATGGATGGATGGATGGATGGATGGACGGATGGACGGATGATGACAGAATGAAGGACAGATGACTGGATAGAGAAACAGATAAACAGATCTGAATGGTGGAATGGGGAAACAGTGGAAGAATGTGGCTATGGCCAGAGCAGCCAGGGTAGTGAGGGGAGGGTAGAAGGTCACTGGTGATTGGTGAGGGGCACAGAGAACTGTGTAGGACTGCCAGCCACGCCAGCACAGAGTTAGAGTTCAGTCAGTAGCCGCAGGACCCTATAGAACAGAGCTCAAACTTCAAACCACATACAACAATGACCAGGGTCCCCATCGCGGGCAGCACCCACCTTTTCGCGGGGTGGCCTCAGGCTCTGGTGGCCGGCGGACCTCAGGCACTATGAGCGGGTCTTCGCCTTCACAGCAGGACAGCATGACATGGTTGCAGGGATAGCCCAGGTTGGGGTTGGACTCACACGACTGGCCCTCAGCCCGCACGCGGAGTCCCAGGCCACAGCAGTCACAGCATTGCTGAGGAAGACAGAGCATCAGCACCAGACCCTCGGTTCCTGCCTGACTTCTCACAGTCTATGTGCCTGTGACTCATTCAGGATCTGTGGGCATAGCCTGGGGCAGGTTCTGGAGTGAATTAACATTGTCTAGTTCCTCTGTCTGTCTGTGTGCTCTCCCAGGGTAGAGGGTGGCCCACCCCTTCATCCCAAGTCTGGAAAAGGGTAGGACTAATGTTAATTTTCTTTAATGAATGAATAAATGTCCCATTTGGAAAGAACTACAAATGAAACCCAGTCCTGCTCACCAGGCCCTACCCTTAGAGGCAGACTCCAATCCTGTCAGCTCAGCAAAAAGACAACATTTCTCAAGGGCCGTTACAGTCCCAGTGACTTCATAAAGTGCTCAGGACAGGGTCTACTTGGAAGTGTACCCACCTCACTTTCCCTGGTACTCTTTAGAGTGTATATGTGATGGGGCTCCTGGTGTCATGTCAGGTCACGAAGAGACCTGAAGCTAACACTCAACAATGACAATTCAACAAAAAGACAGAGGTTGTATCCCTAAGGATATACAGCCCCAACCAGTGCAGACTGCCAACTGCCACAGGGAAATCTGATTTGCATTGTCAAACTGTGGCAGTAGGTTGGGTGCAGCAACAGCTCCAGCTGCCCCGCCTCCCTGGTACCCAGTTTGTAGCTCAGCAACTCAGGGAGTAAGCATGTGGCTCCAACTTGGAGTGGCCGATCACTTGCTTTGGTCACTAGGATAAGATAAAAATAACCATGTGCCCATTTGGAACCTAGTCTTCTAAAGATCTTGCATGCCATTAGAGTGTGAGTTTGGCATACGCCTACTCCAGGGCCCAGGGCAGGTCCAAGGTCAGTGAGGTCATGTCCTTGAAGAGGACAATGGTCTCTTCTCTTATGTGAGCAAGGGGCTCTACCATGCATATCATGCCATGCATGCCATTTCACCATAGGCCCAAAGGCAGCAGGGCCAAACTGAACCAAAACCTTTCACTCTCATAAGGGGGTTACTTCAGGCATGTCACAGAGAGGAAAGCTGAGCAACACATGCTTTCGGTCTCTTCCTTAGAACTCTATCTGAACCAGGCCCAGCCAGCCCATTGTGGGAGAGATGTTCCATTCAAGGGATAGAGACAGTTTAGCTGTAGGCCACCTACATCATCTGGCTCCAGAGCAGCCACCAGCCAACAATAGTCACACAGGCCCAGCTAAACTTTTTTCTGATGCCAAGTCAGCCCCAAGCACAGCTATGATGATTGATACCCCAGTCCTTCATCTGATGCTGCAATACCCACTGCTAAATACCACATGACCACAAGCTCCAGGTCCTGGCACTGGGCCTTGCCTGCCCCCAGGATGGGCAATTCCTCGCTCCTGTTTTATGCCATGGGGAAACTGAGGCTGAGAGAAGAAAACTGGGCTTAGGGTAAAGGTAACCACAGAAGGACTCTACACCTGCCTGCAGCAAGATCCTCTTCTAATACCAGGTCATCTCCCTTCCTCCTGCTGTATCCCTACCCCAATGCAGCTTGGGTCTGCCTGCCTTCAGCCTCCACATACACATGCAAGGGAAACCAGCGTCTAGGACTTCCCATTTCTTGCAGCCACACTGGTCCTTGGACCACTGTACACTGCAGCACAATCTCCACCCTAAGACTCCCTCAGGCATACCACACCCTGCCACACTCATCCAGACCTGCCTCAGAGAAAGCAAGATGTCATCTGGGTTATTGGTGGGGTTCAATGCGTACTTTGTGCATTTATTGACCAATGTCATAACTGTTAACATTTCCTGAGCAGGTGATGAGTCTGCCCCTCCACCCTGCTCCCAAGATGTGGTGTCACCCATCTCAGCCAATTGTGGAAGGGGGGGACTTGCCTTGTACAGGGAGGCACCACAGGTATCATTGTCCTCTGCTGCACAGGCCTCACCCTCCTTGGCTCCCATGACGCCCGCCATGCAGCTCTTCTCCTTCAAGTAGGAGACACAGCAGTGCCTCTGGGCTACCCTGAAATAGGAGGCTGCCTCAGTACCTGTCTTCGCGGGACCCTCCCTGGAGGGCGACAGTTCCCACCTCACAGGAGGGAGATGGACTGGAGTCCTGAGAAGGGAAGCTCGCACTGAGGTCTACGGTAAGTGTGGCCAGTGCTGGCAGCAGGGCACAAACCCCACCAAGTCTGAGGCCTGGGACCCGCTGGCTTCAGAGTTGTGTCCTTGACTCTGAAGAGAGGTGCTGGCATTTAGAGTTTCACTACCAGTCCTGAGAAAGTTAGAGAGCCCTGACCTCAGGAAGGACGGGGTAGATCTGGTGGAGAGAATGCTCACTACCTGCCCGTCTTTGTTGTTGTTTTTCACTCCTCTGTAGCCCTCCCCCACCCCCATCCCTTCCCTACCCTCCACTCCCCCACCCCCACCCCACTCCCCCTCCACCCAGCTCCCAAATAAATCACAAGGAGGTGTATTCTTTCTTATAAAAGCCCAGCCCCGGCTTGGCTTGTTTCTAGCCAACTTTTCCTAAATTATCCAGCCTACCTTTTGCCTCTGAGCTTTGGCCTTTCTCTATTTCTATATATCTTTTCTTTCCTTCTTATTCCATGTCTGGCCATGTGGCCGGGGGGCCAGCTGCTTCTTTTCTCCCCTCTTGATTTCTCTTGCTTCCTGAGCCTTCTTTTTCTCCTTCTATTTATCCCCTCTGCCTATCCTTTCCCCTGCCTTGCTGTGGCCATTCAGCTCTTTATTAGACCAACCAGATGTTTTGGGCAGGCAAAATAACATAGCTTCACAGACTTGAACAAATGCAATATAAAAGCATATCTTTGCATCATTAAGTAAATGTTCCACAGCATAAACGAATGTAACACATCTTAAACTAATTCCACAAACACCTCTCCACATGGCTAATCTGAGAAAGAGGAGGCTGATGTAGTGGGGAGCTCAAAAGATGTAAGTACTCATTATGGTCGCAAAGCTCAAAATGCATGGGGTCTGAATAGTGTGCGTGTTCTAACCATTCAGTAACCCAAATGGGAGTGGCGAAAAGGAAAGGGGAGGGACAGAGTTAGAATTTAAATTTCTCTAAAGAAGGCAGAGTGGGGTCAGGCACAGTGGTGCACGCCTTTAATCCCAGCACTTGGGAGGCAAGGCAAGCTGATTCCTGTGAATTTGAAGTCACCCTGGTCTACATAAAGAGTTTCAGGTCAGTAGGTCTACACAGTGAGACTGTCTCAGGATTAGAAAAGGAGAAGGAGGCAAAGGCAGAGTAAGCTGGACATTAGAAAGTATGGGTTCTAATCCTGGCCATACTACGAGTGGGCTGTGCAGCTCTAGGTGAATCACACTGCCTCTCTGAACATCAGTCTCCTTTCTGAAAAAAAAAAAAATGAGTAGGTTGTGAAAGACAGGGAGATAATAGCTGACCAATCCTGGCAGGGCAAGCAGAGCACACACATCTGAGCCACGGCACAGGTAGCAGATGAGCTGGGGGAGGGTAGCTGCAGTAAGTGGGGAGCCCAGCAACCCCAAGTTGATGATGTTCCTTTGAACTTGCTCTAAATTACACACTATTGTATTTGCCCACCAAGACAGCCACAGATCCAAGTGGCCAGCTGACTCAGGACCAGCCATGTGGTCACCTGATGCTCAGGACCACTCTGTCTCTCCATCAGCCTGGCTAGAGGGCTCAGTGCATTTGCTCTGGGTCACCTTCACACAGCTGGGGCCCAGGGAAGGCAAGAGCAGCTCTGCCCGCCCCAGGCCACTCACCTGCAGACGTGGCTCTCGGCACCATTCTCGGGGATTTCCTGGCACTCGTCATTGTCGATGGCCCACTGCTGGCCAGCTGCACAGCAGGTCTCAATCAGGTCTTTGCTGGAGACTGTGGGTTGCAATGAGAAGGTGTGGCTGGGTTTCAGGGCCACCAAGTGCAGTACATACTGCAGGCATGGGGCAAGGGAACCTCCTAACCCCAACCCCTATCCACCCCTACCATGCACATCCAGCTCTTTCCTTCTAAGGAAGAAGGGGAGATTTGGTCCTCCTGCAGCCAATAGGCAGCTAATGACTGGCTCCAAGGGCATGCAAATGTGTGTGTGTGTGTGTGTGTGTGTGTGTGTGTGTGTGTGTGTGTGTGTGTGTGTCTGTGTGTCTGTGTCTGTCTGTGTGTATTTTGGGGGATGCCCACAGGATCAGACTACACAAGCAGCAGCTGACCTGTAACTTGCCTAGCCCCTTCCCTATCCCCTAGGCTGTTTCTGTCAAGACATGTCCCTAAATAAACCATTACAGACATAAGAAGCCCTGACTGGGGCTCTGCTTCTGAGGGGCCTGACCTGAGTAGCCCAGATGGGGCAGAAGACAAGAAAAGAGCTTCAAAGAGGCTTGTGGGATTCCACTAAGAGCTATCTTAAGTTTCTTTCCTTGGGGATTTGGCTGTAATGATTAAGTCTAACTAATAAAAATTAATATAACACAATGATCAAAACTAAAATTGAAGTATCCAAATTGGAAATTTAACAGAACAAAAAATGCCATTTAAAGAGAAATCCAGAAATAAATAAGCATTAAATATGTCCAACAAGAAGGAAGTCTTTCTCTGTGCATCTCTCTGTGTGTCTCTCCTTTAATTTATTTTGTGGGTTTTTTTTTTTTTTTTGCCTGCATGTATGTATATGTGCCACATGAGTGCAGGGCCCACAAGGGCCTTGAGGGGGCATCAGATCCCCTGGAACTGGAGTTACAGGTGGTCTTGAGCTGCTATGTGGATGCTGGGAACTGTTCTCTGTTGGATTAGCAAGTGCTTTTAACCAGTTTATTTGAAACACATAGCATGTATGTTGGGGCTCGGCAGTCTGTGGGCCCCGCCTCTGAGGGGCGGGATGCCTATGGCCACGTAATCATTACGTCAGGCCTTGCCTAGCTGCCCAAGCTATCTGGCTGCAGAGGCTGGGTTACGCAAGCTCCCCTTTTAAAGCAAGTGCACCAAGCGCACCTCTCTCTCTTGCCCCTCTCTCTTGCTTCTCTCTCTCTCCCCGCTTTTGGTTGGCCACCAGCTACCCCCCTCTTTCCTCTCCCCTCTCTCAATAAACTCCGAGTGGGCACTGAATCTCGTGTTTGTGTTTCTTAGGCCATAGCAGCTGCATCACGCAGCTGCATCAAAAGAACAGCAATGTATGCATACTTGAGTAGAGTACTCAAGGCGTAAACTCTCCTGTATGTGAGCTACAACTTTAATATAATTAATCAAAGACCCATTCTGTTTATGGGTTTTGTCAAGGTGACTCTCAGATTTACATAAATAGCCAGGCCTGATTTTAGACTGTAATCCACTACTCAGAAGGTCTTGCATCCAGACTGACTGAGTTCAAGATCAACTTTGTGAGACTCTGTCTCAAAATGATACCTTAAAAACAAAGAGAGGCAGGGGTTATGACTCTCAACCAGGCTGACGGCTTCCTTTTCCCTTTTAAGGAATCAAATTTCCTCAGAAAAATCTTCCTGACCCCTGTGTACCCCAACCTCCTCATATCACCCCACTCAGCCTCCGTTTACAAAAGTAACTATATAAAAGTTTACAAGACAGGTAGGAAGGTACATGCCTGTAAAGCAAGCATTCTGGAAGCTATGGATTACAAATTTGAGCCTGGGCTTCAAAAAGACACACACACACACACACACACACACACACACACACACACACACACACAGTACAGTGTGCGTGGCAAAGATGGCCCATTTGCTGAGGACCCAGCCTTCAAGACATAATGAGCCTTGGGTGGGGCATTTTATATCCAGATCCTAACACTTGATTTTCCTTCTACAGGCTGGAATCTTCCTTCCCCAAGGCTTTCCTAAGGAAGCCTTGTGGGATAACCAGACTGAACCAGTTCCTGGGGTCCTGGCCAGGCAACATGTGATGGATGCCTTAAGAGATAACAATGACAGCCCTGATGTGCTGAGTGCCAGCAACTAGCCAGGAGTGAGGCCAAACACTCCAGCTGTTGTTATTCCCTCTGCCCAGAGGAAGTAGAGGACTAGACAGCCCAGCCTCGCTTCCTCTCTTTCCTTTCCCTTTGAGGTAACTTGATCTAGCCAGTCTTGAAAGACCTGTGAGCCCAGCCTCCAGCACGCCAAGGAGCTGCCTCCACGTGGACTTGGTGGTCTTGTCTTCTAGTTCTTGGTCTCAGACCAGATTCCAGCCTGCACTTGGTAGACTTCCACTATCCCCCTGGCTTTTCCCACCCCAGCTTTCTCACTCCAAAGGCATCTAGAGCTATGACCTCATGCTGGAAGGTCAACCTATTTGGAGCATAAAGGGGACTGGGTCTAATGTGGAGTCAACATCTAAGACATGGGAGGCAAGGTCACAATGAAAATTACATCCCACAATTCCCAAGATGGTCCTGAGGCAACTCCCTCGGGCCTGGCTCCTTCCCTGACCCCAGACACCCCAGCCTCTCTCTCTGGGGATTTCCTGACCTCTGGTTTCTGGCCTCTCTTCTTCCTCACACTGACTCTAGTGATATCCTCTGATCTATGGGCTTCCTATGTCACCTTTCCTTGGTCCCTCCTACACCTCTGTACCTCTGCTTCCATCTGTCCTCCAGTCACTTCCAGGATGGTGCCCAGGTGACTGTCCACACACAGGAATCAGATGAGGACTCCTCTGTGACTGAAGTCCCATGGATGGTCCTGCCTCCTCCTCCACTTTTTCCCTTCTTTGCTCTCTATTCTGGTGTCTCAGGCTTATTTCTTCCCAGGACCTTTGCACTCGCTATGCTGTCTACCCAGAATTTCCCACCCATCTCCCTGCCTTGCTCCACCTCTATTAACCAGGCCAACTCCTTTCCCCTTTTCAGGGATCACTTTCTTCAGAGGGGATCTCCCTAGCTTCTGTGTACCCCAACTCTACCTACCACATCACCTCACTTACCCTCTCTCATACTGCACTGTCCCTGGGTAACTCTAAGCCGATGTAGGGAGCCTTGGAGTTGCATAGAAAGTCATTACATGATAAAGTGTCACCCCCTGGTGTGATGATCAGGCCTTCAAAGCAGTTCTTACCCTTTTGCCTGGTCACCTGGGCCTCTGCTTGTTGCTGTCTTCATTGGTGATGATCTATGCTAGGAGCACCCTCCTCCTTTCTGTCTACCTGGGGAATGTCCATCCTTCAGGCCTTAAGAAGCCCATTTATGTGACTTCCCTGTCCCTCCATCTGGTCAGCATCCACCTGCCTCTGGGAAGATCAGTTAGCTCCCACTTCTGGTTACACATACACACACACACAGAGAGAGAGAGAGAGAGAGAGAGAGAGAGAGAGAGAGAGAGAGAGAGACCTCTACCATGATAACCCGGACCAGTGACACACTTATCCCAACACATCCTTGGAGTGTCCTGTGTCTGAGAATAGGCCTGAGTCACCCCAGGTCTCCAGTGGGCCCAGCACTGACCCAGAACATCACACATTCTGCTTCGAGGTGGAATATTCAGGCTTTCAGTATCCGTCATTGTTTAGAGTTCACACCAGCCCATCATGCCTGCATGTGTAGTAAAGGAGCCACTCAGAGAATGTCCTTGTCCTTCTACACACATGGTTTGGTGTATTGTACCCTTCTAGATGAACTAAGCCATCACAGCACAGCAACAGAACCAATTCAGGGTGGACAATGGGTCCACTGCCTATTCCATGATGCTGTCTGCCTTCTGCCTCCTCTGGATTGGCTGGGACTTCCTATTCTTCCCAAGGATGACTGGGAGAAAAATAGCATGGCCTGGCACTGGCCTGGCTCTCAATGACCCTGCTATGGTCTTCAGAGTATTGGGTTTCGGGTTCTGCCAGCCAGATAGTATAGTTGCTCCCTGACCCACCCACTCAGCCAAACCCCACCTCTCACACCTCTGGGTGCCTGCTAAAAGGGAAGATGTGCAAACTCATGCCCCAGAGTCCCAGGCCACTGAACAGCCCATGCTAGCAATGTCTCCAGAAGCATGGTCCCTATGCTGCAACAAGTTTCCAATGATGGCCAAAACCACCATGTGACACATTCATATCACACAAGCATGACATGGGAAAGAAACTGGCCACAGGAAGAGACAAAACCAGGATAAGGTAACAGGAACTAGAAAATCCCATAGTGAAGACTGAGGTCTAAGACTTGGAAATGATATAGCAACAATCCAGACACGCAGAGAATAGTCAACACATGTTTCCACTCAGATTCAAAGACAGAAAGTGTGGAGGGCACCAGGGGCCGGGGCTTCGTGTTCGACAGGAACAGAGTTTGAGAAGATGGGAGCTCTCACTCCAGTGGGCATTATTTGATGCTGTTCAGCTGTGCACTCGATACTTGTAAATTCCATGTTATGTTTTAAAAATGCATTGTAATACAATATAAAGAACTGTGAGCTGGAACTTCCCCTTTCAGGAATCTCATATGCTGACAGAACCCAGCCAAGAGGGTCCCAGATGCATGATGCATTTGTGACAGCAAAAAATTCCAGAAATACCTAACGATCAAAGATGAAATTGTGAAGCTGCTCCCAGCCAACCACACACAGGTGTTACGGAGCCAGAGGCAGACGTGTAGATGCAATGAAATCATTCCTGAAGGTATTTTAGTCGGAGTTCAGGAGCTACATAAACTGATGTTTGTCTTTTAAAAGGATCACATAGATATAAGTGGAGACCTAAGTGCCCAGCAACAGATGGTGTCTTGGGGAGAGCCCAGCTCTCTGTATATTGCAGGCAAGTATTAGCCAGCCCAGAGCCCTTCCTTTGTAAATAGATTCAGAGATTCTGGAGACTATAACCTCCTTTGATCATAGAACAATGGAAGTCCCAAACAATCCAGCCCAGACATCAAGACCTCCTAGACAGCCCCCTTTCCCTGACATGAAAGCCCCGAAGAATTCTGGCTTTGAAAATGCTGCAGAGCATCCCCTCTCCTGGCAGGAGGGTAGCCGTGGGAGCCTCCACCAGGGCCCTGCTCAACAGGATGTTTGCTTTGAGGGCCTCAGCACACAGCCCAGAGAATGACACAGAATGGTGGGTCCCACCAGCCTTGAGGGAGATGGTGACATTTCCTTTCTGGGCCACCCAAGAGCCTTGGCCAGTGTTATGAAGCTTGTGACACAGAGAAATGAGAAAAAGTCCTGACCTCAGTTCTCTTCTGCCCCTAGTTCACAGGACTGGGCAGAGGAGCGATGGGGACCCAGAAGGAGCTACTGGGATGAGGGTCCTACCTAAGTTCATCCAACATTGCTTTTCTATGTCTGTCTCTGCCCCCTTGTTCTTCCCAGCCCTATTAGCACACAAATGCCAAGTACCCTGCCTTCCATCAGGCTCACCAAAGCCTGGCTGGTCCTGCTGTATGCAGATCTGAGCCTGAGCCTGAGCCTGAGCTCAACTGCAGCCTGAACTTGTGGAATCTTCCTTCGGCTCTCAGTGGAGAGTCCTACTGCTCTGCCACTTTTATGGATAGCTAGACAAAGGCCTGACCTATTGTATACCACACACAGAAGCAAATGGGATCGAAAAGAGCCAGCTACAAAGAAAGGCACTCAGCACCACAATTCTCACAAATGTGACTTAAAACCAAGAGGAGATGTTGCTCTATCCTGATGCCAAGGACCAAAGATGGTTGTCACTGGGGTGAGCCCAAGATGAGAGTGGTGGAAACTCACCTGCCATGCACACACACATAAACTTTGGGGTGCTCTGGAAAAGGGTGAAGAAACATCAGCCAATACTACACACCCTCTCATCAGCAGATTCCCACCTAGGTGTGCAGTTAACACGTAGAAATGCCTCCCTCTTTCCAAAATCAGAGGAATGTTACTAGCAGCACAGCCTCAAATGTCTACCGGCATCAAAGCAGATCAACAAGTTATGATTCACTCCCACAGCAGGATAGATAGTACTGGGACATTCTGCTTGTCATCTCAACAGGGGATGCAATTAACGCTAACAAAAGCAATTTAACTGCTATACACAAGAACATGGATAGGACCCAATGTGTTTCCTTCCTCTGAAAGAGCTAGACAAAAGTCAGACCATTCCATTCTACAAAACAAATGCAAGAATAGGCAAGGGCATTGGCAAGTCAGAACAATGACTTTAATGGGGTCAGGAGGGAGTGAGAGCTAACAATACGGAGGTAACACCAGGGGACACTGGTCTCTATCTGCTGAGTGGAGCGCCACGTGTGTGCACAGGTGTGAACTCTGAGCTGTCCACAGAGACCTGAAGCGCCGCTGTCTGCACATTAAGTTCCAATAGGACATTTGACAAAGGCCTGTTCCATTGCGCTACATCAAAAAGACACTTGAGGCTGTGTGTATTAGGCTTCAGGGGAGTTTTAGAATAACAAACCCAGGGAATATAACTACCACGGTAAACCAGATGCTGGCTAATCATCCTTGATTACCTTTACAAAACAAGCTTTACAGACCACTTTGGGAATAGAGAAAGCAGAGCATTAGATGGCATTAGGGAATTAACTGGGTTAGGCATAGTATCTAGTTTTTAGAGTGTTTCCACCATGTACATGTCTATATGCTGGCCCTCTTATCCACTAACCCCATGGTTATGGACTCAACCAACTCAATATAGGAAAAAATGTCTAAAAGATCTGCATCTGTATTAAACAAAGGTGCACAGATATTCTTCCGGTGTTTGTTGCCCAAACAGGACAGTGCAGCAGCTATGACCACACTGCATTCACCCTGCCTCAGGATAACCAGTGATGTGCAGGCATTTGAAGTAGGATGTGCACAGTTCTGTCATGGGTTGTACATAAGAGACTTAAGCAACCTCCAACTGTGGTACCCATGATGGAGGGGAGATGTTCCTGAAATCAGTTCCATGAAGATACCAAATGGTGACTCTCTGTAAGTGAGTGACTTCATTGGGGTTTCTATTGTTGCAATGAAACACCATGATCAGAAGCAAGTTGAAGAGGAAAGTGTTTATTTGGCTCACACTCGTAGATCATAGTCCATTGTTGAAGGAAGTCAGAATAAGAACTCAAGCAGGGCAGGAACTTGGAGGCAGGAGCTGATGCAGAGTCCATGGAGGTTGCCACTTACTGGCTTGCTCAGCCTGCTTTCTTATAGAAGAGCCCAGGACCACCAGCCCAGGAATGGCACCACTCACCATGGGCTGGGCCCTTCCCCATAAATCACTAATTAAGAAAATTCCCTACAGGTGAATCTTAAGAAAACAAGGAGGTTCTCTCCTTTCAAATGACTCTAGCTTGTGTCAAGTTGACATAAAACTAGCCAGAGAACAGTGTGTGTGTGTGCGTGCGTGCGTGCGTGCGTGCGTGCGTGCGTGCGCGCGTGCGCGCGCGTGCGCACTGGGTGATGATGCTGTCCTCTAGGCATGACAGACAACACTATTGACTATTTCTGCCTTGAAATCAAAGCTTCAGTGATTGCCCACACAATGATCTCTGAAGGCTGAGCCTCCTAACATTGCTTTGTGGCAGTGAGACTTGAACCCTGCCCACTCCCTAAAGATGTACCAGTAGTTAACAATTGCTATTAGGGGACACCTGTTAAATTGTACATGCTCTTTTGACTTCAATTAAACCCATGGGTTCACCAAGGTAGACTTGGGTGGAATCATTTGGTCTGTCATCATGGTCTTAACTGAGATGAATAGACATTTTGTTCATGCCTCCCTCAGGAAATGTTAACACAAATGTAAATATATGTGTACCCATGTGTTTCTGAGTATGAAATGAGTCTACCCTGGATAGTAACAGGCACAAAAATAGTCCTAGCTGCCCACCATGGGTTGAGTGCAGAGAGGCCTGCATCCCATGATCAAGGGCACATGTCCATAGACCTAAAGGCATGCCACTGGTCCCACTGCCTCTCCTCTGCATCTTCTTCTTTTGGTTTTTTAAGACAGGGTTTTCTGTGTAGCTCTGGCTATCCTGGAACTTTCTCTGTAGACCAGGTTGGCCTGGGACTCACAGGGATACACCTGCCTCTACCTCCCAAGTGCTGGAACTAAAGTCATGTGCTACCACGCCCCGCCAAGCCCCACTTCTTAAAAGTTCCTCCCTCACAGCATTGAAGTGGGAGCAAGACTCTACACACAAACCTCTAGGCAACAGTCCAGATCCAAACTATCAGCTTCAGACTCCTCCTGGCCACATGACCTTTCTCCAGGTATCCACACCTCACACCATAACCTCCAGCATGCCAGCATGAGCAGCCAGCACACAACCAAAAAACCGGCTATATCAGAAAGAGTGCTGCTGTGCCCATACCTGGGAAGTGGCACAGGAGGGCCCCTTATCCCTTGCCAACAGCACCTACTTGACTACCCTCCCCCAGCCTGCTGCCCTCTCCTCATTCTTCCAAGCTGGTCTTCTACCCTGCTCAGCCCTGTTCTTTGCTCAGCAGACATACAGCCTGAAGAGGCAGAAGCCTGGCACCCCATGACATGCTGGCCTGATTGCTTCTGTTCCTTGAGCTGAGGCCAGAGTTGAAGCTCTCCAGGTTTCCTATTGGCAGCTAAACTGCCACCGGTCCCTGAACCACAGGATCCTATTGGTCCCCTCAGATCCAATCATGTCCCTCCATGAAACTGCTTCCCAAAGGCTTTTGCTTAGCTCGGAGTCTGTTCACTGGGAAGGGAGCACTGGCTAGCATTCAGGATTCCTGGTTCCATTTCAGAACTAGCTGGGCCTTTGGCAGGCTCCTTACCTATCCCTGGCCTCTTCAAAGTTCTGTGTCTGTGCCTGGGGATGAGAAGGAGCAGGGACGTCAACACTCCCAGCAGCAAGGTCAAGCCCACTGCACACTTTCTTAGGGCTTTACACTGTTTGAATGAACTGCCAATATTTACATGTTAGGAGCTTCCAGATGAAATTCCAGATCCCAGGCTTCTGAAGAAAACCCAGGCAATCATGCTCAGCCTCCATGGCCCAGGAAACAACAAAGCTAGCCGCTTCCCACCAGCCCAGCATCTCTCTGCTTTCAGGCCAAGAGCCCCCCCCAAAGGTCTGCTGGCCCCCAGGCGGGTATTGAGCCATAGCTGGACCCCATCCCAGCCGGGTAGGCCTTTACCTCTGCTTCCTATTAACTCTCACGCACCCAACAGCATCCAGAAAGAGTGGCCCACAGCCATGTTGGAGAATGAGTGGAGGAGGCAAGAGGATCGGGCTGAAAGCAAACCAGAGACCCATTCCCAGCTCAGTGGCTCTCCAAGCATGAGCAGGGCAGTCGGTCCCTGTGCTCAGCTTCCCATACTCCACCACCTACATCCCAGAGAATCTGACTCTCTGGCCCCTGGACTGAATGCTGTAAAGACGCCCAGGCCAGGAGCCAGAGAAGAACCGGCGGTCTGCCAGCTGTGCACCAGCCCTGCTCTGCCCAATGGGCCCAGTGCCCTGTAATAGTTCCAGAGCCTCCATCTGGACAACAGGGGCATGTTTGCTTGTACAGTGTAGTTGGGCATTCAGGAGGATGGCATACCGGGCTGGGAAGTACCAGGGCAAAAGGCCAAGTGGGTCGTCAGCACATTTCTGTGCTTCATTGGCCTTGGGACATCAGGTAGTTCCCTTAACCTCCCTGGGCCTCAGTCACTCATTTATAAGATAGGTATAATGATGGCAAACACCTGAGGATGTCTCAAGAAATAAATAGCTCCATATACAGCCAACATTGAATCCAGCACCGACACATAATCCACCCACTTGCCATTGATAATGGAATGTCACCAGGTAGGAAGGACTGGAGGCTGGGCATTCACATACAGCTGGCAAATGTGTATTATCGGCAGATACAGTGTGAAAGGCAGGCAGGGAGCAACACTTAGCTGGGAGGGGAGCACAGCATAATGAGGGGCAGGCATGGAGGAGCACTCAGCTGCACATCTGGAGGCAGCTGGAATGACAAACACATGGGTGGGGCAGGAAGTGATCAGCTAAACACCCCAACCCATCCCCAGTAGGCCTGGCCCTTGGTTGTTTGGCAGGAGGGACAAGCTTCTGACCAGCAGAAAAGACAGCTCTGTTCAAACAAAAGCACAGACCCATCCTCCTTACACTCCCAGAGCACAGCAATCCCCCTGCAGGGAAGGCAGGGACCACACCACACAGCACAGCTCTGCAGCCACTCTGAGCTGGCCCACATTGCATCAGTTGCTCTAACAGGACTTCCTACATCTTCCAGAAGCAGGACTGAGGCTCAGAGAGGGTGAGTCCTTGCCTACAGTCATACAGAGAGGAGGAGCAGGAGCTGGAATCCGCTTTCTGAGAGTCAAACTAGGCTCTTTCCCAGTGTGCTTCAGCACCAAGAGGGCCCTACAGAGTCCTGCAAAGCCCTGATGCCTTCCAGTGGCAGATGAAGGATAGTAGGAGGACCACTGTAAATTCCTTTTATGGAACAGCCAAGTGATAAGCCTGAAGTTATATAGTAAGGAAGATCTGAGTCATCCAAACCAGGATCCTCCCACCAGGCCAAGCACTAAGAGCAACAGTACATCCTCTGCCCTTGTGGAGATGCTAGGGAAATGTCTTTGTTGTGGGGAACAAATAAAATGGAGACCCTGAAGCCCCTGCCACAGGGCCCTCAGGGGTAGAGGATCTACTCTCCTCAGGTCAGTGGGCCTGGGTCAGCCTCCTGACAGAGCTGGATATGGACAGCATCAAAAGCAGCAGTGTCTATGGTGCTGCACCCACACACAAGGACCACTACGCACTCTTCATCTTTGGGTTAGGATAGGCGGAAGCAAACCAACTGAGGATAAGAAACCATGGGGAACAGAGATGAGTCAATGTGAGTCAAAGACAAGGCTATGGGGAACAGGGACAAGACAAGAGAGCAGAGATAAAGCCATGGGGTTCGAAGACAAGACCAAGCAAAGAAAAGATAAGACCATGGTGATCAGACCAGACAGAGAAGAAATGAGGTCATGTCGAGTGAAGAAGGGACCATGTAGGGCAGAGGTGACATCCATGAAGAATACCAGAAGCACTAGCAGTGTTGTGGCTTGGGAGAGTGGCAGAGAGGCAACCTCACAGCTCTGGAGGTAGCATGTGGCCAGTAAAACCCAGTAGTGAGGTCCTGAGCATCCTAGATCATCAGGAATCCACACCTCAATGGGCAGAAGTTGTGAAAGCAGCTGGGACAAGATGTGGTGTCCTGGCATGATTTAGATGATTATTCATAACTGTAAATATATTAAAAGCCACTGAACTATGTCTTCAAATGCAGAGGACTTTATGGTTATAAATACGATCTCAGTAAATCTGCTTTTAAAGAAAGACATTAAAGAAACGGAAAATTAAGGGAAACCAGATTCCTGTGGAGTGACAGCCCCCAGAGACACCACGAGGGCATCCAAGCTTATGGAGATGGCAGAATATTAGAGAAACTTTGATCCATGGTCTTGTCCCTCCCGGCATGGTGGTGCACATCCGTGCTGGATAGTTTGTACTGTCAACCTGACATAACCTAGAGTCACCTATGAAGAGGGAGTTTCGATTGATCAGACTGACCTGAGGCCATGTCTGAGAGAGGTTGTCTTGACTGATGATTGATGTGGGATGGCCCAATCCACCATGGGCAGCACCATCCCTAGGCAGGCGGGGCTGGTCTACATAAGAAAACTACCTGCAAGTGTGTCTGAGATTGAGCCAAGAGGCAGTGTTCCTCCACGGCTCTGCTTCAGCTCCTGCCCCAGCTTCCCTCAGTGATGGAATGTGACCTGGAAGTGTGAGCCAAATAAACCCTTTCCTCCCGAGTTGCTTTTGACCATGGTGTTTATCATAGCTACAGAAAGCAAACAGGACAAAGCCTATAACTCCAGAACTTGGGAAACTGAGGCAGAAGGACGACAAGTTTGGAGCCAGATTAGGTAACAAAGGGAAAATCTGTCTCAAAACAAAACTAACCAATTAAAGAAACCCACCAAAGGTCCAGCCTTGGCTTCAGACCCTCACTATGGTGACAACTATAAAATGTAACCAGTGCTTATAGGGAGGATAGGGCCTAGGAAACCCATCTGAGCTACATACGAGTCCTCCACGGGAACTAAAGTCCACTCCTCTCACAGCCACCATCTCTGCATGACCTTCATAAAAGCCCCTTGACCTGGGATGACAGCTTCCCACTCCATAAATGGGATATACCCCATCATGTCTCCCAGAGCTGTCACTCCATACTTCTAACCCAGAGTAACAGGCCCAAATCTAACTGCCAACCACTGGCAGTAACACCATAGCTGAAATGGAGGGTTAGCAGCAACCACAGTCTGTCCAGTGGGAAGGGCTGCCTCTCTTTGCCCGCACAGTTGCTGGCCTATGGTATGTGAGCCCAGCATGATGATACCAGCCTATCACTCAACAACACCAAGCAGAAGCGCATTTTCCTGGAGGCCTTCTCATGTCTAATGATCACTAGCATGCTCTGTAGACCAATGAGGGCCAAGATGGCAGGTCTGTAAAACAGAGGCAAGGCACCACTGCTCAGTTGTCCCTAAGAAGCCTAAGAGCACTGGATCCAGGAGGCCCCAGCACAGCCCCCAAACAGGGGGTGTTCTAGTCCCACATATGAGCCAAACTGGCCTCTGCACAGCCACTGTATGCTCTAAATCATCTCTACATTAAAGTCAGGCATTACTATGCTGTGTGAACAGCTGTGACACTGTTGTTTAGGGCATAAGGACCAAACTACATGGTCCATACAGTTCCAATTCTTGTCTCAAATATTTTGTAACCAATGCTGGCGGAAGCATAGATCATGACAAAGCTCTGACAGGAAGGTTAGCACACTCACTACAGCTGATGAGCTGCAGACAGGGCCTTGCTGAAGACAGCAGAGGCTGTGGAAGCTGGGGAAACCCCAAGCTGCTCCCAGCACCTCCACTCCAGCAGCCCTGGCACTTCCTATGTCCAGGCCTTATGAGCTGGCAATCAGGGCAATGGAATCAGCAGAGACGCAAGTTCCAGCAGGGGACAACTTATGATGTTGTGACTTTATCATCTTTGTGACTCCTGAGACAACTCACAGGTTTAAAGCCCCTGTGGGCTAAGACAGGCTGATGCTTTTTTGATAAGTGGATTGCCAAGACTAGATTGCCAAGACTAGCACATGCCCAGCTGTACTCTACCACTAAGCTACATCCCATGCTCTTCTGCTGTAGGCTTTTCCTTTTCAGACAGGATCTCAATATATTGATTGAGATCAATTGCTCTGGCTGGCCCTGATCTTACAGTCCCACTGTCCTAGCTTCCCAAGTAACAGATTATAGCTACACCCCACCCCACCCTAAGCATGGGCATGGTGTCCTGGTTTTGGCTCCTTCCCTGTACCCTCATATCAGCAGAGAATCTTCTCTTAACCAAGTTTCATTCCTAATGCTGCAGGAACTTACTGACACTCCCCTTGCCTAGAGCCTCTCCTCTCACCCCTCCATTGGCCACAACACTAAGCACAGACACTCCCCAACTCCAGCCTCCCTGACCCACAAGAGAAGTCAGAGCCCCTCAAATGGGCACAGGGCACTGCCTCCCCTCACTGAGGCAGTCACATCTGTGACTATGAGCCTCTGACAGCAACCCAGGCCACCCAGTACTCCCCGACAGCAGAGACTGGGATTTTGCTCAGTACTTTTTGCTCAGCATCTGCCTCAGTGAAGGTGACCATGTCTCAGAAGCAGGTCACAGGACAGAGCAATGCAGACTTCAAGATGACCCTGACTCTGCCCCTTCCTGTCACCATATCCACAGGCCAGAAAGAGCTAGAGCTCTCTGGAATCCTCTTGAGCTTTGGTGGGGATAAAAGGGCTTAATAATCCCTGAGTTCATATGCTAGTGCCCAGAGGATGGTGCCTGTGACACCATCTGTACTTGAGTTCCCTTATGGACACTTGCCCTGTGGAAGGGACCCCTTCCTGCCTGACTTTTTTCTTTTTTTAAAGCCTCTTCAAGGCCAAGGCCACCTCCTGCTGTTTCTGCCAGTTTCCAATGCTATGCCAGCCCAGCAGAAACAGCACCCTCCTAAAGCCTTTGAGTGACAGCAGAGACAGCCATCAGAGCCCCTCGCCATAGCCCAGGCAAGCATGTGGCTTCCATTTAGTCCACATCTGGACGTGCTCAGAGGCAGGGACAGCCCAGCCGAGGCAGTGGGGATCCCTGGTACAATTCTGACTCCCAGGCAGGACCCCCGCCCCAGTTGGGCCCGACGATGGATGGAAACAACCTTACCCAGGCCCCAGGGCTGCCATGGCAACAGGGCTGGGGTCATTTCCGGCTTGCCTCTCAATGAGCCCAGGAGGTTAAGAAGGGCAAAACCGTCTCTTGCAGCTTCTCTCCCCCCCCCCCCCCCGCCCATGGCCCCAAACTCCCCTCCAGAGCAGCCTGGAGACCCTACATTTCAGACTCCACTTTCCTCAGATGCTTGGCAGGCCACCAGAGCCCCACCCACAAGGCCTGCTGTCACAACCCTCCCCAGCTGCATGCCCCCCTCCCCCGCACCTTTATCTGCTTAATGCACTCCTCTCTGTTAGGCCCCCAAGGGGATGGCTGAGCCTGCCTTGTTCTCTAGCACTGCCCCTGACAGAGATGGCCCCACAAATGCCTGTTGAGAGCTGTGGCTGAAGGGCAGATGGGAGTAAAATCAGTAACATCTCCTAATGCTGAGGGGACATTCAGCTCCATGCTGACCACAGCCACAGATGAGCTCACTGTAGCCTCAAAACAACCCTGAAACAGGCCTTCAACACTGTCTGCAGATGGGAAAACTGAGGCATAATGGGCCAAGCCATTCTCCCACGGTGAGCTCAATCAAAGACTGCGAATCTGGTCAGGCCCAGACTTCTATATCCTGTTTTAACCCTACTCCTCCCCGGCTGAAGCCATTGCACCAGCTTGGCCCTGCTGTTTATAATCTTCTGGGCCTTTTGCATGAGCTGGGCCCCTGCTAGGATGGCCCTGTAGTAGATGAGGGTACTCTAGGCCTAGTCTCCAGCAGCTTTCATCCATGCCATAGTCCAAACACAGCTGAGAAGGCCAGGCAAGATCCACCAGATGAGCAAAGCTGCTCCCAGATCCCACAGAGTCACCCGAGTCACCAAGGAAGCCTGGGCTGTTCCACACAGAGACTGCAGGCCAAGGGCACTGAGCCCTCCCACACACGTGCACTTCATTAGACATTCCCTGCCCCCTGCATTTCCAGGCTCAAGGCTGAGAACAACCTGGGCCCTTGTCCCAGTCAGTTACAGGCTGCCTCTACAGCCACACCTCACTAGCAGGCTGGGAGCAGGGAGCCACAGAAAGGAAAGCAGGCTGGAAACAGAGGTACTGGTGGTATGAGGACCACAGGTTGAAGGCGCCTCATAGCCCCTTGCTGCTCTTGCTGCCCATATACAGGCCCAAACATACCCATGCCCAGCAAATGGCCTCACAGATAGGCAGAAACAGGCGGGGGGAAAAGCCCACTCATAGTCACAAAGCTTGGAGCAGCAGGATAGGAATGCTGTCACAAGGTGACTAAATATCTCAGAGCCCCTCAATCCACTGCCTGAAGCCTTCTCAAAGCTCCTCCCCCCTGCTACATCCATCCCTCAGATTCTGGCCCAGAGCCACACGGGGCCACTCCTGCCTTCTTGGGGCCATTGGGGGCTGTTCACAAACACTATAGGACTAAACAGGACACAGGCCACTGGCCGTGAGGGAAAACTAGAAACCACACAATTTCTCAGGCACCATTGTAAAGGAAAGGGGGAGAAAACAGAGTTGGTGGGTTGGAGGGAGATAGGACTCAACTGTTCTAGGAAGACTTCCTGGGGGAAGTGCTCACTGGGCTGGGAACAGCAGGGAGATCAGATTCTCAGGGAGACAATAAGTCAATAGGAGTGAGGAAGAATGAGAAAGAGAGGATGTAGATAGTGGTCTCCCACCGGTTCCATCCATCATCCAACATTTATAGAGCACCAACTATGTATGGGTGGTACCTGAGCCCTTGGGCTCAGCACCAAATCTGACTGGTATAATGCTAAACATCAGAAAACAATAAGCAAGGACCCACACAATTATCAGCTTTAGCTGAGAGAGGTTAAAGCTACAAGGAGGCAGGCAGGTGGCAGAGAAGGCACCCCAAGGAAGTATCCTGTCATAGAGCAAAGCATCCAGACACTCGAAAGAGCATCTCAGACAGAAGCTGTGGCAAATGCAAAGGTCTCAGGGCCAGAGGCTGCCTGGCCAAGACTATGAGAGTGGGCCTGAGCTGACTGTGAGAGTGTAAGGGATCAGGAGAGGAAGGAAGGAGGTCACTGGGCAGCTGAGAACATGTGGACACTACAGGGACTTTAGCTTCTACTTTGTATAAGGTGTGAACCACTGTAGTAGTGCTGAGTGGCCTGGCATGTTGACCAGACTCCTGGATGGAAGGAGCAGCAGGGTTAGAGGCACAATAGAACATGTCTCCTCTGCCACCAGACCACAGCTGGGCCTCTGTAGGAGAAAATCCACAGACAGCTGACCTGATCTGGAGAGCCCTGCTAGGACATCATTGGACTATAGTAGGCAGAATGTAATCTGTGTCCTGTGCCCTCAGCAAGAGTCCACCAGGGGCCCTATACCTCCTAAAACAGGACCTCCCTGTACCCCTCTCCTTGGGCCTATGAGAGAGCAGCTGCTGAGAATTCCCCTGACCAATGCCATTCCATCTTAGACCTGCAAGAAAGCACCATGGGACCCTCCACCAACCCATACCACTTGGTCTCAGGCCTGAGAGGTGGCGGCTGTGAGGAACCTGTAGGCAGTGACAGTTTCTTCCAGGCTCAGTGGCCCTGCAGGGACACAGGAAAGGACTTACCATCAGGACCACCTCTGGGGACAGAATGTACTGAGTTGGGGTCTGAGTCCTCTTCTGCCTGGGACCGAGGTCGCCACTGTGGATGCTGGGGTATTTCTTTAGGCACCTCTGGGGAGGGTGAGACCTGGGCTCTGTCAGGCGGCAGTGTGGATTGGGTGGAGTGACTGCTGGACTTCACTGGGTCCTCGGGAGAGCTGTCTGTGGCCAGGGATGGAATGAGACCAGCCGGGCCTGACCTAGGCAGGAGTGCAGCACCCTCCTGCCCAGCAATGGGAGGAGTGGCCTGGGCATCAGGAATAAGGTTCTCCTCTGGTCCTGCCTTGGCTTCAGCTTGCTTCTCCTGGACAGGGGGGTCAGGTAGAGCTGGGGATGTTGTAGGCAAGCTGTCCAGCCTCCCAGGGTCACCTGCTGCTGGTGGCTCAGTGACCACCATCTCCTCCACTTCGTCTTCCTCCTCCTCCTCATCATCATCATTGTCCTGTGTCACTCTCCTGGCTTTGGCCTGCATGGGTGCTGGGGGACCCAGGGCAGCAGCTGCTGTGGGTCTGGGAAGGGCAGCTGGCCAGGGAGTTGCTCGAATAGAAGACGGTGGCAGATTCCCACCTTCTAGTGCAGCTGGGGGACCCTCTGCACCTGCCTGGACCTCATTCACTGTGGCCATGGTGGTTTCTGCCTCAGCCACCTCCTGGTCATAGCTGTAGGGGTCTTCGTACTGTCGCTCAGAGTCACTCTCCTCTGCATCTGAGAAGTTCCCATGGCAACCTGGGAGCTGGTAGCAAATAAGCTCACCGCCAGCATCAGGACAGTGGCAGGCCCGGCAGGGTGAGAGGTGGAAGGTATGGCCAGCTGCATACTTCCGGCCAGAGTGGACACAGCCCACCTGGCCACACTGAGGACAGCTGTCAGCTACCACCACAGCCTCAATGCAGTTGGGTGGCAGCTCAGGGCACAGCATAAACTGACAGCTAATCTTGCCACCACCTGGTGGGCAGGAGCACTCGGTGCTACCGAAGTCCACAAAGTAGGACTGGCCGGCTGGCACACGGCCATCCACAAAACCTCCCTGGACGCAGTCGTAGTACTGGTAGCCCTCACAGGCACAGCCCTGCTGTACACAGGTGGCGCAGCAGGCTCCAGGTTCCAGCGCCTCTTCTATGCAGTTCTCCAGTGGTGGACACTCTGCACCTGTGCAGTCCTGCCACGGGACTGCCGTGCCTGGGCTTACAGTCAGGGTCGTGACCAAGACTAACGTCAGCCATGCTCCTGCAGACTCCTGGAGCAGTATCATGTCTCGAGAGGCCCTGGAAGGATGGAAAGGAAACCTGTCACACCCAGGACTCACAGAGAGATGAGGTGCACACTCCAGCATGTGCACACACAATACACAGCCAGCTTTACCTGCAGGCATGGCCCTCTACCCACACCCATGCATCCTTCAGGCCTGTTTCCTCTCACACACAGCCACATGCAGGGAAGATACAGGCACATGAGCATGTGTCACTCAGGTGACACAGATGCTGACATAAGTCAGCAGTGTGGCCCCACATCTGCTTGCTCAAGATTACTTGAGCCCAATGTGCCATCTAGCCCACAGTCACACACACATATACTAAGGTAAAGGCAAGCAAGTATACATGAGTACATGTTCACTCAGTCCAACACTGTGGCTTCACCCTGCCCAGTCACCCAGACACACCCATCGGTCATCCTGCACACGTACTCCCATGCCCATGTCTGCATATGGCCACCAGAACAGTTTTCCTCCTCCAAACATTTGGCTGGGTTCCCAGTAATGGCTACAAGCCAGGGGGTGTGGTGAGGGTCACAGGGCAGGAACAGGCCCCCTCCAGGCTTTGGCACAGCCATCTAACCCTGTGTATTCCAACCCTGTGTATACTGTATCCTCGGCTCTCAAACTCCAGAGCTCAAGACCATCTATCCCATGAGACCCTGGAACTTCAAGGTCAACCTGGAACATTCCTGCCACCTCCTCACAGTACCTTGATGTCCTGGCCCTCTCCAAGATCAGCTCTCCCCTGCTCTGCTGCACGAAGCCACACCTCCCATCTGCCTTGTCTCATGCTCATATAAGCCATCTCCTCATCATGCCTCCCTGTCTTTTCCTGGGATGCCACAGTGATCCAGGAGCCACCTCCACACTGTCTGGCTTCCATCACCAGCAAGAAGAGGCCAGTACCTACATCATGCCCAACACTGGTGAAGTCCCCCCCTCCCCGATCAATCATAAGTGCTCCCAGGAGCCACCTCTTCCTGCTCCATGCTCACCTTCACAGCCACTCAAATGCCATCCTTCCACCAATCCTCACTCCTGCAAAAGTTTACAGATCCCCACAGGCACAGTGACTTGACATCAGGCCAGCCCCTTCACAGCAGACTCCCCTGAAGTCATGAACAGGGGCTCTCACAGCATCAGTTCTGATGGGACCTGTTTGGTGTGTGCGTGTGTATATGGCACATGTGCATGTGTGGGTATGGATGCATATGTTCCTGGGCAGCACATGTGTGCATATGTGTATATGTGTGAGTGGGCCTATGTGCACATGTGTGACATCAAAGAACAACCTAAGATTTCATCCTCAGAAACACTGTCCACCTCTTTTGAGACAGGGTTCCTCACTGGCCTGGATCTGGACAGTTAGGTTAGACTTGCTGGCCAATGAGCTCCAGGGTTTAACATGGGTTCTGGGGATTGATCCCAGGTCCTGGTGCCTGCCTCACTGGGCAAGCCCAGCCCTGTTTTATGTCTTTTAAAAAATACAATATAGTCCCTGATTCTCAGTATTTGTCGGTTTGTTTTAGGGGAAGATACTATTTATTTGTTTGCTTGTTTGTTTGTTTGTTTGAAGACAGGTCTCATGTAGTAGCAGCTGCCCTTGAATGCAAGAGACTCCTCCTTCCTTAGCCTCTCAACTCCTAGGAAAACAGGTCTATAACCACCACACCCAGTGCTCACTTTAAACATGAAGGAGATGGATGGTAACTTCTTAAAGGTCTGGGGTGACGAAGAGGAACAGAGAGAATGCTGAGCTTTCTGGAGAATGGACATGCTTGGGCTCCCCAGTTCCCACCCAGCCCCGGCAGGCTTTGTATGTCGGCATGGCCAGAGCCCTGGAGGCAGCAATGGAATAATGCAGGTGGCCACCACCAGCTGCGGCTACCAGCTGGTAGGAATCTGTGCTAGGTACATCCAGGGACTGGTGCCTTGTCAGCCAGTAAGATGGGCCAGCTGGCTGGCCTCCTGGAGCTGATGGCCCAGGAGTAAGTGGTACATGCCCACCTGTTCCAGGCACTTGCGGCTCTGTAAAACAGTAAATAAAGAGAGAAACTGGGAAGGGTCAGGTTGGGAAGCCTGCTATCCTGGGAACTCTGGAAAGGCGTCTTACAGGAGGTGATATGTGACTGAGACTATATGTCTTGAGGCAGGAGCCAGGGGATACAGAGAGGAACTCAGATGGAAGGGATGATGGGGGACTGGCAACAGGAAAGCAAGCAAAAGAGTAGAGAAAGCAGGGCAGGGTTCTGCCAAGTGAGAGATGTGTGGTATGCCTGGCAGCCCAGGGGCCTGACAACGACCTTGTGGATGTGCTGTGTTGAGAGCAGAACCAGGACAGAGAGGACAGGAAGTGTGTGGTGGCCCAAGAGAACCAGGAGGATGGGGTGGGCTTGCTGAGAAGATCAAGTCCATGGAGTGTGTAGACAGGCAGAATCTGGTCAGGCAGGGAAAGGAGGGAAGGTTCTGGAAGCCTAGAAGAGGAGGGCCATGGATGTACTGGGGGATGTGAAGTCCTATTTAGACTAGGAAGGGTTTGGGAAGCCAGGAACCACACCATAAAAATAACATTGTTGGTGGTGCACGCCTTTAATCCCAGCACTCAGGAGGCAGAAGCAGGCAGATCTCTGTAAGTTCGAGACCAGCCTGGTCTACGGGGGCTAGTCCCAGGACAGGATCCAAAGCAATACAGAGAAACCCTGTCCCAAAAAAAGCAAAAACAAACAAAAACAAAAATAAAACAAACAAAAAAAGAAATGACATTGGAAGAGGGAGCCTGTGTCCATGCTAGGTATAGAATATGAGGAATCTTTAGAGCCCTGGGCGCTCACTCCAATGGACTAAGCCCTTATCTGCTCTGGGACATCTGAGCTCTGAGATTGCATTATTTATTGCAAAAACCCATTTCTAGTGTGGTGTGGCTCAGCCCTAGCACACACCTCTAATCCAAGAGCTTTCTGTTTGAATATTGTAAATAGAATAACAAAGTCAACCATAGGTCAAGAGGCAGAGCAAGTGAATTATTCAGTGATTATTAAGAAAAAGTAATAATCAGAAGTTATTTAAGAAAAAACATGCATAGTAAGAGGGAGTCAGGAGGTCAGCTATAGAGACACACAGGAAGTAGAAGGGAGGGGCACTCAGCTGGAGAAGTACAGTTTGAGATGGCTTTCGGGGGCATAGGTGAGAAGGAAGGGAGCTGGGGCTTTCTCTGAGCGAACAGGCTTTCACCCCAGCATCTCGCTCCAGAGTCTGTATTGGTAGGATTGAAGGACTGAGATTTTGTTAAAAACAACACTCACCCCTCCAGAAGGGGGAGTGGGAAGGGGAAGATCCAAGCAGCCTCCAGTGAACCCCACAGGCCTTCAGGGGCCTTTGCAAGCCTTTCCTATTGTCTCTTAACATGAACAGATGAAGTAACCCAGAGTAAGGTCTCAACCACGCCTAGCCAGGGTCTCCTGCCCTCCAGAGGTGAGGTGCAGATAGGACATATGCTAGAGCAGCATCATGTGAGGACAACTCCATCTAGTATGTTCTAAAGCCATCACACTACGGGGCACCACAGCAGCTGACACACACTCCATACCCAGGGAGCACTGGGCTGGCCTGCAGGTGGTTGGTGGGGTCACTGTGGGAGTTGCTGTCCGGCTGTCCATCCCCAGGCTGGACTCTGCTGTAGCCCCATCTTGGTTCTCTAGCTTCCTGTCCAGTCAAAGGGAGAGACAGAGAAGTTGGGGTGTCTACTCCTCACTTGTTTCGCTCCTTCCCTCTGGGATACTGTGGGAGTTCTCCTTTCTGCATGGCCACAATTCCTGTTCCCCCACTACCCCTCCTCCTGTCATAGTCATTGTTGGCTCCCCGTGGCTGCCCCTTGTCATTCAGACCCAGGTGGACACAGCTCCCTCTCTTCCCTGCTTGTAGCCATGGAGGCACACTTCTTGATGGACCCTACAGTATGGAAAACAGGGACCAGTGTACCTTCAAAATGGAACCCTAGGTGGGAAGGGTAGGGAAGAGAACAGGAACACAATCACAGAGGCAGCCATGTGCAAAGCAAGCATTATCCTGAGACTGGAGGACACATGCTCAGGGAGCTGGGGGCTTGGCCAGCTGTGCTTGCTTCCCAAGCACGAGGACCTGAGTTTGAACCCCAGAACCCATTTAGGAATCTGGGTGTAGCCACACATGCCTGGAATCCCAGCTCTGGGGAAGAGAAGACAGGAAGATCCCTGGGGCCTGCTGGCCAGTCATTCCAGCTGAATCACTGAGCTCCAGGTTCAGTGAGAGACTGTCTCAAAAAGCAAAGTGGAAAGGGAGAAAGAGGAAGACG
Organism: Cricetiscus sungorus; assembly: GCA_030556225.1. Lineage (NCBI taxonomy): Eukaryota > Metazoa > Chordata > Mammalia > Rodentia > Cricetidae > Cricetiscus > Cricetiscus sungorus. The sequence continues at coordinate 4,777,142 of JANBXA010000735.1, read as the reverse complement.
CTCATCACTGACTTCCGGCATTCATACACATGCACACTTGCAAATGTACACACACACACACACACACACACACACACACACACACACACACACTCACACACACAGACACACACACACACACACTCACACACACACACACACACACACACACACACACACACACACACACGCACACACAAAATTTTTAATTTCTAGAAAACCTATGCCTTGACTTCACACAGACAGGGCCTTAGGGGTAGAGGCTCACTCAGCAAAGTTCTCTCTTCAAGGGAACCCATTGAACATCCCCTCCCAACTCCTCACTCAGGCCCCTAGATGAGCATGATGCCCGAAAGGGACAGGTCTCTGTCATACCAACCACAATCTTCCAGTGAAGTGATTGACAAGTTAACCTTCACACTGTTGCAGGACTCTGAGCTGGGAAAGGCATTGGAAGGTCAGAGAGGCCCCAGGAAGACATTCGATTGTTATCATAGTGAAAGTGGTATATACCGAGATGAGAGCAATGATCATCCTATCACAATCCCCAGCAATCCTCCTTGTCCTCTGGGAAATCATTCCTGGATCCCTAGAGATGCCTGAGATCATAAACATCTCCAAATCCTGCAAATCCTGATTTTAGATCAAGGTGCCCACAGCAACCAAACTAACCCCTTCCCATCCAAGGCGCACTTCCTACCTCTGGTATACTGATTACCACCAGCAGCACTTCCCTGCTTTGGGGCTATGATTAAGTGGCATGGGACCACTTAAAGACAAGCTCCATATCAGTGCCACAGCCTACTAAGTGACTGTCAGGAGGGTAGTAAACACAGCATGGAACCACTGGACAGAGCAGCTCAAGTCCCAGGCAGGAGGGCACTATGTCATCACTTGGCCCAGAATGCACACCATTTCAACCCTGTAATGTTGATTCCTGAGATTTTCTACTTGATATTGGCTGTAGATAATTACAAGGGAGTGTGTCTGCATGTGCTACACATTAAGATGAGTCCCTTGTTTCTCCAGCTCTCTGACAACTTCTGATTCTGAGCCAGGAAATAAAAACCCAGGACATGCAGTCACACTGGAATTCCAGAACAGCGATGAACACTGGTTTAGCAGGAGTACACCCCATGCAATACTCAGGACATATTCACTTGCTGAGTTTCTGAAATCCTGTTGTAACTGGCAGCCTGCACTGGATGGACAGCTCTGGAGGAAAGCCTCAGCCTAGCACTGTATGCCTTAAAACTTCTTAAACATTTGGAAAGAAGCTCCTTTAAATGATAGGCAGCTACAGAAAACCCTGGGGCTTGCAAACAGTTGAGCTGACAGCAGGGAAATAAACACACGAGCCCTTCTCACTGGCTAGTCAGAACATGAGTCCCACCTGGTCAGGGTGCTGGCCTCAAGCCTGCCAGACTCATCCCCATAGCTAACCAGAGGACAGCACAAACCAGTAGTCAGTCCATCTGTAGATTGTTCTACCCATGGGACCTTGAGTTACGGTGCCAGGCTGAACACACTGGCCTGGACTGACTCAGCCTCACTAGCTCTCTCTGGGAGATCTGAGAGCTCCTGGTTTTGGTTCTACAAGGACGTGAGCTTCTCCTTTGTTTGAGACATAGTCTGGCCATGTAGCCTTGGGCTGCATCCTGAATGTCCAGCCTTGCCTTTTATCAGAATATGTGCACACACACACACACACACACACACACACACACACACACACACACACACACACTCACACAAACATACCACACACAAACAGACAAAGAAACACATACACACAAAGAATGCAAGCACACACAGAGACACACACATACAAACATACACACAGACCCACATATACAATGACACATAGAATACATGTACACATACAGACATACACACACACACAAAACATACAGAGGAGAGACACAGACACACACAGAGACACACTCACACACCCACTGACAACGGCTTGGTTATAAAATTGTCCAGAACCCACTCTTAATGCATAGATTATCCTGGGCTCACCCAATGCCCAGAAAGATAAAACCATATCTATTAAAACTAACCCCGCATGCCACACTCACCACTGCACGCCATCCACTGGCAGAGAGGCCAATAAAGACAACCTACTTATCCAGACAACAGAATGCCACCAGCCTCAGCAAGGACATTCTAGCATAGGCCACCACGTTAATGCCCTTTGAGGACATGATATCCAGTGACAAGATAGTCAAAATGGACACTCACTAAATAGTACACTTACACAGTCTGGGCATTGTGACAGAGAAGTTGACACACACTTGGTAAAAGAGGACAGAGGAGGCCGAAGAGGTAACATTCCAACTGAGACCCAACAAAAATATGTGCAGCCATCCAAAGGTCTGGGGAATGGGAATGGACAGAGGAAATGCATGTGAAAAGGTCCCAGAGTACGGACAGACAGCAACTGCACTCAGACAGAATGCAGAATGGTGGGTGCCAGGACACAGAAGGGAGGCCGGTATTGAATGGCCAGAAATTCTGTTCAGGATTAAAAAGTCTAGAGATGGAAACGGTGACAGCTGCACGACACTGTAGCTGCTCTTAATAACACTGAGCCACATACTGAAAAATAATACATTGTGTGTATATTTTACAAAAACCAAAACCACCTCACACACACAGTTCAAACCAAAGCTAAACGAGAGTGATCAAGTCACAGAGAAGGGACAGGGAAAACCTAACAGGAGACAAGTGCTAACCCTGAAACCTGCCCTTAGTAGTAAGCTTCCCGGCAGCCAGGGCCAAAAGGGAAATTAGAGGGTGACCCGGTGCTCCTCATCTGATAAGGGGAAGTCATTAGCTCACTGGGAAAATAAGCTTGTTCTTGGCAACAGCCCTTAGTCAGGGGCTCGGCAGCTGACCAGCTTCATACTCACTTGACTTGCTCAGAACAGACAATGCCGGATCCCAGGCTGCCAGTGTCCAGACATGTTTATTTTATTTAACTATAATTCACGGATGAGGAAACTGAGGCCCAGATGGGATAAGTGATCTGCCAAAGGACCCACAATCAGAAAGAGAAATAAAGAGATATGAACCCAGACCTAAACAGGGACAGGAGCACAAGTCCTTCAGTACAACAAACAACTCCTCACCCCACCCCATCAACCCTGTGCCAAGTACCAAGATGGGGCAGTAAATAAGACCAACTGATGTCCTCCCTCTTGGGCACACCTGTCATCCCAACACTTGGAAAACTATGATAAAAGATCACAAGTTCAAGGCCAGCCTGGGCTACATAGTGAGACTACTACCAAAGATAACCAGGAAAAAAAGTATGCATACTTCTGGGTGTGTGTGTGAGAGAGAGACAGAGAGAGAGAGAGAGAGAGAGAGAGACAGAGACAGAGACAGAGACAGAGACAGAGACAGAGACAGACAGAGAGACAGACAGAGACAGAGAGACAGACAGAGACAGAGACAGAGACAGAGAGACAGACAGAGAGGAAGAGACAGAGAGACACACACAACACACACACACACACACACACACACACACACAGAGATTTTTATGGAACCAATAACCTAATGTAGAAAAAAAAAAAAAAAACAGGGACTAAGTAAGGCAATCCAGGCATTGTGGCAGCAAATTGGAAAAAGAAAAAAGAGGAGGCCAGTGACATTTCAACAGAGACTTACCCAGCAAAAATATGTGCAGCATCCAAAGGTCTGGGGAGTGGCAATGGGCAGAGAAAATGCATATGCAAAGACCCTGGGGCACAAATCAGTCTGTCACAGTATGGGTATCATGAAAACCAGACAACAAGAAAGAAGGTGTAGTCATGGGACAAGGAAGAAAAGCAGAAGGGAAGGAGACCTTAATTACACAGGTCCAGTACACTGGGAGCTCAGCAGAGCACCGGGCATGCCCTGTTCTGAGAAAGCAGGAAATCTAGGAAAATCCAGACACCAAGTTGATGTGTCCAACCTCCAGCCTGCAGGCTGCATGGCTTCAGCAGATCTGTGAATGTGCTCACACAACTGTAGGTGACAATAGCAAAAGGCTGGACATCACTATTTAGAGAACCAGGCAGGAGGCAGAACTAGGAGCCATGCCTCCCCATAGCCAATCTCCTAGAAGGCCACAGTACCTTCCAGGCAGCCATGTCCTCTTGATTCGAAGGTGGTACTTCCCACGGGTATCCTCTCCTGCTCTGCTCTGCCCTGACATTGGAGAATGTTTTGTACATGTGCATTTCCTCAGTAAGATGTTTTACAATAGAAAATAAATCAAGTTGTTCAGAAAAAGGCAAGAAAAGAAAGAGAGCAGGGATCTGGGGAATAGACAGATGGGAAGGGACATGAAGCCATGTATGACTGCCAACCATCATTGAGTCTGGCTTCTACCTGAAGCTCTAATTCCTTTTTTCCCCCTGGACCAAGTCAGAACACAGCATGGCATGATTGCTGCAAATCAAGCCTGGCTATGCAGGGAAGGAATCAGCTGGGACTCAGAGAAGGGTCTGAGGTCTTCTGGGGCACAGATCTTGGTCAAGGGGCAGACCAGGAAATATGATCCAGGCTGAAGATAGTGGGTGAAAAGGGACTGAGAAATCACTCCAATTACCCTGGAAAGAGATGGAGGGAAATTCTGGATCCAAATGCAAGTCATGGATTTAAATCAGCCACCCAGAGCCAGGTATGATGATGGCACATGCCTGTGGTCCAGGCTACTTGAGAGCCTGAAGCAGGAGGAATGCTGGAACCAGGCATTTGGGGCCAGCTTGAGACATGACAAAAATAAGTCTTAAAAAACAAAAACAAACCAACAATACAAAACAATCTGAATGCCCTTAATTGGCCCCGTGTGGGATTTAGGGTGCTAGGCATCTCCCTGCTGGCTCTCCAGCCCCTGAACTTTCCTTCAATGGGGTGAGCTCATGAGAATGTTGGAGAAGCAAACTCTCATTGGAACAGCCAGGTTTCACCCTCCCATTTCCACTCCTCCCTAAGACAGAAAAGAATAAAATGCTGCCAAGTGTTGGGTGAGGGCTGACTCCTGGGTTCATAGGTATGAACTCAGCTAATCTCATAACCAGGGCAAGCAGGTGAAAAATTACACAGCTTAATGCCCAGCATTCTTAATTAACCTTGGAGAAAAGAAAATGTTGCTTTTGGCTGTGGGGTGCTCCATCTTCGCCTTCCTCAGTTACTAGCCTACAGAGCGGAAGCAATTCCAGGGTGGAGCAGTGAAAAGAGCTTGTCTGGGCCAAGGCTGATCTCAGCACCCCTACCTGGGTCTCCATCCAGCCTATGACTGTGTACACTTGACCTCCCTGAGCTAGCTCAAGGTCCAGTCTGCCTGGGCTGCCTCCAGGGATCCCCTCAGAGGGCTCTGCAAACCTCTGTAGGACATGAAGGGTGGATCTGACCATGCTGCACTCCCCTTTTCCAAGAACAGCCCCTGAATTACCTACTAGGACCACCACATGCAACTCACCACTTTAATTTCCCTTGCCACTGTGTTCAGTGATGGATACCAAGCCTGTGAGAGTCTACAGGGCCCTGCTCAGGGGAGACAGTGGAGAATGGCCTCTCCGTGTGAGCCTGTAGGAGGCATCAAGGATCCCTGAAGTCATTTTGTCCTCCAAAGAGAATAAAGACACTGGAGCCAGTTCTGCTCAGAGGAAGCAAGGGAGGGAGGGAGGGGACAGGGAAGGGGGAGGGGAAAAGGGAGGGAGGAAAGGAGGGAGAGGGAAGAGGCAAGGGAAGGAGGGAGGATGGAAGGAGGAGAAAAGAGAAAGGCACAGCCACAGCTGCTGGGCACCTGTACTAGCTATACTTGAAGCTGACTGAGAGAAGCCAAACTTGTAATGAGCTAACCCACGCTAACTCAGACCAGGCTGTCCCTGGCACCCAAGTCTTAACAGATATATAGCTATATTCTATGGAGACAGGGACTTGTGCCTGACCTCCCAGCTGAAATGAAAAACTACAAGGATCACTTTGCAAGTGCTTATCCTTCTTCCCCATCCATTTCTCCCAAGCTGTCTGCCTCTAGAGCCCTCCCCAGAACCAATTCCCACCAAACTAGAAGGTTCTTCCTGGTTGCCAAATTCTCCTGTCATTACCCTAACTTGAGATAATATTCCCTCTGAAACTGCAGCCTCTAATCCCATCCCATGCTTAAGGTCAAGCCCAAAGGTTTAGGAAATGGATAAAAGGGGAGTATCAGATTGGTAGTAGGTAGATGGATGCATGGATGAGTGACTGGATGGAGGGATCGATGGATAAACAGACAGATGGACGGTGAGTGTATAGATATATGAGTGGAAGGGTGGGTGGGTATATAGGAGGGTGATTGTGTGTGTGGGTAAATGGATAAGTGAATGAGTGGACAGGTAGATAAGTGAGTGGATGGGTGGACAGACGGTTTGGTGGGGAGCTGAGTGTGGTAATGGATGGGTAAGAATCAGAAGGAAGACAGATGGTTGAAATGGTGTGTTAATTGATGGATACATGAATTTATCAAAAATGGACAAGTAAGTAGATGCTGGTGAGAACAGCATGGGGAGCTGGGTAGGTGGGTTGTTGGTGGGTGAAGGACAGATGGATAGAAGGTAGACTGACAGGTGAATCAGTAAGTTGATAGGTGGCAGCTGAGTGGATGAATAGGTGGGTAGTGGCTAGGTGGGTGAGGATGGAGGTGGGTAGTGTCTGGGTGAGCATAGAGGTGGGTGGTGGCTGGGTGGGCAAGGAGATGGAGGATGGAGGTGGGTGGTGGCTGGGTACATCAGCATAGGATGAATGAAGCCATGGGCCAGTGGACAGTGGCTGTATGAATGGGAGTATAGAGCCAGGCTTACTCATGGGTGTCATAGACCAAGGGAAGTCCTGAGTCAGAGTTCTTCATTTCAGAAATATAGCCCAGACCAAGCCCTGGGGCTCCACAGCTGGCCAGCACCTCAGACAGCTCCCTGCCCTAGGGACCAATACCAGAGCTCAGGCCCTGGAGTCAGACTGGCCTGGTTGAGATCCTAGCAGAGTGAGCTCCCCACTGTGTGTCCACAGGTGAGAGGCTGTGACTCTCTGAGCTCAGTCCTCTGCCTGTTGCATGAGAACAGCAATGTCCTCGCAGGAGACAGATTGAAACGGAAAGCCTTTTGACAGAGCCCAGCATGAGACTGCACAGACAGGGCCCCTCAAAATTTCCATCCTATTAAAAGATTGTTTTAAAAATTGCTCCAGGCCTTGAAAATGGAATGTGCCTCCCCCTCCTCCCATTATAAAACCAGGAAAATCCTGAAATCTAAAGCAGACGCAGACAGTACAAGAGAAGACCTTGCTGCCCACTCTCCACTATAGCATCAGACGCCAGAAGCCACACAGGGCTGGAAGTCAGTGTGGCTCACCATCCTGCCAGACAAAAGATGAAAGAAAATTCAATTCAAACATCCCTAGATGCTGAAAAATGAAAAATAAAGCCCAACACTGTGGAAGCCAAATCTCTGAGAAGGGCTAGCTCATCTCTTCATAGAGAATGAGGTGGCCTTTGGTGATGGGGCTGGAGGCAGCATGGGGGCCAATAATGTGGTCCTATGGTCTCTCACCTTTATCTTTCCTTCTATCTCAAGGCCTTTCTAGGGGAAGCCTGAAGATTCCTTCCCAGGGTCACATATGCATATGTAGCCACACATGTGTTGACCTCCCCTCATCTGGCCATGTCCCACCTCTTCTGAGTAAGAGCCAGCTGTGGAGCACAGCCACTCCCTGCTCCCCCACTTCCCTCTGCCCACACCATACAGCCTTCAGAGTCCTTCAGTGACTGGCACTCTACACCCATCTTCCCCAGCAGCCACCGCAGCTGGATGGAGATGCCAGGCAAGGGAGGGGGCAGCTGGCCTCTCTGAAACTCCCAAGGGCCTTTGCCAAGCAACCATTTATTGGTATAAACCAGGAATTTGTATATTTCTCAAGACTGCCAGAAAGCAGGTGGTATGTAAAAACCAGCAAGATCTGGTCCCAGCCATGGTACAGCCATCAATCAGACCAAGAGTTTGAGAAACCTCAACCTACCTGGCACCCTGCCAGGACAGTCAGCAACCAATGCTGAGTCACAGACAAGGGATCAAGACTAAGCAGGGTGTTCTTGATGAAGGGGCTCAAAATCAAACCCATGGGTGAGAGGCAACTCAAATCGGGGGAACCAGGACCCCAGCAATATTCTCCCCTGCAGAAGAACCCAGCCACTGCAGCCTGGGCGATTAGGAGGTAGTGGAGAGGCTGAAGAGCCCATTGCAGAAGACCAGGGCATCATCTTAGGAACACACTCATCTGAACTGTAGAGAGCCAAGGGTACTGCCAGAGAAACCCAGGAACAAAGGGTATGTGAATGTGTGTAACTGTGTGACTCTCTCTCTCTCTCTCTCTCTCTCTCTCTCTCTCTCTCTCTCTCTCTCTCTCTCTCTCTCTCTCTGTCTGTCTCTCTCAGACAGACAGACAGACACACACACACACACACAGAAAGAGAACACCTGTATCATGTGTGGGAATGTGTGCTGGGTGTGAGGGTACACCGCCTGAACATGGGTGTTTTCATAAACCTATATGTGCACCTGTGAGTGAGTGCCAATGGGTGAGCATGTCTGCATATGTGAAATATTGGGGAATATCTCTGAGGTTAATGCTATTCTTCCAGAACACTCAAGTTTCATTCCCAACATCCACATCGGACAATGTGCAAGCACCTGGAACCACAGAACTGACAGAGGAAGTCTGTCCTCTGACTTCCAAGGGTATGCACACAGAACACAATAATTAAAACTAATAATCACAGATCTTGAAAGGAGCGAGTGTGTGTCTATGGGTGTTTGTTTTCTTGCGTGCATATGCATGTGTGCATGTCAGAGACAGGAGTGTATTGGCAAGTTGTACTTACAAGACTTTCTATGTGTTGAGACCACCTGCCCTGATGCCCTGATCCCTGATCCGTGGGTGTCAGGGGGACTCCCCTTCAGCTACCTGCCCTTCCACACTGCACTCTTCCTCTCTTTTCATCTCCATGGCTCATCTCACTGCCCTTCAGAACAGTTCTCAGAATAAGGTCAGACCTAAGGGGAATATTAAGGAGGGTGATCTGAGGCCCCAAGGGCTCCCTACTGAGATTTTCCCTATGCGTTTCCCAGTTGAGAGTACCCTAAAACGAGAACTTTCTACATTTCCTGAATTCTCCCTTTGATAAAAGGCAGGGATGGGCATTCAGAATGGGGAGGTCGCAGGACTCTGGGGGCACCGAGACCTGGTAAGCAGGACCACAAGGCCAAAGATCAACTTGACAGTGACATGCTGGCAACCAGAGGAGTGAAAGGTGACAAGAGAGAAGCCATCACTCAGTGCTGTCCACCTGCTCAGCATGTGTTTGGGGGGGGGATGCACAGATTGTGACCATCCTTCTGTGTCCATCTGCCTCTGGGAGGAGGCTATCACTCAACCACTCCCCAGATGAAGACTCTGAGGCTGGAAGAGATACCTGTGGCTCTAAGGACAAAGGCAGGTGGTCAGCCAGCCTTCTCCACACACTCCACACACTTCCTGGCCCTCCCCACACTCCAAGGCCTCTTTCCACATGCAAGCCATCCTCGGGCCCAAAGGTGCTGTCCCCAGAGATGAGCTAACTGAGGCCCAAAGGGATGAGGGGGAACTAGGTCTGCCTCAAGCAATGTCCTCCCATGGATGCGGCAGACAGCTCAGTGCCCCACCCCCAACTCCTGAGACTCCCACCGTCCCCTTGGCCTCTGCCCAGTGCTGTGGGTGGCACCATTTCCTCACCAGCTGGAAGATGTGGGTGGGGACCCTAGCCAAGGACAATACAGTCAGGTCCCCACCCCTAGGAAGGAAGTAACCTTCCCCTAGACCTGCACTTTCTCTGCAACAATCAGTCCACATGCAGAGGCATTTTTGTACCGTTTCCAAGTTACAGTAACTTTGACAATGGCTATAGATGACGCACAGCCTGACCCTCAAGGTACCCTGGAAAAGATCATGCCAAAAAAGGAGGTCTGTAGCACCCACCACTGAGAACATGGAGATGGACAGAGCTGGCTCCTTGCCCTCCCAGAGCCTTAGTCTACCTGCCCTGTCACCTCAGGGGTTCTGGCCTTGTTCCTGTATTCAGAGTATTCGGAAGTGCCTATCACTGGACCTTCACCCAAAATTGGGAGTTCTCCATCCCAAGGTTCTATCTACCTCCCTCTCATTATCAATCCACTCACCAAAAAGAGCCAAGCTTTCTCAGGGCCCCTGTCTCTCTCATTCTCCCTTCCCATCGAAATAGTGGTCCCACCTTGTCTGGGAAGCTCCCTGGCTCCCCTGAGGCTCAGCTTCGGACGCCCCTGAACCCCCTGCACTCTCCTCCAGATTGGCTGTGCACCTAGATGGATGGTGTGTGTCGTACCCCTGGCTCCTCAAGACTTCCATGAGAGACATCTTCCTCCCCCTGTTCACCTGCCCTGGCGAGGAAGCTTGGGGAGCTAACTCAGGAGCTCCAACTCCAGTAAGTACCCTCATGGACATTGCTACAAAATGCCCACTAGATTCTCAACTGCCCTTAAGTGTAGCCACAGCCTATCAGCTCCCACTGCTCTCACTGAGGCTCCGTCCTACAGTCTCCATTCACCCCTTCAGGATGCAGAACCTCTTCCACACTGCCAGGTTCTAGCCGGTGTGCAGACCTCAGGAAGAAAGCTTGACCACTGTGGACCCAGATGATACAATGATTCTGGTCTATGGATCCGTCATCAGGGGGTCCCTGGATCATGTACCAGCCTCTTCTTTCCCTTATTACTTCTGATACAGAAGGAATCCCAGCGCCCCAACCTCCAATTGAGCCCAGAGTCTCATCAATTCTCATTCCCAACATGACTACTTTGTTCCCAGCTCCAACTTCCAACTGTAGGAGATACCCTCATGGGAGCTGGGAGATAACCTGATGTCACCTCCAGCCTGCTCTCCCAATGGCAGCCACAGGGATCTTGCATTTCAACTGGACCACACCCTGACCCATCAGAATCCGCTAGCAGTGTGGCACCTCCACTGGCCAACCTCACCCACCTCCATGACTACCCACCTTGATAAGCCCCTTTAGTCATGAAGTAGGCAGAGGTTTCCTCCTGTAGCTAGTTCTGGTTACTTGTTCCTGTCTTAATGTTTCTTCTGACAACAGTACTCAGGGTGGAATCCCTAATGTTAAGCCCACTCTCAATCCCTGTCCTAGGCATGTGCCCCTCTGCTCACATGGATGTGTGTACCATCTCCCACCAGATCAAGCTCCATGATGAGGAGGTCTGTGTCACTGTGTTGCCCTCATCACTCAGAAGCATTCCACACTCAGTGGCTCTCTTAGCACCCACTGACAAAACTGAGAAAGGAACACAATGCCCACTTTACAGGAAGGAAACTGAGGCTCAGATGCTGAGTGAGTGAATGGGCCTGAACAAGTGAAATATTTGGACAAGAGAGCTGTGAACCTCATCTGAGGCCAAACAGGATTTTTCGGCACCAGCTTCTTCCCACACAAGAGTGGAGTCTAGCCTAAGACCAAATGAGGACACACACTCCCAACCAAATGCCAAATGCCCATTCCAGACAGCCCTTGGGGATTAACCAGGAGTGCACACCCCAGGAAAGGAGGTGAGAGGAAAGGAAAGGAAGGAAGGAGGGAGAGAGGGGAGGGATTTCCTTTTGCTCACTGGCTGGACTTTGCAAAGCGTGACTTTGGCACCATATAATGTAATCACTGTGGAAACATTCACAGGTTGTGCCAGGAAGAAGTTGGTCTGTTCAACAAGGTCAAGAACACAGGGATGTGAACACCAACTCTCACAAGCGAACACCCGCTCACTGCTACTTTCAGCTTTGTGTAATGTTTGGAGGTTTATTTTCTGTGTCACCAGGGGTGACTCCCAGGGCCTTATACAGTAACCACATGCTCTGCTGCTGGTCAACACTCCCAGCTTCTCCTGCATGTTCTGAGCAGGGTAGTGGCTGCTGCTCATGCAGGCCCCTAAGAATGTGTACTCTGACCTTACCCGGGGCAGCATGGCCACACAAGTGAGAGCTCTTCATTTTCATCTTCCTGCAAATTGTCTAGATCTTTCCACACAGTCTACCCTCTATTTGACCGGCACATATCACAGGAAGCTCTGAGTGGGGCTCAGTGGCCACAGGGTACCATTCTGTAGAGGCACAGAAAACAGACTTCTGGAAATCAGATCCATTCAGAGCATCTTTACATGGACCTGAATCTTGGGGCTTCCTAGTACAAAACTTCCGGGAACTTCCGGGCCATGTTGGCACACTCTTTGAATTGGAACACTAAGAGGGCAGAGGCAAGCAGATTTCTGGAAATTCGAGGCCAACCTGATCTACATAGTGAGTTGAAGCCAGCCAGAGCTACATAGCAAGACCTTGTTTCAAAAAGCAAAATAAAAAACAAACAAACAAACAAACAAAAAACTCCCAGAAAATGTCCAACTCCCTGTTGCACACTTCATGCCTTCTGGGTCCCTCAGCCTCTCCCCACAAAAGCTCCACCTCTTCTCTTTCCTCCCTCACAGGCATCAAGGGGAATCCCACCCTAGGCCCCTGTACTAGCCATTACCATTGCTACCATATTTCAGTAGAAATCCCTCCTCAGAGAGCCCTTGCTCCAACACCTAAGCCTAGGCTACAAGGTAAGATCTAGGCCAGCCCCTCTACATACCAAGACTATCTGAAAACCAAACAATACACATGCGCGCGCGCACACACACACACACACACACACACACACACACACACACACACACACGAATAGCCACCAGGCCCATCTGGGTATGTGTCTGGCTATCTTTCCCTCCTTCACAACATGATCCCATCTGAATCCCCCTCTCACCCCTCCAGCTAGAAAATCAGCTGCATGGGAACATGCTCAGTACCTGCTTCACCCACTCCCAGCTCCCATGAGCTCTGCACCTGTACCTGGCCTGGAAAAAAATGTTAGACAGCCATCCCCATCTCCACCTCCTCACTGCATGCTCAAAAGCCCTGGAATATGCCAGAAATCTCTACCATACAAGAGAGAAGTCTGAGGCCCAGGAGAGGGGGGCAGCAGGCTCTAGACTACCTCCTTAGCAGGAAATCTCCTAGAAGCATAAATGAGAGGCCAGTGGCTACCCCACCTCCATGTCCCATGAGCCACAGACAGGCAGCCACATGTCACAGGGGTGCTTAGCATACCTACAATCAGCCACATGCAGAGGATGAGCATGGAAGGCCACAGAAATGTTAACTAGAATAACACATTGGCCATCACATCCCAAGCCACCCATCCAGCAGCTGACTGCAGGAACGTGAGCTTTGCTTGTGTAATCTCATGAGTCCCTCACTGTGCACCATCTCATTTGCCAAGACCAACGGGGAGAATAAAAAAAAAAAAAAAATGGCCTACCTTCTAAATCTAAGGTGCAAGGCTAGCAGATGTCCAGGGGATGCACCTGAATAGTGCCCAGACTTTGTGATCTCCACCTGGTGGCCACAGGAGTCACAGCAAAGGGGGGGGGGTGTCACACTCATCAGACACTAAAGGGTCTTGTAGGCCAGGCTGTGTGTAATCTTACTCCTGAGCCCTGGATTCAGCTCCACCATGATCCTAAGGAGCAGTTCCCTTGCCTTGTCATGTCAGGAGCATTTACGGAGCACCTACTGTGTGTAGGCAAGAAGCTTCAGAGTCACTGCCTTCAAGGTCTCCCTTCCCCAGAGTCCTGGGGGGGGGGCACCAGGCCATCACCCCCACAGACCAGTACAAAATGTCTACCCCCTCACAGTGATCCCCTGTAGACCTCACCCCCACAGACCAGTACAAAATGTCTACCCCATCACAGTGATCCCCTGTAGACCTGAGTCGTGGACACTCCCACCTCTGTAGTGACCAAGGTCTTGAACGGTTGAAGGTTTCTTGCCATGGCAGAGCCTAGCCCGGGTCCACCCTTGAGGTAGTTATGCATTCAAAGAGCCACAGCCAAAACAGGCCTTAAAGGTCAGGCAGGAACCTAGAAAAAGACCTGGTGGGAATTGCACCCAAAGGTGCACCTGGCGGGTCCCTAAAGGTGGCAGGCAATCAGCGCTGGTTGAACCCTGAGCAACTGGAGCTTGTGTTTTTCAAGAAAAGGCGGAAATCCGGACTTTTCTGTGAAAGCTGCCAGTTAGTAAATGCTGGCAGCTAATTAAATTTTTAAAACAATAATAGCACATTGAGAGCCAAGCAAAACATGCAGAGCCAGTCACAGCTTAGACTGGTGGATCTGTGGCTCAAGTCAGAGGCTTTCTACATACTGGATGGTGGGATGGGCCGGAAGTCAAGGTGTACCCACCCTTGGCAATACCTCCCGTCCTGCCTTTCCTCTTGGGGGTCCTGTACTCCCCACTTGGTACCTTAAGAAAGTGAGACCTGGAGCTCCTGTCATTCCCTCACAAACATGCATCAGCTCCACTCAGTGCCAAGCCCAGGGAGCCCTCTACTGCCACCCAAGTCACTCAGCCTCTCCTGGGGAGGGCCTGGTTTGTCACCCTCTGAGCAACATGCCTCCACACCACACACTCTATTTGTCTCTCTGGACTGTCCCAGGACACCTGTTGGCTCAGCCCAACTTCTGACTGGCCCAAGTACCCATTATCACAAAGCAGATAGGCAAGATCTTGGGACAGCAGAGGAGGAAAGTATGGCATCCTTGCCTAGGAGCCCAGGGTGAGGGAGGAGAGAAATGAGAGGTTGTGAGGAGCCAAGCCCACCCCTGAAGACTGAACCCCTCCTGGGCCCCCCACAGCCACCCAGGCCACAGCAAGAGTGAGCCAAGAATAACACTAGCAGCCACCCCCTTCTCCTTAGGCGGAGGCTCCCAAGTACCAGGAAAACCACAGGTACTAAGGACCATGATGCTGTCTGTGCACCTGAGTGTGGGGGTCCTCTGTGTACTCAGGCCTGTGTGGCAGATGTTTGTGAAACAGTGGGTGGAGATAAGCATGGCACACCAACTGGTGTTAGACCAAACTTGTTATGGGTGTTGAAGACACACGTGTTTAACACAGGCACATTTGCATGTCTGAGGGATGCCTGAACAACAAGCGTGTGTGTGTGTGTGTGTGTGTGTGTGTGTGTGTGTGTGTGTGTGTGTGTGTGTGTGTGTGAAAGCATGAGTGTGCAGCGGGATGAGAGAGGTGAGTGTGCCCAGCCCCTACGTGACAGATTCTGGACTGGGGGGTCGAGGTGGCCTGTGCCTCTCCAGCACAGTAACTCCTGCTAGCGTGAGTGTGAATGCCTGTGTGGCAGTGTGTGACTGCGGGTGGGGTGGTGCCAGACTAAGAGGCCCAGACTTCCCTGCTCTGCTGGGGGGGGGGGGAACAGATGAGCATGGGAGACCCCGAGGGACAAGGCTGGGGGTTGGAGAGCCGGTGAGACGCAGCCAGGGTCAAGAGAATGACCGACCTGGAGGGAGCGCGGCGTGGAGACCCAGGGCCCCGTACTCACCCGGGGCTATGTGCTGAGCTGCGCCTCCGTCTGTCCATCAGTGCACCGTCGGTGAATCCAGAGCCCGGGTTGCGCGCGGCGCGGGGAGGGGAAGAGTAGGACGAGCCAAGCCTTGAGTCCCCGCCCCACAGGTCCCGCCTCAAGGCGGGGCCTCGGTTTTTTGCCAAGACATCTTCGCCAGCTCCAGGCTCAACCCACGAGCATAGGAGCCGGCTGGTCTCTGAGAGCCCCCTCTCCGCACCCCGTCTTGGCACCGTGGCTCTGCGCCCTGGCTATACTTTGAGTCTCAGATGTCTCAGTGCTGCGCCGCTCTTCAGCTTCCCCTCCTGGGCCCAGCACCGTCGAGCATGCTGTGATGGCTCGAGGTGCCCGAGCACAAGGCTGCCCAGGGGCAGGCCTGTAGAACCTAGACATCCGCACTCCCGCACCTCAAGTTTTCCACAGTCTAGATCATTCAGGTCTTTTTCCAGTCTAGTTCTCTTGCCTGTACATGGTGTAGCCTGGCCAACACCGTTTGACCCCTGTAGATGGGGAGGTGGGGAGAATCCTATCATCCACAGAGCAGAGCCCAAGAGGCAGTCAATGCTCTACAAGTAATAAATTAAAAACGTTATCATTGCGTCCTTGGCTCCCTACCCCTCAAATGAGGCAGGTATCCTAGTGTCTGTTCACTGTCCACTCTCAGCAAGCCCAGGGCCTGTGCATGGTAGAAAGCAGACAGTGAGCCGCACTGTCTGGGATCAAAGACTACAAGCTACCTCCCATACCTGCCAGAGATGCATGCCCTTACAGCTATTACCACTGAGCCTAGTGGCAGCTAAGGCCCAAGAGTAAGACTCCCGTGGGCCAGGACACATTTGAGGCAACCAAGAGCAAACAAAAACGCGGAGAAGGGAGGGCACCTACCCAGGGTTACACAGCTGGAGAAAGAGCCAGGGACTCAGAGGGACCAGTACGAAGCTGAATGCAAAAGTCTGACCCAGCCTTCCGCAGCTCTGTCTAAATTTGGCAGGCCTTCTCCTATGGGTCCTTTCCACAAGGGTCTCTCTCGGGGGCCTCTGCATGTGCTGTTAACCTCTACCCGAAAACCTCTTCCCCAGGAGCCCAGGGCCGGCTCATCCCCACTTTGAGATACAGCTACAATATCCCACTTGCCCTCTCTGAGACTCCCATCAGAGCCACTCTGCCCTGCTACTTGACTCCATTCTCTTGGCTACCTTTTGAGAAGGATTTATAAATGGCCATAGGTAGAACAACCCAGAAGCTGAGAAGTCCATTACACACAGATGTGAGCTTGGACGAGTGTCACTTTCCTCTGAGCTTTAACTGAGCCCCTCAACTGTAGATGGAACAAAAAGACAGCAGAGCCTACATCAGGGGTTGAGTTGAAACCCCAAAGAGGCGCGCTCAGTAAATGCATACGAGAACAAACAGCAGATGACCAAAAGCAAGAATGCAGCACATAGGGGCCCAGGTCCCACGTCCAGGGAGGAGAGGCAAACAGCCAAAATTCAGGCTCAGACTGCAGACAAGGAGCCAGGCCTGGCTGTCTCTCCACCAGATAAAGCAGAGGCTGTTTCCCACCTCCGTCATTTGAGCCAGAATATGGCTTGCCTAGAGCCTGCCTGGACTCTTATCAAAGACAGAGTCTGAATCACCCATCAGGAATTTGGGGCCGGGGCTCGGCTGACACAGAGTTGAAGGAAGTTATAGGCTGATAAGGCCCAGACTGAGTGTCATGGGGGGGCAGAGGTGTTATTCACACCAGAACTGATCTCATGGTCTCCCTGGGCACCGAGGCGCCACAGTCAGCAGGCGTGGGGCTCACCTACACCACCTGGACAACTGGACTTGGAAGAAAAGGCTTGTAGTATTTTGGGGAGGGGACTGCATCTATTCTTGGTGGCCTCTGGAAAGTCATTGCCACTCTGCAAAGGCACAGGACACCATTTAGGAGTTTGGGAAGATAGGCTCTGAAGCTAGACAGCCTTGCCTTAAAGGACTTTCTGAGTGGCCTTCAGTCTTAGCTTCAGTGTCCCATGTTGGAGTGTGTAGAAGCCCTTGGCTTCATGTCTGTTGTCACTATATTCATTACAAACCTCACCCTGGGCTGTTTGTGGGAAAGAGGATGTAATGTCACTGGGATTCAAACTTGGAGATTAAAGAGCACCCACAGGAACCCAAATCTTGCTATCATCCTGGTACAGGCAGCACTCCTATAGAAAGCTATCCTCCTGCCTCTGGAGGCTGACATGACTCTCAACTTTCAATAGCAGCTCTTCGAAGCTCCCACCCACCCTGTGTGTCCTCTCTTTCCCACCCTTTAACCCTTTAACATTGCAACCACAGTGTGTGGAGCATCTGTCCATCGATTCCCCTGCTGCCAAGAAAAAGAAGACAGGAGATGTCAGAGCCACCAAGTCTCTGCAGTGGAGAGTGCTGTCTCTCCAGTCCAGAAACCCTGCTCTGCTATGGCTTGAATACCCTTTGAGTATGCTCAGACTCATGAGTGTCCCCAAGGCTTTTGGGGAAGGGGGTGACCTGGAGGGTGAAAATGTTGCCATGATAGAGTCTTCAGGAAGTGGGGTGCTGGAGCATGGTTAGGTTGTGGGAGCTCCACCCTCAGATGGGATTAATGAAAATCTCTCAGACCCAGCTCAGTGAGACCTTGTTGTAAAGACCCAGCCTGCCCACCCCCACCCCCTCTGACTTCCCGTCTGGACATGTGATCTGTACCTCTTGCAGAGTTTCCACCATGATGTGGTGTAGTCCAGGGGCCCTCCTCAGGATGCTGGCCCAGTAATCTCAGCTCTCCCAGAATCTGCGCTAAATAAGACTCTTTTCTTCACAGAGCAGCAGAAACTGAATGAAGATAACTTTCAAAGATGACAACCAGTGACTTTCAGAGGCCAGTCCACCCACCAGGGGTGATCATCACCCGCATCTTATTGCCCCACAAAGACACTGGGCAACACTACCCCAAACAACCATGACAATAAACAGAATATTCTGGTATTTTATGTCTTTACCTGAAATACATTGTCTACATTGCCTAAATGCACTTCTCCAGTGGGTGGAGTGGAGCATCTGAGTTCTCAGTAATCCCCAGGCATCTGATAGGTTATAGCACAGCTGGGCAGAAGGCCTTTCTATCTTTTCTCCTTCACAGAGAGTGGGGAGTATGCAAGAAAAAGGAGAAAGGCCACATGAAGCCCCTGAGGCTTCCCCAGCCTTCTAGATGCTAATACACCAGCACCTGGAATTCCTGCCTGTGCATGTCCTTCCTGCACCCTGCCTCCTTCCCAGAGTGGCTGCACCACCAGGCTACACATCTCAGACCCCAGGGAGACCTGGGACAAGAACTAGCAGTTCACATGAGCAAGGCATTGGATGTGTAGAAACACAATCAATGGTTAGGACCAGGCTCAGGCTCTCTCTGCTATGGATCCTCACGTGTCTAGCCTCCACCAATGCACACCCCCACTTTCAAGGCTAGAACTGTGGTCTTCACCAGTGAGAAGCTGGTTTGTCCTTCTGGGAACAACCCCACCTCTCTGCCTTCCAGCTCACCATGAATCTGTTCCACCCACCCAACCCCTTTCTTCCTGTGCCAGGAACTAGACCCCTCCCCACCATTTGGTTAGAATTTACCCATGGGAAGTTCACATGAGCATTCGAATCTGGTTCAGGACTGCATTTCCTGATGCCACAGCCACAAATGTCCTGGACCTCTGAAGAGGATCAGGGATGATATGACCAGCTTCAAGAAAGGACAAGCCTGCCCTCTCCTTTCACTTCCGGCTGGCTGGACACAGGTCATGCCCTGTTTGAATGGAAGGAGTCCTTGGGTATCACAAGCAGCCTTAGCTGCAAGGTGCTTCACTGGAAGTGCACCAAAGCACAGGGCCCTTTGTTTAGCAGCCTGACCAGCACCTAGCTAACTTCTCTGCTAAGAAGCCCAGATGTGCACTGCTGAACCTGTGGAGGGGGGGAAACTAAGGGTGGGACTTGTGGATCTGACAAGACTCATGCAATCAGTTTTCTGACCAGGATCATCCCCAGGTAACAGAGCCTCTGCAGAACCTTCCTGTCTCCATGCTGGGTCTACATGATGCATTTGGACTAGGAGGGCCCCCCACTTCCTGGCTGAACACCTGGTCCAGATGTAGCCTACTAGAGAAGTCTGCCCCAGCTTTGCCGGTTAGATCAGGGAAGTGAAGAGACTAAGTGAGGGACTGTATGCATGGAGCCCAAAGAGGACACCTGCTCCTTGATGGCCATGGTCTCTCATGTGACCTGCCAGGAATGAGTGGAGACCAGCTCTGAGCAGCACAGGAACACAGGGGCGCTTCCTGATGGCAGATGCTTAAGCACTTACGACTGCTTAACCCAGAGCCATCTAATTGCAGGCTTCAATTATAGGTGGCCAATAAATACTTGCTTCTGAAAGTTCCTGCCAGTCTGAGCTGCAATTTTGAACTAGTTGTTTCCTTCATTTGAGACTTTGGCCATTTTGACAAGGAGTTTCTTGTTTACAAATTTTCCCACAGAAACGCTTGGCTGGTAAACTGGATTCAGTGAAGCAAAATGGCCGACCATGTGCAGCTCCCACTCTCCATGGCATGCACTTCTCAGGCCCCTCCCCACACTTAACAATGCTCAGATTTTCATCACTGTCCCTGCTTTACAGGTGAAGAAACTGAGGCTCCAAGATACGGCAGGATCCCATGAACCAGCACACTCTGTCCTTCCTCCACTGCCCCAAGCACTGTGAACAAAGATCCTTGGCAAGGTGCTCTGAGGGTCTGAAGCACGTGGAACCCCTGGGGAGGTGGGGAGCCATTCCACTTCCATGAGTTCCCTGCAGGAAAGCCAATGGCCTGACGCCTCCGTCTGGGAATGGTCTGCTTCTGCCTCTGTGGTCCAGCTCATTACTGATTCATCCTACCCTCCCCTCTGCTTGGTATGATGAAATTTCTGGCACTTCTCAGAAATTCTGGTCACCCAGGACAATACTTGGCCCAGCCTGGCCATTTAGGCTAGCTCTCCTGGCTTGGAGTAGGGTGCTGAACGAAGAGTGAAGATCTTGCCATGGGCTAGAAAGCAGACTAGGGATACCCAGAGTCTCCCACCCCCACCCCCACCCCCACCCCCCAGAACGGCACAGAGAAGGAAGAGACTTGCCAAAGACCAACCAGCACAACCCTCAGGGCTAACCCTGAGTTCAGAGGCAGGAACCCTAGTCCTGGACAGCCTCTGTCTATTCTAAGCCTTGGTGCCCCCAGGCTCTGATTTTAATAACTACATTAGAGAATATACACAAAACTGTCTATACCAGCAAATATCTTCTCAAAAGAATCTGTTTCAATCACCTTTGTTTCATGAAAATGTAAGTATGATGGAAAAATAAATGCATGTAGGAATATATCAATGTATGTAAGTGTGAGTGTCTGCCTCGTGCATGCCTGTGTGCATGTGTGTGTGTGTGTGTGTGTGTGTGTGTGTGTGTGTGTGTGTGTGTGTGTGAATAAATGTGTGAGTCTGAGCATGCGGATACCTGTCCATGGTCAGAACACTTTTGCTTACTGTCTCTCTGTGAGCTGCCCTGGCTCTTTCCTGTGTCACCCAAACACCCACAGTTGTGATCAGTGTCTCTTTAGAAGTCCCCTCCATTCTGCCGTTTGTTGATCCAATCCTGACTGTTTCTTAATGTTTATTATTATTATTATTATTATTATTATTATTATTATTATTATTTTAAAAAATGATTTGGAGAGCATTTTGGACTTAGATTTGAGCATCTGCCCACCTCCAAGAAGTTGGGGTGGCACAGGGCACATGCATCTCTAGATGCTTTTGATGCTTGTGCCAACAGAGGCCTAGAGGGCACGTGATTTCCTCTGCCTCCGCAAGAGCTGCCTGGTACTGGGTTCCCAGCCTCCAGGCTGCTCTCACTCTGGGGAAGGGTGTCTTGGCATCTACAGCAGACCTTTCTGCAAGTCTTTGCACACAAGGGGTTTGCCCTTTTCTCTACAGACACTCCTGCACTTTGGTCACACGCCTTTTTATGTAGGGATTTTTTTTCTTCGATTGATGAAGACAGACCTGCCAATATTTTTTCTAAGGCAGTGGTTCTCAACCTAGTTTCCTAATGCTGAAACCTTTTAATACGGTTCCTCATGTGTGGTGATGCCCAACAATAACATTATTTTCATTACTACTTTATAACTGTAATTTTGTTGCTTTTATGAATTATAATGTAAATATCTGATATGCAGGATATCTGATATGCAACCCATGTAAAAGGGTTGTTTGACACCCAGAGGGGTCGCATCCCACAGGTTGAGAACTACCACTCTAAGACTTCCGGCTCTGGGGTTCTGTTTAGCATGGCTTCCTTTATTCTAAGACAGACACAGCAACTGCCTCACACATATATTCACCCATCCATTAATTGTCCTTAACCCTGGCCCCAGCCTCTCCAGCCCCATTCTGCATGCCTGTGCTGGTCCTCTAGCATGCTGCATAGGGATGAAGGGAGGGAATTGCCAGGAATGTGAGAAAACAGAGAGGCTTCTGTAAACCACCTCCATCTGCCTGTCAGGCTACCCTACCTACCTTTGGGAATCCATGAGTTTTGGGTCATAGCCACCTGAAGATTGTGGTGGCCATAGGAATACATCTCCCAGAGGACCCTGGCAATTCATATGGGTTGTTCATTTGTCCTGGCTATCTGTACTAAGTTGCTCTCTGGTCTTCTGCCACTAGCTTCATCCTGGAACCGCCACCTTCTCCTCCTCCACCACCTCCTCCTCCTCCTCCTCCTCCTCCTCCCACTCCTCCTCTTTCTCCTCCTCCTCTTCCTCTTTCTCCTCTTCTTCCTTTTTCTCCGCCTTCTTCTCCTCCTCCTTCTCCTCCTCCTCTTTCTCTTCCTCCTCCTTCTCCTCTTCCTCCTCCTTCTCCTCTTCCTCCTCCTCCTCCTCTTTCTCTTCCTCCTCCTTCTCCTCTTCCGCCTCCTTCTTCTTTCTGGCCTCCTACTAAAGCCAAAGCCAGGCACAAGCAGGGACCCATACCCAGGGGATCACACACTGCCCAGCTGGCTCCCAGCTCTTGGAAGCCAAGAAGCCCCTAGTGAGGTTTTTTCATTCCTCATCACCCTGGGTCCAGCATAAGGTCCTGAATGCTTGGGCTCTGAGAGCAGTCTCTGTTTTACACCGGCTGACTGCTCCAGAGCCCCCAAAGGAGCACAACCTCAGAATCTTTCTACCACCTATAATGGTAGAGCTTGCAAGGAACAGATCAGGCTGTGTGAGGCCGGGCTACAGGTCTGAGTCCCTGCTCTGCATTCAGAGCCCCATGACCCAGAGACATTATCTCTTCTCCACAGTGGAGAAACTCAGTGAGTTCAACAGGAAACTGAGCTACTGGAGTCCTCCATGGAAATACTCTCAGTGTACGGGAATTTGTGTGTGTGTGTGTGTGTGTGTGTGTGTGTGTGTGTGTGTGCAAGACACAGCTTGTAAATACTGAGTGCTCAACACCAAGCAATATCTGGCTATTCTGTGCCTGGCTCTGTGTAGCCCTGTGGATACCAGCAATAACCAGGACTTGTCCCTGTCCATGTGGAGCCCAAACTGTAATAGGAAGACACAGGCCATGAGAAGCACCAGGAAGCATGGAGGCGGGGCAACCCAGAAGGCCCAATGGAGGGTCCTCCCCGGGCCTCCAAGCCCACTCCATCCCCCTCCTCCAGTGTCAGGGTGATACATGTATGAGCCAGCTAGAAAAGGAGCTACAGATGGTGCCCTAGGCAGTTGCTAGGTCCAGTGGAAGGGAGATGAAGGCCAGCCATTTGGAGGGAGGGTTGGGGATAGAGGGACTGTAGAGAGAGTTAGTCATTCTTCTGAGAACCAAGGAAACTGTGGGAAGAAGCTGGTTCAAGGGAACAGGTTGAGATGATGTCAGACTTCAGACCAGGGCAACATCTGGGGAAGAAGGGGGATAGGGAAGGCCCTGGTGAGAGAGATGGTACACACTAGGGTGATGCTAGATGCTCGGAGAGGGAGGAGCAGGGGTGGACCCCTCAGTTCAGGAGCAGAGCCATCACTGAGGAGTTGGGAAGGGGCTGGATAGAACTGTAAATCACTTGAGTCAAGCACAGTTGTGCCAAGGCAGGAGATAGAGCTTTGGTACTGAGACTAGAAGGCGGACTTCAAGCACAGCTGGATCCTGGTGCCCAAATGTGTCACCAGGGTCAAGATCCCCACTCTCATCTTTCATCTTTGATCTTTCCTCCACTTTCCTCCTTCTGGTGACAAAAATCAGCCCTTAGCACCAAGCACAGTCCTAAGCTTAAGGTAGATATCCATGCCTGAGCCATTCACCCCAATGAGAATGGGCTGTGTAGATTACCTCAGTCCAAATTACGGAGAGCTGGGATGAACCTCTGAGTGATAGCTGCTTGGCTGGAATCCATGAATGAGCTGGAAATTAGCAGCCTGGCTTTGAGGTCAGCACCTCCTGTGATCAGACTCTGCAGGACACCTATTTAACACACATTTATGTAACACACATTTTAGAAGTACATTCTCTGTAAAACTCCCAACAGGTACAAAGGGTTTCACCAAGCTCCTCAGTGACTGGTTCCAAGCTAGGGAGTTTTACTCACCAACAAACCAGCCAGCCAAACTCAGGGATCACATCTCCCATGATCATTGACCACCTTAGGCTTGACCAGAGCAGAACTTGGTGGGTCTGGTAGTAAAGCCAGTTGCCTGTGGTTGATGACTAATAAGACAATCAGGTTACACCCATCACAAAAATGTGGCCAGAAGGAAAGAGAATGATTTGGGCTTTGGAGGCTGATTGGAGTTACATGATCATAGAGGAAGGGGTTTCTGTGGCAGGCAGGCATGTCCCACCCAGATCTCCTCTCTCAGGGCCCCTGATGGATACTGTTTCGTTAATGGAGTTCTCTCTGGATGCATGCCTAATCTAGCTTTCAGTCTGTTCCTAAACTTGATACAGAGATCTGTATAAATGTACCTCACAGGACTGAAAATGGGGGTGTCCATGTGAACACCTGTGGTTTCCTTTGCCTCTTTTCAATTCCTGGTAATATTCCATAACCCAGCTATAACATGCTGAATGAGTTTCTTGGTTGAGGACAATTAGGTTGTTTTGTTTTCTCAGTCCTGTTACAATCCTGCCACAACAGTGTAATGGCTGTGACATCCTAGGAGTCGTCAGGGCAGCCATCCAGGACAACAGGGCTGAGTCATGGAGT
Source organism: Cricetiscus sungorus (assembly GCA_030556225.1). NCBI lineage: Eukaryota > Metazoa > Chordata > Mammalia > Rodentia > Cricetidae > Cricetiscus > Cricetiscus sungorus. The sequence goes on along the minus strand of JANBXA010000735.1, from coordinate 4,752,336 downwards.
TTACACTTGATGGAATTCACTAGCCAGGCCAGACTACTGCTTCAGAGTATCCCTACCCATGTGCGATCTCGCTGGCTGCTACCCCCTTCCAGCCCCTTGCTGACGCGTGCCCGTGCAGTAGGTGTGAAATGGCATCTCTGGGTGGTTTTCATTCACATGGTACTCTTAAAAGGATGAGCCTCAGCCATCTGCTTTTCCTCTTGTGTGAAGTTTCTGCTCATGTTCTTTGCCTTAAAATGCTGTTTTCTTTTCTGTGATTTCTCTTTCCCAAACACAATCTAGCCATGTGGCTCCTTGCCCTGCCTGCCCTGAAGCCCTCCCATGGCTCCCCTGAGTCCAGAAGCAGAGCCCACGCCCAGCAGCCTGGCCTGCAAGACCTTGTGGTAGTTTGGCTCCAATTGTGTTTCCATTCCCTGGAGATGCTTCCTTACTCTTCCCTCTGCCCTTCCCCTTCCCCTTCCAGGTCAAGTGTTTAGGATTCTTCCATATGCCTGTCATATCCTTCTCTCTGCCACCCTCCAAGCCAGGGCTCACGCTGTACCACCCACCCCCATAACCCATCTAGCTGGCTACCCCCTCAGTTGTCAGGTGTCAGCTGTAATATCTCTTACTCTTGGGAGCCTTCTACTCTGCTCTCCTGTTCCCACTCCCCCTAGCCACCCCACAGCTCCTGGGAGCCACAGCTCAGAGCACTGTCCCCAAGTTGTATTATCAACAGACTCCCATAGGCAACAAAGTTCTTTGAGTCAAGGTCATGACTGGAAGACACAGGGCCACCTCCACAGCATCCCAAAGCCCTCTGAAGATAAGCATGACAGAATGAGGGACAGGAAAGCATGGAGCTGGTCCAAAGGGATGACTCTTCCCACACAGGTCCCAGGAAGGACTAGGAAGCCACCAGGAGCCCAGAGGACAGTACTGGAGGGGAGGGCTCTGGGTTTGAATTCGGGAAGCTAGTGCTGGTCCTGTCTGGGCTGATGACACATTTATCTTTCTGGACAAATAGTTTATCCTCCCTGCCTCAGTTTCCCCTCTGACTTGGAAAGTCCTAGCCTCTTTCCTATCACAGACAGTGCCCCTAATTGCCAGTTTGAGGCCCAACCCACAATTCTAAACAGAGGGAATAGGCAGACCCTGGAGCAGACAAAGGGGCCTTGTTCCCCCAGCTCTTTGCCGGAACCCCCCTCCCACCTCCCAGCTTGGCTCCAGCTGAACAAAACCAGATGCCAACATGTGGGAGGAGGCAGAGGGCGGGCAGCATCCCAGGACCCCTCTCAAGGTCTGGGCCCCTGCCAGAAACTCCAGATGCCATGGGCTCTATGGACAGCCCCCCCTTCCCCATAGCCTCAGTGGCACCAAGCCCGTGTCTGAATCTCTGTCTGTCTCCCCTAGGCCAAGGAAGCCCAGGAAACCCTGCTCCCTCTGATCTCACACAAGGCATGTCCAAGCCTCCAGAAAGGCAATACTGGCGGCCCTTTTACAAATGACAAGCTGGGAGCCCTTGGAGGTCACAGTCCCCAGCCCACAGGCTCAGCTCCAAGTGACTGGGGGCATCCAAATGACCCCACCTTATTATCAACACCAGCCTCCCTTGACTTCCTCTGAGAGGACTGCACAGGTAGGCCTCATATCGCAGGAGTTCAGCTGGCTGGAGTCCTTCTGCCTCACCCCTCTGGCACAAATCTGAGCAAGCAAGTAGGCAATCCCCAGTGTTAGCAGTCCCTGCCCAAAGCCCAGGAGCTCAACTGACACAGCCAGAGGCTGCAGCCCAAACCCTGAGAGCCAAAGCCCTGTTACTCCAAGTTGTAGAAGCAAGAGTGACTTGGGGCTCCAGGTTCTCGGGCTGGATGCTTATTGCCTGGACGAGAAGCCCTGAGGCCCAATACTGGGAAATGGTGGTACCCTCAGCTCCTGGAACAGTGCCTTTGGTCGCAGTGTGTCATAGCTCTCTGGCCCAGAGTATCTGAGACATTGAACCTGTAGGGCTCAGCTGCTCCCTGGAACTCCTTTAGCTCAGACAGGTTTCTGCCACTCTCTACCCTTCTCTCCTCTTCTGCTACCCCTCATCCTCTGCTGTCTCCCCTGCCTTTCTTCCTCTCTAACACACTTTCCACTGTCCTGTTCTCAGCCCCTTATGTCCCTCAGCTGAGGCCCATGTGAGCTTATAAAGCTTTCAAGAAAGGGGTGTCGCAAGGAGGTCTGCACTTATCACTGTACAATTCTTCGTGCTAACAAAGGACTGTGTTTGCACCAATCACAGACCTCCTGCTGGATACCACAAGAAATGCCACTCCTACCCCTACCTCCAGGGTACCATGAGGGCAGTGCAGCATCTGAGTACCAAGGAAGGGTCTAACAACTGTCAGTTATGGCTGAAAATTGGTCCTGCCCACATCTTAGCTCATCTAAAGAAAAATTACTCACTAAAAGGGGTGCTTAGAGCAGAGACCTACTATTCACATTAGCAGCAGCTACTAGTATCTAACAAGAGAAAAAAGTAATGAATTAAATAAGAAAATAATATCTAGCAGCTCACAGGGACGGAGGCCACATGGCACTTGCGGGACAACTTCAAGGGAGAAGTGAGTCTAAGCTCCAATTTACCACTAGTCTCCAGGGACCAGCTAACTGGCCACCTGTGGCTCCCCTGGCCTACAGCAAGCCAGCTGGCAGAAGACCTCCTGTGGAGTTCAGCTCACAGGCAGAACTGCCACCCACCAGCTGCATGAAGGCAGTGAGCCTCTGGGATTAATCTGGGCAAAGCAGACAAGGGCAGCAGGGGGGCATGGAACCCATCATCTACATGTGTATGAAAGCTGAGGGCCTGCCTGCTGGCGCTGAAGGAGACGGGTGGAAACCAGAGAGTGGGCATTAAATGGAAGCAATAGGGGTTCTCTCCCCTGCTGTGGGAGTTCAAAGGGGAAAATCACCAGGAAAAATGATTTGGCAGGGATGGCAAGATGGCTTAGTAAGGGCACTTGCTGTCAAGCCTGTTCCATCCTGGAGGCACACATGGAAAGAAGGCAGCACCAGGATCGGGCTTTAAGGAGACTGATGTAAATGACGATGCATGTACAAGTGTGTCTTCTGTAAAATCCTACCTACCGCAGGGAAGTTTTCTGAGCTGTTAGAAGTCAGGATGGAGGTATTCAGTGTGGAGTCCATGCCTAGCATGCTTGAGACCTGGGTCCCATCACCAGGTGTGGGTATCCCCAGAGCCACTTGGGTGGGGAGCAGGGTGGCAGGTTCTGTCCAGGATCTGGGTACCAGTTACAGGCGGTTGTTTGGGTCATGAGGAAGCAGCTAGTAGACAATGCAGAAACAGGCTTACAGAGTTAACAAGTGCCAGGGTGCTGCAAACTACTTCCTGGCTTTGTTCCCTTTGTCCTCAGTCCCAGAACCAGAGATCACCTGCAGCCTCAGGTAAGTCTACCCCATGACATAGACAGCTTCTTGCCTACCTGCCTGTGGGCAGAGCAACCTCAAAAGCCTATAGGAGCTGCTCCCAGCTCAAAAACCTGGGCTTTCTGGGATGTATCTGGGGGGGTGCACCACAGAGTCCCTCTATATCCAGCCACATTGAGCTCCCAGCAGTGATGGCATCGCCATTATCCTGTCTCATCTTTGCCCTGTTCCCAGGCCCCATCTTCTATGCCCTCAGAATTGGGACAAGAGGAAATGATAAATGGTTTGTCCCTGAGTATAGGTATCAGGAGAAAGAAGATACCAATGTTCAGCCTAACCAGAGTGCACATGAGGCTGTGGGAAAACGCCCAGCCTTAACTGAGTCTCACCCAGTAGATCAGAGTGTTGAGGGACAGCTCATTCTGTTCATTTAGTGGCCTGGGCCCCACACTCAGGACAGAGACACAGCCTGCAGAAGCCCCGGAGATTGAGTGTCTTCAAAGAGGGGAGATGGGCCTCTGACATGAGTGACTGTCCTCCAAGACAAGCAAATGCTACCACTGGGAGTTCAGCAGATGCCCCCCTACAAAAGATCACCCCAGCTGAATTTGTCAACAATTTACACCCCACATGGAGAGGTGGCATAAGGCTGGAGATTCTTGCCTGAGTAGCCAGCTGCTCCCTAACACATGGCAACACTGCAGGCAACACATGGGCTGGGGAGAGGCAGGAAAAAACTGGTGAAGGCTCCATTGAGAGCTATGGAGAAGCCTCCCTGTTGGTGAGGCTTTCCAGGTACAGCAGTTAGGTGACCCCTTGCCTGTGCTCTGTCTGGAAGTACAATAAACACATCGGTTACCCAGAGTAAGCTTTGGCAGAATTATGTCCTTTGGGGGAAGGCTATCTTTCCCTGGGAAGGAATTTTAGCAAGAGCCTCTGCCTCCCTAGGAAGGCATCTCATGCTGTGATCACAGCTGGTTGTCCTGGCATGAGGAGGAGTGGAAGAGCTATCAGGACAGTTTCTTCAGGTCAAATGGCTGCACTATAGGGGGTCTGGCATGGGCTGCCTGATCTGTTCCTGAACATGGGGACACACAAGCAGGAGGGGCTATGCTGAGGGTGAGATGGTCTTTCCAGTGCCAAATGCCCCAAGTCAGTCCCCAGCAGAGAAGGTGTCCCCTGATAGCTAGCACTTCCGAAAGAATGCACCAAAGGGCATTGGCCTCACTGATAGCCAGCCAGCAGCCAGGGAGGTCCAGAGAGGCCAGTGGAGTCAGTTTGGCCTGGTGGTAATTTCTCACCTCCGAGAAAGACAGGCCATACCTTCCCCTCCCCACTCCCTGTCCCTGGAACCACAGGCCACATGGTGTCAGGTAGGGAGTGCCCCAGTTGACAGTGGCTAAGCTGGACTTTTCATGTCTGAGCACTGTGAGTCCTCAGAGATGTAGATAAAAATCATGGGTCATCAGAGTGTGGGGCACAGGACACCACCAAACAGACAGAAAAGGAAAGTCTTTGTCCTTTGTCCTTCAGAGTCCAGGTTGCTCAGTACACCCATGGCGTGTGTGTGTGTGTGTGTGTGTGTGTGTGTGTGTGTGTGTGTGTGTGTGTGTGTGTGGATATTTGGAGTTTGGGGGGAAAGGAAGTCAGGCTGTGGCCCCAGCCCACCCCTCCATGAAAGGTTCTGTTTTCCTTCAAGTAGGGATTCACTTCCCTCAACAACACTGAGGCCACCAGCCTCACCATCCAGGATTGCTGCTGCCTACCCCCCAAGAGATCCCAAACCCTCACCCACAGGTCCCCATGAAGCTCTGTCCTGGCTTGTAGACATACACTCAGGCTTGAGGGCCACAGCCGACTGAGATGACAGAAGTGGCTGAGAAGTGGAGTCCAGTGAGGGTGTGGGAGAAGGGGGAGTGGGCAACAGAAGCACCTAGCAAAAAAGAAAGAAAGAAGGGGGGAGGAAGGGAGAGGGAGGCAGGAAGGAAGGGAGGGAGGGAGAGAGGGAGTGGGAGGGAGAGAGGGAGGGAGGAAGGAAGGAAGGGAGGGAGGGAGAGAGGGAGGGAGGGAGGAAGGGAGGGAGGGAGAGAGGGAGGGATGGAAGAAAAGAGAAAGAAAGGAATGAAGGGAGGGAGGAAGGGAGGGAGGGAGGGAGGGAGGGAGGGAAGAAAAGAGAAAGGAAGGGAGGGAGGGAGGGAGGGAGGAAGGAAGGAAGGGGAAGAAGGAAGGGAGGGAGGGAGGGAGGGAGAGAGAGAGGGAGGGAGGGAAGAAGAGAGAAAGGAAGGGAGGAAGGAAGAAAGGAAGGAAGGAAGAAAAGGCCAGCCACCCTCACCAGACAGAGACGGGAACATGCCTAAGCAAATACCCACACCAAATCAGTCCTTTCTCAAGTGACAGCAAAGGCAGGTGGGTGGACAGTGCTTCTTCTGAGCCAGGCAGCCCAGAAGGGCCATGTAGGTGGCTCTCAGATGCAAGGGAAGAAGCCCACGGGGCTGGCATGAGGCTCAATATTTAGAAGGTACTCTTACAAATGACCCAGTTTGTTCCCAGCACACAACTGCCTGTCACTTGAGCTCTTAAGGGACTGGACACTCTGTTTGGCTACCTTGGGCACGTGTAAATCCATACACTCGTGTTCTCTCTCACACACACACATACAATTTTTAAAATTATTTTAAGGGGTTTCTGTGTAGCCCTGGCTGTCTTAGAACTCACTCTGAAGGGCAGGCTAGCCTCAGAGATCCACCTGCCTCTGCCTCCCAAGTGCTGGACTTGAAGGCGTGCACCCAGCTTTTTTTTCTTTTTTCTTTTTCTTTTTTGTTTTTTAAAGACAGGATCTCACTATGTAGCTCTGGCTGGCCTGGAACTCATTTTGTATACCTCAAACTCAGATCCATCTGCTTTTGCTCTTCCTCCTGAGCAATGGGATTAAAGGCACAACCATGTCCAGTTAAAGAAAATAAATCTTAAAGGGGAGGGCGGTGGAGAGATGGCTCCACAGTTAGGAGTACTGGCTGCTCTTGCAGAGGACCTGAGTTAGATTCTTTAGTGGATGAATGAGAATGGATTCCCACAGGCTCAAATATTCCCATAGGCTCTTGTGTGTGAATGTTTGGTCCCCAGCTGGTGGGACAAACAGCTGAGGTGCCCATTAACATGTCGAAGCAGACACTGGCCACCAGGTTCTCTCTGCATCCCTAGTCCCTATCTGCTACAGGTATGGCTGGCATACCCAGCCCCATCCTAAGCTTCCCCAGCCCAGGCTTCCTATACAATCCAGCCACTCTGGCCATGCCAGTCAGTCAGTAGCTCCTTGCTTGCTCTCCCTCCCTTCTCTCCTCATACAGCCTGGCTCAGTTTGGTCAGATGTCTCGGACTATGCTCTCCCTTTTATCTACAGTAAACCTTCTCTTCTGCCATCCCTAGGAGCAGTCATGCGCTTTCCTTTTTTATTTCTTTATGTCATTCAAGGAGGTATGGATTTATTGAAGGAGGTGTGTCATGGCGGGATGGGCTTTGAGGTTCAAAATCCACACCATTCCCAGTTAGTTTTCTCTGCCTCATGGTTGTGTTTGGATATAAGCCCTCAGCTATGGTTCCAACACCATGCCTACTTGCCTGCTGTCATGCTCTCTGCCATGATGGTCATGAACTTTAACCCCAAATAAATTGTAAGCCCCAAATAAACTCATTTTGGTCACAGTATCTTATCAAAGTGATAGAAAAGTAACCAAGACAGATTCCCAGAATCCACATGGCAGCTCACCACCATCTATAACTCCAGTCCTAGGGGATCCAGAACCTTCTTCTGGTCTCCATGGACACACTATGAATGTGGTGCACAGACATGCGTTCAGGCAACACCTTTATACGTCAAAACAATAAAATATTTAAAAGAAGAGGGCTGGGGAGAAGAAGAAAGGAGAAGAACCCCTTGGCCATCTTAAGGAGAGAAAGTTTGATGAGGACAAACTCCTCTCATAAGGGAGGCATGAAAATGAGCTGGAAAGTGACTCCACCCACATGAGTGCTGACTCTACCTCCAAGAACAGTTATTTCAGACTCCAGTGGCCCCAGGATCCCTTGGATGCCCAGATCCATAGGTGCTCAAACACTGGACAGCTTCCCAAGTCTGCCTTTTCCCCTCTCCATGAGAATCTCTCTCTCATTTTCCTAAAAGGTCATGCTATTGTGTTTATGCAATTTCCGGCTGCAGCTCAGTAGAAAGAGGCAGGGTCACAGAGCCCTGTAGCCAATGCCTCAGAGCCTTCTATTTCATCTCCCCAAATGGCAACTCTGTCCCTGGCACATACTATGTTACTTTCTGACTTCAATTTAACTATTTTAGGGATGTCATACAAGAAGAATTACCCAAAGTTCATCCTTTGATGATCAATTTGTTCATTTAAATAACCATAATTCATCCATGATACAGCTGGTGTTCAATCCTCTTCTTTTTAGACATGAGTGTCTAGCCTATTGTTATAGCAGATGTGCCCATCTGCTCATCCTGAACCTTCTACTTAGGGCTGTGGTTAGTGTGTGATGGGCAGTAGCTCTTCGAATCGCCACTCTCATGCCTTTGGGGTATATATTTCTGCTTTTTCCTATAGAGTCTCTCAACTCTATCCAAAAGGCTCAGCCCCCAGTTTCAAATGAAGCAGGCCTGATGTTTGCTAAGACAGGGGAATGGTGAGGTGGGAATGTGAAAGAGATACCCATGTGGGCATATCACCTTCCCAGTAACCCAGAGCTGGACCACAAATGGCACTGTGCTTCCCTAGGATAGTTTTAAAGTCAAAATGCTTGCAGAGTCTATATTCTGGCTTCTCTTGAAAAGTCAGTGTGTGTATCTAACAGATGTCCATAGCCAACACCAAGATGTAGCCCTAATCTGGCCAGGTCCTCTCTGGTCCCTGAGCCTCCCGTGCTGAGCTGACAGCCTTTAGTCCTGAGAGACACCCCTAAATCTCCATGATACCACAAAGTTTAGCTTTAGCTAGGGTTTGGGGGACCAAGGAGGAGGCTAGATGCCAGAGCCTTAAAGCAACAGGCTTGAAACCAGACACTGACTGCAAGCTCCATGTTGGATTATGTTTGGATACCAAGAGAATATTATTCTGACCCAGCACACAGTCTTCACCTCTGTCAATCAGATTCACACTCAGCCTGATCTGGCCACAGGGAAGGCTCTTCCAGAAGCATACAGCAGCCCATGCCACACCCTGCCTGGAAGCTCTGGTGCCCTCTATGTCAGCTGGCCAAAGCCTGGATGACTCAGTATGGTCTTCAAGGCTTGAGAGCTGGCTCTGTGGTTTCCTTTTTCCTATACATACACCACACTCCTTCCTCTGCCTTGAGGCACTTTCCTTTCACTCCTCCCAAAGACTCCTACTCATCCTGCAGAACCCAGCTCAGGCATAACTGCCCCTGGCCTGGAGCTGCCTGCTTTCAGGGGCAAGAGCCACACCTGATGCATATCTGGGTGCCACCTAAAAGAAGGCCTGGCACAAAGTGGGACTGGATGAACAAATGAAGAAAGGGGGAAAGGGGGAGTATGCTGGATAGAGAGGAGTGGGGAGGACAGGGGGAGAGACATAGAAGAGATGGACAAGGAAGGAAGAGATAGATGGATGGGGGAATGGGTGGATAAAAAGGAGGGTAACAATGGAGGGAGAAAGGAAGGGACTGTGGGAAGGAGGGCTGGCTGAACATGGGGTTGAGTAGGGCCTCTTGGAGGACTTTAGAACTTTGCTCAGGGGAAGGACCCAGCAGAAGCTGAAATGCTAAAGAAGACAGAGAGAGACACTGGAAGTAGCCCTGAGGACAGGCCAGTGATCCCAGCTGGGCTCTGGGTGAAGCAAGCAGACACAGGGAAGGCAGCCACAGAAGCAGCCCTCTGAGGGGGCAGTGAGGAAGAAGAGGAGTGTCCAGTAGAGACTAGGGTTGGGCCCCAAGCTTGGCTGCATGGAGGACGTCAGTAGGGGCAGTGCTGGAGCCTGTTGGGGATTCTGAGCAAGGGACAAGCTTCACATGAGACCGGGAACCATATGGGTATTGGCGGGAAAAGGAAGAGGATGACAGGGCAAGATGGAGTGATTTAGAAAAGTCAAAGTATACAAACCAGCTGGGAAAAGCAGAGGAGTTGTATAGCAGAGGTCCACAGAAGGCCACAGAGGGCCATGGAGGGTCGTGGAGGGCATGCAGTCAGCGTTTCTGCTTTTCTTGAGGCCCCCTTCCACACTCTCCTGCCTCTAAGTTCAGATAGAGTACAGAATGAGGTAGGGCTGGGACCAATCAGTTACCACTTGCAACAGGGCAGATGCCACCAGGGGCCACACTGACAGAGATCTGGTCTACAAAAAAATGGGAGTAGGAGATAGTTTCTTTTTTGTATTACCTGGATCATATCTCAGCCTCTGTTCTATCTCTTGTACTCACCCATTCAGCTCTATGTTTGGTCCCCTCTAGCCACTCTCTTTGGCTGTCCTGGGACAGATGCTGTCCACTCCCATTCAGTACACTAGTGCCTTTGGCCTCTCAGTTCCAAAGAGTGATCCTTCCTGATGGCTCACCACACAGATGTAGCCTGAACCAGCCAGAGACTCCAAATTCTTTGGCCTTACTCTGTCTGTATACCACCTGGGCCACAGCCCAGGCCTGAGTCTGAGTGGCAGTGGGGGTTAGAAGTCCCCCACAACCAGCATATTTCTGGCTGTCCCCTGTCATACTAGGAAGCCCTTCACTGCTGTCTATCTTATTTTCCCGGCTCAGATGACTGTGAGTTCACCACCCCCACAGCACAACCTGCTTGGCAGCCTTCTTCTCACAACTTGCCACTGAGCCCAGCATGTAGCCTGCATTAGTAGGCTGTGTCTCATCTTCCTTGACAGTTCTCAACATCACAAACCCAATGCAAACTCTCCAGGCCTGATGCTCATGCAGCCTCAAGCCTGAGTCCTCCTGCCCATGCATCTTAGTTAGGTTGTCTGTGGCCCTGAACAGACATGGTGGCAATCTCCTTTCCTTCCTAATGACTTAATGACTTTTCTATTGTCATGACAAAACACCAAGATCAAAGCAACTTATAAAAGAAAACATTAAATTTGGGGCTCACAGTTCCAGAGGATTAGGGTCCATGATCATCATGGTGGGGAAATGGCAGCCAGCAGGCAGGCATGGAGCTGGAGCAGTAGCTGAGAACTCACATCTGATCCACAAATGCAAGCAGAGAGAGCTAATTAGAAATGATGTAGGATTCTTGTGGGGGTCAGAAAGGGCATACATAGGATCCCCTGGAACTGGAATTACAGATGGTTGTGAGTCACGATGTAGATGGTTGGGAATCAAATCTAGGTCTTCTGAAAGAGCAGTCAGTGCTCTTAACAGCTTAGTGTCTTCAGGCCCCAAAAAGTGCTTTAAAATTTTTCAGTGAGCATGGCAGTGGTGATGCACACCCTTAATGCCAGCACTCAGGAGGCAGAGGCAGGCAGATCTCTGTGAATTAGAGGGTTGCCTGGTCTACAGAGTGAGTTCCAGGATAACCAGGGCTACACAGTGCCCTGTCTCTAAAAGAAAAATTCTTTAGATTTGGGAATGGCAAGCTAATAATGTGCTTGCCTGGCGTGCACAAAGTCCTGGGTTGGATTTCTAGCACCACATAATAATTGGTGTGGTGGCACATGCTTATCCCCACTACTTGGGGGCTGGAGGCAGAAGAATCTAGAGTTCAAGGCCATCCTTGGTCACATTTCAGGATTGAGGCCAGCCTGGGCTACAGGAGACCCTGTCTCAACGAAATAAAAGAAGAAGAAAAGTCAGTAAGTGTGGTAATTATTACTTTGCATTTTTTTTTTTTTATAAATCTCTTCAGTGTCTGGCTTTATTAAAAAGTAGCTGGATTTTTTTTACAGCTGCTTCAATCTGTCAGAAGATCTGATTTTTTGTTGAACCTATCTGAAGAAAATCTGGTGTTTCACAGATGTGGGATGAGAAAAAAGCAGGGCGTTTTCATAGTTTTTCCTTTGCGAGAGCACCCAAAGGCAGAGAGAGGCACTTTCCTGAACCCCAGCTGCAGTGTGGGGTGTGTGCGAGCTGGAGGAGCGTTTTCTTCTGCAATTACTGAAGAACTGGTAGACTGACCTTGCTCTCCAAATGACTTTCACAACATGCCTTTGACATTTGGAAAATCCTTCCCTGCTCATCTTTCAAATGGTGACACACTCCATTACCGACTAAGCCTTGAATGTGGTGGCACCTCTGGCCCCATCAGCAGAAGTGTCTCTATGCATCACTTCCTAGATCCAGAACACACTTCCCAATATTTTAATTTTCACTCAAAAACTGGTATCTTATCATTGTAACCCCAGTTCCCAGGGTAACAGAGACAGAACGAGTGCCTGGCTTGCTGGCTTTCAGCCTAGCTAGTATGAGCTATAGGTTCCAAAAAGACCATGCCTCAAAGGAATAGGCCGAGAGTGAGGGAGGACACTGATGCCCTCTTCTGACTTTTGTTCACATGTACACAGGCACACACACACACACACACACACACACACACACACACACACACACTTGCACAAAGTATAGTTGTGTGCAGCTGGATTTATACTTCCTTTTTATTGTCATTGTAAATGTCAGCAAAATGAAAGAACAAACAATACTGATGATTATTATGAAAGTAATATGATTAGTACAATAATGCCATGTGAATCTTTCCTGGTTTGTTTGTTCTGAAGGAGAGTTTCACTAGAACTCACAGAGATAGGCCTGCCTCTGCCTCCTGAGTGCTGAGATCACAGATGTGAGCCATGCCCCATTCCCTGAGATTCTTCTGAGTCTTGGGGCATTGTTAGAGGCCTGCAGACCCCAGTGAAAACATTAAGAGCCAATGCTAAAGAAAGATAGATGCTGTGGGAAGCCAGAAGTGAGAGACTTCAGGCTGCAGTCTTTGGAGTCCCAGGGTGCTGCTGAGCCTGAAGGACCAGGTGTCCAGACACTCAAAGCCCAAAAGCAGAAACATTTGTAGCTACTGAGAGGTCCCACATCTGAGGCCCAGCCAGCAACTTTAAGATTAACAGGTGCTGCCTGCTGCTGGAAGCTGAAAATTACAACAGCTGCCTTGTGCCAAGTGGCTGGATAAATCCCAGGGCAACAAGCTCCCAGCCCAAGCACCTGGAGCTGTATGCCTCCATCTTGTACAGCCTGGAGCCTCAGGGCCCTGGCTCTCAGAGCTTGAGCCACAAGGCTCCGGTTGGGCTAGTCCAGCTCTGGGCCTCACATACTCAAGCGCTGGGACGGCATCGATATAGTACAACCCCAGTTGACTCCTCTGTGGGCACAGAAGGACCACCAGCTGAGTGATGACAGCTGAAAGCAGTGTGGTGTGGGGGAGGTGTGAGGCTGGCCTTTTCAAGCATCCTCTTTACAGCTCCTCTCGGTGATGTCTATTTCACAGATGGGTAAACTGAGGTTCAGGAAGAAAGTGATTTCTTTTCAGGTCACAGTAGAAGGCTACAATAGAAAAGCCACCAGATCCCTAGAATGCTGTGTCTCCCCACCCCGATCGGGAGAGGAACTGCTGAGGGAGAAAGGCCCCCAGGAAGGGGATGGAAGCTCACAATGTTGCTTCCTTCTAGATTTTCCATTTTTAGTCCTTACTCCATGTCACACCCAGAGAGGGGGTTTCTTTAAGCATAGAATGTGTTTAACTCACCTCAGCTAGGGGAGGAAAGAGAGGCAAGCCCATTTTATAGCTAAGAAAACTGAAGCTCAGAAGAGCTGACAGAGCTAAATAACTAGGAAGGATCTAGGTCTAACTCCACAGCACACCCTGTGTGCTGCCTGAGAGGAGGTAGCTTTAAGGCAGTAGGGAAGAATCCCAGCCTAGCTACCAAGCTTCTTGGGATTTTACATATGCTGTTTCCTTCCACCCAGATCAGAGTTCTTGATACCGGAGGGTATTAATTACCCTTCGAGGCTTAGCTCATGTGACCTTCGGGAAGGCATCCTGGACTAGAATGGCCTTCTCGTGGACCTACACCTTCTTCCACTGACACGTTGATTCTGCTGGGCTGTCAGGGTGGACCAGAGGTTTCTGAGGTCCCTCAGCCAGGGACCCTTTCCAGAAGGGAAGCCCCTGCTCTGGCCCTACTGGGGCTGCCTGAGAGGATTCCTTCAGGAGTGTGTCCTTCCCAGTTTGACCTAGCTCCAGGATTCCCACAGCCAAGAGGACTACAGTTCCTTGGGGTTTAGCAGTTGAGCCAAGTTCTGGGTCCCTGTCTCTCTTGTCATGTCCAGTGATGCCCAGAGGTGGGAAGAGACCTGGAGACCTCAGCCTGGCTCTTGAGAGTATCAGAGAAGAAAACTCTGTCTCAGCTGAGCCCTGCTCAGGGTGAGTGGAGGAGTTGGCAGGCGTGGGACATCCAGAGTACCAGGAGGGCTAGAGGGCAGTGTGCAGGAGTCTGGGGAGAACTGAGGCATGGATCTCAGAGGCAGCAGTGGTGGGAAGGGAGACAGGCGGCCCCCTAGAGACCTGGACCAGCACTCCTTTCTTCCTATCTCCTGCCCTCTTGCTTTCTTCACCTTGGTCTTCAGTCTGAGGAGTCGAGTCAACTCTGGGTGACACAGAAGCAATGTGAGTCTGAAGTGGAAGTGGGGACAAAGACACTGCAGGCATGGGGTCTACTTCCAGACCCAGGAGGTCACTGCTCCAAGACCAGCTTTTAGCAGGGCAGCACAGCCCTAGTGATGGCTTGGGCTATCTCGATTAATAAACCCAGAGCCTTGGGCTAGCTCTCAGACAAGGCTTGCCTGAGTCTTGCCAGCCCTCCCAAGAAAGCGAGGCGGTTAGGCTCTAGAGCCAGATGTCTGGGCCCAGCTCCCTGCTTCTCAGCTCTGACTGTCAGCCTACTGAAATGTCCTCCTCCACACACTGAACAGGTGCCACCGCACTCCCTCGTCCCCTTCTGGCACATCCCATGTCCAGCCACCACAGGGATCTGGCTAAGATCATCTTGTTTCCAATGTTTTTTGGGAAAATATTCCTTCATCATCTGCAGGCTCCCAGCCTTCCATGACTAGCTCTTGGTGGACAACACACACCCTGGCACTGGCATTGGCCTCTGCTCACTGTCCATATCTTGCCAATGCCTTCACAGAGGACTGGCAAAGCCTCTGGCCTGCCTTTTTCCCTTCCCACTGTCTGGCCTGCATCCCCAAGACAGATCAAGTTCCCATAGGCACAGTCAACCCCCGGCATTGCTTTCTAGAGGCATCCAGGAGCAATCTGGTGGCTTCTGAGGACACGGAGCCAGTGCACAACTGAATGTCCCAGGGATCTCTTCCTAGACTGTCAGTGAGAACCCTGACTCCATTCTGGCCTTCAGTCCTGCTCTTGAGATTATTTCTCTCTGACATTCTGTTGGAATTAGTTTCTACTTGAGAAAGATAACAGTGAGAAAGAATCATCTTGTCTAGATTCTTGTGATCAGGAGCTTCTTAGGCAGGCTACAAAAACAGGACTGAGACTCAATATCTCCAAGCCCTTCTTACCCATGCCCTGGTCTCAGCTGAGCAGACAGCAACTTCCTACCTGCCAGCAGAGGGAGATGGTGGGAGACACAGGGGATGGTGGCCAGCTTGCATACCTAAGTTTCCTTTGCTGATAAGAAGCCTGAGGTTTACTGTTCCTCCAGGCCCCACAGTTTTCATGTGCCTCTGCCTCTGCCCTGTCGCCTCACCAGGCTGTACTTCATCCAAGCCAATCTAGTAAACCTCTGTTGTGGAATATTAGTTTAAGATGTGTTGCATTTGTTTATGCTGTGGAATATCTGTTTAATGATGCAAAGATGCACTGCATTACTTTATGTTGTATTGGTTTAACTCTGTGAAGCTGTGTTACTTTGCCTGATTGGT
The DNA here is from genome assembly GCA_030556225.1 of Cricetiscus sungorus. Lineage (NCBI taxonomy): Eukaryota > Metazoa > Chordata > Mammalia > Rodentia > Cricetidae > Cricetiscus > Cricetiscus sungorus. The sequence goes on along the minus strand of JANBXA010000735.1, from coordinate 4,737,015 downwards.
CTAATAAAGAGCTGAATGGCCAATAGCTAAGCAGAAAAAAGGATAAGGTGGTGCTGGAAGACAGAGAGAATAAATCTGGGAAGAGAAGATCAAGGAAGGAGAGACAGGGAAGGAGAAAGAACACTGTGGGTCAGCCACCCAGCTTCACGTCAAGCCATGGAGAAGTAATAAAGAAATGTATATAGAGAAAGATAAAAGCCCAGAGACAAAAGGTAGACAGGATAATTAAAATTAAGAAAAGCCAACTAGAAATAAGCCAAGCTAAGGCCAAGAATTCGTAAGAAAAAATAAGTCTCCTTGTATTTATTTGGGAGCTGGTGGTGGGCCCCAAAAGAGCAAAACACATCAACTAAAACCTCTCTGCTCCCCTTCCAAATGACTCTGTGTTTCCTTACCCCTGTCTCTGGAGGCCACACCCACTGTCAGCCTAAGGACCGAATGAACCCTACCCCTCCCCTGCAAACCCACTCTGGGTGAGCATGAAGCTGGGGTGGAGCAGCTGGGTTGTATACCAACTGTGAAAGATTTACCCCACTGTTAGGTGAGCTAAAAGGTCAAGATAACTGTCTTAGTTAGGGTTACTATTACTGTAATGAGACACCACGACCAAAAAGTAAGTTGGGGAGGAAAGGGTTTATTGGGCTTATACTTCCACATTTCAGGCCATTACTGAAGGAAGTCAGGTCAGGAACTCAAGCAAGGCAGGAACCTGTAGGCAGGAGCTGATGCAGAAGCCATAGAGGATGTTGCTTACTTGCTTGCTCCACATGGTTTGCTTAGCCTGCTCTCTTATAGAACCCAGGACTACCAGCCCAGAGATGGCGCCACCCACCATGGGCTGGACCCTCCTCCACTGATCACTGATTAAGAAAATGCCTTACAGCCATATTTTATGGAGGTGTTTTCCCCAACTGAGGTTCTCTCCTCTCTGATGACTCCAGCTTGTGTCAAGCTGACATAAAACTATCCAGGGCAGCATCTGTATCTACCCAACAGTGACAACCATTTATCCCTCCTTGTGAATGCCTCAGGGATGAAAGTTGTAGGGTGGCTCAGTGGGGTTTATGTCAGCACCCCATCCCCACACTGGGCTACCTGTCCTCTCAGTGACCTTGAGCTGAAAGGGCACTCAAGTTCCATCTGTTTTGATGGAGGTATAAGGTGGCAGCCCAGGTCACCTCAGAGGGTGGGGCAGGAGCTGCTCATACAAACAACAGTAAGGGCTGGGGCTGCAGAAGTCAGGACAGCTTGTTCCCACAGCAGGACCCCAGGGAGCCTGGCCTGGCCACACTTTAGCTACACTGGGCTGTCATCTGTCCAGCTGCATCAGTGACCCCATCACCCTGGCCCAGCTGTTTCTCTCCTGTGTAATGGGAGATGGAACGAGGCAGTTTTTGCCATTATTTGGTCCCATCTCCTACTTGGGGACTCTTCCAGGCTACAGGAAGGGAGGAAACCATCCCCTACTCCTTGACTCCTTTTGGGTGGGACTGTCACATCCATGAGACTTCACGTGGGTGCTCACCAGGTAAAAAGGGTCCTGACCCGACCCTGTGTTACTTAGCTGCCACCCTCAGGGGTCAGAACCAGCTCCCAAGCCGGAATGACAGAGCAGCAATCTTGAGGGCCTCTGGTTCCTGGAACACTCCCTGTACCAGGCATATCTGCTGTCTTCTGTGGAGTAGGTAATTGAGAAATAGCCATAAATATTCTTAAAGATGATGGAACCTTGCAACTAGGGGATAGTAAATCACTAGTTCAAGGCCAAAGGACAAGGGTGACGACCAGCCACTGTCTCAGCTACCCCAGCCCAGGTGCCACTGCGTGCAGAGGGAGTCTCACTCCTAATGCATCTGCTGGTGTTTCAGGCTGAGCCCCCTCCTGGCTGCCAGTCACTCCTTGGACATTGCAGGTGGAAAAACAATTGTGGTGTTGGCTGAGCTAGGATGGCTGGAGGGCCTGAGTCTCCTCCTTCAAGTCCTGCAGTGCCAGGCCTGGCTGACAAACATGGGAGGGAGAGAAGGAGGTGGAAGGCCTGCTCAAGGGTGGGAGTGGCCTCACAGATCTGCGGGAGATGCCTCCCTCCCCTTCTCCCTCCCCGTCCCTACCCCAAGCAGCTTGAGACTGGAGCAAGTCTCTAGCCTTGGCTGCTGCTGGCTTCTAGCCCCATAGTCTGGAACATGGGGAGCCCCAAGATGCACTAGCTAATTTATCTCTCAACAAGCAAGTGACAGGGTGTTAATTAAACACCTACTGAGTGTCTGCAGCCTTGTTCTGGGACCATGTCAAAGGCACAGGCTCCCTGACTATGCTAATATCTGGCAGAAAGGAACAGTGAAACTGTTCTAGAAGTACCCCGGGAATCCTCTCTGGACAAAAGAAGCCAAGCTTTAGAGAGCATATGCCACCACAGGGGCTCAGCAAGGCACCCAGAGTCAAGCTATGGAGTTCAGTATCTCGACAAGCTCTAGGGACAGATGGCTTTGTTAAGTACTGTCGGTGTGCCAGGCAGTTTCCATGGCCACCTGACCCTCCGATGGTCCCTCAGTATGTTCATCATCAGAGGCATGGTATCTGAGGCTTCAGATGGGGGAACAGCTTTCAAGAATCCCCCAGCTGGCTAGAAAAGGCCGAGCTGGGATGCCTGCTCCAATCACCTGGCCTCAGGGCCACCCCCCAAATCTCCTCTAAAACCTATCATTTGGATCAGGAGAGGTTGCTGTCTTGGCAGGGCACAGTAGGGTCAGGACCCTGGCTGGAGGCGGGGGATGGGGGTGGCTCTGCCTGCACAAAGGGACCTTGGCTGACACTACCCTCTCTTTTACAATGATACGTTATTTATCTAGCTCAGCCACACACGTGAACTCCCTAGAAAATTCTGACCCCTTCTGAGCAATAGCACTGTTAGCATTTAACAGTTGCAACAGGAAGCGAAGCCTATACAGTGTCTCCTCTGTACTTGTAAAGAATTTGATCCCGGCTGACCTTCCCAGGCCCCGGCATGAGAGAGCAGGGCCTCCAGGAGGTGAAGTAGGAGAGACTCTTGCATTAGCCATTGAGCATCACCTGTGCCCAACCAGGTTCTTGTCCCAGTCTCCTCCAAGAATGCGGTGGGAAGGCAGCACTGAGTAGGTGCACATAAACAGGAGATATTTCATTATCAGTTCGAGACCAGTGACCTTCACCGAGGTAGAGGAACTTAGATCGTCTCAGACATCTGAAAGCTGGAAACCGAGGCATGGGGTCCCCTAGCAGTCCAGTTCCAGAAGATCATTCTACAGATCCTTCTGCCCAAGGCAGAAACCTCAGGTGTGTGTGTGTGGGGGGGTGGGTATGTAGGGGACCCCACCTCGAGTGGGTCCATCTCAGGCAAATGTTTTCTTCATCCTCAGTTGAATTCTGATGCCCTAATTGGTATGGGAATGGAAATGCAGTGAAGCCCAGCCAGGGAAGAGCTGTCAGACTTGGAGGGGAAGAAGAACACCGCACACCACAACCCAGACCCCAACCCACACACCAAACCCCACCCACACCCACACCCCAGCCCACACCCCACCCCCCACCCCCACCCCAACCCACTCTCCCAACCCCCCACTCCCCCACCCCCACTCCCACCCCAACCCCCACTCCCACCCCAACCCCACCCCCCACCCCAACCCCCCACACCTACCCCAACCCCATACCCCAACCCCACACCCCCACCTCCACACCCTAACCCCACACCCCAACCCCACACCCCAAACCCCACCCCAGAGCACACCAAGAGCTGCTAACCGCTCACAGTCAGGCTTGCCAGTCTGTCTTTGGATGCTTGTTAAGACATTTCCCACAGTTCCCTGGCCTGCCACTTCCCTGCTTTGTTCAGTCAGGGCTTTCTGAGGTTTCTGCTGCAGGAGCAGCTATCAGCTGTCAGGAGACCTTGGTTCTGTCCTGGAGTCCCTCATACACCTAACACTAGGGCAATATACCCGAGGCTGAGGAACTGGATACAGAAAAGAGCTTTATTAGGTTCACAATGCTCTACATGGCTCTGGTGACCACCTCATGACTAAGGACATCATAGTGGTAGAGTGTGTATAAGAGGGAGAGGTCACACCACCTGACAGGCAACAAGAAGGTGATTCAGGAGACATGCTCTGGTTCTCAAGAAAACCATCGACCTACCCCATAAGACCTACCCCAGTTGCTTCTCGGGGCAGCATATCCAAGGAATCCCAGATTCCCCTGTCCAGGCTCAACCTTGTAAAGGATCCACCATCTCCACACTGCTAGCTAAGCACCAGACCTCCTACATAGGAGCCCTTGAAGAAAGAAAGTCGCGTTGAAATCAGAGCAGTCCCTTCTATTGTCCTGGTACTGGTGTCCTCTGCTCTGAGAAGCTGGTTGCACTGTTACTTTTTGTCCTGGAAAGCAGAGTGCCAGCTGGAAGCACATGGGGGTGACTGGAGGGTCAATGTCTCTGCTGAGAGCCAAGTTAACAGCAAAGGGTATTTATCACATGGATACATCCTAACAAGTACCTATCACTCCTGACAGAGACCACACAATGATTGAAACTACAGGCTTCAGAGCACGGCTGTCAGCCTACCTAGCAATTGCCGGCCAGGTAGTGAAAGGCTTCCTTAAGACACTTAGCCACTCTGCTGGAAAGCTGCCCTAGTCAGGACTCTACTGTGTCTCCTGGGTAATAGCAGCTTCTAGAGTTGTGTGGTGTGTAACCTGTGCATCTGCTCACGGTAACCCTATCGTGACATTACTAGGATTCTTTTTCTTCTTGCATTTTACATATCCATACCCAAAACACTTTGTCTTTGTGGTAGGAAATGTGATTGTTCTAAATGTAATAACGCTATAGACAAGCTCTCTTCTCCCATCCCAAAATTAAAATGCATAAGGACTCTGCTCTAGTTTATAAAATGTAACCAAGGAACGTGTATCATCATATTGGGCAAGATTATACTATATAACAAGTCACCCCAAGGCCTCCTTAGACCATACACAAAGGTTTATCTCCCACTGTCCCTGGATTCTAACTGGAGTATCTGGAAGCCTTCCTCATCCTGGGATCTCAGAGACCCACAGCTTGAATTGTGCTCTCTTCATGGTCTCGGGGAACACACAGGACTGGGCATAGCCCTTAGAGCATCCACTGAGCTCACAAGTTCCTGGAACGAGAGTAAAGCCACATTAGACCTCAGAGCGAACAGAGAGGGATAGTGCTTCCTGGTTATAAAGGACACCATGCTTCTGTGACAGCGGGAGTGGCTGGGGCTGGGCCCAGACTGGGACTCCAGAGTGGAACTTCCTTAAGGAAGGGACAGGGTGCCAGCTGGCCTCAGACAACTGCCTAGGGCAGCAGCCAAAGGTCAGCCAGCTTGTAGGGGAGACATCATGGAGTAGCTCCCCCAGTCATCAAACCTTGTAGCCAGCTGGACCCCCAAGGGACCCAAAGGGACAAGAATTCCTGGGTAGGAACAAACACACACTCCAGCCAAGGAAGAATATTGGTGTGACCTGCCTAGCCCCTCCTGATGCTTTAGATATGGAGCCTGTTGGCTCTCACCTCTGGTTCTTGGGTGGCTGTGAGTGACAGAGGGGTTTAGGCGTAAGGAATAGCCATCAGCTTAGCATCCTTCAGGTGGCTTTTCCTGATCAGGCCTAGGGACCCATTAAAATTTATGGTACCCATTGAGAAACTGGCGGAGGTCCAGAGCATCCCAGAGCCAAGGAGGACACCTCCCCAGGCACTCTTGAGGTTCTGGATGCCTTGGGGAAAGAACAGAGTTCCTTTAAAACAATGATGGGCGTGACCACGACCAAGCAACTGGGGAGCAGATTGGGCGGCTGCCGGCTTGTGTTTAAGTACATTCCTAAGCTACGAAGGAAGAAATAAAAGTGGTCCCTTGTCTGAGAGCTGAAGAGACAGCAATATTGTGGTATAACTAGGACCAGATGGGCTCTGGGAAATTCCAAAGGCGTTTAGCATATTAGACAAAATAGCCTTGCAGACACACACCATAACTGTGTCTGGCTGCCTGCATATCAGTTATGGAGACAATAGACGAGCAGGCTGTGTCTTGGCTGGAAGGTGGAGAGTATCAGCCTCTGATTGGGCTCTGCCTATTTCCCCCTGCCCAGTGTGAGCCCCCTGGACATAGCCCCATCACCACAGCCTAAGAACAGCACAGTCATAACTGTAAAGAGGCTGGCAAGGTTTTTGACGCTGCTTAGCCAGGCTGGTTCAAAGGCCCAAATCTTCCACTGACACACTTGTGGGGGTACAGGGAGCCCATGTTCCCCAGGGCACTTGGGTGGAGCTAGAACAGGCATAGCAGCTCTAAGGCACCTGGACTCTTCCAGCCTGGCCAGGAGACCATCAGCGAGACACTTCACATGCTCCCTGACATCGACATTCGGGGGTGCCTCAAAGCCAGATCATTCCATCTGTGACACTCTCCAGGCAGTTCTGGCTATAAGGATGTCCCTCCCACTCCAAACAGGTTATTCTTGGTCAATATGGTAAGAACTGAGTCCTTTTGGTTGGTGTGCCAGGCATCAGGGGACCAATAGGCCCAGGTGGTCACGAGGGACAGCCTGGCCTCTGCCTCCCTATGGCCTATAGTACCTGCTTGGGGCAAGGCTCCCTGTTTCTTTGGGCCTCAGGTACCCTGACTATGCATGAGATTGTCTTCATTTGCCCTTACTATGACAAAACACTGACATAAAACAACTTGGGGGTCAGAAGGTTTATTTCCGCTTACAAGGCTCAGTCTGCCTGTCACTGAGGGAATTCAGGGCAGAAACTCGGCAGGAACCAAAGCTGCTTACTGACTTTCTTAGCATTCTCATACAGTACAGGCCTACCTGCCCAGAAGTGGTGCCACCATTTACAGTTCAATCTGAGTGAGACAATTTCTCAATTGAGTTCCATCTTCCCAGGTGACTTTAGTTTGAGTTGACAAAAACTAGCTAGCATAGAGATTCAGGACCTTGAGGGTCCTTCCCTTGCTGACCCTTGTCTTGTCCTTGGATTGCATCAGCAATGCATCTGGAATCCTGCCCACAAGAAATACAGTGCAGTGGGAAGATAGATACAGTCCAAGGTCTAGCATCCAGCACAGGGCCTGGCATCCAGACCATCAGGCAGGAGTCACTGAGCTCTGTACTGTGGAAAGTGAAGGCCAGTGATTTACTGTCTCTCAGTGACCCAGGCCACTGGTGACAGAGCTGGTTGTCAGGTGCAGTTTTGGCACCTAAGTGGGTTTGTTCACCCATCATCCTGAGGGACTGGTACTTACGTGACTCTGTTTTACAAATGGGGAAACTGAGAACTGAGGCACCAAGTGCTATCTCTCTCTCTCTCTCAACCTCTCTCTCTCTCTCTCTCTCTCTCTCTCTCTCTCTCTCTCTCTCTCTCTCTCTCTCTCTCTCTCTCTCAGACAGTCATGCTCACCAGCTTCTGGAAGGGAGCCAGTGTCTCAGGACAAGTAGGGTGAACAGTGGCATCTGGGTGGGATGGCCAGCAGGGCCTGAGGTGAGGGACATTGGCCAGTGCATTGCCTGCCCTGTCTCCTTCACCATCAAGCCAAACCTGGGAATGAAAGCGTTACTGCCTACATTGATGGGGTTGAGGCCTGGGGAACTGAGGCACAAATAGTGATGTCATTTGCCCACAGTAGCTAAAAACTGGATTCCAGGCCCAATTCCAGACCATGATGCCTGGAAAGGCAGCTGCCTCCTAGGCCAGAGACAGAGACTGTTATTGTCACAATAGCATCAGAGAGGTTCCCTTGTCCCCACAGCTGACAGCCTTGTTAACTGCCCAGGCCTTACCCAGCCCTCAGGTTGTCCTGCCCTGCTGCCTAGGGCCCTGGATACCAACTGAGAAACAACTTTACCAGTTTCTGCATGAAAATAGAGGGAAAATGTCCCTTTCACATGCATTATGCACCTACTGTATGCCAGCTCACTTTACCTCGACAGTCCTAACTAGAGATGTTCAGACAAGCAAAACCAAGTAAAGTACCCTGGTGGTGGTAGAGCCGCTAAGCCAGCTGCCAGCAGCCTTAATAACAGCTGCAGGCTTCTCTGAGCCTCAGTTTTCAGGCTACATAGTAGAGCCTCAGAAGTTGTTAGGGTGAACAAAGCTCTGGAGCAGACAGGATGGCAAGGCTTGGGGGAAGGTGGCTTTTGGGGTCTCCCACACCCATCATGTCAGGTCTGGCACAGTCCACTTACAGCATGACCATGCCCTCTGCCACCTCCAACTCCACAGAGAATGTAAGAGAGGGAAGTCCCATGAGATGGGGACCAGCAGAGCATAGTGTCAGGATGCCCATAGTGTACTGGGACAGTCTCTGACTCCCAGAGGCCACCTATGTACTCCCAGAGGTCCAGAGCCATGAATGGAAGCTCAGGTGATCGCCAGGCCTTCTGGTCCTCTGCACATAGCCACCTATGGGCACCTTTGCAGCTGCCTGCTTCATTTCTGGAAAAAAACATCTCTTGGTATAACAAAACGTCTGGGTGACAGTTCACCCTTCAGAAAGCCTAGTGTGTTTTCCACATGAACCTTTCAAAAGTAGCAACTCCCTGCACTTTAGCCCTATAACCCGCACCTCCACCCAGGGCCATCGTGGCTGACATTTCCCAGGCTACCCATACCCACCTGGACCATGGGGATGCTGCCACCTGCCTCTCTTAGGATGACTGGTAAGGTGGGAGCTAGTGTGGTCAGAAGAGGGGGTATGAGGAGAACCAGCTATGAGAAAAAGCACCACATTAGGGTCAATGTCAAGGGTCCAGTCCTCTCCCTATGGCCTGATTGTGGCCATGAACATGTTACTTTATGACAGTGTTCTTATCTGGAAATGGTGTAGAGGAGCCTGGGAATATGAAAGCAAAGTGGTGCATTCATTCCTGTCTTTGAACTCTCTACTAGGGCCCTGCTAGGCTAGACGTGGGGTACCCTGTCAGGGCCCCTACAGCTGGAAGAGAGCTGATTCCAGAGAGAAGATACCAGGCAGGACACTGTGCTGGGGTCTTAGTGATAAAGCTGAGACCACCACATCCAGGCAACACATGCTTAGTGCCAGGCTCTGGTTGCCACCTGTGCCACCCTCCTAGACACACACACGGCTACTCCAACCCTGCCAGTTTAAAATAAGGGAGGCTGCCAGAGCAAGGTCCCCACGGCTGGCCAACAGGTCTTTTCAGGCAGTGACCAAGCTCTAAAATCTGCCCGACCTGTGGGCACAGAGGACTCCACCTCACAAACTGTGGGGGGGGCACTCTTCATGAGAGTAGCCAGAGATCTTATGGAGTCACATGTGGGTGTGGCATCTGAGCTGCTGTGAGCTGGGGGTGCCAAGGGCTGATGTCTTTCCAGGTTCTTCCTCCCCAGGGCCCTGGGCCTCCAGCCAGTCTCTGCCCTTGATCACAGCAGCCTCTGCACAAGTCTACATGTTCTCCTAGGGCTGTTTCCTTTTATTCTTTATTTCTACTTCTGTAAACTAGGCTCATCTGTAGCCAAGGATGGCCTAGAACTCATCATGCTTCAGCCTCCTGAGTGCTGGGATTACAGGCTCAGCTCAAATGGTTTCATGTTTTTTGTTTGTTTTTGTTTGTTTTTGAGACAAGTTCTCCTGTAGCCCAGGCTAGCTTGAGAACTGACACCGATCTTACAATGCTGGGAATGGAGTCCAGGGTCTCATAAAGTTAGGCAGATACTCTACCACCTGAGCCACACCCCCAGCCCTCCCCTGGGATAGTGTTCAGACAGTGATGCACATGAACCCTAAGTCTGAACACTTGCCTCCAGTGGGCATGATGCTTCTGCTGGTACATGCTGGCTGCTGGGTGCAGCAAAACCCGCAGGGTCTTATGGAGAGGCATTTGGAGATTGCTTTCAAACTACTTGAGCAGAGACCTTGGTTCAGATCCTCATTCTTCTACTTCAGGACTTTCATCAAGGAGCTAACTAACCCCTTCATGCCTCTATTTCTGTACCTATGAAATGGGTACAAAATGGTAAATCCTAGTACCGTGTGCAGTTCTGTTCATGCCAGCCTTTAACCATGTGCTCACACTGTCCTGCCCCATGTGTCTCATCACAGTTCTCACCATCTGTGCCACTGGTGCATGCCTGGTCACTCTGCTGAGCTGATGTGTTTCTGAATTTTCTGCCTGCTGGGAGGCCCACCCTGGAACAACGCTCCCCTGCATGTTTCAACTGCTTCACAGGTCTGTAGGACGGACCCCTCTACCCTTTCCCTGGCTGGGCCCCAAGCACTGTGCAGAGCCACCATCCCAGCCCAGGTCTGCCTGCTTGTCACCCCTCACTTTGGCAGACCCCAATCCCAGTGATCTTATCACCAGAGATGCCACACCTACTGACTGGTGAGCATCCCATACCCTTCCCACTTCCACAGCTGACAGAACAAGGTTACGACCCTGCTTCTTACTCAAAAGACACGTGGTCTGGGGCAAACTCCTCAGCCTCCTGTGGCCTCAGTTTCCTTACCTGCTAAAACAAGAACTGCTATCCGCAGGCCTTCATCAGTGGAAAATAAAACAACAACAACCCATCTCGGGCAGCTGCCCTTAGTCAAGTGTCTGGACTGATGAATCTTTATTTCCAGTGGTCCTCATGAGGCAGGACTGTCTACCTCAGACCACACAGCAACAACCTGGAGCTTGAATGGCGTTTGGACAGAAACTCCACAATGACAAACTGCTGTCACCACTCCCCAGTGTCCTGGGAGATACCTCCAGTCAGATGTGGAGAGGACATGGCAGGGGACGTACTGTGGGGTCTGGTCCAGGTCAGTGGTTTGAACCACTGGTGACTTTGGCATCCTCCCAACTCCAGCAGAGGGAGTATGAAGGACACCATGGAGGTTGTGGGAATATCCCACATGGATGAACATGAATCCTGTAGTTGGGGCAGGTACAGGGCAGGAGAAAGCCCAGCTGGTCCACATCCTCCTACCACTGTGCCTTTGGATAAGTTGACAATCACTGGCTAGGGGTGGGTACCTTCCTGCCTAGGTCATGGAGGTGCTTTCCTGGATGTCCCCTTTGTGGTAAAAATGGCCAAAGGGCATGTAGACCTTGGGACCACAGACAGAGATGGAATCTGGCACTTTGGCTGGGGCCAGTGGAAATTGTCACCCATGGTCTATGCACCCACTGCACTTAAATGTCACCTTCACTGCCCTCCCTCTAGGAAGTCCCACCTACGGTTATCTTGGCCACCAGCCTCCACATGACTCCTACCTGCTGGGCCTCACCTCTTCTTCTCTACATCCTGGTCAGTGGCCCCTTAAATGTTCTAGTTTGAAGGGTCACTACTGAGCCAAACATTCTTCCCAAACTTGCTCCCATGCTGAACAAAGGAAATTACTGCCCAAGCTGGGCCTTGGGCATCCTCAGTGTCCCACCCCATCATCACAAAGGGCTTGGAAAAATACGGTCAGGACCTTGATTTATTGAGAGGAACCCAAACTGGAGAATCCCAGCCTTCTTCCCGAGGCCTCCACATCCTTACCAGGAACTCCTGCCAGTTGCTAAGAACCCAGCGCCCCCTGGAGGCTGGTTATGGAAATCTTCCTCAGACCTATGGGCACCATCACCCAGGGGAAGGCCCTCTCCAGACTGAAGTGAGGAAGTGAACCAACCAGTTCAAGGAGGGCCCATCTTCTGGACACCAGGCTACCCTACTCCAGAGGTCCCTTCCTGCAGCTGGAGCTAAGCCGTCCTCCCTAACTCTTCATGACCTGTCTGCATCCCATGTGGGATCCTCCCTGGGACTCAGCTCTTCCACCCCAAGGCCCAGAGACCCTTGGGCACCTGGTGGGGAGTGGAGGAGCGGCCAGCAAGGCTGGCTCCTGCTCTTCCTGCCCCTCCACACTCACTGGCAGCTGTCTTCACAGCAACAAACACAGGCGGGTGGGCGGGTGGAAGGGGTGGGGGACAGGTATGGTAATGTTCTGTGGTAACCTTCAGGGCACAGCACAAGGAAGCAGGGGGATGGTTGAGCTCTGTGCAGAGAGGCAGGGAAACTCGGGCCCAATGAGCCCCAGGTCATGCAGATTGAGGATGGAGTCAGCGATAATACGGGCTGTTCGCTTCTGGTACCCACCCGAGGTTACCATTAGGATGGGTATATCGTGGGCTCGGACCAAGCGGAAAACAACTTCATCCCGCTTCACAATGCCCTGTGGGAAGACAGGAAGGGTGAGCTCAGACAGGCCTCAGTTCCCATGGGGCCAAGAAGCACACTGCAAGTCTAGCCCTGCTCTGAACTGCTGCTGTTTCAGTATGTCTTCTCCAGACATAGGCTGCTGCCAAACCTCAGAGCATGGCTTCCCTGCCCTACCAGGGCCAGGACACACACCTTGGCTGGCAGACAAAGACCCAAAATGGCCCCCGGGGTCAAGATTTATCAGATGATGGACACATGTCCTAGGTGGCCCTAAGGTCAGTGCTGTGGTTTGAATATATGTTCCCCAAAGGTTCATGTGTCTGAATACTTGGTCACCAGCTGGTGATGCTGTCTCAGAAGGCTCTAGACCTTTAGTGGGCAGCATATGCTGGAGAAAGTACATCACTCTGGATAGATTTTGACATTTTATAACTGGGATCCCCACTTCCTGTTCTTTCTCTCTACTTCCCGTGTGCAGATGAAATGTGTTCTCGCTGCTTCCAGACTGCCTAGCCAGCTTCATGCTCCTGCTGCTATGCCTTCCCTACCATAATTAACCATATTCTCTCAGGAACTGTAAGTTGAAATGAACTCTTTCTCCCCTAAGTTGCCACGTTTATCACAGCAACATAAAACAGTCAGAATGTAACCCCAGCTATGGGCAAATCTTCAAGGTGGCCCCCAATGTTAGGACGTACCGCTGGGCTGATAGACAGTCCCCCAAGGCGGTCCCCTTCGAGGACGTCTGTGCCTGCATTGTAAACCACCACATCAGGCAGATGCTCCTGGAGGGACCTCCTCACATTCCTCTCCACCTTTTCCAGGTATTCCTCATCTTCTGTGCCCCACTCCAACTCCACCTTCCGCCTGATGGCCTCTGGAAGAGACACAAAGAGCCCTGAGTACAAGGCAGGGAAAATGCGGCTGCAGACAAAAAGATGTGGGGACTTGTTGATGCCCACGGCAGGACTAACTCCATCTCAGTCTGGCTTCTCATTTCACCAAAGCTGAGTGGCTTTGGTCAAAGCCCACGGGAGCACTTCAACCTACTCTCAGGTCCTACTAACAAACACCCCTACATATTCAAGACCAGGCTCCAAATAGTCCAGAGTCAGCTTAGGCAGAACCAGTGGCTATTTGTGAAGGTGCACCCCAGTCACAGTGTAGACTCCAGAATTCTGAAGGTCCTAGGACATAAGCTGTGTATACAGGAGAGGCTGGAAAAGGAGATGTGTCCTAGGCCTCCTCGGGCCCAGAGGATTGTGGTGAGTACCAAATACAATGAACTTTGTATACTTTGAATTTTGGTTTTGCTTTGGTGTGATTATGATTGTACCTGGTGCTTCCCTTTCAGAGTAAAAATTTAAAAGAAAAAGAAGTGTTGAACTTACTTTGATTTTATAGGAATCCAGTTATCAGACTACAAATATTTTAAAAGAAACTTTGGAATTTTAGAGAGACCCAAATTTTGAAGAAACTTGGAAAGGGACTTTGGATGTTTTAGACACTGGATTTTTTTTAAGTGCTTGAATTGTTAAAGACTGGAATATTTAAAAGTTAGAAATTTTTAATTGTGACATTAATGTTAACATGCCATCCTGGGGACAAATGAGAAAGGAAAGGCTATAGGTGACTAGTGTTTCTGTGTCTAGTTGACAAGGGGGTCAATTGTGTTGGCTTGTATTTTGCGGGCAATATCACTCCTGGGCAGGTGCCCTGGGGTTTAAGAAAAGAAAGTGAGCAAGCAGGAGGAGCAGGCCAGTAAGCAGCATTCCTCTGTGGCCTCTGCTTCAGCTCCTGCCTTAGGTCCCTGCCCTGACGATTATAAAGGACTAAATGCTCCTGGCCCTCAAGCTCCTTTTGGTCATGGTGTTTTATTGCAGTAATATAAATCTAACTAAGGCACAAATCTGAGCTTACTGCTGCCGTGTTTGTTCTCTCTGCCTCTGTCTCGCTCCATCTATGCTCTCCTCTAATGTGATGCCCTTGTGTATATTTCCTAGATGAGTTTAGGGGGGGTCGAGTGACTCTCTCACGTTTCCATGTGCTTGTGGGTCCAGTGGGAGCACCCACTTCATGGGAATACTAGGGATAAATGAGGTGGCATAGCCATACCCAAGCCCACACCGTGGGTAGAGGTGGGGTGAAACTTACCTTTAGCAAAGCGGTCCCCAGGGTAGATGTGACGGTTGTAAACGTCCATGATGTATACACGCCTGTCACCCATGAAGTCTCGTTCATGGCCATTGCCCTGTGGGCATATGACACTGTCTCAGGAAATTGGGGAGAGGGGAGGGGGGCTCCCAACCACCATAGGAACTGCCTCCTACTTTGTGTGGTGGGCTAGACCTGGGGGACCTAGTATTAGACAGCAGAGCTGGACACACTCCAGACATGACCCAGTAGCCTCCTTCAGAACCTGCAGGATGCCCAGCCCTGTCTCACCCTCTCTGAAACAGGGCAGGATCTGGCCCTGCTACTCTCCTGGTCTGCAGAAGTTATCAGCGGACACGGAGAACAAATTGTAAAGGACTATATGTGTGACTTGGGTTTACTTGGAGCAGAGTATGGGTCAGGAAGAGCAGTTGGGAATTCTGAGGGAATGAATGGACAGCAGGAGGCAGTGTGACCGCTTGGGTTTAAGGTCAGGCACAATGAGGAGAGTCTGCCACCCTAGCTGGATTGAGCTGCCAACAGGGAGACTAAGACAGTCTGTACCTTGAGCAAAGCAGATTAAACTGGCTGAAGCACTTGGGGCCATTTCCAGAAGGAGGGTATCCCACCATGTGGGGCTGTGTGATACAGAGGCTGCCAGGGACATGGGAAGAGGACTCTCTCACCACGGGAAAGTGCTGGGGCCTGGGCTCCTTCAGGGTGCTCACCTGGTGGGCATCAAGATCAATGATGGTGGCTCTGGAGATGCCTTCCACCCGTTCAAACAGGAACTGCCAGACAGAGGAGAGGCGTGAGGACCAGACAGCTGGAGGGACCCAGCCCTCTGGGAATAAGGGATTGAGGGATCAGAAGAATAGCGGGTAACACATCGTTTTCCCAGGAGTGCTAGGGTGCTGGGAGAAGTGTGTGTGTGTGTGTGTGTGTGTGTGTGTGTGTGTGTGTGGCAACAAGGTGGGGTCTGGTCAGGAAAGGTTCTGGGGTCAGGCAGTATATTATCACCTAAAAGCTAAGGGATCATGTCCTGCATTCCCTGGGAAATATGGGGGTTGGCAGATTAACCCTATAGCCTTGGAATTTAACTTCCCAGACTTCGCCTCATTCTATAATGATAAATCCTGATGCCTTTTCCTCCTCAAGGAAACCTTCCCCTCTGCCCCTCCAAGTTTTCCTGTGCCCTGTTCTAACCGCCAGGCCTACTGACAGCCCATCTACATGCCTGTGAGAACAGAACCCCATTAGCCTGGCATCCAGCATGAGACTGGGCAGAGAGCATGTGGTGAGGGTAGATAGGGGATTCCACAGAGTCTTCCATTTGGGCAAGCTCCCTTCACTCAGTTTCCTCATTTGTAATGCTCACGGGTTGTGGGGGCAGGGTGTCCATGTCAGGACATGAAATCAACAGCAGCTCCTTGCTCCTTTCCCCTTTCTCCTCTTCTCCCTCGTCTTGCAGCTATGCCCTTCTTCCTGTCCAGTCTTGAAAAGTGCCTGTCCCTCTACCCGTCACCTACTACCAGCAGAGATTTCCAGGACTCCCTCCTGTCACAGACAGGCCTTCTAGTGGAAGGGATGTGCCAGATCCAGTTTGAGTCCTGGCCAGGTTGAGCAGCTAAGGAAGCCCTTCTCCACTGTGAGAAAGTCCCTCATCACTGCGAGCCTAGTCCCTTCCCTGGAGTGTGTGGGACACTATGAAAAGCTATGGCAAAGGGCTTTAGAAGTAAGGTACTGAAGGTTCCCACACACCTTGATAGCTAGGGTAATGTCTGCATAGGCACAGAAGCCTCCGCCACGGTCACTGGAGCAGTGGTGGAAGCCGCCACCTGCAGAAAGGCAGATGGTAGTAATGGTCAGAGCCAGGTCCAGATGCCCTCTAATCCCTACCATGCCCACATCCCCTTCCTGCTGGGATTCCAGGTTGGCCAAGTGAACAGCACACCTGGATACATTGTCACTCCAGACCAAGATGTAGCTCCATGCTACACCTCATTCCACAGAAAGGGCCCCTCCCAGGGAGACCCAGCCATGTTAGTCTGCTCATGGGCTCCCACAGCAGGAAGGGGCAGTACCAGCAAGCTTGCCTTGGACCCAGGTTCTCTTAGTGGACAGAGATGACTGGGAGGGATACCTTCTGTTGGCCACAGCTATCCATGCCACTCCCAACCCTAAGATAGTCTAGGAGTTCTTTTTTTATTTGGTCCAGAGAGATGCTATTGCCAGTCTTCTTCTAGAATGGCTAGTAAGCTGCTACTGCCCCTGTGTCCCTGGAGAAACTTCTGGAATGGAGATCTAAAACTAACTCCACCCCCAGTAATGTGAGGTTGGGGCCATGTAGATGAAGGACTTTCCTTTTCTGTCAGGGGCTCCTAATAGGTCTCTCTAGAGAGCTTAATGAAGCCTCTCTATAGCCCAGAAGAGAGCTCAATCTTCACCAGTATCTAGCAAATGGCAGCACCATCAGTGAAAGCCAGGCTTGATCAGGACCCAGATGTCCAACTTTAACCAGACCCTAGTTTCTATTGTAGAAGTGGTCATCCATGAACTGGGAACCATGTTACAGATACACAGGGCATGAATCACCCATGTGTTTGTGCAATTGTGTACCCTAACACCATGGCTATGCCAGGTCTAATGCTAGGTATAATTCAATCAAGAAAAACCATAGCCCCCGGACATGCAGAATTCACAAAAAGAGCTCAGGGGTCTGCTATAGATCTTGCACAAGCCAGCACCTTGTCACTATGCTTAATTTCTCACAAGACAACGATTCAACAGTAAAGGAAAGGCTGCTGGGAAACAGGTTCTTCAAGTGTCAAGGACTGTGAAGACAGATGTACAAGGGCCACACAGAGCCCTGGAAGCTGGGGAGCACTGGCCCTCAGAACCCCTGAGGAGGCACTGAACCTGGGACCATACACTTATCACATGACTAAGCCCTAGCCACAGGCCTAGACCCCAGAAGGATGGAGTCTTTCAGGACAGCAAAATGGAGGGAGCTAATTCCACACAGACATGCTCAGGGAACATGCCCAGGGACCTTCCTAAGGGGTGATACAGGCTCTCTGGGTGGGAGAGGATTCTCTGTCACTGGAAATGTGCACTGTGTCACTGCAAATGTTGGGCAGGGACATTCTCAGGACAAATGCCCCACAGCAGATGGAAACTGGTGGGTGCTTCAGAGGAACGAAAGTGCTGAATGCTCACTTCTAGGCTACTGAAGGGGGTCTGGGGACTTTCCTGTCCCCACACCCTTCCCAGCTCCACCAGGCTAACCAGACATTCTGAAGCACCAGTACTCACCGACATTGATGGCCCAGCCTCGTTCCACAGCCAGCTTCCCCGCCTTTGGAGACAAGTAGAGCGCATGAGTTGAGGCCTCATGCTGGGGCAAGCATGCACTCATTCCATCAATATAAGCTCTGGGGCAGGAGTAGGTCACAGGTAGAATCAGCAACACCCTCCCCAACCCTTAACACAGCAAATTTGTCAGGCCAACAGGGGGTAAGAACCAGACCTCCAGTGTGTAGAATATTTCCTGATTTTACAAGGAAAACACCAGAAATTCAAGTGCTTTTGAATAGAAAAGAGACTGTCTGCTTGTGGAAATATCATAGGCTGGCGGCCAAAATCCTGCAGGCATTCAGGGTGAGTGGCAATACAAAATTTGTCAGTGTCAGAGGTCAATGACCATGGCTGGGATAGACCTCCAGGTCTAGTGCTACTGTAGAATATACTTTTGTTGGGTTACAAAACAGTGACTCAAATTGTTATTAGGTGGGGCAGGACTTTACAGGGCAAAGTGGGGTGGGGGCTGGGAACTGCACACCCCACCCAGCCTACCATGATGGTGCCTCCGGTCTGGGTCCGCAGGGGCCTCAGCACCTTCCTTTGCACAAGGAAGTTGGGGAGAAAGATGACTGGGGGTATCTCAGTGATGGTAGCCACCACGAAGGACCACTGTGGACAGAGACATGGAAGTCAAACTTGGTGCCAGGTCTGAGCACATGGTGGCTCCCTGCTCTGCATGCTGTTTTTGTTGGGGAGTGACAGCTGTGAGCCACCTTGCACTCCCAGGTTTGAGCTTGGGCACAGTGAAGTTGATGTTGGTGTTCTGAGGCACTCTTCTGCCCTCTTGTGTTCATAAAAAGGACTGCAGGTTGCTCTAAGGTTAAACCTGCATGTGGCTTCTCATCTCCCCACTGCCCAGCAAGTACCAGCTAATCCTTGGCTCTGGTGCCATGAGACAGTCAGCACTTTTTTAAGTACTTAGGGCCTGTGAGACAGTCAGGTGGGCTTGGGGTCCTGTCTGTGCTGGGACACTTGTAGCCTTGGCTAACAAGCCAGCAGTGCAATGATCCATCTTCATAGGAAAGAGAGGGCCTTGTGGGAAAGGCAACATCTATGGGAGTCTCCAGATGCAGGGATTAGACCAAAGAGGCAATTTAGGGCAAAGAATTGAGTCCAGGAATGGCAGAAGCTGGGCATAGCAGGGCAGGGTAAATAAGTTTCTCCAGTTGTTTAGGACCTGGGCTGCTAACACAGGCTCATAGCATACTGTCAGAGACACAAAACAGAACTAAAAACTAAACTCACAGAGATCCACATCCAGCTAATGGGAGCTACTTTGTTACTTTTCCTGCGAAGGTGTTACACTTCCAAGCAGGCGACTCCAATCCTTTCTGCCTGGCATTGCAGAAGCCTGATTTGATGTGTCTAACACTCTCTGCTGCTCTTTGTTCTTTTACTCTTTTGGAGACTTGATCTATCTACTTATTCCTGAATGTCCAGGCACTATGTAGATCAGGCTGGACTCCAACTCAAAGAGATCTACCTGCCTTTGCCTCCTGAATGCTTCAATTAAAGACACCTGCTTCCTGTTGTTACTATTGCTATTTTATAGACAGTTGTTACTTGCTTTCCCCAGGGGATTGCTTCTTGGCCAAGATCTACTGGGACTCCAGGCCCATGAGTAAATGGAGTCATATTCACATGGAACCCTGGCATATCCTCATGTATAAATCACTCCTAGATTGTATATGACACAGACTCTGTTACCACTCCGGGAGAAGTTTAAGCCACAGTTTAGAGAATAACACAAGAAATATGGATGCAATATTCTTTTTGGAATATTCTCCTTCTGTGGATGGTTGAACCTGAGGACAAAGGACCCAAATATATTGCCTGTAATTATGAGCCAGTTTTGAGCTACAGGTAGTGTAGTAGTGCATGACCACCATCCCAGGTTGGGATGTGGAGGCAGAATAATGAGTCCAAGGCTACAGAAAACACTGTCTCAAACAAACAACAAAAATATAAACGTTAAGTTAGAGTATCATGCCTCAGGCATATTTCAAATGCTCCCAGCCACCGTGGCCAGTGATCGGATGGAACAGATTTAGGATGCACCCATCACAACAGCTTCATTAGGCAGCACTGCTCGGGGGGGGGGGGGTCAAACTGTTGGTGGATCAAACTGTTGGTGGCCGAATAAAACATGGGTGCAGGGATGGGCAGCCTGTGGCTCTGGAAGACAAAGGAGAAGGGCTTGGTTGAGTGGGTTCTGGGCCAGGGAAATGGTAGTTACAGTGATGGGATGAGTGGGCATAGGGTCTAACAGTGACACTGACACAGGGCAGGGTGGGCAGCGGAAGATGGAGCAACTGAGAAGGGCACTGGTGTGGAGGGGCTAGCACAGGACAGATATGATTATCTGTGATGTGCAGCAGGTTAATCAGGGGACAGCCCAGATTTTTAGGCAGAACCCACCCAGAATGCCTTGTGACAAACTCGGTCAGGGCAGGGCTTAGGGATGGTTGGGCTGGATAAAGGGCCAGGACAGGGTTCTGAAGCCACTCTGGGCTCTACCTCAGTTGTATGGTTTGAGATATAGCCCTCTCCCTCTGCGTCTGTCTCATCTGCAAAGCAGGGCCTGCCTGGAATGAGGGTGTAACCATGAACCCTGCTGCAAAGGCCTGTTCTCATCTCTATACAACACTGTCATAGCTGACCAAAGGCTATACTAGAGCTGCACACCACCGCCACCACGTGTGTGTCACTATCCAAAGCTACATGATACCTGTGTCTATCCCCTTCAAAGGGGTACTAGTACTATAATGATATATTGTTTATGATTTAATAAAACTGGCCTGGGTATCAGAATGAAAAGCTAACCACACTAGCTAGCCCCAGAGGCCAGGCAGTGGTAGTACATACCTTTAATCCCAGGACTCAGGAACAGGCAGATGAATCTCTGTGAGTCCAAGACCACCCTGGGCTATACAAGAGTGAATCAGTCTAAAAGAGTAATCAGGCTCACACCTTTAATCCCAGCACCAGAGAGGTATGTAAGGAAGAAGCAAAGGGTCTCATGGGAGATTCAGACAGGATCTCCATTTCAGCCTTGCTAGAAGTCAGTGTTACTGGCTGGCTGATTTTCTTTTCCTCATCTTAAATCCCAGTATCTGTCTGAGTTTTTATTATTCATGTTACATATTGATGCCCTAAACTAAAACTGCCAGGCCTGGGGCCGAAGCCTGTAAATCCTGCTGCTCAGGGTTGAGCCCAAACTCAGACCAACCTGGTCTCAAAATTACAAGGCTTTTATTATTATAAGGGGGGGAGATTGATGATGTAGCTTAGTAATTAAGTGCTTACTCAGGTTTGCTCTTCAGTATGGAGAAAAGAAAATTAACTACAAAGAGAGAAAAAACAAAAAACTAAACTCACAGGGACCCTTCTTCACTTTTTCCTTCCACTGCCAATCAGGCCAATCTGATGCTTTGTGCTAAGGTTGTAGACTCCTGATTTGATGTCATCTTGAGCTCAGTCTGCTGCTTATCTACTTGTTATTTTACTTTTGCTTGCTATAAACTCATTCACTCAAAACTCATATGGCTATGCTAGTTCTTTTCTTGGTACAGAAGTGGAGAATACCCCAAGTAACTGAGACTGGATATTCAAACAAATATGCATAGGCATATTCATAGCAACACTACCGACGATTGCCAAAATGGGGAAATAACTCACGTGCATAAGCTAATGATGGGCAAACAAGATGTGATACACCATGTGGTAGAGTATTATGTATCCAGGAAGAGGAATGTGTAGGGTATGGTGCATGGCTTGTGACAAAGCACTTGCCTTGCATAATTGATCTCTGAATCCCAGTCACTGGGGAGGAGAATGCATGACAGCTGCTCACCGTGATGTGCAGTGAGGCAAGCCAGACACCAAAACTCACACACTGATTCCATATGCACAAAGTCGGATACAAAGTATGCAAGAGATGGGTGGCGACAGGGCAGAGGGCAGGGAGTACCAGGGAGAAAGGGCTCTGTAGGGTCAGGGTGTCCTTTCAGGATAACATCACATGGTGGATGATGGAAATGCTGCTTTAAGATGGTGGGTTGTATCATATGGAACTAATCACTTTTTTATTTCTTTTAAGAAAAGGAGAGATGGGCCTCTTGAGGAAAAATTGACAAAGTCAAAGACCCAGGTTCCCATCCCCGTAGTCTCTCCCATCTTCTGCCCTCCAGATGCCCTGAGGTCAGTCTCCCTCCCTCCCTCCCTCCCTCCCTCCCTCCCTCCCTCCCTCCCTCCCTCCCTCCCTCCCTCCCACCCTCCCACAGTGCCTTTGCACTTATGACCCCTGCTTAGACTGCCCTTCCCTCACTCAGTCCTCCATACCCCACCTTGCTGTCCCCCTTTCCATGAACACTTGCACCAATCAGTGGGTTATATTTCTTCTCCACTCTCCATTGCAGAGGAACTTGGTCTTGAGTTCCATCCCTTCCTCCCTGCAGGACCCAGCACAGTGTGTGTGGGTTCAGGGACAGACATCAGTATCTTCCCAGCTCTGACCTGCTCCCAGGAGCAGGGTCCCAGAATCCACAGCAAATAAGGAACAGTGCTGATGCTGACAAGATGCCTCCCTGAATGTGCCCATCCCTAGGCTGTACACACAGTGGGTGCTCCTGCATCAATGTTATCTTTCTCTTTTGGTGTCCTGCATGGGAGCCCTGCATGGGAGGTTACAACAGTGCAGAACAGGGATGAAGTCCACAACAGATGTATGGACAGAGTAGATGAGGCAGGCAAGAGGGTGCATGGTACACAGCACCCATAGACAGACCCAATAACAACTCTGGGAACCCTGAAGGGACCTGCCAGACACTGCTTGGGATGTCCCTAGCAGAGGAAATAGACAGTGTAAACATGGGGTAAGAGAGCTGGGGCATCAGATAATGGGTCTCACCTGAGCATCAACAGCACCTCACCCATCACTCCCCCACTGCAAACCCGTTCATAGTACTTAGGTGAAAATCCATGTTTCCTCCTCAGGTAACCAGACTCAGTGTAGCTTGGTGCTGGCTGGCCAAGCCACATAAGACCTGGTGAATTATAAAGGCTATGTTTTTCCTTTTGCTCTGGCTACCAGGGAGCTCTGAGCCAAATGTTACTTCATCATCATGTTGATGAACCTCTATGTTTTGTTGAGTCCCCCTGCTCCAGTCTTATTGTCTATTTGAGGCTCACAGGCCACACTGCTTCCAGATTTTGGGGACCATGATGAGATAGGCAGCCCGCTCTGTAAGTTTCCCTGAAGGTTTTATAATGGGTGGGATCCTGGTAACTATCCCTCCAGTCTCAGCCTGATCCCAGCCCCACTCCTGATCTCTTCCTATTCAAACTCAGAGCATCCACTCCTGCCTTCCCCTCCCACTCTGCACTCCTGGCCAGGCTCCTGGGCTGTGGACTAACCACGCATGTCTGGGCCCCAGGAAACCAGGGCAGCCATGCACTGGGCTTCCAGCCAATGCCTTACACCTCTCTCCTGGGAGCCAGGGTGCAGCCTCTTCCTGGCAATCTTTCATGAGGTCACACTGCCATGGCCCATCTAGAATTCTCACAGGTCAGGCCATGGTTGGAGAGGAAAGGGACCAGCAGCTGGGGTCCTGGTCCTGAATAGATGCCTGCAAGGGTCCTCCCACACTTAACCACTCCCCCTCACCCCCACCAGTAATGACCTTGAGCAAGCATAGCCTACTTCTGAGCCAAGGTCTTTCCAGACAGAGTCAAGGGGCCTGTTGACTTCTGCCATCTGTAGAGTCCTGAGTCCAAGATGACTCTGACAGGAAGCTTGGGGGCCAGGGCTCTTACACTCTGAGGCAAAGAATCAATAGCACCCCGATTCAGCTCCAGCCAGGGCAGGCTGGCAGCCACAGATTCTGACACTGGCTCCCACGGCAACCTGCCACATAAAAGATGTACTAAAGGTCCCGGCTCCCAACAGGAGCTTTCAGTGGCCTCCTGTGCAAAAAAGCCACCAGCAGGCAGTAGTAGTCCAGTGTGGCCTACAGTCAGGATTTTAAAATCTTCAGTTAGCACTTTCAGAATCAGGGCTGGGGGATGGAGATATGGCTCAGTGATAGTGTGCTTGAATAACATGCATGAGGCCCTCAGTTCAATCACAACAATCATAAAAAAATAAATAAATAAAATAAAGATCACTCCTCCCTGAAAAGCCCAAAGCAAAAAACTAGAAAAAAGAAAGAAATCTGAGAATATCATTTAATAATCAGCATCTGGCTTCTCTTCGAAAAGCGGGCACTGTAGTCATGTTGGGTCCAACCGTGTGGCAACCAATCACATGGCCCACGTGGGAGAGGAAAGGTCTTCTGCAATTCACCCCAGACACCTCCACCTGCCCCCAACCCAGGTCTTTATGTTCCCTGCTGGACCCTGGGGGAATTTCAGACCCATTTTTAGCCTAAGACTTTGCATTTACAAGAAGTCCTTGGTCTACTCTAAAAACAGGTCAGAGTGAAGTGGCCTTCATGGCCAGGACCAGGGCTGGTATCCCTGTCCCCTAAAGTGATCCCAGCAGTGGCCTCTTGAGTCTGTCAAGAACGCAGGCTAAAAGTCACGAATATGCCCAAAGCCTCCAAGGATCCTGTCTGCATACATCTGCTTTCACATACGCTGAAGATGGGGGGCTAACCACCCACAGTGATGATCTTATAGCCCCTCCTTATCTTAATAACCAGAGATATCCGTGTCTCACTGGGCTAGGGACAGGAGTAGGTTCCCTTAAAGCTGGGCTTCCCCTCCTCCAGCCACTGTGTCTGGTCACAGCCCACAAATCCTCGTACTGTACCTTCAGCTCGTTGAGATAGCGCCTCGTATGCACCACCAGCAGGTCTTCCTCCGAGGCCTCCCGAGCCTCCACCAGCATGCCATCTGACAGCAGCTTCTCTTCTGGAACCACAGAACAAGCCCCAGCTTCCTTTCCGCTGACTCCGGGGCTAGGCACAGCACTCACCCCACCCCACTCCAGGCTGCAGGCTGGCCTCTGGCAGCCCCTCAGCACACAGTGAACTCCTGGGTATTCTGAGAATGGCCATCTCCCTAGACCAGTGTGGCCAGTGGCTAGGCCCTCTGCCTCTGGGTGATGAGCTCAGAAAACACAGCAGTTTCCATGTTTTCTGTGCCGCTGACAGTCACCAGGTGACCCCAGGTACAACTGAATAACCTCCAGAAGTAGGCAGCACAAGAACAGGACTGCTGTCAAGGTAGAAAACATTCTTCTTACAACTATCCCTCAACAGGTGGCTTAGCACATCCAGGCCTCTCCTCAGCCTCTTCCTCCTTGCTCGTCCCCCCTCCCCTGCTAACCAAGGGACAGCAGTAGCTCACAGGCAACACAAGCCAGAGTCAAACACTGCTGTTTTCAGAGCACTGCCTTCATGATGGACCTTCTGTTTATGGCAAGTGAAACTGCCTTTTCCTATATTGATGACATGGGTTTCCTTTTAAAACAAATTTAAGTTGAAAAAAAAAAAAAAACCAAGGCTCAGTCCTTTAAAAATATGCAGTAAATATAGGAGTCAGTGGTATCAGGGTGTCTGAGTAGCTTGCAGATGTCTAGTGTTTGTTTTCTGTACATGGTTACCAAAGATTTGCTTCACTTTGCAAAAGAAACTGAGGCTAAGAGAGGGCACTGCCCCAGGGTACTGTGAGACTGGGCCATGGTGCTCTGAATTCTAGAGAAATCAGAATATAGGGTCTATTTTCAATGAGTCATGCTCAGAAACCAACCCATCCATTTCTACACACAAATCCAGGCAGGTGCTCCGTCTCATAGCGCATCTCATGACCTGTGACACCTCCAGACTCAGCCAGCTCCCTTCTTGCCAGGGCCTCCAAAAAGCCTGCCTTGTGGTCCTGCTTCCTAACCCTCCTCATCCTCAGAGGAACAGCAGTAAAAGGGACTGGCTGCTTGCTCCCAGCTGATGGAGATGTGGCACCCTTCTGTTGAGCCACTGGGAGAGGCAGGAGCCCAGGGGACAGAGAAAGAACCAATAGGAAACCATTTGTGCAGGCAACAGATGGGCAAAGCTATCGTCACAGGCTCATACCAACACCACACATCACTTGCATGCTTTTTCTACTCCATGTTTTTCTTTGGATGTTTAGGCTGGTACCTACAGTGGAGGGGAAAGCTGTGCCATTTGTCATAGATAGAAGGTCACCAAAGGAACAAAAACAAACCCAACAGAAACAGCTGTGTTACTAATGTCTAATTTGGTACTATTTTCTGCACGATGCAGAACTGGGAGCCTGCTCTAGATTTTAGGAGGGGAGGTGGGGACTAGTTCTAACTGGAGGAAGTATGAGACATGGCCCACTGTGCTTAGCAGCCTGCCTGGAAAGACTCTTTAACATCAGGGCAAATGGCAGTCTAGGGCTGAATTTGGATAAGGATGGGATGGATGCAAGATGGAGAAGCCAGATGCAGGTCTGAGGGGGTGGCAAGGATAGAGAGATGGAGGGGGCAGATGCAAGTCTAAGGGTGTGTGGGGGTGCTTTCTTACCTTTCAGGAAGTTGATCACCTTGCCCCATTTTCCAGCATCAAAGGGGTGCAGCTTCTCCAGGCCCATGAAGGTGATGTTGTAACGTGGTGAGTACACGATGGGCCAGCGTTTCTCTGGTACATGCTGGTACAGCTGTGTTGCGTGCGGCCTTAGATGTGCAGAGAGACAGAAGCAGATTTGGAGGGCAGCCTCCTTGTGGAAAGCAGTTTCCCCCTCCCCATTCACACCAGGAGATCGCTTAACACCAACAAAAACGACAACAGCTCCTTCCTGAGCCCTGGCTGGCTTTGCCTAAACCCGCTTCCAATACAGTCCTCACAGCAGCTCTGGGGACCAGGTGTGCCCAAGGTCACATGCCAGTGCCAGGTGTATTCAGTAATGCTGGCGCCAAGGCCCAAGGCCTGCACGGGGAAAGGCAGGGTGAAGGGGGCGGAATGTGGCTGTCTTGCGAGTCAGCTCACACTTCTGCGAAGCTGGGAACAAATGCGCTGCGGGGGAGAGGGGCGTAGATCGTGACTGCAGGAAGCTGTGCCCTCGTCGCAGCCCTGCAGCCCACCGCGGTGCCCTGGGGAGCGGAGACCCACCGTTCGCCCTCCCGGTCTCCCAGACCGCCCCACCTGTGCTGTCGCACCCACGGAGACCCCCGACACCTAGGCCTGGCCCCATGCACGACCCCACACACACTCACATCCCGCAGCCAGCCCTGCCTGCTCTGGCCGCCACTCCGCACCGGGAGGGGTGGGAGGGGTGCAAGGGGCGGGGCCGGCGCAGAACACTCCTCCGTGGCGCTGGGAACTGGGGGTGGAGCTCTGGCCTGAAGCTGCGTCACAGACAACCGGACGGCTCCGGCCAAGGAGAGGCATCCAATGGCGTCCCGCCTGGGGGGTGTGGCCATGCGCTGCTCCGCCCGCATTACCAGGGTAGAAATAAGCACACTTGCTTAAGTGGTGTGATCATGGCTTCTCTGCGCCATTCGCGCCTCTGGCCTTGGTGTGAAAGTGGTGGATCTGTTCTGGGCCCAGCATTCCTGATCTATATTCCCTCCTGGGCTGCAGCCCTCCACTCCTGTACCATCTGTGGCTTCTTCATCTTGGTATAGGCACCCTCCACTTGTCATAACATTCTTTGAACCTCAGTTTCCCTATCTGTAGAACAGGCCTGGTGGTCTACCAGTCTTGTATATTTGAACATTAATCCTGTCTCCATTCCCCCTATATCCTGACCCTAGTAGCTGACTAGCAGCCGGGGTGTCTGTGTCTGGAACCTGGGAGGAATCCCCAACAATAGAGCCCAGAAGAAAAACAATGGGCTTCTGTTAGTCCAGCTGTCTCCATCAACCAAACAGAGGCAGCTGACCAGAGGGCTGCCAGGAGTTAGCGTGGCAGCTGGGAGCCTCAGGGCTCCAGGGTCATGTGAAGGGAACCAGAAACATTTTTTGTTGTTGTTGCTTTTTAGGGGGTGGGGGCAGTGTGCCAGTGTGTTCGTGTAGATCAGAAAACAGCTCTGTGCAGACAATGTTCCCCTTCCACCTTTGTGTGGGTTCCAGGGATTGAACTCAGGTGGTCTGGCCTGGGCACCAACAGCATGTGTTTGCCAGCTGAGTCCTAGCATGGGCTGACAGTTTTGAAGAGTGCCTTTGGTGTGTCTACTGTTAGATTATTAGATAATTTTCAGGAAATGCAATTGTGAAGGATGCTGAGACACACTGTCCTCAGAAGTGTGAGGTCATTCAGGAGTCGCTGCCCCGGGCATCAGTATTAGGGTGGAGCCTGAGCAGGTGGAACCTTCAGTTGAGAGCACAAAGGCATTTCCATACCAGGTGACCTCGCCTGTGGGCTAGGAGTTACAGAGCCTGAGCCACAGCGGATAAGGCCATGAAGTTGTGCCAGAAGAGGGGACAGTGTTAAATTAGGAGGGAGTCTTCTAACAAGGCTCCAACCTGTATTCAACCCAGATCAGGCATCTGCTAGTGTCCTGGTCTAGGGAGGTTGAATCAGCTCTCTGGACTTTCGCTGTTGCATTTATATTTAGAGATGAATAAGGTGATCCTGACTGTCTACTTTCCAAGGAAACAGAGAGACTCCAAAGATAACATCAGCTCTTACTGAGTGCCTGACCTATGCTAGGTCAGTCCCAAAATCCTCATGCATATTGAACTCCAAACAACCCTAGAAGGCAAACTGTCCCATTTTATACAAGTGAAACTGAGGCAAAAAAAAGAAAGAAAAGAAAAAGAAAAAAGAAAAACAGAGTGAAGTCATAATTGCCTAAATATTGCCTAAATATCAGGGGTGTGAATAAATGTGTAAAACTTAGTGACAAAACAACAAAAAACCCAAAATGTTGTACTGCCAGAGAGGCTGGTCTCATGTCAGGGGAGTTGCTTGCTCTGGGATTTGAGAAAGTGGCACAGGTGAGCATCAGGTCAGGAGAATACAGGTCAGAGCACACAGCATCTAGGAGCTGAGAGAGAGCTGGTCTGAGAGTACATCCTCAGATTTGTTTCTGTGCCTGAGGAACGCTGGAGATTGTGAATCCCTTCAGACTCTCATGGCAGGATGGACCATCTGTACTGTCTCAGGTGCCAGAATGAGCTGTGTGGTTTAAGCAGTTGAATTGGGGGGGGCTCTTTATTACAGCATCCTAGCACATCTGTTAAGACTCAGCAACAGGACCACACAGAGTAGTGCACACAGAGGACAGAGTAGAGAGCCTTGGCAAGTCCATGGGAAGTAGAAGGAACATATCTTTTACTTAAGATGTGTGTGGGGTTTTTGCCTGCATGTATGTCTATGCACCACAAGTGTGCGGTATTTATAGAAGCCAGAAAAGGATGTTGGATCCCCTGAAATTGAAGTTACAGATAGCCATTAGCTACCGTGTGGATGCTTGGAATTGAACTTCAGGTCTTCTGGAATAACAGCAAGTATGCTCACCCACTGAATCATCTCTCCAGCCCCCAGGAAATGAAAGCTATAATTAGTAAATGTTGTATTGTTGTAAACTATCCAAGTCGAGGCCTGGAGGAAGTGGTGGGCTCTGGTTCACAGCAGTCTGGGAGAGCTGCTTCCATGAGATGGTTTTACTTTTAGCGCTGTATTCTTACAATGTTGTTGTGATAAGACACTGATTGACTGAACATTGTATATTTATTCTCCTTTCCCTTTTACACCGTTCATATCACCTTGAGATATAACACCATTAAAAGTGAAAAGAGCTGCAGATGCAACCCTATGGTAGAGTACCAGACTTAGCATAGTCCTGGATTTGACACCATCCCCTCTACTTCCCTCTCTGTTCAATCCAAATGCAGAATTTCCTGTGCAATACATAGGTGGTAGGGGTTGCAGGGCTCCCACATGGAGCTTTCTGACATCTGCCAAGCTCAAGCATGGCTAAGCTGGTGGGACTGCTTATTGACAGTCCATCCACTGCAGACTAAACTGACAGGAAGAGCTCTAAATACACCCGGGGCAGGGAAGTAAGCTGCAAATCCTCAAGGATGTCGCCCTAGCAACATCACCATAGCAACAACAGCAACCATTGGCTCTTGGACATTGCAGCAGTTTCTGGCAAAGGTGATCAGAGCATTGCTATGGCAACCAGAAACTGAGGGAACTTGGTTTGACAGTTCAGTGCCTGCATCCTTAACATCATAGCGAGGGACATGGGATGTGTCGACCTAATTGACAACACCTTTGAGTTTGAGTAGGTTTTCTCTTTCTCCTCTCAGGTTTGACAGCTGTACCCTGATTGGTCCCGTTTTGTACCTTACTTGCATGTGCAAGCATTCAGCCAATCAGAGCTCAGTTGGCCTTGTTGCTGAGCTGAAGGAACTCTGAAGCACACCTCAGAATGATAAAAGAAGGAGGTTCCAGAGTCTGGCTTCTAGAGGACTTCCATTTCGCTAGGGGCCTGGCTCTTTGGAAAAGGAAGACCAATTTGAGGACTTGTCAAAAGATAGACTCACTGGGGACTCCTGGAGCCTGAGACAGCTTCCAAGACACCGCACCTGAGTCACATAGGAGCATTCCTTCCCGCAGCCGTTTCCAGCCTCTAAGAAACCTTTGTTCCTGCTATTCCTGCAGCTTCTATAGGTGACTGGAGGCCTCATTTCTACCAGCTTGCTTTATGGTGGACTGGCAGCCCTGATGCACTCCAACAGCTTTTGATCCTAACACTTGCTGACCACCTCAGCAATCTCTCAGTTAGCACCTTAGAGCTGAGCTCACAGAGCTGTGGCATAGCTCCCTTGGATGAACTTGCTGCCACTGAGGGTCCAACGATCTTTAATTTCCTGTTTCAAATTGTTACTTCTTCATGGAAGCAGCCTTCAGAAAGGCTGCCCTTGATCACATCGAGCGTAGGGCTATCTCTACTCTGAAGGGACTCTGGCGGGCTCGAGCGTGGTGAACATGGCTCTGGAAGGCTTTGCCCTTCTTCCCTCTTCCCTTTGCCTTCCTAAAAAACATTAGATTATATTCCTGCCAGCCACCAAGGTCTGTTCCCTTATTTGGCCACTTCCTCCTCCTGAGGCTGACTGCCAAGGTCCAATTGTCAAAGTATAGAAGTCCAGCAATCAAAAGCTCCATTTGGCTCACCTAATTGATATGCCCAATGAAAATATACCACTATATCCCAGCCCATTCTAATACAGACCTCCCCATTTTTCTCTTCTTGAAAATTGCACCTGAGGATGGTGAGGTGTAAACCTTTAATCCCAGCACTCGGGAGGTAGAGGCTGGTGAATCTCTATGAGTTTGAGGTCAGCCTTGTGTACAGAGTGAGTTCTAAGACAGCCAAGGATACACAGAGAAACCCTGTCTGGGGGGGGGGGGACCTACACCTACACCTGCAAGGTCATTGCTGCTGGTTTTGTTTTTGTGTTTGTTTTTTGCTTATGATAGAAAACTCACCCTTCCCTCTACCTAATAAAGGCTTTCTCTGTGAAAATAGGTATTTAGGTGTGATTTGTGTCTAATCTGGGGTCCAGGAGGGAACTCCCACTATGTGTGTGTGTGGGGGGAGGGGTTCACCTGCTCTGTGACTCAGAGGGGCTAGTAACCCCTGTCCTCTTCTCATGCATTGCAGTCCTTCGGGCTCCCAATTCCCTCATCCAACACTGGTTGACTGGTAAATCCCCCACCCTGGCTGTCCTAAACAGTTCTCAGTTTACGAGGTGACAGCCGTCAAGTGTCCAGTGCCCTAGCTCTGGCTGGGGAATTGGGGCACCCTGACACAATCTTCACAGTTATGGTGAACTCCCACTGACTAGCTGCCAGCTAGGTACTTTCCATCCAGGCAGAGGGCATTCCCCTTTCACTCGTGGTGGTCACATTGCCAGAATCTAATGCCCTTTCCTCTTTCTCTGAAAGTAAACCTGTCCACAGGTCCCAGACTCATCCTTAGACCCACACAGGTCCCTCTCTTGGTGACAGAGCCTGGGTAATGACTCCATACCTACCAGAGACCTCTCCTTGGCCTCTGGGGATACACAGGGATACCTGGTCTCTAGACATTGGCCCACTACCACCAAAGGTGATGGGTTCTGTCCCTCCCATTCCAACTAACTTGCCTTTGGGATGTCTCCTGAAGAATCTCAAATGGCTAAAACTCTCAGACACCAAATCTCCTAAGCCCATGCACTATGAACCCAGGCTTGACCTCTGTCTCTACTGAATAACCAACCTAAGTAGCTGCCTAATGTCTCTCTGGGTCCTAACCTTATTCAGGACCTCTATAACTTTTTTGCGAGTGCACAGGAAAATGGGAAGAGATCCCTTGTGTTTCTACTTTTTCCTTTCTCTTCTCCAAGCCCTCCCAGTATGCCTCCTGCTCACCATTCCATGCCCTCCTTCCTCTCAATCCTCAGCTCCTCCCCTGACTCTTCAGCTCCTGAAACTGAAACTCCATCCTTCAATACAGCAGATGAGCCCCCTTCTCCTCCTTCTCATCATCGGTTGTCTTCCCAACAATCTCCTTTGTCCACCACCATCCCCATTCCTCCATCTACCTGGATTTCACCAAAACCAGACAGATCAGCCTCTATGTCCTTGGTTCCCACTCTCCCCTCCCCCACTTCCTCCATTCCACCCAGTCCATCCCCAGCTAGTCTCCCTCCTGTTTTCAATCCTCCTCATACCCACTCTCATGGTAGATTGTGCTTTGCCCTGTCTTAATCTTGCCTCTCACAGAAGTGGTGGGCCCTGCTGGAGTTTATGTCTTATTCTCTCTTAGTGAACTAGCTCAGGTTGAAAAGCTTTTGGGCTCTTTTACCTTAGACTACACAACCTTCATCAAACAATCCCAATACCTAGCCCAGTCCTATGACCTTACCTTCCATGGCCTCTATATGATCCTCTCTAATAGCTTACTTCCTGAGGAATGCCGACATGTCTGGGAGAACATGTGACCAAGCAGACCAAATCCATCAAACAGACTTTCCCACAAGGGCCACTGCAGTCCCTGACACAGACTACAACTGCAGTGCTGGTTATCAGCCTGGGACCATTTCATTAGCTGTTTCCTCTCTGGTCTAAGGGGAGCAGCTCTTAAATCAGTAAATTTTCAAAAGGTCCAGTAAGTAATTCAAGAAAAGCCTGAACATCACTCTCATTTCCTCCCATGTCTTACACAGGCTCTGCTCCAGTATACAAACCTTGACCTGAGACCCCAGATGGCCAACAATGTCTTATGACCTATTTTGTTGCAGGATAATACCCATACATAAAGACCAAACTTAAACACCTAGAACAAGGCCCACTTACAGCCTAGGCTGAGGTCCTGACCCTGGGTTTAAAGTCAACCATAACCATGATGAGTACAACCAAAGACACAATTACCAACTCTTGGCTAAGGCTCTCCAGGGAAAGCTCAGTGCTGGAGCACCTCCCAAGGTAGTGGGGGGCAGGTCAGAAGGAGCCACCAGAACCCTGCTTTCAATGTGGCAAGAACAGTCACTGGGCCCATCTCTGTCAGAATCCTCACAGGCTTACCCAGACTTGCCTTGGCCTAGGTGTAGACAATGGGACCATTGGGCATTGAGGGCACAGCCTCCTTGTGGTTATCTGGGGACTAAACCCACACAAGTCACTATCTAGGAGCCTAGAGTCTCAATGTCCTCAGTTCCAGAGGCTACCTGGGCTCATCTTCCAAAGCTTAATCCAAAGCTTAACTCTCCTCTCCCCAAGTCACCTTATCTGGGGTCTGTTTGAGAAGAACCAGGAAAACTTAGATTGACTATATATTGTTAATTTGGGAACAACTGTTATCTGAAAGCAGGGTCTGGTTGTGTTGGGGGAAGAAAGGCTTCTGTTACATCAGAACAGTCTTTCCTGGGTTGTTCAGGTGGGTTCTGAACTTGAAATTGTAGGAACATGGACAATTAGAGAGGTTCTTGGTAAATGGTGAGAGGGACCATCTGTAACAGGGCTTTGAGAGTTGCTGTTGTAAAGGTTGAGAGAACTTGGCTTTGGTTCCCAAAGGGGGCTTGTCCCAAGGGGAGAAGAGGTCAGTAGTGGGGGTGGAGCACTGACAACTTTGTTACTGATAGAGAGGAGTGTGACTAATGGGGCCTTTGAAGAGAGGCAAAAAGAAATTGGTGGGAGGCAATGAAGGAGGTATTAAAGTCCAGTAATCAAAATCCCCCTTTGGTTCCCCTAATTAACATGTTCCATCAAAATCTACCACTGCATCCCAGTCCATTCTAACATAGACCTCCCCATTTTTACCCCCCGTCTTAAAAATTACACCTGCAAGGTCGTTTGCTGCTGTTTTTCTGTCTGACTCAGAAAGCAGCCACTTTAACTTTTCTTCCCCACTTAGTAAAGGATCTCCCTGTGAAGACAGGTGTTTGGGTGTGGTTTGTGCCTAATTCACAGTCTAGGAGGGAACTCTGCTATGCAGGGTGCAGGGGGCTCCTTCACACTCAGAATCTTTGCTATTCAGAGAAGCCGATCTGCCCTGGCTTCCAAAAGCCAGGGCTCCCTCTGGAAAGAGCCTGGACCCTCAGAGGCAGTCTCTGTCCTTCAGAGCCCACAATCGCCCTTGCTGTGCACAGCATCCTTTCCTGCCCAATCTTCCTACCTTTCCTTGAGGAAGGAAAAACAAGGCTGGGGGCGGGCAGGGATAAGCCTGAATCCCAGTCCTCTTGCTCACTCCCTTCTGTGACTGTTTCTCTTGGTTGTCAGCTTCACTGAATCGGGAAGAGACTCAACTCTGGGAGGATTTATGAAAGTAACAGAGGCAAGGAAGGTTCTGTAACTGAGCAAATGGCACCTTCTGGTGGCAGCCTAAATATAAGGAGGTCCAAGGAAGGGAGCTGTGACTTTTCAAACTTTTTTTTTTAACATTCCTTGAGTCCTTGAGATAGAGGGAGAGAGAGAGAGAGAGAGAGAGAGAGAGAGAGAGAGAGAGAGAGAGAGAGAGAGAGGGGGGGGGGAGGGAGGGAGAGGGGGAGGGAGGGAGGGAGGGAGGGAGGGAGGGAGAGAGAGAGAGAGAGGGAGAGAGAGAGAGAGAGGGAGAGAGAGAGAGAAAGAGAGAACACACACAGAGAGAGGGAGAGAGAGAGAGAGAGAGGAGAGAGAGAGAGAGAGAGAGAGAGAGGGGGAGAGAGAGAGAGAGAAAGAGAGAACACACACAGAGAGAGGGAGAGAGCCTCCCTCGTGTTTGTTAGTGAATCTAACCTGCTGCTGCCTCAAACATCAGATTGAGACTGCTAAGGCAGCCAGTATCAGGCACTGAGCAGCTACTGTTCTGGCCTTTCCAGTATGAGCACAGCCATTGCTGGACACAGCCCAGCGTGTAACCCTTTCTAGAAAATCATTGTGGTGTGTGTTCCTTTAGAAACTCTAGCTGTGTCCTTCATCCCCAGGCTCTCACATCACATGCTATTGTCACCTAAGACACATCTTTGCAAACTTTTGACAGCTGTGGTTCCTCTTCTGCTTTGTAACAGCTGGCATTCTCTAGTTGCACACTGTCCCCTGCTGGTCTGATTTATCTCCAGCTTTCAGGCTGCAGATTCTGCAGAGTGATGCATCCACAGAACCAAGTAGGAATTTTCATTCTGTATAAATGATCCTCCAAAATTGGCATCATTTTACCTTTATCATTAGCACAGAAATCTGTCCTCACTTTTACAGATGTTGCCAACCTTAGAAGCGGAGTCATATCTTAGTGTGTGTTTAGTATCACAAATTGTATGGTGTTCACATTTCCTTCACTAGACTCAAGGACTTGGTGCTGTATGGTCCCAGATCCATACAGGACCAAGCCCATTCTATACAGTGATGTGGTTTACACAGCACATACTCAGTCTTCTGAGTACCTTACTCAACATAACTTAATCTTACTTTTAAATTAAATTTGAGATGAGGTCTCATGAAGATTAGGCTTATCTCAAATTCTCTATATAGTATAAAATAACCTTAAACACCTGACCTCTACCTCCCTGTACTGGAGTGTCAGGCATGCGCCACCACATCCAGCTTTTGGAAGTCAGTTTTCCCAGGGACTGAACTCAGGTCATCAGTTTGGCAGGGTAAGGATGGGAAAATACAGCCTAACTCTCCAATGACCCCAGGAAGCTAGAAGTTTAAAAATACTATCTAAAAAGCCCTAAATACCTTAAATTCCAGACCCTGTCCTCTGCCTGTAAATAGGCAAAAGGTCTAGGAGCCCGTGCAAATGCAGACCTCAAGGGATATAGAAAACTGATTGGTCTATAAATCACGGGCTTGAATTACTTAAAATGATTGGTCTAAAAACTATAAAATGGTTTAAATTGATTGGCCTGCATCGCGAGGGTTCTTGATGCTATGAGATGACTTGTTTACGATGTGTGGGCTTTGTTGTAAACCCTGTAAAAACTGTCTCAATTCTGTACTTGGGGTCCTCAATCCTCTATCCCTGCATGTCGTATGATTGTAGACCCCAGTGCACTTGGAATAAAAAATACCTCATGTTGTTGCATCAAGACCAAATCACTTGTGAGTGGTTTGGGGTGTCGCCTTTCCTGAGTCAGAGTGTGAGAGTCCACGCTCTTTGGGTCTTTCAGCAGCAGGTGGACATTTACCTGCTAAGGCGTGTCACCAGCCCCAACACTCCCCTTCATTTGAATATAAGAGTATGTGTCCCATATGACTTAGCATGGTTCTTAACCAAATAGCTCACTGTATTCCAAAAATTGTTTTATATTGTTTGTAAATTCCTTGTAATCATGGTCATGCAAATACATACTTTCCCCACTATTTTGTAGGGCCCTGTATGGATCCCGGAGGCACCTTGAGCAAGCCTGAAGCTGTTGGCTGGAACTCCTTGCCCCAAACCTGTTGTTGATACTCTTTTTGTTTTGATAACACACACCTCATGACAACACACACCTCCTGGGGAGGAGCTAAGCCTAAAAATCCTGTAATTTTCCACTGTACTGTAAGTCAGTATTTAAGTCAGTTCCATCCCCTCAATAAACAGCATTCAGCATTTGGCATTCCAACATTGCCATTGAACGAATGACCCGCTGTCTTGTCTCTTTATTTCAATCTCTAGGCCTTTACCCGATTCATGGAACAGATGGTAGTGCAGGTGCTACACTATTTGTTGAACATTTAGGTGATTTATACTTTTTTTTATGTGCATTCTCCCATGGGTGTTGGGTTCCCTGGAACTGGAGTTATAGACAGTTGTGAGCTACCATGTGGGTGCTGGGAATTGAACCTGGGTCCTCTGGAAGATCAGCCAGTATTCTTAACCACTGAGCCATCTCTCCAGCCCCCTGATTCATATTTTTTCTAGTATAAATAACACCGCCATCAAATTATTTTGTACAGAGATTTGTCTTAAAAAAAAAAAAATCTGTGCCCTATGAAGTCACACATACCTGTAACCCCAGGTACTCAGGAGTCAGAAGCAGAGGGATTACTTGAGCTCTTAAATTTAGGAAGACTATACACTAGGTAACGTAGCAAGACCCCATGTCTTATATTTCCCCCCAAATTTCAGATTATTTTCTTAGTTAAATGAAATGAAGAGTGACAATGAAGCCAGACAGGTGACTGCCTGTGATCCTAGTACTTGTGAGGTGGAGGCTAGAGGCCAGCCTGGTCGGCACAGAAAGTACCAGATTAGCCTGGGCTTTAGGAGACATTGCTTCACAATACAAACAAAACAATGATAATGACTTAAAAGCCTTTGCTACATCTTACCAAATGACATTTTACAAGTTCTAAATCAAGAAAGGACCGTGCTTGCTCACTTCTATAAGAGAGGACACCGTATGCCTTGAGTTATAGAGCCCTGTACAAGGCAGGAAAGTGTCCATACATTCTTGCAACCCTGGGCTGGAGTTGCAGACAGGGAAAGCTGTATATCAGTTAGCTTTCGCTGCGTAACAAATGACCCCAACACTTCAAATGAAAATGTCCATTATTTCTCATGAGTCCATTGGCTTTCTGAATCTGAATCATCCCTAGATATGGTCAGTTAGTGGGTCAGCTTTGGCTGGAATGACTCGCCCCCATGGCTTTGTCATCATTAGCCTGTATTTCTTACCTTGCTTCGGGGAACTAACATAGGCATGTCCAATGACAGTGCCGGGACTCCAAGCAACAACACTTCAGTCATGTTCTTATTTTTCCATTTTTGCTTAGATTACATCTCTCTCTGATCAATTAGACAGAGAGAGTCACATGACTCAGCTTGCAGCCAGTGTTGAGGAAAGGAACTACCAAGGGATGTGAACATTGGGAAACAGGATAATTGTGGCCATTATTACAATCATCCACCACAAGCTGCATCCTCAGCAGATGGAAATGCAATCTCCATGGCAACCAGCCATGTACCACTCCAGTGGCCCAGATGGTAGCAAGAAAATCTCAACAGAGGCTTCTGACCCCTGCCTGTACATGATTTGGCATGGCATTCAGTCTCTAGAGTGTGGTATATCCCAGGGGAACCTCGGATTGCCAGCCTAGAGGCATGAAATCTGCAAATAAAAGTTAAGCTGGGTTATAAAAACCAAAGAAAGGTATAATTCACCACAGCTGACTTTACAGAGCAGAATCCTCTGGATATGATAAATGGCTTCTGGTAGAATGCACACAGGGTGAGGAGGACCCTAGAATACAGAGGGAATTATCCAGTGTCAGAGGGAAAGCATCGCAGAAGTACATTACACCTGCTCTCTGGAATTGCCCATTTTGAGGACAGCACCATTTTAAACCGTCAGCCCAGTATCCTCATTTAATAGCAAAACAGCAGCCAGGAGAGGCTGTGTGAGTTGCCTAAGGTCCCCAGTGAGTAACCTCGACTCTCTGCTCTGCTGGGCAGCAGCTGGGGTGTGCAGCAAAAGCTCCAATCTTTTTTTAATTAGAGTCTCCTGCTTAATTAGCCACTTCCTGAACAGCCGGTACTTCTTGCCTGGGAATCTCAATCACCAGCATCAATTCTAAATTGCTGTGACCTCACTTTTCTAGACTCCAGTTTCCATGGGGGATCCGAGATCTGCTGGGGAGGGGACAGGGACACACAGGAAGCATGTGGAGGAAGCTGCTTTCCCCATCACACAGCAGAAACTTCAGAGGGCTTCCCAGCCACCCAGGGGAGCAGCAGGGCTCAAGGCTGGATTTATCAGTAACCCCCCAAGTCTTTGTGGGTCATCTATGTCCCTCCTTGGGCCATAGTGACCCTGGAAACATCTCCTACAAGTTTCAGTCATCAGATTTAGCAAATAAAATTGCAATATGTCCAGTTACATTTGGAGTTCAAAAGCAACAAGTAATTTTATAGTATTAGGTGGATCTTCTGAGCTGTGTCTACCTTCACCAGATCATGCAGCTACCGCCACTTTTGTCTGAAACATAGATTCAACAGGCTTTCTGTGCTTTCTCCAGTAACTCCGCTGCACTGGGAAGTCCTGTTCCTTTCTGCCAGCAGACAGGCTGGGAAATGTAAGCAACGTGGGCTGTCTTTCCTATTAAAAGTCTAAGTAAAGCAGAACAGCGTATAAAAGCAAATAGAGTGCTGAAGCAATGGCTCAGTGATTAAGATCACTGGATGCTTTTGCAGGGGACCCCTGTTCAGTTCCCAGCACCACACAGCAGCTCACAGCCATCTGAAACTATGGTTCCAGGAAATAAGTATGACACACTCCTCTGACCTCCAAGGGCACATGATATTCTCATGGTAGATTTACAGACACACATGGGGGCAAGACACCCATACACATGAAATAAAAAATAAATACATCCTTTCAAACAAATGGTAAGGAAGCTGCTTAGTAGAAAGTTAGACTCCTCCAGGGTGAGGAGTCTGAGCCCGAAGTTGCATGTTCCTTGCATGAAAACTGTGCTTTGCTCATCATCTGTGCCATTTAGCCTACTGTAAATGAGTGAGAGGTCAGGGGCTCAAGATGGTTCAGTGGTCAAGAGCATGTCCTGATTTTGAAGAGAACTGGAGTCTCTGATTCCCATCATTCATGTCAGGAGGCTCACAGCCTCCTGGAACTCCAGCTTTAAGGGGATTCAATAACTCTCTCTGGCTTCCACAGATATTTGCAGTCTCATACACATGCCCACACAAGAGACATAATTAAAAAAAAAATAAATTATGACTACACAGACTGAAGCACCAGACTCAGAGGGACTCCCACTGGGTGTGCCTGCCTGCTTGATTCAACTGGCAATGTTTCCTTCTGCAGAAGTGAAACTTTGCTTGCTAACATACTTTGGATTGTAAGGTTATTTTCCTTTGGGCCCCATCTCTAACAACACTGAGCAGGGTTGGGGACTCCCAGATGGGTGACCACTTCTGTGTGCTCTTGGGCGAGTTGGGTCACCTCTCTGAGCTTCGGTTTCCTGAGCTAGAAAGCAGGTAAGTTAATAGCTGATTGATTCTCTCTTGGGACAATTCAAACCCCACTCCAGTCTGCAAATGTGCTGTGAACTTGAACACTGGCTGAGAGCCACTGCATGCAACACGCTCAGCTGACCAATGGGAGGCAGGCAGTGTAATTGGAAAGACGTCTACAAGAAAAGCCCAAGGCTATTGTTCCCAGTGACTTTATACAATGAAATCTCCCTGAATTTGGACTGCTATGAACTGATAAGAAATTATAATGTTTTAGAGGGAGAAGTGTGCAGTCCAGGGAAAATTCCGATAGGCTCAGTGCCAGGAAAGTTGTAATGACTCCCTCTATACACCAGACTTTCAAATACCTTTCACCACAATACCTGTCCTCCTCAGGAGGGACAGTCCCCACAGGCTGACCAAACCCATCAGCTTAGGCAGAGTCGCACTATCTTTCTCTGGCCATGGAGAAGAATCAGCTGTCGGGAAAGAGTTGACATCTAGAAACCTAGATGATGGGGCTGGGTGATGGTAGGATTGCTGGCCCAGTATCCACTCTGGGAACCCAGATCTCCATCACTCTCAATACAGAGCATTTGAATGTGATTTGTCCCCCTAAGCACTGGATTTGGCCTGCAAAGTTTTCTGTTCATAGTATTAAATGAATGAAAAATTAATTCAACTCTGGTGTTTAGAGGTAGGACACAGGGGAGTGATTACATTAGGTTGTGAGGCTGTAGCTCTAATGCTTGAATTCTGATGACTAGCAGAAAAGGGAAGAGGGCCTGGAAAGATGATTTGGCTTCTCAGTGCTCATCACGCCTCTGGTGGACACAGCACGACATGACTTGGACCCACCAAGCACCTGCAGTTCCAAGTGTCATGGTAGCTTCATGACAGCTGCTCAATGAGCTGTCAGTCCTACATTGTGGGAGGGAGAGAGAGACACACACAGAGAGACAGAAACAGAGAGACAGAGACAGAGAGACAGAGGCAGAGAGAGACAGTGACAGAGAAAGACAGAGAGAGACAGAGAAAGAGATGGGGGAGAGAACTCATATAAATAAATAATTTAAAAAGGACTAACCATATCATACCCTCCCACCTCCAGTCCAGAACCTCCCCACCCACTTTATCTTTGCACCCTGGCTCATCCCTGCGGCTCTCCCTAGCTCTGTCTATTGGGCTGTTTGGACTGGGGTCTCAACTGGTGAAGGCCTGGCCCCAGCCTGTTGCACTACTGGGAGGAGGAAGTGAAGCCCTTGAGGTCATGACCCTAAAAGATATAGTAGACCCTCACTGCTCTCTACTATCTTTTACTTCAAAAGCCATGAGATGAGCAGCCATCTCCTCCATATGATCCCATATGATCATCACACACTGCCTCATCACAGGCCCAAAATCAACTCAGCCCCTGAAAGTTTGGGCTAAGCGAACCCATCCCCCTTCTAAGCCGACTACTCCAAGTGTTCTGTAATGGAAAGCTGATTGGCACAGGATTGACAGGAACGAAGTCCAGCATGGCTCCCTAGTCATGTCCCTGACTCCTCTCTCCTAACAGGCCCTCATCTGGCAGCCTCCGGAAATGCTTGGTTCAAACTCAAGCAAAGAGCGTGTTGTGATGTCTCCAGGGATCAGAGTCAGGGGTCTGGGAAGAGGCCACTGCCATTTTCAAGAATTACAGATCTTCACTGAGATTCACTTTCCACATCTAGAAGGGCAGATTGGAGATAACGTGTGTGCTGGTTAGTTTTTATCTGCTCAACACAAACCTAGACAGTTTTGGGAAGAAGAAATATGGATTAAGAAATTGCCTTCATCAGATTGCCCTGAGGACTAGTCTATGGCACATTTTCTTGATTTATGATTGATGTGGGAGGGCTCAGCTCATTTTGGACTTGGGTGGTGCCAAGCCTGAGTCTCATAAGGAAGTTGGCTGAGCAAGCCAGTAAGAGCATTCCTCCATGGTCTCCCCTTCACTTCCTGCCGTGGCTCTTTGCTCTACTTTCTCTAAATTATGGACCATTATAAAAGCATGTAGGCCAAATAACCTCCCCAAGTTACTTTTGGTCATGGTGTTCACCAAATCAATAGAAGGCAAATTAGGATAAGATGTCTCATGTGATCGGCTATGTGTGAGGCTAAATGACTATTCCTCCCATTGTAGAACCTCACTTCTAAG
Source organism: Cricetiscus sungorus (assembly GCA_030556225.1). Classification (NCBI taxonomy): domain Eukaryota; kingdom Metazoa; phylum Chordata; class Mammalia; order Rodentia; family Cricetidae; genus Cricetiscus; species Cricetiscus sungorus. Next base: position 4,694,737 of record JANBXA010000735.1, on the reverse strand, counting down.
CTATTGCCACTGACAGGGACTTGTTACCATTGTGTCATAAGCACATTCAACTCGCAAGGAATCAAAGGAATAAATATCCAAGTTTGAGGCCAGCCTGTTCTACAGAGTGAATTCCAGGACAGCTAGGGCCACATAGAGAAAACTTGTCTCAAAAAACGAAAACGAACAAACAAACAAACAAAAATCAAGAGAGGGAAAGAGAGGAGGGATCTTTAATGCATAACTTTTCCATAGGTCCTTTTTAAAATACACCTGATTTTCACAGAGGAAAGGCAAAGCCATAGTCAAATTTAAAAAAGAAAGAAGCTTAACTGTCAATTTTTCATTTTTCAAGGGCAATGAATTTGTTAGTTTTCCATTATTATACCAAAATACCCGAGGAAATTAACTAGTAAATAGAGAGTGCTTGGCATTGGAGAGGTGGCTCAGTGGTTAAGAGCATGTACTGCTCTTGCAGAGTTTGGTTCCCAGCACCCACATTGAACTCAAAACAGCTTATAACTCTATCTCCAAGGGGTTTGGCGCCCTCTTCTGGGTTCCATGGGTAATTGCACTCACTTACACAGACCCACACACAGACACATATACACATAGTTTAATATATTAAATCTTTAAAAGACATAGGGGCTTGAGAGATGGCTCCATGATTAAGAGGCTACTCTCCCAGAGGACCCAGGTTCAATTCCTATCACCCACAGGATGGCTCCTAATCATTTGTAACTCCAGTCCCAGAGAATACAGCACCCTCTTTTGGCCTCTGTGGGTACTGCATACACATGGTGCACAGACATGCATGCAGGCAAACCACTTGTACATAAAATAAAATTAAATAAATAGATTTATCTTGACCCATGCCCTTAGAGGCTGCTGTCCAGGGATGAGTGGTTCAAAGGACGGTACACACATCATGGTGTGAGGGTATGGATCAAACAACTTGCACTGATATCTGAAAAATGAAAAATGAAGAGAGAGACTGGGTGGGAGGTCTCCCAGTCCCTTTCAAGGGCACACTCCCAAATGACCCAGGGAGTTCCTATTAAGGTCCCCAACCCCTAAGGGTGCATGGAATCACCACCATGGAAACCATGCGTTAGCATATCTATCTCTAGGGTCATTCAGCATCCACGTTATATCAGGCCCTATTTTCTGTTGATGGTAGTTTAAGGGTAAATTTCAAAGAGTTGACTATGATGGAATTTGAGTTTTATGCACAGGTTTCAGAACCAAGCTTCACATAAGGCAGTATTTTAAAGTATCCTTTTAGAACCTTCTTTTCTAAACCATTAGATCCCAGGTTCTCCAGTCCTTCCTCTGGGACAAGAAGGAGCTAAGCCTACTCTATAACGCTGTTGCTTTCCTTTCTGCCACAAGGTGGCGCTGTGAAACAGCAGACCAGCAGAGTGTGGCTAGGGCTCTTGGGCCTGGTGGCTTCCTGCTGGCCCAGAGGTCCATACAGTTCTATTAAGGAAGCATCGGCCAGTGGCTTAAGTCAGCTTCTGGTAGCCTAAGCCAGGAAAGGTCAAAACAGGTATCAGTCACCAGTGGCAATGGCTACTGAGACATGAACTGCAGCTGTCACAGCTATCATAGCCATCCTGTCTGGTAGGTTATAATCCTAACGTGACATGTTCCCCACGGGCTATGTGTTTAAAAACTTGTTCTCAGCTGGTGGCACAGTTTAGGAGGCTACGGGACCTTTAAAGGTGAGGTCTGACAGGCAGATGTGGGCACTTGGACCTTTGTTAAATTTTTATTAAAATACCACTGCTGTCACGATGGACTGCAATCCCCAAACCTTGAGCCAAAATAAACACCTCCCCCCAAAGTTGCTTCTGTATTTTGTCAGTGATGAAGATGTAACTAACAAGAGGCCCTAGGGGTTTGTTTATTTATTTAGATTTATCTTATGGGTATGGGCATTTTGTCTGAGTGCATGTATGTGTGCCATAGGTGTGCCTGATACCTATGGAGTTACTGACAGTTGTAAGCCACCTTGTGCTACTGGGAAGAGAAGTTGGGTCCCTGCAAGAGCAGCCAGTGGCTCTTGCTCTTAACTTTGGAGTCCTCTCTCCAGTCCCATTGTCTTTGTTTTTAATCTACAGAGTTGCTTCTTAGAAGAGATATTTTACTTTTCTCATCTAGGTGGACTAAACAAACCACTAAATAACACTCATTTTGAGATGCATTGAGTGGTTCCTATTGGAGAAATATAAACAAAGCAAGTTCAGAAGGCTATTGCTGGGGATGGGGTGGTCACAAGACCCCAGCCCAGCAATGTGGCGCTGGAGGGAAGTCAGAGGCTCTTGTGCTGGAGCAGAAATTCTAAGTAAATTCAGAGTAACTGAGATCCTAGGGTGCTGTGGAGTAATCTTCCCAATTGAAACATACTAGCCCAAAGGGAAATAGGCAACTGCCAAGTCCCAGGAAAGCTCTGAAACTTAACGCATTCACAAGCACCCTCCCATCTCCAAGCTATTGTTCCAGCTTGTTTTCTGTTGCTGCGATTTAAACACCTTGAACAAAAAGCAATTGCAGAGAAAAGGGTTTATTTGTCTTACAGGTCATATAGCCCATCACCAGGGGAGACCAAGGTAGGAACTCAAAAGAGAAACTAGAGTAGCACCCAGGGAGGAACATTGCCTATGGACTTGTTCCTCTTGGCCTTCTTGGCTAACTTTCTTATACAGTATAGGCCCAACTGCCTAAAGACCGTACTGCCCACAATGGGATCAACCCTGCTCTACTAATTATTGATAAAGTAAATGTTTTATAGACATGCCCACAGGCCAACCTGATGGAGACAATTCCTCAATTAAGGTTCCTCCTTCCCAGGTGTGTCAAGTTGACAACCACGATCAGCCATCACCCACACTCCTGTAAGGAACCTAATGAGTCCATTGATCTTCCAGGTTGGATTTGGGTGGTATTAATAGAGAATAGGAAAGTCACACAGAGCTGACAGCCCAGAGGACAAGGAGCTAGTGGTAGATTTAATCTGATAGCCTACTACTATGAGTGAATAGATGGGTCCCAGTCTACTTCTCTTCAGCGACTGTGGCAGCAAGGGGCACACACACAGTCCCTGAACACAACAGGCTATTTTGACAGCCCAAGCAAGAGAAACTGAAGCCCTCTCTCCCCTTGCAACATAGAGGGAGAAGGATAGAGCTGTGAACCTAAGTGAAACTGTCTTCAAGTTTTGGCGTTTGCTTTCCAGGATTGATGCCCCTTTCACAACTGGCCCAGTTTGCACAGTATTTGCATGCACACACATTCAGCAGACAGGCACTGAGTATTAGTCATGTGAGACAGAAAAGCAGACAGACTTGATCTCAAGAGGCCAAAAGTACTTATTGGAAAGGCAAGGGTCCCGTGGGATGAAGATTGAGTTCATTTAGAGGGGCTGGACACACACACACACACACACACACACACACACACACACATGGCTACCAGGAAGTTACAGCTGTTTAGCTGTTTTTGTGGTTTGGCAGGGTGAATTGCTTTTGCTACATGGACATGTTGTTTCTGCTGGTGGACCTGAGACAGCAGGCTGGGACTAAGCAGTTCTTTATGGTGGGGCTATCACCCAGTGCAGCCTGATCCAATTCCTGATGACCAGAGGCTAATATACAAGATCCTCAGAGAAGGAATATTTCAGAGCCAGGCTCCAGTGGACTCCAACAGGAAGACGATCCTACCTCCAACACCAGAGACCTGTGAGAGGGGCAGGGAACTTGCTCAGGTTCTAGTTGCCTTATCCTTCTAGATGCCATTCTTCATGTCTGCTGTAGACTTGATTCATTCCTGCAGCTGTCTGCAGCCTCTGAGACCTGCTGTTCCAGAGACCTGCAACTCATGTGGTAAGGGATAGAGGGTGAAGACTCCTTAGTTTTGCCTCCTGATGCTACCAGGCTCTCAGTGACTGCTTTCCTATTCCCAAAATCTTTATGTTCCTGCCGAACCATCACCACTTCCAAATGAAGCTCATCTTGTTGTCCCTTCACTCTGTGCACCCCATTCTTGCAGGGGAGGTGAGGCAGAACCTAAGGTAGGAGAATGACCATCTCAGTGTCGGTACTTTGGCTTGTCACCACTTCTCTGTCTGTGGTGAATAGGTATTTATTCAAGTCTCCCCAGGAAACTGACCTGTGACACAGGGACTTGGAGTATAGCTCAGTGGTGCAACATGGCTTAACGTAGTCAAGGTAATAGATCCTGAGTCCCATCCACAGCATCAAAGACTAAACTAAAAATCTGTCTCATTACATTTTGAGATTCCACTAAAATAAATCAGGAGCACAAAGGGTGCTCCTGATTAAAAATAACCCTGTAGTGCATGTAAGAACAAAGGGGAAGTTGGGAGTAAGGGAGGGTGGGAGTGTTAGTCCCAAAGTTCAGATCTCCAAATTTGGTACTTGCTGTAAGGTTACCGGATATATTAAGGTGGCTCCCTTAAGACCTTAGAGAGTTCATTTTTAACCTTAAAGTTCAATGCTGAATTTGGTTTTCCATGTAATTCCCCAGCCTGGGTTTGAATGTCTCTATAATCTGCTTTAAAAAGTTTTTCTGAGACCAGCCAGCATCTTAGCACTCATACCAACCAACTAATTTAGAGATAGACCAAGAATTATCAAATCAACAACAAGGATTATAAAAATATTAACAGTATGTCAATCCCAGTTGATTATCACTTCATTCGATTGTTTCATTTTTATTTTTTATTTCTTTAAGTAACAGTTAAGTAATGATTTATTTTACTTTGCAATTTCATTTTTCTTTCAAACCCATTTTTTTAATTTTACATATTGACCCCAGTTCCCCCTCCCTCCTCCCTCCCTTCCTCCCTCTCTCCCTCTTTCCCTCTCTCCCCCATCACATGCACCCCGACCACCCTCCCCTCCCATCCCCCCCACTCCACATGTAGGGTGATGCCATCCAGGAGGGATCATCTAAATCTTTTAAGTCATTTGAAGTAGAGACTAGGACTTCTCTCCTGTCTCTAGGTTAAGGGAGTATCCCTCCATGGGGGATGTGTTCGAAAGGTCCTTTTGTGCACCAGGAATACATCCTGGTTCTACTGTCTGAGGTCCCTTAGACTGCTCAGTCCTTCTAGCTGAGAACCATGTCCGGGGTGGGGGGTGGGGGGGGTTGGTGGCTGAGACAGTCCCATGCTGGATTCCCAGCTATCAGTCTACGGGGACCCATTAGCTCCTCCTTGTTCAGGTCAGCTATTTCTGTGTGTTTCTGCAGTGTGGTCTTGTCCTCCCTCTATGCAGCTGGATTCTAGTTTGGCTCAGTGTTTAGTTGTGGGTGTTTGCTTCTGTTTCCAACAGGTACTAGATGAGGGCTCCATGACGGTGGTTAAGTTAGTCATTTATGGTAGCCTTTCCACTGTTTCTCAAATTGTTAGTTGGAGTCAGTCTTGTAGGTCTCTGGACATTTCTTTAGGTTCAGTTTTCTCTTCAAACCTATAGTGGCTCTCTCTTTTATGCGCTCTCTCTCTCTCTCTCTCTCTCTCTCTCTCTCTCTCTCTCTCTCTCTCTCTCTCTCTCTCTCTCTCTCTCTCTCTTCTGTCTTCTATTCCTCCCCTGACTCAATCTTCCTAGTTTCATGTGCTTTCCTCTCCTCCCTTTCTCTTTCTCCTAGTTCCCTCTCCACTCACTGCCTCCCCACTCCCCATGTACTCTGGGGAACTTGTCCCTTCCCCCTTCTGTGAGGGACCTTATATGAATCTCTTAGAATCCACCTTGTATCCTAGTTCCTCTGGCGGTATGAATTATAGGCTGGTGATCCTTTGCTTTAGGTCTAAAATCCATATATGAGTGAGTACATACCATGTTCCTCTTTTTGTGACTGGGTTACCTCATTCAGGATGGTTTCTTCAAGTTCCATCCACTTGCCTGCGAATTGCAAGATTCCATTGTTTTTTTCCCCCCCGCGGAGTAGTATTCCATTGTGTAAACATACCACATGTTCTTTATCCATTCTTCAGTTGAGGGCCATCTAGGTTGCTTCCAGGTTCTTGCTGTTACAAATAATGCTGCTATGAACATAGTTGAGCACATGTCTTTGTTGCATGGATGTGGATCATTTGGGTATATGCCTAAGATGGGGATTGCCAGGTCCTGTGGTAGAATGATTCCCATTTTCCTGAGGAACCACCATACTGATCTACAAAAAGGCTGTACAAGTTTGCACTCCCACCAGCAGTGGAGGAGTGTTCCCCTTTCTCCACATCCTCTCCAGCATAAGCTGTCATTGGTATTTCTAAGTTTACCCATTCTGGCAGGAGTAAGATGGTATCTCAAAGTTGTTCTGATTTGCATTTCCCTAATAGCTAAAGATGTTGAGCACTTTCTTAAGTGTCTTTCAGCCTTTTTAATTTTCTATAATGAGAATTCTCTCTTCAGTTCTGTATCCCATTTTTAATATAGTCATTTGCTGTTTTGTTGACTAGTTTCTTGAGTTCTTTGTATATTTTGGAGATGTAGGATTGGAGAAAATCTTTTCCCAGTCTGTGGGCTGACGTTTGGTCTTGTCAATTGTGTCCTTTGCCTTACAGAAGCTTCTAAGTTTGAGGAGGTCCCATTTATTAATTGTCAATCTTAGTGTCTGTGCTAGTGGAGTTATGTTCAGGAAGTGGTCTCCTATACCAATTTGTACAAGGGTACCTCCCATTTTCTCTTCTAAGAGGTTCAGTGTGGCTGGATTTATGTTGAGGTCTTTGATCCATTTTGACTTGAGTTTTGTGTGTGGCAATAGGCATGGGTCTCTCTGCAGTCTTCTAAATATCATCATCCAATTGTGCCAGTACCATTTGTTGAAGATGCTTTCCTTCCCCAATTGTATACTTTTAGCTGTTTTGTCAAAAATCAGGTGTTTGTAGGTGTGAGGGTTAATATCAGAATTTTTTATTTGATTCCATTGGTCTATTTGTTTATTTTTGTGCCTATACCAGGCTGTTTTCAGGACTATAGCTCTGTAATAGAGCTTAAAGTCTGGGATGGTGATGCCTCCTGAAATTCTTTTATTGTACAGGGTTGTTTTGGCTATCCTGGGTCTTTTGTTTTTCCATATCAAGTTGGTTATTATCCTTTCAAGGTCAGTGAAAAATTGTGCTGGAATTTTAATGGGGATTGCATTGAATCTGTAGATTGCTTTTGGCTTTTGGCAAGATTGCTATTTTTACTGTTTATCCTACCTATCCAAGAGCATGGGAGATCTTTCCATTTTCTGGTATCTTCTTTAATTTCTTTCTTTAAAGACACAAATTTCTTATTATATAGGTCTTTCACTTGTTTGGTAAGCATTACCCCAAGATACTTTATGTTGTTATGGCTATTGTAAAGGGTGATGTTTCTCAGATTACTTTCTCAGCCCCTTTGTCGTTTGAATAAAGTAGGGCCATTGACTTTTTTTTGAGTTTATCTTGTATCCTCTTAGTTTGCTGAAGATGTTTATCAGGTGTAGGAGTTCCCTGGTAGAGTTTATTGGGTTGCTTATGTAAACTATCATATCATCTGCAAATAGATACAGTTTGACTTCTTCCTTTCCAATTTGGATTCCCTTGATCTCCTTTTGTGTCTTATTGCTTTAGCTAGAACTTCAAGTACAATATTGAAGAGATATATAGAGAGAGGACAGCCTTGTCTTGTTCCTGATTTTAGAGGAATCGCCTTAAACTTTTTTCCATTCAGTTTGATGTTGGCTGTTGGTTTACTGTATATTGCTCTTACTATGGTTAGGTATGTTCCATTATCCCTGATCTCTTCAAGACCTTTATCATGAAAGGGTGTTGAATTTTGTCAAAGGCTTTTTTAGCACCTAGGGAGATGATCATGTGGTTTTTCTTTTTCAGTTTGTTTATATGGTAAATCATGTTGATAGATTTTCGTATGTTAAACCATCCCTGCAACCCAGGGATGAAGCCTACTTGATCATGGTGGATGATTTCTCTGATGTATTCTTGGATTTGGTTTGCCAATATTTTATTGAGTATTTTTGCATCAATGTTCATCAGGGATATTGGTCTGTAGTTCTCTTTCTTAGTTGTGTCTTTGTGACGCTTGGGTACCAAGGTGATTGTGGCCTCGTAAAAAGAGTTTGGTAATGAAACTTCTGCTTCTATTGTGTGGAACAATTTGAGGAGTATTGGTATTAGTTCTTCCTTGAATTTCTGGAGAATTCTGCACTGAAGCCATCTGGCCCTGGGCTTCTTTAGGTTGGAAGGCTTTTGATGACTGCTTCTATTTTGTTAGGGGTTATAGATCTATTTGAGTTGTTTGTCTGTTCTTGAATTAATTTTGGTAAATGATAGTTATCCAGAAATTTGTCCATTTCCTTTGAATTTTCAAATTTTGTAGAGTACAGACCTGAAAATTGTCTAGATTTCCTCTGTGTCCATTGTTATGTCTCCCTTTTCATTTCTGATTTTGTTAATTTGTATGTTCTCTCTCTGCTTTTTCATTAGTTTAGATAAAGGTTTGTCTATCTTGTTGATATTCTAAAAAAAAAAAAAAAAAAAAAAAAAAAAACCAACTCTCTGTTGCATTGATTTTTTTGTATTGTTTTCCTGGTTTCTATTTTATTGATTTCAGCCCTCAATTGATTATTTCCTGGCATCTACTCCTCTGGGGTAAGTTTGCTTCTTTTTGTTCTAAGGCTTTCTGTTGTGCTGCTAATTCTCTAATGTGACTATCCTCTGTTTTCTTCATATGGGCACTCAGTGCAATGAACTTCCCTAGTAACACTGCTTTCAAGGTGTCCCATAAGTTCGGGTATGTTTTGTTGTCATTCTCGTTGAATTTTAGGAAGTCCTTAATTTCTTTCTTTATTTCTTCTTTGACCCAGGTATGGTGCGATTGGGCATTGTTCAGTTTCCATGAGTTTGTAGGGTTTCTGCAATTTGTGTTGTTGTTGAATTCCAATTTTAAAGCATGGTGGTCTGACTATTCCAATGTTTTTGTATCTGTTGAGGTTTGTTATATTGCCTAGAATGTGGTCGATTTTAGAGAAGGTTTCATGTGGAGCAGAGAAGAAGGCATGTTCTTTTGTGTTTGGATGGAATGTTCTATAGATGTCTGTTAAACCCAATTGAGACATAACTTCTGTTAGTTCTTTTATTTCTTTGTTAAGTTTCTGTCTGGTGGTCCTGTCTCATTGTGAGAGTGGGGTGTTGAAGTCTCCCACTATAAGTGTGTGAAGTTTTATGTGAGCTTTGAGTTTTAGTAGTGTTTCTTTTACGAATGTGGGTGCCTTTGTATTTGGGGCATAGATGTTCAGAATAGAGACTTTGTGCTGATGGATTTCTCCTGCGATAACTACAAAGTGACCGTCTTCATCTCTTTTGATTAATTTTGGTTTAAAGTCTAACTTGTTAGATATTAGGATAGACACCTGCTTGCTTCTTTGGTCCATTTGATGGGAAGATCTTGTTTCAGCCTGATTACCCTGAGGTAATGTTTATTTTTGAAGCTTAGATGTGTTTCTTGTATGCAGCAGAAGGATGGTTTCTGTCTTCGTACCCATTCTGTTAGCTTGTGTCTTTTTATAGGTGAGTTAAGTCCATTAATGTTGAGGAAGAGTAAGAACCATTGATTGTTAACGCTTGTTTGTTTTAGATTTGTTTTTGGCAGAGGTATTGTGAATATATTTGTTCTGCTTTACCCTTGGGTTCTGGTGAAGTGGGATTATCTGTTGCCTATGTCTTTGTGAGCGTAGTTAACTTCCTTGGGTTGGAGTTGTTCTCCCAGAACTTTCTGTAGGGCTGGATTTGTAAATATGTATTATGAAAACCTGGCTTTGTCATTAAATATCTTGTTTTTTCCATTTATAGTGATTGAGAGTTTTGCTGAGTATAGTAGCCTGGGCTGGCATCCGTGGATTCTTAGTACTTGTAGAACATCTATCCAGGACCTTCTGGCCTTGAGAGTTTCCATGGAGAAGTCAGGTGTAATTTTGATAGGTCTGCCTTTATATATTACCTGTCCTTTTTCCTTCACTGCTCTTAATTCTGTATAATTTCTTTATTCTGTATGTTAGGTGTTTTGATTATTATGTGTTGAGGGGTCTTTTTTCTTTGGCCCAGTCTATTTGGTGTTTGGTATGCTTCTTGTACTTTCATGAGCATGTCCTTCTTCAGATTGGGAAAGTTTTCCTCAATGATTTTGTTGAATATGTTTTCTGCTCCTTTGAGCTGGGCTTCTTCACCTTTCTCTATGCCTATTATTTTTAGGCTTGGCCTTTTCAAGGTGTCCCACATTTCCTGGATGTTTTGTGTTAAGGATTTGTTGGATTTATGATTTTCTTTGGTCGATGAATCTATTTCCTCTAATTTATCTTCAGCGCCTGAGATTCTCTCTTCCATCTCTTGAATTCTGTTGGTTATGCTTGTGTCTGTAGTTCCCGATTGTTTGTCCAGGTTTTCTATTTCCAGCATTCCCTCAGTTTGTGTTTTCTTTATTGTCTCTATTTCATTTTTCAAGTCTTGAACCATTTCCTTCACCTGTTTAATTGTTTCTTCTTGGCTTTCTGTACTTTTTTTTTTTTAAGAAATTTATTCATTTCCAATTTTTTGTTTCTTTTTTCTTCCATTCCTTTAAGGGATTTTCTCACATCATCTTTGAAGGCCTCTATCATTTTTATGACGATAATTTTTAAGTCATTCTCTTCTGCTTCAACTGCTTTGGTGTGTTCATGTCTAGTTTGTGTAGAGTCCCTAGATTCTGGTGGTGTCATGCTTGTCTTTCTATTGTTATGTGTTTTCTTGTATTACTGTCTTCCCATTGCTTCTTCCAGTAGGTGTAGGTGGAATCTCTCTCTCTCTCTTTGGTACTCCCCAGGTAGGCTTAGGTGGGTCAGAGATTCTATGTCTGTAGCTCTGGGTGGTTCAAGCTCTTTAGGAGGTCTCTCCTCAGGCCCAGCGATGGGGGTCAAAAATCTGGCTCCAGCAGAAGACTGTCGATGGGGGGTCAAAGATCCTGAAGGCTGGGACTCAGGATTTTCCCTGCTGATAGGGGATCTAGCCTGGCCTGGCACTCTCTAGCTGAGGCCTCTTTAGCAGAGGACCGGTTATGGGGGTCAAGGATCCAGCCCACAGAGGCTCAGGATGGACCCAAGGGGATAGGCAGATCTCTGGGAGGGGCCTGGAACTCCAGTAGAGGGGGTTAGAGGCCAGGCAGGTGGGGATTCTGGGTGGATAGGCAGATCTAGTGTGCTCAGAACAGCTCCAGGAAGTTCCCCAAAGGTGGCAGGATTGTTGGCTCCACCCTCTGTCCCAGTGCTCAAGCAGAGTAGGACAGTGGGCAAGGTAGGGCACAGGTAGGGGGAGGGCAGGCTCTTGGTGGGGGTGGGTGGGTGTATATCAGAGCACCAGGAGTGCTCTCGATGGGTTCAGGACACAGGGGAGCCAGATCTGGTGTCAATCCAGGGAGTTCCCAGGGAAGGGTGTGTGGGGGGGATTCCATCAGAATTGGTGCCAGACTCACCTCTAGCCAAGGCCTGGCGATGGGGGTCAAAGACTAGGCTGAGACTCAGGATGTTTCTGCACTGATAGGCTAGCTGGGGCCTGGCACTCTCCAGCTGAGGCCTCTTTAGCAGAGGCCCGACAATCTATTGTTCCATTTTTAAACCATCCATTACATAATCATTTTGAGACTTAATTCTCTCCATTTTAATAATGTTTTCTATTTTTTTTTTTTAGTGTGAGAAAAAACTATCTTTTTAACTAATTCCTTCCCTTAAGAAGTCCTTAACTAATGCCTTCCCTTAAGAATTTCCAGTTGACTTACCTAATAAGCTGACAGTGTCAGTAAACTGTGAGGCACAGCATGTCTGAGTCAGAGAACTAGCTTGTGGCCATGAGCTGAGAGTGTCTGCCTGAGGGAAGAACTCTAGGAAAGGCCTGAAAGCCTCCTGAGTTTGAGTGGCAGTTGAAAACTGTTTAGAAAAGCTACAGCCAAAGAAATTGCCATACTTGCTCAAACATTTGAGCAGAAATCAAAAGAAAAACCAGAGTCCTGCCTGCAGCTCAGGCTTGAGCCTGGGCCCGTGGCCTCAAAGAGGCTTTTCATTAATTCGTACTTTAATGTTGGGTGCCAATTGTAGCTCAAAAAGATTAAAGACCCAAAGATTGATATTGGGGTTCAAGCTTCAATATGAAGATCAGGAAAGCAAAGCAGGCAGCCACTAGCTCTTACATTTGCCTATGCTCAGACCAAAAGGGCAATCCCCAGACTTCTCCCAACTCCTCAGATTCACTCAGACTGCTATTCTCTCCTCAACATGGCTAGAGACTGACTTTCAGACTGAATGCCTCTACCTTTTATACCTCCCAAATCCAGGGATTAAGGCATGAGCTCTGATTCACTCTCCTGTAGCCCAGGGTGGTCTTGGACTCAGAGATCTATCTACTTCTTAATCCTGAGTCCTGGAATTAAAGGTGTGTACCACTACCACCTAATTCTACAGCTCTTTGGATTAAAGGTGTACATCATCACCACTGCCTGATGGATATAGCTTAAGGCTGACTTTATTTTCTGAACCCTCAGGCAAGCTTTAATAAATCATAAATAATATATCACCACACTGGCCTGGAAAACAAAATACTGAGTTGTTTACAAACATGGTTTCAAACCAGCAGACTCAACAGTTGTGCCTTTGAAAAGACTAATTTTATGGCTGAAGAGATGGCTCAGCCGTTAAGACTAGGCTCACAACCAAAACTATAAAAGGCTAATTTTAGTAACTAAAAGTGAAATTACATTTGAAGATTTTTGGCATAAAACATCATTATCTAACTGCTTTTATTACCTTCTGACCAACTTTTCCCTATTTGTCTCCATCCACCTTAAGTGTCAAGTGACATGAAGCTCACTCACAATGCTGTGCAGCTGTCCTGACACCCTTTTCCAGAACTTGCTCATTTTCCCAAATGAGACTGTCCTGTTGAGCACTAACCTGAGACCCCCTTCCCATGTCCTGAAGTCACCTTGTTACTTCCTGTCCCTCTGAAGTTGGCTGCTCTAGATACCTCATAGCTGTAGAGTTATATATTCTGCCTGGTGTTGCTTTTCCTGATACTAAGATAAAAGCCACCCACAGAAGGAAGGAAGGACTTGTTTTTGCTCAGGCTTTGAGAGAGTGGGAAGACATGCTGGACTAGAGTGTTGCATGGTGCTTTTTCTCTGATCATAACAAGATGCCATCTTTGACTTTGCCCCATAACCATGGCAACCAGAGCAGAATAAGACAGTGGTATAGTGGTAGCCTGGTCTATGGTCATAGTGACAGAGCTATCGATACATTTAAGAATCTTGAGTACCCAGAGCAGACCTGATGCTGGTATCTGAACTAAAAGCCTCGTCCTTATTAAAGTTTACTAATGGTAAGAATGGAATGTTTGGGGGGCATGTCTAGGATTGGGAGTTCAGCCAGATCTGGTTTTTTTTTGTTTTGATTTGTTTTGTTTTGTTTTTTTGTGGGTCTTGCAACCGTGGAGGCTCCAGGCTTAGTAGGAGCTGAGAAATAAATATGATAGGCCCAGTGTTTGGAGGGAGCCACTGTCAGGGTCTTAATGCTTAGATTGTGAGAAAAGGGGCTTCAAAAAACCTCCAGAGGTACAAGTAAGGACCCTGTCTGTACCTGCCTGTAGTGTGGGTTTGTGAGACTTGTGGAACAGCTGGATGCAGCACCAATTCCTGAGATGGAGAATCTTTGGGATGCAGACAGCCTTGTTTAGTTTTGGTTTATCTCAGTAGCCACCAAATTGTGGAATTTCTTCCATCTATTTTGTGTTGATTAGAGTTTTTGTGTTTGTGGTGCTGCAACATTCAGAATCTGACAGCACCAGCAGCAGCAACAGACAGGAACAGAGCAGGAGAGACCCTGAGTGAGCATTGAGGGAAGGGGGTTCATGAGAGGAGAAGGCTTGGGGAATTCCAAGAGTTCAGGCTTGTGATCTGACCCCCTCCCCGCCCCTCCCCCACCCCGCCCCCATGGGGTGAGTGGAATTCCAAGCCTGCAGGCTTCAGATTGGCTGCACTTCTTAGTTCAGAAAAGTTCAAAGTATGTCTCTAGGCTAGGGGTTACTACTTCCCTAGGCTTAAAATCTATGGGGAGCTGAGTGTACCAACTTTGCTTCATCAAGGGGAAGTTTTCCCTGTATCTCTGCTTCTACGAAAGGTTTCACCCAAACCTCATTCTAGAGATTTCTTGGGAGGGAAGAATCCAGGAGAGTAGCTGCCCACTGCCAGGGTGGCAGAGGACAGCAGGGCAGGTGGAACAGTCACAGGCTACACACAGGATTTTTCCAGGAAGATTTCCAGGGTGGGGATTGACCAGATTTCAATCCTTAAGCTCAGAATGGCTAGATCTCCTGTTCAGGGATTTGTTGGTTTTCTGCACAGGTTTAGGGTCAGATTTGGTTCTGGTTTCAGGGCCAAAGTGTGTTCCTTTCCCTGGGCCTTTTTGGCCTTTTGGCTCTAACTTTAAGGTCATGATGTATTTATTTCACTGGCTCTGATTCCAGGGACAAAGTGTGTTTCTTTGGCTCTGTTCAGGGTGTGTTTCTTTAGTTGGCCCTTTTCCCTTACAACAACTGTGGTTCTCAACCTGTGGGTTAGCACCCCTTTGGGGTCACATGTCAGACACCCTGCAAATCAGATATTAACATTATTATTCATACCTAGCAAAATTACAGTTATGAAGTAACAAAGGAGAAACTTTATGGTTGGGGGTCTCTAAAACACGAGTAACTGTATAAAAGGGTCACCGCATTAGGAAGTTGAGAACCACTGCTCTAAAACTTTGACAAAGTATGACTCTGATCACAAAATTTGTAAGACTATTATATACATTTTTTGTACCTCAAGATTTGTAAGTTTATTGGGTATGGTTAAAAATCTTTAAAATCTGTAATAAAAAGTTAATAGCATGAGGGTTAATGCATGAAAATCTGTACATGGGGAATCTTAATTTACTACAGTGTAATATATGTGTAACTTAGATTCAACTCTTAAAAGGGATGGATATTTTTTGAATAACAGAGGATCTCCAAGATATTTTGGATTGGGATTTTTTGTGTAGTGATTTTTGTTCTGAGAAGAAGAATAACAGATGAGGGAAAAATAAAAAACAAACAAGGTTTAGATTTTTTAATTGGGAAACAACACTGAAAATGCTATGATAATTTTAAATGTAATATTTTTATTCCTCAATCAAGACAACATAAATGAGGTTTGTTTACTGTGTTCACTCTTTGATCTTTTTAAAAATATGGCTAGATAACAGGTCTTCTGGATTTCTGCTTCATCTCAGAATGATGTCATGGGTTAAACCAAAGTGTCCTTGAATGTTCTCAAAATTCACCGAGTCTGCAAGCATCAGTGGTTTGATATATGTGAAGATTCTTGTAGTATTGTGTCAATTCTAGTTTTCACTTTAATTAGAGGGCTATGGCCAAATACATTCCTGAGCTAATAGAATACATCAGCTCATGACCCAGAAGAGTAGGTACAAAAAATCCTGTTTAAAGGGTCAAGACAGAAATGCTACCAGGAACAGAACCACATAAGAAATCTTCAAAAAGGAAGCTGTGTCAAAAAAAAAAAAATCAGCCCAGGTTCAGGGCTACTTATCTCTGGCCAGGTTTTGATGCCAACCTGACAGCACTATCTAGCATCCCTAGTTGGAGCTTCTGATGAAAAATATGACTTTAAAAAAGACCAGCAGAGGTTTGATGTCATGATTAAGAGGTCAAAGAGCTGTATTATTCTAGATAAAGAATAATAGAGAATAGAGGCTTGTGAAATAGGGTGAACTAGGATGGAGAGGGATAAAAATATGAAGAAGGAGAAGAGAAGCTAAGGGAGTTAGTGCTACAGCTATGAGTATCAAAAACTGAGATAATTCTATCTTATGATGTGACAAGACAATGGCCAAAGCAGTTTGTCAAGACATATGGAATCTCTCTCCTTACGTAAGGCCTATTCAGGCTAATAGAAACTGAATTGAAAAATATATATCTGGCCTGTTTGTCTTTGCTAACGTTGTTAAGCTTTAAGCTATTCAGATAAACTGAGTCATACAAGAAACTGTAGAATTCTATGATGATGTGCTATAAAGGATCAGCATTAAGATTCACGACAGGCTACATTTATGATTTGAAGTTGTATTTTGGTACTAAATGAGTTTCAATTCAAGAATTATAATTTTTAAGGCTAAAATTAGAGTATACAGGATAATAGTCACCTTATAAATGATCAAAGTCTTTAACATGCTCAGAACTCTGTTTGTAGTTATGCTAAGAACAATAATAAAACAGTAATAACCTTCACTTAATCTTTTGTATATGTTTCCAAGGTTAAACCTAAAAAAAGTAACTAAAAACAAGTAAAGTTTATTTAAAGTTAGATGTACTTGGTTGGGCAATGGTGGCATACATCCTTTAATCCCAGTACTTGGGAGGCAGAGGTAGGTGGATCTCTGTGAGTTCAAGGTTAGTCTGATCTATAAAGCTTGTTCTAGGACAGACAAGGCTACACAGAGAAACCCTGTCTCAAAAAACAAAAGCAATATGGAAGACTTCACCCTCCCTGGGGAGCAGAAAGGGGATGGGAAAGGGGGATCAGTGGGGGGCATGGAAGGATGGGAGGGAGAGGGAACTGGGATTGACACATAAAATGGGATTGTTTCTAATTTAAATAAAAACAAAAAAAAGTCAGGTATACTTAATAGATAACCTTCCAAAACTCTTTAGAGATCTGCTGGATACAGCATTTTAAGTGGGGAAAAAAAAAAAAAAAAGCCAACTCCTAGAGGCAGCCCTCAGATCTTCTCCAAAGATGACTCCACCTGCATTGTGGTAACACTAACCATTAGGAGAAACTGCCCCAGGCTTCACGAGCCTCCTGGACTCTGCTAAGACTGTGGACAAGCAGGGCACTGGAGAATTTACTGCCCAGGTAGAACAGTCTCTCAAGTTCCTCACCCACAGAAGAGTCATCTTTTGGGTCTGACTGCTGGAGTCTTATGCTGCCCTATGTGGCATAGAATTAATGCTGCCCTGTGTGACTGATGGAGACCACACCCTCTCTGGATATTAATGACATTTTTGAGAAGGAGCCTATGGTGATAATCTATGTAGCTGGGAAGTCTCTGTCATTTTACTGACTCAGAGCCATTTGGTTTAGACTTACTGCTGAAATTTATCCTCAGATCTCTCATAGTGTTGATAGCTAAATGTAGTTTTATCAGTTTAGCAGCAGCTGCCTAATCAATGTATTTCATGCATGAAAATCATTCCTTGCTTTTTCTATTAATTCTGGTGAGAAAGGCAAACAAAAACAGGTTTCAATGTAACTTTTTACTATTCTTCTATTTTAAAAAACTTGCTTTGGGTCTGAGCTCCTCACTAGATAGCCTTGCTCTCTAGGCCCTAGCCACCCCTCTCCCACAGCACTAGTGGCCAGACAGCAACATTCTCCCTGTCCCCATACCTAGCCATCCACCCACTGCTTCAGTGACCAAGGGAGCCACACACCCCACCTACACCTGGAGAAGAGGTGAGTGTCTGAGCTCCTAACTGGATACCACCAATAATGACACTCTTGGGCATATACCCAAATGATGCCCAATCACACCACAAGGACATTTATTCAACTGTGTTCATAGTAGCATTATTTGTAAAAGCTAGAACCTGGAAACAACCTAGTTGCTTCCCAACCAAAGAATGAATAAAATGTGGTACATTTACACAATGGAGTATTACTCAGTGGTTAAAAAAACAAAAACAATGACATCTTGAAATTTTCAGGCAAATGGGTGGAACTAGAAAAAAGCATCCTTAGTGAAGTATCCCAGACCTAGAAAAACAAACATGGTATGTATTCATTCATAAGTGGATATTAGATGTAAAGCAACAGATAACCAGGTACAGTCCACAACCCCAGAGAAGCTAGGTAAAAATGGGGACCCTAAGAGGGACATTGATGGAGGGCCCAGGACAGGAAAATATGTAAGAGCTCCTGGGTTAACTGGGAGGGGGTAAAATGGAGGGGATGGGAATATGAGGGATTAAGAAGACTCAGTTGGAGGAGAGGCAGAGGGGGAGAGCAATGAAGGAGATATCTTGACAGAGGGAACCATTATGGGATTAGGGAGAAACCTGATGCTAGAGAAATTCTCAGGAATCCACAAGGATGGCCCCAGCTAAGACTAGCAATAATGGAGAGGGTGTCCAGACAGGACTTCCCTTTTAATTGGATTAGTGATGACTCTAGTTGTCATAATAGAACCTACAGTAACTGATGGAAGCAGATGCAGTGAACCACAGCCAAGCACTGGGCTGAGCTTCTGGAGTTCAGTTGAAGAGAGAGAGGAGGGATCATATCAACCAGAGAGGCGAAGAACACAATGGAGAAAACCACAGAGACAGCTGACCTGAGCAAGTGGGAGCTCATGGGCTGTGAACTGACAGCTGGGGAACCTTCATGGGACTGAAGTAGACCCTCTGAATGTGGGTGACAGTTATGTGGCTTGATCTGCTGGGGACCTCCTGGAAGTGGCACCAGGACCTATCCTAGGTGCATGAAATGGCTTTTTGGAGCCCATTCTCTATGGTGGGATACCTTGCTCAGCCTTGATACAAAGGGAGGGGCTTGGCCCTGCCTCAATTTGATATGCCAGACTTTGTTGACTCCCCAAGGAAGGCCTTACCCCCCAAGGAGTGTATGGCAGTGGGAAGGGGGTAGGTGGGGGCAGGAGAAGGGGAGAGAGGGGGGACTTGGGTTGGTATATAAAATGAAAAATAATTTTTAATATATATATATATATAAAAGAATTGCTGGGCAGTAGTGGCACACAACTTTAATCCTAGCACCCAGAGGACAGAGGCAGGTGGATCTTTGTGAGTTTGAGACCAGCCTGGTCTACAGAACATGTTCCAGGACAGGCTCCAAAACTGAAGAGAAACTCTGTCTCAAAAAGAAAAGAAAAACAAACAAACAAAACAAAAAAACAAAACAAAAAGAACTTGTTTTGTTGTGTTGGGGTTGACAGAGAGCCCAAACTTGAGCTTGGGTTTTGCACATGATCTTGGACTACTGGTGGTCTCTTGGAAGTTCACAATGTGGGGGCTCATCTGGGATCCCCTGACCCACCAGGATCTCCAACCCATGAAGCGTTTGACTGGCGAGTGTCTGTCTTTCTTGTTTGGTTTCACTTTGTCTATGACTTGCATTGTACTTTGGCCAGGCCCACTTCTGAAGTGCTCACAAAGGTCTAAATGGACACACAGGAGGACCACAGGTGGGGAATTGGGAGATGTCCCAGGATGCTTCTGTATTGGGATTGGATCCTTCTGGTTTCTCTGAATAGATAAGGTGGGTTGCATCTGCTGATTAGCAAAAATACATCTTTTTGATTTCAAGTTTTCTTCTAGTGGCTAGGAGGAGTCTGCATTGTCATGTTTGCTTTTGGACTGTTTTTTGTCTGAACTCAGGACTGACATCATGGGACAGAAGCCAAGTACTCCCACTCTCTTGACTCTGATTCTTGGCCATTTTCAGGAGTTCTATTGGTTGTCCCTAGAGCAACAGTCTGTCCATGTCTGTTAGTTTGTCTGTAGTTTTGTTTAGTTGCTTGTTACTCCATGTTTCAGTTTTTTAAAAAAAGATATTTCTTTTACAAAAACTGACAAGCTGGCTCTGCTTGTCAGACCAACTATCACTGCTGCCTAGGCTGCAACCTAAAATAATTCAATTACAATGTGTGGAACAGAATGCAGAACTTGGACTTGTGGGCAGCTTCCTCTGGTGCCTGTGAGAATTAGAGCCAACAGGTAACAACAAGACAGGGTTTGTCTGTGTATCCTTGACTGTCCTAGAATTATCTTTTTAGACCAGGCTGACCTTAAACTTACAGAGTGCTTTTGCCTTCCAAGTGCTGGCATTAAAGGTGTGCAATACCTTATTTGAGCAACAAGCTCAATGCTTTAAATTTCCTTTGGTTGTTTTTCAAAGTATAAACTAAAAGGTACTTCTCATTGTGCTAAAAACATCTCTGTCGGATATATATATATATATATATATATATATATATATATATATATATCCAACCCTCATGACAAAGGAAAATGTATGAATTCTTTTAACTCAAAATCATTTTTTTTGGTTCTAAAAGTTTTACTGTGATTCATAGGCATAGGCCTGCTGTTTTTTCTACAATATGAATCTCTATAAAAATTACAAACAGTGGTAATGCTAATATGTCTAAAATATCTCTTTTTGTAAACATTAAATTCATGTAAGCTTCATGGAGTCAAGGCTTGGATTTACCTTTCAAAGGTAAAATGGACTCCAGATAAGCATGCCTGTCAATCAACAGCCTAAATTTACCCACCTACTGCTTATTCTTGATGGGAAAGTTCTAAATGTAAGACTTTCCTTAAATTCCTTAAATTCCCTAAACTTTACTTTCTGTCGCTAGTCTTTATCTGTTCCAGTAGATTTCCACTTGGCTGACAGATACCATCCACAAAACAGCTGTGGACTACAAACTGCTCCAAACAGCCATGAGCCCAGGACTTGCTGAAAGTTGATATAAACTAGTCCAGCCAATGTGATTGCTCCCCGACTCTTCATTTGGGTCAGTGAACCAGATGTTTCTGATGAATGCCCCCACTGCCTGAATGCCCCCCAAACCTTGGCCTTTGACTAGCATTCCAGCCTTTATAGACCCTGACAATATCCTAATTTCAGCTGAGAAGCAGTTACAGAAGAGAGTACATTGCCCCTTATCCTTAACAAAAGACTGCGATGTTAGGTCTAAAGAAAACTGGAACCCCACTGGAAACTCATCATTCTTAGCACCTGCATTGCTGCCAAGGTACACCACATCTGTATCTGGATATATCATTCCTAGGTCAGATATGTCACAGGGGATGATGGCATGGCTGCAGAAAAATGGATCATTACCAAGGCCTGAGATGAACTGAAGATAGGATTGATGTGGGATGTAAACAAATAATGCTGTTTTGTCTGACTGTGCTCCTTCTTGCTCTTTCATGGGACATATGCCTAACTTCCTCTTTAAGAGCAAATACAAACTTCTCATAAGTGTCTCACAGCTTCTGGGCACTACTTCATCAAGTAGACATTCCTTCCTTCACCTCTCAGTTAAAGCAGTTTGGTTTGCATGTGATGATGGATTCTATCCCTGCTTGCTATTTGGCATAAGCATCAAGCCCCCAAAATGTTGTATCTTTTTACCCTATTTACTTGGATGTTTGTATATAATGGTCCATTATGGAGACAGCAATTGTATTCACAAATATTTCCAGCTCCTTGGGACAGAGAGAAACCTGCAGTTCCTCTCTTTATTGCCCTCATAGTAAGCTTAGGGCTGGGAACAGCTTGAGCCAGTCCTGGGGCAACAGGTACAGCAGAGGCTAATGTCAACTACGAAAACGTAAGACATTAAATAACCCAGGATTTATTTGCATTAGGAAAATCTATTGCAAAATTATAACAGGTTGACTCATTAGCTGAGGTAGTCTTGCAATGTTGTAAGGGCACTTGATCTGCTTCATGCAGAATGAGATTACTGCATGACCTTGGGGAAAACTTGCTGCTTCTTTGTAAACCACTCAGGAATTATTGGGGATAATTTGGCTGAAATTAGGAAACACCTTACAGAGGTAAAAGGCCCTATGAGGAGGAAGTAAACGGTTCTCATTTTCTTTCTTGGGTTCTTCCTGGCTAATAACTGCTGTCAGTTGCAGGGCTCTTAGTTCTCTTGTTCCTGCTGATTACAGTTGACCCCTGCATCATTAATGCTTTAACTAGATATATAAATTCCTGATTAGTACCTACTAAGCTGATGGTAATTAAATTCCAATATGAACAGAGTCAAGGATTTGAATCAAGTTGTATTAGGAGGGGTGGCACTATTGTAGATGTGGTCTTATTAGAGGAAGTGTGTCACTGTGTGGGTGGTCTTTGAGATTTACTATGCTCAAGCTATGCCCAATGACAAAGTTCACTTCCTGTTGCCTGCAGGTCAAAATGTAGAACTCTCAGCAACTTCTCCAGCACCATGTCTGTCTGCATGCTGCCATGGCCCACCATGATGATAATGGACTAAAATCTCTGAAACTGTAAGCCACCCCAATTGTTTTCCTTTATAAGAGTTGCCATGGTCATCATGGCTCTTCACAGAAATAGTAACCCTAAGTCAGGACAGTGAGAGGTTAAATTTTTACTGCTCTTTCTGATTCTGTAGACAAACTTGTTTTGTAGGAGAGGACCTTCAGCTTGCTTGAAAACAAATTTTAACTTTATATTCTTTGGCCTTATAAACCTGCCTGAGGTGCCTAGGCCCTGCATGCTGGAATCCCGAGTCCTAGGCATACACCATCTGCCAGTATCTGAATGAAAGCTTTTACTTTGCTAAAATGTATTAATGGTCAGACTGGTAAGTCTCTGAATGACCCTAGACCCAAAGCAGTGATCTGAGGTAATTTTAGAGAATGTATGAAGTAAAAGGCTGATTAAAAATAGGACTTCATAATGCAGCTTCCATAAGGTTGGCATACGTCATGGGAAAGGGATTTGACACAGCTATTTGGGATCCAGGGGCTCTGTAGGTTAACTCCTAACCTATTGTGTTAGTCGCTGAAGAGACGCCATGGCCAAGGCAACTCTTATAAAGGAAAGCATTTAAACTGGGCTTCTTTAGCGTTTCATATGTTTAGTTCATTATTGTCATGGCAGGGAGCATGGTGGCACACAGGCAGAAGTAGCTGATAATTCTATATCTGGATCCGTAGGCAACAGGAAGAGAGAGCCACTAAGCCTATCTTGAACTTTTGCAACCTCAAAGGCTACCCCCAGTGGCATACTTCTGCCAAGAAGACCACACTTCCTAATCCTTTCAAATGGTGTTACTCTCTAAGCATTCAAATATATGAACCTATGGAGGACATTCTTATTCAAATCACCACACCTATGCTCTATAAGTAAGCCCAAGAAACTCACTGGTATCACCAAACTGAACTTTGATGAATCCATACTTTGATCTGTCATTGGTGCTCATCTGGGATGATCAGACATCTGCATGCATCTCCGAGAAAAGTTAACACAAGGAGGTGGTCTGTGGCAGTGAGTCCACAATCAGTGTCTTAGGGTTTTCATTTCTGTGAAGAGACACCAAGACCATGGCAACTCTTATAAAGAAAACATTTAATTGAGGGTGGCTCCCTTATAGTTCAGAGGTTCAGTCCTTTATCATCATGGTGGGGAGCATGGCAGCATGCAGGCAGACATGGTGCTGGAGAAGTAGCTGAGTGTCCTACACCTTGTAAGCAACAGGAAGTTGAATGAGACATTGGGAGGTATCCTAGGAATAGGAAACCTCAAAGCATGCTCCTACAGTGACATACTTCCTCCGAAAGGCCACACCTCCTAATACTGCCACTGTCTATGAGATTATGGGGGTCAATTACATTCAAACTATCACAGTCAGGAAACAGAAAGAGATGAAGGCTGGTGCTCACAATTCCCCTCCTACTCTTTGTTCAGTCTGTGACCCTAGCCCATGTTTGGGAGTGGATTTTCTCTCCTCAGTTACAGGTCTCTATAAGTACCCTCACGGGCATACCCAAAGGCATGTCTTCTGTGTGATTCTAAATCCTGTTATATTGATAGTGACAATGAACCAGCATGGCTACTTCACTTAGCATCACAGCCTCAGCTTCACCCATCTTTTAACACGCCCAAGGATTTCCCTCTTTTTCCAGGCAGAGTGATGGTCCACTGTGCAGACAGACCAATTTGTTTATTTATAATTTTCTTGTGAGCTCTTGAGTTTTTCCTACCTTGTGCCCCATGCTGCTATAAATGTGGCTGTAGACCTATGTCTTAGTGCTCCTACTTTCAGTTTGTGGGAGATACATAGTGAAAGGTGATATCCCTGGAAGTCATGTTGATTCTATGCATTTTCTGCCAGCAGCACACAACTTTTCCATGCCCTCACCAAGAGACTTGATGCTGTGTTTTGAAGTTGCCCATCTTATGGGTGTGAGAATCCCACGCCTTCTGTAGTGCCACCTACGGTTGTTTTATACCTTGCCTTGGTGGCTATAATGTGACAGGAACAATGTCTCTCTCCCTAGTTTTAAGTCCCGGCGCCTCAGGCTTCCATTCTCACTGGAACTGCCCAGCTGTCCTGACAGCCAGCTAGAGTGTGGGAGACATGTCACCACCCCAGCCACCAGCTGTTCAGCTGCCAGATGTGTGTCAGAGTCCATAGGAGATCTGCCAGCCCAGCTGAGTGCTAGGTGAATAAAGCAGAACTCAGCCAGCATCAGCCAGGCCAGGCCCAGGGCAGAATTATTCAGGTGACTCAGAGTCATGGAGGAGAGGAAATCATTGTGTTTTTTAAGTGAGTGTCTTGTTATGAAACAATTCCAGTTCATCTCAGTCCCCACAGACAGAGCAGCAAGTAAAACACTTGCTTACCAGTACTACTGTCTGTTCCTTTATTGTTGTTGAGAATTATTTTTTAGTACTGCACCATTTATGCTCTCTCCTGTGGACAGGCATGGTTGTCACTGACACAGGAGGAGTCCCTTTGTGAGCAGCTTCCAGTATCTTGAGTCACTGATTTCATTTAACTTCATGATAAATTAACAAACAGATCTCAAAATAGCTGTGTCACTTCAAACTGCCTCCAGCACCACTAGATCTTGTCATACTGGGTCTTATAATGGAGCTGAGACAGACCTGGAATTCCTCGTGTAGCCGCTGAGGCTGGCCTCAGATTCCTGATCTTCCTGCTTCAGCCTCCTGAGCATGGGGAAGGCAGGGTGTGCTGCCATGCAGTTACATGCTTCTTGTTGTACCTATGATTTATTCACTCGTGTAAACAGCTAGGAGGAGATTGCTAGCTTATTGGATTGATGTGTGTTTCCCCAGGTGGTTGCACCATTCTTACTGCCAGTGTAGGATGAAGAGCCCAGTCCCAGGACGTTCTCATCCATGGCAGGTAGGATCAGGCGTTGCCACTTATGTGACTAGATCTGTAATGAACTGAGACAATCAATTCTCCTGTCTCAGGTTCTTCTGTGCCCTCACTGGGCAAAGAAATTGGGCTGACCAAGGAGGGAAAGGGGCTTTTTTTTTTGCCACAAAATTGTAACAACTTGAACAAGAAAGTAAAAATCACCTTCCCTTTAAAAACCCACACACATTCTTGAGGTACTAATTGGTTGGTGTGTGTGGGAGTTGACAAGTTATAAAATGAGACTAATCAAGAGAGCTATCAAATACAGTGAGTTAAGAGAAAACCCATCAAAATTTGAGGGTATTCCAATTAGACTGCTACTCTATTCCCTTTTCTCTTTTCCTCCACATTGCAAGGGAAATCTGAAAAGTGGGGGAAAGCTCCTGTGATTTCTGTTTGTCCCCAACCACTACCAAGTCTGGACTTGCTTTTATTTAGTTTGTTCATGTATATTATTAATTAATTATGTAATTAATGTTTTAGATAGGATCTTGATGTAGAGTCCTGGCTGGACTTGGACTCAGAGAGATCCACCTGCCTCTGCCTCCTGAGTACTGGAACTGACAGGGTGTGCCACCACATACCTGAATCTGGTTTTTGTTTTTTGTTTTTTTGCTTTATGGTTGTGTTTTTTTTTCCCTGTTGACTTTCAGACTGATTGAATGAAACCCCAATCTCTTTCAAGAGTTGTTCAGTTCATCACTGTGGACTCACAAACAGACTGCTGTTTAGCAGTTATTTTTAAAAGATATATGTATTTTATGTGTATGGGTGTTTCGCCTGAATGTATACATTAGTACCATGTGTGTGCCTGGTGCCTGATGTGGCATCAGGTCCCTGGAATGGGGGTTATAGACATTTTTATCTGCTGTGTGGTGCTGGGAACTGAGCCTGGATCCTTTGGGAGAGTAGCGAATACCCTTAACCACTGACCAGCTTTTGAGCTTTTTTTTTTTTGGTTCTTTTTCTGTGTTGCCATGGCAGCTATGGGGTGGGGGTGGGGTAAAGACTGCCCAAAGGCCACATCTAGGTTTGCTCCTTGCTGACACCTGTTCAGTCAGTCCTGTCAGTGGTAGTCAGAGCAGCCCACCTCCTGACTCCTTGCCCGAAGGGCTTCTGGGCCCCTCACTACCCATCAGCATTTCTCAGTGGTTCTAATTGATACTTGTTGATGTAAATAGAATTCTCACTTCAGAAAGATTAAGTTAATTTTAACCAAATATAAATGAGTAGTCCTAGGAACACAGACTCGGGTGGTGGCTACTATTAAACAACAGCACTGAGAGAATTCAGACACATTCAGGGAATAGAGGAAATAGAGTCCTGATTGCCACTCAAGCTTTAGAGACCCTCTTCTGGTCTCTATAGACACCTACTCTCTCTCTCTCTCTCAACACAGCTGGGTGACATTCACCTATAAACCCAGCCCTGGGGAGGCAGAGGCAGGCAATCTGTGAGTTCAAGGCCAGACTGGTCTACAGAGTGAGTTCCACGAAAGCCAGGGCTACATAGAGAAACCCTGTCTCAAAAATCCCCACAGAGGAGGAGGAGGGGGCGGGGGAAGGAGGAGGAGAAGAGGAGGAGGAGGAAGGCTGAGAGCAGGCCATGGAGAGCAAGCCAGTAAGCAGCGCTCTGCTTCACTTCCTGCCTCCAGGTTCCTGCCTTGAGCTCCTGCCCTGACTTCCTTTGATGATGGACTGTGATGTGGAAGTTTAAGCTGAATAAATCCTTTCCTTCTCAAGTTGTTTACTGTCACATCTATCTAATAGAACCAGGCTGGCCTTGAACTCATAGAGATCTACCTCCCTTCTCCTCCTCCTTTGTGGAGGGAATAAAGGCGTGCACCACCACACTGTGTCTCACAGAATGCTTTTAGCACACAATGCTATCTACAACTTTAAGATCTAACCATATTGACCTACAGATTTGATCCAGTTTAAACTGTTGTGCACTTCTGTATGTCTTGACTATTACTCCATGCTTTAATTATCCATTCTGATGTAGAAAAATGAAGATTCTTCCAACTTATTCACACTCATGATCATTGGTAACTATTTGTCCTCCTTGTGTGAAATATGAATGTATGAGGATATTACAACTGTCCTTTCAGACTGTGTCCTGAGCATCCTGACCAATTATTTTACAGTCTTAACGAGATGTATTTCATGCAATGTAACTTTGCCCTTCAAGTCTGTAACCATTAGTTACCACTCCCCACTCCCTAACCTGCTCCCACCATCCCCAGCTCCAAGCTACTCATCTCCCTCCTGCCTCTGTGCTTTGGCTCATTCTGGACATTTCACACTCATCAGTTCATATAGTAACCATCCCTTCTCAGGTTGTTTTCTTTCACAATACTGTATTCAGGGATCATCCACGATGCAGCATGTATCAGAATTTCCATTAAACTTTTTTACAGTGAGGCTTGGTGATGCAAGCTCATAATACTAGCACTTGAGAAGCTGAGGCAGGAGGATTGTGAGATCATTGCCATCCTGGGCAACACTGCAAGACCCTGTATCGAATGCCAATTTAAAAAACATATTAACCATTATTTTTTTTTAACTTTTTAAATATCTTACTTACTTAAATGTGTGTCAATATGAATTGTGTTTCATTTTTGATTGTGCTAAAAGATTCAAACCTGACTACTCTAAAGAATTTGGCTAGGATGTGAAATACTGGAGTTTATTCATATTCACATTCACATTTATTGTATGCAGTTCAGGATCCATCTCCACAATCACAACACCAAAGAAGCTCTGAAGCCACTGTGGTATAAATGTGCAGTACTCTGGCTTAGTAGGGAAAAGTAGCCCGAATTGAGCTGAGTGCATTCATAGTCTTTACTGATTCCATCTAGTGCAGATTCATGTTCCAAGACAGAAAGCCTGATGCACTATGGGTGTAGGAATGGATTTGGTTTTTTGAGTTTAATTAAAGAATTTAAAGTCAGGAAGCGTTTGAAAGTCAAGCAAGACCAAAGCTTATTCCAAGAAGATACTTTCTTTTTTGGAGTTTAAAAGAGAAATCCCAGGAAGGCAAGCTGTAACACTTGGCGTCTGTCCAGAGGATGATAATGGAGGAGGGAAGGAGAAAAGCCATAGCATTTGAGTTAAGCGGGCATGGAAGCCAACCCCTCTGCAGACGGCACTGGAGAGGGGCTCCAGAGGCACAGTGAGAAAGTCCAAAGACCCCTAGAGCATACTTGTGACCTGAGATGGCATCTGAAAGAAATTTAGGCAGACAAACCCAGCCTAACCTCATGGTGGCTGAAGGGACTGTCCTAAGGGCAGGAATTCTGGGAAAGAGAAATGCATTTTGGCATTAAAAGAATAATCATGCCTCCCACCTCTTTTGCATGGCTTAAGGCAAACCTACAACCTTAGGAGTGGTCCATTGGCCAGGTGATGGACCTGTCCAGCTGGATTGTGGTTTGGGTAGTTTGTAATATTAGGTCCCCATCCAGGCCAGAGATTTCATCCACTTAACCAGAAGGAACTACTTTTCTCTCACTGGCCCTTTACTGTCAAGGCCAACGTGCTGACAGCAGAAAGCTGCCATTGGGAATAGAGATGTAAAAATAGCACTATACCATTTGTCTTTTAAACTAAATAATTAAGGACATACATCTGTCTCAGATATTTTCAGTAAAGGCTTGCAGACATGTACAACAAAAAGCTGTACAAACTGGCAGGACCACTTTACTCTTCTGTTAGCATGTGAGATTGTTCTCTGTCCCTGGTCTTTGCCTAGAGTTGATGTTTTTCTGTTTCTTGGCAAGGATGAGGGCAAGAGCTCTTCTGGGCAGGAGCCATTTGGATCCCCCCTTGTAGAAACTGTTTACACAGCCATGGTTTCTTCGTTTTTTTTTTTGGGATTCAGAGAGAAGGGCTCTGAAAATATGGCACTTTTTGGCATGCTGAATATTTAGATCTGTTGACTCAGAAATGTAACTCTTGCCTCAAAGGGGAATTAGAGATGTTTTATTCGGGAGCTAAATATGAGTGGCTATCACAAGATCACAGATTTAGGTCACCCCAAATTCCACATTCCAACATGAAATCAGTTTCATGAAGATTTTAGAAGAGCATAACTAGGAATGCCATTAAACCAAGACACTTAAAAAATATATTGGCAGAAACATTAGGTAGGTGGTTACAGCAATGTAGCGATACCTCTGCTATAGGTCTTGGATGCTAAAGCCTCTGGTTGTTAGAAACTATGATTTTGTTAAGTTCATACTTCCCCAGAAGTTTTTGTCTGTTAGTCACAGGAGGTTAAGTCTAACACAGAGGTGGGCAAAGGAATGGCTTTGGCCAAGATAAGTAATAATTAGTTGCACTACCAGCAACATTTTAACCTCTCCACAATCATTGAAGTTTTAATCAGCGCATGGGCCTTGCAGAAGGCTTCAGTGTGAAGACCAGGCTTCTTCCTGGGAGCTTCAGTTCACAAAATAAAGGAAGGGCTTTAACTCAGCTTGTGCTCAGAGTCAAGTTCTTGTCACCTTCATTCCTGTAAGTCCTGAGTGCCAGCTGCAGCCCTGCAGGGGAGAGAAAGAGAGACCAAGACAGAGACACAGAGAGAGACAGATAGAGTAAGAGACACACAGAGAGGGACAGAGTGAGAGAGACAGAGACAGAGGGGGAGGGAGGGAGACAACATACACACACAGAGACAGAGAGAGATAGAGACAGACACACAGATACAGAGAGGGGGAGGGAGGCAGAGTCAGACAGAGAGAGACACATACAGAAAGACAGAGACAGACAGCCAGATACGGGGGGGGGGGAGGGAGGAAGGGAGGGAGACAGAGGCAGAGAGACAGACAGACAGAGAAACACACAGAGAGACAGAGACAGACACAGATAAAGAGAGGGAGGGATAATCAGAGAGACAGAGGGAGGGAGGGAGGGAAGGAAAGAGAGAGAGACAGACAGACAGACAAAGAGAAGAGAGAGACATCTCACATTGAGATATCATGTCTTGTACCGCTTCCTCCCTGGTGGAATACTTCCTACTAAGTCCTCCTAAGTCTAGACCTGTCAAAGAGCAACCAGATAGCCCAGGACCTTTCCTGGATTCCATTTGTTGCCAGGTTCATTCATCTTGGCAGAGGGGGATGTTTTGCCACTCAGGTAAAACAACTTTCAGTGAGTAAGTGCAGTGGGGAAGATGGATCCTCCAGCAGAGCAAGTCTAGGCAGCAATGAGAGAGCACTTTCCTAATTAAGTGCTGCCATCATCTTTTGCATGCAGAATTCTAGAAGGCACTTGGCCAAAGAGAAAGATTTCCAACACCCCTCTTGTTTTCTGAGTAGGTGGGACTACAGGCTACAAGCACACACTGCCAATTCTTTCTTTCTTTCTTTCTTTCTTTCTTTCTTTCTTTCTTTCTTTCTTTCTTTCTTTCTTTATTTTATAGACAGGGTCTTGCTATGTACCCCTTTATTCTGGCATTTATTATGTGTTCTAGACTGGCCTAAAACTCACAGCAATCCTGTCTCAGCCTCCCAAATGCTGGTATTATAGACATGTACTACAATATCTGGCACAATCCTGACTTTTAAAAATAAATCATTTTTTTAAAGTAAAGATTTATGAGATAGTTGAATATTTGAGTTCTATGTGTATATTTTAAAGTTTTTACATTTCTATATAATTTGCACGTGTATACGTATAGTGTACACGTGCTACTACTTAGGTGGAGGTCAGAAGTTAACTGTGGGAGTCTGTTTTCTCTTTTCATCTCATGGGTCCTGGAGATTGAACTCAGGTTGTCAGGACTGGGAGCAGGTATCTACCTGCTGAGTCATCTCTCTGGACCTCTAGATGTGTATTTATTTACTTGACACAGAATACCTATAAAACACTGCCTGGCCTTTAACTCACAGGGATCTTTCCGTCTCTGTCTCCAAACTGCTGGAGTTGAAGGTGTACACTGTCATGCCTAGCTCTATAGGTACCTTTTATGACCAATGTCTCGCTGTTAATTTTTGAGGTGTGACAGCAATAGTAGTTTATACAGAAGGGGCCCTTGTCTGTTAGATTCACAGTGAAGTCTGGATGGGGTGGCCACTGTCTTCATCCCCTGTATCGAAACAGGG
Source organism: Cricetiscus sungorus (assembly GCA_030556225.1). NCBI lineage: Eukaryota > Metazoa > Chordata > Mammalia > Rodentia > Cricetidae > Cricetiscus > Cricetiscus sungorus. Next base: position 4,663,566 of record JANBXA010000735.1, on the reverse strand, counting down.
AAGTCACTGCTGGGGGAGTGGGGTTGACCCAGGGTTGAGGTAGGAGCCACAGCACTGGGCAGTCATGAATCTTAAGGTCCCCAGTTGTGACTCCACTATAAAATGATTTTTCAAAAGCGCTGAATTGTTACAAAAGGTGGGTGGGTACCCTCTGATATGATAACACCCCACAGGAAAAAGTTAGCTCTGTGAGGCTTTTCCTCCCTGTCCTTCAGTGCCTTAGACAAAGGCCCAGTCTGGCGCCATGGCCCCTGACCCTGGTGTGGCATCCTCCATGTGAAGGCCTAGGGCAGGTCTTGGCTCTGAGCTCCTGTAGGAATCACTGTCTGGATATCAGGGCATCCTTTGTTTCCTCTATTTATTTCATGGCTGCTTCTATTTTGGCAGCTGGTCCTGGTTTTCTATTTAGAGAGGCAGCAAAGTCCGCTTCTTAAACAAATAGATGTAAACACTTTGATTCAAAGACAAGTGGGAAATAACAGTGCAGGTGGTACTTAGATATAGTAAAAAATTATTTAGGGTGTTAAAGAAATGACAGAAGTTTGGGAGGAATGGATGACAAGTTTCAGGAAATATTTTCTTATTTTCTTTATCAGGTTGACAAAGTGTCCTCATACAATCTGTTTTTCTCTTGTCCCTGGGGATTTGTGCTGGGGGCCACAGGAGCTGCTTAGGGTGCCTTCTGGGCCCTTCTCACATGAAGTATTAGCAGCCAGGGGAGGAAAGCAGTGGGAGGGAGCAGAGACATAGAAGGCGGCAAAGCTCTTCATCCATGGGCACCAGACAGCATTCCTTACTGGATTTGTAAAACTCTGGGAAGAGGGGGGTGTACAATGTGAAAGGTAAATTATTAAATATTTACTGATAATCACTGGTTGTTTTGAGCTAGGAAAATATCCTGGTTACCCAAGGAACACACAGTCAGAAAGTGTGCTCACTGGCTTTACTGTTTGCATAAAAGGGTTTTTATATGTGACCTGCGCTAGAAATCACAATCCTGGGATCATGGGTAGGATCCACAGGCCCAGGTTAAACTACACTCTCCCTTCCTCCCTCTCCGTTGCTTCATGTAGAGGTCTAAGAAACAGTAGAGAAATCTCATGTTCTCATGTACTTTACCTGTTTCTCCAACTGTAGTATCTTCTAAAACCAGGGAGTTGTCCTGAGTGACATCAAGATACCTAACATTCCCATCACCCCCAAAACAGTCATGTCACCTCTGACAATCATCACTCCTCTGTTTGCCCTTCCTGCACTTTGTCATTTCAAGAATACCGTATGAGAGGGCCAGCAAGATGGCTCAGTGAGTCTGGCACTTGCTGCCAGGCCCCATAACATCATTCCCAGGTCCCACACAGTGAATGCGACACTTGACTCTTGCAAATGGATCACTGACCTTCACACACTTGCTGTGACAGAAGAGGGTGCTGGATGCCCTGGCACTGGAGTTACACACAGTTGTGAATTGTCATGTGGGTGATGGGAACTAAATCTGGGTTCTCTGTAAGAACAAATGCTTGTAACTACTAAGCCATCTCTCTAGTCCCAATCACCTTAACATTTTTTTCACCCAGTACTATTCTCTGGAGAGTCACTGTAGTTGTTACACATGTCAACAACACATTGATTTTATATTATGAGCATGCCACAGTGTGCTCATTCATAGAAGGCCTTCTGCACTGTTTTCAGTTTGGGCTTACTATTTCACCCACAGGGTTGTGTGAACATTAATGCTCATTTCTCTGGAATAAATGTATCTTTTTAAATGTGTTGCCATCAACAACAGTCTTGATGTTCTCTTAAATATCCATTACTGGGGTCCTGGAGATGGCTTAGTGGGTGAAAGACCTTACCATCAAGCATGATGACCTGAATTCCACCCCCAGGACCCACATGGTAGAAGGTGAGAATCAGCTCCCACAGTTGTCCTCTGTCCTCTACATGCCTTACATGGCAGACGGATACAAACAGAAATGAATGAGTAAATAATAAATGCAACTATCAGTTATCTTTGCATCTGTCTTAGGGTTTCTATTGCTGTGAAGACACACCATGGCCACAGTAACTCTCATAAGGAATACATTTCATTGGGGCTGGCTTACAGTCTCAGAGGTTCAGTCCACTATTGTCATGGTCAGAAGCACAGCAGCACGCAGGCAGGCATGTGATGCTGGAGAAGGAGCTGAGAGTCCTACATCTTGCAGGCAACAGAAGGTTGATTGAGACCCTGGTCGATATCCTGAGCATAGGAAATCTCAAAGCCACCCCCTCCTAGTGACATACTTCTCCAATCAGACCAACAAAGCCACACCTCCTAAAAACACCACTCCCTATGAGATTATGAGGGCTAATTACACTTAAACTATCTATCTATCTATCTATCTATCTATCTATCTATCTATCTATCTATCTCTATCTCTCTATCTCTATCCATATCTATCTATCTATCTATCTATCTATCTATCTATCTATCTATCTGATGATTTCTTAATAACCAGAGAGCTGGAACCACCAGGCCCTGTGAACCTAATGGTCCAAAGACAAAAGAAAGCTCCCTTGTGCCCCACCAGGCCCCTTTATATGTATTTTATTTACCAGTCTGGTATGGGGGCCAGGCACTCTCAAACTTACTAATGTATTCTGTGTGGAAGGCAGTGGGGCACTGGACTGAATAATGGAAAAATGGATCTTTCACTATGAATTCTTTTGAGCCTCTTTAATTTTAGCCACTTAATTCCAGTAACTGCTCTGATGGAGTGAAGCTCTGTGTGTGATCCCTAGCACGGGAAACTAAAAACAACAAAGCACGATCAAGAACACCCAGGGAGACTTTGCATGGACACCCAGAGCAGACTTCTCCACACTTCTGTGTTTCCACATTCCTGGTTCAGGGTCCTCAGGCCCCGGAGGGTGCCTTCCACACACATGCCCCTCCTTCCATCCAAAAGTTCCATGGGCAAGAAGACCATGGCCAAAGGCAACTTGGGAAGGGAAGGGTTTGGCCTATCCTAACCACAGTCCATCATTGTGGGAAGCAGAAGCAGGCACTCAAACAGGTCAGGGACTGAATGGGCCAAGGCCGTGGAGGAAAGCAACTCGATTGGTTTGCTCCTTTTGGCTTGCTCAGCCTGCCTCCTAACACCCCCTTCTCAGATGTGGCACGCCCACAGTGAGCTGGGCCCGCCACATCAATCATTAATCAAGAAAATGGCCAACAAATATGCCCACACGCCAAGTGATGGGCCATTTTCTTAAATGAGGTTCCTTTTCCCAGAAGACACTAGTTTCTGTCAAGCTGACCAAACAAACGAAAACAAAACAAAAAACCCAAAACAAACAAACAAAAAAACAACAAACCAAACCAAAAAACTAACTAGTACAAACCAGGGATGGTGGCCTCTCAGAAACCTAGGGAGACGCTAGCGTTCATTCCAGAGGCTTCCTTTTCCAGAAGGCTTCCTCAGCCAGACAAAATTCAGGCGTCCTTGTTCGTGGCATCAGCCTGTCATTTTTTCTTCAAGTCCCGCTGCTCTATCCAGAATTTAGGCTCACCTTGCAGCTGAATTCAGGTTGCTGTGCTTAATTTCACGGCAGTGTTGCGCGCCCTAATTGACCTTTGGGGTAACTGCCTTGGGGTTGCCCTGCCGATGGACTGATCCTGGAGAAACCCAAGACCTCCTTGAGCCCATTGGTGCTCCAGTGTGTGACTTCCCGCTGAAGAGTGGCCTGGGATGAGGGGGTCAATGGACACTCCACATGGCAATTCACAATGTTCTGGGTCGCCTGTCTCAGTGCGATGTCCTGGCTCCACCACCAGAGGCTCCAGACAAGGCGATATGAACGAGAGCGAGCCGGCCGAATGGCTGCCACCGGCGACCAGTGACGCGCGCGCGTGGCGGCGGCGGCCTGAGGCCAAGCGCAACCGGCTCCAGGAGCTGATAAAGCGCGCAGGGCTCCGCGCGCTCTAGGGGCACAGTAGGAGCGCGCGTCCTCTGCTTCCCCGAATGCCCCGCCCCCACTGCGCCCGCCCCGCCCCCCGCGGCCACCTGCTGCCCAGAGCGCGCCGGTGGAGGGCGCGGGAGCGCGCCGGGGCGCTAGCGAGGCAGGGAGGATGGCGCGGGCCTCGCGGGTGCAGCCGGCGCTCTGGGCGCTGCTGTTGCTGCAGGCAGTGGGCCCCGCTGTGGCTGCCAAGCTCAACATTCCCAAAGTGCTGCTGCCCTTCACGCGGGCCACGCGCGTGAACTTCACTCTGGAAGCTTCTGAGGGCTGCTACCGCTGGTGAGGCGCGCGGGCCCCGGCGGGAGGCGGCAGGTGCGCGGGAGGGGGCCTGGGCCGCAGGTGCGCGGCGTGCTCGCTCCAGCCGGCCCCGCGTGACCCCGCGGCGCGCGCGCTCGCCGCCTGCGCCTGGCCACTCGTGTCTGGCCTGCGCGGGAAGAGGAGGCTCGAATCGCGGGCTGCAGAGGGCAGTGCGGCACGTGGTCTCGGCCCTCTGCTGACAGGGCCCCGAGGAACTCCAGCATCAACAGCCTGGGCTCTGAAGTCTGTGGGAGACCGGGGACTCACCCCTGGCGCCTGATTGGTGTGGGAAGCGGGTCTGTAGAGACCAATGCAAGGCGTGTGTGGGAGGCACACCATACCCGTTGGGCCACTTTGGGAAGACCATAAGTCTTGGATGAAAGGAACCAGGGGTCTGTTTTCCAGCTCTGAAGTGTGAGGCAAGGGAATGAGAAGCTGGTGGAGTGGTGTCTGCTTGTTTACCTAGCCAGGGTCTGACCTAGCAGGGTGGTGATGTGATACCGCGTGTGGCTAGGCAGATGAGGGGAGAGCTTCTGGTTGCTGGGTGCTTCTGGTTGCTGGGTGCAGGCTGAGTTGGGTGTGACTCGGTCGCACCCTTGACACACACCCTAACCTCACTAGTGATAATTAGGTAGTGCCTGCCCCCACCCCCACCTCCCTCCATCCCTCAGGCTACACTTAGCTGCTAGCCTCTTTTCTGCCTCAAGGTTCTCAACCTGTGGGTCACGACCCATTTGGGTAGCAAGCACATCAGATATCCTGCATATCTGATACTTGCATTAGAATTCATGGCAGCAAAATTAGTTATGAAGTAGCAACGAAATTTATTTTATTGTTGAGGGTCACCACAATATGGAAGTATTAAAGGGTCACAGCATAAGGAACAACCACGGGTCTAGGCTAAGGTTTAACTAGTTCGTGTGTGTGTGTGTGTGTGTGTGTGTGTGTGTGTGTGTGTGTGTGTGTGTTCATGTGCTATATATGTACATGAAAACACTGTTACATGTACTTCTCAACCCCCCCCCCTTTTTTTAAAGTCTGCCTCATAAGGGTGGCATCACATCCCTATAATCCCTGCACTGGGGAGGCTGAGGCAGGAGGATCACCAGTTTAAGATCAGTCTGGATTATAAATTGGCCTCTGAAATATGAAGAGGCAGAGTCATCCCTTTGCATTTTGGAGTGAGGAGTGTTTTATACACAAGGAGGCGCTTTATCCCTCTCTGGGGCCTTGTTTTGAGCGGGAAGATCAGCTGTTAATACTTCAGAGGGATACATGTTGTCTGCTTGATAGATGGGCAAGAAAGAGGAAGCTGGCTATTTATAATAGCTGGCTCTAAGTGAATCCCCTCTCATGTCTTTGTGTACTGCTTCCTGTGAAGTTCTGTAGTCATACTTTTGTTTCTAAAATAACAACCTGTTTCTTTCTTTCTTTTCCCCCAACTGTGCTCTCCTGAGGGTTGCTGATGGATCTTGGCACACTTTTATTTACTCAGGAGGACTGGGAAAAGCATTTAAAACCTCGGATGCGTCAGAGACACGCTAGGTACCTTCTAGGGTGTTCTGTGTCTGGTTGCTTTCATCCTAAGGTGTGGTTGACTGCTCAGACTGTGTCTTTGAAGGTGTTGGGTTGCAGTTTCTACTTTACTTCACAGGAAGATGGTCTGCCAGTCAAACACAAGTCAGAAGTGTTATTCTGAACACTGTCACTTACTCATGCCTGCAGCTACCCCACCCAGGAGGATATGGCTCCTTTATCCAGGAGTATTTCAAGTCTCTGGAATGAAAAAAAGGAAAGTTAACCCATGCGAGGCCCTAGAGGTGTTCCTCATCCTTGGGATTCACCGCTGAGCTCTGAGTTCTCTGAAGTTGCTGCATGTCTGAACTTGTAACTTCAAGGTTACCATTCCTATTTCCTGATTTGCATCACATAACTGGGAGGTCATCTGGTCCATCATTGAGGGAATGATGAGAGGGAAGGGTGACAACTTACTCACAGAACATACTGACAATGATGCTGAGGCAGGTGGTTTTCTAGCCTCCCGAATGGGATGTGGGCCTGCAATTTTGGCTAATTTGCCAGGATCCTTTGTCTTTCTGTTTGAACCCAATCAGCCTTGCTATATAACAAGTTATGATTTAGCTTAGCTATCTTGCATTGAAAGTGATTTGCAAAGCTGTTTTATTGGTTCATTTAAATGATGCCCACAAAATAATAACAGCAACAACAAAAAACCTTGGAGAATTGAGAGGAAAAAAGAAAGAAGAAAATCTTACCCTTGTTGTTCAGCTTTGCCCCAAACTCAGGCTCATTCTGGTTTCTTTTGCATTCTGTGGTTTATTAAGAAGGTACTTTACTAGGAAGTGGGGTAGGTAAGTCAGGGGAGTAGAGTAAGGGTGAGGTAAAGTCTAGGAAATCTGGAATTGGACTGTACTTAAGGCAAGGGGAGACCAAGCCCGTGTATGCGCACATGTGTGTGCAAGTCCCATTAAAGTAGGACACCTACACACTCACACATGATCCTTCCTCCCTCCCTCCCTACTCCCCTCCCTTCCTTAAGGTTTATTTATTTTATGTGTGTGTATCTGGAACTAGATGATTGTAAGTGATAAGCTGCCATGTGGGCTCTGAGAACCAAACCCAGGACCTCTGCAAGGGCAACAAGTGTTCTTAATTGCTGAGCTATTTCTCCAGCTCCAAATATGTGATTATTGTAAAGACAAAGAAAGGTGAATGTCCCTTGGTGAATTGGAACACAAACTAGGATGTATCTTATTTACAGTGACCATGTTCTTGGGGATGTTTTGTTTTTCATTCTGAGCATTTCTCTCTTAAACTTTGTGCTCAAGCCTTTATTAAAGTATCTGGGGGCTGAAGAGATGGCTCTTCCAGAGGCCCACTACTGTGGTCATGGAGGCTCACTGCTGTGTGTAACTTCAGTTCTGGAGAATCAGATGCTTTCTTCTGGCCTCTGAGGGCACTGTACACACATAGTACACATACACACATACAAGTGTTTACCCATACCCATAAAATAAAAATTAGAAAAGATAGCTTTTTTTAAAGACTAAAAAGTCAGTAATAAACCCCATGCTGGCTAGTTTATATGTCAGCTTGACAGAAGCTAGAGTCATTTTGGAAGAGGAAACCTCAAGTAAGAAAATACCCCCACTAGATTGGCCTGTGAGTAAGCCTGTGGTACATTTTCTTAATTGATGTTTGATGTAGGAGGGTCCAGTTCACTGTTGGCAATGGGACTCATGAACTGGTTGTCCTGGGTGCTATAAGAAAGCAGGCTGAGCAAACCATGAGAACAAGCCAGTAAGCAGCAATCACTCCTCTATGGCTTCTGCATCAGCTCCTACTAGAGTTCCTGACCTGACTTCTCTCAGTGATGGATGTGTCCTTAGAATTGTAAGCTGAAATAAATCTTTTCCTTTCCAAGTTATCACAGCAATAGAAATTCCAACTAAGGCAAACCCCACCTCCCTTTCATAGACAGACTGGTTCTGAAATTCTTTTATGTGTTAAAGCCACAGATCTCTATTTTTGCTAAGTCTAAGGAAAGTACTCAGGCTACTGAGAGTGACAGTAGGGGTCTGTGCCTCCTGTCTCTGTTCCCCAAACTGCTAGCCATAAGGATTCTCAGATCAGTCAGAGCTCCTTCTGGGTTAGGCAGTCACTTCCCATGGAGGGAACAGATAATGGTGACTTTACCTGCACTGGACTCTGCTTAAGAAGGGGAGACAGTAAAGGCGTGGGTGATGCTCTGACTTCCTGGAATTCAAAATTGGACTGTGGGAACATGTGAACATGGCCTGTGGAAGAAATGGGTGGCAATCTGAGCCATGTATTCTGGATAACAACTTCCTGGACTCCAGCTGAGCCTTGAGTGAATTCTCATTGGAGAGAAGAGCAAGTGCAAGGGGTCCAGCCTGGGCCTGAGCCCTTTGGAAGGGGAGGTTCGTTTGGTGAGGTTAGGGTGATGGAAAAACACATGAACAAAGTGAAAGTAATTCAGCAAGGTGGCCTCTTTTTTGCAAAAAAGGGCATGTAAGAACCCAAATGAAGCTGGGTAACACATTCACCAAAATAGCTTATCTTATAGGTGGTGAGTGTTTCATCTCATTGCTGGGAATTGACTTTATAGTCTCATTGGCTAACTGGCAAAAAGGGGAAGGGAGGCTGTTCAGGAGTATGAACCCTTGTTTAGCTGAGTACCTTTGATAAAAAAAACAAAATTGATTCTCACAAGGGTATCAGTAGGTGAGGTTAGAGAGGTTGGCAGGCTCAGGTTACATGAGACCTTGTGGGCTTTGGTTAGGGGACAGGAAGAGGGTTTCCAGGTCAGGCACTGAGCCTGAGTCTCTGGGGCCTTGCTTTTCTAAGAACCAAGCACACTAGACCCCAGAGCTGTCTGCTGCAGAGGTTCTGGGGGGACTTTGTGTGCTCACTTACCAGACCCGTGAGAGTGAGGCTCTGCAAAGTGTCTGTTGACTTGAGCTGACCTGCAGACTGGGTGGTTTTTTCCCACTTCCCTTGTGGGGTTCCCCTGTTTTGCCTGACCCTGAGGTGGCTTCTACTCTGCAGACTCATGAGGGGTGATTGCTGCAGATGTGTGGACAGTTGACCACTAGTTCCACCTCCCCATCCCTCTTTGCCTCTCTCACTGCCCCCTCGTTTTTTCCCATCATTCTTTGCTGGCCTGACTTCCCTGAGTTTCTGTTTTCTTCTGACCCCTGCCCAGGTTCTGGTCTGTGTTCTGAAAGTGGGGGAGCTCCCTTAAAGGCAGAGGCACCCACAAAGCTTATTATGTGCCAGTGGCTCTCATACATCCCTGGTGATGATGGAGTGTCACCCTCTCAAAGCTCACCCTCCCTTATGATTTATTTAGTGGTACTGGAGTAGAACCCAGGATGACACACACTCTAGGGAAACACTGTACCATCAAACCACACCCCCCAACATCTCATAATCCACTCTTGATCCTTTAGACTTACTTAAAAAAGGTTTTCTTGAGTCAGTATATTGGTAAGTTTTTAAAGATTTATTTCTTAGATGCGTGAGCGTTTACCTGCACGTATGTATGTTCACCACATGCGTGCCTGGTGTCCATGGAAGCCAGAAGAGAGTGTCAGATCTCCTGGAACTAGAGCTAAAGGTAGTTGTGAGTCACCATGTAGGTGCTCAGAACTGAACCTGGGTCCTCTGCATGAGCAGTAAGTGCTCTTAACCACTGAGGTGTCTCTCCAGTCCCCCTTTTATTTTATTTTTTGGTTTTTCAAGGCAGGGTTTCTCTGTAGCTTTAAAGCCTGTCCTGGAACTCCCTCTGTAGGCCAGGCTGGCCTCAAACTCACAGAGATCTGCCTGTCTCTCCTTCCCAAGTGCTAGGATTAAAGGAGTGTGCCACCACCGCCTGGCTCCCCCTTTTATTTTAAGGCAACAACAACAACAACAGAAACACAGAATTTGCCTCCTAACTATTGCTCAGTTCAGTGCATGAGAGTGCCCTGATGTCCATCTAGAACTGTCTTGTAAAACTGAAACTCTGTAGCCGTTAAACATTAGTTTCTCACTTCCTCCTACATCCGCTCTACAAGCCGCCCTCGAATTGCTTTTCTTTCTTTCTTTTAAACATTAAACAAAAGTTTTATTTGCTAAGTTACTACCCCCTTCATAGCCCCCTCTTTTAACACTCTGAAGTGCTTGCCCCCTTCTGAGCATCTCTGTGAGAAGCACAGGCCCTGGGTAAAGACATTTTTTTTTGCATCTGGTTTTCTGGAAAGCCCAACAGAGTGTTTATTTACTGTGATGTGTAGGGTTTCCTTTTACATCACCTTTTCAGTAAAGGAGAATTAATTTTAGAAAAAAAAAAACAAACAAAAAAAGGAAAGGGAATAGTAGATGGCTCAGCAGTCAAAAGGTCTTGGTTTCAATTCTAAGCACCCACCATGATGGCTCACAGTTCTGGGGGAGCTCATGCTCTTTTCTGGCACACATGTGGTGCAGGCACATACAAGCAGCCAAGATACTCATACACATAAAATAAAGAACAAAAACCAAAAAGATGTGAGTGGTGCTTGGATATGACTGTGCTGAGTCAGGTGGTGGGGAGGGCCCTGTGATAGGTGTGTCAGGTCTCCATTACGATATGAATAATGAATTACAATATGAATGGGAAAATGAATAAGATTAGCAACTTAAAGGTGTAAAATTATTTGCTTTGGTGCAGATTTCAGAAGGATCAGTCTAAAATGGTTTGGGCCTGCGGTGAGGCAGGACGTCATGGCGGGAGTGGGTAGTGGGCCAAGGTCAGCTTCTCTCATGGTGACAATTAAGTAAAAAGGGGGTTGAGAGGAAGCGGTTGGGGTTCCAATATCTCCTCCAATGGTGTGCCCTCAATGCCCTGACTTTCATAAGGCTAGTGTTAACTTCTTCAGGGTTCTTCTATCTCTCAGTTACTAAGTGTTCAGGACAAGGCTTTCTGGGGACACTTAAGAGCCAAACCACAGTGGCAGAGAAGGGTCATGAGAAGCTGCTGGTGTCCAAGCAGCTGCTCTTACTGCCAGAAGGTACAGGACCAGAAGGAGAATCCCAGTGTTACAGTGATCCTGCTGATGCCCAGCAGGAACCAGAATAGCAATGGTAGCTTGTCTTCTAGCCCCTTTAAATATTATTCCTCACTAAATCCTAAAGCTATTTTCTAAAGCCCCCAAACCTGCTCTGGAGGGGTAATATCCACTGCTACTGAGATGCCTGAGACCTGGAGCCTGCCAGCAGCAGGTGCCAGGGCTCCTCAGATGGTGCCTGGCTCGCTTGGTCTCCTTCAGCAACTTTGAAAAATATCAGTTAACTTTAAGAAACAGTGTCAAGGGTACATTTAGGGGTGCGGCTGATCAGGTGGTGGCTGATGCCATCTTCTAGAAGGTCTGGGAGCCCAGTCCTCTTTGTGGATGGCACCAGGAAGGGTGGGAAATTCTCAGCTTTGTGTTTGGAATCTGTACCCAGTGTAAAGGAGCAGGATTGTGTCATACCTTCCTGTCCCAGCTGTGTCTAAGCTGTTGTTTTTCTAGGAATATGGTGACATCGTGTGGAGGTTTCCTCATGTGCCACCTGGGGTTCTCATAGCACTGTTGGGGACACAGCTGTGCACATCACACTTTACTATTTGACACAGAACAGAATGATTGTATAATAATGAACATTACCTTGGTGGTGTTTATTAGAGGACTGGGTCTGGAGGAAATATTGCAAACCTTTAAGAGCTTAGTTTGGAGGGTTTACCTCCTCAGCCTTGTCATGCTGCATGCAACAGGAAATGTAAACCAAAATGGTTTCAGCATAGCAGAGGGGTGTAATTTTGGTTCCCGAAGGAGATTCTGAGGCAGGATTTGTTTCAGGTTTCTGTGCTGAGGTTGGGAATGAATGCATGGTCACCAGGATCTGCTCCTTGGTACTTAGGTCTTGGATGTGGTATCCTTTGGCCATCTCAGGGTAGCAAGATGCCATTGCAGACTGATAACCTCCTACATTCCAGACTGTGTGGGCATCAGTCACAGCACCTGTTTGATTGGACCCACCCTAGGCACATGTGCCAGTCAAAATCATTCTGTGCAGCCAGGGTATACAAGACTTTTGTTACACAGGCCCCAGCAGAGTGTCTGTTGGTGTCCACAGGCCAGAGTGCTCTGGAGCCTTGCGGACTGAGAGAGGAGGAGAGAGGAAGAGGTCTTTCTCTTCTGCCTGCTGTTAAAAACCCATAGACAGAAGAGTGGCTTGGAATAATGAGAATGTATTTTCCTTAGTGCTGAAAGTCACAGACGTTGTCTCAGTGACTGTGTTGCGAGGCCACTTCCCAGCTGCAAACTGCCAGCTTCTTGTGTCCTTGGGTGGAGGGAGGGAACCAGACAGATCTGAGAGGCCTCTTTAAATGGCACCAAGCCCTTCCTGGAGGCCTGTCCCCATGGCCTAGTCACTCCCCAGTTCTGTCATCTTGGGAGCTAGGATTTTAGTGTGAGAACTTGACATCATCCTAGGCAGGTCCAGGCAGAAGAGTTAGGTGCTGTTACAAGAAAAGGTAGATGGATGTGGAGGGTCTCCCCTGCGTGAGTGACACTCAGGTGGGGTCTCTCCTGCATGAGTGATACTCAGGTGTAACGGTCTTTCCTGTGCCAGCGTACTAGTTTGTTTTCAGGGGGAGGATACCTTAGGACCTGGGCTTGCAGGGAAGCTGTTGTCATCTGGGAACTTTGGAAGGAGCCTGTGAAGAGGTGGCATGGCTGCATGACAGTCACTGAACCCAGTTTCCACATCTGTGAGCCTATCACCTGACCTGGTTGCAGGGTACAAATTTGGGCTGGTTCTGAATACACTTAGAAAGCTGTGCAGGCCCCAAGACTTCCTGGTCCACTCCACACAGTTGCTGAAATTTACTTTATACTTAGAAACTTGGTTGTGAACAAAACTCCTCACCTGAGCCTCCTGTGAAATCAGTGAGGAGGCTGACCCTGGTACTCCTCCAGGCAGGGAAGCACAGCAGACAGCCCCTATCTCAGTTCAGTGATCCCATACAGCTGCTCACAGACAGAAACAGTCTAGGAAAAGGAAAACCACAGACCCCAACACAGAACCCTTCACCACAGTGAGAGTTAAATCCAGAGAAAACAGGGATAATTCAGCATGAGCAAGAGGGTGAATCCCAGGAATGCAAAGTTGGCTTGATACTAAAACAAAAATAAACTCAGTATAATGTTAACAGAAAAAGAAAAAGAAAGGAAACCCACATGGCTGGGAACACTAAGTGGCACTGATGGCAGACATGCCTGTCTTTCAAGAGCCTGGAATCTCTCAGCCATATCTCCTCCAACTAATTAGCCTCTTGGAAATCATAGGCTTCCCTCCCTGGTTTGTACTCACCCAAGCCCTGAGTCCTTCTTAAGACCATGTTTCTCTCTCCATTCTGTTCTTTCCTGTTGACCTCTCTCTGAAGCTTGAGCAGAGAATCATGTGTGTGCTAACTAGCAAGTATTCACCTGGTTTGGAGCTTCAATGTTCTTCTCAGGCTCATGGTTCCAGGTGTGGGAGTCTCCAGAACCTTTAGGAAGTTGTCATTGGGAATGTGTCCTTGAAGGGTTACTGGGACTCCAGCCATCCTGTCTCACCTTGTGAGCAGCTTCCTTGGTCTCTTCACATCCAAACTAAAAGGACCAACTAACTGTAGGCTGGAAGTTCTGAAACCGCAGGCCTAAGTAAGTGTCTCTTTAGATGTTGAATTTTGTAAAAGGTATTTTGTCATTGTTTTGAAAAGCTGACTATTCCACATGGATTCAGTGAATGACTGATTGCATTAAAGATTTTAGGAGGACCAGAGACAGGGGGAGCGAAGAGGAGGCAGGAAGGAGAGGAGGATCCCCAAGGAAGAGTTACCTCAGCCTGAGCCATGAAGGTGGGCAGGATGATCTGGTGACAAGGGCTTGTGATGTGCAGAAGGCAGCATTTGCAAAGGGATAGATATGGGAAGGTTGAGGTGGGGGAGACTTCTAAGTTGAAGTCAAACTTCAGATGGTTCAGGCTTCTACCCCTGCTTGGGCCTGAACCTGCCTTTGGGTGTGAGAATGTCTATGGCTGCATTTTTTGGGGAGGCCTCAGGGAGGCAAGACACCATGATCAATATTCAGGGATGCACACTGACCTGCAATTCCTTCTTTCTCTTGTGGTTAAGGGTCCTCTAAACACCATAGTGAGCTGGTCTCCAGTGACCATGTCCTGTTCTCAGCTTCCAGCCAGCGTCATCTCCTATCTCCCTCCAAGAATCAGTGGTAGAACCAGTACTTTATTATCAGTTCAGAATCAATAGCCTTAAACATGGTAAAACAACTTAAAATGCAGTACTACACAGGATTAGAAGGAAACGGGTGTGTCTTGGTCAATTGTCTATGGCTGTGAAGAGATACCATAACCCTGGCATCTCAGAAGGAGAGCTTTTAATTGGGGCTTGCTTACAATTTCAGAGGTTTAGTCCATTATCAGCACACTTCCTCCAACAAGACCATACCTACTCCAACAATGGTTCTAAATATTGTCACTCCCTGAGCATTCACATATATATATGAGCCTAAGGGGGTCATTCTTAATCAAACCACTACAGGGTGTAAACATGTTAGTTTTGGGATGCCAGCCACTGGTTTTGAGAAGTGCTGCAATTTAAAGCTCTCGAAAGCCTTTGGATGACAATCAAGATTGGTTACAAGTCTGCAGGTCTGAGAAGTGTCACAGCTCTCAAAGACTTCTAGAGTAGCAGGTCTCTCTCTGCAGGGGTGTGTTTGGAGACTGGGCATGGAATCCGTGTGCCTGCAGTTGCCCAGCTAAAGCTCAGAGGTTAGCTTGAATGAGCTCCTGGAGGTACAGATCTCAGGTGCTGTGGGCTTCAGTCTCTGGCAGGTCCATCTCCAGCAGATCCTGAAGGCATTCCATTCTTCTAGTCAAATTTGTAACTATAGAGTCCATGCTGGGCCAAGCTGGTCCCTGCCTGGCTGAATGCAGACACACAAATAAAGTGAACAATAGGACTAATTAGGGAATAGCTGTCAGACCCGATTTGAGAGGAGAAGAACCTTGTGCCCTCCGAAAGATGGTCAGAATGCTCCATATTGGGGCCCCATATATCTCTTACAACAGTAGGATTATTGGCCTGTGTTCAGGAGCCATATCATCTGGATAAGAGCTTTGCATTGTGGTCTCTCTGATCTTCCCTAGTCCTTAGTTGCTAGGCTTTGACCCCATGGAAGGTGAGGATATGGTGGTTCACGTGGCTGGTGAGTGGCAGTTCACTGTATGGCCTGTGCCTTTCTGCAGAAGTCAAAACTGGCACAGTCCATGCTGCCTGATCCTCAGCCCTGACGTTTATTGTGCTTCCCCAGGGTCCCCAGGAAACACAGGTGTGTCATTTCTAGACTATGAGGCCTGTCATGTGTTCTTAAGGATGGGCACACTGCTGACTGCTGGCTTTGTGTACAGTCCTGGAGGACATCGGTTGATTTAACCTGGGCAAGGGATACTCTGAGCAGAAAACCTGGGTCTTGCTGTTATAGCTGCAAGTCAGGGACTGACTCTACCTTCAGGATTAGGACCTGCCAGAGACAGGGGAGCTGTTCCTGCCTCTCTCATTGGTAAGCCGTTCTCTGCAAAATTGCTAGGAACTGCTCTCCCTGGTGCCTCAACCATCTCATTCCTCCCTTCCCTCCACCCCTCCCCCTGCCCCCAGCTATAACCCTTGCTGATAACCTTTTGGCTGGTGCTCCAGCGCACAGGGCTGTCATACTTCTAGCCTGCTGGTTGACATCTTGTGGCCACTGAGTGTTTCAGAGTTTCTGCTTTTCTGTTTGAGGATATATGTTTCCATTCAACTTTTTACTCCTGTGTGACAAAAGTTCCCTTTGTCTGCCCACCCCATTATTGGTGGTAAGGCAAGACAAGAACCCAAGATATGAAAATTGACTTTTTTAGTGATATGTTACATCCTGCTTAGAACGTATGGCAGAGGAAATGCCTCTTGATAGGAAATGAGACACCCAAGTCTCAATACCCCTTTCAAGGGCTCATTCCCATGATGTAATGCTCTCTTCATTAGAGATTTCCCCTCCTCCCAGTAGCAATATATGCCTGTGACCAAGCCTGTAGCATATGGGCCTTTGAGGAACATCCAGCACACCACCTACAGCTATCACATAGTGTCTCTGCCCTAAAAACCTGTACTCTATATCTTCACCCTCATCTCTGCTTTTCTTTTTAAATTTTGGATTAATTCTGGACATACAGAAAAGCTATACAACTAATAGTGAACATGCTTCTTCCAGTAGCTTTCCAAGTCACACCTGTGCTACCAGGACATTCATAGTAGAACATGAAGACTCATGGTGCCCTAGACTATTTGGGCTTTACCAGGGTTCCCAGGGAGGTTCTCTCCCAATATCCTGACCCAAGCTAGCCTCCTACAAGGCAGTCATTTATACTGTTTCCTTAGTCTCCTCTTATTGGTCTGTATGTTCGAGGCTGTTCTTGTGTGTGTGTGTGTGTGTGTGTGTGTGTGTGTGTGTGTGTGTGTGTGTGTGTATGTGTGTGTGTGTGTGTGTGTGTGTGTGATTTGACCTTGAAAAATATCTTCAACTATTACTAAATAAAGTCCAAGTTTTCACACAGTGTGAGACCTTTTTCTTGCCCACTTGGGGTGTTTGTGTCAACTTTGTTTTTTCCCCTTGGTTTCTGAAGTGCCGTGTCTTCAGAGGACACACTGAGCCTACCACACATGCCTTTCCCCTGGGATCCCATCTTTTTCCTCACCGGTGGGTGAGGTGGCTTTAGTACATTTACCTTCAGTGCATGTGGCTGTCGTGTTTTAGGCTTCCTGAAGCAGCTCAGTTGATACCTGTGTTCCTTGGGTCACAGAGTTCTCAATTGTGGCTGGAGATGTTGCCTGTGGCCACCTGGCTTCCACAAAGACATCAACATGAGGCTGGTCAAGTGTGCTATGTACCATTGTTTTGTTTTGAGATAAGGTCTTATGTAGCTTAGGTTGCCCTCAAACGTGCTATATGGCTGAGAAGGACCTTGAATTCTAGATGACCCTGAGTTCTTAGGATTATAGGCAAGCACCACCATGGCTGACTTAGTTGTGACAGACTGTGGTATGCCTGTAATGTTGGAGACTAAGGAATGAGTGCTGCCTCTCTGCTCAGTGGCTGTCCTGCTCTGGGTTCTTGGCTACTTTGTACAGATTGCTCTCAGAGTGCAGCATGCCTGTCTGACCTCCACCTCAGGGCCATGTAAACAGATCTCCCTGTCCCCACCCTGCCATCTCTGTGACATTCATTCCAAGTAACAGTGAATACCCACTTAGCATTCCTAGTGCCACATCTGGTAGACTCTGACATTTGTCCTCTACTGTGACCTGGGACTGTTGCTGTTCTTTGTTAAGGAGCAGAGGCAGTGACACCCGATGGCTTCCCCACCATGTCTCAGGCTGTCCTGATTTAACCTGCTGATGTGCTCATCTGCCTTTCTGTCCCCATGTAGTTGTGATGCCAGCTCCAAGTGCATAGGAACTCTGTGATTGTTGTGATTATACTTAGTGGTCTCCAGGTCCTGTGGAAGGCTAACATCTGGGTGAATGCTCCGAGTCCAGCCTGGATCAGCTGAGAGAGCAGTAATTGCTCCTCATGAGTAAACACTTTGCCTGCTGATGGAGAATTACATGAGTAAGTCACAGGCTGAAAACATTACATGGAAAATTCCAGAAGTAAATCATTCAATTGATAAATTTTAGATAACTTTCATAGCCAGGCGTCATGATGCACACCTTTAACTCCAGTACTCGGGAGGCAGAGACAGGTGGATCTCTGAGTTTGAGGCCAACCTAGTGTACATTGTGAGTTCCAGGACAGCTAGCTCTACACAAAAAAACTCTGTCCTGTAAAACAAATAACAACAAAAAATAGTTTTCTTTACAGTATTATTATAACTTGTATTTTATTATGTTACCTCTCTTCCTGGGCCTAGCATATAAACTAAAATTCACTATGTGTGTATGAGGGGAAGGGTCAGGCATAGGTAGAGGCTGCAGAACTGTGGTTTCACTGGGGTCTTGGATCTTCCTCCTGGGGTAAGGAAGCCCCTCATACAGTCCCGTGTGTCTTGGACAGTGATGTTGAATACCAAGGCTATGTCCAAGTGCCCAATGTCTGGTTTGATTTACCCAGTGGGGGCTGTATGCAGTGACTCATATGCTCAGGTTGCAGAGGTTGGACAGTGGAAGGCCTTGACTTGGCTGCTTTCCTTTTCTGTTTTTCTTTTAGGTTGGTGTGTGAGGTTCCTCACCTTTGTTCTGTGTTTGAATCCGACAGATTCCCAGATGGAAGCTACTGCTCTGGCTTTGGGGCCTGGATGTTTCTTACAGTATGGTTTCTTTTTTTGTTACAGGTCATCCACCCGGCCAGAGGTAGCCAGCATAGAACCATTGGGCTCCAGTGAACAGCAGTGCTCCCAGAAGGCAGTGGTGCAGGCCCGCCTGACCCAGCCAGCCCGCCTGACCAGCATTATTTTCGCAGAGGACATCAGTAAGGGTTTCATGTGTCATGGAAGATCTTTGATAGGGATGTGAGACAGGAAAACACCCTCCTTGAAACCTCTACCTGGAGTCTAGGAAACACCTGTCCTGACCTTCCTCACTAAATTTGCAGCATTTTCCTTTGTGGAGACTGGTTTGCTAAAGTCATAAATTAATACTTATTACCCCAGATGCTTTTAACTGGTATCAAATTAAAATGAAGAAAATTGACCTAGTAGGAAACCATGTTTGATTCATTATGTTGCAAATGTGGAGTTCAGTTTTCCTCAGTGTCCCAAGATCCCTTGGGATGCTATACTCCTGGGACTGGTCCCTCTTGTGTCCTGGTGCAGTGCTGGCTTAGAACTGTCTCCTGTATTCCTAAACCCAATTCACACCAGGAGTCAAGCATTAGCCTAGCACAGTTAACCTAGCCATCCAGACAGGAAAACTCTGGCTTCCTCATTGTCACCTTGTGAACCCACATTTAAAGCTGTGGTGGGAGGAAAAATCCTGCAGGAAAATCAAGTTGTGCTCAGTCATTGTGTTTGCCATTTCCCTTTGTGGAAATGGCAAACACAATGACTGACTCTTTGCATCTGCCCGTTCACCAAGATCTGGACTCACACTGGTACTGGCTCTTTGTAGTTGTTTTTCTATTTGTTTTATTTTTATTTGCTTCTTATTGTGTGGATGGTGTGGAGGGACACATGGTACAGCACACGTGTGGACATGGGGACACCTTTGTGGGATCAGTTCTTTCCTTCTTCACATGAGCTCTGGGGATTAAACTCATCTCCAGATTTGTGCAACCATTTCACTGGTCTCCTTGTTTTACTGACATCAGCATCCCATAAGACTATCTACTGTATGACAAGGGGATGTGTGGATATAAACACAGATTTGTTACTTCCTCAAAGCTAACACAGATAACAGCATTATCTGGAGAACTCTCTAGTGTGAGAACAACCATGTACAATACTAGTTATTCTAACCATTCTCCAGGCACCAGATAGAAACATTTGCTCTAACCCATGTATCAAGACCCTTAACAATGCTTGTATTGTTGTGCTCAATGGTACATTCCTATAGTCCCAGCTAATGAGGAGGTTGAGGCAGGAGGATTGCTTGAGTCTAGTAGTTCAAAGTCAGACTGGACCCACCTCAAAATGAAACTTGAGCTGGATAGAGGTTTGAGCTGTTTATAGGACATCCAGTTTTTCCTAAGGACTCCAGTTCCTAGCACACATGTCAGAGGGCCCCCAACCACCTGGCACTCCAGCTCTAGGGGGATCTGAAGTCTCTGATGTTCTTAAGCACCAATACTCACATGCACATACCTACAAACAAATACACACTCTACACATAATGAAAATACAATTTAAAAAACAATAAATTTTATATGCTATGACCCAACAAACCTGGGAATCTATGCTATGTAGATTAAGCTAAATAAGCTCTAGTTGTTTTGTACATAAAATCAGTATTCCTAACATTGAGCTGAATCTGAACCCTAAATGTTTAACACAGTGGAAGGTCTATGAGATAGCCTCCTGGTAAAAATAATACTCAGCAGACTGGGCACACACCTTTGATCCCAGTACTTGGTAAGCAGGGCAGGTGAATCTCTGTGAGTTTAAAGTCAGCCTGGTCTACTGGTCTACATAGGGAGTTCCAGGACAGCCAGGGCTACAGAAAGATCCTGTTCAAAAAAACAAAAAACAAAAACAAAAAAGGTGGCGGGTGGGGGGGAGATAGTATTCAACATTTAAAATGTGGGACTGGAGAGATGACTCAGCAATTAAGAACATGTATTATCCTTGTAGAAAACCTAAGTGCAGTTCCCAGCACCTACATTTCATGTCTCACAACTGGCTGTAACTCCAGCTCTAAAGATTTATCCTCTTCTGGCCTCCATGGTCATCTGCACTCATGTGGCATACACATAGAACACATACATGCACATAAATCAGATAGAAGTAATGATTTCATAGCAGGGGCTGAGCATGTAGTCAGTGATCCAAGTGTTTCCTTAGTGGCTTGTTGGTTACTGAAGGTGGTGACACTGGAGGTAGGACAGTGGCTGAGCACCATTCTCAGTGCTGACTTCTTTCTGTCCCTGCAGCCACAGGCCAGGTGCTGCGCTGTGACGCCATCGTTGACCTCATCCATGGCATTCAGATTGTCTCTACCACCCGTGAACTCTATCTTGAAGACTCTCCCCTGGAGCTGAAGATCCAGGCTCTAGACTCAGAAGGTGACCATGGTTGGCTATCTTTGGCAAGCTCATACCTTGACCATAACCTCAATTACTCTGTTCTCTCATGACTAGCTATTGCTGCAGCCAGGAAGGAAGAACTACCACCAAGGAAGAAGTAGAGCGGATAGAAGCTATCTCTGAGGTAGCTTGTATTCGCTTGGTGGCTTCAAGCCTCAGCCCTCCTCATGTTCAGAGGTCTGGCCTGTGTGTACAGATGTTAGCTAACTCTGGGAGCAGTCTTGATGCCCATGCAGAGATGGTCCTTGGTACCTCTGTCTGAGGAGCTGACTTCTGGGTAGAGGTGGGAGAACTGTCCATAGAGGTGGTAACCATGCTGGGCAGTAGGAACCCCTTTTTTCCTGCTCAGTTTCCAGGCTGTTTTGACCTCCAAACACAGGTATAGATAAGGGCAGCTATGGGCTGCTGGCTTGGTGTATTGGGTGTCTCTTCTTGACTAGGATAGATGGTGACTTGTTCTGGGATGGGATTCTTATGTGTGACCTTGCCTGCTAGAAGCAGACTGGGCTGGAGACTGACCTCTGAACATAATTGTGATAAAATTCCTGAAACAAACAAGACCAGGACATTTTTGATGCATGTTTTTAGAGGTTCTACTCCATGTCTTTGGGCCTGTTGCAGGGCAGGGCAGGGCATTATGGTAGGACACTGCTTACTTTATGGCAGCCAGCAAGCAGAGATAGAAAAAAGTGGGGTCTGATAATCCCCTTCAAGCCCATGCTCCTGGTGACCTAACTTCTCCCAACTTGGCCCCAGTTGTTTAAAAGTTTGCTGCCTCCAGGGCTGGAGAGATGGCTCAGCAGTTTAGAGCATTGGCAGCTCTTCCAGATGTCCTGAGTTCAATTCCCAGCAACCACATGGCTCACTTCCATCTATAATAGGATCTGATGCCCTCTTCTGGTATGCAGGTGTATATGCAGATAGAGTACCATACATATAAAGTAGATAAATCTTCAACAATTATTAAAAGTAAAAATAAAAGTTTACCACCTCTGAGCAGCACAGTACCATGGCTGTTACCTAAGTCTTCATTCAATACATGGGTCATTGCCTCCAGAACTTTAGGCAGTGGGGGTACTTCCTGTAAGTAGGCAAGGTATATACATGGAATGAGGGGCCCACATTGGAAAATCTGGAATCTGAAATGTATTTGGTCTTAAGCTTCTTGAAGCACCTGGAAGAGTCAGTGCAAATATCCCCAGATCTGAAGACTACAGAATCAGAATTGCTTCCAGTCCTAAGCATCTGTAGGTCACTAGGAGACAAGTCGAGCTGGGGAGGACCCTGGTTGTCTGTGCAGGGTGAATGTTGAAACTCTTTGGGGAAGACAGGATGGTGAGGTGAAGAGTGAGGATTGTGGGTTTACCAGACATGGGTGTACATTGGGGTGGGAGTGGAGCAGGTGTGTAGTTGCCTTGTAGCTGAGCCAGATCTGAGCTGTACCCTGACGCCAGGGGTCCTGCTTTGGGTCAGAAGTTGGCCATCTTGTTCTGTGATGGGCAGCATGGTGAATGTGACTAGGCTTCTCTGGGCATATGTCTCTGTCACAAGGTTTCACCTGAGACCTTGTTGCTCCAGAGTAGCCAGAGGTATGTAGCAATGAGTGATGGATACTGATAAAACATTATTTTATAAAATCAGGCAGGGGGCTGGTGGTGGTGGTGCATACTTTTAATCCCAGTACTTAAGAGGCAGAGGCAGATGGACCTCTATGAGCTTGAGTTCCAGGACAGCCAGGGCTATACAGAGAAACCCAGTCTAAAAAACAAACAAACAAACAAACAAACAGAGGCCAGACTTGTTCCAGGTGTTGTAATTTGCTGACCTCTGCTCTGAGTCTTCTTGAAATTACTTAAAGATTATTCCTACTGAGATTTATATGCATTAATTCACCTTGTTCTAAGTTTTTTAAGATTTATTTATTTTATGTGCATGAGTGTTTGCATATATGTATGTATGTATGTATGTATGTATGTGTATGTTAAGGGCTTGTTTTTTATTGTTGAGCTGAGCTTTATTCTTCCCACTGCTTCTGGACTTTGGAGCCAGTGAGCAATGGACACCTGTTTGTTCATTAATTGCATAATGTTTTTCTGTGGCTCTCCTCCCTTCTGTCCCGTGGACTAGGACAGAAGAGGTATGTCCTCTGAAGGCTGAGCCCCTGGATCTCCTGGTGCTCATAGCTACTTCTCAAGCGGAGAAACAAAACTTTGGGCCTGGCCCATGAGGCCATTTTGACTTTTGTATCCTATGCAAAAGCCTATGGCCCCATCCCCACTTCACTTTTGGGGCAGGCTTACTTGGTGGTGCCTCCTTATCCCATTTTGGAGGGCTCTGGGCCAAAGCAAGGGAGGCATTATATGGTTTCCTATGGTTACATTTTTGTCAGGAGGGATTAGTGTCTACCCTGCCCACAGGGCAGTTCCCACAGGATCTTGTGCTCAGAAGGAGCCAGGCTTGGCTTCATGCTAAAATCCTGCTACCTAGAAGCCCATAATTGTGGACTCTGGTTGAACAATGGAGTGTGTGTTGGTGACATGGAGCCTTAGCAATTCTGGTTGCTGTGTCTTTGCCACCTTCATGCATCCTGGAATGGCTTCTGTGCCACCGCCACCTTCCCCTGGCTCTTGGTTTCCTGGGTCCTCCTGTTCCCTTCCCTCATTCTTTACCATTTGTACCCTCTACCTGTGGTAGTCTCGGTGGGGAGGGTTGGGTGCATGTATAGGGTAGATCCATCCATTTAGGAAGGAGAGATGTGACTTGATTTGATGTTACTTGAATTCTCTAGAACCCAACCAAGGTGAGATGCTGGGTGGTGGTGCAATGGCTGTCAGGAAAAACTAGTAGTTGGATATTCCTGGACCCTTTGTGCCCCAAGTTGCAGGGCAGCGTTTCAAAGCCCCTCTGAGAGTCTGTTGTCACCTTTGGACTAGCACACACCCTGAGTAAGCATGCCTTCAGCTGGTTCTGTACCTTGGGAAGGGTCTCCTGTTTCCCTTCTAATCTTCTGGCACTTGCCACTGTCTTTGAATGAGAGCCCCACATCTTTGAATGAGAGCATACACAGGGAGCCTGGAAAATTCCAGTCATTTCCCCACACACATCCTTTTGAATTGGTGAGACTTTAAGAAGCACTAAGTTCTTCTTATTCTCAGAGACATCATATCTGTCTCTTCTTCATCTTAGGAATGTGGGAGACAGGGTGAGGTAAGAGGTGTTAACATCAGAGCCATGCATGCTGCCGTGGACGTTCTACCAGACAAACCTCTTGTGGGGTGTCTACCTCCCCTGCCCTCCTCATAAAGCCCTCTTGCTCACTGGGGATACTTTCTGTCTTCAGATTTATTTTGAATTATATTTATGTGTATGTGTGGGTTTATACACAGGAGTACAGGTGTCCTTGGAAGTCAGGACCTGGAGTTACAAGTGATTATGAGCTATCCAATGTGGGTGATAGGAACCAAACTCAGATTCCCTCTAAGTGCAGTATACATGGCTCTTAACCACTAAGCCATCTCTGCAGCTTATTGGAGATATTTTCTTGAATTGATTCAATAGATCCATAGGGTAGAGTTCTTGTTCCTATTTTATAGTAGAGAGAAGAGGTCTGGAGTGAACAGGAGGAACTCTCAGAGTACTCATGGATATGCAATTGGCCATAGTCAAGGGAATAGACCACCCATTAGGTTATATTGAATGGCTTGTAGTGATTGTATAACCTAAAGGGATCCTAGGATAGCCCTTGTCTCCATCAGCATCCTGCAGCGTCAGCCTGCTTAGTTCTGCCATGCGGGACCTAGAAATGGGCTGGGCTAGGCTGTGTTGGCACACCATGGGGAGGGGACTCCTGTGGTCCCAACTGTGTCACAGAAAGGGGCTAGATTGTGAAGTGGTGTTCACCTTGTCTCTGGAGTGTAGAAGAAAGGGCTCAATCCCCATGCAATGAAAGCAGCTGGGCTGATGGGAGGACCTCTGATGTCCTTTCCATGCATGTTCAAGGTGTGGATTTCAGTATCTGCCTCATGGGTGTTAGGATGACAAGCTACTTTGGTCCAAGAGCTTCCTGAGAGTTTTAGAACTATAACTTTTTGTTAACACTTCCCTGTGTCTTCATCCATTCTGTTCCCTGTGTCTTTATCCATTCTGGATGAGGCTTATCTGCCTCTGGCTAGTTGTCCAGTGGTGGAAAGATACCAAGGAACTTTAAGAAGAGCCCCACCCCCTTTAGTTTCCCTGAGAAGTAAAGACAAAGGCCACATTTCCCTGGCCTTTTTGCTGAGTATGGTTTGCTTTGGGCTTTAAAAGCAACCATTTATAAGTTCAGTCTTTATTTATGTATATATGTATGCCTGCATGAGTCTACGTGTTACACCACCTGCATGCAATTGTCCATAGAATCCATAGGGCGTCAGATCCCCTGGAACTGGAGTTACAGGCAGGTGTGAGCCACCTGATGTGGGTGCTGGGAACCAAGCCTGGGTCTCTTGTCAGAGCAGTGCACACTCTTAATCTCTGAGCCAGCTCGCTAGCCTCTGATTTGGCCTTTGAGATCTTGGTGGAGAAGGTGAGATTCCAGGGTGGATGACTAAATAAAGATCCTATTGTTTTGTGATTAGTTTCTGAACTGTCTCTCATGGGCTCTTGTTGACTTGGACACAGGTGCAGGAGAGCTCAGATATGTGGCTTGGGGAAGAGAGTAGGTCATGAAGGATCTGACCTTGTCAGTTGGTGGCTTCATAATTTGATGAGCTTTTGAGAGGTGCAAACTCAGGAGATGTGACCAGGCTGAACAGGTCCTTGGGAACAGTTTTTGTGTTTTATATCTTGTCACCAATTCCTCCCTCTGTCCCTGATTCTTGATTCCAGTAAGGTAGAAGCCTTGCCTTGTCTTGCCTTCCCTTTGTGGCCCCTGATGCTGAAATACACTCCCATGCTCCAGTACCTTGAAGGGAGGCATTCTCTCTTTAGACAAGGAGGGTGATTAATAACATAGGTCTCAGTGGCCTCCTAAGGTTTCTACACCTACAGAGGGTTCAAGGTTAAGTGGGGAGGGGAAGGCCTGGGTTCAAATCTTGGCTGAGCCCTTTATGGTAAGAAGCAAATACCACCCCACCATTCCTTTGAACTTTAGTTTTCCCTGTCTGAAATGGAGGTCATGGTGTGTGCCTTGCAAGAGTGTGGTGCTGAGCACTGTGACTGCATGTAGTCAAAGTTGCCATCTCCCCCTTCCTGGACCCTAGGGAGCAAACTCATGTGTTTCTGCTTCTGAATTCTTTTATAGGGAATACTTTCAGCACCCTGGCAGGACTGGTCTTTGACTGGACAATTGTGAAGGATACAGAGACCAATGGTTTCTCAGACTCCCACAATGCACTACGGTAAGAGGCTCTGTGAGGAGGCCTGGCTACTTTTGAATGGATGCAGGAAATTGGAGGTTTTTTGACTTTTTCCTGTCAGTGAAGAGGCCAGGGCACTGCCCAGGATGCTTGGTGCTCACAATGACTGATTGGGGAAGAGAGTATAGTGCCTCCCAAGCATTCAGACAGCCTTTGTGGCTCATTGTGGCGTATTCTGTGGGAACCTGTCAGAGAGGGTGGGATATCTAGCTGGACAAAGAAGACACAGGACTCTGGAAGGCTGTTTTAGGGTGCTAGGAACACGTGGGTGGCCTTAGAGGGAAGTGCTTCCCTGATGAGAAGTTAAAGGGGAGGCAAGTTCTGGCTAAGAGGTCAGGCCATCAGCAAAAAGAAAAAGAAAAAGAAAAAACAGTTCTTAGGATAGGCTGGTGGGTCTCCAACATGGAGTACAGACAGACCCATAAAGAGAGCATGTCAGAGCATCTGAACTCAATACACCCCTCCCCCAGCAGCCATCTGGCCTGTGCCTACCTCAGAACTTTCCACTCTCCAGCCAGGGAAACTGAGGTTTGGAGAGAGTGGGTCTGTTGGTAAGTGACTGAGTTGGCATTTGTACACAGATCTCTGTAGATATGCTTTATCCAGCATTGAGATGCTGAGCCCATGCTGAGTCAAATGTATGTTCGACAGAATGAAAATGTTCCTTCTGGGACAGCAAGATGGCTTGGTGGGCAAAGGGGCTTATTACTAAGATGACCTGAGTCCCCAGGACATGCTGCATGGTAGAAGAATTGACCCCTGCCAATTGTCTTCTGACCTTCTTACGTGAGCCTTGTGACACACACACACACACACACACACACACACACACACACACACACACACACACAAGAAATTGGTAATAAACACAAAAGAAATTGTTTTTAAGTTTCTTTCCTGAGACCTGTTCCTTCCATTTAAAGCCATGTTGAAGGCTGTCTGTCTTTTGGCTGGAATGTCAGTGGAGCGATTCAATTTAAAATCTACAGAAAATGCCAGTGTAATGTAGAAAATGTTTCCCTAAATTGCTTGAGGGCCTGTTGCCAGGGTGATGTCCTGTCACCTTCAATCATTTTACTGTGGTTTCACTACCATTAGGATATTTTCTTGAGTGTCTACAATACACTTATCAAGATCAGGAAGTTGAGGCTGGAGAGATGGCTCAGCAGTTAAGAGCATTGGCTGCTCTTCCAGAGGATCCAGGTTTGGTTCCCAGCACATTTGAAGCTCACAGCTGTCTATAACTCTCATTCCACCTCCACAGGCACTACATGCACATGGAGAATAGATATACATGTAAACAAGACACACATACAAAATACAAGTATTTTTTTAAATCAGGAAATTCACCCAGATGCATGCTTTCTTCAGAACTGAGAATAGCACTCCAGGGTCACACATTGCATGCTGTCACTTTTCTTTTTTGTGTATCGGCTTGGTGCAGTCGCTTGGCCTTGACTTTCAGGATCTTGATACTTACGAAATGACAGTCCAGGTGGTATGTGTGTGATACTGGGCATGGGACCTCGGTCTTGTGCATACTAGGCTGCACTCTGTCACTGAGCTATTGGATGATAAACCATAGCTTAGCACAGTGCTGGGTTGATTCTGGGCAGGCTGCAAACGTGTCCTACAGGCTGTTCCTTCTTGGGCAGAGCAAGCAGGGGGTTTATTGTGTAATTGCTGGATGAAAGAAAGGTAAAGCAGGGACCCCAGAAGCCAGTCCTGCTTGGTAGCATGCTCTCAGGGGTGTTCACTATGTGCCTTATTTGCTGAGCTGGGTGGCATTAACTGATCATCTTTGAGTTGGAATCTTGGGCTTGCCTTTTAATATGACTTTTCCCTGAGGACCCAGTGGATTGTCTCAAATTCTAGTGTATATCTTTACATATGGGTCTTGATATAGTGCCCAATCCCAAGTCCAGGTATATTCCACAGAGACACTGCAGCTCTGACTTAGACAGTAGCAAAGATGTATTTCTAATGTTTTCAAGCAGCGTAATTCGTGGCTTCAGCACCCCTTATTCCAGGGTCTAGCCCTCAGTAGGAGATGCTGATGGTGGATGCCACACTGGGTTCTGGGAAATTCCATGTTTAGGTCTTGTAATACTTTCCTCTTTCAGAATCCTCACCTTCTTGGAATCCACATATATCCCACCTTCCTACATCTCAGAGATGGAGAAGGCAGCCAAGCAGGGGGACACCATCCTAGTGTCTGGGATGAAGACTGGAAGCTCCAAGCTCAAGGCTCGAATTCAGGAGGCTGTCTACAAGGTGGGCCTAGGTTCTACTGAGCTGTCCCCACAATGGGGTAAAGATGACAGTGAACTACAGAATGGGCCCTAGGGTCTTATGCTTTCTCTATCTTTTCATTTGTGTGAGCCATGGCATAGGGAAGGGAGGTTGCGTTTCCAGAAGTTAGCATCACAGAGGTCACAGCATCTGCTCCTCAGTTTTGAAGGAGTTACCTCATTTCTAGGAAGTGCTCCCCATCCTGATGCAGAGGCACACTTACCATCTGAGACTGGCTCAGTGGCCTTTTGTGGATGGTTGTTTCTTCCCACTTTTCAGGTAGTAAAAGACTTTTCCTACCAGCTTTGCTAGGCAGCACGTGCCCTGTGTAGAGCATTGGGGTGCTGAAGCAAATCTGTGGAGATGGAAAATGGCCATACATCCACCTGGAACAGTCTAGATCTATTGGCATTTCTGTCAACAAGCATCATTTTTGCCGTTAGTATTCTCTGACAATGGAAGTCACAGCTTCTGGGGATTTTGACACCCAGGGTACTGGACAGGAGGCCCTGTCTTCTGTCTGCTCAGTCTCTCAAGTTGCTTCCTGAGGGCTAGGTCAGGGTTGAGGGATGAGCTGGGAAAGAGACCAGGGAGTAGGAACCGAGGACACACAGTACTCCCCCTTTCAGGTCAGTCTGAGCATTTGTGGAGGGACAGCTTGAGCACTGGTAGCCACAGCATCTATAGATATTGCTCCTGGTTCCTCTGTTTTCTTTCTGTGTAGTTATTGTCACTTTAAGTCAAGATAGAACATGGGGTAAGGTACAGTGAACATGTACCTTACATGGGGTAAAGTATAGAACATGGGGTAAGGTAGTCATATGTGGTTGGCAATGAGAGTTTTGAGTACTTCCTGGTGCCATACCTGTAGGTTCTCCTGGGGTGTAGGGTTGCAGATGATATCCTGTTTCTCTATTCCTGTAGGGACATACTGAGAAGTCAAAAGATAAAACAAGAGTCCTGGGTTTTTAGTTGTACCTGAACTGTGTACATAGTATTGGTCAGTTCTGGGGTCAGTCTTCAGCACTCATAAAAGTAGAATAAGTGGGGCTGTAGGTATGGCTTAGAATTTTAAAAGTATTTGCTGCTCTTACAGAGAACCCAAGTCCAGTTCTCAGTACCTCCATCAGTACTGAGATCCATCAAAATCTAGATACAGGGTATCCAATTTCCTCTTCTGGCCTCCATAGGTATCCATATACATGTGGTATATACACATGTACATGTAATTTAAAAGAAAATAAATAGTATAAAGCAAAAACCAAAAAACAAGCAAACCAACAAAACCTACCATGGGTTGAGGAGATGGTTCAACAGTTAAGAACACTTGCTGTTCTTCCAGAGGGCCTGGGTTTGGTTACCAACACCCACATTCCAGCTTATAAACATCTGTAACTCCAGTTCCAGAGGATTCAATATCCTCTTCTAGCCCCAGTTGGAATGAGGCATGCATATGTTGCATAGACACACATGCAGGCTAAATACCCATGCACATTAAAACACACATGCAGGCATGCACACACATAGCTACAGAGCATGCCACCATCACCACATGACCAAAAAAAGCCTCAAACCTTTCTTTCTTACCCACAGCTCCCCTGTCCCCAACCCCCACCCCACCTCACCTTCTTTCTCCTTTTCTCTGTGCTAAGAACGTTCGCCCTGCGGAAGTCAGGCTGCTCATCTTGGAGAACATCCTACTGAATCCAGCCTATGATGTCTACCTGCTGGTGGGGACGTCCATTCGTTACAAGGTTCAGAAGATCAGGCAGGGGAAGATTACAGGTATAGCTGTGACTCAGAAGTAATGTTAGATGCTTCCCTCTTTCCTTTAAAAATATTATATATTATGTATATGTATATATTTTTTAATGTGTATGGGTATCTTGCCTGAATTGGGGTGGGGGAGGTGTTTCTATGTGCATGCAGTACCTGAGGAAGCCAGAAGAGGGCAATGGATCTCCTGGAACTGGAGTTAGTCACTATGGTAGTGAGCCACTCTGTGGGTGGGTACTGGGAGCTGAACCTGAGTCCTCTGTGAAAGAAATTGAATTATCAGTCGCTTCCTTTTTCATTACTGTGATAAAAATACATGGCACATGAAGTTTACCATCATAAAGTTTTTTTGTGTGTGCAGATCGGTGGCATTACATTCGTTGGTAGCATTTTGTAGCTGTTACCACCATCCATCTCCAGAACTTTTCCATCTCCCCCAGCTGAACCGATGTCCTCATTAAACACACCCCATCCCTCTCCCTCACACCCAGCATCACTAACCACTGTCTAATAAAGCTGACTGCTTTGGGGGACCTCAGTTACATGCAATCCTGTGTGCTCATTCTGCAATTGGGCTTCCATTGACTATGTCCTCAAGATTCATTGCCATCTAGAATGCATCAGACCACATTTTATTCCTCTGTCTGTCTTTTGACAGTTGGCATGGCTTCATCTTTTGTTTGTCATGGGTGTGCTTATAGCTGAGTTCCTGCTTTCAATTCTTCTGGCTTCATTTAGAGCAACTCCTGAACTGTTGGCTCACATTGGACCAGTTTGTGCCTGTGGTCTGCCTCTGACTGGTGAGCAAAGTTGTGCTTTGTCTCAGGTGGACCATGATTGACAGGAGCTATTCTGGAGATTCTGTGTTCTGGGTACATGTATTTTAGAAGGTGAGCATGGGTGAGTTCCTCCTAGGAACTGCCTAGTTCACAGGTACGGCTGTGTGGCATCAGAACACAGTGCTCAGAGAACCTCAAGACAAGTGTGCTGCATTTAGGGTTGCTTCACTTAAGGGGATTGGCCGCATGTCTCCACAGGTGACCACCAGAGTGGCAGGGTAACCCTGGGGTGGCATTTAAGAGGCTTGTTACCTACCAGTGCCTTAAGGCTTCCAGTTTCCTACATTGAATTCTAGGTCAGATGATAGCCCATTGATAAGGACCTGAGGGGAACCACATCCATGAGCCACCAGCAGTGTCTGGTTAGTCATCCCGGGTGGGGATTGCTTGGCCCATTTGAAGGCCTCTATCTCTTGCTTCTGTACCCAGTTCTCTGAGAGCAAAGATGGAGGAAAGCAAGCTTGTGTTTTGTGAGTGTCTGCTGAATGCTGAGCAGGCAGCATCAGCCTCCTGCATGGTGTCCAGTCAGGGTAAGTATGCTGTACAAGATGATGTCAAGGGAGCCCAGCCTAAGGGTCCTGTCAAAGCTTGATACCACCTTTGACTCTAGGGAAGAAGTTCTGGCAGGACAAGGACAGTTCTAAGACTGTGTCAAGGTTTCCGGGACCTTGGTGAAGAAATTAGAAGTGGAGTTCCTAAGAAAGAACATGGTCAGGGGAGCGTCTTTAAAGGCCAGAGAACACAAAAGGCTTGTGTAAAATTCTGCATGAACACAGATGTTGGCCAGAAATGCCTTGAAATGCTGACCATTGCCTTGAAGGATGATGACCTGGAAAGGGTAGTGTTGTGGTTGTCTTCTGAGCTAAGCACCTGGCATCTTGGGACATTCACCTGTGCCCCTTGCAAAAGATCATCCCAGCTGGGTGTGCTGACAGTTTAGATCTCACATGGAGAGGTATCCCACATAGAGAAGTATCCAGCTGCTCCCTGCCACCTGCTGCCTTAATTGCAGGGGCCTACAGAAAGAAAGCCAGCATCTCTTCTGGGTAAGGCTTTTCTGGTGTGACTGACTGGGGAAGGAATGCTTACAGCCCTGTAAGCAACCAACCCCTCACTTATGCTCTCTCAGGAAGTGCAATAAACACCTCGGTTCCCCAGAGTGAACATTGGTAGAATTGTGCCTTGGTTTGTCATTGGGCTCTTGGGAGGAGAGGAGGCTGTTGCTCATATACTCCCTGAGAAGGGATTTTAGCTAAAGGTGGACATGCTGACAGTGTTCACTATCACTGAGCACCTCTAAAGCTCTGGGCATGGTTCCGAGAGCTCTTCTTGTTAGGACTCAACAGCTCTGGGGGATGAGCTTTTTGAAGACCCCCTGGTGTAAGCCGAGACACAAGAGGAAAACCTGAAGGCCACGGAGCTATAGAGTCCGACTGAGTATTGTCTTTTTGCCACTTTCCCGGAAAAAGAAAGTCAGAAAAACAAGAATAGTGGCTGAGCTTTCTAATTTTCCCATCAATAAGGTGGAATGGTCTACTACACAGGGTCCATGAGAGATGACACGGCCCAGCTTGGGAAAGGAGGGAGATCCAGCATGTCTGGGAGACACTGGGCCTTTTTTAAGGAGCTTATCATAAGTCAGCACCCAAGTTCACCCTTTGCTTCCTGACTGCAGACGTGTGTGACCAGCCGCCTCACATTCCCACTGTCCTGTCTCTCAAACTGCGAGTCCAAAACCCTTTCCTTCCCCAAATTTCTTTTGTCAGACTTTTGGTAAGTAGCTAATAGCATGGCCCAGAGAGTCAGGCCTACCAAAGGTTCAGAAACTTGGGAGATCAGCTGCCATAGAAGTTGAGGAGTTAGAACCCTCCAGAGAGAGGCAAGCCCCCAGCTCTCATCAGTTGGGCACATGCCTGTGTGATGGTTGGTGTGGCTGGGCTGGGAAACAGTCTGCCAGCATTGGTCTACAGGAGTGGAGCACACCGGTGGAGGGTGGAGCCTTGGTTTACAGGAGCAGAACACACCGGTGGAGCCTGTACTGTTGTCTTCATAATGGTCTTCTTTTCCTTTTGGGTGTTTTCTTCATCTTTAGTCATTGGCACATCTTTTAACTTCCACAGCTTGATTTAACCATTCTGTTTGGAAATTAATATCTAACTTATATTAACTGACATTTTCTTCCATAAATTTATAAAGCCTAGAAAGTGGGAATTTTACTGAGACTTTCACATTAAAGAAATCCATGGTAGTGTCTCTGATCAGGCCCTCAAGAGGTTGAAGCAGATCTTGAATATAGGTGAACCTAGAGTAGAATACACGTTCAAAGACAATCTGGGCTATGGATCAAGGCCTTGTCTCAAATAGAAAAATATGAAGGCTCGTTGCAAGTGACCAAAGAGGCACTCCTTTCCAGTCAGGAATTATGAATTTACAGCCACTTCTTAAGATGAGTGGCCTGAGTCTAAATGTTGACAGTTTGGATGACCTACACAAACCTTCTAGCTATGTGCATGAATGATTTGCCTGTTATGTGCTCCATCTGTGTTCCTGAAGAGGGCAGAAGAGGACATTAGATACCTTGGAACTGGCATTATGGATGATTTATGACCCTACAAGTAGATGCTGGGAATCAGTCCAACCAGTGCTCTTAACTAGTAAGCCACCTCTTTTGCCTCAGACCTTCTAATATATACGTGTGTGTGTGTGTGTGTGTGTGTGTGTGTGTGTAGGTGTAGTGTTTTTTGCATGTTTATCTAAGCACCACTATATGCCTGGTACCTGTGGATGTCAGAAGGGGGTGTTAGATAGTTTTGAGCTGCCACATGGGTGCTGGGAATTGAAACTGGGTCCTTTGGAGGAGTAGCCACTGCTCTTAACCACTGAACCATCTCTCCAGCCCCAGCCTATATGATCCTTCTGACACAAAAGAACAGGAACACAGGCTTAGCCAGCAAAGCACCTCTGAGCTGCATTCCCAGCCCAACTCATTCTTAAAATTCTGGTGCACTCTCTCCACAAGGGTGTGTGTGTGTGTGTGTGTGTGTGTGTGTGTGTGTGTGTGTGTGTGTGTGTGTGTGTGTGTGTGTGGGTAGCAGAATGCCTTTTCTGCACTGTGTACTTTTGTAGTGCTTCTATGTGACCATTTGGTGCAGACTTATGAGCCTCGGCCATGTGTTTCCCTGCATTGTGCCCCCATGTTCAGCACATTTATGAGATTTCTGATACCAGAAGAGTTTGATGTTCTGTTGAAAGTTCTTGACATTCTTTTCTTACCATTCCATGTGGATGATGGCTCCTGTTATGTCACTTACAAGGATGTTTCTTGTGTTTTAGAATTTGGTATCTTGCTCTGTTGCTCAGGTTGGCTTTGATCCTGAGTCCTGGTGAAGCTTAACCATCTCTTCATTTGATGTATTGTTATTAGTGACTGCAATGTTCCAAAAGTGTCTCTTTGTCTTCCTGGCTGGTTTCCACTGGGCCCCTCACTTAGGTTCTGGAGTCTTCTGCTGTACACTGTAACCCAAACCTATACAATAGCTTACAAATTCTCTCAAGTTTGTACATCACCCAGGGAACACCAGGTGGTTGCACTTCTCCAGCATTATATCCTGTAAAGGATCCCCAAACAATAGCCAGGTCCTGCCACTCCTCAAGGGAAGTCCACAGCTCTGTCATTGTCCTGGCTAGTGCTTTGTTGACTTGACAGAAGCTACAGTCATCTGGGAGGAGGGAACCTCAATTGAGGATACATCTTTATCATACTGGCCTATAGGCAAGTCTATAGAGCATTTTCTTGATTAATGATAGATGTGGGTGGGCCCAGCTCTGGGGATGGTGTCATTCCTGGGCAGGTATTCCTGGATGGTATAAGATTGAAGGCTCAGCAAGCTATGAGAAGCAAGCTAGCATGCAGCATTTCTCCATGGTCTCTCAGTTTCAGCCTCCAGGGTCCTGCCCTGACTTTCTTTTAATGGACTATATACTGTAAGTTGTGGGGAGGGGGAGCTGGAGAGATGTCTCAGCAGTTAAGGGCACTGTCTGCTCTTCCAGAGGAACAGGTTTGATTCCCAATGCACAAACATCTGTAACTGTTATTTCCAGGGGATTGACTCTCTGGCTTCCGTGGGCACCAGGCATCACATTGGTACACAGACATACATGCAGACAAAAAACCCAGACAGAAAAAAAAAAAAAAAACAAACAAACTTTTTAAAGTTATAAGTTGAAATAAACCTTTTCTTCTCTTACTTGTAAGCTTTTGGTTATGGTGTTTATCACAGCAACTGAATACAAAATAAAACAGTCCTCAAAAGGCCTTTTCTATTCCAGAAGGCAGGAATGGGGACACAGAAAGGAAGAATGAAACCAAAGCAAGTCTAAACTCAGCAACACTCAGTCCTATAGTTCAGCTCCACCATCGCATTCACATGGTGATAAAATGACTGAGCTCTAGTGGCCATGAGCAGCCCTGGGCCTGTAGCCTTCCCATTTGTATCTCACATAGCCTGTCTCTAGGGCTGCTCTACTTGTTACCTGCAGCTTCCACCCTCCTAGCATCTTCCGACATCAAGTCTCCATGACAACTTAGGCTGCATCCTTTCAGCTTCATTCATGCATTGTTTTCTCAGGACTCCACAGCTTCCCATTGTATCTAGGCAGAAGTCTATATGACTCTTTCACTCTTACACCTCTTACATTCTGCAGGTTTGCTAAACCATGGTCTGCTGTCAGCTCTAACAATAGCTGGACTGAGTTGGTCTCAGCTGCTATGTCCTCTGAGTGCCTAGGTAGGAGCACAGTGAAAAAAATCATGGTTAAACACTTAGCTAGCATGCTTCATGGCCATGCAGTCACACAGCTGGAGGGCTTCTGTGAACATGTGCTGTTGAGCCCTGTCCCAAGAGTTTGGTGCAGCAGGTCTCATTATATATCCTCTGCACCTGCATCTCTTATCCACACGAGGTTCCAGGTGATGCTGATAGTCTTAAGGATTTTACTTTGAGGACCTATGATTCAGAAGCAAGTCGTTGGGTACTTTTTGGAGCACATAAGAGATACAGATAATAGTCAAGTTGTTTGTTTTTCAAATCCCCTTAGGCATCGTTACTGACCACATTCTACTCCAGGTAGAGAAGGGGTACATGACTTCAGCTCTATTGACATTGAGTGAGTGGCTGGTAAGGATCCGCTAAGGATGCAGGAAAGAGAATGTTAAAGTGGTGAGGCTTGGAGGCAGGAGGTACTGGTCTGCTCCTAACTAGCTATAGGCCTATGTCTTAGTTGATATTCTATTGGATGAAAGCTCAAAGCTGATCCTTGACGTAACTCACAATCTTGAGGTTCAAGAGCACCAGCTTTTGTTCAGCTCTGCCTTTTGTTTGCAGCCCCCTTGGCTGTTTTTCCTCAGGGCAGGTGGATCATGATGACACCATGCAGGCAGGAGGAGATTGCATGGTAAGAAGGGAAGCTAAGAGTTCATGAGTCTTGCTCTTTTATGAGTCTACTTTTTCAGGAGCTAGCCAGGGTTCTAGACCTGCCTTCATTGCTTTCAAGGCCATGCTTCTAGTGACCTAAACACCTTTCCCTGGGCCACAAGTTTTCTTTTTAGTTTCTTGTATTTTTCTTTTTTAAGATTAAGTTTTTAAAGATCTCTCTCTCTCCCCCCCTTTCTCTTTGTGTGTGTGTGTGTGTGTGTGTGTGTGTGTGTGTGTGTGTGTGTGTGTGTGTGTTTGTGAGTAAATGCATGCTGGTGCAGATAGTGGCCATAGGTATCAGTTCCCCTGGAGCTAGAGTTACAGTCAGTTGTGACTTGTCTAAATGAATCCTTTGTACTCTTAATCACTGAGCATTCTCTCCAGTCCCAATCATGAATTTTGGAGTATGTGAGCATGGGGGTATGCCTGCCACTGGTCTGAGAACAACCTCAGTGTTGGTCCTCACTGTCTACTTTGGTTGAACCAAGGGTTTTTGTTATTCATCACTACATACAGCAGGCTAGCTGATGTGCAAGCTTCTGGGGATTCTCCTGTCTCCCACCTTGCCATAAGAATGCTGGGATTGCAGGCCCATGCTACTACTTGCTTTATGTGGGTGCTGGGATTTGAACTGCTATCCCTGTCCTTACTCAGCTTTAACAACTGAGTCATGTCTCCAGCTCCAGTCCACACACTTTGAAGCTTTTACGGGACTGAGGGCTAGTCTTGTAGCACATGAAGTTTAGGTTCTCAAAGCCGTGGAAGTCATGGAAGACCCTGAGCTAGCTTCTCACCTGACTTGCTCAGCCCTAAATAAAGTGAGAGTGTTAGTAGTCCTTGTTCCAAAGGTTGTTGAGGGAGGAGATGAGGGAAATTGGTCATGAAACACCTAAGCAAGCCCTGGGGTACCTTCACTTTGGAGTTAACTCTCACTTTCTCTTTTCTGGGAACTGAACTCCTGTCCAACAATTGTCATTCAAATCAAAAGTGCTTGTGTTCTTTACTCAGATGTTGGGTTTCCCAGCACCTGTGATTTCCTGGGGAATTGTTCTGTGCCCTGGGCTTTTGTTGGGAAACGTATTTTTATACAAACCAAACATGGGAGTGCACAGAAAGTGGTCAGGGCACAACTCATTCTTTGGGATAGTAAGCTGAGTATTTGAAACCCAGTAGAGACCATTGGCTACAGCCTTTATACCAGTGAGAACCCCACTGGGGTCCAGGTGTAGAGAAGAGTTTGCTCTTCTTACTTCAGAGGATGGCCAGTGTTAGCGGTCTTCAAGCAGCTGTCTTGATGGCAGGTCCTAAGAGCCAGGACTAGAGATAGCTGTATTGGTATCCAGTATTTCACATCTTTACCTTTCTGGTTTTTCTTGTCTTTTTTTCATGCCCAGAACTCTCAATGCCTTCTGATCAGTATGAGCTGCAGCTTCAGAACAGCATCCCAGATCCTCAAGGAGATCCTACCCGGCCTGTGGCGGTCCTGACACAGGACACATCAAGGGTCACTGCCATGCAGATTGGACAAAGCAACCTGGTCCTAGGCCACAGGAATATCCTCTACTCTGGCACTGTGTCGTGCCTACTGCTTTGAAGCCAAGTTGTTTTTCTCCTTTAAAGCCAGTCAGGACCAAAAATAGCACTGTTTTCCCCATCTGTCTGAAAATCAGAAAGAACCTAAATAGCAACCCGCTGAGTGGAATTGCTCACCTCTGTGGGTGACTCATAGAGACTCCCAGAGACTGGAGTCTGTGGCAGAGGCCCACGTCACTCCAGGCCTCTGGAAGCTTCTCAGGAACCACAGCCCCTCACAGGGCACCGGCAGAGGCTGTGTGAATACTGGCACGTAGGTTGTTGATAACCCAAGGTTGATTGTGTGACATGTGGTCCCTGGGGTCCCTTGCAGAGGTCCTGGTTTGTAGGGTAGACAGTACAGCAAAGATCTTGACTTACCAGCACCTTGGCTCTAACTGCCTAAGCTAGGGGTTCTTAACCCACCTCCAGCACACATGATGTCCACCTCCAGTACACATGATGTCCACCTCCAGTACACATGATGTCCACCTCCAGCACACATGATGTCCACCTCCAGCACATATGATGTCCACCTCCAGCACACATGATATCCACCTCCAGTACACATGATGTCCACCTCCAGTACACATGATGTCTACCTCCAGTACACATAATGTCCACCTCCAGCACACATGATATCCACCTCCAGTACACATAATGTCCACCTCCAGCACACATGCTGTCCACCTCCAGTACACATGATATCCACCTCCAGCACACATGATGTCCACCTCCAGCACACATGATATCCACCTCCAGTACACATGATGTCCACCTCCAGTACACATGATGTCTACCTCCAGCACACATGATGTCTGCATAGTGCTCAAGTTGTTTGAGTCAGGCTGGAGCCCCAGCTGCTTTACATTTTGTATCTATGTTTTGTACCTTAATTAAGAATTCAGGTATCCGCATGCAGGGAGCTTCTAGGCTGCCCAACAGCACCATCTATGTGGTTGAAGCTGGCTACCTAGGTAAGTGTGGTCCTGTGGGGTTTCCTGGACATTGATTACTTGTGAATCCATCAATTTAAGGAATCAAAAAGTAAAGGCAAGAGCTAAGATTTAGCTTGGCAGTATATGTCTTAGTTAATATGAAAATGGCCCTGGGTTCAATTCTTAGGCCAGCAAGAGCAAACCCACAAAATTGAAGAGGTACAGCAGCTTTCGCACTGGCCATATCCTTTGCCAGGCTTGAGGCTTCAGTCCTCAGCCCCAGCATTGTGCAGACCAGACTGTTGCTATGGACCTGACGAGGTTGAAGAGCCTGTGCTCAGCTGAGTTACAGAGCATCTTTAGGTTGACATGACAATTGGCAATGCCTTGGCCAGGAAGAAGAAGGAGGCAATAGAGAGGAGGGATCCATCTTCAGCAGTAAAAGACCCTGAGGCCAATAGGGCCTGAGCTGCTGAGAGCTGCAATGATAGCCAGCACCAAAGCCTTTGGGATATATGTGTCATGGGCATCACTATGGCAGCATTTCCTGGGGCCTGACACAACTCTCCTGTGGAGCATATCACTAGAGTTCAGTCAGAAGGATGGTCAAATGGGCAGCAAAACCCTTAAGATCCTCTCATCAGTGAGCTTGTGAGCCTCTTATGATACAGAATCCAGGTGACAAGTAGCAATCCCAGGGAGGGTGACTGTTTGTGTCTCAGTAGCATCCTTTACCTGACTGGCCTGTTTTGAGACTTAGCTTCACAATAGAGGCTGGCACAAGCAGGTGGCAAGATTGTGGTGAGGTAAACACCAGGGCAGAGGAGGTTTTGTGTGAGACAGTTGCTGTGTTAGACTGAACTTCTGTGGTGGGAAGGGTGGAGAGTGAACAGCTTGGCTGGCATTGTGTAGATGAGAAAGCAAACAGTATCGTGGGAATAGAAGTAGCTAGTGTGACATCCTGTGTGGGAACCTCAGAACCCAGGACCCTCAGAGTCCAGGACCCTTAGAGCCCAGGTCCCTCAGAGCTCAGGCCCAGGTAGATCTTGTCCAGAACTATCAAGTACTCTAGCCCCTGGTCGTGGCCAGTGGCCGTGTGATAGATTTGCATTGGCCAGTGAGTAGACCAATTGAGAATTTAGAGTCTAGATGAGCTATAGCCTCAGGCTAGATCCTCTAGGGCCTCAGACCTACTGGGAACTCAGAACCTTGATTGCCACAGCCTCAGAGCTTAAGTCTGCTGAGGGTCAGATTCAGACTGATGTGTCTATGAGTGTTTAGAACATGTATGTTCAATGTTGGTCCCAGGAATCAGAAAGATTAGCTGTGGATCTCTAAGTCTGGAATAATAGTGGCCATCAGGTTCCATACCCCTTATATCCGCAGCAGCCAGGCCTGGTGAACATTCTGGGGTCTTCTACAGCTTATTTCTCAGTCCTGCTGCCCTTGTAACCTGAGTATTGAACCTCCTTACTTCCTGTTCTAGGGTTCACAGTCTACCCTGGTGACAGATGGGTTCTTGAGACTGGACGTCTATATGCAATCACCATCGAAGTATTTGATAAGTCCAGCAACAAGGTCTACCCATCTGACGTGAGTGCCTGCTGGGGTTCTTATGTGGAATCATTTGGAGCAAGTGTCTGAGGAGCAGCCAAAGCCACAGGGTCCCCACATAAGCAGATCAAAGCTTCCTGTGATACTCCTAGGGCTGTGGAGAAAATATCACAGGGTCCCTAGAGTACTTCAATACCTGTTAGACTATGAGTTGGCATCATCCCCTCATGTAGGGCTGGGGGTAGATAGCAGGGCCTATGTGGATAGTGGTAGTGATGGTGGCTTTGTGTGTTGATCTCCTATTCCTTACA
Source organism: Cricetiscus sungorus (assembly GCA_030556225.1). NCBI lineage: Eukaryota > Metazoa > Chordata > Mammalia > Rodentia > Cricetidae > Cricetiscus > Cricetiscus sungorus. The sequence goes on along the minus strand of JANBXA010000735.1, from coordinate 4,622,739 downwards.
TGGGGTCCCTGAGGTGAGAGTCCACTTTGCTTTGCAGATGGCCTGGGTATACCTCCTGCCTTCCAGAAGCTCTCAAGTGACCAAGGCCACCACATTTAGCTTCTGAGAAGGCATGTGAGATGAGTTGAGGAGTGGTGGTCATCCTTCTCTCCCTTAGGAGAACTTCCCAGTGTCCTCACATAGATCATACAATCTCTTGCAGTATTGTTAGAGATTTTAGGAGGAGGCCAGGCTCCTTTTCTTTTGGCAGAGGTCTTTCTGTCCCCTGCTGAACAATGACTGAGCCAGTTACTATGCCTGAAGCACATGCTGTCAAGGACTCAGTTCTCTTTTTAAATTCACTGGTTCCTTCATGCAACGCCAGGACCTGGGAGAGTGTCAGTAGGCTGTCAGCTACCCTGAGCACACATCCAGTTAGAACTATGGTGCTGGGTCTTAGGACCTGACTACTATGTAGGAAGGGCTGCTCAGAAGGGTCAGAGCACTGAGGCCTCATTGCGTCTGCCGGCTTTGTTTGAGAGGCTTTTGGGCCACAAAGGAGCTCTCCCCATTTCTTAATGTCACACTTATCTTTTAGAAGCTCTCCTTACCCATCCCACTTGCCTTTCCAGAATATCCGAATTGAAGCTGTGCTTCCTGTTGAGTTTTTTGAGGTTCTGTGGTCTTCCCAGAATGGGTCTTATCATCATGTGAGGGCAATCCAGAGTGGCCAGACGACTATCAGCGCATCCCTCACTTCTGTGGTGGACCAGGCAAGTGATGTCAACCTTTTCCATGTCCAAGGCCCTGGGCCCCTGTAGCCCAACTCTGAGGGTAGAATTGTTGATTGGCAGGTACTTTGCCCCAGGACCCCCCGCTGTGTGACTGCGCTTGTTCCTGAGGAGGCTTTCCCACTTTGGGTTTGAGCTCCAGATACCCTTGGCTGTCCAGAGCTTGTTGGGGGATCCTCCTGATGCCACAAGCTTTTCCTTGCACCCATCCCTATAAGAGTGGTCTGCACTTTGCAAGATTGAATACAGATTTTGTTTGAGGGATAGCACAGGCAGCAGGCCCACTGGCACCCCATTATGTGTTCTGTCTGCTTGAGTCCTCCAGCTGAATTGAAAAGCCTCATCAGCCCTAGGGGGAGTAGTGTTTTACCAGTCGGCACATTGTCAAGGGTTTCCTTCTCTCCTGCCTCATACAAGCCCTCCAGACCTGTGAGAGGCCATGTGTGGAGAGACAGGAAGGGCCTGTGCCCTAGACAGTTATGCCTCATTATTGCAGCTCTGGTTTTAGATGAAATGTTCCAAGCCCCAGCTTATTTGTCTGTAAAGTGAGGACAACCACATCCATCCTGTGAGGACTCAAATAAGTAGAATTTATGAAAGTGGCCATTAAAGATCTATAGCAAACCCTCCCCCGCCAAGCCTCCTCTCTTTTCCTTATTCTTAGGAGCACAAAGCTACGTTTTTATGGCCTAGGCCATAGGGAGGTGCAGGGTCTGGGTGACAATAAAATGACTAGTGATAATGTGGTTGCCATGGAAACATGCAGCAGTCTCATCTTTGCAGGATGGAGGGGTCCATGTGCTTGAGGTACCTGTGTGGAACCAGCAGGAAGTGGACATTCATATCCCCATCACACTCTATCCCAGCATCCTGACATTTCCGTGGCAACCAAAGTCAGGAGCCTATCAGTACACCATAAAGGTGGGTGAGAGGCTGCTTCAGGTGCTTTCTTTGGGGTGTTTCCTTGGAATGATGGCTATATTTTCATTCTTTTCTATATTTATTGAGATGGGATCCGAACTATGTAAGTCTCACTTGGTTGGCTTAGAAGGAACTATCCTGTTGTCCCAGTCTGTCTAGTGCTAAGACAGGTATATTCCACACCGGGCTGTCCTCTTTCTTCCAGTTTTACTCTTGAGAGGTAGGAGACAGCTTTAAATAAGACAGGCCTTATGATTTTTGATTCCTCAGGTGTCCATCACAGCAATGTAACTAACAAGATATAAAAAAACAAACAAACAAACACAGTAACTGTCCTGGTTGGTTTTGTTTGTTTCATTTTTTGTTATTAAGCTGGAGTCATCTGAGATGAGGTAACTAGACTGACCTGTGTAAGCCTTTGTTGTGTTTTCTTCAATGATGATTGAGCCCCAGGGCAGGTGGTCCTGGGATGTATAAGAAAGCAAACTGAGTGGGACATGGTGGTGCACAGGAGGGAAAGGCAGGCATATCTCTGGAAATTCAAGCCCAGTCAGGTCTATAGGAAGCTCTGAGGCAGCCAGGGGCTACATAGAGAGACCCTGACTCAAAACAAAGGAACAATAAACAAACAAAAATCAAGTAAATAAATAGTAAAGAAGGAAAGAATGGAAAAAGAAAAGAGCAGCAAAGTGAGTAAGCTAGTAGGCAGTATCCCTGCATGGCCTCTGCATCAGCTACTCCCTCCAGTTCCTGCCTTGTTTGAGTTCCTGTCCCTATTCTCCTCAGTGATAGACTTGAACCTGGAAGTGTAAGATGAAATAAGTTCTTTGTTCCCCAGTTGCTTTTGGTCCTGGTGTTTATCACAGCCACAGAAAGTAAACAAAGGCAGTCACTAAAATACAGAAATGGAGTAGAGGTCTGAGTTCTGCTTAGCAGTCATTTTTCTAAAAGACATTATTTTTGAAAGTGATATAAATATAATTAGAGGGAAAACTGAAATCAAGTGGACATGCCACCCTACCTACCCCTTCCCAGTCTTAGTGCCCCTTGATGGTCTCAATCCTAACATAGTCAGCCAGGCCCCATCACTCCTGTGCTCCACCTCCAGAAATGATGGCAGGTTTTCTGTCTTCACTGGCACCTGAACACTAAAGTATGCCATCTTTCTTGACTTGGGTTTCAGGTTGATCTCTGACCTAGAAGAGGGCCTGTCATTAACTCCCTGAAGATGGATAGGAACAGGCAGAGCTACATGCTAGGTGTGCTTGTATTGGCCCCAGAGCAGAATTCTGCAGATGGATCCATGACCAGGGTGGTTTCTACTCAGGTCTGAGCTCTGGGAGGTGACACTGTCATAGCTATGTATCTGTGTGTTAGCTGCCAGGTCCCCAGAATAGGAAGACTGGAAATGAAATAGGATGGAGGAAGGTGGGCCAAACGGAACCTCTGAGGAAATGTTGGCCTGTACCACAGTTTTCAATGGGCAAGGCTTTGGCTGTGTGCATAGGTGTGATTTTTGAATGTATAAACATGTATGCATATGGTATGCTATGTATATGTTTGAGAGTGAGCCCATGAGTGAGTGGTGTGTGTGTGTGTGTGTGTGTGTGTGTGTGTGTGTGTGTGTGTGTGTGATGTCAACGTAAGTGACTGAATGTAGGTCACTTACACTCAGGTGTGACTGAGTGTAAGGAGACATGTGGGCATTTGTGAGCAGGCCTCTGTGTGTGTGTGTGTGTGTGTGTGTGTGTGTGTGTGTGTGTGTGTGTATGTGTGTGCAACTAACACTTGGGTATGAATAGATGAGCATGTTTGTGTGATAATGAGTGGCAGCAAACACTTGCCTCAACTTTGTATTTCCCCAGACAGGGAGGGGCAAGGGGCTGTTGGATCCCATATTGTTTTCCTCCCTAGGCCCATGGGGGCAGCGGAAATTTCAGCTGGTCTTCGTCAAACTACATGGTTGCCACAGTCACCGTCAAGGGTGTCATGACCACAGGCAGTGACACTGGACTCAGTGTGATCCAGGCACATGATGTTCAGAACCCTCTCCATTTTGGTGAGATGAAGGTAAGGTGATGATCGGACATCAGGTGGAGAGGCTCAAGATAGAAGCTCTGGTTGTCCCCTCAGGCCTCTGCCTGTGGTTGTGAGTATGTATGGGACTGATGGCCCATTCTAGCCCTGATCTCAAGGAGTCAGGCCCATAAAAAGGATGGACGTTAGAACTGACTGTGTGGCCACGCAGAACATGATGGGTGGTTCCTACCAACTGTGCTCCAGCCACTCAGGCGCTATCTCAGGCTTTGTTGCCAATCTGGAGGACTGGGATAGCCTTCCTTACTGGGTTGAGAGGCCTGGGGAGGAAAGGGCCAGGAGAGAATCCCTGCTGCCGCCCCCACCTTTCCCAGGCACTGGTCCAGCCCTTCACCTTGTCCTACCCACTGTAGAACTTAGTAAGTACTGGCAGCCTAGCTAGTCTTCTTCCTGATGGGCCTGGGCCTTCTCTTTCTTTAGGTGTATGTGATTGAGCCCAGCAGCATGGAGTTTGCCCCGTGCCAGGTGGAGGCTCAAGTGGGCCACACCCTGGAGCTTCCCCTGACAATCAGTGGTTTCATGCCTGGTGGGGCCAGTGAGGTGGTCACCCTAAGCGACTGCTCCCACTTTGACTTGGTGGTGGAAGTGGAGAACCAGGGTGTGTTCCAGCCATTACCAGGTAAACCAGTAGCAGAATGAGAGTCCATACTATATTGCATACGTTGGATTAGTTCAGTCATAATGCCTGTGACAGGCCCGGGCCACCCCAGAGTACATTCTTCTCAGCCTCCTGTCTTGGGATTAGTATTGGTCGTGACTGTGACAGGGTCAGCCTTGCATGTGTGGGGCAAACAGTTTGCTTGATTGACCTTATTTAAACTGGACACCTATAACAGGATCTGATGATGGGCGGTGTGTCCGGTCAAGACACTGGGCAGCTTAGTTGCTTATGGTCACACTTGGCCTGTGCAGAGTTGGGGCACAGACCTACAGCTCCAGTTTCTGAGCTGTGGCCTCCCTGAGGTGTGGATCCAGGCAAGGTGAGGGTTAGCTCTGATAAGCAGGTTAGGAAATCTGCAGGATACTTGGATTATGAGGAGCAGGCTGTGGGCAGGGTGTTGGAGAGCACAGGGACAGCATTGGGCGAGTGAATGTGCCCTTGTCATGCCCCAAAGGTGGGCAGCTCTGGCAGGGCTTATCACATAGTGAGCCTAGAATGTCAGGGCCTATTCCGTCACAGGGGCTCATGCCTAGAGGCTAGGAGCCACTGAAGGTATTTGAACAGAGAGGGATGTAGTCTCTAATGGCACAAATGCTTTTCTGATGACTGTGTATACCCTGTGGTTGTGATGACATTCAGAGCTGCCCAAGCAAAGTCACATGTTAGCTATTTTGGATGTAAGAAGTGGCATTTTGAGGGAGAGGGACTGCTATGAGCCAGAGACAGACTGTCCTCTGTATTGGCCTCATACCCATCACACAAGGTGTCAGTAGGATGCCACTCAGGCTTCTGGGGCCAGGAAGCATTCAGGGCCTGTAATTCAACAGCCCTGGGCTGGTAAGCCCCTTTACTTACTGGCATTCTGTTCAACCTCTCCGAGCCTTGGTTTCTCCATGGGAAACAGGTGCAAGGTACACATGGGCATCCCTCTGAACATCGTGAGGATTTTTCAGGGAACCTGGATTCTGAAGATAGCAACCAAAACAAATCCTGAGTGGTCAAAATTTCCCTTAGAAAGTGCTAGAATTCCTCTCAGTGTACAGAGTATAGGACTTACCTTGGAAATGTGAATTCTTCATCAGGGTACAGGGTGCTTATGGGGCTCAGGAGGCTGTAGCAGCAAATGTCTTTGTATGTGTGAGGGCCACCCTAGGGCACACAGGACCCATGGGGCACATATGGTCCTCAGGATAGGTTAGTAGTATTGCCCCCTCCAAGCCAGGATGTCCTGTAACAGGATGCCCTGAGGAAGGGACTGTGTCAGGTTCCTATTGGGCAAAAGCACTTATAGAGTGGGGCAAGTATTTGCAGATCATTTTCCTGGTAAGGGGTTAAAATCTAGAATATGCAAAGAGTTTCTGTATATCAATAATAAAATAGATAATGATTCAATAACACACAAAGGACTTGAGCACATGTTTCTATGAATGTTACATGTTGTAGTCACTGTCAGTCATCAAAGAAATGTAAAGCAAAACCACAAGGGAAGGGCTAGAGCGATGGTTCAGTGGTTAAGGGTACATGCTGCTCTTCCAGAGGGTCTAGGCTTGTTTCCTAGTACCCACATTAGACGCCTCACAACTGCCTAACTCCAGTTCTGGGATCTATCACCCTCTTCTGGCCTCCATGGGCATTGCATGCATGTACATGCATTAAAAGCACATAATTAAAAATGAATCTCAAAGAAGAAACATAAAGAAAACTACTCCCATGGGGGCAGCTACTATTACAGCAACAGAAAACATCAAGGTTGTGAGGAAACTGGATCCCATGCTCTTGTGGAAGATGTTAAAGGTAGCTACTGTGAGAAACATTGTGGAGGGTTATCAGACGTTTAAATAGAATTACTGTATGATTCAGGAAGTCTCATTTCTAGTCAGAGACCTAAGGTCATTGAAAATAAAAATGCAAAGATGTCGTTGTCAACCAGTGGTGGCTCAGGTACCCATCAGTAGAGGACTGGGCTCAGGGCAGGGTCAGCCCTAAGAAGGAAGGTTGCTCTGATGTGGTACAGCCCTGAGGAGCCTTAAGGACACTGTGCCAGGTGAACACAAGAGGATAAATGTCACATGATGACACTTAGGTGACAAGAGACATGGAATAATGGATGCCAGGATAGATCAATTAATACTAGACATTTCAGCTTTGCAAATCCAAGGGCCTGAGTTGCAGCTGGTGGTGGGACCTGCACAACTCTGTGGCCTGTGGCATGTGACTGTACTACATATGAATATTGAGGTGGGATTTTTCCCTTAAGACCAGGTCTCACTATTAATCACTGACCAGCCTAGAAGTCACTATGTAGAGCAGGTAGACCTTGAACTCATAGAGATCTGCCTGCTGCCTCTGCCTCCAGAGTGTGGGGATTAAAGATCTGTAGCACCTCTACTGATTGTCCCCTGCCCCCTTTTTTTAAGGTGAGAAGTTTATATGTTGTGCACGTAATCATAATTCAAATTTGTTTTAGTTTGGTTTTCTGTGGTTGTGATAAACACCATTAGCAAAAGCCACCTGGGGGAAGGAAAGAGTTTATTTGGCTTACAGGCTGCAGTCCATTATTGAGGGAATCCAGGGGAGGAACCTGGAGGCAGGTACTAAAGCAGAGATCATGGAGGAATACTGCTTACTGGCTTGCTCAGACTGTTTTCTTATACAGTCTGGTCCCACTTGCCAGGGGTGGCACCACTCACAGTGGGCTGGGCTCTCTCACATCAGCAATTAGTCAAGAAAATTCCCCACAGACTTACTCAGCTGGTCCACAGTCAAACTGATGGAGGCAGTTCCTTCACCGAGTTTCGCTCTTCCTAGAGTAACTCATTTGTATCAAGTAGACAAATACAAACCAGCACAATCTTAATACATTTCTTAGAAACTTAAAGTTTGATGGAAAGTGATAGCACATAGGAAGAGCAGCTGCCAGCAAGGTAAATTGGGGGAGACACTTGCCTGCACACATGTTTGCCTGACACTAATCCCCCTCCTCTGGGCACAACCAGCAGAAATGGTGGGGTATGCCATCTAAAGATGGACCCACATATGTCCACATTTGTATTTTGTAGTACAACCCAAACTAGAACCACCTGGAATGTTCATGGTGTTACAAGGAAGCCCTGCTGTGCTTCCTCATCTCCACAGCAGAGCAGTGTGCAGATATGTGAGTGAAGACTCAGAACTTTGCTGAGGAAGGCAGAATAACACAGCTTGTGACCCCCCTCCCCAATCCCACTTTATTTAAGCCAGAGACACAGCATCTGGAGGCTGTTCTGATAGAAGTTAGGAGGGGTTGGAGACCAGAAAGGGCCTTTAGGGCAGGCTGAGCTGCTGGTAAGCTCTCTCATGACCTGGATCCTGGACACAGGATGTGTTGAGCATATGGAGGAGATGGGAAATCATTGCCAGTTGTATTTGTACCAGACCTATGTGCAATATACATGAATCATACTTGAAAATGCTTTTGTTTGTTTATGTCTGTGGTGCTACAGCTCTAGCCTCTGAAAATTTTAAATTATAACAAAATCAAGTTGTATATGGAGTTCAACATGAAAAGGGGCCCTTCACCTTGAAGGACAAGTTCATGTTAACTTTTGGTTTTATTTGTGCAGGAAGGCTGCTGCCAGGGCCTGATCACTGCAGTGGGGTCAAGGTGAGAGCTGATGCCCAGGGGTCAACTACCCTCCTTGTAAGCTACACCCATGGCCATGTACACTTGGGTGCGAAGATCACTCTCGCTGCCTACCTGCCCCTCAAGGTGAGTTGTGCCTACCTTTTGTCATCTGCTCTGTCCTCCCTAGATCTTGCACTGATTTTTGTTTATTTTTGTCAACCCGACAACAAGTCATATGGGAAGAAGGAAACTCAGTTGGGGAAATGCCACCATCAGGAAGTTTAACTAATGATTAACATGGGTAGTCCTGGGTTGTATAATAAGCAGGGTGAGCAAACCAAAGAGAATTCCTTCAGCCTCTGCTTCAGTTCCTGACTCCAGCTTCCTCCCTTGGGTTCCTACTCTGACTTTTTTCATGGTAGACTGTGACTGGGACATGTAAGACAAATAAATCCTCTCCTTCCCAAGTTGCTTTTGACCACAGCAATAGAAAACAAACTAGAACAGATCCCATTTATGCTTGTGGGCAGGCCATGGGTCCCTTGGTGCCACAGTCACCCTAGTCCATAAGAACAGTTGAGGGCTTTCTGTCAAAGCTATGTGAGTTTTCCCTTTACTTACCAGAAACTTTGAGGACCTCATGGTTTTACTGTTCAGTTCAACATTTACTTCAGTGAGTGTTGAGAACCTGCAGTGTGCTAGGTGCCAACAGACCCAGAAACTTGCCCTGGGTGGGGAAGATAGAGCCATAAAGCCAGGTGTGTTTGCCCACAACTGAAAGCCCTACCAACACTCAGGTGCCTGAGGCAGGAGGCTTGAGTTCCAGTCCAGTCTGAGTCTGGTCTCAGTAATGAGATCCATCTCAAAAACAAACAGGAAAGAAAAGGAAAGTGAGGAGAGCTCTGTGGAGCAAGGACAGCAAGCTGGCCCTGACGGACCTGGCCAGGCATCTGAAGCCTGCCCATGGCCTGTCTGTAGCTGTGCCTCCAGTGAGAGCTGTCTTCTGCCTGCACTCCACCAGCATTCCTCACTGAAGAGCAAGCCTTGAGCATGCTGGGCAAGCACTCAACCACATCCTCAGACCTTTTTATTTGTATTTTGAGCTGTTTTTGCTGTGAAGCCCAGGCTGGACTCAAACTCAAAATCCTCCTACCTCTACTTCCTGTAGCAGGTTTTACAGGGATTATTGTTATGGGCAGTTTTCCTGCCAGCCTGGTACCACAGCTGGGACAGCCCCAAATAACACACAGAGACACTGTATTAGATATAAAATTATTGGCCAGTTACTAGCATTTCTTATTGGCTAGCTCTGTCTTAAATATTAACCCATTTCTATTAATCTTAAGTTTCCACGTGGTCTTATCTTACTGGAGAGAGGGTCCAGACTTCTGCTCTCTCAATCTCACCCTACCTCTCCCCAAACCCTCCTTGTCTCCTGCCTGTCTTGCTTTCCTATTGGCCAACAGGGCTTTATTCATTAATCAATAACAGAATGGCCCATCAGATTATGTCTTCACGTTTGTTTCTGTTTTTAAAGCACAGTGTGGGATGGGGATAGGGGAAGCTGAAGAGATGGTTCTGTGATTAAAGCAGGAGCTAGAGAGATGGCTCAGTGGTTAAAGGACTGCCTGATCTTTTAGAGGACCAAGGTTCAATTCCCAGGTGGCTCACAACTACCTGTAACTCCAGTCCCAGGGTATCAGAACCCTCCTTGTCCTCTGTGAACACATGTGGTAAATAGATATGCATTCATGCTGTTAAAATACTCATAGTAATAATAGTAGCAGTGTGGTGGAGGTGAATGTTATGTGTTCAGTAGTATGTCCTGCATTCAGTATTTGGTTAGTGCTGCATTGGGACCTGTGCAAGGTGCTATCATGGCTCCCAAGCACCTTCTCTGTGGATATCAAAGTGTGCTGTCTCTTAGTTGTGAGAAATGAGTCGAAAGAGCATGATTTTGTTCATGAAGTTGTTTCTTTCCCATTTAGTATGAATTAGGATAGATCCCAGGTAGAAATTTCCTGGGTTTTATTTATTTATTTATTTTATTTTGGTGGTAACCCTGCCTGGCCTTGTACTACTCATAGAAACCCATGTGCCTTTATTTATATATTTATTTATTTATTTTATTTTATTTTATTTTATTTCATTTTGGTGGTAACCCTGCCTGGCCTTGTACTACTCATAGAAACCCATGTGCCTTTATTTATGTATTTATTTATTTATTTTATTTTATTTTATTTCATTTTGGTGGTAACCCTGCCTGGCCTTGTACTACTCATAGAAACCCATGTGCCTCTGCCCCTACCACCTGAATGCTCAGCATTCCCCATGTTCTCCCTCCTCTAGTAAGGACCTAATTCTTCCCCAAATCCCTGATTCATGTCAACTCTGTGCATACTGCCCTGAACTTCAAAGACAACACAGGGTTTGCCTGGTGACCCACCCAATCAGGATGAGAACCTGACTTCTGGATGCCCAGCATTGCCTGCTTACCTCCTCCCAGAGCAAGACTAAGCCTTCCCTTCTTTCTCCAGGCTGTGGATCCCTCTTCTGTTGCTGTGGTGACCCTGGGATCCTCAAAGGAGATACTGTTTGAGGGAGGCCCCAGGCCATGGGTCCTGGAACCTTCCAAATTCTTTCGGAATGTCACTTCTGAAGACACAGGCAGCATCAGTCTGGCTCTCCTGGGTCCTCCAGCCTCCCGAAATTACCAGCAGCACTGGGTCCTTATGACCTGCCAGGCCTTGGGAGAACAGGTGAGTAGACAGCCACCCTCAGTTCTACCTTACCTACTGGGAGAGCTAGAAAATCTGCTCAGAGAGCCCTGAGGGTGTTGCTTGTGTTTTATTCATTTTATAGACAAGCTAGACCAAGCCTCGATGAAGTGGCCTGCTGGATTCCATTCCACAGCACACACCAGCTTCTTTCTCAGGGGATAAGTGGGAGTAAAGGCTTGAGATCAGGAGTCACAAAGCCCTATATTTTAGGGTTGGACCACTGTCGAAAGGATTGAGATCCTTGACCTCGGTTGGTCTACTAACTTGTTCTTTCAGGATAGGGCCTATGTGCCAGTGCCTGTGTGTGTGAACTTTTTGGTTATTTTCAGATAGGGTCTCCCTATGCAGCTAAGGCTAGCTTGGATGAAACTCACTCTATAGTTATGTAGCACAGGGTGAACTTGAACTCATCTTGCTTCAGCCTTCCAAGTGGTGGGGTTACTGGCATAAGTTATTATACCCAGCTACAATGTTTTTGGCTTTGTTCTTAGTGCTGAAAACCAAAATGTACTGGAAGGCTAAGCTGACTAAACCAAGTGTGCCATATCCTGAGATCCCATGGAGCCTGCTTGGCTGGGGGCAGCACCCTTTTCCTCAGACCAGGCCAAGGCCTTGTGCTCTTCTCACTTCTGACAGATCTGTTTCTGGGAGTTCTCAGACAGGAACAGAAAGCAGGCAGAACCCTGAACCAAAAAGTGAAGTGATTCTTTTGCATGTCTACGAGTAAAAAGAATACAGAGTCAGTTGAAGATGTACATGCACATTCTGACAGAGGTGTGTCTGATCTCAGCAATCCAAAGCTGACTGCTATGGTCAAAGGAGTGCATGGAGAAAGGCCCCACTGGAGGTGCTAGTAGAAGCATAGGACACTATTAAGAACAAGAAGTGCATACTACCAGATTAATAGTAAGACTAAGGGTAGCAATGAATTATCTTGGTGTAACTAGGTCACTGCGGTTCCTGCCTTGGCCTGTAGAAGTTGGACTCTAAGCAAGGTCTGATCTAAGGCCTTCTGCACTCCCAGGTCCCTGGGCTCCCTCATTTGTGTCGTGGGGCAGACAGCCTGAAAGTCAGGAGGCACCTCCCTCCTCCTACCTCATGGTCAGGAAAGATGAGAGGCTGCTGGAGCAGACTGCTGTGTCCTCAGCAGGCGGCTGTCACCGAGGAGGCTGGGGATGCTCCCTCAGGCACAGCTGTTAGCCATGTTCATGTAAAACCAGGGCTGAACTTGACTTCAGAGGCCCCACTCTAGTAGCAAAAAAGACGTGTTTTATGTGACAGGTCCTCTTCCCTTGTCCTTTCCATGCAGGTGGTAAGTGTGGCCTCTCTCTTCTGGCTCAGAGGAGCAAGCAGGCATGGAGTGGGGTGGCATTGCCTGTGGCTCTGGCCTCTCTACTGGGCATTGTCCTTCACAGCCCCTTTTCTGACCCATTTCTCCACAGTTAAGTCCTTACCCTTCAGTGTGCAGATTTCTGTATCTGTTCCTTACCTTGATGGGTTGAAGTCAGGACCTAATGGATATGCAAATTCAGCTGTGGGGTTTTCCTGGTGTCCTGGGGAACCACAGGGCATCCCCTAGCCTGCCTCTTCTCTGAGATGTTTGTAGATGGTACTTTGGGCATAGGCATCATCCCACATCCTTTAGAAGTTAAGGCTCAGCTCAGAGAGGAGGGGACTGCACTCAGGGTCTGACTGTTCCTCCTGTTTCTCTAGGTCATCGCTCTGTCTGTGGGAAACCGACCCAGCCTCTCTAACCCCTTCCCTGCTGTGGAGCCCACTGTGGTGAAGTCCATCTGTGCCCTGCCTTCCAGGCTAACCCTCATGCCTGTCTATGCCCTCCCGCAGCTGGACCTATCCTGTCCACTGCTACAGCAGAATAAGCAGGTGGTGAGTATGGCCACTCTTGGGAAGGGACATAGGCAAGAGGACCTTGGCCCACTGCACCCATGGTCTTGAGTGTTCTGATAGCTGGGGCTTCACACACACGCACCTGGATCTCAACAGCAGAGCTGTGCAGCGTGTTTCCATTTGTGCCTTGCATGGGGGAATCCAGAGCCTTTAGAGGGAGTAGGCTTTCCAAAGTCCAGGTGTATAGTTGGTCCCCAGCTTCAGAGACTTACCTTCTGATTTTCTAGTTTTAAGAGTGGAAAGGTGACAAGCACTTGTCAATCCCAGGCCAGTAATAAATAGGTAGCCCATCTTTCCTCAATGCAATGCAAAGTGGACCAGTCAGCTTCACCACCACAGTGGGTAACTTATGCTCCATGGAGCTCTGGAGTCCATATATATATATGCTCATGGGGCACTCAGTCCCATGTTAGAGTACAGTCTTTGTGTTGGGCCATCTGGCCAGCTGTCAGTCAGCTGATGTTGGTGTCTGAGCTGGGTCAGGGTAGGTGAGCATAGTGGCCCAATAGACTGTCTATGGAATGGTATGTTAACTCATGATGGGTTCATTGGGGTGTGGCCTCACCCTAAGCTTCTGTAGTGGCCCTGTAAGATGCAAACCCTCCCCACCCCACTTTCTGTTTCTGGATTCACTGTCGCCCTCTGCTGGACACATGAGGGGCTGTAGAGTACTTTTGTGGAATGTTCTTTGGTTTCAGACATTAGGCTGGGGTGTTGTCTTTGGGTAGAGAGTGTGTAGTAAGAGTAGGATTGAGAGCTGTGAGGAGAGGGAACATCTATAGCGTTGCATTGTCATGGGGCAGGACATTCAAAAGTAAGTGTCAAGAGGGGAAGAAAGTCTATGGGCCTTCAAACAGCAGCTATGGGGGTAAAACTGATCGGCTCCCCGGAAGCCGGGCTGTCTAGTCCTCAGCTCCGGAGCATCATAGCCCAGGGCCCCGAGTGCATCCTGCTCAGGGATTAGGGATAAACTAGCTTCAGCCCTGCTTGGAGGAAGTCATGGTTTCCTCATCCTTACAGCACATACTAATCCAGCCGGTTCTCCTGGCTCTACAGAACCCAGGTTCTGGAATAGCAGAGTGTTGAGGGGATGAGAAGGGAGGCAGGAGGGCATTACAGAAATGCCACAGAGAGTATAGCTGAGAGGAGCCAGTGATGCCAGAAGGTCCACAGAGGGGTGGTGGATAGAGCAGGATAAGGAGATGCCAGCCTAGTGGAGCCAGGGGAAAGACTCCAGTGGGGTAGGACAGCAAGAGCAATGGCTGAGTCAGGCCATGGTCTCCAGGGTCCCGCTTGTCCACATGGCCTCATTTACCCCAAGACCATGGCCCTCTCTGAGATGGGCAGAGTTGAAAATGCATAGCTTTGTCCATCTCCAAATGTAGCAATTCCTTCAGGGAGTTTGTATTTCCCTGAAGCCATGTCAGTAGGTACTGCTCTGCCCTGGGTGCCCAGGCCTCCCGCACACCTGAATGAACCTTCTGATGCTGAGTGTGTCCATGGCCTTTCCAGCCGTGTGGCAGGTGCTGTGAGAGTTGGGTCCCTGTTGGGTAAAGGACAGCTTTGCCTTTGATCCATACCCTTCTGTTTGAAGCTTGATTAAGGGAGATGCACAGCTGTAATGCCTGGGCTGGAGGTCCAGACTTCATCTCTCCTGTTGGAGTCAAGCACAAATGTTTCCCCTACTGCTCTGGTGTGGATCTGTGGTTCTGCTTTCTCTGGCCCTTGCTCATCACTGGAGTTAAGAATGAACACTCACAGACCTGCCCTTATCTCCTCCACTTGCTTCAGTTGGACTGGAAAGGGTGGTTTAGAGTGAGATGCACAGCTCCTGTATAGTCTTCACTGACCTCACAGGGACCCTGTAGAATATGAACCTTGCTTCCTTACAAGTTGCAGGCTCAGAGCCTGCAGGAGGCTCAGATCCAGTGTCTGCTGCAGAGTGAATGATCACCTTCTTCTGGCCTCTGAGTTGGATGCTCAGGAGAAGACTTCTCTGTCTTGACTGGGAGACCTGTTGAGATGAAATCCTGAATTCGCTACCTGCTTCAAGCCTTCTTAGCTTTTTGTTGATGTCTTATAACACATTTGTGGGGTGCACTGTGATTAATTCCATGCATATATGTAGTGTGAGCTGTCAAATCAGGATGGGAGCTCTCCTTCTCAAGCATTCGTAGTTCCGTTGTGTTGGGAAGCTTCAGACTGTTCCCTTGCTGTTCTTTTATATAAGATATTATCCTGGTGTTTAGTTACCTCTCTGCACTGCAGAATCCCAGAGCTTACTGCTCCCTGTGTTCAATGCCTGCTTCCCATCCTCCTCTTGCCCCTTCCCTCTTCCCAGCCACCAGGGGACAACCACCTGCTTTACTCTGCTTCTGTATCATTTTAGCTAACATACAAGCATGAGATCCCACATTGCCTGTCTGTCTGCCTGGTTTGTCTGCAAGTTTTACCTTTCCATTCACATCTGTTTTGTATAGTGGTCCTTGGTAGAGGGAACAACATTGTGTTAAGTTTGGATCTTCAGGAAACATTCGTCTGCTGGGTCCCCTGGTAGAGGTAATGAGCCAGAGTCAGTCCAGAAGTTCTACCATGAACCAGTCCAGTGGGAGGGAACTTTGAGCTGGGTTCAAGCCCCACCTACTGTGGGAGCCAATCCTTGATGGTTGGTGATGGACGCCATTACATGAGTGGATGCAGAGTCCAGAGAGTAGCCATGATTCACTATTCTGTGTTTTCTGCTTAAACCTGCCCGTGGCTTCCAGTTAAGTCCAGTGAGAAAGCCAAGTCCCTTCTTTGGTTTGTGGGACCCTGTGTCCCTGGTCCCTGACTGCTTTTACCTCTGAGTCTTTGCCCTTCATGCTTGAATGCCCTCTCATTCTTTCCACCTGCTGTCAATGCTTGGGGCTTAGGTAGACTGAGCCATGGGACTTGTAGCTTCCTCATCACTGGCCTCATGCCTACTCATCTGCCCCCGCCCCAACCTCTCTCATTTCTTTATCCAGATTCTCTTTTGTCTTTAGCTTTATGTAAAGGTGCACCTGCCTCAGCACACCTGATGCCCCTCCCACTTTGCCCACTCTTGCCTAGTTAAGTCTCGGCCAGTCACCGTAACAGAGCCTGCCACAGCTCAGCAAGCAACCTTGCATACTGTCCCCGAGTCCCTCTGGGAGAAATCCTCATGCAGACTGAGGGACACTAAGACAGTAAAGGCATGGGGAGTGGGTGCCTACCTGGAGAACAGGGATGGGCCTTCATGTTGGCAGTCTGTGCTGCTGAGCTGCAGCAGAGCTAGACGTGTTTTCCCCATCTGTGAGCATTGGTAAGGAGCTAAGCATGGCATTCCTGGTCTGTTTGTAGCCAGATTGGGTGAGTCTATAGCTGCCTCTAGACTAAAAGGTGACTGTGGAGCTTGACTCAGAATGGACTATGTGTTGTTGGTGTCAGCAAGAAGTAATAGACCTTGGACAGAGAACTGCCATGTGATCCATCAGTCCTTGCGTTCCTGAGCCATGAGCCGGCTATTCAGGCATAGCCCCTGCGATTTATTGTCTCATTAGGGGACCTTGAAGAAGATATATCCCCAAGGTGCATCTGGGTACAGTATCAATTTAATTTTATAGCTCTCCAAATCCAGAGGCCACCTAAGATGGGTTTACAGACTAAATTATTGGCAAGGTGAGACACCAGAGTGGAGTCAACTAGCAGGAATGACAGACTGCAGGCAGACCAGCTCCTCAGGGCAGGTCAGCCAGTGTTCCTCTCACCAAACTACTTGTGCACCAGGGGACTGATTAGTCCAGGATTGGGCTGAGCTGGTACCTGAGGAGAAACTAATGTCATAGGAAGTTCTTGGAGAATCTGACCTGCCGTGTTCTACCCTAAGCCTGTGAGACTGTGAGAAGTTCTGTAAATTGTCTGAGCCACAGCCTTCTGTTTTGTAAAGTGGGAAAGTTGCGGTCAGCCTGCAGACATGCTTGCATTGAGCTGATATCTTTCCCAGAAAAGTACTGATTTTCTACCTGAGGTTGAATCTAGGAGAAGGGGCGAGGTGGTTGGGAACCAACCTCTTCAGTTCCTGTCTACACTCATGGCTCCCCAGCTTGTGTCCTGCCCAGTCATTAAAACCCTTGCTGTGAGCTGAGTTGCTAGCACAAAGGTAGCACGCTTGGCCAGGTGTTGTCTGGGACCAGGAGAGCTACCAGAGGCTGGAGAAGGCTCCTGGAGGTAGAGGAAGGGTGCTTGTTGGCAACATCAGTTAGGATGGGCTTCACTGTGCCACAGTAACAACCCGTAATCCCACAGCTCCACATCTTAAGTACAGAGTATAAGTTCAGCTCTTGCCATGTGGAGCATGAGGCTCCGGTTGTCCATCACTGGGCAGCATTGTGCAGAGAAAGAGATTATGCTTAGGCCTTAGAGGTCGTGTCCCCCCTCCACTCCCTGGAATTGTCACATCTCACTTGCCAGACTCAATGATACAGTTACCTTTAGGTGAGAGAGGACAGTCCTTCCTTCTGGGCTATACTTGAATGGATTAGATCACTGGTAAATGGTAAACTCTGCTAAAGCGCGCCCCATTTTGCTACCTTAGTGTGAATTACAATGTGAATTTTTCTCTCAAATAACCACACAGGATTCATATTTAAAAGAAACTCCCAGGCCTGGAGAGATGGTTAACTTGACGGTTAAGAGTACTTGCTGCTTTTATGGAAGACTGGGTTCAGTTCCCAGCACCCACATAGTTCACAACCATCCATAACTCCAGTTCCAAAGAATCTGATGCTCTCTTCTGGCCTCTGCAGGCAAGAGAGGTACATATGTACATGCAGATAAACTCATACACATAAAATAAATATAAAAATATTATTTTAAAAAAGTCCCAACATATTGGTTCTGCTTCCTACACTGACTGGAGAAACCAAGGATAGGGACCTGTGTACCTTCCTGGGCAGGAAGAGCTGGGCCCAAGGGTCAGTCCAGGCTTGGGGAGATGCTCTGCCTCTTCTTGGCTGCCTCCTTGCTGTAGACCCTCTGTGCCCTTTTGTTAGGAAAAAGGGGAGTCAATTCCCCCATGAAGAAGCAGGGGCCATTTTGAACAGGGCTCTGGGCAGCTTAGTGGTGACATTCCTGAGCATTGGTTTGCAGTTCATCCCTGCACCTTCATCAGGGTCATCTGCGCACATAAGGGAAACCGCTGGTTTCATGGCATACCTGTGGCAGAGACCTGCTTGTGGCCACAGCATCTGATCTCTTGTTTCTTTTAGGTTCCAGTATCAAGTCATCGAAATCCCCTGTTAGATCTGGGTGCCTATGATCAACAGGGCCGGCGATTTGATAACTTCAGCTCTCTGAGCATCCAGTGGGAGTCTTCCCGGCCTTTGCTGGCCAGCACTGAGCCTGATCAGCCCATGCAGCTGGTATCCCAGGATGATGGGAAAGGCCAAAAGAAACTACATGGTGAGCCAGCCAGAGGGCACCCAGAAAGTCCTATACTGCTCATGCCTAGAACCTTAGGTGCTTTAGAGCTAAAGCATGAAATGTAGAGAGAGCTCATCTCCCACCCCACCCTCCTTTTTTGAGAGATAGTCTCACTGTAGTTTTGGCTGGCCTAGCTATGAAGACCAGGCTGGCATAGACTCTCATCTTTGTCTATTAAGTGCTGGAATTAAAGACATGTGCCAGCACACCTGGTTACTGTGTATTTTGGTTTTTTGTTTGTTTGTTTGTTTGTTTGTTTTTGAGACAAGTTCTTCCTCTGCCATCAAGCTGACCTGGAACTTGAGGTCTTCCTGTCTACTGAGTGCTGGGATTCCAGGCTTGCACTGGTACTCCCAGCTTCACTATGTCCCTTTAATCCCTTATAGACATGTGAGGTAGGAACTAGGGGTTCAGGACCCAGAGCAGAAAGATCTCCTGTCCCAGGTTCCTTGGCCATGCTGTGACAGTGACAAACTTTCTCAGCAACCCAGTGTTGAGCCTGTTAACCCTTACAGGACTAAAAGCCTCAGCAAACTCAGTTATGGCAGCAGGATGTTGTTGCCTCATGGTAACCAAGAGATTGTGAATAACATTTGCTTCCCCTCTGTGCCCTCAGGGTTACAGGCAGTTTCGGTTCATGAGGCATCAGGAACCACAGTCATCTCGGCCACGGCAACTGGCTATCAGCAGTCCCACCTGAGTGCAGCCAGAGTGAAGCAACCAGTATGTCCCAGAGGACATGAGTGGGTGGGACCATGGGCAACACCAGGATGTCTGCTGTGTCTGGTGACAGAGGGCCCTGACCTCCCTTGCAGGGGGTTATTACCTGCTCGATTCTTCTCTCCCCAGCATCTCTTGAGGGCTTCAGGCAGATGATCACCTATCCCTGTCCTAAATATCTTTACTGTATCCCATTTTTACCTCTTCTAGGAACCTGTTAGCTTTTGAGTGGCCTCACTGGACTCCCCACTGAAAGCACACAGCCCACAGATGCCCTTTTAAGACTATCACGTACGCTTCTGACCTCTGTGGGGCCCTCTCTACCTCCCAGGCCTCCCCTGGGTACTGCTGGGAGCTTCCATTCCTAGAATGAGGTCACCACTAGGGCTTCTAGCCCTGCTCCTCCCCTGCTTTTCTCCGAGGTAGCTGGTGATGCCCTTGTCTTCTGGATCTGACAGTGTTGGCCTTTCTTTTTCAGCATGACCTTCTAGCACCTGTGTCAGCCTCCATCGAGCTTATTCTTGTGGAGGATGTGAGGGTCAGTCCGGAAGAAGTGACCATCTATAACCATCCCAGTGTCCAGGTATGGCTCTTTGCCCCTACTACCCTTTCAAACATGGCATCCTGCACTTTGTGCCACCCAGCCTGATCACTTCCATCCCCACATCTCCCTCCAGGTAGAACTCCACATCACAGAAGGCTCTGGCTATTTCTTCCTCAATGCAAGCACTCCGGACGTCATCAAGGTGGCCTACCAGGACACTCGGGGTGTGGCCATGGTAAGTTTGAGCAATTGGGATCCCAGCTGTCTAGTCAGGTTGACAGATTATCCCAGAAAACTGGCACTTAATAACACCCACTGTGTACTGAGCAGGGCCTTGAGATTCTGAGTCGCTCTGAAGCCTGTTACTCCCATGCCACTTATGTGCCTTCTTTTCTGTATTACAATTACTCACACTGTTAATTAACTAATTCTTTCCTTTTAGTCAATCATCCAATTTATCTTTTAATTATTCTTTTATCACAGAAATGGCTTTTTGGTAGCCCTAAGAAACTTTCATTTCAAAGCTCCACTCTTCACTCTTTCCTGGCTCTCATGATGCCCACTTCATCCCCTCCCATGCTCACAGACAAGGACCTGGTTGGACCTCTGGTATGGAGGAATGGACCGTCCTGGTTTCCTCATGCCCTGAGTTGCTTTTTTTCTTGTTGTGTAGCCTGAAGTTACCTTACTTGTACTTTTAGGCTTTCTTTTATTATACAGGGTCTGAGTTCTTTTCAATGATTTAGTTTTATTTTTTGCTTTCATGCATGTATGTGTACCAAGTACATACATTGGCCTTGGAGACCATAAGAGAATGCTAGATCTGAGTTATAGCTGGTTATGAAAGGCCATGTGAGTATTGGGAACTGAACCCAGACCTTTTGGAAAAGCAGCCAGCCAATATTCTTAACCACTGAGCCATCACTCCAGTTCCTAAACCTTCTTTTCTTAATAGAGCCAAGGAGTGAAGACAAAGAACTATCCTAAATGTCTCATGTGTCTGAAGGGGTATTTATGCAGTCATTAAATGGAAAATTCCTCCTGAAAGGAAGTCCAGAAAGATACCCATCCACACGTGTCAGCACTTGCCAGCTAGGGCATTGCCACCAGGCAGGCTCTCAGCCCAAATTCTGCTTTCTCTGTTGAAAGTAGTCTTACCTCATTCCCAAAGAGGCAAGGCTCCCTGAACTCTGAGGAGGCCCAAGCTGACATGGTGCTGGAATGGAGGGTATGTGACTTCAACTCAGGAAGACTAGTCAGCACAGGAGACACCTACATTCCAGGGAGGGCCGTGACCCAGTTAGTGAGCTGTCCTTGTTTTCAGAGACACTGGAGCATGCTGCCCATTCCTACTCAGGAGTTGGAGGCATAGCTCCAATCATGTCCTGGAGTTTGTGGGTTTAACTCCCCACTTTTCTGTTTTTCCTGATTTTTGCCTTCACCAGTGTCTTAGCCTAGAGATCACAGAGTGAGTGGCCCTGAGCTAGATAGGTATAAAGTGAGAGGAACCAACTGAGTATGAGGAATATGCCTGGAAGTATTAGACTCAAGATTAACTGTGGTGCTGGATATCAGGAGATGGTGGGGACTAAACCAGAGGACATGAGCCTTACCAGGGGTGGGGGAGGGTGGCAGTGTGTGCCTGTATTGATTCTTTTAATGCTGGTGCTAAAGGGTGGTTCTCCTTCATGTCATCAACCTCATGTACTGTGCACAGGTTCTTAGTAGGTTCACAGATGTGAGCAGCTATCCCCACCATCACACTTAGAGTATTTGCATACCTGAAAAGGAAACCCTATAGCTACCTGTCACCTTTGAATTCTTCCAAAGTCATGCCCTGTCCCAGCTTTTGATGACTAACCCTATAGATTTGCCCATTCTGTACAGTTCAAGTAAATGGAATCATGCAACATTTGGCCCTTGCCTAGCATATATATGTTTCCATGAGTAGCCAGTGCTCTTAACTACCCAGGAATGGGACCTCTGCATATAATGTTTTAAGGAAACACTGACTGTTTTTCATGTCCCATCCCACCAGCACTGGGTGAGAGAGCCAGTATCTCCTCATCCTTGTCAACATTTGTAATTATCAGGCTTTGATATTCCAGCCACTCCAGTAGGTGCAGTAACTTCTTGTGAGGCAGATTTGTATTCCCTGATGAGTGAAGTCACTCAGCATCTTTGTGTTTCATTCTTGTGTCTTCTTGTACAAATATCGGTTTAGATCCTTTGTTTGTTACTTTTTTTATTAAGTTGTAGAATATCGTATTATATTCTAGATATAAGTCATTCATGAGATATGATATGCACATATTTTTCACTCAGGCTTGTCTTTTCACTTTCTTGGTAGCATGTTTTTTTTTTTTTTTAAATTATTGAACTTTATTTTATGTGTGTTGGTATTAAGGTGTCAGATCCGCTAGAACTGGGGTTACAGACAGTTATGAGCTGTCATGTGAGTGCTGGGAATTGAACCCAACTCCTCTGGAAGAGCAACCAGTGCTCTTACCAATTGAGCCATCTCTCCAGCCCTGGTGGCATGCATTCAAGCTTATGTTTTTAATTTTGGTTAAAATAAAAATAATAAGATATATTTAAAACTTGTGATTCAGTAAATATTTCATTATAATTACATTTATTTATATGTTTATTTTGTTGGGGGTGGGGAGAAGATGCATGCCACAGCATGTGTATGGAGGACAGAGGGCAGCTTGCAGGAATTGGTTCTCTTTTTCCACCATGTAGGTTCTAGGTATTGAACTCAGGTTTGGAGCTGGTTTTCCTTTTGTACTCCTGTGTTTCGTGTCACCCTGAGATTCCATGGCAAATGGGGCTCCTGAAGATTTGCCATGTTGTCTTCTGCATTTTGTCTACACTGAGTTAACTGTGGTGTGTGATGGGAATCTAGGACCTTTCTGGTGTGTGTGTGGCTGTCCAGCTGTCCTAGCAGCCTCTTTTTTTTCTGCACTGGATGATTTTGGCATCGATGTCCAAAGCCAGTAGATCAGAGACATGAACTTAGTTCTGAGGCCCCAGCTCTGCCTCAGCTCTGTGTTGACCTCCACGTCTTTCCTTGTGTTGACCAGGGTAAGTTACCATTGCTTGTTTGAACATCCATAAGTGTGAGTTTTCTAGCTCTTTCAAGTCCACTTGACTGTTTTGGGCCCCTTTCGATTTAATATACATGAAGCTAGTTAAGAGTTCTACCAGGACTTAGGTTGGCCCCTTAGCTGTATACACAGGCTCTGTCTATGAATGTCATGAATGTGAGGTGTTGCCCAGTTACCTAGGCTTCCTTTGATGTCTTTTGGTAGTGTTTCCAGTTGGGAGTGCTACGTTTTATACAAACTTTGTTTATTTTTCAAGCTAATAATTCTAAATGGAATAATTTTCTTGAATTTTATTTTTCTAACGTGGCTTATTTCTGAATGTTGGTCTCATACTGTGTGACCTTGATGAACTGTTAGGACTTTCTAGTGAATTCCCGAGGTTTGTTTTTTGTAAAGGTTTTTTTTTTTTTTTTTTTTTGTGAGTGTGTGTGTGACCATGTCATATGGAAAAATACATATGTGACTTCTTCCCTTCGCATTTGGAAGTTTGCATTTTTTTTTCTTGCCTTATTTTCCTGGCTACAGTCTCTAGTACAATGTTGAATAGAAGTGATGAAAGCAGCCAACATGGTCTTACTGTAGACGATGGGGAGGAAGCTTGCATCATTCTACCACTAAGTATGATGTGGGCATTTTATAGATGCCCCCAAAGGGATAGTGTCCTAGAGTTTCTAGGCTAGACAGAAAGAATTTCTTATGAGAATAAGGATAATTAATATTACTCACCTCACCCTCATCCCTCCTTGCCCTCTGCTAGCTTAGATGCAGATTGGGCCTCTGGAAGGAAACAGACTCAGTTCCTCCAAGGTTTCATCTGATTCCCAGACCTTCCAGTGGGCAATGAATGGGCATCTTCCTGATGCTGCCTGCCTTGCCCTGATTAGGACTTCTTTCTCCACCTGTGAGAGAAGAGTGCAGGGTGTTGGACAATGATGCTTTTCCCTTAACCAGGTAGTAAACCTCTGCTTCCACCATGCAAGTCATCTTTGAGAACACCCTTAAAGGAGTGTGGTCACATTGTAAGGCTCTGGTCACAGACATGTTGAGTTTGTCATGGGTCTTTCTGCTACAAGACAGGATGACATTGAACTTGGAGCAGATGCCCACTATATCTCCTTTCTCTTCCATGATTGGTGAGGTGGAAACTAGCTTTTGTACAAAGGTGTTCATAGACACATAGATGGTGGTAGTGCAGACCTAGGGGAGTTCCAGTGTGTCAGTGACCAATAAGCTAAGGAACCTAAGGACATGCTCATGAGTATAGATGCATGTGGTGCTGCCTGATTTGGGTTAGTAACCAGCCATCTCTGCATCTTCTTTAGGTTGTTGAAGAGACAGCATCAGAGAAGCTAGGTGAGAGGAGGTAGAGACAGGTGGCTGAGGGGAGTGTTGTGGGTGCACCACACTCTAGCTAGGTTCCTATGTGTGTTCTAGCTCAGCTCTGTGTAAGGCTGACTTACATGCGATACTGGTGAGATTAGTGGTCAGCAAACATTTGGTGTCCACCTGCAGGGAAACATCAAATGCAACTGATTTAGGGCCTGTGGGAATCAGTCATAGCAGCTATGAGAGGGACACGGGTATCCATCCTGCTGGAAGATTCCAAGGCACCTAGAATGCTCTTTTTCCCAAGCTCTCTGATGTGATTGCATTGCAAGAGGCACTGGCTCTGTTCATAGCTCGGGACTATTTGTTTTTCTGTTCCTCCTTTACTGTCTTCTTATGCTTTAGGTCTGTGTTTTCTAATCTTTTTTTAATTTTCTTTTTGCTGTTGCTGTTTTTGCTGGGCAGTGGTGGTGTTTTCTTGTTTGTTTGTTTTTGGTTTTTTGGTTTTTTGACCCAGTGGTAGTAGGCAGATCTCTGTGAGTTTAAGGGCAGCCTGGTCTACAAAGCTACACAGAGAAACTCTGTTTCAAAAAACAACAACAAAAAATTTTTTTTTAATTTCTTAATGTAATTGCCTGCATCTGTGTACCATATGCATACAGTACCTGCAGAAGCCAGATGAGGGCATCAAATCCCCTGGAACTAGAGTTATAGGTGGTTTTAATTCCACCATGTGAGTGGTGGGAATAGAACCCAGGTCCTCTGGGAGAGTGGCCAGTGCTCTTAACCACTGAGTCACCTCTCCAGCTTTTTTATTTTTAACACATTGGGGCCTCCCTGCATCTCCTGGCTGACCTTGAACGTCTTGGCTCAAGTGCTCCTCCTACCTCAGCTTTCTGAGTAGCTGGAACTGTAGGTGTGATGCTCATACTTTTCTCAAGTATTTCCATTGTTCCCTTTATAAAAGAAGAAATAATTGCATAGCCCTGAGTGTGAGTGTGCCTTGTCAAAGCCTGACACTAGGAGGAAAAGCTTCAGTTGAAATCCATCCACACATCTGGAAACATACCTTATCTGTGTGCTCTTCTAGAGATTAAAAATAACTTCCTGCTATCAAGAAGAAGGGAATTTGAAATCAGGAGAGGTATGTCTGTTGCCACAACAACCAACTATAGTTCCCCTTATTTAGGTTGCCCTTCCTGAGTAAGGTGAGGGTGAAACTATGGCCAGAAGAAAGACCTTTTTTTCGTTCAGGAGCGAGTGCTCTTCAGAGTCAATTTGGGGCTTGGCTCTGTGTATAGGTAGTGAGTACACCATATCTGGAGGTGTTCAAATACAAGCTGGAACCTTTGTTTGAAAGACTCAAGGATTCCAGAACTACAGCTTCCCCTAAAAGACCCCTGAGTTCCTACAGACACTGCCATTCTTGGGTTACTACTGTGTGGGTATCATTGCCCCCCCATTTTCACAGAGTCACAGTGGGCTGCAGCCATTGTACCCTGCAGCAAGTCTGGTAAGAAACAGCATGGAAGGAAGTAGTGCCAGGGAAGTGGCACCTTGTTGCCAGGCCTTGGAGGCAGGAGCAGGTCCCATGGAACACTGACTTTGAGTCTCCGCTTTCTCCTCCAACTGATTCAAGGGGAAATCAGTTTCTATTTCCTTCTCCCTCTTCCGACCTGCAGGATCTTTCGGAGTGTTGATGGGCTGTGACGGCCCTCCCAGCGTCCTTCAGAAGGCTGTCTCTGAGGGACACATTTGCACATTTCCTTGGCATTTTGCAGCTGCTAATTAGCAGTGTTCTCATTTCTCTTCTTTACAGACAAGAAAGCCCACAGCCGTTCTCACGTAGCTCCTAGACAATGCTTCCTTCTTCCCTACTGATAGGGAGTCCAGGCTCCACAATGGCTCCTGAATGTATGTAGTTGGCTTCTGGATGTCTTTGGAAGAGACGTGAGTGCATGATGCACGAAGCAGGCTGTGGTGGAAGTTTTCATGCCCACACAATGAGCCCCAGGCTGAGCAAGGCTGATTAGTTTTGCTCACACAGCCCCCAGAACTCTCTGCAAGGGTCCTTTATTTTTTATTTTTGGCACAGAAGAGTGTTTACCTGATTTAAACTCAGGATTTCTTCCTTCTCAACCATTCCTCATATTTCATGAGTCCTCTGAGCTTAGCCTGTCACTGAGAGCTTGATGTGCCCCGAGCACTTGACACTTCTTTCTGCTGTGTTCATTCAACAAAGCTCTAGTGCAGAGTTTGGTGGTAATAAGGAATAAGGCTTGCAGGCTCTGCTCTGGTGAGCCATAGTAGTGCATTTTTACTGCTCAGCCAGTACTTTAGTGCATGGCCAGCCACGATGTCCTGGGACATAGCAGAAGCACACCGGGGATGAATTGGTAGGAGGTGATGATTCTGGGGTTTGATCTCAGGTGTGTCCTGCATCTTCTGTGAGGCTGGTTGTGGATGGTGTGGTACCTAGCCTCTACTCTCACTCTTGGGGACCTGGCAGAGCTGACCACTGTGTGAAGTTTTTATTCAGGCTGAGACTCCTGGATACCTGTGGTTTTCATGGTAGCTCTGGTCATCCCTGTAGACTGCTGGGTAAGAGATTGAAAATATGGGTCTAAGTCCTTTTGCATAGTAACTTGGCTTACTTCATGGCATTGATGAGCATATCAGAAGAGAGAGAAACTAATGGTCCCCGTAATGGTCAGAAATGTTACTAGGGAATTTTTCTGTCTGAAACCCTTACATGCCACAAGTCAGAAGCATGAACAGGGGCCCAGGAAGGTGGGGCTAGTGAGCTCATAGGCCATACAGTTTCTTAATGAGGAGTAATGCATTCATCATCTCCAAACTGATGACAGGACTGTCCCTTGTGCTCAGTACTTGATGACATTCTCAGGTGACCCTGTCAACACTTAGAAAGGAGAACTCATTCCAGGCACCCCCACTGCCTTTCCTTAGTGGTCTTGAATGCCCATCAGGAAGTATGTGGTGACAGACTCTTGAGATATATGAGCCATCTACACAGTGCAGTGAGGAGTGGTCCAGGGGCTCCATGTGGTTACTAGCTAGTGCTCAGCTCTCTACTTCCTTCCATGCTGTTTCTTTGTCTTCAAAGTGACTTCATGCACTGGATTCAAAGCTTTATTACAGGACGAAGTGAGCTGAAGTGAAATAGTAGAGCAGGCCAGACCTTGCTGCTCCCCCACATGCAGCCTGGTGCTGTCCTCCCCTTCTGTCATCTGGAAGGTGGCTGAATGTCCATCTTCTGGGAAGCCAAGTGAAAGAGCAGTTGATTTCCCCACTGCCATTTTATGCTTTTGTTTAAAATGTGCAAATTGATTTTTTTTTTCTGTATTGAAGGATGGAGGGGAAAACAAAAGAGAAAAAGCCCACCCACACCTGCATTGCCCATGTGGATCTGTCAGCAGCGAGTGCATCGTGTAATTTCCTCAGGTTATAAAGGACATGCCAGCTCCTGACAGCAGCTTCTGTATGCACATCAGATGGTGTGTGTGTGTGTGGGGGGGTGCTCAGGTCATGTTCTCTGAGGTGTACATTCCTCCATGCAATTTTGCATGAGCTTTCTTTAGGGGAAATGCAATAACCATCCACAACAAAGCCTGATGATTGGTGGCTTCTCCACCCATAGTTAATGTCAGGCTCGAGGTAACACCTCAGATCCCATAGCCATCATTTTGGCATGTAAGTGTGATTCCCACCCTGGGATCTTTGTTAATCTACTTTAAGCCATCATATTAAATAAGCCAGGCACACCTCATCTGCTTGGATGTACCCTGGAGCTCAGTTATACCTGCATGTAGCAGCTTGGGCCAGCTTTCCAATTTTATCTACCTTTTCAATTTATCTAGCTTTTCAATTTTTAAGCTACTTGTGGGCTTAGGCCTTTCTCAGCTTAGGGGTTAGGCCTTTCTCCCTACTGGCCCTCTCCTGTTCTGGATGTTGAAGGTCCTGTTTCCCTGTGAAGGAGGCAGTGCTTCTGAATGGGGAACTGAGCCCCCCTGTGTTGGATCTCTAGCTCCCCTTCAGGCTGTTTCCACCCTGCCTTTGAGCCATGGTCTTTGTATCTTAAAGCTGTTGGATCAGAATCCATAGGGTTTGTGATCTCTGCAGAATTCTTCAGAGCTTCTCATTCTTAACCAAGCTAGTTCTGCCTGCAAAGCTATGCAGACTTAAGTATCTGGTTTATCAGACCACTCAAAGCTGCAGGCCTCTGTCTGATCAAGATATGGAGGCTGGGTGCAGGCCACTAGTGTTAGATACCAGGCTCTGTGAAGTCTTCAGGAAGGTGGAGGTCAGCATGAAGGGGAAAGGCAAGCTGGAAAATTCCAAACAGTGATGAGGGGAATTCAGCCCAGTGGAGGGAAGAGCATGCCTATCTGGTGAGGGAAGTGAGGCTTGAAATTGGAGCCAGCAGCTGGGGGGAGAGACAGGAAGTTGGCTATTTCCCTTTGATGGAGAACCTATCGCACCACCCCCAAAACCCACTAATTCTTGGTATTGGAACTAGGTTTGCAAACTCTGAACTGCTTGCTGAATGCATTTATACCCTAAGCCCCACTGTGACAGAGTGAACTGGCAAAGTTAGTCACTTGCCTCCCCCTGCCTGCCCAGCCCCAGAAGCCACCCAGCTGAAACATATGCCTAAAGGACATGTTGTGGCAAGTTCATGTTTAATAGTCAGATGTCCCCTGCGAGGAGCCACTACAGCTGAGCCAGTGCTTGGAGCTGCAGTTGTTTAGGGGAATCTCTAGGACTACATGGGTAAGGGAGGATAAAGGGGTGCTATGGTAACCAAAAGACTAGGAAATTCAAGCTTGTGTTTGTTCATTCACCTAAAACTTCTTAGTTGGCCATGACTTTGAGCAAAGCTAGGTTGCAGTGATGGGTTGGTCCACAGGAACCCAGAAGTGGGTAACCTGGGTGGTCTGCTACCAGATCTGTTGTGGTGTGAATTCAGACAAGAACTCATTTAGAAGCCACTGTCTGTCCCCAGTTCTACCAGCTTCTGATTTACAGTTTCACATGAGATGAGAGTCAAAGAAGTGTGCTGCTATTTTTAGAGCCACCTGGCCAAGCCATCCTGGGTTTGAGTCTTCTGCCTCCAGGTTCCCATGTGTGTCCTCATCCATCACACTTTGATCAACTCCCACCTTTTATAAAATGTATAAAATTGAGATGACTCCTGCTTTTAGATCCCTCTGACTCTAACACCCCATCTTCAGTTCATGCCCTGGCTGCTGGGGTGACAGAGGATCTTCTGTGTCTACTTTTAGCCAGATAGTTCCTGAGTGCTAGCATCTCAGAAGGCAAGATACTGCCAATGACTCCTTGAGCAGAAATGAGACCTGCAGCCTCATGACCCTGTCCACCTCTGCTTTGCAGGTGCATCCTCTGTTCCCAGGCTCATCAACTGTCATGGTTCATGACTTATGCCTGGCCTTCCCAGCCCCAGCAAAAGCCATCATTCATGTCTCAGACATCCAGGAGCTATACGTCCGAGTGGTGGACAAGGTCAGTAGATGCTTCTCCGCATGCTCCACTCTCTGATAATTAATGCACATAAGGCAGTGGCAATATGTCCTGGGAAATGTTTCCTTATGCCCTTTGCTTTTCCTACTGGATCTTGCCCACCTCTGTCCCCTCCAGAGTGGCTGAACTTATGTTGCCATCTCTGGCTCCTGTGCTTCTTGTGGACAGTGTAGGCTGATGTCCCTGCTATTTTCTTCATCCCCGTTGTCATCAGTAAAGCTTGGCAGTAAACCCTGCCTGCAAGATTGACTGAATTAGCCTTGATTTGGGAATGCATGTCCTCTGGCTCACCAGTCTGGCATACATCTTGCTGAGCATGCTGTTGTGCCCCAGAATGTAGAATGAAGATTCTTGGGGGTTTCAGAGGCAGTTGGGTAAAACTCAGTACTGCTAGGTGCTCCTGGGATGTGAATAAACAATAGACCTAGGCTTTCCTTTCATGTGAATGGGAAACTGATTAGGACTGAGGTGACTGAAGCTAGGCTTCCATGGCTTGCTGCCCAGTTCCTGTTTACCTGTGCTAATAATGAAAAGGTTAGTCATTGAAAGAGGGATGTTCAGGCAGCTTAGACTCATAGCCTAAAGCTAAGATTCTATTACCCAGTCTCAAATACTCCCCTGAGTATTTTCTTATGGGGACAGGTTGACTGTATACCTCAAACTGACCTTGAACTCACTATCCCCCTGTCTCAGCCTCCTGAGTGCCACCACAGCCAGCTTGCCTCCAGCTTGCTCACTAGATTCCTCTTCAGTAGGCACTCAGGCCTTCCTTTCCTAAAGTGCCTGCATAGATTTGAGCTGCTCATACAGTAAGCTCCTCTGTGCCTCTAATTCTGTTGGTAGCCCACCAACAGAGAGTAGAGTTCATGTCTAATGCTATGGTCAAGCCTCCCTACCCCCATATACCATTAACTCATCATTTTTCACTCATTGATTGGCCAAGTCCAGACATCTGGGTGACCTGTCCCCAGTTCTCAAGCTCTGAGCTGTTGTTTGTTTGGTGATGCTGTCTCTGGAAGCCTGGGTGTTACATGTTGGGGGAATGATCATGAGAGACCACTCCTGAGCCTGTACCTTAGGTGGAGATCGGTAAGGCAGTCAAGGCCTATGTCCGCGTGTTGGACTTCTACAAGAAGCCTTTCCTGGCCAAGTACTTCACCTTCATGGACCTGAAGCTTCGAGCCGCCTCCCAGATAATCACGCTGGTGTGAGTCCTCACAGGAATTGGGAAGGGTGTCCTGGGGATGGGACTGACTCTGTTGTAGTTTCTCAATCAGCTCTTCCTTGAAGAAGGAATCCAGTGCTTCTTTCTGTCTCAGGACTCTCGACGAAGCTCTAGATGACTACACAGCCACATTCCTTGTGCATGGCGTGGCCATTGGCCAAACCAGTCTGTCTGCAAGTGTGATGGACAAATCTGGGCAGAGAGTCAGCTCCACCCCACAACAAATTGAGGTAGTCCTGCTCCTTTTGCTCTGTGAGGGCTCCATGCTGGTTGGCTGTGTCTTTATGATGATGAGCTAGGATTTCACCTATAAGGGGAAGCCATGTTAAAGTCTGGGCCTTGCCATGTCTTCTGAGTAGAAGGCATAGTTACCAGCTCCCAGGTATGTGGATGGCAGCAGTGAGATGCAGAATCAGGGGGAGCTTGAGATGTTGACTTCCTCCTGTGGCACAGGGTCCAGGCAGTTCAGAGAAATGCTGTGCTTTGTCCCTTGGCAAAGGGACGGACAGATTCTTTTGAGAAAGCAGTGGCCAGGTGGAAGCCATAGACTGATTTTAGCTTGTGTGGAACTAACTCCTCCAGTTAGTTCTGAACCTTAGCCCAGGTCCAGGAGAGCCGTGAGCACCTGCCAGGGCTATGCAGGCAGAAGGGATCAGAAATGAGATTCCTGGGGCAAGTTGTTCAGAATCACCTGAGCTCTGAGGCCCCTACACTGTTCCTCAGTATGGTATAGGCTACCCCGCATCTATGTTTCCAGGTTATCCTGCATCTAAGTTTTCACAAACACCCACTATAGGCAGGGTCAGGCCACTTTGTCCAAGAATCCCCAAATACCCACTAGTAGCAGCAATAGCACCATCTTCTGCAGGCCTTGGACACACAGGGGTGGCAGGCTTCATTGATCTGCTGTCAGAAGCGGGTGGAGGCGGTTTGTGCCTCCAGATGGAAGTGTGCCTTCCTCCTACTGGTGGTGAGGAATTCATTTTTGCCTATAAATAGCACAGCCCAACCAACACTAATTCTCAGCACAGAGCAGTCTCCACGCAATCCTTGGAGCACTTCTTACATGTTTGACAAGCAGGAACTTGTGGGGGCTGTGGGGTAAGGTTGCTACAGAGATGGGGTGTCTACCTGGCTATTGGCTGCTCTTGAGCCCTTTCTTCTACAGTGAAATGATAGAGCTGTTAAAGTAGAGCCCTGTTCCAAGACAGTTTGCTTTCAGTATTGGTAGAGGCAGTTCTACAAAGAGGAGTCAGGATTCTGGGGACCCCAGACACTCTCAGTTACCACAGGGCTTTTCAGGTCTCAGATCACAGGTCTCGGATCTCAGATCACCCACCTCTGGCTTCATAGATTTCGGGTAGATTAGACCAGGGGATTCCTGATGGGTCCCCAAAATGACATCAAGGAAATACCAGTACTGCTAGTTACAGCCACATGTTGAGAGATCAAGATCCTTATTTCTGTGATCATAGGTTTCCCCAGCACTGCCAGTTCCCCTCAGCTGAGAGGCATCCATACCCCATGTTCAGTGCTTGTAGATGCCAGTCTGTTCTCTCTTCTACCTACACATCCAGGTCTTCCCTCCGTTCAGATTGATACCCAGGAAGGTGACACTAATTATTGGAGCCATGATGCAGGTAGGAGCCACTGAAGGTCAACACAGCCCTTCTCTGTTGCCAAGCTTACCCTCATGGGATGATGAGGGATCCAGCATGGCAGGTCCTAACAAGAGCTACTGTTTCTTACTTTTAGATCACCTCTGAGGGTGGCCCCCAGCCCCAGTCCAACATCCTCTTCTCCATCAACAATGAAAGTGTGGCAGCAGTGGGCCCTGCTGGGCTGGTGCGTGGGCTCATGATTGGCAATGGCTCTGTTCTGGGGGTTGTGCAGGCAGTGGATGCTGAGACTGGCAAGGTCATCATCGTCTCTCAGGTATCACATATCACTGGTGACTGGTGACTGGCTCCTGGGGGTGGTTTTGGTGTGGCCAAATTTCTGTGGGTTTGATCTCTGTCTCCTTGAAGACACCCAGACCTGAGATGGTTCTTCTGCAGACTGAGCCTCCTGGGTTCTTCCAGATACTCTCTGGGAAAAGATCTCTATTATTCCCAGCCCTACAGGTTCCATGGTACTTGTGCTGTGGGAACACTGACCTTGGTTCTTTGGATTCCTCAGTATGTGTTTTGCTACCTTCCCCCTTTGCAGATGTATTGTGTGATAAATCTGCTAGTGACCCACAGCTGTTGTGGTGATCCTGAGCCTTGGCTCAGGACTGCCTGAGGTCAGGGCTGGGTTCTTTTTTGCACTGTCTGCAGTGGGTCCTGATAATGGGATGGAAGGGATGAGTCCTAGTGAGGTGCTCTGTGTGTAACAGTGTGTGCCTAGATTTGCAGGTGGATGCTGGAAGCATTCTCTATGACAGCCAGTAATTTCAGACCTGTATTTGTGGTTTAGTCATCCACTCACCTCCTTAATCACTGGCCTACTGTCTCTGACTGCCTAGGCTCTCTGGTGGCCTTATTTCCCAGTTGCTTCTTTTTTGGCCAGCAGAAAAGCTGGAAGCCCCAATTGAAGCAGTTGTCTCCTCCTGGAGGTGCCCCCTGACCCACACCAGTGGGGTTGCTGACAACACGTGAAAGTCAGTTTTCAAAGACTGACAACTTCCCTTTCTGGAACGCAGTGGGGATCATTTTTACTCCCAAGAAGGCCTGATGATACAACCAGATGGGCATCTGGATCTCCCCGCACATTCACACACAGCTCCTTTGCCCCAGTAGCTCACAGAGATATCTTGGAAGGCTCCCGTGGTTCTGCTCACATGAGAGCTTATGTGGTGTGCAATAGTTTCTTCAAGCCTCAGTCACCCCGTCCCTCTAGGAGGCCCCTTGAAGTAGCCTTGCAACTCTCTATACTGGGAGTATCTAAACACATGCCTGGGGCCTGATGAATGACCACCCCCATGGGTCTGGTAGTCTTGGTTCCCCGAGGCTGACTTTGATCTGACATTGGGTTCATTGATTGGCTCCTTTATCTAGCAGTTTCAGTTTCTGTTTCCAAGAATCCAAGTTAAACCACAAAGTCTTTTTGACTGGCAGAAGCAGCAGTCCCAATTCTGTGTATTGACTTTGTAGAGATGGCAAGGAAGCACTGAGCATATAAAACCATCCCAGTGGTGCCTAGGGTTCACACAGGCATCCCAGAGAGTAAAGGAAAGACCTCAGGATGCCCTGCTCTCTTCCCTCTGTAGAAAAGACCATAACTCTTTTTTCTCCCATCAGCCAGAAAGCACAGCCCTGGTCCTCCCCATGACTTTCTCTTGCCCTGGCCCTCCCAGCTGTGCCTTCACTCACCTTGCTGGGCCTTCTCCTTCACCTGTCATCTCCCATCATGGTCCTTAGCAGGGTATAGGAGTTTTGTTACCAGCTATTCTGAGAGGCTCAGCCTGTAGCTACCACATCTACACTAGGCATATGATTCTGTCAGATGCTGCTGTCTCCATCTGTCTAATACACCAGCCTCCCAAGGCCAAGGGGTGGTCCAGAAACAGCTAGAACTGAGCAGTGAGAAAGATAAGGGGAAGGAAGGACTTACTGGGCTTCTCTTATTAAACAAGCACTTGCCTAAATAATAGGGTACTAGGTGGATATCTTAGTTACTTTTTCTGTTGCTGTAACAAAACACCATGAACAGGGCAACTTTTAAAAAAAGATATTTAATTGGGGACTTGCTTAGTTTCAGGGCTAGTCCATCTCCATCAAGGCAAGGGTATGACAGTAGGCAGGCAGGCAGGCATGGTTCTAGAACAGTTGAGAGCTCACATCTTAGCTGCAACCATGAGGCCAAGAGTCAAGACTGGGAACGGCATGGGCCTTTGAAACCTTAAAACCCACCCCCAGTGACATACCTCCTCCAACAAGACCACACCTCTTGGTCCTTCCCAGACAGTTCCACCAACGGAAGCCAAGCACCCAAGTAAATGAGTATCTGGAAGCCATTCTCATTCAAACCATCACAGCACAGAAGGAAGATGGACTCCACATGAGCAGTGTCTATAGCACTAAAAAGCTCATTAGTCCAACTTCCCCATTCATTACCAGTGTCTAAAGAAGCCAATACATTTAGTCTTTGGTCAGATTTATTGATTTATGGAGCTAAGGATAAAGGAAGATGTAACCCTGCTGCCATCAGGCCTGTCCTGACTCTACTCTTCCCTGTGTCCTGGTGAGTTAGACAGGCAGATAGGCCAAGAATGGAGTTGAGAGTGTCTGAGGCCTACACTGCGAGGTCCACCATGCCTAGAAAAGAGCATATCAGGGTCCTGGTCCCCTGGGTACAGTTCTGACCTATAGCAGCTGGATCAGATAGGATAGGACTGCAAGCCTAGGAACAGACTGGGACTCCCATTGTGTGTGGGAGAGGATGGGGGGAGAAAAGGCTGGTTCCATGGAATGAGCTATCCCCAAAGCAAGACCTCCTCAGACAAATGAGTATGCTACTGGCATATTGTAGCTGGACAGACGCCTTCTGTGGAGGTTCTCAACATCCCAAGTAGCTTGAACTCCAGCTCTCTTCTAGGACCATGTGGAGGTAGAGGTGCTACAGCTCCAGGCAGTGAGGATCCGTGCCCCGATCACACGAATGCGGACTGGAACCCAGGTGAGATGGGAGCCTGCTGATCTGTGAGTGTCAACACTCACCTCCAAGCTCCATGTTTGTGGCCTTCCTTACTGACACCCGCCTGTTCCTACGGCCACTGGTGCCTAGGCTGGCACCTGGCCTATCACAGTAGAGCATGGGTCTGTGGTACTTGCTCTACTGTGTATGTTCCATACACTAGTGCCATTGGGCGACTGTAATAGTACTCGAGGTGGAGTTGGATCACATCACAGATGAGCAGAAAGGTGGCATCCTGTCCAATATCATTCATTTGGATGTGGTTCTTCTGTATCTGAGGACATGCAAGTCGCCTAAGTACAATGGAGTGACATTCTCCTCCACCTCCTCTGTGTGCTTTCAGTTGTGCCTGGGTGACTTATAGCACCTAATATGCTGTAAGTGCTTCTGTGTGGCTGTCAGACCATATTACGTAGGGAATAAAGATGAGGAAAAGTCCATGAGTGTTCCTGACAGGCCCAGTCTTTTCTGCACTGTTTTTGGCACATGATTGAGGAACCTGGGGCCACAGCATCTTCACCAGTACTCTCTAACAGGTACTCAGCAAGCAGTTTGAAGTGTTCACCCCACCATGTCCATCCCCAACAGCAGAGTCTCCCTGCTGGAGCAGGAGAGAGGCCTGAGAGTGTGGGGCACTTGTACAGTATTGTGAGGCAAATTTGGTCATCCTAGAGCTCCAGGACTTAGTCCAGAAACAGACTTTACATGCATAGCCCCCGTGACAGTGACAGGGTGGAGTTTTATCTGTCCTATGCATGTTGTTTGTATTGTGTCAAACTCCCAGATTCTTTGCCTTTCCCTTGTCAGGTTAGGAAAGACCAGGGCACAGTTCCCATTCATTACATAAGGGAAGCAAGGAAGCTTTGGGGCCAGTAAGGATGGGGATGTGGGGGAGGGGATACACAGTGCTGGAACCAGCAGTTACAAGGCCTGCCTTCCCCCAGATGCCTGTCTTTGTCACTGGGATCACCAGCAACCAGAGCCCTTTCTCCTTTGGCAATGCTGTGCCAGGCTTGACTTTCCACTGGTCTGTCACCAAGCGGGATGTCCTGGACCTCCGAGGGAGGCACCATGAGGTAACCACCCAGAAACTCAACTCTCTGTCTGAACCAGCATCCTTACTGGTTGAGGGTCCCACCACATTGTCTCAAAGGAGTCTACACATTGCTGTTTAGGGTATATCTGCCCCTGTTCTGTTTCCACAACAAGATACAAGAGGCAGGGTACTTCTGGAGAAAAAGAGGTTATTTAGTTTTCAGCTTAAGGAGTTTCACAGCTTGATACTAGTATTTGCACAGCCCTAGTGAAGGCCTGGGGCAAGTACGTCCATGTGTCACCCTTCTAGGGATGCTGGGGTCCTGGGCCTTTCTTGGAAACATGCTTGATATCTTTCCCAGGCATCTATACGGCTCCCGCCTCAGTACAACTTTGCCATGAATGTGTATGGCCGGGTGAAAGGCCGGACTGGACTGCGATTGGTGGTCAAAGCTGTGGACCCCACAGCTGGGCAGCTGCATGGCCTTGGCAAAGAACTCTCAGATGAGATCCAAATTCAGGTAAGGGGCAGGTAGGTGATAGCCACATGAAAGAGAGACGGCATAACAGTGGCCTGAGTTCTAGGATGGGGGCCTTGTACCACCCCAGCCACTAGGACTGCCTAGGCTGCTGAGGAATTGGAGGACATCCACCCTGTCTGTGATCAGGGAAGAAGACAAGTAGAAAGTAGGGTATATAGAAGGTGCCAGGAAAGGCAGAGATGGTACTGACTACAGCTCCTAAGAGCATGAGAAGAGTTAGTGCATAGCCTGTGCAGAGGCCTGGAGGCTGGCGGTATCTTATAGCATCCCAAAGTGCAGCTTACTCTTAGTTTGAGGTCTGGGGGTCTCTCCATATTAGGGACTGCTGACAGGGACTAGAGCTCACCATGCCTGAGTTTTAATCCCCTGCATTTACTTAGCAATCACTTCTAGACTTCCTCATAGAGGCAGGCTATCCTCCCCACTTCTAGCATTGACACATCTAATGCTAACATGGAACCCACCACGCAGGCCATACTGGCTTGGAGGAGCTGTGTTCTGTGCTGTAGAGAGGGAGGCTCTTTGGCCGACACTGAGGCCAACTCAGTCTGGCCCAGAGATTCACCTGCCAGAGCCTGTTTCTCTCATCTCTCTCTTAGGCCTTTCCCTTCTGCTTCTGGATGAGACTGTACCTTTGGGCCCTATAAAACAGGGAAGTTGGACTGGAGAAATAGCTCAGTTAGTGAAGTGCTTGTGTAAGTCTGGGGGGCCTGAGTTTGATCCTTAGCACTTATAAAAAAGAAAAGCCAGGGCCTAGAGAGATGGCTCAGAGATTAGAGCACTTGTTGCCCTTGTTACAGAAGACCCAGCTTCAGGTCTCAACACCCACATGATAGTTCATAACCATCCATAATTCCAGTTACAGGAGATCTGTTGCCCTCTTCTGACCTTTGGGGGTACCAGGCACACATGTAGTGCACATACATACATGTATTCAGAACACTACTACACATCAAAAATACAGCCTGGTGTGGTGGCTATCATTGTAGTCCAATACTGAGGAGGTAAAGATAGAGGGATTCCTAGGGCTTGCTGGCCAGCAAGCCTCACCTACTCTGCAAGCCCTAAGGCAGTAAGAGACTCTGGCTTTAAAAGCAAGGTTAATATTGCCTAAGAAATAACACCTGAAGATGACCTCTGACCTCTGCAGCAACACATGCATGAGCCCACACACAGACACACACACACACATGAGGAGGGAGTTTCACTTCAAGGTTGTCTTGCTTATGATCTGGAATTCTGTAACCCCTAAACCCTTGTAAGCTGCAAAGAACTGAGGTATTCCCTGAATACCAGGAGAAAGAAAAAAATGTTCATATCCCCACCCAGAGAAGAAAAGCCCTCCCCTCCCTTCCTCCTCATGCATGCGAGGCTCAGGGACGAAGAAGCAGATTTTCAAAGGAAGAAACAGCTCTTCTCCAACACTCTCACCTCTTCTTGCATAGGTGCACAAGCACTTAGAAGCAGACATGTGCACACACACACACAGGGACACATAGAAGTATATCTACACAAAGACACAAGCAGGTAACAGATACGTGTGTCCAGAGGGACACATACTCAGGTACACACAAGTTCATACACGCATTATTACGGACTCCCCTGGTTAAAGAGAACACATGACTTGCAGGCAGGGCATTGTAGTTTTGAGTCTGAGTGGTTCCATGTCAGTCTGTCCTTGACAGCCACTAGAGTTGGAGTAAGTCAAACCAGGGAAGTGGGGTCCAGCTCACAGATGTGTTTATTCGTTGCCAGTATGGTTTTACCACATGACATAATCGGCAGATGAGTGAAGCCCAGTCTTCCTGTTATTGGAGCCCTTCTCTCCAATTCACTACAAGGCCTCCCATTCCCTGGTGCCTGCCTGACAGGTGCCGCTTCCCTGCCAGCACTGGTACTGTTGATATCCTCGAGTTGATGGTACAGTGAGTTCACCTCCACCTACAAAGAGGACATGTTTTAAGGGAACAGAAAGAAACGTGCTTGTGGATGTTCCCACGGTGTAGCTAAGGTCCTAGTTAGTCAGTGATGACACTTCATGCTCAGGACCACCTGCCTGGGTGAACATGGTCTCTGATTCTGCTGAAGGTGCCCCTGACACCAAAGCCCCCTGAGTCTCCCCAAGGCTGTTTTCTTGCTCCCTTTGGGATGTTCTGCTGTTCACCTCAGATCCAGATCCTGGAGACAGATGGTACCAGAAGCCACATTGTGGATATGGGGATATACTGTAGAAGATGAGCACAGAGGTCTTGAGGGGTAACTTCAGCTCTTTCCTCCTCAGAGAACTGTTTATCTACTCAGGATGCCCATCTGGTCTTGTCAGAAATTGGGAGTTCCAGACACAGTGTCAGGATGTGTGGGCCCTTGAGCCAGGCTGAAAACAGTCTAAATGAAAGGACTGGGGTGGTAGTGGTCTTCCCATCACCTCAAAACACCTATGAGTGAGGGGATCAGGTTTGGTCTGACATTGTCATACCCTAAAGGCCAGCCCTCCCATTACATCCCAGGCCACCAGGCAGGTGCTAAGAGCAACTTCCTGTCTCTCCTCAGTTCTCACTGAGGGAGAGCAGATGCTTTGACTGGATGTGAGTCTGGTTGGGGTAGGAAATATGGCTTGCTCTTTTCCAGGTGTTTGAAAAGCTGCGCCTGCTGAACCCTGAAATAGAAGCAGAACAAATACTGATGTCACCCAACTCACTTATAAAGCTGCAGACAAACAGGTGTGTGACTCAGCTCTTGCTTTCTGTGAGGATAAGAGCTGCACTGTTGTCCCATCCAACTGCATACATGCAGGGAGGCTTTCTGGGTGATGTGCTTGAGCTGGGGCAGCTTCTCTTCCAGTGGGTGACCTCTTCCTCTCCATAGCTCTTCTGTTCCTGTAGCTAAAACTCGTTTTTATAAAGACCGAACTCCTGAATTCAGTCTTTAAAAGGGACAGAAGTACCAACTTAAAACTGTTAAATTTTTCAAATGCCCCTGTGTTTTCAATATTTGCTACTCAAAGCAGAGCCCATGAATTAGCAATAACAGTGACCCTGGGGAACAGGATAAAATGCAAAGTTTAGGCTCCACCTCAGGCCTACTGAAGGGAAAGCTGCACTTTAACCAAGTCCCCAGGCAGTGTTGGCACATGCTAGTGCTGGTGATGTGTTGTTTTAAAAGCTAGCTACAAACATGACTCCCCCTTGGATTCACCAGGAAGCTTTCCTAGCATGACTTAGACCTGAGTAGCAAATGGTGAGTGGAGACTCTGAGCTACACAACTATATTTCATGAAGCACTCAGGGTTCATTCAGTCAGAAATAACTCAGGATGAGATGTTATGCTAGGCTCCATGATCACAGAAGTGAAGGACATTCAGTGCCTTCAGAGACAGTGGAAGGATGGTGAGAAAGTGATGTGTAACCTTCAGGTGGAGCCCAGAGAAGCACTTCTCTGTGGAGATATAGGGGAGAAATGTCATCAATAGAGAACAGGACTTCTTCAGTTACAAGGAGGGAGGTGGTAGAAAAAGTTCAGGCAGAGGCTGTCACATTTCTTAAAGTCATCTAGAGTCGTTCAGTAGTGCCAGCATAGTCAAGGACCTTGCAGGATCTCTCAGCAGTAAATGAAGGTCTCTCCTTGATTATTGTGTTAAGGAGGACATGAAGTGCTGTGAACCCTTTCTTATCAGTCCTTGCAAATAGAGGCTGTTGATCCATACAACTCAACACCCCCACACTTTCCTCCACTCCAGGCTGCCTCACTTCAGTAAGAGAAAATGATTTGCCATAGAAATGGTCTTTTTTACAAAGTGTGGTTGATGAAACTCTGGTCTCATAGTTTCGCATCCTGTTGGTTCAGCCTTAGATATATAACTTAGATATATACTGTTTTCAAAGTTGTAAGTTTTCTACATTGGCTTCTGTGGGTGACTGATAGGCTGCATAGCAGTAACAGTAAGAGGTACTGCTGAGTCTTGATACCAAGGTTGTAAATGACTGGAGCCACAGATGTGAAATCTCAAGATAATTTACTGGGCTTCTGCCTGAGCCCTGATCCCTCCATGTGTCATATAAGGAAATCATCTTGCTTTCCAAAGGGATGGTGCAGCCATTCTGAGCTACCGAGTCCTCAATGGACCTGAAAAGTTTCCTATTGTGCACATTG
Source organism: Cricetiscus sungorus (assembly GCA_030556225.1). Lineage (NCBI taxonomy): Eukaryota > Metazoa > Chordata > Mammalia > Rodentia > Cricetidae > Cricetiscus > Cricetiscus sungorus. Next base: position 4,581,630 of record JANBXA010000735.1, on the reverse strand, counting down.
ATGAGAAGGGGTTCCTGGTGTCCGGTTCTGGAATTGGGGTATCCACCCTTGAAGTGATTGCACAGGAGCCTTTTGGTACCAACCAGACTGTCATTGTCGCTGTAAAGGTAGGATTGTCTTTCACCCTGTCTGTGTACAAGGTCAATAGGTCAGAGGTGACACTTCTTCTCTTGGGTGTAAAAGTGATTCACCCTCCAGATGAGGAATTCTGCTTAGGAATTTATCCAAGAACCATTCACAGGCAGAAGCCCTGACTAGATTATGATCCATTGGAGCCAAATGTCCTAGAGAGTTATTGATTCTGCCTAGCTTGTTTCATAGAAGGGGAAACAGAGTTGCAGTCTTGGCAAATGTGCTGATGTTCTCCCACTGCACCTGACCCCTGACATTATTCCTACATCCAGTATTGAGCCCCTGCCCTGATCAGTGCAGTACCTGAGCATGGTTAGTTCTTTCCAGCATAAAGTGTGCTCATTATCAGACATGCAAATAACTATATCAACTCTGAGGGCATAGTAGCTCATTTTGCATCAGGAAAACTGACTCAGGGTGCCTCACTCAAGGCTATAGAGTGGCTCTGTACTGTGTTCACCATGCCCAAGGCCTTACTCTGACATTCCGTGCCCACCAAGAACAGAGACCTCCTCCTTGGGCATCCCTATCTCATTGCCTCCACCTTCTGAGTCCTAGAAGACAAAGTGAACTATTAGTCAGATGCTTTGCTTCACACCTGGGCTGTAGCTTGTTTTTAGTGGGCCTGGCAGGTGAACCTACCTACTTTTTGATTGACATAACGTACTAGGTGTTTATCATATCCTGACCCTACAACAGTTAACCTGCCTAGTGGGCTTTGGATTTTAGTGGCAATATTTGGCCAGGTGGGGGATTCTTGTCTTGAGTCAGGATAAATGTTTACCTGCCTTGTATGGGGATTTGGTTCAGAGATGGCTCTAGAGACCCACTGTTGGCCTTCATCAGCACCCCTGTAGGCAAGTGACATCCCCTCTGCATCCAGTGGGCATGCTTCTAATTCAAATGCCCGGATACCCAGCTCCTTCCATGACTCTGAACATTTACAGTCACAGCTCAGAGGGTGTTCTTGCCATGTGACCTATGACCTAAGTTTTCAGTCATGGATCCTGACTCACCTGGGTCTTTTGGAGGTTGACTAGCTATATTAGGTGATGAAAACTGTGTCACTAGGTGGGAACTCTAAGAAGCAAGGTCTTTCTTCTCCACATCCTGAAGTCAGCCCACCCCCTTAAGCGTCCCTGAGATAGGGATTCACTCAGGCAGGTATCATACCTGCATGGTATCTTCCAGGTCTCTCCTGTTTCATACCTGAGGATCTCCATGAGCCCAGTTCTGCACACTCAGCACAAGGAGGCGCTGGCGGCTCTGCCTCTGGGGATGACCGTGACCTTTACAGTTCACTTCCATGACAACTCTGGAGACATCTTCCATGCTCACAATTCAGTCCTCAATTTTGCCACTAACAGGTAAGGCATAGACACTCTTCATTTCTCACAGGGAGGCCTCAGGTCTCAGTTGTGTTGGGATGTCATAAAGAGGTCCAGATAGGTGATGGAAGAAAGGCAGGTGCTGTGAAAGGATGGTTGAAGGGATGGCTTGCTGCACCACATGGACCAGGCCTGGAAGCAGCAGATCCAATCAAGGGACAGAGAGAGGCAGGGGAAGAAAGGCCCAGGCCCTTCTGTGTAGCAGGAACCGTTAGATGATGATAGTTCCTGATGGGCAGGGAGCAGAGCACACCTCCTGAGAGCTGAGATGGGAGGGCTTGTAGAAGGCTCTCCATGTGACCAAGAAGAGAAGTGCAGGGAAATGTGAGCAACTGCAGTCAGTGTGGTCCTGTCGTCAATAGATGGAGAAGAATAAGGTGCATACCCTACATTGCACTGGCACATGATGAAGAAGCCACTGTCACTGAGCATCTGCCCACAGGCCTGCTGCCATATCTTTCTGGTTCCTCTCCTAGTCCTGTTATAGAAGCCCAGAGAGGTCAATCCATTTACCATGAGCTACAAAGCTAGAAAATGGAGTTTGAATGCCATATGTACCTAGCTCCAAGCATGATTTTCTTAGGCTGGCTCTTTTTAATCTTTGCCGCAACTTCAGTCCTGCTGTGAGGATGGAGAGGGTGACAAGAGGACCCAGGCTTCAATGTGACCTGCCAAATGTCTGAGTCCACTAGATAGTAGTAGCTCTCAGAGTGTGGTCCCCAGTCTGGCATCAGCAATCCTCTGTGGATAGTTAGATACATTTCCACAGGGTTCAGGACTCCATGATTTTAAAGGTTGATGGCTGCTGCCCTTGGGCATTACAGAGGTATGAGGAAAACACTTTGAGCATGGGGCTTTTTGAACTATCCAAGTGTTGGTTACCATCCAACTTGGACTTCCCACGGGTCTGAAAACATTTCTGCCTCCTTTGACTAAAAACCCCGAAGGAAGGTATAAAGGGCATATTGCATGGCAGGAAACTTGTTTGCAAACCTTGTTTGTGAGTCCCATGAGTTCATCTCCCCAAGGCCCTTCTACCTGTCACATAAAGAATATACCTGCTCCCATCAATGAGAGAGTGGTCATGAGAGCCTCTGGACAGCCATGGGGCTCTGCACAAAGTACCATGTATCTGTCTACCTTGGAGGAGGTGGAACTCAGGTCTTGCTGCCCTTAACCATACCATAGAAGTCACTCTGGCCTTGCGTAGCAGGAGTACCTGCTTGTAGCCATCAGTCTGTGGTCAGCATCAGAGGCATTGGGGAGTCTAGGATTGAGGCAGACAACATGGCCCTCACTCCTACCTGCTTCAGTCTCACCTCTGGCATCCTTCACCATGAGGGTTGAGCAGGTGTGTTAGGATTACCAGCCCACTACAGGCTTGTTTGGTCCCCATAGCAGATGTGCCATGTACATCCCTGCTCCTGCTTCACAGGAAGAGACAGTGTAGGAGTGCTTAAGCCAGCCATACTGTGAAAGGCAGCCTGTACCTTCTTAGCATGTCCCCCGTGGGTCATTTTTTTCCTTGGGCCTCCACTTCCCTTCTAAGTGTGAGGGTGATGATGGTGGCAGATCCCTACTGGGTGCTTTGGGTTGTGTCCCAAGAATGATAAGGAAGGGGGTGTCAAGCCTTGCTGTGCCCCCTTCAGTAGAGCCTCATCTGGAACCTTAGTCAGCCCAGTATTGCTCAGTAGATGACAGGGATGAGTATTTCTCTGTATTTCCCCTCTGGCTTCTCATCTGAGCTTCAGCTCTCCTTTCCTCTGTCCCTAGAGATGACTTTGTGCAGATTGGCAAGGGTGCCACCAACAACACTTGTATCGTCCGCACAGTCAGTGTGGGCTTGACACTGCTCCGTGTGTGGGATGTGGAGCACCTGGGCCTCTCCGACTTTGTGCCACTACCTGTCCTACAGGCCATCACCCCAGAAGTGTCTGGAGCTGTGGTGGTGGGTGACATCCTCTGTTTGGCTAGTGTTCTCATTAGCCTGGGAGGTAAGAAGGATATGACTGGTTTGTGCTAGGGTGTGACATCCAAGGAAGTACTTGGTACCACATCACTGGAGGTGTGCCAGTGGAACCTACAGAATGCTCTAAGCATATGGCCTAAAGGCCTCATTCAACCTGCCACTTGGCAATTCCTGTTCATTTGTGGCCAAGTAGCAGTGGAGATAGTATTGGCCATGCAGCTCAGTACTCACTAGCAGCAAAAGTCTGCAAGTCCCTACCCAGGAATAGCACTGTGCAGTAGAAATTTTTACAGTTGTGGAAGTGTTCTGTATGTATACTCTGTTACCCAGTTGCCTCAGAAAGTGCATGCTTACTGAGTGGCTAGTGGTATATACCAGCAGTATGACTCTGGGACACCTGAGCAGAAAATGAGTACCCACACTCTTGTAACTTGTACACAGACACTTGTCTTTCTCCTGGTTGGTTTCCTTTCTTTAGCCTCATTAATTCACTTCCAGAGGAAATGAAATAGTAGCCAGTTATGGTGGCTCATACATGTGGATGTGATCCTAGCACCAGTGAGGCTGAGACTGGAAGATTGACATGAGTTTGAGAACAGTCTGGTCAATACATTGAGATCCTGGTTAGTTTAGACTACAGTGAAACCTTGTTTCAAAAAAAAAAAAAAATTAGGGGGAGGGAGGAAGATGAAAGAAATAACTGCTACAGATAGAAAGAGGTGGTTGGATTTTTATTGTTTGTTGGGAACAAAGTGCTGTGTGACACTGAGCCTAGGATCTAATTTCTTAAAGAGGCTTTTAAAATATTTTAACATACTTTTATTAAACTGTTACTAACTCATGTGTTTACAGAGTAAATTTTATCTATTTAATCCAGATAGCAATTTTATAAATATTCAGTTGGTTTGGGTTGGAATTATTATTATTTGTTAGGTTTGTTTATTTTTATTTTATGTGTATGAGTGTTTTGTCTGCTGCTGGGGATTGAACCTTGGTCCTCTGCAAGAGCATAAGCACTCTTAACCACTCTCTTCAGCCTGTGATTCTTACTTCTATTATCAATGTGTCAGCACTGAGGTCTGCTCTCTGTTTCTAAAGAGGAACTGATAATAATGGGAGATGGTAGGGGCCCAGAGACATAGCACCCAGCCTATCCCAGGGCAGAGAGTTGGGAAAGCTTCATGTGAAAAACGGATCCCAGGTTGGAAAGTATGAGCAGGGGGAGTCAGTACCCCTGAGAATGGGTATAGAGGGTGAGTTGTAGGTGGCCAGAGCTAGGAAGGTGGGAGGACTTCAGAGGTAGCTGATGCGGATTTCTCCCTGAGCTAAGAAAGGAGACCCTCAAAGGCAGAGGGCCTGGGGAGCTAGGTTTGGCCTATCGTGTCCAAATGTGAACAATATGGATGATATCTGGGCTTATTCTCCCAGGTATCTCAGGGACCTGGAGCTCCTCAGCCAGCAATATCCTCTACATTGACCCCAAGACAGGCGTGGCTGTGGCCAGAGATGCAGGGTCTGTGACTGTTTACTATGAGATCACCGGACATCTGAAGACCTTTAAGGAGGTAGGACTTGAAGGCAGGCAGAGGCAATTGTGGCCAACACTGTTGGAGGTGGTGTGTGTCTGTAACTAAGCTTGGAGACATATGTTTGGGAGGCTGAGGCAGGAAGATTATCTTGAATTTGAGACTATCCTGACCATCATTGTACCCCCACCATATCATAGTATACATACCCCTTGGTACCAGAATCTGCTCATGATCCGTTCTCTTTACACAAAGACAAAAGACCTCAGTACCTCCTATCTATTTTTATTTTGTTTAGTGGTGTTTTGTTTGTGTGTCTGTTTCAAGACAGGATCTTACTATGTGGTCCAGGTTGGCCTTGGACCGAATCTCCCGAGTCCCTGTGTTCCAGGTATTTGCCACTTCTGTATGCTTGAAATCACCTTTGATGACTTACAATAACTAACTGATACAGCAGGTACAAAGGCTGGCTGTACCTCTGATTCCCTTTTCTTTAAGAAACAAATAACCAGGCCTCCTGCCAGAGCTGTCTGCAGCTGTCAAGATCTAGGAGAATCATCCACCCACTAAGTGCAAGATAGGAGCCAGTCCCCTATTCATCCCATGCGTCTCTTTCATGTTCAAACCAGCATGAGGAAAGAGGTCTGGTCGATTGATTCTACCCACCCACAACACCCATGTTTGTCTGGGAGCCAGTGTTGCCATTGGGGCGGGCATTTCCCTGAAGGGAGTTTAGACCACGGGATGGGCACCCCAGTGATTTGGTGTCACCAGCAAAGTTAAACTTTCCCCAGCAAGCCACCTTTGAGTCTTTATGAAAGCAAAGAAAAACCTTTCTCTCCAGCTGAGAATGAATCAATGAGACTAGTCTGGCTCAGTTCCAAACCTGTCTCATTTTTAGAGCCAGCGTGTGCTTTATCGGATCCGGCAGTTTAACCTAATAGTTTGCATATTTAGTGCTGCTGTGGTTCGAGGCAGTGGTTGCAGATAAAGGCACTCTGATTAATAAAGCTCTGCTTCCCAGGAGAGTCCTCTGCGAATGGTCAGGAGAGAGGCCAGCAGACTCCAAGGGATACAGGGTTGAGAGCAGAGCCCGGGGTAAGCTGGATCATAGGGTACACGTGGGAGCGACTTAAGGTCTGACTTTATGGACAGATCGGGAAACGCCCTGGAGGCTGGATGCAATGGTTTAAGGGTGGCCTCAGCTCGGTGTATGTCTGCAGTGCCACTCCTTTGAGAGGCTGAGACTGTAGCAGCCTGTGGAATTTAGGACAGCCTAGACACTCAAGTCATATTATCTCTGTAGGTTCAAATCCAAGATTAGCCACTGGGCAAGTTTCACCTGTGTGCCAGTTATAGGGGCCACACTGTGATGTAGCATAGTGAGTTAACATGGAGAGGGCAAGTCAAATGGCACTTAGGCTCTCACAGGTGTTTGCTCTACCTGTATTGCTGCTGTTCCTGTTGGGGGGTGGGAAGAGTGGTAGCTTGTCTTACACTACTACTGATCTGAATGATTCAGATCAGAGGCATATAGTGGTGACGTTGCTCAGGATGACCACCTGGTGAAGTGGATGGGGTGCTGTGGAGGAGGCTTGGGGTGACTCTTCTGGGTTTGTCGCCAGATGGGTGGTCTTGGAAGATGACGGTGAGTGGGTCCTGGGGAGTTTGAGGTGGGTGTCACCTGAGGTGGTAGGGCATAGCTGGGTGGTGAGTCTGTAGTCCTTTCCTGAAGGCTAGAGCTGCACTGGGCTGTCTAGCACAGGGATGGTATGTTGGGAGACACATGAGTGTGGGTGTGAGCAAAGCAAGAGTAGGCCAGACAAAGGAAGAGAAAGTGTGAGAAGACCCATTGTAGCCATGAGGAGAAGAGAAGAGAGATTTTTACAAGTGGGAGACAGGGCCAGGGAGCGCAGTGTTGGGTACCTCTGTTGGTTCCTTGGGCAGCAGCGATTCCTGAGAGGAGGCAGTACAGTACCATTGCTTCCCTACAAGAAGAGCCCCCAGTATACTGGCCCCCTCCCAGAAAGTGTGGCCAGCATTCTAGCTGCAGAAGGTCTTGGGCCTGAAGGCCTTGCAGAGGGAGATAGTGGTACATCCCAGTAGAGGGAGATAGAATATGTATTGGGGATAGAATATGCCCAAGGAGTACCAGGTGGAGTTTGTCTGAGCAGGCTGTCTTCTGGTGGGGACCTCGTTCTGTAGGCATTTGTGTCAGATTGATACATTCTGAGTAAGTATAGTCAACTAAGTGGCTCTTCTGTCCGTGTGGCAAGATAAGTTTACTAGATCTGTGAGCAGAGGAAAAGTGATGGCAGGACCAAGTGCCCTGGCCTGGACCGCTAAGCACATTTACTCTGCTATTAGCCCTGCACCTGCTGTTGAGCCCAGTCTGCCAGGTGCCCTTGCTCTACCACCTGCCTGGGCTTTGCTGTCATTCCAACCTTATCCTCAGAGGGTGGGGAGTTGGGGTGGCCAGTCAGGCCTCTGACAGATACCCTGCCACACTCCAGCAGGTGTTTGAACTGTAAGCCCATTATGTTTTGTTGCCTATAGCATAGGTGATAGGAGTTGCAGGTAAGGTCATGAAAAACACCCAGCACAGACAGCTGGCACACAATCAGCACTCAGCACAACTGTCTTGTCTCCCTAGATAGTAGTTGGCACCCCTCAGAAGATTGTGGCCCATCGCCTCCACTCTGCCCAGACCAGTATCCAGGAAGCCATGGCCTCCAAAGTGACCATCAGCGTGGGAGACAGGAGCTCTAACCTGCTTGGTATAGAACAAGTGGATCTGGGTGTTTGGGATTACCTTGCCAGGTTCGGAGAGTGGGAAGTAACATCTGTGCCCTTTGGGTGGTTTTAGTTGTTTGGGTTTTTTATTTGTTTTGTGATGTTGGGGATGGAACCCAGGGCCTTAACACACCACAGGCATTTGCTGTACCATTGAGCCATATCCCCAACTCTGCTTTTCTTATTCAGACTAACCTCTAACTCCAGAGAGAGACCCTTTAGCCTCAGCTCACCCACTCCTTGCAGCTTTTAAGAAATTCAAGGCCTCCATAAGCCGAAGCGTGAAAGGCGCCTTCGTTAAGAGCTGAGCTCCGAGACACTGCCTGCACTGAGTCAGAGCTGTGATTGCAGCCCTAGGGCATGAGGCAGAGCAACTGCAGTCCACTAATGCTGATGGTGGAAACTAATGACATTGCAGACTGGTGGCTGGTTTTGATTTTTATAATTACCTCTCCCAAGTCATGCATAGAGCATTCCGTCTCACTTTTTGCCTATGACAGCCTGGACATCAAGTGCCAGAAATAAATACGTCGATACAGATTTTTTTTAACCAGTTAATGGATGAATTAAGGTCTACCATTCTCATTGTGATTAATGGGGCACACTCACACCGCCATGGAAATGCTGTTGTCCTCTTTCAGTACAAGTGGAAAAACACTTTGCTGTTGCCTCCCAGTGTTCAGAAGCCAATGGCTATTCTCCTTGCTTACTGCAACAAGCCGCACATCAGCAGGTTGCCTGTCACCATGTCCTCTGTGCAGGCTCAGCATCCATGCTGGAATTCTCATCTGAGGTGGCCCTGGCATTCAGTAACCCAACTTGGATCAGGATCCTTAGCTTCAATAAAAGACATGTTACTTTTACCAAGCTCTGTGAACTACTGAGCTCCCCACATGGGAATAACAAGGCCATTCATGCCTGCCCAGCCTCCATAGACTTGTTCCTTCATTTTAAGTATGGTGGCTTTATTCTTTCTCCAAGCCCTTCTCACCTAACCATTGCCCCCACTCTATGTCTTTAGGTGAATGCTCCCCTGCCCAGCAAGAAGTCATTGAAGCCTTACACCCAGAATCCCTCATCAGCTGTCAACTCCAGTTCAAACAAGATGTCTTTGATTTCCCTGCTCTCGATATCTTCACTGTGGAGCCAGGATTTGATTCTGCTCTGGGTAAATTTGCAAAGAATTAAAATGCAATGAGTCTGCCTGCTGGATGTTTAGGGTCAGGCATAAGTATATATTTCATGATGGCCATATGTCCAGACAGGCAGAAGTTGTTGGGAATCCAGCCTAAGGTTGTTACCACACTGTGGTCTCTGTTGCTGCTCCATGCCTGCCAAGAGGGCATAGCCTTTGGCATCACCCATACTGTGCAGAGCTCAGCACCAAACCCAGGTTGAAGTCTTTTATTATAGTCCCACTACTCGGTTTTTGATAGAAGCTGACCCTTCTAAACCTTCCTCTTTAGACTGAGGATGACAATGCCTTGCCCTGTCCCCTACTTCCTGCATAGAGCAAGTAAGAGGTCACTGGCACCATATGACATAGTCATGGGCTATATTTGAACATGCTGAAACATAGCTGCTCCAAGGCTCAGGACACTAGAGTGGTTGGGCTGGTGACCACCACCATAGGCTGGTGAGCCTGCCTGGCCCCACTGCATGGAAAAGGTTGCTGCTGGCTAAGAGAGTGCAAATGTAACCCAAGGGCACATTCAGGCCTCTCCCCAGCATCTAGAACAGAGAAGGCCCTTGCTGAGCAAGGAAGTTAAGTTAATCCTGTAGTTGTGTGACATTGATGGAGTACAACTCAGGTGTCCAGATTCTAGGTCGCCAGCTGCCCAAGGCCCTGCTCATTCCACCTGGCTCCTCTACCCCAGGCCAGGCACTAAGGACAGGACCCAGACAGCCATGGTTTACAAGGCCTCCTGCTACACTTGGAATCAGCTCTGTCTTGATCTGTAGTCCATGGTTGGGTCATGTGTCTGTTTGCCATTATCTGCCCTGTTCTGAGACAGGCTGGCTGGGGCTTGAGCTGTAGAGCTGGCCCCAACATGATCCCTGCTCCAAGACCACTATTCAGATGGAAACCTCATGAACAGAGGATTCTGAGATAGTGAGAGAACTGTGTTCAAAGAGGTGTCCAGGTTGGCCCAGGGTCTCTGAAGGGGTATTTCTAGAAAGCCTCCTGGAGGAGGTGACCTCTCAGCTGGCTTCCAAGTATGTCTAGGAGTTTTCATATCAGAGAGTGGAGTCAGAGTGGGGAATCTGCACACAGAAGAACCTTCTCTCCACAGGCCAGTACCTCTGCTCTGTTACTATGCACAGGCTGACAGATAAGCAACTGAAGCATTTGAGCACGAAGAAGACATCATTGGCAGTCACTGCCTCCATCCCCAGCAGCCGTACCTCTGTAGAGAAGGTGGGAGCTGAGGTTCCCTTCAGTCCAGGCCTCTATGCCAATCAGGCAGAAATCCTCTTGAGCAACCACTATACCAGCTCTGAGGTCAAGGTCTTTGGTACTGTGGAGATTCTAGAGAACTTGGAGGTAAGCAGCTGCGGGTGCTTCAGGTTAGGGAAGTCAGGGGCTGGGATTAGGGTTTGGTATTAGGGCTTGGGTTTTGGGTTTGGGCCTAGTGTCTAGGGTTGTTGCTAGGACTAGGGTTGGATTGGGGCTTGAAATAAGGAATATGTTTAGTTGCTGTGTTTACAGACTAGGGTTAGTGTTAAAGGTTGGGCTAAAGAATGTTGGGCACATTAAAAGTTAGGGTCAGTGGTTTGAGTTAGATTTAGATTTTAGAGTTAGTGGTTAGGGTTAGGATTAGATGCTGGAGTTAGAGATTAGAGTTAGGGAATGGGATTTGGATTTAAGATTCAGATGTAATGGGTATGGATTTGGGCTATGGTTTTAGGTTGTAGTTGGAGGGTTAGGTGTTTGTGTTCGGATCAGGTTAGATATTGGGGTTAGGCTTTAAGGTTGAAGGTTGTTATTTGTGTAGGGTTAGATTATGAAAGACCCTAAAGAAGGAAAGGCATGTGGACCCTGGGCTCGGGCTCTTCAAAGTTAAAATTTAAACTAGAAAATTTTGAAATTTTGTATGTTCTTTATTATATAGTCTTTTGGTTTTGTCTTTTACTTCAGAAAGTAAGTCTTGTCAGGACAGCACAAGCATAGAATATGCTTTGTACAGGTAGCATGGGAACACCTTCCTGCTCTATGTGCGAATGGGCCTCTTCTCTCTATGCGTTGATGCTGCTGCTGCTGCTTCCTCCTCCTCCTTCACCATCATCTTCCCCCTTCTTCGGGCTGATGCATGGCTGGCCTCTGAGACTTCAGTCCAGAAAGCCTACAGGGAGAGCTGTGATGTGTAGATGGAGAAGTTTAGAGGCCCTGTGGTCTGCTTCTTTTGTTTTGTGGATAACTGCTCACAAGAGATGAGGGAGTAGTGTGTAGTTACTGTGTATATAGCCGCTATATATAAGTATACATTCTCATGGGCTGTGGATACTGCTTCATGATGACTTGTTATTAGATACTACTTTAGGTTGGGAATAGCATTTTTGTGCTTAACTAAAATTCAATAATATTGAACATGTTTTCCTTAGGAAACCCCAAATATGGGTCATGCTTCCAGGTATCAAAGCCTACCTGGTCCTGGGAGTAAAATCCAGCATGTGTGGTTAGAAGGGCATGCCCAGAGATGAGCTGGGCACTTGCAATCCCACCTGTGGTCCAGCCTCTGCAGAGTGTGCTTCCTCAACACTACCTTCTTCCCAGGTGAAATCCGGATCCCCGGCTGTGCTAGCCTTCGTGAAAGAGAAGTCGTTTGGGGTGCCCAGCTTCATCACATACACAGTTGGTGTCTCAGATCCCACAGCTGGCAGCCAGGGCCCTCTGTCCACTGCCCTAACCTTCTACAGCTCTGCCACTAACCAGGCCATCACCATTCCAGTCACTGTGGCCTTTGTGATGGATCGTCGTGGGCCTGGTCCCTGTGAGTCATGGATGAGATGTCAACTGACCCAGACCTGGGCAGGGAGAGACAGGCCAGAGGAGTTTGGGTGTTGGTGGGCACCTATAGTGTGAAAGTTGGAGGACTAAGAAACACAGAATGACAATCTCTTGCTGTCACTGACACCACACATTACTTACCCTGTCACCTCATCCTCAGCTCAACATCCTCCCATAGCTCCATCTCTCAAGGGTAAAGCCTACATCCCCCTGTGGTCCCCAAGACCCATCTGGTCTCTCCTGTTCATTTGTAACTCACCTCCCCTTGTGCTTCCTGCTGTAGCACTAGCAGCCTTCTGCCTGTTTCTGGAACACAAGGCACCCTACCTGAGCCATTGGTATCTCTGTTCCTCTGCTTACAATGCCATTTTCTTCAGACTACCCATTAACCGGTGTCCTCAACTGCTCAGACTGCCTTTCAAGTATCACTTCTTGTTTGACACAGATTAGACTCTCACTCCCAGATACGTGTTGACCTATGTAGAAGTAATGTTATTCACCACTGGGAGTCCTACCTGACTGTCCCCAAGAAGTCCAACATAAGGACAGCATTTAGCTCAGGGCCCTTCCGACACTAGGAGCTACTTACTTCTTACCCAGCTGAGTGAAAGACTTGCCCTGTTGTCACCAAGGCTTAGACCCTGCCCTTAGATCATCTGAAGGCATGCTTACCCTCTGGGACAGGGCATAGATCAAAGGGGCTAGTAACTGGGGGATGCTGCTAGTGTCAGAGTGCTTTCTCCACCTGGGAGTACTTGGAGACAAGTGGAGAGTGTAACACTGTGACAGATAGATGTCAGGGATCTGGGACCCAGGCCACTCACAGAGATTGATAGCTTTGGAGCAAAAGTGCTGCCTACTCCTACTGTGGGGCCCTTGGCAAGGAGTCAGGGGCTCCTGTCCTGTGAGCTTCTGTCCTACCAATCCCTCATGGTCTAAACCCACAGGGCATTTTTCAGAACTGTTCTTCTTGCTTTGGGCCAGCCTAGCTGCCTCCCTGGCAGAAAGGGCACTAAAGCCTGATGTGCCAAGTTGGTACCTAAGTTCTTGGAAGGAAACTTAGTTTGGACAGAGATAAACCAAGGGACTCTGCCTTTGTCTGAACACCTTACCCTCACATCTAAGGCAGGCTTGCCCCTGTATCTCAGGCAGACCCAGCTGTGGCCCTGGTGTTCTGATGTCTGTCTTTTCCCTGATGCAGATGGAGCCAGCATCCTGTCACACTTCCTAGACTCCTACCAAGTCATGTTCTTCACCTTCTTTGCCCTGCTGGCTGGGACAGCGGTCACCATCATAGGTGAGGCCAATCACATATCCCCCTTTGTACCCTGCACCCTCTCACCCTGCCCAGTCTCACCAGCCTGTGCTCTTGCAGCTTACCACACAGTCTGTGCACCCCGGGAACTTGCTTCACCCCTGGCCCTCACACCCCGTGCCAGTCCTCAGCACAGCCCCCACTGTGAGTACTCTAGCCGCAGGCACAGCCTGGAAAGCCTCCACAAAAGAGTCATCTCTTGGGGTAAGGGTGGGGTCTAGGCCCCAAACCCCAGTCTTGGCAGCCTGTGTCAGAGCAGAAGGGGCAACTAGACCCAGGGACAGATGGGGCAATGGGGGAAGGTGTCACATGGACTCAGATAATAGTCCTGACTCTGAAGGCTTCCCCATTTGGCTATGGGATGAGAGAACTTGGTAGAGGCAGTGCTGTCTAAGCGGGTAAATTCCAGGATGGAGAGATGGACAGACAGACAAACAGGGCTACCACAACAGTTAAAGCTGAATGGGAGGATGGAGATTCTAGACAGTCTTGAAGGATTCCCTCATAGAGAAAGATGAGAAATCCTATTCCTTTCAGTAGTCTTTTTGTTTCTAGTGGCCTAAGGTCTTGGTTGCCCTGTCCAACTCCTGAGCTACCTCTCTCTGAGAGTCTTCTGGAACTGTGCAGTGTCCATGCTGCTGTACCCAACTGCCCTTTGTCTCCTGATTCCCATTTTGTAGGCTGATGTCTAAGAGGCCCTTGAGCTAGTGCCTGCTCGTCTCAATGTTACAGGGTTTTGGACAGAGGACAGTTTTATGGCCAAAAACCCTGTTCCTTGGAGACAAAACTTCCAATATGCTCCAGAATTAGACCCTCTTTCTGTTGTCTCTGGTCTTCAAGGCAGGACTCCTGAGTATCCCAGCATGCTGGGTGGTGGCTGGCTTCTCACACAACTGTTCTGCTACAAACTGTCTCCCTTCTTGACCCTTCCTCCTAGTGTTCATTGGAGTTACCGTGGGGCCTCTGTACTGTCCCTCGAAGTACCACTTGCCTCCAGGTCCTTGTTACTACAGCATGGTGCCTAAGAGTCTATTCCTCCCATCTTCTTTGCCCCATGGGAGGTAATAGTGTGTCCTGAGACCCATCCAGACTCTGACCTCAGGAAGGTCATGGGTCAGGGATCATGCTCCAGGCCAAGTGGATATATGGAGTCTAAGTCCCAAGGACCATACTTTATCCTCTTTCAAAAACCTCACACGCCCCTGTAAAACTCATCCTTAGCCCACATAGATTCCTCACTGGAGACAGACTTCCTCGCATGGGAGTCAGGAGACAGAGGCTGCTGGGTACAGAATCACAGGTTGAGCAACATAGTTCCCATGCCTCCCCTGGCCCTGTCAGTTTTTCTCTACTATCCCAGAGGGCCAGCTGTCCCAGGTACAAGCCCCTGGAATACTGCAGGCACTTAAATACTGACTTTGCCAGGCCAGTGTGGTGGGGATATTGGCTCTCATTCCTCCATGCTCACTTCCCCTTTCCTCCCTAGATCTTGCCTCATCGCCTACCACGTTCAACACACTGCCTCCTGGTCGCAAAGCTAGTCCTCCCTCGGGGCTCTGGAGCCCAGCCTATGCCTCTCATTAGCCAGGCTGCTGTTGCTGCATGGCTAAACTGATACTTCAATGGAAGGGTCACTGTCATGTTCACACCAGGGTGAAACCACATCTGGGCCCTGGGCCATCCTCACTGCCCTGGCTGTGCTGAGCCACTGCCTGGTTCACACAGCAAGGGGTTTTTTTTTTAATGTGTTTGCTTTTAAATCTCCTTCACAGTCTTGAGAGCTAGACCTTCCTGACTCCCTCTTCCCATGTGGGTGCTGCTTAGTCTCTGTGTTTGCTCTGCTCGTGGAAGCTCCCCCGCTGCTCATGGCTGTGAGTAGCTGGAAATGGGTGATGTCACTGTAGCAATCTCAGGGAAAGGGTTTTCTCATTACTCCTGGGATTTATGTGGTGCTGGGCATGGAACCCACAGTCTCATGCCTGTTAGACAAGTGCTTATCCACTGGCACACACACACAAGCACACACATATGAGCCGCCCCTTTTGTGTGTGGGTTGTTTGTTTGTTTGGGTTTTTTGCTTCATGAAAACCTACACTTCTTGTCCTACTGCTGCTAGGAAATGTGGGGGACAAGCAGGTGTGACTGTCTCCTAGGGTGTCCCCTGGACCCAGCGCCCAATGCTATCTGAGCCCTCTTACTGTCAGAGTCGCTGGGCTTCAGCAGAGTGGTCCTCACCTCAGACTTGTGCGAGAACTTCAGTCTAGATTCACAGCAGGAGGGCTTTGGTCACTGGTGTGTGGGAGTGCCTCTTGTTCTCTCTGGGCAGCTTGGGAATAGCCAGAGTATCTTTGGCCCTGCCCTGGAGCCACTGGCAGGGGTCTTCTGATCTGTTGGTTTGTTCTGAGAAGCTGCTGTGCCTTGTGCAGCACAGAGACCCAGTGTGACCTGCTCTTGTGTCGTGGAAGATACCCAGTACTGTACCTCAGCAGATCTGAGCCACCACCCACTTGTTCTCCTCTTCTCCTTTTCTGCTGCCAGCATTCCCCTAGCTGGCCCAGAGACAGAAGGGGATACCTTGAGAATACAACTCCTGTTTGTGACTGAACTCAGGGACATAGCCACTCTGCTTCAGGTCCAGATGCTGTGGCCCTGTCAAAGAGAGCCAGAGATTTGCCTCCAAGTGGATGGGTGTGGGCGCCACATCACCAAGGGTTCAGTTGGCCTTTGAAGGCCATATGCGATCCCTTGCATCTTTTAAGACTGGGCCACAAGATGGACTTTTTTCTGGAGCTGGGGACAAAGGATTTATGTCTGGCCTGCCACTCAGTCTCCCACTGGAGCTGTCAAGGAGCCTTCCCTGCGTTCATTTAATAAAGTTCTGTGTCGTTTCTTAAGGTGTGATAGTTCCTGGGGTGCTGACTCTCTCCGAGTGTCTACTATGACTGATGACCTGTTTTCAATGGTGCCCTTCCCTCTTCTCTGGCTATGGGGCCTCCCATTCCTACCCCAGAGACCAGAGACAGTAGCAGGACCTTGTCTGCAGGAGGACAGCATAGCCCCCTTCTATCCCCATTCCTGCCAGTCCTCTTAGAAATCTGTCATTCTACCATCTCCTTCCTTCCTTTATTGTCATCTGAAATTTCTGAATTTTATCCTTAAAATGGCCTTTTCCTATCCTGCCCACCCAGGGCTATGTTCCCAAGACCTTGAATGCCTTGCCTTCCTCTCCTCAAAGGGCCAGCTCTCTGCCACCCTGCTCTCCTCCCCAGCCATGCACCCTTGGTCTCACCTACCCTTTTGAAGCTCTCAAGCCAGGTAGTGACCCTGCTACATTCCTCCTGGGGTTCCTACACTTGAGCTGGGTGTTATCCTTTTATACTTGGCCACCATATACAGAAAACAGGATCCTAGTAGGTCCTGCTCCTTTGTGTCCCTGTCTCCTTGTGCTTTACCCTCCCTCTCCCTTCCCTGCCTCATGCAGCATTTGATGTGGGGGGAATAGCTGCTTCCTCAGCCTCAGGACCTGTTACCACAGCACTCTCCATGCTAACAATATTGTGTGGTTCCCACTTCCCTTCCCACATAAGAGTTCTGTGTGAGTATGCAGTGGTGTCATGCTCATAGCTCCCCAGGACTCTATCTGTACATGACGAGATCTAGAGTGTGTTCAGCAGTATCAAATTCTAAGGAGATGCTGTATTTATTGTACATGTGCCTGCCTGGTACAGCACACATGATGGTGTTGCCCTTAGGTAAGACTCCTCTGAAACACAAGATGGCTGCCAGGACCCAGGCAGCACATCACATCCATACATGGTAGTGTTGAGAGAAACAGAAAGAAACTCTCCTGTCTCCAAAGGACTGACTGAAGGCACTCTTTTCAGGGCTCAACAGATAGTTTGACCATCCCCATGGCTAAGGTCTCAGCCACTCCTGGCTGTGGTGAGTGAGTACAGTGGATTGATCATGTCTTGAGGGCCTCTACATGTCAGACAGCTGACCACTGGCTCTTCTCAGATGAAAGATTGCAGTGTCTTCCAGTCACAATTGTTCCTGGAGTACTGAGTTTCCTCCCTCTACCCACCTAGAATGCTGGATACTTGATAAGAGCTGGCCATTAAGCTCCTTATCCCCAGAGGCCAGCAGCCTTTCAAAGCACATTGGGGAACAGCCAGATCTTTGTGTTGTAAACCTGAGTGGGCATGCTGACAACCCAGAGGGACCACACAGCTTGACTGGGTTCCCAGCTGAGCAGCTCTCACTGTCTGAAGGTGCCAGAAGATGCTTTTAGCACCAAGAATACAGAATTGCAAAGAGGTGTTTTTCTCTAGAATTCTTAAGTTTGAACATTAACCCTCCAAGTTTTGTTTTTGTCTATCTGTGTTCACCTGTTGGACAGATTTGGGCTCTTAGTTTACTTCCTATGGCTGTGATAAAACATTACTAAAGCCAGCTTGAGGAGGAAGAGGTTTGTTTCATTTTATAAGTAAGAGTCCATCGTGAGGGATGTCAGGGCAGGGAGTCGGGGCAGGACCATGGAGGAGAGACCACAGAAGAATGATGCATACTGGCTCATTTTCCAGGGCTTTCTCAGCCCGTTTTTTATTTAGCTGAGGGCCACATGCCCAGGTGGCTCCCTCCACAGTGGGCTGGGCCCATCCACATAAATCACCAATCAAGAAAATGGCCCCATAGACAAAAAAGCTAAACAGCACACAGACTGCCTGGAAAGTCTTCACCTTAAATCTGAAACATAACATGGGTTGAGCTGTAGGATTTAAGTTGATGAGGACACCTGGAACCTGGGGATGGCGAAGGAATGCAGACCATCCTCACTGCAGTTTTTACTTTACCAGCATTTCAGAACCTGCTGACCTGTTTAAATATGCCTGAGAGGGGAGTGTGGATTGAAGAAAGAAGCAGGCTAGAGTCGTTAGGGCATCCAGTATATACTGGGATCTGCCCTAAATTTACTGCTCAAAGCTTATATACTCCAACCGTGTGTGTGTGTGTGTGTGTGTGTGTGTGTGTGTGTGTGTGTGTGTGTGTGTGTGTGCCAATGATGCAAGGAACAAACAGACTTAATTACTTACTAAATTCTCAAAGTACACCCTTAGATCAAACCTCCTATTATCTGACCTTGAGGATTAAGACATCTAGTAAGCACACCTTAGGCCAAACATCCTTCAGTAGCCACATCTTAGAACCTTAGGTGTTAGGACTTTAACCTTGAAAGAACAAGGATAGGTTTGAACTCTGACCTTTAGTCAATATGGAATGGAGCCACTTCTATGGGCCCAGATACCAGGAAAGTGGCCTTTTACAGGTGTCTTCAACAGGAAGCAGGTGGCAGACTGTATCCCTCTTTCCAGCCTCTTGGCCTCTCTGTGTGGCAACCTCTCCAAAGAATGTTTGAAGGTCTTCCTACACAGAGAAATTGCATGTTGCTCACATGGCTTTCATTAGCATACATGGTAGGTAGACATAGCAATGGTCTGTTTGAAGGTTCTGCCATGGATAGGGAGCCCCGTGCTGGTGGAATGGACATATGGGTCTCAGGTATTCCGTCTCAGATAAGCCTACTCGCAAATAGTGCCTGGGAAAATAGCTGGTTGCTATTTTCACAGACCCTGGTGACGGGTCCATAGTTAGGCAGCACATGGCTGCTCAGGAGGACCCTGTGCACAAAAGGGAAGAGATTTTAATTTATGAAAGAAACAGTTCACCAAATATTTTCATAAGAAAATGACATTTTGTTGTTAAATGTATTTATTTGAGGGGGTCAGAGGACAACTTATATGGCATTGGCTTTGTCCTTCCACTGTGTGTGTTCTGGGAATCCAACCTACATCACCAAGGCTTGGTAGCAAGTACCTTTAGCCACTGAGCCATCTTCCTAGCCAGTAGAAAATAAGAAAAGAGAACAAACAACAACAACAACAAAAATCAATCCCCCCTTTTCTTTTTCTCACAAGAAAATGGCTCATAAAAGGATTAGAAAGTTTCAGCAAAATTCCCCATTCAAATTCTCTTTGGTTTTGTTATTTGATTGTTTTACTGAGACAGGGTCTCTGTGTGTAGCCTGGCTAGCTTGAAACTCGTTTTGTAGACCAGGCTAGCCTTGTGCTCACAGAGATCTGTCTGCCTCCTGAGTGCTGGCATTAAAGGAGTGCACCACCACTCTGGTAACCCAGCTTGACAAAGAATGGTGTGACGATTTGATGTTCATCATGCCCTGCAGGCAGTTGGTTGGTAGCAGCCTTGGGTTTCTGAGCTTTGTTGGGTTTGGTTTGGTTTTGGTACCATTTTGCTTTTTTTTTTTTTCCACCCTAAAAGCAGACAGGAAACTATGACTTAAATCTCATTTAGCATCTGCTTTTTGCCTCATTTTCTCATTAATAAATTTGTTTCAGAATTTCCAAAGCAACTTTTATTCTATTTTTAAAGATTCGTTTTATTGTTTCTAATTTATGTGTATATGTATTTTGCCTGCATGTATATGCCTGTGCACCATCTATGTGCCTGCATAGGCCAGAAGAGGGCATTGGATCCCCTGCAGCTGCAGTTGGCATAATTGTGACCTGCTGTGTAGGTGCTGGGAATTGAATCCAGTTCCTTTGGAAAAGCAGCCAGAACCCAGTGATGGCATCATATATCTTTAATCCCAGCACTCGAGAGGTAGAGGCAGGTAGATCTCTGTGAGTTCAAGGCCAATCTGGTCTACAGAGGGGAGTTCCAGGGCAGGTTCCAAAGTTACACAGAGAAACCCTGTCTTGAAAAGCAAGAGGAAAAGGTAGGAAGGAAGGAAGGGAGGAAGGAAGAAAGGAAGGAAGAAAGGAAGGAAGAAAAGGAAAGAAAAGTAGTGAGCGCTCTTAATGACTAAGCCATTGCTCCAGCTTCTATTTTTATTATTTATAAATGTGTGGGGTGTGTGCACATGTGACTGCAGATGCCTGTGGAGGTCAGAGGTCAGATTCCCTGGAGCTGGAAGTACAGGCAGTTGTGAAGCTCCTGGTGGGATGCTCACACAGAACTGAAGGCTTCTGGAAGAGCAGTGCTCACTCTCTAACTGCTGAGCGCATTTTTTCTTGATTGACAGTGCTTTGTGGTCTGTCCTAGAGCCTGGGCAAGAAACGGGAGTAAAAGCTCACATTGAACACCAGATGCTAGGGATGAGCCCACGGAGCAGGCTGGTACTTTGCATATTGGTATTTTCACAAGGCAGTTCGTCTCCGAAAGAATTTATTTAATTATTTTGATGTTTATTTGGGTGTTAAGGCTGCTACAGGCATGAGCTGTGAGGCAGGGGTATAGACACCATGGCATTTCTGCCTGGTGGTTATTCTCACGGAACTGATGGGAAGATGCGTTTTTAATATGAAGCCATCACAGAGTGAGGAAGGGGAGCCAGAGCCCAGCAGTGGCTTGGGACCAGCTATTACTTTGTTAAGTTTTATGTTGTATGTAATTAGCAAATAAAAGTCTGTGGAGGATTTCAGCAACTGCCTCATCAAGTGACCACTTTCATTTACTGAAGTGAGCATCTTCGTGTTCACTGAAAGCAAATAAAAGCAAATTATAAGACCCAGGAAACTGAAACCTGAAGACCAGCCATTTCCCTGGTCTTCCAGCACAGGGCTTTTCCACTGGAGTCCTCAGCGAAGGCCAGGTGAGTTGGGACACAGAGCTGTGGGCCAGGCAACAAAGTACAGTAGCAATCCAGCTTCTGCCAGTTATCAGGTGGGTGTCATGTGCACTTTCCTTCCAAACAGTCATTTCGTTTCATCATTAGCTTTCTGTGTGAGCCTTGTGTATTTTAGATGTCCCACAAGAGCCCATGAAGTAAAAAACTTAGTAGCCAGCCCATGGCACTCACTGCTCGGGAGATGGTAGAATCTACAAGAGTTGGGTTCCAGAGGAAGTTAGGTCCCTGGGGATAAACTCTGAATGGGCTGTTGGAACCCTGTACTCTCTCTTCCTCACGCTCCCTTCATTGTGAGGTGAACTGCTTTGCTCTACCACATATTATCACAGTCTACTTCATCCCAGGGCCACTGCAGAGGGATGGTCTATAAACATGATCCTACACAACTCTATCTTGTAAACTGATGCATTACAGCTGTTAATGAGGTGACAGAGGGTCCTATATCAAATATAGATTTTCCTCCTTCCTCCCTTTAGGGGGTTCAGGACAGCCACCTTCAGTTTCTGAGGCCTCAATACTCTCTTCAAGGCTTGTTACTTGAGTGGTCCCCTGAGCCACTTACCAGACACTCAGTAACCAACCCAATCTTCACAATGCAACATGGATGGGCTAGATAGACACACCCACAGAGAAGGCCAGCTAGAGCCGGAGCCAGGGCAGTTCTCAGAATACTCGGCAGATAAGACCCACTTGATAAAATTCCACATGGTGTCAGGCTGAGTGGGCTATTTAATTTGATAATTAAAACCTATTTTATCAAGTAGTGTCATAAAATAATCTAATCACAGTTAATCCTCATTGTGTTTCATCTTGTCAGTGCTTAATAGTTTCTATTTCCTATTAATAAAAATATACCACTAAACACAGGAAGAGAAATTACAGTTGCCACTGAGCGAGGCTGTGGGGGATACAGTTCTGTCAGAGTTCTTAGGGAGAAAACAAAGGTTGTTAAATCACTCCTACAGGCCGTAGGCACCAAGGATGGCACTTGAACAGGGATGTGAAGTGTTTGGTGACAGACAGAGAAGATTATTCGTGGGGGAGGTGTGTGTGTGAATGGGCCTCCCTCCATGGACAGCATGGATGGTTAGTTGTGGGAAGAGGGACTGGATTGTACAGGGGAAAAATCTGTATTGTCTCGTCTTTGTCCTTTTGTTCTGTTTTATTGTATGGGTATAAGTATTTGTCTACATGTATGTCTGTGTACCATTTGCATGCCTGCTGTTCATGGAGGCTAGACAAGAGCTTCTGGGCCCCTGGAACTGGAGTACAGATGGTTTTGAGTGGTCATGTAGGTACTGGGAATTGAACCCTGATCCTCTGCCAATTGCTCTTAACCACAGAGCTATCTGCAGCCCTTACCCCTATGTTCTTTAACCAGGTTCCTGCCTGTGCCCACTAAGCAAAAGGAAGGGGCCAGGCTTCTGGTGTGGCATTACCTGCCCTGACAGACCCTCCACCAGAACCTCTGTGCTCAGAGTCTAACAGGGGACCTAGTGGCCTCTGCAGTCACATACCCCCAGGGAGCAAACCTGCCATCAGGTGGGGTGCTGTTACATGGCCTCAGAGTCCAGACCTTAGAGCCCTAGTGAAGCTGGTGACTGACCTCCTCTCCAAACTCCAAAGTAACTAATGACCAAATGGTTAGATGGGTTGCTTGCCGGTGAGGCGTGAATGACAGCCACCCCTTCACAGCCTGACTCAGAGAGAGATGAGGGAGATAGCACTAGGGAGTCTGGTTGCTGGGAAAGGAGGGGCTCCCACTAGAGAATTGTTATCTGCACCTGTCTGGATGTGCTGGCCTGCTTATTGTTCCAATCTGTATACTTTCTCCCTCCCACCTTGCCTCCCATTGTAGCCTGGGGCATTTCTCTAGTCTATGGTCTGTGTGTGTTCCTCCCTTTCCCCCCATCAGGAGAGGCAGCAGAGATTTCCACTTTTTCTGCACCTCCCTTCTCTACACATGGCCTGTACCCTCCCTGTTCTACTTGGGGTCTTCTGATCATTGGCTCACTCCACTCAGATCGTGGTCAGAGCTGACTGGAATAGAAAACATATAAGCAAGGAGAAAACCAAGTGCCTACCACCTCTGACACAGGCTATGCCATCACTAGCATGATTTAGTTTTAAATTGATCTATTACTTATACAATTTCATGGGTGTGATATTTTATGACATGTATACATTGAATAGTTGTCAGGTAATGGCAGTTATAACACCTGTCACCTTCAACATCCATCGTTTCTGTGAGAAGACAGCACATAAAATCCCCTCTTTTGGCTACTTTAGCTACACTATGTGACTGTCTGCTACAGACTGTCCAAGCAGAGAAGGCCATAGAATGTTCTTCCTGACACACTGTAACTTGTTCCTATTTGTTTGGTTTAGACTTGTTGATACCCGGTTAGTTAGTTGCTGTAGTCTGGCTAGCCCAGATCTCACTATGTAGCTCAAGCCGACCTTGAATTTCACATCCTAGGTTATAGATGTGAGATGTAACTTGTTCCTATTCAACAATATTTCCCTCACCCCCTCTGGTGACCCCCCTCTACTCTCAATATCTTGGTCATCAGCTTTCCTAGATCCCATATGTGAGGTGGTTCACCTCGTCCCTGAACTGTGCTTTGGCTCAATTCACTTAACAAACGATGGATCTCTGATGGATCTCTAGATTCTTCCGTGTTGTCTCAGATGTCAGAATTCCTTTTTTTTTTTTTTTTTTTTTTTTTTTTTTTTTACAGCTGAATTGTATTTCACTGCACAAAGGCCACGTTTTCTTTTACTGTGCATTTACTGGTGGGTGTGTAGTTTACATCCATGTCCTGATTGTTGTGACCAGGGCTGCTAAACACCTGGCATGCAGGTGGCACTTCCACATACTGGCTCCTTTTCCTTGGAGGAGTAGGACTGCTGGGTCATGTGGTGCTTCTATTTTTAATTTTTTGAGGAACTTCCACACTGTTTTCCATAATGGCTGTACTAATTTACATTTGTTCTCCCAAGGTTTTTTCTGTGTGAAAAAAAAAAAAAATATATATATATATATATATATATATATATATATATATATATATATCCACAGAGATAAATACACTTCACACAAAAATGTCACCAAGCTATGGAAATAGTGTAACCTGTGTTCTTCGTGCAAATAACTCATGGGCGTTTGCTGTGTCAGTAAGAGTGTGTGCTTATCTCTCAGCCACTCTTTATGTTTATTTAACACCTACTATGTGCATTGAGTTTGGCTTTAGGTTTGCACTAGAGTGCAGACGATCTAGTCCTGCCTTAAGAATGTCAGCAGTCTAAGTGGAGAGGAAGATAAATCAAGACTCAACAGCAATGCCAAGACCCTGCAAATAGGATGTGCTCCCAGAAGATCACGTGATTAGGGACTTGCCTGTTCTGGGTGAGCTCTCCAGAGGCAACGGCCATTCTGGGATTTGTCTGGCAGGCTAGTATTAAGCAAGGGCAGAGGGGAGGGGAGGGAGGAGAGGGGAGGGAGGGAGCTACAGATAGTAGGAAGAGCTTGGGCAGGGACTGGAGGGAGTTTGGCCACTGTGGTTGACCACAGAGTGCTGGGAAACGTGGGAGATGAAGCCGAGGTATGAGCAGAGGCCAGCTGCAGGGCACAGGTGCCTCTCAAGCAATTCTGCTCATGAGCACCTAGCTCTACACAGGCACTCTACACTTCTCTACTCATTTCTCACCGATAACTGTTCAGACAGGCCCAAGGGTCTCCTCTGTGTGGGTCCCCTCCTCAAGGCCCTCCCTCTTGAGCCAGCCACACTGACTCAGGAGCTGACTCTGGTCCAGTCGATAACACAGCAATGACTTTGGTTAGCAAGGCCTAGCCTGGAGGGACCAAGCCTGCTTTGAAGACTCGGGTGGTGAAAAGCAACTGAGCTTCCCTGTGTTATGGGGTGAGGTGCTCCCTGGGCAGGACCTAGGAAGCCTCTGCCCAGCCTTCTAGAGCTCAGGGAGAACACAGACCAGACTCAGCTCAGGCTTGAGAAAACTCAGGTCTGTCTAGGGAGAGGAGGGGCTGTCTCAGGAGCTCTCCAGAAGAGAGGCCAAAGCCAGGTGCTATGTTGGGCTGGTGACAGAAAGGGCTGAGGCCAGGAGATGGGAATGAGCAATTAAGGAGGCCTGGCCTTATGCTCGCCACTTACAAACAGTAAAAATAGTGTTACGGAGAAAGCTGGGCCAGACTGCTACTTCCTGTCTGCAGGTTCCAACCCCAGCTTTACTTCTCACAAGCTATGTGACTGTGACTCTTGGTGCCTGTTTCCTCCATCTCATGCATGGATTTGAGCAGTATATGGGACAGTTCATAAGAGAATGTCAGATATGTGGAGAATATTCTAGAAAGGAGAGTAGCTATAGTTCTGAATCATAAGTTTTCCTTGGAGGCACATGGGCTAAAATCTTGGCCGACAGTCTTAGGGCTGTTAGAAGGTACACAAACCTTCAGGAGGCAGGCCTAGTAGTAAGAAATGGGGACATTCGGGCTGCTGTTGACGTCAAACGTTGTGACTCCAGCAGCTTTCTCACTTTGATTCCCAGTTACCATGGATCAGACAGGCCTCCTCTGCCGCTCACTCCTATCGTAATGTGCTGTGCAACCATAGGCCTGAAATAGCAGGACTGAGCGACATGGACTGACCCCTTTGAGACCATGAGCCAAAATAAGTTGTTCCTCCTTTAAGTTAATCACCTTGGGTATGATCACCCTAGCACAGATGTCAAAGACATACATTTTGTGTTCTTTGGACTATATTTCCTTCTGATCAGCTTATTTTGAACTTGGCCTTTTCATAAGAAAAGGCATCCATGAAACCACACATTTTGTAACTTGTCTCCTATCTTTTTCTATTGCGTATCGAAACATACCAGTAATTATTAAAGTAATAGAAATGATGTTCAGGGCATCTGTGACATTGTACCACTTCCAGGGCCATGGATGGAACCCTGCTTCCTCCCCACTGTCTTCATTTTCCCCTGGTTTCCTTCTGTTAGATACATCCCCTACCCTGCTTGCCTGAACCAGTGTTCTCCCCATCAAAAACCAGCTACTCAAGTGTATGTGGGCTGTGTTTGAACTTGGGCTCGCCACTCACCTGTGTCTTAGCCCCCATTTCCTTGGCTGCAGAGTGGAGAAAGGAAGACATATTAAACAGTACCACACATTCATGTTGAGTTTATGCTAAGTGACACATCTGCTACTAGGTAGACTCACAGACTCAACTTCTTCCTCAGAGCTGACATTCTAGTGGGTGTGGGGTACAGACGAGACATAATAGAAAGAGTTTAGGAGGCTGCACTCAGTGCCACAAGAAACATAACAGCATGTTCAAAGGGCCTGAGATGGTTAAGTATGGACCAGCAGGGGGCAGTGTGGCTAGAGGAGGGTAGGCAGGTTGAAGAAATAAAGACAAGGAACCCAGTTACAATGAACTTACAGATGGAGAAACAAGCAACTTTTTTTTTTTTTTTAAAGTACAAAAAATGCTTCTGGGACAGCCTTGTGTTTAAAAAGAAATCATTTATTGTTTATTTGACATTCCCGTTTAGCTGGGCACACTGTATTTCATCTGACAACTCTAGGCTGGAACAGGAGGGGAAGGACATGACAGAATTAACAGCAGGAAGGGCAGGCAACTGGGGATGCTGTTAGATGTCCTTCTAAAGGTCTTGCTTACCAGGAACAGAGCCTTCAGCCTCTAGCAGGGACAGGAGCTCCAGGAGGGGCTCATTGGGGGAACCCAGGATACAAACAGCCCCATAGATGAGTCATCCCAAACAACAGGCGGGAAAGCATTACATCCTGCTTCCAGAGGTGGAACAGCCCTTCTATAAATGAAGGCAGGGAGGAGACTATGGTAGTAGGAGAGTGGTGTTAAAATTAGAGCAACTTTGTTTTCTTAATTAAAAATGCAGTAGATGCTAGTGAATGGCAATAGGCTTCTTCCTGGACTGCAAAGGGAAGTTAGGTCAGCTGCCTGAATATTCATGGAGAGCTAGGAAATGTCCCCAAGGAACTATTTAGCCCACCTGCTTCTAGGAGGGTGGTGCAGATGCCCCAGCTGCCATTGGTAAATCTCAGACCTGAGCTAACCTCCCTGGACTTCAGTTTCCCCCTTGTGAACAAAAAGGAATTCTGTCTTGGGGAAGATGAGCAGGACCTGGAAAGATGAGGACTAGGGTGGGGTGGCTGGACTATCCCTCCTAGAATCTGGGCCTCTCCATAGGCGGATAGACTCGTGAGTGCCTGTCTAGTGAATGGACACATGAAGGAGAGAGTTTTGCAAACCTCTTGCTTTTTGAGGGCACAGCTATTTTAAGACCTGTGCCTGGGCTCTGCTTGGCATTTCCATACCTCACCACATCAAACATATTAAAAGGCACCCACTTGCCTCATTAAGTAAAATTTATGTAGAGCTACAGAAGCATTGAGTTGAAATGCAATTGACTAGTTGACTAATGTTACATTCTGTGGATATTTAATTAAACATTTATTCATTTTGACATGTCAAAGTGGCATTTTTCTCCCTCCTTTCCCTGTACCCCAACTTAGATGCATGCATCTGTGGACTCCTGACAAGCTCCTGGTGAAAATGCAAGGCCCCAGGGCCCAAGGGAGGGGGTCACTGTCTGTGGCCTTGTTGTCCCCACCTGTGCCATAGATATGAGCAGCAGGCCTGTAGCCCTGGGCAGGGTGGGCTTCTGGGGACAGTGCTCTGCTAGCAGCTGCTTGAGAGGTGGGGGCTGTCTCAGCCCAGGATGGTGGTTGAAAGGTGTGTGCTTTCCAGTGTTTTATGCTTGAACTTAGAGCCCAAGTTGATGGAACCATGAGGCATAGCTTTGGGGAGGTAAGTGGGCCATAAGGCTACTCCTTGGAGATTTGTCCCTTTATCAGGAGGTAAAATTGGGGTGGTCTGGCCCTTCATCCAAGTAAGGACATATAATTCATCCCTCCAACCTTCTAACATAGAGTATACAGCCCTGATATCCTGATGTATAGAGGGAGCTCTTCCTAGACACAGGTCAAACCAGTACTTGGAACCTTGGCCTCTCAGCTTGTCCATTTAGTTTTAAAGGACCTGTAGTCTAAGGTACTAACATATGCAGGTGCCTTGCAGAAGTAGGTAGCCTGGATTGATCTGCAAGTCTGCCCACCTGGTTTGGTGGGAGCCAGGATACAAAGCAGTCACTGAGAGGTTCACCACACCTGCCTGAGTGGCCAGATCTATCGTGGAGATCTATGGTGACTCTAAAAGGCACACAGCATGACATTGCATTGGAAAGCTTTTTGTTATCCCCTTTAATTTCATGGTTTCCATTGCCCCTGTCAGTAGATATAATCATACCCAAATAACAGGTGAGCCGGCATGGATATAAAGGCATGGCACAGTCAGGACCAGTCCTGTGGAGATCCTAGGACATGCCGAAGTCCATGAAATTATTTAAGGACATGTGGACAGAAATGCCCTCAATAGTAGGGAGGGGGCAGGGAGAGGTCTCTGGTGATCCTGTGATTATGTGAGAAATGTCTCAGCAGGTCCCCAGCCTATAACATCTGCCCAGTACCAGAACACCTAACTGGTTTTATTTGAGACCAAGTCTCTATTTATAGCCCTGGCTGGCCTCAAACTTGCTATATAGACCAGGCTGGCCTTGAACTCTTGGTGATCAATCGCTTTGCCTCTAGCTTCTAGTTTTATGTGGAATTGGAGAATTGAAGTCAGGGTTTTGTGCATGCTAGGCAAGCATTTTACCAACTTCAGCTACATTGCCAGCCCTTGCATCTCCGTTTTCAATTGAGAAGGAGCAGGTCTCAAAACCAAAGTCTAAACTGATGGCATTTCCTAATAGAAACATTCCCCTCTATTCTTGTTTACAGAATACCTTCAATTTATGGCAAGTGACTTTAACTGTCATACTAAGTACAAATTTGTTTTAAAACTGTTTATTAGTTAATTTTATGTATATATTTGTGTGTGTCTACATGGGGGGTGCATATGTGCAGACATATGGAGGCCAGAGGACAACCTAGGGTGCAATCCTCCAGAAACCGAATTCCAATCCCAGGGGGAGCTCCTAAACTACTTTCCTCTCCTTCACATGTATAGCTGAGCTTTATTTGAAGTCTCTGCTTTAATTAATTAATTACTAACTAATTATATTTTAAGACACACACACACACATACCTGGTTGGTCTATGACTCACTATGTAAACCAGGGTGGCTTCAAACTCACAGAGACCCTCCTGCATCTGACCATCAAGTGCTGGAATTAAATAATGTGCTACCAAACCTGACTACCTTTTAATTTTTTTAAATGCAAATTCTCACTATGTAGACAGGCTGGCCTGGAACTGATGATCCTGCTTCAGCCTCCCAAATAGTTGGAATGACAATTATGAACCACTACATTTAGCTGTTAGCCTTTGCTTTTTCATGTGTGAAGTAGAGACATTTACATTTATTGTAGTTGTTGACCTGTTTGGGTTTACTCATTTATCTTACTTTATATTTTCAACTAATAAAAAATTCTTTTCATTGTTTTTAAGTTGGTCAAATTGTCCCTGTATCACCTTGTAAATGATGCCTTCTATCGCTACTGTTCTGGTGGTTACTATTATAATTTTCAACACGGAAGTACAGTTTTGTAGTCATGTTGATGGTGTAACAGTATGTGTATTATGACTTGGGTGTAATGAGTGCTGATAGTCCCTGAGTCTAAGACCAGGCAGGAACAATGTGATGTGTGCTTGCTCTGTGCTAGGCACTGCCTCTATACATCCAGATGTCATCTTAGTTTACCCTCAGAGCAGCCAGGTGAGCGGGATTCAAGGTTTCATTTATAAACGGGGAATGCTGGAGCTTAAAGAACTGAACCATTTAAGGGTTCTTCAGCTGCTGTGACCAGGCCAGATGCCCCATCATGTGGCTTATCCATCCTTTTCCAGGTGCATTTTCAGTATTCCTCAGGGAGAGCCAGGCACACTGCAGTGCAGAACAAGAGAGTGAGGGGAAGGGAACATCCATGTTGTGTCCTGTCATACCTTCAACCCCTCCCACTCCTGTGTGTATGAATGTATGTGTATGCTTATTTGTGTGTATATGTATATATGTTTATGTGCATGTATATGTATGTATATTTGTGTGAATATGTATATTCATGTATATGTATTTGTGTATACAAGTTTGTATGTGTATATGCATTTGTGTATATTATGCATGTATATATGTATGTGCATTGTGTTTGTATATCCATGTGTATGTGTGCACATTTGTATGTATATATACATTTGTGTGTGTATTATATATGCACATATCTATGTGTGTGCATGTGTGTGTTGCACACTGATTTGGAACTCAACCAGGAATTCAGAGATGCCATGGCCTGGTGATCTCACAGCTTACCAGTTATCCTTCCCTGACTTGTTCACTCCTTCATCGGTTATTAAGCAGCTCTTGGCAGCAGTGGGTGGTAACTATGAGTGCAAGATTAGTCAGAATGGTCTTTGCCACCAGAATCCAGCAAGGGGTGGGCGACAAGTACAGAGTAAGTCCAGGAGCAGGTCTTACTTAGAAAAAGTGGCCTGTGGTGTGGAAAACATTGTCTGGACTTTCTAAGTTAAAGGCCTTTAGCCTATTGTCATTTTGTAAAAATGTGAATTACTCACAAGAAATATAGAATATATTTCCTCTGTATTGGACATGACGTTGGCTATCATGGATCAGAGGCGCTGTGATCACCCAACAAGACCTCAGCAAATCTGAGGGTTAGAGCTCCCTCCTAGAGAGAGGAGGTAGATCATGGAGCTCATGAGCCCTGCAGCTTTCAGGAGATTCTCACAAGGCCTCTCCCTCCCAACATTACAGAAATGATCAACAGCTGACTAGGGTGATACCCTCTTTGATGCTATCTTTGGGACTTCCTGGTGGCATAGTTGCATTCCAATTACCCATGCTTCTTTAAGTAACTCCAGTAAACTCATTTCTTTACCAAATGGACTTAGAAAGAGTCCTTTCTTTGGTCTTGTTGGTACCCCAGTGGGTGAAAGTTTCCATTCTTCTGCATCCTCATCAACACCTGCTGTTGGCTGTAGTTACAATTCTTGTCAATCTACAGTGTGCATGCTTATCTTATGACATAGCTTGTACTAGTGATGGCCAGCTATGCCAAGCATATTTCTATGCCACTGTTTCTTCCTTTGAGAAATATCTCTTCAGATACTTTGCTCATTTTTAGATTGGGTTTTCTATATTTTTAAAAGTTTTATTGGCCAGGTATAGTGGCACAATATTTAATCTCAGCACCATGGAGGCAGAAGCAGGAGGATCTTTGTGAGTTAAAGGCCAGTCTGGTCTACAGAGTGAGTTCCAGGACAGCCAGAGCTACATAGTGTGACCCTGTCTTGAAAAAGAAAATATTTGCCTTTATTTTAAGTGTGTGAGAGTGCTGCTTGCAAATATGTGTGCATGTCTACCATGTGCATGCCTGGTACTCAGGAGGCTAGAAGAGTATCACATATCTCATGAAGATGGAGTAACAGGAACTGAATTTGGGTCCTCTTAAAGAGAAGCAAGTGCTTTTAATTTCTGAGCTGTTGCTTCAACTTGGTTTTACTCATTCTTTAATTTAGCTGTTTATATTACTATTAGGTTATTAAGGTTCTATAAATAGTCTATATCCAAGGTATAATATCAGGTATACAGTATGTAAGTATTTTCTCCAAGGCTCTAGTTTGCCATTTCTTTCCTGTCTGTCTGTCTGTCTGTCTGTCTTTAGGGCTTTCATTGTGTTGCCCTGGCTAGGCTTGGACTTTAGCTTTCTAACATCAGCTCCCTGAGTAGCTGGGATTACATATATGTTCCACTAGGCCTGGTTGACTTTTCCTTTTTCTTTAATTCTTTTTTATTTTTCCTTTTTTTTTCTTTTAGTGTGTGTGTGTGTGTGTGTGTGTGTGTGTGTGTGTGTGTGTGTGTGTGTGTGTGTTTTTGGGGGTGGGTGGGTTTAAGTATGTGAGTACAGGTGCCTGAGGAGGCCCAGGCAGATTTCAGATCCCCTGGAGCTGGATTTAAAAGCAATTATGATTTGCCTGATGTGGATGCTAGGAACTGAACTGACTGTACAAGAGAGAGAAGTTCACACTCTTGACCACAGAGCTGTCCCTCCAGTCCCCCTTTCCTTTTTCTAGGAGCATTAAAAGAATACTTCATCTTGTGAGAGTTTTAAATATTAACTGATTTTTTTCCCTTTACAACTGTGCTTCTTGTAATCTGTGCTTTTGATGCTCTGTCATTGCCAAATTCAAAGTCACTATGATTTTCTCTTATTTTTGTCTAGAAGTTTTATATGCTTGCTATATATGTTCAGGTATGATATAATCCAAGTTAAGCTTTGTAGAAGGTGGGATGTC
Organism: Cricetiscus sungorus; assembly: GCA_030556225.1. Lineage (NCBI taxonomy): Eukaryota > Metazoa > Chordata > Mammalia > Rodentia > Cricetidae > Cricetiscus > Cricetiscus sungorus. Next base: position 4,549,362 of record JANBXA010000735.1, on the reverse strand, counting down.
TAAGTCATTCTTTGGCATGTGGATATACAATTTCAACATGTGCTGAAAGAATCCCCTTTCCCTTGGCTAGTGGAAAGCCTCTTTGTCAGAGCTTGATCAGATATGTATAGAAGCTTCTGGATGAGCTTCTGTGTGCTTAATTTGTGGTCTATCTTCACACTCGTGATGATTATCCTTGCTTATTGTAAGTCTTAAAGTCAGGTAGTATGAGTCCTCTAACTTTGTTATTTACTTTTGTCAATTAGGAAGGTAGTTTTTGTTACAGAAGATTTGTTCACACTGACACACCGAGACTGGCAATAAAGTTAAACCTTGAATCAGAGGGCAGAGTCAACATTTAGCTGGCCAGAATTAGCCATAGAGATGTTGGAGGACCTAGTGAGCTGGATAGGGAAATGCACAAGAAGTAGTAGGGAGGGATTTAGAGATTCTTGGGTGTTTTGTGTCTTGGAAATGTGGAGACCAGGGACAGCCAATCCTTTTCTCTGCTGCTCTTTGAATTTATCAGACTTTTGCCCCAATTTCTGACTCCCAAGTTTTTATTAATAATAGGATAATTTAGATAAGCACATCCAAGTTTTTATTTAGATGGTACTCCCCTCCATGTCATTATCTGTCAACAGAATATTCATAGTCATTAAGATGACCAGAAATGTTTCCCACCAGATTTCCAAATGTCCTGGTTAGGGACCATAGGACCCTTCCTCCCAAAGAGAATCATGTATTTAAAGAAAGGCTAGCACCAGGAACATAAAGTGAGACAAAATCAAAATCAGCCTTTCCAGGTTCTGAGGAAATTGATTTTTAATCTGGAATTCCATACCCAGCCAAACTATCAATCAAATGGAAATGCAAAATAAATACTTTTAGACGCATAAGGACTCAAAGACCTTCTCATAGGCTGTCTCTGGGAGAACTACTTGAGGATGTACACTGCAAAATAGAAAATGAATTCAAGAAAGACTACACAGGATCCAAGAAACAGTGAACCCAATCCAGAAGCATAATGCCAAGAAATCCCCAGTGAACCATGCAGAGGCCCAGGATACAGCCAGCCCAAGTTCTAGCTGTGAGCCAGAGAGCTCCCAGAAGATTTTAAAGGTGAAATGTGTGTTTTCTACAACAAAGGTAATATTGAAAGAATGGATACCCTCTCTGAGAAGCTGTGTGTGAATAAAAATTAATAAATTATTGTGAAAATCCATTCTTTTGTCATCTCCAAAGTCTCATTACCTTGTTTTCTTTTTGGCTTGCTTATGGGTTCTCTTACATTTTTTTTCGTCTTCAGTTTAATATACACTACTTGCCCTTTAATTTACTCAATTGTAATATTGAAAAATGAGGTTGTCAGTGTCTCAGATTTTAGAATATGTGCTCAAATGCAGGAGGACCTTAAATGGAATCATAGTGTAATACACATCCTATAAATCTTAACAAGAAAAAGTGAAGGTGTGAAGATAAAGATGGGGGAGTGGGTTAAGATGGATGCTCCCAGGTGACTCCCTGGAGGGACATTCAGAGGTAGAGCTGGCTGTCCAGGATCTTCTGGGAGTGCTCTTGGATGTGGCACCTGCTAAGGCAGGAGAGAGCTGTGCCATTTGTGCTGAGCTGGTGCAGACCCTGCTGACCCTCTAGAAGCTGTGGAGCTGGTATGACTCCACAGCATGGTTCATACTGAGGCAAGAGGGTCTGTGGCACTCTGTATGAACTAGTTCTGGGATAAGAGTCACCTAGGAAGGTGAGAAAGAAACATGCCAATTCCAAGTTAGACCTGTCATCACAGGGCAATTTTTCACGGAAATCTGAGTTTTGAGCCATCTGCTGTCAGCATGTATCATGACAAGGGCTTTGTCCTAACGTGGGATCCACTGGTGGGTAGCCACAGCAGCCGATACAGCATGCTCATGGGAAGCTCATTGCTTTACTGTGGAATTTAAACAAGAGATGCCATCAGACTGGACATATTTTATTTGGTTCTTCATATCAAAATGCCTCTGCATTACCTCTCCTATCTCACCTGCTGTTCTGTTCATCCATGTGCCTAGGGCAAAGGCAAGGGCATTGGGGGAACTCATGGAGATAGCTGGTAGCTAGACTCTAGAGACATGTCTGTGAACTTAGCATATTTGGTGTCCAGCAGTGAAGATCAAAGCCAGGGAGATTAAAGGATGTGGCAACAGACAGGGTAGCCAGAGGGTTGTGCTTGGCCATCTTGCCAAGCAAGGCCTGCACAGCAGGGTGTGGAAATGTTTTAGGCTCTTGATTTGAGAGGTTCTGGTAGGAACTGTCCAGCCCAGAGCAGAGCAGGAGTTGGAGTGGTTCAGGCTTCCTTGGACCAAAGGGGATGCTCTCTGCCCACATGTTGCTATGACCAGGTTGAATCTCATGATGATACAGTGCTGCCAAAACACCCTGTATGGCCCCTGTACTATAAGTGGCTGTGTGTGCTAAAGTTGGTTCATGCTTGCTGTGGATGTTACCTGTGCCTTTATTCCAGATGCACCCACAGTTCCTGAGATCAACCCATACTCTGAAGTCAGCCATGATGGGAATATTTATACAACAGAAATGAGCTTTTTGTTTGGCTATTGTTTGGCTAGTGGGTGGGGGTTGTTTGGCCTGTAAATGCTCACTAGCATGTCATTGCTCCTCTGAGATGGTCTTGGGATTTGGAACTCCAATCCATAATGAAAATTACCTGCTCTTGATAAGAAATTAAGATATCTAGACAGCAACAGTGGAACACCAACCCATATGAGGCTCTTCTAAGGACAGGCCCGTGTAACCCCCCCCCACACACACACATGCTGCTTAACTTAATTGCTCACTCTCTGTCTCCACTGAAAAACACCAGGAAAGCAGGGGCCATGTCTGTCCTGCTCTGCATCCAAAGATTCTAGCCAGAGTTGATACCAAGGAACATTTGCCAGGCTAATGCCCTTTGAGGAAGGGGCATGCCCCTATTGGTAGGGCAGATTTTTTTTCAGGAGTTTGCTCCTGTGTGGGCTGGGATAAGGGAATATGTGTACCCCTCTTGAAGACATTAGGCTCTTTAGTCATCTCCATGTGTACTTCTTGCCTTGGCACAGGGGACCTAGAGAAGGTCAGGATCCCACAGAGAACTAGGGTGTATACTCAACTCTCTCCCTCAAGACCCCTGAAACAGTCAGTAACTTCTGCTTTGACCATGCCTGAAGGCTCCTCATTTGTCAGCCTCTGCTATGTCTGTAGTATAGCAGGAAAATATAGTAGTATGTCTGTAGTATAGTATAGTCTCAGAGAGCAAGCAGGTAGTGCAGAGATGGAAATGTGAGGTCAGCTCTGAGCAGAACTGCTGTCAGGTATACAGAAGTGAGGGAAACATGTGGGCACCAGACATGGGCATTGCTCCATCCTCCACTGTTTCTCACTGATCTGTGGTGAGGACTTAGTGTCTGATTTCCCTCCACTCCCAAACACTGGTACAGATACCAGTGTAACTCCAAGGTCAGGTCTCTCTTAAGATGGAGTGAAGCCTGGGTCATCTTTTGGAAGCACTCTTGATATTTAAGAACACAATTGCAAAAGTATTAGTATGTTTCAAATGTAAAAATAAAATTATCAAACACTTTAGCTATATAAATGGGATGTAGCATGACATTGCTCTTCACAAGACAGTTACAAGATTTACAAAGATAATATGAGCCTTTGGAGCATATCAAGTAGCCTAGTAACAGGGGACAACATTAATGTTTTCATTTAGAGTGTTGTGAACATAGCATCATCCTGAGAGAAAAGTCCTTGGTGATTTTGAGGACCCCCAGGGAGGGCCCTACTATCATTCTCTCCCTCTATGTAGACATGCCTAGGGAACTCCAAAGAAGGGTTTAGAGGGATTCAACAAACATGAATTAGTGAAGGCAGTGTTATGTCAGCCTTAACAAAAGCAATGCCCTCAAAATGTAGATAATACAGTTTTAGAAACTCTGGAGATGTAGTTAAGGCTTTACCCAGAGGCAAATTAGTAGCCTTAAAAGCATTTGCTAGAAAACAAAAAACAATGGCGATAATCCTTAAAACCAAGAAGACAAATACATAAATAAATTTAGTTCAAAGAAATCTGGGATATGAAAATTGTGAAGATTCAATCAAGAATAGTGTTATTCCTGAGGAAGCTGAGAATCAACAGCACGGTAAATTGCTGAAGGGTCTCAGTGCTTTCTGGCTACCTTTTTAAAACTTACTTTCTTATGATATGCATTTGTGTTTTGCCTGCATGTATGTAAGGATGTCAGATGCCCTGGAACTGGATCACAGTTGTGAGCTGCCACGTGACTGCTGGGAATTGAGCCCGGGTCCTCTGGAAGTGCAGTCAGTGCTCTTAACTGCTGAGCTACCTCCCCAGCCCTCTGGCTAGCTTTTGACTGCACAAGGAAGGGGCAGTTTGTGAGACTAGTGTCTGCTACTACAAAACAAATCTTGTGTTTTAGCAGACTCAGGCCTTAAAATATGCCAAATGTCTCAAGAGTTACTTGGTTTTCTGTTTACACGACGTAAAATCATGGGCCACTAGCATGAAGATACGGTTTTTCCTTATTTTAATTAACCTTTATACATCAGAGTGGCTGGTAAGAATAGACAGGAAGTGCTGGGTTGGGGGGTCTCCTGATTGAAGAGCTGAAGCTTGAGGGTCCTGGGGTTGGATGATAGGGGTGAGCGAAAGGAATGGAGGAGCTGAAGTGTTAAGGAGCTTGGGGCCAACGTGCTCAAGCACACCGAAAGACACAGGTTTGAGGAATTCTGAAAAAGACACCGGCCCAGCTGAAACACAAGAAGGGCTAAGGGACTGAGGCAAGAGGACCCACATCCAGCTGAGGAACTGAAGAGGAGGGGCTGAAGCCCTGAAGCCCTTAAGAGTGGGGGGAGCTGAGGGGCTGAGGCAATAAGGGGGAAGTACTGAAGGAGGCGGACTGCGGAGTGCTGAGGGGGCGTGGTTGAGCTCTGACGGGGTGGTGGTTAGCGTCTTAAACGGCCTCCAGCTTAGGTGGCTCAGACTGAGGAGCCTAGCAGAGGGAGGTACCCAGAGCCGAGGGGGCGGGGCTTAGTTGCTTAGGGGCGGCGCTGAGGGGCGAAGGGTTGAAGTGGGAAAGGTTGAGGCGCCGAGTGGGCGGGGACAAGTGACATAGGGGCGGGGCTGAGGGAGGACGAACTCTTAGGGGCGGGGCTGGGACTAGGATGAGGGGCTCCGGTGAGGTGGTTCTGAGTTGCTGAGACTCTGAAGAACAAGGCGCGCGGGGTGGAGAGGCGGGCCCGGCAGGCGGCGCCCTACCTTCCAGGCGCCTCCTCCCTCTCAAGGCTCCCGCTCCCCCTCGCGTCGCAGCCAGCACTTTGCAAACTCCTCGCCTGCCGGTGGCGGCCGCAGCTCCGCGCCCTGCCGGCCCCTGCGCGTCTGTGGGGCAGCGGGCAGCGGGGTGGCGGCGGCGCGGGGAAGCGGGAGGCGCCGAGGCTCAGGGCATCCGCCGGCGGAGGCGGGAGCCGAGGCGGAGCCGCGCCAGCCCCGCGCCAGCCCCGCGCCGCCGCGCCCCCCGGGCTGAGCCCCGCTGCCGCGCAGCGCCGTGCCGCGCCTCCATCCCCGCCGCGCAGCCATGGCTGCGCCGCCGCCGCCCCGCTGCCCGTTCGCTTGAGGTGCGGCCATCAGCCGCGGGGACCATGGCGAGCGCCGCCGAGCCCCCGGGCACGGCGGCCGAGTACCTGCAGGAGCTGACCCGGATCGTCGCGGCGCAGCAAGAGCTGTTAGCGCAAAGGCGGCGGCGCATCGAGGAGCTGGAGCGCCAAGTGGCACGGCTGAGCCGCGAGAACGCCGGCCTGCTGGAGCGACACCGGCGACACCTGGCCGCGTGCGCTCGGCGGCCGGACCCGGGCCCTTCGCCGCTCGGCGCCATCCCCGAGCTCGGCAGTCGCCGTGACAAGTAAGTGCAGAGCGGCGGAGCGGGCGTGCCGGGGGCGCGCGAACTTCTCAGGGGCTACGGAGTGAGTCCCTCGGCCGGAGCCCAGCGCACCGGGGACCTCCCGGAGCTGCCATCAGGCCTGGCCTCGCCGCGCGGTTGTCGCGTGCAGCGCCCGCCCGCCCGGGGCTGCCTGGGCCACTCTTGCTTAGAGCGCTTCACACCGACCCTGCGCCGTCCAGGCTCCGGGCCTCGTCCTCCTCCCCCAAGACACTAATTCCCCCGTCTCGACCCGAGATTACCTTGGCTATTTCGGACCGAGGATTAAGGAGATGCCGAGGAGGCACAGTCCCATCGCCCTGGCCCCTGGCGTCCAGGGAGCTTCAGCCTGCAGCGGCTTCGCCGCCTCTGGGTGCTGGTGCCAAAGCCCTGATGGCAGTCTTCGGTGCCCATCTAGGCGGGTCTCCGGGCTCCAGGCTAGGGGTTCAAGAGAGGTTGGGTTGGGATTATGGCGAGTTCCCTGTCTACCCTTTCTGCAGCAGCTTTAGGGACTGTCAGGGATCGACTAGAAAAAGTGTGCGATGTAGTGATGTAGTCAGTAGCTCTAGAACAAGCGACCATGCTGGAGAAGGGAGTTATGCTGACTCCAGATAGGGAATCTGATTCCCTGGAGTGGGAATCCAGGCACTGGAGACTGCGTTTCCTCTATGTCCGGCTATGGACATGGGACAGAAGGACTGTTACAACCTGCTTAGAGCATTAGTTGTAGGTATTTATGGAAGGGTTGGTCCTCTCTTTGAAACAGGAGAGTTGTCTGGGGGTGAGTGGGGTCTGAAGAGCCAGAGTACGATTGAATTTTGTGGCTCTTTAGGAGGGCAGGTTGAGGTGTTATACTTACCCTTAGTAGATTTGTGGCTAGCTCCTAACTGGTGTAAGTGACACAGAACCTCTCTTGCCGCTCCAGAGCACAGAAAGGGAGCTCTTAGCTCTGAGGTTCTTCATTAGTCCCTTTCGCAGAGGTAGTGGGTCAACTCATGCTGGATGCAAGGATGTAGTCTGCTGAAATTAAGTCCCTCACAGCTTTGGGAGGTGGCACTAGGGCAGGGACACACACTCCTGTTTTGATAGGGAACAGTGACACACGTTGGCCGACTGATGCCTCACAACACCATCCCCGGAGGTATAGTCCTTTTTTTTCCTTCAAAGTCACCCCTACTGACCAAGTGGAGAACGTGGACAGGAGAACTCAGAGGGGCAGTGGTTTCTTCCCCTGCTTTGGGGAATCTCCGTTGTCCATCCTGACAGTGGTCTTGGCTGAGGAGGTCAAGGGGCACAAATGTTGAGATTTTATTTCAGAAGCTTCTAGCACTGAGATCGTCTGGCTCAACCTACTAAAACCTGTGTTACTTCAAAAAAGTATAGTGTTGTCTTTAAGGAAAGCAAATGGCAACACAGTTCTTGCTCTATGTTCTAGTCCCAGGCAGCTTGCAAACTTGAATATGTACGCTAGGAGCCTGGACTTCGTTGCTGATTGTGAATTCTGACCCAGCGGGTCTCGGAGCAGGCTGAAGAATCAACTTCTCTCACAAGCTCTAGGACACTGTATGTTGCAGTCATGTAGATCTCCATGATAAGAGTGTCTGTAAAGAATGGGGATAGGAAAAGGAACAGGAGATTCCCTTCAAGACAGAACATACAGGCCCTGTTTTCCTGCCTGAAACTCATTTCCTAGTCCTTTGGGGAAAGGGATGCAAATTCCTTCCTTTCTGGCAGGAGATACCCCATATCCTCTATTTCTATGGTAGGATATTTAACTGTTGTGTGCTTACGACTCTGGGACACTAGGGGCTGATTTTCCAAACATAGATTAGTTGTGTCAGGGCTTACGTGAATAAAATGATTGATGTGAAGGACTGTGTGATAACTAATGCCCCTTAAGAACTTTTATTAAGTACCTGTTGTATGCAGAACCATCAGGGATAATATTTCTGCACACCCCAGCTGGTGACTGTGGGACAGGTCACACCACATTTCCTCACCCCAGCTTTTCTTAAATGCACACAAAGCAGGAATCAGCCTAACAGACTCCCGTTATTTTTCCCTAAGGTAACAGGGAGAGAGGAAATGGGCGCCCTGTAGGTACTTCATGCAGGCTAGGTTCTTCCCATGTCTGTCAGTTTCTTATTTCTTTGAATCAGCTGAGCCCAGGCAGGAGGTGGAAACTTAAAAGGCTAGGTGGAAGAGATGTGCAGTGGGGAATATGGGTTGTGGGGATTGGTTGCTGACACTGACCATTGCTATTGAACCCAAGTTTCCAGAGGTGACAGAAGTACAAGGCACAGTGTAGGGGAAATGGAGCTGGGGAACTGGGCTCTACTCTTCCCCACCTTTGGGCATTGATGATGCCATTCTCAGGCTTCCCTGTCTGCATAGAATGACCCTTAGAAGACAGGGGGTCTGACAAGCATGCTGGCTGAGCAATAGCTGACTGACCCTTTTCTAAGTAGCTGGTAGGCACTGCAGCCTTTGTTAGGAGCTCCCTGCTCACTGCATAGATGAGCTTCAGTGTTCCATTGCTTGCCCTTCAACAAGAGTGAACCTGACAATCACCTTACCAGGCACAAGATGCCTGGACATGCTAGAAGCTTTCAATCCCTGAAACCCTTAAGTTCTTTCTCAGAGGACTTGCTTGCATTTCTTGACCACCAGGTCAAGGGTCATTACTGATTCCTAGTATCAGGGGAGGAGATTAAAAACAGGAAGAAATTCAGGCCTTCTGGGTGCCTTTGCTAGTGGGAGAGTTGTTTCTGTTGTTATTGATGTTGATCCCCCACCCCCACCTCCGACATCAGCACTCATATGCAATGTTCAGTCAGCTACATTCTAATGATCCATTTCTAGAATCTCAATCCCCTCACTAGAGTTTGGGTACCTAGTGGATGCTCAGAGTATATTGTTTGAATGGGTAAAGCCTGGGAGGAGATGGGTGATCAGAACCATCATGTAGCAGGTACTGATGAACACAATGAATCAAGTTTAGGAGAGCATGATGATATTCCCTAATCTGCTGGGTACTCACAACTTGTGTGCTATCATTGCTATCATGCAGAGACAGTTGCTGCTCCCATTGTACAGATGTGAGACCTAGGCTCCGAGTGACCACATGCCTCGTTTAAGCTCTGCCATCTTGTTGTAAGCCAGTGTTGGATCTCACATTGCCTGGGTCCTGATCTTGTTCACCCGCTGCCTGCCTTTCAGGCTGTGGAATGATTTGATCACCTCTCAGGATTCTTTTTGGCTCCTGGCCAGTGCTTGAGGGAGCCCAGCATGTGTGAATCCCTTCTGCCCTATGGAATCTCATCACCAAGGCAGCGCTTTGGGTGGTGGTTGTGTAAAGGGGCAAGGATGGAAGAAGGTGACCCCCTTTTAGCCTTTGATCCTCTGAAGTTTCTTGTCAGAAGTAAACATCAGTTTCAAGTGGCTGGGGAGAGGCCCAGTGGAGTGGCCTCTTCCGCCTTCTCATCTGCTCCAGCCCTCAAGGGCTGTCACATCACACATCACTCTGAGAGGACATTTTCCTGAAGCTCTGAATTGGTGACTCACTCTGGGGGAGGTTTTCAATGGCATTCAGTGACTGTTGACTTACCAAACAAAGTGCTCTTCCTGTGCTTGTGGTGACATTAACCATGATGATTGTACTTCATTTCAGGGGCATGCTCAAGAGTGGCCATGGAAGAGGGGGCGGCAAGACTAAACTGGATTGTCCTAATTGTCAGCAGGCAGATGACACAGAAAGCCTTGCTTAGGATGGTCCTGGCAGGGAGACTTTGAGTTGTGCTATTCTTCCAAGTGGCTGGGAAGTACCACAGCTGGGGTGTAAGGGCCCGGGAGCATAGTGCCTTTATGTGCAGATCCCTTTCTCCTTCTGAGCAAAGACTAGGAGCCTGGGAGAGGCTGGGAGGGCCTTTTTCTCTTCATCTGTGACTGTGCTTATGTTTCCACTAAATAATATTCTTGTTCTAGCTGAGATAAAGCCTGTATCCAGTGCTGGGAAGATGTCCCTCTGTCAGGAACAAGCTGCACCACACTTTGGGACACTTGTCCTAGTTGGACAAAATGTATTAAACTGTAAGGGAGCAGGGTGAGCCTTTCTTATTTTTCCAGCAGATGGTAGAGTCCGCAGAAAGATGAGGGAGTGTTTCTCTGAAGCTCTCTCCCAGCCGTCTGACAAGCTAAGCAAATTATTATTTTACAACCCAGAAAATAAATCAGGGAATGCTTCTTGATGTAGCTGGAGCTGAGAATAAACAGTGAGCAGTGCCGTGTGTGAAATGCAGTTGAGAGCTTGTTGGTGCTTTCGACGTGAGTGTTCATACTGGATGTAGGCCACTGTGCCTGCAGAAACCTCAAACCCCAGGGCTTTGCCACGGGGAGGGAAGTGTGAGGACTTGGCCACAGGAATCAGGCTTTTGGGGGCCTCCATAGGTTTTGTCATAAGGATGGCTTTTTGTCAGTTATTTTGTCTATGATGTTGTTTTGACAGCTGATTGGGTTGTTTGTGCTATTTTATTTATTTATTTATTTATTTGTTTGCTTGTTTGTTTATTTATTTATTTATTATGGAAGAGCAACACTTGGCTTAACTTGGGAAGTATACTGTTTTGTGCTTGTCAGGGTGTCAACTGGAAAAATTACCACGGAGACGCCAAAGAAACAAACAGAGACAAACTGAGAGTTTGACAAGAACTAGGATCCAATAAGGTAAAAATGACCTATCTGAAGTGCAGTAAAAGCTACTGATGTGGTCATGAGTGTAAGGACTCAGGCATTAGACTGGCTTGCCCCTGTCAGGAAGAAGCACTCAGGCAGTTCCCTGGTCAGCCCAGGGTTCCATGACTACTAGTCTGCACACAGGTGCAAAGGACCCCTTTAAAAGACAGACCCTGCCCACTTAAGTGCTCTTTCCCTCTCTCTTTCCTGCTGTTCCCCTGGGGCAGACAGGGCTTTTCCTCTCTCTCTCTCTCTCTCTCTCTCTCTCTCTCTCTCTCTCTCTCTCTCTCTCTCTCTCTCTCTCCCTCCCTCTCTCTCTCTCTCTCTCTCTCTCTCTCTCTCTCCCTCCCCTCTCTCTCCCTCCCTCTCTCTCTCTCTCTCCCTCCTTCCCTCTCTCTCTCTCCCTCCCTCCCTCCCTCCCTCTCTCTCTCTCTCTCTCTCTCTCTCTCTCTCTCTCTCTCTCTCTGTCTCTCTGTCTCTCTCCTCTTTTCTCTTTCCTTCCCCCTCCCTCCCCATTCTAATAAAACTTCTCATTTAAGTTCTGTCTGCCTGGCATGTTTGTCCCTCTGCCTAGGTATCCCTCGCCTGCCATGGAATTTGCCAAGATTCCTCTCATAACACATGAGACTATCTGAATACAGTGGGTCTCCTGCTTGCTTACCTTGATCCAGTAGAGACATAGGTCAGGGTGCAGCCCAAATCTGTCCAACTGTATGCTAAGTTTGACTGAATGACGCCAATGGAATCCATGTGTAGCAGGTCTTCTCTGTGGATCTGAGAACCTAGAATTATGTAGCGCGCACTGGCCAGTATTATGTATGGAAAAGGCCTCTGTTTTTGTCAATAAAGCATGGTAGCTTTGATGCTAAAATGTTCTCTGTACCCTAACTGTCCTAGGCTTTCTCTGGGGAGGCCTTTAAGGGTTTCTCATGACTAGTCCCTGGACAGTTAGCCCTCCTCTGGCAGTGGGTTAGAAGATGTAGCCCCTGCCATGTCTATTTTGCAGTGTCTCAAACTTTGTAAGTCCCAGCCTCTCTAAGGCAATCCCAGGACAAATGAGAGTAACAATTTCTATAGAAGGAGATCAGACATATGAACTGCCTGTGGTGTCTGCCACCAAGGACTCAAAAATGGTAGTTTGGAGCACGGTTAGCTAGGGTATTGAAATTGCTTTTGAGGATTGTTTAGACCCTTCATTTTCAAAATATAGAAAAGTAGAAAGAATCATGCAGAGCAGAACACCCCTTCCACTTCCTTCCCTTCAGGTTCTGCAATTAAAGTTTTTTAATATTTGCTTTATTGCATACCTCTGTACCCTTGAGGGTACTTAGAAGCGCATGGATGGGGAGTGAACATTTATGGAGTGCCTACTGTGTCCCAGGGATGCCACTTCCTCTATTCACCCTGTTCCTGGACCACACAGGTAGGTGGATTCTTGTCTTCTGTTAGGGCAGCTTCCTTACTTCCTCCATTTGGAAACATGAACAGGGTTAGAGCTTAGAGTTGGAAACAGGGCCAAGCAGTGTGCAAGCCCAGAGTTTGCGAAGTAAGTGGTCACATTTGGGCATCAACACACCTTCCTGCAGGAGGTGTCACTTGAGCTAGGGCTTTAGGAGCAAGAGAAGAGGAAGAGACTGTCAAGTTGGTGAGACAGAACACATAGCACACGTTCATCCATGGAGTGCTTGGAAGTGACAGGTGCCCTCAGTGGCTGTGGTTTGTCTATGGATGGGGACAGCTGGGCAGAAGAGGCCAGTTAACCACTGACGAGTCTGACAAAGTTATGTTGCTCAAGATCTAGATGTCAGAGTAGCAGAGGTTAGGGAACAAAACTAGGTTAACCTTTTCTATGTCCTTGTACCTTGTGTATGTCCTGATTTAGAAATGTTGTCTTTCCTTCTAGGAGGAGGCCAGAGCTACAAAGAATAGGAATGAGGAGTTGTAGGGATAGCTTAGCAGTTAAGAACACTTGCAAAAACTTGGGGTTCAGTTCCCAACACCTACATAGTGGTTCACAAATATCTGCAACTCCAGTTCTGGGGAACTTGGCACCCGCATGTATGTATGCACATACACACCTGCAGGCAAAACACTCATCATGCAAAATAAAATAAACAACTCTTTTTTTTTTTGGTTTTGTTTTTTGAAAAAGGGTTTCTCTGTGTGACAGCCATGCTGTCCTGGTACTCACTTTGCAGGCCAGGCTGACCTTGATCTTACAGAGATCTGCCTGCCTCTGCCTCCTGAGTGCTGGGACTAAAGATATGCATCACCACACCAGCATATCTTTTTTTTTTTTTTTTTTTTTTTTTTTTTTTGTAGCAGCTGTTAAAAAGGAAAAGAAACAGGAGATAAAGTCTTTTGGATCCTGACCTTAGAATGCACCAAATAACAACAAAACCATACCATTAACTAAGACCTTTAGATACTGTATACTTAGTACTTGCTTTTTCTTATCTATCTATCTATCTATCTATCTATCTATCTATCTATCTATCTATCTATCACAACAGGGTCTTATATATCCTAGGCTGGCTTTGAATTTTTGATGTAGCCAAGGATGATCTTGAACTTCTGATTGACTTACCTTCATATCCTAAGTGCTGAGACTATAGGTGTAGGTAGGTCAAACTCAAGGCTTTGTCCAAGCAGGACAATCACTCTCCAAACTGAACTATGTCCTTAGCCCCAGATTCTTTTCTTTGTCTGTGTTGACACTGGAACCTCTTGACAGGCATGTGCTTTATCATTCATTTTGTTGATATGAAATCTTAAACTTTTTAGCAGTTTCCTCACCATCATCCAGTGACAGCCAGGTCTGTCTGCCAACCTGGTCAGTATGCTTCACTGCGTACTGTTGTACTGCGTACTGTTGTACTGCGTACTGTTGCTTTGGAGCTGCTCATGAGTGTATTCGCTACAGTTAAAACGAGGAACGTCTAGGTATGGTACATTTCAACCACCCAGACCTTTGGCTTAAGGAACTAGCATTAACTCCAGCTTTGTCATCTACCCAGAGACAACAGTTGCTTTAAATTTTGAGCATTATATTTGGGGTCTTAGTGCTACTTGGATCACTTTGCAGAAATAATTTTGTTTCCAGGAGCCTCTATTCATTCATGGTAAAACAACCTCAGTGGCAGTGCCCAGCTTGCAAGACTGCTGTGGGCAACATGTGTGAAAAGATGTGGGAAGGGCTCTCTAGTTGCTCAGCCAATACTGGACACTAACCTTTGAGTCACTGTGAAATCTATTCTGCATATGTGTGTTTCCTTACCATTTGGAAAGCTATCGGTGAAGCAGCCTGTGCATTTTCATATGTTTCATTCATGTAGGGTATGTGGGGACATGTGGTTATACAGGGTATATGGAACATATAACTTCTTCAGGCCTTGTTCCCTAAGGTCTTGACTGCTCTGTTTATTGCATTTGCATAGTGTGTGTTGCACCTACAGAGAATCAAAAGCCTTTTCTCTTGATTGGGCAGTCCATATCTAACTACAGGGATCATGGTTTGCTAAGGGCAGAAAATGGGACTTCCTTGAGAGTGTCCTGGTGTCTTCTCAGTATTCTGCAGCTGGCTTGTGGCATATTCTGCAACATGACCAAGGTGCCATGTGAGATTGTGCTGTTTCTACCAGTTTCATTGCTCAAATGACAAGCCTGTGTCAGTGGCACTGGGGGTCTGCTGCAGGTACCTTGATGAGGGTGAGATTTATCAGAGGCTGCAGGGGTCTGTGAACAGCCTATAGCTGAATGGGAACTGGTAGGATATCAAGTATGGGAAATCCAGAGACAAATTCCAGAGAGGGCCCAGTCTTGAGCACTACTATTTTCTGCTCCTGGGCATGTGAAATGAATCTCTCTGAGCCTCAATTTCCTTATCTCTACTCTGGGGCACTGATAACTGGATCCCCCCTCAGGGTTGCCTCCAGCAGGGAATGTACCTGATTTGGTTGAGGCACAGGGAAGGGACCAATGTGTGAGGGGGATAACATACTATGGGATGGTGAACAGTTGGGGTGAAGTGAGCAGAGCCATGCAGACCCATTAGAGACTTTGGCTTTATCTGAAGAAGAGTCCTTAAATGAACTTATACATTGAGAGGACCTATGCCTGCTGGGCAGAGTGGGCTATCGAGGCAGGCTACAGTGGGTGCAGCAGGACACAGGAATGGCCCAGGTTGTTCTGGGAGGGGTGGGAGGTGTACATATGTTTTAGATAAAGGCATGTGATTCCCTGCTATCTCTCCACCCACGACAGTCGTCTTCCCAGATGGAAAGAAGAAAGAACAACTCAGCCAGGAGAAAGAGTCTCCAGATGGGAGGCTGCCATTTGGGGCCTTGTTGCCTGCAGTAGCTTTTGGAATAGTGAATGAGGGGGGCTGGTGACATCCCTAGAGCTACTGAAGTTCCTGGTACCCAGAGGCATTTCATTTACCCACCTCTTGAGAGGTGCAGCTCAAGCAGTGTTGCATGTTCTCCTTAGCCTGGCAGGGACTTTGAAGTGGCTCTTAAATGAGTTCATGTGCAGTAATGGACAGTACTATGTCCAAGACAGACTGCTTCCTCTACCACGAACAGGCTGTGTTTCCTTAGACCTGTGCTTTTGCCTTACTCTGCTTCCAGTTTATTTATTGTAAAACAAGACTTACACCTCCTAGTAGTAAATCTTTATTGTATATGAGTGTACTGGAGGTCCATACTAACCTGTGTCACTGTTGTTCTTTCTTCCTGGGCTAAGAAGCTTGTGTGCATCCTAAGTCACAAGGTTAGAAATAGATGATTAGAGTTGTGGCATGCATCTGTTGTCTACTACTTACCATTCTGCAACAGAGTTTGAGTCAAATTCTTTTTAAAACATACTGTCTTCATTTGGTTAGCCTTTAGTTACAGACTCTTTGAATGTTTTAAAGTGTCAGAGACTTAATGTTATTAAAATCAAATGGATTCCCTAACCTCCCCTCCCCAAATCAAAGCTGTATAGAATGCTCTGCTTCCCTCCTTTCACAACCCACCATATGTTTACACCTCTGGTTAACCTTTTGAGACCTTCTTTTCATCCAGTTCTGCCTTTGAGGGGCCTCAAAGGCAGTCAGTCTCTCTGTGTATTGGTCTTTGCATATTTTGTTTGATTTTCACCCATAGGGTAGCTTCTTTGACCTCCCTGGTACCTACAGTGAGCCAGTCACTGGGCTAAGGACTCAGCAGATAGCACAACAGTGTTTAATAGATGATCCAGCAGGGGTGCAGGGAGTACCAATTAAAATAACAAGAGCAAAGGCATTCTTAGAGCCCACACCACATTTCCTTACTTAAAATTGGAATGAAATCAGGCTGGAGAGATGGTTTAGCAGCTAAGAACAGTCTTTGCTCTTGGAGAGGACCAGAGTTCAATTCACAACACCCACCTAGGGAGGGTCATAACTGTGTTAAACTTTAGCCCAAGGGATTCAGTGAGGGACACCTACACCCATGTGCATATACATTTACAGATACACACACACCTACTCATAAAATAAATCTTTTAAAAGAATGGAATGTATCGTTCCCACCCTTAGTCATAATGATTAATCACTATTCATTTTTTTTAAATGATTGGCTGTTCATATTGTAAACACTTACTATAATACCTTTGGGTAGGAGCCTTGGTTATGGTATAAATGAGAAAACAACAGAGGGAGACAAAGATGGTGGAGGAGGTGGTGGTTTGAGGGAGAGTAAGACATACAATCAAATGAGAGGTATTGCCTTTTAGGGACCTCTTTGAATTTTTGTCCATTATATTCAAACCATACATTTGTGTAATTTTAGTTCTTTTTAATTTACCGCGGCTCATTTTAAAGATCTAAGATATGGTCTACCTGGGAGAATTCTCCATATACAATAGAGAATAATATGTATTCTGCTTGTTGGATAGAGTGTTCTGTGTCTGTTATAAGCCCTGTTTTACTTTAATGCTGGGATTAAAGGTATTTACTACAATACCTGGCTGGTGTAGCCATTCTGATTCTCTTTTTTGTTACTATAGCCTAGTATACCTTTTCCATTCTTTATTTTCAGCCTATTTGTATCTTTGAACTAAAGAATCTTGTAGGTGGAGTGTAACAAATTGTTTTATGTATTCTGCCAATCTTTGCCTTTTGATTGTAACATTTAATCCACTTACATCTAATAGATCGTTTATAAAGTAGGATTTATAGATGAAATACTGTTATTCTTTGTTTCTTGTCTCTATCCACTACTTCCTTCTTTTGCGTTAATTTGATATATTTCTAATAGATTATTTTAATATCTTTCTTGTTTATCTTCATTTGTGGTATTTTTTTGTATTGTTTTGTTTTTTTGGGGACAGGATTGTATGTGTGTGTGTGTGTGTGTGTATGTGTGTGTGTGTGTGTGTGTGTGTGTGTGTTATACTGTAGACCAGGTTGGCCTTGAATTCAGAGATCCACCTGCCTTTGCCTCAGGTGTACTGAGATTAAAGGCCTGCACCATCATGCCTGGCTGTTCTTTACCTTCATTTGTAAAGGGCTTAATTAAACTTATACCAGACAATATTAACCAAAAGAGAAAAATAATGGCTTTTGGCTATACCAGCCAGACATGGTAAACAACTTTAATCCCAGCATTCAGGAGACAAAGGCAGGCAGATTTCTGTGAGTTTGAGGTCAGCCTCATCAACAAAATGATCTCCAGTCCACCCAGGGCTACACAGTGAGACCATGTCCAAAAAAATGCACCAGTAGCAATAAATAAATAAATAAATAAATAAATAAATAAATAAATAAATAAATAAATAAATAAAATGTAAGAAAAAGATTGCTGCTGTAAATTCTAGAGTGGGCCAGTCCCTCAAGAAGACATAACCATAACAAAAAAGTATGCACTAAATAACAGAACCTTAAGATTCATGAAGCAAAAACTGATAGAAATAAAGGAGAAACAAACAATTCAAGAATAACAGGCAAGAACATCAATACCTGAATTTCAACAGTGAATAGAACCAGATACAGAACACATACTTCATCCTTACCTAGAGAGAATGAGGGAAGGGGCAGGGGCAGGGGCAGGGGCAGGGGCAGGAACTGATCAAGGATGTTGGCAGAGAAACTCAGACCCTGGGGGAGAAGCTGACAAACATGGATGAAGATCTGTGGCAAGGGAACCAGTTCAGACACTCTCTGGGAACAAGGAGAACAAGTTTGCTGTTCATATAATGGGGCCCTGTCCTCAGCTAGTTCTCTCTCTTCCCCAATCCCTTCTCCACCTTATTTTTGGGGACAGAATGAAGTAGGTCTTGCATTGACCCAGAAGCACAGGTACTGCTTTTGACTATTTTAGTTTTGACATGGGTGCTATGGACCTGAATGCAGATCCTCATGCTTTCATGACAGGCACTTTATTGACTAACCCTTCTCTCTAGACCATCATTAGACTTTAATGAATAGTTAGCGGATGAAAGAGCCAATAACTGAATGAGTCAACCAGTCAGCCATACACTTATTCTAAATGTCCTATTTGTTACTGTGTAAGAAATTAAAATTTAGTCTTAGCCCCAAACACCATTTTATGTTATCTCAAGATTTTTGAGTTCAGATTTGGACAAGGCGTGGGTAGGCTATTCTCTTCCCTACACGATCAAAGGAAGTTGCTCTGCGGTATTTATTGGAGATGGGCTTGTCTGGAGGATAAGCAAATGCCTTCACTCACATGCCTGGCACCTGTGGAAGGGTTTAGAAAGTCGAGTACAACTGGAACCACTGACTGGAGTGTCTATATGAAGCCTCTCCATCATGGTAGACTCTGGAGAGTCAGTCTGAGGGAGATGTGAGACTCCTTTTGACATACTCTTGAAAGTTCCAGAAGGTCACCTCTGCCAATCTTGTCATTCTACCAGGTGGAAAGGCCAGCACGGATTCTCAGGCATGAGAGTTGGCCCTGCTCTGATTAGGGTTATTGCTGGGGTGCTGAGACAACATGACCAAAAGCAACTTGAGGAGGAAAGGGTTTTATTTGGTTTACACTTCCTCATTACTGTTCACTACTGAAAGAAGTAAGAACAGGAACTCAAACAGGGCAGGCTCGGATGCAGGAGCTGATACAGAGGCCATGGAGGAATGCTGCTTACTGGTTTGCTTCTCAGGGCTTGCTCAGCCTGCTTTCTTATAGAATCCAGGACGACCTGTCCAGGGTTGGCATTACCCATAGTGGGTTGAGCCCTCCCCCACCAAACACTAATTAAGAAAATGCCCCACTTTGGCTACAACCCAAATGGAGGCATTTCCTTAATTGAGGTTCCCTTCTCTCTGATGACTATACCTTCTGTCAAGTTGACATAAACAGCCTCTCTTTCAGTGCATTTTTAATTTCCCACATTAGGTTTGCTTAGACCACACACTCCCTTTTCTCCAAGTTTAGTGGTAGTTCCACTGCGTCTTACTCTCCCCTGGGACAGCTCTTGCCTCTCTGTGCATGTATCCCTGTTCTGTTGCAGTGACTTCCCATGTAGGGCCACTGTGTAGCTTTCTGTTACTCTAACAGATTATCTGGGATAATCAACCTAAGTAGAGAAAGGTTTATTGTGCTCACAGTTTTTCTGAGGTTTCAGCCCGTAGTTGCTTGTCCCCATTGCTTTTGGGATTGTGGTGAAGTAGAACACCGTGGATAGAGCACATGAGAAAGGAAGCTGTGCTGTGTTCCGTGGCAGCTGGCAAGCTAACAGTCCTTCACTGTTCTCTGTGGATGCTTTCAATAGCCTGGAGATCTCCCTATAGGCCTCACCTCTGAAACCCTTTCTCCTGGACTTAGGAGCTAAGCTCTTAACACATGGCTTTGAGGGGGCTGTTCCAGATGTAGGATATGACATCACTCAGAAGGTTGGTGGTATGTCTGAAGAGGCCTGTCCCCACAGGGCTGAGGATGCTTCTGCCCTGTGCTCTGGCTGAGGGCTGGCTAGGGCAGGCAGGATCCCCTACCCAGTCATTCTGAGAGTGCTTACCCATCTCATCTTTATTTCCCACACTCAGATCTGTATTTTTAACTCCTGCCATATGGTGAAGCAGCCAAAACACCCAGGAGGGAGTCTGGGGAAAATCATATTCATGGATACAATGTTGATAACGTCAGCCATGAGGGTCCCGGTTCTCATTCCTGCCTCTTCCCTACTGTTAACTCATCATGAGCAGCAGCAGCCTGCTGAGCTGTCATCCTGCTAGGGACACAGGGAACATCTTCAAGACTTCTGGTCTATCTGGTGGGCCCCATGTTGGAGAGATTGGTCACATATATTATTGGGGCTTTGAATTTTTAGGGACATGCTGTCAAGTGTGTCAAATTGGGGCCTTCCAAGATGTAAATGGACACCAGGTTGTATCTGTTAACCCCCTTCCTGCTCCCTCTTCCCTCTGTTTCTTTATGTCTACCTTGTATATTTCTGTCCTTTTACTGTGTCTTCTTAAAGTTCTTGTGTTGTAAACCTAATCCCTAAGGTCATACATGTTAATAGTGTTTGGAATCGTAGCCTTTGGGAGGTAATTAGAATTAGGTGAGGATTTGAAATTGGGACCCCATGATGGTATTAGAGGCTTTGTAAGAAGTGGAGGAGACCCAAGTTAGAGTGCTGCTGTCTTTCCTAAGTAGTATGTTCTGCCATGTCAGCACAGCACTGGACCTTACAAGTTTCTCATTAGACACACCAGCTTCCAGAACATGATCCCAATAAACCTCTATACTTTATTAGCAATCCAGTTTCAGGCTTGCTGATAACAACTGAAAAGGGACTAAGTCAGCTACAGATACATATTTGCTGGCATGCTTTCTCTTGTTCACAAACATGCACAAGGCAGGGTGGCCAAGTGTTGTTTGATTTGTTCTATGCTTTGCCATATGCCCCGCACTATCACTTATCTCAGACATGTGACATTTTTGTGCCTCACACCATTCTATGTCTAGAAACCTCATCCCACATTCCCGTTCTTGCTTTTTGAACCTTCTTGGAAGGACAGGTTCCTTATCTTAGTCTTTTTTTTTTTCTGTGTGACACATATTAGAATAAATCTTCTGTTTTATGTATCCAATTTACTCTTGTAGCCCTGGGTCCCTCTGGCATCTTTCCAACTTCTCTTACTCCTGTTTGCCTGCCTCTTCTCTTTCTGGGAGTAGGGACCAGTTGTGCCCTGTTCACCTTTGAGTGCCTACCCCCAAATGCTTATGTTTAGTGCGACATATTTGGAATATATTATGATAGTTTTGTGTGCAAGACCAAGGGTCTCCAAAGTGGTTCGCCCATGGATAAAACCAGGCTGGAGCTTCTGTTTCTGTACATTATTTAATCTAACTCTGCAACTTGTCTTTGCTAGACTCCTCAGTGATGTGTATAATGTCAGTGAAGTCATATCTTCATGTCATTTATAAATATATGAACTCATTTATCAGACAGTGGTTCTAAAAGTTTCTCCTGTTTGGGGAATCTTATTTTAAAAAATTCTATGGTTTGCACAAGGCATGGTGGAGCATGCCTTTAATTCCAACACTTAAGAGGCAGAGGCAGGCTGTTACGTGTGAGTTCTAGGCCAGCCTGGTCTACATAGTTAGATTTTGTTTCTAAAAGAAAAACAAAAGAGAAATGGAGAAAAAGACTGCACCCTATGATGTCTTCTATTCTATCCCCAGCATTGCAAAATGCTGCTGCTAATAATAACATTAATAATAATAATAATAATAATAATAATAATAATAATAATAATAAGTTTCTGACCTTGAACACAGCTGAGATTTAGCTGCTTCTATCTTCTTCATGACAGCTGCTTTCCTGGCTTGAGGTGTCATTAGGAGATGGACTCAAACACACACTGAGTACTGCCTGCTTTAGCTGAGTGTTGTCTACACAATCCCATTTTATAGCTAAGAAAATGGAGACACAAAGAGGTGAAGCCTCCTTCCTGGCTGGGCTGGATGTGGTTTGTGTGACTCCAACCTAGTGCAACTGTTTGTGTTCTTGCCATGTTTAGGGCCCACTGCACACCTGTGGTCAAGCTCCTGCTTTGTAGCTAGTTTCTATTTCTATGATTTCTTTAGAGGATGGTTCTGTTGTTAGTGGTCTCATGGTTGTTCCAAGTAGACCCTCAATAACATGAACCCCTGTGCAGAAGAGGTCACGATCATGTCTGGGACATCCCACCTAAGGGCTGACCCAGAGCACAGCAATGGGTTGTGGGGGAAGCTGATTCAGCAACCTCTTCCCAGATTTTCATTTACCCCATGCCAGCAATTCCATCTTCTTCCACTAGAGACCAGGGAGATAGAGAAACAGTTGTTCCTTCATCATAATGACAGCTTGTCTTCCTTGCATAGAATGTTTTTGTTGTGAAATGTAGTTTCTTTGATTCCTGTCCTAAGCTGGCCTTTCAGGTCACCTTAGCCCTTTCTGCTGTTCTAACAATCCTGTACTGCATAACTGCCTAGCTTCTGAACCTTAGTAGTTGGTTTCTTGCAATCTAGATGCTGGATTAAGGCACTGAAAGATTGGGGTCTGGTGGCTCTGCTGTCTGGTTCACACATGGCAGAAGAGGCAAGGGAGGTCTCTAGGGCCTTTTGATAAGGCCACTAATTGTATTTGTGGGATTCTTGATCTATCACCAGCCATGGACCTCACTCTTAACTCCATCACCTAGCAAGTTAGGATTTCAGAACATGCGTTGGGGTAGGCAAATCTCAGACCATGGCCAGGTCCAACCTAATTGTCAGTTATGTAGATGGGAGTGGGGACATCTGGAATGCAGCCATGGCCAGGCCTTCCTGCCCTTTGGCCTTACTATATGGTAGGGAAATGGGTGTATCTTTGAGCCTGCTACCTCTGAGGTCTGTGAGTGGAGCTTGTTGGCACAACCACCTAGGCTATAGAGGCAAGGGATGTGGAAAGAACAGCCCCAGAGTCTCAGCTCCAACTTCTGTACTATCCTTGAGGGGTTCATTCGGCCTGAACTGTGTGATCTTGGTGTGGTCTCCTTAGAGGGGTTGATCTTTTTTTTTTTTTTTTTTTTTTTTTACTTCTTTAGGTATGACACCTTTTGCCTACATTCATACCTTTCTCCTTGACTGGTTTTGTTTTGGAACTTGACTGCCACTGGTCGATACCTCTCCCACATGGAGAGCTGGGCTGTTGGCTCTGCCTAACCTGCTTAGGTCTCTAGAGTCTCCTGGTTTAGAGAACACATCCCTATCAGGGGCTGAGTCTTGTAAGCCTGCAAACTCACCTACTTTGTGCCTCTCTGGGACTACTCAGGCTTAGGTACTGATTCCACTTGGAGGCAACACTGACTGAACAGTGTCATTTCTTGAATTCTAATCTGCCAAGTGCAGTTTAGTTGAAGCCAAATTACTGAGGTGGGTGGGCATGCAGAGAGCTGTGACTGGAGGCTGGCTCCATCCTGAAGAGTCCAGGAAATGCTTCTTCATTTGGAACATGGGTATAAGAATATGGTGACTCCCTGGCAGGCAGAGTCTGTAGTGTGCTTTGTGAGTTCGAAACCAGCCTGGTCTACAAAAGCTAGTTCTAGGACTGCCTCCAAAGCCACAGAGAAACTCTGTCTTGGGGAGTGGGGGGGGGGGAGGGAGAAGCAGAGACAGAAGGATGTCATCTGGGAAACAGGCTCCATAGAGGCAGAGGTTGATAGGCACCAGGCCCTGTGTCTGGGTTCACCCTCCTTTCTCCTCTCCTCTCCTTCCTTCCCCATGCTGAATTCATCATTAATGTATTCATGTATTCCTTCACCTAACAAGCCCTCTCAGAGCACCTCCAAGTGCCAGCCTTCTTACAGGATGAGGCTCCATCAGTCCTCAGGGTGCCAGGCTGGTGCAGCAGGAAGGAGGTGGGTGAGTGGGGAGGGGGTACAAGGCACATGGCAGAAAATGCCACACATTTGAAGGTGATGCTTGTGCAGGTTCGTTTTGACACTGGTGAGAATCTACAAGAATGAGTGAGACTCAGGTGGGATCAGAAGACATGGATCTGCTTTTCCTTTGGGTTTCACATCTACCGTTTGTCCTGATGCCTAGGTGTGCCCATTCTGTCCCTATGTGGGTTATGCATAAGCCTAACAGGGCTGGGCCTGGTGCTGCTTGGATTTGAAAAGCAATTTGTGTTTCAAGAAAGGAAGTGTGACAGGCAGTGAGGTGACAGGCAGTGAGCCTGAACCTGAGACTGGAAAAAAGACAGAATGTGGCTGGCTTCGCTTACTTGCTGGGGCCTGAGTAGCTTGGGCAGGCAGGAAGCCTTGCAAAGGTTCCCCCGACATGGTCCCAGCTTCTGGCCTACTCAGAAGCAGAGCTTTGGGACTATTTATATCCACTCCAGCAAATCTTTTGATCTTGATGATCCTGGGCAAAGCTTCTGTGGTGCTGGCTTTTGCATGCTGTCCTCCCAGACTAGCATGAGCAGGGAGAAAACATGATTCCGAGAGCAGCAAGGTTAGGAGGCCTCCTGTCCACACCTTAGCATGGGACCTTTGAGTCTGGACAGGCAGCTCACACACAGCCCTGTGTGACACTATCTTCTCAGTGTTTCTCTGTCCTTAGGACAGGGGGACACTATCCAGATCTGGCATTAGCTGAAGACCTACTCTGTCTTATGTATTTCACTTTTTTCCTCAAAGGAGGATTATTTTAGTTTTAAAATTTGTCAAACTGGGAAGAATGCTCAGTGGGTAGAAGCTCTTTCGGCTTAACCCTGACAACCCCAGTTTGAATTAGCCAGAACCCATTTTGTAAAAGCCAGACTCAGCTCAAATGTCTACTCCCAGTGTTCCTATGGGGAAATGGGTTGCAGAGGCAAGAGACTTCTCAGAAGCTTATAGGCAAGTTAGCCTG
Organism: Cricetiscus sungorus; assembly: GCA_030556225.1. Lineage (NCBI taxonomy): Eukaryota > Metazoa > Chordata > Mammalia > Rodentia > Cricetidae > Cricetiscus > Cricetiscus sungorus. Next base: position 4,524,800 of record JANBXA010000735.1, on the reverse strand, counting down.
CATGTACAGTAGGAAAAAACAAAGAGACCCTGTTTCAAACAAGGTGGAAACTGAGGACTGACGCCTGAGGTTGTTCTTTAGCCTCCACATGTGTTAGAGGCACATATATGCCTCTCTGCATTCACACACACATGCATACACAAACTGTGATAAATTTATACTATGAAAAATGTGTAGAATTTTCACTATCTTTAGATATGTAGTTCAGTGGTACTGAGCATGCTCACATTGTATAGCTCTCAGAACAACCAAATTCCAGCTCTCTCCCATCTTCCCAAATAGAAACCCACTAAGCACCACCCTTATACCTTCCTGCTCTTGACACCCCCATGTGATATTCTAGGATGACATGTAAACAGTTTTCAGCACCTGTGCTCTGTTATTGGCTTATTCAAAGGAGTACCACAGTCTCAAACTCTGACTCACTGAAGCACTTGTCACTCTTCTAGAAGTGGAGTAAGATTCCATGATGAGCCTCTACCAGAATTTACTTCTCCAAAGTCAGGGACCCTTGGAGCTCCTACCTCACTGCTGCTTGGCATGCTGCAGCCTAGCAGGCAAGTATAGACCCTTCTTTGAAGCCAGGCTTTCAGCGCTCAGGGTGGGTATCAGAATGAGAGTATGTTTTGAGGGTAACATGCCAGGTAAGTCAGATGTCACTCATCCCCATATAACCCTTCAGGTAGGCATTATTATCTGCAGTTTGGATGAGAAAACTAAGATAGAATAATGGTGGATAAGGATAGGATAGTCTCAGGGCAGCCACTCATTTGGTCAGTGGATGGATAGTTACCCCAGAGGTGTGTCACTCACTCCTTCACTTCTTTCTTCAATAGGGAACTAATTATTTTTAAACCAAATTACTTTTGAATAGATGCAAAAATAGAATGAGATCAATGAAACTGTCACTCAGCTTCTCCATTACCAGAATTTTACCTTTCTTATTTAATTTATGCCCTCTACTTTTAGTCTCTTCCTCCATCTTGGAGGTTTCCATGTGGTTCTGGCTGTTCCTAGACCTTTCCCAGTCCCTTCTCTCACTGCAGTTGCCTTGTCATCCTTATTTTCCTTCTCAGTACTTGAGCTCTGAGATGCCTGTGGAGTTGTTTGCTTATTAGATGTCTCTCCAGAGGATGTGTGCCACAGGAGGACACTTTTGTCTGTCTTGCTTACTCCCTTTGTATCAGCAGGTGATATAGTAGGTCTCAGAGCAGCCATTGAGTGACTGCTTGCATATTGCTAGCATTCTCTCACTCCCCTGCTGGTTCTGCATGGCCTCACACTGAAGCCTAGGAACTGCAGGATACCTTGGCCTAGTCTTGACTTACACAAAGGGAATGTCTAGCTTGGTAGTCTCTTACCCCATCGTGCTTGGCCCCATACTCTGGACTGACAGTGATGAAGTCTCTGCTGCTGCAGTTATTATCTGGGCTTTTTGATGCCCTGGCTACTCCTAATGCAGAGTTCTCTGTGCTGGTGGTGGCAGCTTTGTTGACACTGTAGCTCCAGCCACAATTTGCAGGGGTCTCCCACTGTCTACAGCAAGTGATAACTGCAGTCATATACTTTCTTTTCCCTAACCCCTAGTGCAGAGGATCGAGCTAATCACACTGACTTGTGCCAACACATTCATCATTGCTGTCCAGCCAAGGTCTCTCTATCCCTCTGTGACCATTTATTCCCCATCACCATGTCTGCCTGCCCTATCCCCTGACGCCTAAGCTTTCTTTTCTGCTGGACAGTGTCCTTGTTCGTTGTATCCACATTCAGTGAGCACTGCCATCTGCCATTTGTAGTTTGGTTTGCCATGAGCTAGATACCTTTTATTCACTGTTGTTTCCATTGACGGCTATTTGACTGTACCCTTGACTGATGAAGACCTCGCCCAGTCAGACCTGGAGCTCTCCCTCTTATTCCAGGTGCAAATGACCTATGATGGGGGCCATAGAAGTCCAATGCCTGGCCACAGGTAGAACATCTCTTATGGGCCTACTCTCTGACCCCTGTGGGATCAGACCTGGACAGATTTTCTTGTGAGTCCCTTACCATTTATCTACACTTGAATGATACCCATCAGTCAGTCCATAGTGACTTCTCCTATTTCCTGCTTGTGCTTTGTGCTCAGGTGTGTTAGGTTTCTTCTGACTTGGCTCTGCATCCAGCATTTGTTTCTCTATCTGATCAGAACCCTAGGGAAGGGTGCCACCCTACTCTACTACCTACTACTCCAGGGATGGATGTCTGGGCTGCCTTTGTTATGGGTTATGCTCAGTGTGGCATCTTCCTGTATTGTGCCACAGGCACCTGTGTGAAGATGCCCATCGGGCTCAGAGGGTACAGCATCTGGTCACCATTGGACCACATGAAGTAGATCAATTGAAAAGCATTACCAGGTGTTATTTTTGCTCATGTCCATGTATGACATTGTCATCCTCACCTCCACTCCATCCAAGGCAAAGGTATGGCTCTTCTGACTTTCAAGCTCTCTGAAGGTGTCTGTCATTCAGCTCTTGCTCCTCATCTCTGGTCCCTCTAGGGACTGCTCTTTCTAGCTTCTGGGTGATAGCTCACCTTCTTGTTCTCCCATCTTTGTGTGGACCGTACCTCTGCCTGACCTACAGCCTGCAGTCAGTGACTTTTGCCTTTCCAGATTTTTCCTCCAGTGGGAAGCCTTCATAGCTCTGGCTTGTCCAAAGTGTCAGGTCTGCCTCCTGAGACCTATCAAGCCATTCATGTCTGTAAAATAAGCAGCAAAAAGGCCCATAGGGTCCTGTCTCGTCCTCTCTGTAAGGGAAACCTTATTCTCTTGGAAACCTTATTCTCTCTGCTTCCTGCTTTCTGCTTGGCTGTGTATTTCTTTTGCAGAAGGAAGTGTGAGAGGAAGTCATTCCAAGGGAGCAGTCCAGACTGATACCAATGCTCAGATGGAAAAAGGCCTTAGAGAGCCACTGACATTCTGTGACAGTGACATCTAGCCTGAGCCATGCTAGGGCCTCAGTCCTCGCCTGGATCTTTGGATGTTTTTTCGATTCTTGCAGCCTCAGTTTCCTCACATGTAAAATGGGCTAAGGACCTGCCTTTTAGGAGTCCAGGGTGTCAGGAGGGCTTGTCCTGCAATTCTTCAGCAAGGCCTGGTCCCCTGCCTTAATTGAAGTCCCTGGTGACCCTTCCCCATCCCAGGGTGGTTAGGCTGGGGGGTGGGTAGCACTGTCTGACTAGCATGAGTTCTGCCATTAAACTGCTGAGTGGGGAATGTCCACAATTTGATGTTTGGCCCCTATACTTCACAGGGCCTTTCTGTACCTCAGTTTTATCTGCAAAATGTGATAATGAAAGTCCTTCTCAAGCTTGTTGAAGGTGAGGATATCCAAGATGCTGAGTTCAGAGACCCTGGAATTTAGTGTAGCCAATAATTGCTTGTCCTTATTGTTATAATCACTACCATTACCACTGTTTACTCAGGCACCCAAGGAAGTGGGCCCATTGCTGTTGGAGGTCCTGCTGTATAGCCACAGGAAGGAAATCTTGTTCTTGATACCTGTGTAGAAGCACAAGTAGCTTCATGCAATCCCAAGAGCTATCATTCTCCTCAAGATATAAAATACTTGACTTAGGAAATTTGACAGAGACAAAACTAGCCAGATAGTCTACAAATCATATAAAGCCTACGGTAGATGGTTTTATGATGAGTCCTGGCTGACTTTCCTGAGAGATAGTTACAAAGGGTCATACTTAACAAGGCACAGGGTGCCAAAGATTACAGAGGGATCTGATCTGTGAATTTCAGGGGTTGTTATTCCAGAGGATTCATCTGCCATAACGGAATGAGGTTCTGAGGATACCAGGTCATCTTTTCTGCCCTAACTCTGTCCTAGAATTCTAGGAGCAGATGCATGAATACTTATTAACCCAGGCCAGATAGTAGCAAAGCAATGGGAGTAGAGGGCAGATGACTAAGTTCTTATGGGGGATCTGGTTGTGCTGTGTCTGAGATGGGACTTGAGAAGGAAAGTGGGATCATTGAGAAGTTCTTGGGAACAACACTTACAAGAAGGCTTGTTTTGCAACCTAGATTTCCCTCAGCTGAAGAATGGTTACAGAAAAACAGTACATTTACACAATGGAGTATTACTCAGTGATAAAGAACAAAAACCAAACAAACAAAACAACGACATCTTGAAATTTGCAGACAAATGGATGGAACTAGAAAAAATGAGGAAACCTAGACCCAGAATGACAAATGTGATATGTATTCACTCATAAGTGGATATTAAATGTAAAGTAAAGGATAACCAGGCTATATAATCACTACCCTAGTAAAAACGAGGACCCTAAGAGGGACACTCATGGAGAGCCCTAGGAAGGAGTAATAGTTAAGATCTCCTGGGTAAACTTGGAGCAGGGTAGAAGAGAGGGGATGGGGGATGGGAATACCAAGGATCCAGATGGCCAAATTAGGGGAGGGACTGAGGGAGAGCAATGAAAGAGATATATCTTGTTAGAGAGAGCCATCATGGGGTTTGGGAGAAACCTGGTACTAGGAAAATTCCCAGGAATCCATAAGGATGATCCAAGCTATGACTCCTAGCAATAGTAGAGAAGGTGTCTGAACATGCCTTCCCCTTTAATCAGATTAGTGACTTCCCTAATTGTCATCATAGAACCTACACCCAGTAACTGATGGAAGCAGATGCAGTGACCCACAGCCAAAGCACTGGGTTGAGCTCCTGGAGTTCAGTTGAAGAGAGGGAAGAGGGATTATCTAAATAAAGGGGATCAAGATCATGATGGGGAAAACCACAGAGACAGCTGACCCAAGCTAGTGGGAACTCATGGGCTCTGGACTGACAACGGGGGAACCTACATGGGACTGAACTAGGCCCTCTGAATGCGGGTGACAGTTATGTGGCTTAATCTGTTGTGGGGGGTGTGCTGGCAGTGGGACCAGGACTTATCTTGAGTGCATTAACTGGCTTTTTAGAGCCCAATCTCTACGGTAGGATACCTTGCTCAGCCTTGATATGACAGGGAATGGCTTGGTCTTGCCTTAACTTGGTATGCCAGACTTTGTTGACTCCCTAAGGGTGGTCTTACCCACTCTGAGGAGTGGATAAGGAGTGGGATGGGGTGAAGGGGAGAGAGAGGGAACTGGGGTTAATATGTAAAATGAAAAAAAATTAAATAAGAAAAAGGCTTGTTTTGGAAAGAGGAGACATTGGAGCAAGACAGTCTCAGTAGAGCCTCTCAGCCCATGTCCCCAAAGCTCTGGAGCTGAGATGGCTCTGCAGAGTGGTCCTAACTCTAGGTGAGAAGGGTGGCTCTGTGTTTCTCCAGATTGGACATTGAACATGGGTGTCCCTGGGAAGGAAGCCCTGACCTTGGCCTGGGGTATCTCCTTCACAGGTCCAGCTGAGCCTCCCATGCTGACCCTTGTTCCATTAGCGGCAAGGAAGTGTGGCTGACTCTTTCCTAGTCCATGTCACCTCAATTGCAGGGCTTTAGGGTAGAGGTCAAAGTCAGCCTCTGGGTCATGGGGACTGTTTGTCTCTATATTCTCAGCCCATGTTTAGTGCCAGGCATAGACTAACACTCTAAGCTGGAATCAGGGAAGACTCAATAGTGAATCAGACTTGACCTTGGATGTGGGTACTGGATCTTGTGCAATCCTCATTTATTGGGATGTAGACTTTGGCTGCCTAGTCATTCAGCCAGATAAGCCCACTTTGAATAAAATCAGTCATTCAGTGAAGAGCAGAATGTCTTTCCTCTACTGAATGGAAATCAGCAAGGAGATGGTGGGACAGAGCTCATTGGTGATAAATGTCAAGTATAACACACAGCTCGTTGCTATTGATTGGGGTTTCCACATCACTGCATATATACCCCTCTTCCAGCTCTCCTTGAAATGTCAGCACAGGAATTAGGGAACTCCATACCTTTCTGGTTGCCTTCCAAGAATGTAGCAGAAAATGTCAGACCAGAGAATGTAGTTAACTAGCATCATACAGATTAAGCCTCTGGGTCTGAGGATTGTACCTCTCTGTCCCCTGCTCCCCAACCCTACCCACTGAAACTCACTCCCCTGCTCTCAGCCCCATTCACCCTCTGGGCCCAGAAAGCTTGAAGCTGCTTCCTGGGATCCTGCACCCGGTCAGCCTCTGGCAGGGATAACTTTTGCTAGAGCAATGTGGCTTCCTACAGAAGTCTCCCTGCCAGCACGACTGTTCTAATTAGTCATATTTTGAAAGCAGATCTGCTTAATTGCAAGCAGTTCTAAATATTGGTATATAAATAAAGTCATTAATAACAGTATATGCCGAAACTTCTTCCACTGAGTGCTACAACAAACAGGCCTATTGACCGTCTGTGGCATCTGCCTGCTGGGGGTGTCCTGCTTGGCCCCTCCTGGCATCTGTTGATGATTAGAGGTGGAGGCCAGTGGAGTCTCCATAGAAGGACAGGAGTAAAAGGGATGGGGGTTGGGCTGTAGACCTACAGATATGGTTCCTGAATAATCAGCATTGAACAGCAATAGGATTACCTGATGGATCATCTGTAGTCATCAAGTTAACATGTGCTTAGTGAAAACAGTTATGGCTCTAAGCACTCCATCCATCAACCTGATTCCATACCCTCCCCCATTCAGATGCCTGGCCTCTAGGAGTGATGATGTTCCCTGTGAATATTGTGCCTTCCCAGTGGCCTTTTTCTCTGTGTGTATGACACTGGAGTTCATGGAGGCTAGACACTGGAGTTCATGGAGGCTAGCCACTGGAGTTCATGGAGGCTAGCCACTGGAGTTCATGGAGGCTAGCCACTGGAGTTCATGGAGGCTAGCCACTGGAGTTCATGGAGGCTAGCCACTGGGGTTCATGGAGGCTAGCCACTGGGGTTCATGGAGGTGCTAGACACTGGCGTTCATGGAGGCTAGCCACTGGAGTTCATGGAGGCTAGACACTGGAGTTCATGGAGGCTAGACACTGGGCTGCTTGAGGGCATTGTGATATCCTCTTTTCAGGATTGCACATGATAGCATCTGCTCAGCACAGTTTAGGATTGCTCATTTAAGGGTGTCCTCACCAAGTATTTACCATGTACCAGGTCCTATTCTAATGGAAATAATGGGTGTCCTATATGGTGGAGGGTGGGGTAAAGAGGGAGGATGGCAAGGGTGATAGGAGGAATTGGGATTTTGTTCTGAATGCTGCAGTACATACTTGGAAATACAAGGCTTGGATAATATGGCCCAACTTGCCAGTTTAGTAACTGCCTCTGACTGTGGTGTGGGCTAGGTTGTAGGAGGTGAAGACAGGGCTGGAGAGATGTGGGGGGACTCATGAGGGAGGCAGGTGGCACTGGGCAGAAGCCTGGGTGTGGGGTTTTTGTGAGACAAGTCTCAAAAGTCCCCAGATGGGGTGGGGCTCATGTGATGGCATCATGAGGACTCCAGGGATTCTGGCTTGAGTAGCTGAAAGAGTAGTGGTGGCAACATTTGCTGGGCTGATGGCGATAGGAATACAATGGGCACTCAGTATGTGGTGCTTAATCTTTCCTTATTGGTTACACTTCACACTGAGGTCTGATTCTGACCTTCTCTGGTTTCTAGATGTTTTTTTTTTTCGTTCTTTTTTTCCCTTTTAGATAGATGTTATGTTATAAAGCACCTTAGATATATGGGATATTGTGTGTGGGGGTCTTTGCAGCAGTGAAACACCTTTGTCACATGACTCTGTATTGATGTGTCATCATCACCAGTCTACTGCTCAGCTCATGTGAGGGCTCACTTTTGCTGTTAAATGTGCTGTGGATTGAGTAGATGTATATAGAGAGATGTGTGGAGATCATTACTGTTTCACACAGAAGAGTATCATTGCTCTTAAAATCTTCTGAGTGTCACTTACTCATCCCTCCCTTCCTCTGAGCTCTGGCCACCATGGATCTTTTTTCTGGCCCTGTGTTTTATCTTTTCCAGAACTGTTAGCTTACAGGATAGTATGTAACTTTTCAGAGTGGCTTCCTTCTCTTAGTCATGTGACCTAAATTGCTGCCACATGCCTCTGTGGCTTGATTGCTCTTTTCTTCCTAGTGGCAAATGTCACATTCTACTGTCTGGGTCTGCTGCAGTTTGTTTCCCACTTACCTGCTGAAGGACACCTTCCTTGATTGCTTTGACAACCATAAAAGCTGCTGTAAACATCCATGTGCAGCTTTCAATATGGACCCAAACACTAGAGTATGATGTGTGACTGTAAGAGGAGGTTTACTTTTGTTAGGAGCTGCCCAATGTCTTCTAAAGTGGCAATACCAGAGGTTCTAAATGCTAGATGCTTTATAGGGTTCACAGAACTTCACCTGCTTGAATGCCCCTCCATCATATACCCAGCTTCTCAGACTCAGAGGAGTGCACACAGCCCCCGAACCTGAACACAGACAAAGATGTTCTCAAGGGTCTCTGAGCTTTCCTGGACATTAGGCTATGCAGGACAGGCAGGTGTGATGGGCTGGGTTTAGTTGTTCTGGGAACTGAGGTAGCATGTTTGGCTCAGCTAGGGGCAGTGTAACATGGAGCTAATAGAGTTAACAGAAGTCTGACCCTGGCACTATGGGGCTCAGAAAGTGGGAGTATCTTTAAAAATGGTCTGCCTTACAGTGGAAAAGCCCTTCCCTGATAATGAGATCGACGACTAACTTATCCACCATCATGGAGTCCTCATCTAGTAACTGATGGAAACAGAAGCAAACACCCACAACTAAACATTGAGCTGAACGGGAATCCAGATGCAGAGAGTGAGGACAAGACCTGGCTGCAGAAACCCACAGAGACAGCTGACCTGAACAAGGAGGAACTATGGGCCCCAGACTGATAGCTGGGAATCCAGCATTGGACGGACTCAGACCCCCTGAACATGGTTCTCAGCTAGAAGGCCTGAGCAGTCTAAGGGACCTCAGACAGAGGAACCAGGATGTATTCCTGGTGCACAAAAGGACTTTGGGGGCACACCCCCCCATGGAGGGATACTCCCTTAACCTAGAGACAGGAACTAGTCCCTATTCCAAACTTGACAGATTTAGATGACCCCTCCAGGAGGGCATCACTCTACATGTGGAGTGGGGGCGATGGGAGGAGAGGATGGTCAGGGGGCATGAGAAGATGGAAGAGAGGGAAAGAGAGATGGAGGGAGGGAGATCGATGTGTAAAATAAAAATTAAAAAATAAAATTAAAACAAAAATAACAGGAACTAGCAAAAAAAAAAAAAAAAAAAAAAGGTCTGCCTTGCCAGACTATCACATCTTCTACTGAGAGCTGGCCTGCTTGTATTTCTCTCCTATATGTAAGAATATATGTTTGGAAGTGTTTGTCCTATGTGACTATACCTTGTTGTTCTCATAAGGTTTACTTGTATTAACTGTGACCTCTTTAATGGGTCAGCATGATACTCACTATATGCACATACTGCCTCATTCTTGTGACCACAACAAAAGTAGATTTTGTCCACCTCCTTTTATGGGGTAGATCTGGGCACAGAGACGTTGAAGAATGTGCCTGTGAATACCCAACGGGTAGGCTGGGATCCTGTATGTCGATCGCCAAGGCTGTTCTTGGGTTGGGGAGCAGGGTCTAACTGCTGCTGGTGCCACACTCCTTAAGGATGGACCCCTCTCTTCCTACCTTGCCTGTCTGATGGACACCTTCACCTGTGGTTTCTGTTTTTTTTGTGTTTGCCGTCTGACATGCCTTACATGTTATCCTCTGGTTTTGTTTTTGTCCATTTTCTTTTTGTCATAGTTGTCTGGGCTCCCTAAGAGAAAGTGTATCTGATTGGTTCCTTCTCACCTCCAATGGAGTTCATGATAGGATTGGTGTCCTGGGTTGTCAGGGTGGTTGATACAGAATACACATTTGACATTATGAGCTGCACCTTGACTTGCAATGGGTCACCTCTTGATAAACATAGCTTGAATTGAAAATATTGTTAGTTTGGAAAGAACATTGAATGCATCCAAGCTTCCACCCATCCTAGCACAGCAGCACAGAACTCTGTGGGAGAATTGGTTGCTTGCCTTTGTGATGGCATGGCTGTCTGGGAACTGTGGCTTGTTGCCACTGCACTGTAGCTATCATACTGCATAGCCCTACCCAGAGAAGTATCCAGATGACAAAGTCTAAGCATGGTTTCTGCTGAGTGTGGATTGTGCCATTATACATTTGAAGTATTGGAAGTTGAGAACCAGGCAGTGGAAGCACACATATTTAATCCCAGCACTCAGCAACTCAGCAGGCAGAGGCAGGTGGATCTCTCTGAGTTTGAAGCTAGGCTGGTCTACAGAGTGAGTCCCAGGATAGCCAGGGCTACACAGAGAGACTCTCTCTCTCTCTCTCTCTCTCTCTCTCTCTCTCTCTCTCTCTCTCTCTCTCTCTCTCTCTCTCTCTCTCTCTCTCTCTCTCTCTCTCTCTCTCTCTGCCTATAGATCAGGATGTAGTTAAGTGATTTCTCTTATAGTTTCTTTGCTCATGGTATCTCTTCACAACAATAGAACAGTGACTAAGACCCTGTGGTTTCTAACTATAGTCCTGGAAGCAATGGAACCAACCAATTATGGAATTGAGCCCAAACAAGACTTTTCTCCTTTTAAGTTGATTAGCTCAGGTATTTTGTCACAAGGATGGAAGTTGACTAATAGTTTGGTCCAGTCCATTTGGTGTGGAAAGGAAAGAACCTGCCTCTCATGCTATCTTTAGTACCAGAAAGCCAGTCTTCAAGTTGAAACCCCAGGATCTGTCGAGGCAGGAGGACACTGTCAGCTCTACTGTAATCGTAGGCTTTATAGATATGGCCCTTTGTGATTGTGTCTACTCTCAGGGTGTGTGTTGTTCTCCCGCTCTGGTGCCTGTGCTGGTTTTTCTCCCAGCCAGATATGGCCTATGGGAATGCTGGCCCCTGTGTTTTGATATCTGGCATTCTACCACTACCTTTTGCTGAGAGATTTGGCTCCATTTGTTCTCAGAACCATGGCATACATGTTTGGGAGGTCTTCCTATTTTGTCAGAGCCAGGTGTCCAGATGGAAGTATAGGGAGCAAAGGAAGAGATGGGTCCCTGGGGACTAGCAGCAGGATCTGCCCACCTTCTGGCTATCATCAAGCCTCCTTGCTCCACCCCAGCATCTTCAGGCAGAGGCCAGGGAACCCTGATACATTCTGCCTTGTTCTAAGGGAACAGGCTCAAGTTCACGTCCACTAAGTGAATAATTACACCAAGGCAGAGGTGTGTTCTCAGGTGGTTGGAGTTCCCTTTCTAGTATGGGAAACCAAGAAATAAAACAAAGTGAGACATTAAAAAAAAAAAAGCAACAGAAGGAAGTCTAACTGAACCCCTAGGTGCACACACAGATGGAGACTGCAGTTAGAATCAGTCCCCCCACCCTCAGGTAACTGGGTGGAGGCATGCAGGACTCTGCAGGAGTTGCCAGCCAAGACCTAAGGAAGGAAGGGCAGGCAGGTCTTTTGCAGTTAGTGGAGCTGAGCTGTATGCACACCTTCCTGCAGACTCCTGTCTTCAGGTCCCTGCCTTCATGAAGCACCGTTTCCTAGGAGCTTCTGGCGCTAGCCCTGTCCATCTGTTATGACCACTGCCTGCCTTTTAGTCCAGTAAACCCTGGCTTTTGATTCCCTCCTAATTGAGCTTTTGTGGCACAAAGGAGCACCAAACATCTGTGTCTTCCCACCTGCAGTAATCTCCCCAGAAAATTGATACTTAAAAAATAGAGTTGCTTAAGACTATCATTACATTTATCGCCCTTGTGTGCACTTGCATTTCATGTTTAGAAAGCAAATGCTGACTGTTCCTTATCTAATATTTTGATGATAGACGGGATTCTTAGGAAAATGGTGTTGCATTTTGTTTTCTCTGTGGTAGTATAAAGACACATTTATAACAATTACTGAAGCTTTGTTGAACCTTGATGGGAGCTTTTCTACCTCCCTCTTCACTGTTCATGCACCACCCAAGCTGAGCTGGCTAAACTCACATTTGAATGCTGCCATCAGTGAGGTGATTAAATTGGGAGGAATCAGCTGATTAGTGGGTGCCTTCTCCTTACGAGGGGAAATTGCACTCTCAGTGGAGACTTACACTCTGGGTTCAAACCCTGGCTCATGACATTAGCTTCTGCACTATTTGTCAAATTGCTAAAATATTCTATGCTTCAGTGTGTATACCTGTCAAATGAGATGGCAATGGTATCTACCCCATTATACCATTTGGGCCTTAATGAGTTAATATTTGCAAATCACTTTAAGTAGAATCCGGTCCTGCTCTATAGCATTAGGAAAATGCAAGTCAAAGCCACAGAGCAGTACCAACAGTCAGGCATTAGCTACTGTCTAAAACACTGAAAGAAAGTCAGGCAGCCCCCTCACAGGCAAGTGGATGGAACTTGAAGAAATCATCCGGAATGAGGTAACCCAGTCACAAAAAGAAGAACATGGTGTGTACTCGCTCATATATGGATTTTAGACCTAGAGCAAAGGATCACCAGCATGTAATTCACACACCAGAGGAACTGGGATACAAGGTGGATTCTAAGAAATTCATATATGGTCCCTCACAAAAGGGGGAAGGGACAAGTCCCCCAGAGCACATGGGGGAAAGTGGGGGGGGGCAGTGAATGGAGAGAGAACTAGGAGAAAGAGAAAGAGAAGGGAAGGAGAGGAAAGCATGTGCAACTAGGAAGATTGAGTCAGGGTAGGAATAGAAGACAGAAAAGTGAGAGAGAGAACATAAAAGAGGGAGCCATTATTGGTTTGAAGAGAAAACTGAACCTAAAGAAAGGTCTAGAGACCTACAAGACTGACTCCAACTAACAATTTGAGCAACCGTGGAAAGGCTACCATAAATGCCCTTCCCTGATAGTGAGATCATCAACTAAATTATCTACCATCATGGAGCCCTCATCTAGTACCTGTTGGAAACAGAAGCAAACACCCATAACTAAATACTGAGTCGAACTAGAATCCAGATGCAGAGAGAGAGAGGTCAAGACCAGGTTGAAGAAACACACAAAGGCAGCTGACTTGAACAAGGAGGAGCTAATGGGCCCCTCAGACTGATAGCTGGGAACCCAGCATGGGACTGACTCAGACCCTCTGAATATGGGTCACAGCTAGAAGGACTGAGCAGTCTAAGGGACCTCAGACAGTAGAATCAGCATGTATTCCTGGTGCACAAAAGGACCTTATGGACACATCCCCCATGGAGGATACTCCCTTAACCTAGAGACAGGAGAGAAGTCCTAGTCCCTACTTCAAATGACTTGACCCCACCTGGATAGCATAGCCCTACATGTGGAATGGGGGTGGGGGATGGGAGGGGAGGGTAGTCAGGGTGCATGTGAGGGGGAAAAAGAGGGTATCTGGGAGGGAGGGAGGGAGGGAGGGAGGAAGGAGGAAGAAACTGGGATAGACATGTAAAATTTTTAAATTATATTATTAATAAAAATATAAAAAAAATAAAAAAGAAAGAAAGCCAGCAGCAGTGGTGCACTACTTTAATCCCAGCACTCTGGTGGCAAAGACAGGTAGATCTCTTGAGTTTGAAGCCAGCCTGGTTTACAGAGTAAGTTCCAGGACAGCCAGGGATACACAGAGAAACCCTGTCTCTAAAAACCAAAACTAAACAAACAAAAAACACACTGAAAACAAGTCTGTCAACAAAGACATGGAAAAACCATGAAGCTTATTCATTGCTAGTAGGATTACAAATGGTGCTTTGAAAAACAGCATAATTGTTCATAAACTTAAACAGGTTGAAGGTGTTACTGTAATGGAAACTTACCTAGTGAGGCTCTGGGATCAGTCTCCTACATATCATAACTAACAAAAATTAAGTCTGGAATGAGCATGCACCCCAGCAACCCCACACCTGAGTAGTCACCCAAAGGAGTGGAAGTGGGGCTTGGAGAGCTACCCGAACATTTGTGCTTTTAGCTGAATCATTTGCAATGGTTGAAAGGTAGAAGCTGCCCAGATGTCCACTAACAGATGAAGAGTAAACAAAATATATGTCACTTTGGAACAATGTTAGCTACAAAAAGGAGCTTTTGACACAGGCTGTAACATGGATGGACCTTGAGGACATTATGGTGAGTTAAACAAGCCACATATAAAAGATATGTGTTTTCTGATTCCTTGTAGGTGAGGACTCCTGAATGGTGACATTCACAGGTGTAGAAAGTAAGTAGCATAGCCTTTTCAGGGGTGTTCTTTCTCAGCCTCTTCACTCTCCTCTGCCCTGTGCATGTTTAATCTTTGCGACACTGTATAAACATGGTGGTTTCCTTCTGTCCTCTGGGTTGTCTCTGATGGCTTTCTAAGGTTTTCCTCTGTCTTGCTGGTGGGGAATTCAGCTCCCTAATATACTTGTGAGAAGGCTCTTTTGACAAGCACCATCCACTAATTTCCTCACTCAGATAATGCTTGCTGCATTTCTGCCTCTCCCAGAGCCTCTCCCAGATCCTCTCCCAGTTACTGAGAGCTTACTTACTGCAATGCACAAAGCAAGACAACAGTCTTCATAGACTTACACTGCAGTGGGAAGTAGACAATAATGAAGATGAATATGGCTAATATTTGTTGTATTTGATTGGAAATGTAGTTAGGAGATGAACAGAACAAGGACAGGGAGAGCTGGGGGTGGGTGAGGAGTGTTAGGATTTTAAAGAGGATTTTAAAGCCAAAGCAAAAACCCAAAGCAAACAAGGGGTGAGCAGTATGTACATCCAAGCAGAAACCCTGCCTATCAAGGCTCAGGTCAAGGGAGGAAAGTTCACATGGGTTCCTGGGGGACTCTGACTTTCCCCTTCCTGGATGGCAGAATCCTTTGCTGGCCATAGAAGGAAAATCACCTGATCAGGAGCCTTGTGAATGCTGCTTTCAGAGAAGACTTGAGGGATGTGGGGGCCACTAGAGTGTCCACTGGAGTAATTAAGAAAAAAGAGAGAGCTGGGATATGGCTTAATTGGTAGCTAATTTCCCTAGCAAGCACAATGCCTTGAATTTGTCGTTTAAGATCAAGATCATCCTTGGTGACAAGGACAGGTGTGGGGTTGCTGGGGTGCATGCTCATTCCAGACTTAATTTTTGTTAGTTATGATATGTAGGAGACTGATCCCAGAGCCTCACTAGGTAAGTTTCCATTACAGTAACACCTTCAACCTGTTTAATACCACACATGCCAGGTATAATGGATTGTTTGTGATTCCAACACTTGGGAGGTAGAGGCAGGCGTATCAGAAGTTCAAGATCATCCTTGGTGACAAGGACAGAGTTTTAGACCAACCTGGGCTAATGAGAATCTGTCTCAAAAAGAAAAAAAATCCCAGAAAGAGATGTCAGTGTCTTCATCAGAGGCAGCAGGCTGGGGCTGGATTATTGGCATCATGTGACATAGTATCAACATCCCTGGCTGAAGATTGTTTCACTCGCTGTCTGCTGTAGCACTGCCATTCCTGTGGCTGCCATTTAATAGGCTTGCATTTGTTCAGCCCTCATCCATTTCCAGGTGGTGCTTCAGCTGAACCTTGATTTTGCTGCTTTACTGACCCTTGATTCTTGATGCACTATAAGTTTCCCTCCGTGGTTGGTATAAACCTGGTTTGTTTTCCTTGAGTTACCAGATCTTTTGCTGTTTGCTATGTTCCCTGAAAGATTGTAATGAGCTTTAGAAAGGCCAATGAGGACATTCATACCTGCATTGTACTGCCAGCAGTGTGAGTGGAGCTATGAAACAGTAACCATGGCAGCAACAGAGATGATGCCTATGTTGGTTAGTCTTCATAGTCAACTTAATTTGATGGAGAAGTGCCTAGGAGATTAGTAAAGCACACGTCTGGGTATGTCTGTCAGGGTGTATCCAGAGCTGATTAGCTAAGACTCCTTGAATGTGGTGGCACTATCCCATTATTTAGGGACCACGATGGACTAAAAGGGGAAGAAAGAAGGCATGAGCACAGGCATGTTCTTTGCTGTCAAATAATGAACAGTGCTGTTCCACCTGGCTGTCTACCAACAGGTCCTGTCTCACCCCAGCTAAGAAACGACAGAGCCAGTCAACCACTGTCTGTCTCCTTTGAAACCATAAGCCTAAACAAATCTTTCCTCTTTTAAAATTGTCACAGTAAAATAGTCTAACAAATGCCACTGTGTATCCACAAGCAGAGTCCTTGAACTTCAAATAGAGTTGGGCCATCGTTATATAAATGGGGAAACTGAACCCTAATGTAGCTGTTTGCACTCATACTACTTGCCAGCAATAGAACTGCTAAAGACATCAAGGAGTTTCAAGTCTTGTCCTACAGAGTGATGGTGGCGGCAATTATCTGTCCTTAGGATTTCCTCAGAATCAGTTTCCTGGCTTGTACCTCATCTCATCTCATTTCTTCTCATCCCACACTCCCATGGGACTCAGGCCTTCTAGCTATTTTTCGAGAAGTAATCAAGACTCAGAGAGATTGGGGTGATTTGCCTATGATCATTGCAAAACCTGGGATTAAAACCCAAGGGCACCAATTCATCATTGGTTCCTTTTGGCTTCAACGGGAGTCGTTGAGCAGAGGTGAAACAATTACTGAGGTATGTGGGTTGAACACTCTTTGTAGTGAAGCTGTTAGGAAACTGTTTACCACTCTAATTGGTAGTGTGAACCTAGGAGAATGTCGCCTAAAAACGAGACTACAGTTTCATGTAATAGCCAACTTTATTCAGAGCATCAGACAATTTTTACTCTGAGGATTAAGAAGTCACCCGAATGAAGTGTATAAACACAAGAACAAGCTGCACATGGCAAAAACATGTTTTTCCATAGAGGCCTACAAACAAATAACAATAGCCAGCTGTAGTGAATATTCTAAAATAAACTCACTCCTATCTGTTACACCTGGAAGGAGCAGGAAAGCACATTCCAAAGAACAAGTGCCTGTTTTTGAAGAAATTGAGACCACAAGACTACTGTCTTGTTTTCTTACAAGCACTCAGAATTCTGTTTGCTTGACTACATTTTTTCAAATATGACGGGAAACTACAAGGAAATTCCAAAAGGAAATTCCTTTCCTTTCTGTACTATGTGATTGAAGTCTCACCCTTTGGGAAGCAGACAGCCTCAGAGACTCAATAAAGAATGTTATCAATGAGTGAGAAACACATCCTGTTGCTCAGAGTAAATCTAAAATAGAGCTTTTAATAGGGTGAGATGGATTAGGGACACACACTCTGTACTATAGTGGCTTGACTAGGAAAGTGATCCATCAGCTAAGAGGTCCTTGGAAAGTTCCCTTTCTGTACAGCTGTGTGATCTTGGGAAAATTAGTTAACCTGTGGTACTTCAGTTTTCTGATCCCTAACATGTTACTCACTTCATATAGTCCTGGTGAATCAAATGAGTCTGTAAGTAAGATGTGCATGTATAATGTGTACATACACATGCATGCACGCACGCACGCACGCACACACACACACACACACACACACACACACACACACTCACTCTCAAAAGTTTGTAGTGTTAAGCTGTTGTCTCCAGTCCTCAGGGCAGGACACATGTGGTTTGCAGCTCTTAGGAAAGGCCTCTCGGAGAACAGGTTAGAGGGAACCAGACCATGGAGAAGGGGTAGCATTTCCACAGAGGTGAGACTCAGCAGGTTCAGAAGGTGGACAAAAGAGTCTGTCTATAGTTCTGGGGTCTAGGAAGTCTGTGGCATTGGCATCTGTCGGGGACCTCAGACTGTATCACAATATGGCAGAGGGTGTTATGTGGAAGACAGCAATGTGTTAGCTCTTGTTCTTTCCACATCTAACTTTCTATTGGCCCTGCTCAGATGCTGTCAGTATTTGACTTTGAAATTAAGCTTTCCATCTGAACATTTGGTGAAGCATTCAAACTATAAAAGCAGCTCATTTCTCCAGCCTTGATGACCATGAGAAGACCTTTAAAATACAGCGAAAGGGAGCTGGGCATCCCTGACCTTGGAAGGTGAACCAGGAAGATCATGAGTGTTGTACAAATAACCTGTGACCTGGTACCTAGGAAGACGCTGTCTTGTTTATCTGTCTTTCTTTGTCTGTCTGTCTGTCTGTCTACCTCCATGTCTACTAAAAAATATGGAAGGGTATCCTAGCTTGCTTTTGATTGCTGTGATAAAACACTAATCAAAAGCTACTTATGTAGGAAATTGTTTATTTGCCTTAGGAGCTACAGTCCAAGGCAGGAACTTGGATGCAGGAACTGAAGCAGAGACCATGGAGGAGTGTTGCTTACTGGCCTGTTCAGACTGCTTTTTCATATGACCCTGTCCCTCCTGCCCAGGGGTGGCACTACCAGCCATGGTCTGGGCCTTCCCACACCAATTATTAATCAAGAAAATACTACAGACATATACCTAAATTTGAAAGGCAATTTTTCAATTGATGTTCCCTCTTTCCAGGTAACTAGTTTGTATCAAGTTGGCAAAAATCAAACAGTATAGAGGAATATTATGACATGAAAACCTACATCCTTACAAATTTGAATTTGACCTCAGGCACAGTGCTGGGAAGGACTGTTGAACATATGACTTATGGCCTGGTACAAAATGCTGCAGGGTGAATGCAAATTCTCTGGAATAGGAGATATCCCCCAATAGACACATGGAGCATTTTCACGGGTCCTCCAGGATGTAGTGACCCTGAGGATTCCCTTGAGGCTAGGAAAAGTGCAGAGGCTGGGATCAATAGCACCTGCATGTGGCTCTGGAGATGGCAGTGTCACCAGTGGCAGTCCTGGGAGCCCCTACAGATCAGCTCACTTATCACATTTGCACTTGATGTGGAACTGAGAGGGTGAGAAGGCCGCTAATGTGATGGAATCAAGATTGTAAGTGATGTTGACACCCGCACTGCTGGGCAAAGGCTCTTGGAGTGAAAATTATTAGAGATAAATATCTGCTCTAGCTTGCTGCAAGAGAAAGGAATAAGGCAACTAAGTCCCAGGGGAGGACAAAGAGGGTTGGAATGGAGATGACAAAGGTAGGGTCCATATTTCCTCAATGAGCTGCCCCAGCCACAGTGCAGAAGAGGGTGACAAAGGAGATGAGGTCATTTGAGTTCAAGTTATCCAGGTACTTACCCAGGGGCCTGCTATATGTGCTTGTTGATATACCTGGACTGAAGTGGGAATCTAAGGGGAAGCTAAGGAGCATTCAGAAAGTTCCAGTAGAATGGCCACAGAGCAATCCCAATGCCTCCTGTGGAAGGGGGGAGGGGTGGTAGTCAGGTGTGGGATCTATCCCAAGACAATGTCAACTGGCAGTGTGTTAGGCAGTTGCCTTTTGTACATTAGGGAGTAAAGAAGGGTGATGATAAGTGAGTCAATAACCATCCCCCATAGGTCTCTCCAATAGGTTCTAAGAAAAGCAGGTGCCAGACCAACGTGTGCCTTGAATAAAACAGCGGCTGGAAAGCAGGTACCTTCAGCCTCCCAGCTGCTCCCAGCTGCTCCATTAGCATCATTTGGATGTCTTAGGACCTCTTTCATGAGGAGATGTGTGGGTCAGAGTTCTGGAGACCTGATACCCTGATCAGAACTGAGAACCAGGAATGCAAGAATCCTCCCCATTTGCTACAGATGGGAATTGGAACCCAAAAAGGACTCACTGTCATGGTTCATTGGCTGTCCTGTTCTGTCTAGGGGAGGGAACCTATTGGGTTATGGTGGACTACAACCATCTGACCAATTAGAAGCCATCCATATGTCAATCATGGTAATTAACAAGCCAAATCTCACCTTCATGAGAACATGTTGTTCATATAATTAGTATTATACTAATTATCACAGCCTGTGTACTGGACTGGGGGCACAGAGCTGGAGTTCAGAACAGGAAGACAGGCATACATTTCCTGGGGAGGGTGGCTTTTGATTGTGTGCCAGTTGATCAAGCTGTCCTGGGGTTTCCCAAGTTAGGGCTGAGGGACTGCCTGCAGAGTGTGGCTTTAGCCACCTGTCACAGGGTAGGCTGTCCAGGATGAATGCTTGAAAGTGGATTATAAACACTGAAACAAGAGGCATCTGTGCAGCTGTCAGTTTTGCATTCCTGTTTCCTTTACTTTGATTTTGCTTGGTTTTAATTGTAATGTGCCTAACATGATGTCTGCCATTCTTACCATCTTTAATTGTTCAGTTCAGTAACACAAAGCGTATTTACTGTTCCTCCATCCAATCTGGTAATCACTAACCTACTGTCTATGAATGAGTATGCTAGGGACCCCTGAGAGTGTTTCCTGCAGTATTTATCCTTTTATGGCTGGTTTGTTTCTCTCAACAGTATGCCTTCCAGGTTTATCTATACTATAATGTACATTAGAATTTTCTTAGTAGGCTGAATAACACTGTCTTATGTATTGCTGCATTTTGTATATCTACCCATCCAGAGATAGGCCCTTGGATGTGTTACAGTTTATTTAATGTTCTTTTTTTAAAAAAATAAATGATTTATTTGTTTGTTTGAGTGTTTTGTGTGTATGTGTCCCAAATACTTGCCTGGTGCCCATGAATATCAGAAGGAGGCATTGGTTGTGATCTACTGTGTGGGTGCAATCAGTGCTTTTAACTCAGAGCTATTCCTCCACTCCCCCTTCTTTTGAGATAAGGTCTCTCACCATAAAGTCTTGCTATGTAGAACAGGCTTGCCTCAAACTCACAGAGCTCTGCTTGTTTCTGCCTTCTCTCCCGTGTGCTTAGATTAAAGATGTTAGCCTGATATTTCTTTGGATCTCACCTTGTAGCCCTGCCTGGCTTAGAACTTAACTATATAGTCTAGGCTGGCCTCAAACTCATAATAAACCTCTTGCCTTAGAACCCTAAGTGCTGGGATTATAAATGAGAGCCACCAGGCTTTGCTGAAGGAGGATAGTCCTTTTGCCGCTGGCTACTGAATGCCCCATCTACTGAGATGAGGGGTGGGAGTGAGTGGGTTCTGGAATCAGTAAGGAGTATCTGGGCAGGTTGCTCATAACTGCCTAGAAGCCTGAATCAGGTATTTGTAGAGTCAATTGAGTAATCCATTCTTTGGGGACATGCTTTTCTGAGCATAGCAAACCTCCCCATTTGTCTTTCAGCAGACATTTATTTAGCACCACTTTTTGTCAAGCCCAGGGTGTCCTTTATGAATGAACAGGTGAATTACATTTACTGGTAATTACTAGGATATCTGTAGATAATTGTTTCCATTTTCAGTTGTTCCTGTACTTTGCACTTTTTGTAGAGGAAGATTTCTAGGTGTTTTTTTTAAGTAGACATTGTTGTATTTAATTACTAGTTGTTTTTTAGAATTCTATTTTGTTTTTGAGACAGAGTCTTCCTGTGTAGTTCAGGGTGGCCTGCTCGGCCTCCCAAGTGCTAGAATGGCAGGCATGTGCCACACATCTGGATTTGCTTTTTTTTTTTTTTTTTTTTAATCTGCTGCTCCTTTGGAAAGTGACAGTGTTCAGTGGAGTCAGACCAAGTACAAGTCAGAAGGGCAGATGGCTTGTCTTTAGCTCTGGTCACCAAGGGATGCCACCTCTGTATCTGTAATAGTGTCTGGTTCAGCACAAATATGTACCAAGCAAATGAAAGGGTGCCTACCTCATCTGATCTGCCTTGGTGCTGTGCAGTCATTGTCACTACTCTGAAGCTGAAGGGACACAGGCCTCGAGGGGCAATGGAGCTGCCAGGGGCCATCCAGCAAGGATGTGGAGAGAGAACTCTTGGCAACTGCCCTGAGAACAACTGCAAATCCAGATGTTGCTACTATAAAGACCATACATGAATGTGGGAACAGCCCTATTCCTTTATCCTTGACTGTGAAGAGAGTCACATCTCCTGCTGGCAGAGCCACTGTGGGAATGCCTCATCTTAAGCCCTCAGAGCCTGAAACCAGTCCCCAGTTGAGCACACCTGCTTGGCTTTGGCTTCTGCAGCAGCCTGGAAGCAGCAGAGGCAAAGCAGGCTTCAGGCCAGCAGCACCTCCTTCCAGCCATCTGCAGTGGAGAGCCACCCTCAGGGAAGCTTTCATTCCAGAAAGCTTTGTTTGGAATGTGATCTCAAGCTTCTTTTCTGTCCTGGGATGGGAGACAGCTTGTGGCTGAGGGTCCCTGGCAGACTCCCAGTGTCCAGATCACATACGCAATGGGCTGATATGTAAGCTTTTGCTAGATACATCATGCTCATGGTATGATGGTAGACTTAGATGTCCATATGGATTAAGAGACACCTAAGAAACTGGTAAAGGATATGTCTGTGAGTAGCTGGTAACTGAGAAAGGAAGCTACTACCCGAATATGAGTGGCAGCATCCACTAGGCTGGGGTCTGGATGGAGCAATCAGCAGAACACAGAGTTGCTTATTGGCACCATCCTTAGTTCTCCAGCAAGTGTGTTTTTGCTGCTGCCACCATCCATGACATCAGACTCCAGATTCTTCAGCCTTTGAACATGGATTCACACCAGTGTCTCTCTAGAGAACATCCAGGCTTTCAGCCTTGGAATGGGGCTGCATCATGTCTTTTTTTTCTCTTTTGGTCATTATTCTGAGCCTTCTAGCTTCACAGACTGAGTGGCTTGTAGGCAGCCAGGCAGACTATCGGCTTCTGAACATGGAAGCTTTTTGATATATACCGCTCCCATTGGTTCTGTTCTTCAGGAGAATATTGACTAACACAGTGGGCAGAGCTTGGGCATCATAGAAGAGCATGTTTACCCTACTGAGACTATGCAGTATGCAGGCAGTGCCGTGGGGGAAGGTTGGCAAGGATGGTGTAACATTGGGCTTGGTCCTGCAAGATACAGCTTCAAGTTAGAAACATTTCTCTACCTCTTGTGTCTAGGCCTGTGCTGGACTAGGAACTCACGTATGCTTTCTTTTGTGTTCTTAAGTTGTGAGACTAGCTCCTAATGTGTTTGGAACAATTTTGAGAGCCAGTTTACACAGCAGTAATGAACTGTGTAGGTTAAAGGTCAGTAGACTCTCAAATGCTCTTATCCTTTTCTCTCCTAGGATTTAGAATTTTATATGGGGCCCCAAAACTTGCTAAGAGGTGCCCTCCCTCCCCACCTCTGACTCTCTTTTCCTTCTCCATTTGAACCAGCTGGGTGGGTCTCAATGTCTATGTCTAGGGTTAGTTATGCACTGTCTTCCCAGGCCCATATTTGGTGCCCTATTGTAATGTTAGGCATTTCTAGGGCTCTTTATGTGGGATTTTTGCCCCCTCCCGGGGTTTTATAAGGATGAAAAGACTTTTGTTTTCTTTAGTTAAGCATCCATCCATAAGCATGAGCACCAGTCTCAGGAGTGTGGCAATTGGGTTGTGACGAAGTTGATCCTGTCCAAAACAAGGAACAGGGTATGACTGACATTCCTCATCCCCATCAGAGAAGACACTGCAAAGGGGTGGATAGGGCTTGGTCACGGTAGAGGCAGCATGGTGAGTGGAAGAAGCTGGTTTGGCCTTGCTGACTTTCCAGTCTGTGCAAGTTAGTTAAGCTCTCCAAGAGTGAGGGGATCCGCACATGCCAATCTTTCTTCTGGGCAACTCGGCATCCAGGAGCCACTCAGGAAACCTCTGTACCTGAAGGGCAACCACCCTGTGTTTGATAATATCTCCACAATTTATAGGTTGGATCCAATTCATTCAGCTCACAGTCACCAAGACAAGCTGAACTCCCCCATCCCCCAGTTCCTGACTTATTTTCTCCCGTGTTTCCTGGTATCACCATGCCTAGCACTACTTGGCCTTCAGCTCTTGGACTGTGTGTCATACAAGCTTGCCTTTTGCCCCTGTGGATTGTTTCATTAATGCATAGTAAAATAGATTCAACATAGAATTGACACTATCAATTTTGGGATGTCCAGCCCAGTGGCATTGCATTCAATCATGCCATGATGCCGTTATCACCCAACCCACCCCCCCAGAACTTGGTTTTCCTCTCCTATAGTTCTGTCTTGTTCACTTTTAAAACATTTTAAAGCATTTGTCTACTGATTTATTTAGTATGTGTATATGTATGCACACGCCACATGGGTGGAGGTCAGAGCCACTGAAACAGTCAGCTTTTTCCTAACTCTATGTGTGGTTGGGGGAATCAGACTCGGGTTGTTAGGCTTGGTGGCAAGAGCCTTTACCTGCTGAGCCATCTCACTGGCCCTTTCTTTCTCTTTAATTTATAGATTATTATTAGGTTCAGTGTTATTTGTACATGGGGTCCTGTTCTCTACCACTGAACCAACTTCCCCTGCCTCCTGTTGGTAAAAGTGTCACACACAGACACTTCTCACACCTCAGGCTCCTATGGTGTACTTGTGGGAGGAAAGGATCAGATGGGGGTCCCTGCTCTCAGACACTGCTTCTGATGGTCCTAGCTGCTAAGGGCCTGTTGTCCCATTTCTGAAGTGTGGAGCCACAGGAACTAGGTCAGAATGTATCGGGTCACCATGTCCTGAATCTTACAGACCCACACTTGTCATAAACAACAAGGGCATTCAGGACTCAACTCGACCCCTTTGCTAATTCAGAAGAGTAAGACAAAGTGCCAGAGCACTTGCTGGCCTGGAAAGCAGCTTGTAGGAGAGGCTGTGACTTAAGGGCCTGGGCAAGGTGGCCCAGGTGAGGGTCACTACTGAAGGACATCAGAGCTGATGTACCTGCTCTCTGGTGTTAATAAAGGACAAGAAGGAAGTTTGGTCTAGGTCAGCTGTGGTCAGGTGACACAGCCCAGCCCAGGCATTGCAACAAAGGGGTTCAAGTAGGCCTCAGCAAATTCCAAATGCTGGTAAAACATACTTTCTCCAGCCTGTTCATGCCTGGCTTGTTTATATTTTTCAAACCTGATGTCTGTAAGGCCACAAAGCAAAATGTTCTGTTGTCAGTGAAGCTGAGGGACTGCTGGACCCATCAGTTGTGCTGTGTGCCATTTTGGAGCATTTATGAGCTTTTAGGGAGAATCCACAAGGAAAGGCTGATCTATGCAACATGTTCTGGTATCTTCTAACCATCAAGTAGTCCATCTAAAGTGACTTCCACACAGGAGCCACTTATGTGTTGCTGCAGAACTGAGAAATGTCTCTGGTATTGATTTCTTAGGGGAAGGAAGACAACTTCTGCACTCTATCTGGGATTAGCTCAGTAAATTATTGGTTTTCTGTGCTTGGTACCCATTGGGCCTTGTGTTCCAGATTCTTTGAACATCCATATTCATCCATATTCAGATGATGTCAGCTATATAACCTCCCATATTTTGATTTATGAGGCCAAAATTATACCCATTTTACATGTATGTTCTACACTTTACTATAGCATTCTATAAATTGCACAAGAACTTTAGAATGAAGTTGGCTTTGTGCTTAATGGATTTCCCCAACTGACATTTATGATAAGTGTTCTGAGCAAATTCAAGGTCGGGTTGTTTGAGTTAGGATGTTGTGGTTAGATCCGTTAAAGCCATTTTTACTTCATGCTATTCCTAACTACAGTGGGTTTATTGGGGGTGTGAATCCACTGTGAACCAATGTACATCTGCACAGTGTGTTGGGATATGTATTTTTAAGATCTTTGTTTCTCACTTGCCCATCAGAATTGTGTTTTTATTGGTCATTTATGGCAGGTGTACTTGATGCAGTTCAGTTGTGAATGCTCCTCCAGTGCCCAGCACTGGGTTTCTGCCTGGGCAGAGAGATGCAGAATGATCTTGTCTGCCCTTACCCTTGGGCTGCTCACAGCTCAACAGAGGGAGAAGGCTGCTGATGCTGAGGATGGCAATGATCAGGCAACTTTTGGTCTGAAGCTGGTGCAGTCCATGAGTCATTGGATCACCATTGTGTTGCTGTGTGTCTGTGGCCCACCAGGTCCCTTCAGGCTTTGAGTTCTAGCTTACATTGTTCCCTGTGTTTTAAATTTCCTTCCTCTGGAGAATGTCCAACAGTGATGCAGGTGTTTTTGTTTGTCTGTTTAAAAATAATATTTTGATTCTTTGTAAAACATGAATGCTCTAATAATGAGCATGTTCACCGTTTATACATGGGCAAATCAGAAACATGATACACACTCAACATGATGTGCAGCCAACCCTAAATCCCCTCTCCTACACTTTGCCATCTTCCCAGTCTCTGAAATTCTGTCCCCTTTAGCCACTGTCTTCCCACCCCAGCCACTGATAGCCATTACACTACTCTGAATCTATGTACTGGTGACTTTGGGAGCTCCTTCAAGGGAACCATGCAGTATTCTGCAGCCATCCTACACAATGCCATCAAGTCCCAAGTATGGGGGCAGTGACCTTTCTCTTCTCAGAGACCTAATAGCCAGGAGAACTCAGGATTTGTGGAATTCCTGTCACCAGAATCCTGTGTGTTAAAGAGAATAGAGAGGTTATAAAAGAGGATAGTTCTTGAAACTTTGCCAAACCTGGATGTACCTGCCTCACCTGCCTCCTTTACACCCATCAAGGCTAGGAGACTTGGATTCAGGTAAAGACCCCAAGCTCTGAGCTGGCTCCAGGGTACCAGTGGAGGGCTAGAGTCTGCCTGAAGGCATACCAGGCAAGGCTGAGCTCCTATCCGTGGTACAATCCAGAGACTCCCAGTGGGTGGCAGGGTTTCCAGGGAATTCCACAGTTTTAATTTAATGTAACCACAGGAAATTCATAACTTACTCTGTTTTTCCTTTGAGACACTAATTGTGTTGCCTGTCTCTGCCCCAGCAGGGAAGATCTGCAGGGAGTGGTGGCTTCCTCCCAAGAGCTCCACATCCTTAGGGCCAGACAGAGAGGCTGGTGGGCAGGGTAAGAACCTCCTTATCCTCTCCTGGGACTAGAGATAGTGAACACTGGGCATTTCATCACACCTAGTTTTGTCAGAGTCCTGGGCGTCTACTCTTGGCTTGGGTGTGGTCTAGATGCACATGGTAGGGCCAGCCTTGGGAGAGAGAGTATCCCACCTTGAATAGACTGGCATGGAGGTCTGTACCTAGTACATCAGGGAACCAAGGCAAGGGCAGAAGATGGCGCAGTCTCCTGAATGAGGATGTTTATCTGATCAAGCAAATATTGATGAAATAATAAGTTCTAGAGTGTAGGGAGGCCAAGATAGCCCTACTATCCAATGGGAAGGATTATGATATGGATCTACTAAGAATAACAAATTCAGAGAATATTGGTCTGAGAAATAGGGCACCATTTCTGAGGAGACTGTGGCTGGACAGAAGCCTGATGGAGAAGATAGGTAAACTGTGAAGATGTCTGGTGAGCATCTCAGAAAGAGGGGAAGTGCAAGGTCCAGAGGCAGGAACCTGGCGTGCATAAAGGCATGCAAGGGGCCAGGTTTTGTGTATGAGATTTGGGAACCATGAAACATTATGTGCAAGAGTAATGGTATCCTGTGTGTTTTGACTGAATCAGAGACCCAGGTGCAGAGACCATGCAGGAGTACTGTGAGGAGACTGGAGACAATAGCCTTACACTTCCAGCTACCTCCTCAGCCCTATCAGAGTCTCCCTCCCTTTGCCTCTGAAGGTAGTGATTGTGAGAGAAGATAGAGAAGGTTCTGGAAATCAGAAATGCTTGAAGGTGGGTGAGGCCTATGTAAGATAGTGTCCTGCAGTTGATGAACAGAGTACCAAGTCTAGTGTCACCCTGAAGGTCAGAGAAGTGTCAGAGGAGCCATGTGCCTTTCTTGCCTAGGTCTCCTGTGCTTTCTCTGCCCAGCACCATGGGAGGCCACACACTATGACCACTTAGAGCAGGCATGTGGAACCAGAATGCCTGGGTGCCAATCTCAGCACCTTTTGAGACTCCAGCTTCTTTATCTGACAAATGAAAGTGGAAGATAGATCCTAGCTCACAGCCAGTGTGGGGTGAAGTAAACTAATTTGCCAGATCCAAAGCACTCAGCTTTCTTTTCTGGATGGGAGAGCATGAGGGCAAGTTTGGCACCTTGGAACCATAGTTTACATATTATCAAAAACATGGCAGCAGCCCCAAATGTTGATCTAGCTAGCAAGGTCTATAACATTTAGAATACTGAAAGAGTGCTGTGGATGTGGCTCAGTACAGTGATTGCCTTTTATGTCTGAGGCCTTTGTTTAATCCCTATCCCTGCCAACAAACAAACAAACTCGAGAAGATCCAGTGTTGTCAGAAAACTTTCCAATCAGCAATGTACAGGCTGGGAGACAGTGACATTGGGTGGTGAATATGTGGAAGACTGTGGACCAGTCATCTACCTTATTCCTGTCCCTGTCAGTCAAGACCTTATTTTCCAGCTCAGCTTGAAACTGCAACCTTGGTCTCTTGCGCTTGAACTTTTCAACAGGAGCATAGAAAACATCAGCTGCCCCAGCACAGTGCCCGGGCTCTGAGTATATGCTCCTATCCATCTTCTTTGGGAGTACTGGAGTAAGACCTATTTGTTTTGCTTTCCAGGAAACAAACCTACAAGAAAGCTGCATTTCCTGCTCAGGGCCCCACACCTAAAAGGTGGCATGAGATAGGCCCAGTGGCTACAGAGGAACCATGAAGTGTTCTAAGGACAAGGGAAAACAGTCTTCTGGGATGTGCCTGTTTGCCCCTGCTGCCTCCCTTCCTCCCACCCTACTCTGTCATTGCTCAGAGACGGGTAGCTTGAAGCCATAAGGAATCTGGCCTTGCATGACTCCTTAACATCAGCAGACACACCTACATCTCGAGTCCCTTTCAGGACTCTTTGAACAAGTCCCCTCCTGCTACAGCAATTGCCTCAGACCCCCAGCAACTGCATTGGTGTGTAATGTGGGGTTTATATATCCCAGCTGGAAGCAGGGGTGTTTCTAGATAGAGCTGGGCTTTTCCTACTTCTGAGAATAGGATAGAGGTACCAGCAAATGGGATATGCCACATGAGTCCTGCCATGAGTCAGGAATGGGATATGGCTGCTCTTCTCAGACGCATCGAGATTGGACATGACAGGTAGGGGGAATCCCTGGGGAACAGCCCACCAGGCCCTGTGAGAGGAGCCAGTTAACACAGCCCTCCTCATTGGTGTCCATCCTGTTCATTCTTCTGGGTCTCAGACTACACAGAGGAAATTGATGGATCTCCTCGGTCAACAAAGAAATCAGATGGAGCCTGCCCTAGACCTGTGGGCTCTTAGGAAGCCCCATTCAACACAGATGCCCCCTTTACTTTCGTCTATTCCCAGGACCTCAGCAATAATCTGCCTCTCATAGCCGACTGCTATTGAGCTCAAATCACATTTCAAAATAAACACTGTGCAGAGCAGTCAGGGGAAAGAGAGATTTATTAGCTTTCATGGGGTGAGAGACCGCAAGGACCAGAATAATAGGATACATTTCTCATTAGTTGTAAATGCTGGAAAAGAATTAAAGGAACATTAATATTTTCTGTCTTGAACCAAGCACTGTGAGGATTGTGGAGTGCAGGGGAGGGAAGAGAAAGAAATGTGATCTTACATATGGGACCTGGGGTCAGGCAACAACCAGGCAATTTCACATAGTTCTCTGCTCCAGATATAACCCATGTCTTCTTGCTGGCCCAGCCCGGAGAATGTGTATTGGTGCCTTCAGCAGTAAGATGAGATTAGAGGAAATTCAGAGTGCTGCTATCAGGGAGGGTGGGGGAAGGTCTCCTGGTAATACCTGAGTTGCTTCTCCTTTCTGTTTGTTCCCTAGGAGCTGGTGCCCCAGGTGGCCCAAGGCAATGTGAAACCAGGGTTGCTTAGGCTCTACCTGGATTTGGAGGGCAGGTAGGCTGGGACTGGCAGTGGGACCTGCTGTTCCTGTCTGGATACAGGCCTCTGCAGCACAACACAGGGGCTATAGAATAGCCAGCCAGCTGAGTGATACCTAATATGTAAAAAGGGGTACAGGGGAGGTTGTATAGAGGAAGCTCAGCGGCAGTGAAGGGCATTATGGGAGGCCAAGGAAGAGGAAGTGTCCTGAGAGGGTGACTGGGGATCCTCCACAGGAGGGAAGCTGTTCAAACTGGAGGCTATCATAGTAGACAAAGCCTAGTTTGCCAGTCCATTTGGGGATGGAGGTCTGAGGTGGAGGGTTCAGAAGACAGATAGGAAGGAAAATTTGATTTGATTGGTCCTGGAGGGCCAAGGACCAGCTACCATGACTTGTTTTGGATATATAGGTACTAGGTACATCCCAGAGCTGTCTCTCCTTAGGGGCAGACATTGAGTCTGTAGAAAGATGACAGGTGAGTTCTTATACTTGGAGACATGTGTGCATGTACACACAGCCTCACATACATAGATACAGAATCTTTTTCAAGTTCAAAAATGTAAAATGAGACATGTTCATGTTTAAGAGCTCGATTAGGGGCCTGGAGGGATAGCTCAGTGGTTAAGAGCACTCACTGGTTTTGCAGAGGACCCAGGTACAATTCTCAGCACCCACATGGTGTCTCACAATATCTATTACTCCAGTTCCAAGGCAGCCCTCTTCTGACCTCCACATATACAGCAAGCATGGTGGTATACATAAATACAAGAGTGCACATAGTCGTAAACATAAAATAAATAATCTTTTAAGAAAGGATCTAGAGCAGGTTGGTAATTTTGAAAACACCATCTAGATTTGAGTAGCACAGGCCTAACGGCTGCCTTGTGTTGTTGCTAACAACAGCAGGTACCAGTTATAAAGCAGCACCTCACTAGCCCCTATTCCAAACACTGCACTAACACCTACTTCTACCCTTCTGGTCACCTTCTGGGGGAAGAAAAAGGCTTACTTGGCACTGGAGTCACAGCATAATTCAGGGGTGGTACCAGAAAAAGTACCTTACCTAAATCCATCCATTATAAAAGTGTGGAACCAGGGTTCAAACCCTAGGAAACTTCCCTGTGGTCCTCACTCATGTGTGCCACATAACTGTCTTTAGGAAAGGGTGAGAAGTCTCGGATCAAAAGATGGAGGCAAAGAGGACATTATGGAAGAACTAGTGAGAGGCTTTGAACAGAGAGGGGCACATAGGGGCCAGGGAAGAAATGTGAGGGCTACAATGTGGAGGGGAAGTAAGGGCGCTGGGCCATAGTTAGGGGCTGGACAGTAGTGGGCTAGATATGCTATGCTGACTCCATCGTGGCTATGGAGCCCAGCACAGTCTGTGAAGCCATGCCACCACCTATTTCCAGAAGTCACCCAGATTCCTAAACAGAAACTCTGTCCCCATTAGATAGAAGCTGTCTTCCCCTCCTCAGCCCCTGGCAGCTGCCACTCTATACTTTCTGTCCCTATAAATTATGCTCTCAGGACTTCATGTATGTGGGATGTTACATTCTTTGTCCTTTTATATCTGATTTATCTCGGCAGCATCAGGGCTGATTCCTTATAGCATATGTCAGAGTTTCCTTCTATTTCAGGCGGAGCAAGAGATTCCAGTATATGACTGTCTATTCAGTCCTGGGATTCTTGGGTGAGCTTCTGTTTATTATTATATACTGAACATGTGATTGTCCACATGATTCTCTCAGTTGGTACATGAATAGCTCTCTCTCTCTTTCTCTCTCTCTCTCTCTCTGTCTCTCTCTGTCTCTCTCCTCTGTCTTTCTCTGTCTCTCTCCTCTGTCTCTCTCTGTCTCTCCTCTGTCTCTCCTCTGTCTCTCTCTGTCTCTTTGTGTCTCTCCTCTGTCTCTGTCTCTGTCTCTGTCTCTCTCTCTCTCTCTCTCTCTCTCTCTCTCTCTCTCTCTCACACACACACACACACACACACACACACATACATACAGTCTTTCTCAGGAGGGTCTGACCCTACTCCATCCTCTGAGTCTTCTTCCACCCTACCTCCCTCCTGTCTTGTAGACCTTTAGCTAGCCAGGCTGGGTTTTCTTGCTGACAGTCAGCGGAGTCCCAGCTACTTTCCTGCCTTAGGAACATGGGTGACACCTGTCCTGGAAGTGACTACTATTCCCATCACCAGCCTTTCCTGAGGCAGCCTTCCTGGGAGGTGATGAGGGTGTTGGAGATGGCCCAGCTGGACTCCTCCCTCCCAAACAGAGGGCACAGCAGCAGAATAACACTGAAAGGGCAGTCCCTCCCATTCTTTGTCCCTTTGGGCCTCTATTTGCTTCTGTCCATGTTAGGTAAGAAGAGAGATTAAGGATGAGTGCAAGGCTGCTGTGGTCTGAATGTGCCTACATGATCCATTATATGTGAAGACTCAGTTTCCTGATGATGCTCCTGGAGCCTTGAGGAACATGCTTGGGTCATGAGAGTAAGCCTGTAGAACAGCTCTTATATACATGCACACACCCTTATGTACCCCACCTCATGATCCTGCTGTGGTGTACCATTACATAGTGCCCTTAGTCATAGAGACTAAGCCAATGTTCTACACTTACCTATGTTGCATTTCAGACCTCTAAGACTATAAGGTAAATGCTCTTTATAGAAGTTGGCTGCCTCAGGTACCTCGTAATTAAGCAACAATGACTATTAGTGGTGTTAGTAAACCTTTCTGAGATGGCACTTGTAGCCTCCACAATGATTCTGCACTGAGCTTCAATGCATCTACCCCAACCTGTTTGTTTTTTTTTAAACAAAGCAAAAATTAAAAAAAACCCTGCACAGACCCTAACTGTACTAGAAGGTAGTGGCACAAGGGTGGTAGAATCAAAGATGTCCTCTCTTCAGGATAACTGATGTTTATCTGAAATACCCACACTCAAGACCACATTAACAGGGACAACAGTGAGACACAACAGTTTACAGGGAATGATGATGTGTTAGTATCCCCTGAAGGTGATGTCATCACACTGGTCTCCAGAGATAAAGGCTTCCACTTCAGTGTCTCATGATGACAATATCTGAGCAACTGGAAGGTGGCACTCCTGGGGAGGGAGACCCAGATGAGGAAGGGCCTAGGGGATGTTGTGGCTCGGGACCAAGTGACCATAGACTGAGCCTCAGCACACCTCTCCTTTTGATAAGGTGATTGTCCCTAGTATGTACTACAACCTCGAGAAGCTGGTGGGCATGCTCAGTAAACATCTGCAAAAAGTAGCTGTGTGGTCATCACCCTTACTCATCAGCCAGCCTGGACTAGGCTCCAGGCACCACAATGTCAGATGATATCAATGATGGACAGTTGTGATGTGGGATCTTGATACTAAGAACTTGGCAGATCACCATGATGATGGGGCTTTCTATACCTAGCTTATTTCATTTAGAAGGTACCTAGGCCTTTTGAAAGCATAAGCAGGGCTGGAATCTAGGCTGTCTAGAATTTGAGGCTGCTGTGCTGGTTCCCTGTGTGAAAGCACATACATAAGAGTGTGTGTACATTGGTGGTGCCAAATCATGTCACAGATTCATGTACTAACTACATGATATGTACTGTGTGCAAGCTCCATGCTGAGCTCTAGTGATGGAGTCATAGACAGACAGATACTCTTGGAGTTTTCAAAGAAACAGTTGGAGGGTCTCCTAAGCATTAGAAGGTGGAATGGAGCTGGGAACAGAGAGACTAAACTGAGGCAGATCAGCCATGAAGCCTTACTGAGTGGTTTACACTGAAGCCTGAGCAGGCAGCAGGAACCTATTGGTACTGGATGGAGTGTACAGCATTCCAAGCAAAGAAAGTATCATGTGCAAGGGTCCTAAAGGTTAGCATTCCTTTACTTACTTGGAAAATTAAGATGTCAACAAGAGGCTGGAGAGATGGCTGCTCTTCTAGAGGACCCCGGTTCCAATCCTGGCACCATATGGCAGTCACAACTGTCTATATCTCCAGTTCCAGGGGATCTAATGCCCTCTTCTGGCCTTTGAGGGCACTAAACATGCAAGTGATGCACAGACATGTATATAGGCAAAACACCTACACACATAGAATAAAATAAAATTAAATTTAAAAAGAAAAGATGCCAGTAAGGCCAGAACAGAGGCCGGGGGTGGGGGTGGGGGTGGGGAGTGGACTCAGATTCCACAGTGCTTCAGAGGGCATGTGAAGGGATTGGGTAAAATTTCCAAGATTTCAAGTTTTTTTTTTTTTTTTTTCTCAAAAAGAAATTGGGTCCTTTGGAAGTTAAATTAAGAGTTTGTTTTCAACTTCACAGAAAATTTCAATATAAGATCATAGAATAATGATTATAATGTCTGTTATTACCAAGTGTTTGGTATCTTTGTTTCTGCCTCACTGGAGGCCATTGTTAGTTTTAGTTTGCTGCTGGGACCCTGGGTCACCCCGAGTCAGAGTTGCAGAAGCTGCCATTCCCTCAGGTCCCCCAGCGACATTGCTTTCTAGGCTATGTCTTGCCTCTGCTCCTTTACCCTCCGGCTTCACTTTGCCACACCACCATGCTCTGTATTGTTTTGCTCAGTTCTGCAGACTGAGTGTTTTCACTTATAAATAAGATGGTATAACATTTATCTTCCTGTGCCTAGTTTATTTCATTTAACATAATGTCCTCCAAGGCTCATCACTGTTGTGACACAGGGCAAAAGATCACTTTTTTTAAAAATTAATGTTTTAAATTAAATTAAAAACAATCTTATTTTATATATCAATCCCAGGTTCCTCTCCCTCCCATCTTCCCATTCCCCTTACCATCTCCCCATCCCACCCCATCCACTCTTCAGAGAGGGTGGGGGCTAAAGCTCAATTTTAAAGCTCTATAATATTCCATACTGATATGGACCATCAGCATGAGTACTATATATGCCATTAAACTGTACTGCATTTGAGATTTACAGTGAATAGGTTTTATTTGTCCTCACCACAAATGAAATAGGTGAAAGATTTTGTGTGGCGGGAGATGCAACTATGAACTGGTGGATCTGTGCATTTGTTTCACCTTCTAAGCTTTTGACTACTTGTACATATCCTGTATCATTATGTGTGTCTTTTGATGCACATTTCGTTGTTTCTGCCTCTTCCATTAAGGATCCTTAGAGAAGGATCCTTAGACACTAAAGTGTCTGGCACGTCCTACTTCAGTGAATTCCATGAACCTTGTGAAGAAAGAGCAGTGCTGAGTTTCTTAGCATCATCAGAACCCCAGCTGTTCCCAGACTATGGCACCCTTGATGTTCCCCTGGCTCCAGGCAGGAAGAAAGCTGTGCAGTTCATGGTAGCAGTGAGAGCGTAGCTCCTGAATTGGCTGTGCCTAAGGGGTAAAATGAGGAAGGCAAGGAGGCTTCAGATATGTATACAGGAAGACCAACAACAATGGTTGGCTCCTGTTCTTTGCCTGGTTTAGAAACAGACCAGGCTGCTGAGGTCTCCAGGGGGACGGGACTTCTAGGTGAGCAGCCCAAGCTGGGAGGTAGCCTCAGGCCTTGGCATCTGTCTGCCTTCACAGCTTTGAAGTTAGGCAGTACCCCTGTTCAATGTGTAGACTTGGTGTGCCATGCTGCCTTATGGTTCTATTCTGCCACCTGTTCTTTCTCAGTCTGTTCCTTTGGGCCCATCAAAGTCTGCTCAAGAAATCTCTCACCTCCTGAAGGAGTCCTTAGGACCCCCTCCCCCAGTCCTTAGCAGCTGCTTAGAATGTTGACATGGTAAAACTTGTTCTTCCGCACCCTGTGTACCTTTCACCTGCTCATCATGTACTGACTTTTGAAGACTCAAAGGCTCCCAACACCTCCTGCACCTCTCACTGTCAGCGCTGTCTACTCCCTGGCCTTAGTTCACCTCACCTTGCCTAGCTTCTGCCTGGTTTCTCCCTGGTCTGATGCACACAAGCAAGCTACTGATGAGTGTGGA
This sequence comes from Cricetiscus sungorus, assembly GCA_030556225.1. NCBI lineage: Eukaryota > Metazoa > Chordata > Mammalia > Rodentia > Cricetidae > Cricetiscus > Cricetiscus sungorus. The sequence goes on along the minus strand of JANBXA010000735.1, from coordinate 4,489,036 downwards.
TGAAGTCACTCATGCCCCTCTCTGCTTGGCCTCTCACCTCATTCAGGAATTGCCAAAGCCCTGCAAGATCTGTCCCTACCACCCTGCTGATGTCACAGTATGTTAATCTACCACCACCCCCACCCACAACAACGTGGAGTACAAGAGGGAAAGGGCCTGTCTTTTGTCTGAAATGTTTGGTGATCACTTGTATGTTATAGCTACCACCAGCTTAAACATGAGTGAATTGAGGCAGAGAGAGAGAGAGAGAGAGAGAGAGAGAGAGAGAGAGAGAGAGAGAGAGAGAGAGAGAGAGAGAGAGAGAGAGAGGAGAGAGAGAGGAGAAAAAACTGAACCTAAAGAAAGGTCTAGAGACCTACAAGACTAACTCCAACTAACAAGTTGAGCAACCGTGGAAAGGCTACCATAAATGCCCTTCCCTGATAGTGAGATCAACAACTAAATTATCCATCATCATGGAGCCCTCATCTAGTACCTGTTGGAAACAGAAGCAAACATCCATAACTAAATACTGTCGAACTAGAATCCAGATGCAGAGAGAGAGAGAGAGAGAGAGAGAGAGAGAGAGAGAGAGAGAGAGAGAGAGAGAGGACAAGACCAGGTTGCAAAAACACATAGAAACAGCTGACCTGAACAAGGAGGAGCTTGGGCCTCCCAGACTGAGAGCTTGGAATCCAGCATGGGACTGACTCAGACCCCCTGAACATGGGTCTCAGCTAGAAGGACCGAGCAGTCTAAGGGACCTCAGACAGTAGAACCAGCATGTATTCCTGGTGCACAAAAGGACCTTGCGGACACATTCCCCATGGAGGGATACTCCCTTAACCTAGAGACAGGAGAGAAGTCCTAGTCCCTACTTCAAATGACTTGACAGATTTACATGACCCCACCTGGATGGCATAGCCCCCATAGTGGGGATGGGGGAATGGGAGGGGAGGGTGGTCAGGGTGCATGTGAGGGGGGAGAGAGGTAAGAGAGAGAGAGGGAGGGAGAGGGAACTAGGATAGACTTATAAAAACAAACAAACAAACAAACAAACAAATAAAATCCAACCTGGGGCTTAAGCAGTGGCTGCTCTTATTGAGGACCCACATGTGGGCTCACAACACACTAACTCCAGTCCCAGGGGATTGGACATAATGGTCTAACTTCTAAGGGTACTGTGTGCATGCACTTTGTACACAGATGTATAAGTAGGCAAAACCACCTATATATACAGAATAATAAACTAACTTTAAAAAAAAAAACTGGAATGGATCCACTACCAGGGAGTTTATCCACCCCCTCTTGTTTTCTCTCTTTGTGGTTGTGATTTTTAAAATGTGGTTATGTCCTTAAAATCTATTTTCTTGTTGTTGTTTTTTTAATCCCCATTCAGCCTTGAGTCTCTTGGTGGCAGGGGCCTATTTGGCATCTTAGTCTCTCCCAGACTATTCCTAACACATGTGAGGGACATAATAAATATTTGTTGAGTGAGAGACTCCAGTGTTCTGGCATTTACTAGCTACCGAGTGACGCTGTGTGTCAGACACTGTTTACACGTTGCATACTCATTTTTATTCTGCTCATGTCTTCCAAAGAGAGCACATGGGACCAAATCTAAACCACTGAAAGCAACCACATCTAGCTGAGGCTTCCCATACCATTTCTGGGGAGGCCAGATCTCTGGAAAAGGTTGTGTGGAGTTAAAATAGTCAATGCTCTCTGGTGTGCAGTTATATGAGTCCCCAGCAGCAAAAGATATGGCAGAGACCAAAACTAACTGGTCATAGGACGATCCACTTAGGCAATTTAGGCCAGTCATGCCCCTGGAGTACAGAGCTCCTGGTTGCGAGATATGTTGGTTTCTCTACAGAGAAACATCACATGAATGTGGGAACTATCTTCCCTGCAAGCCCTCCTCCTGCTGTTTTCCTGAGACCAGCAGGAAACTGATGTCATCATTGTTGTTAGTGGTAAATGGTCCTGGCTTGTGAATGGTAGCTGGAAACACTAGTGGTCCCATATTTTGACTTCTCAGAGCACAGTAACTCTAGGCTGGGGTATCTCTTATTAGGTACCTGGACATTTGATTGGTAGAGTTGTCACTGGACTTACTGGCTCTCAGGAAGCACAGGCTTTTAAGCCAGGATGGCTCCCAGCCCTTTGTAGTGTGTAGTGGCTCTCTTTGTACCTGTGTGGTTATAGTACGGAAAGTAGTGACAGTAGGGATCATTTCCAGATAGCTGTGTGAGCTCTGTGGACTACTCTTCATATGACCTTGTTGGCCAACATACTCTTGGCCTCAGTAGACAATGGATCAAAGTAGTCATTTTGTTTCTGAACATGTGTTAAACCCCAAGTATACTCTGGTGGCCATAGCAGGTACGGGATGCAATACCAGGCTGTCTTGGCATTGAAGGGAGAGTAAATGGTGGATATGTCACATAGGAACGTTGACATGGAGTGCATGGGGGCCATTCAAGACTAAAGACTCCCTCATGGTGCACAGTGCCCTTTCTTCCATGGCCACAGAGGTGATCCTTACCTTGACTCACCCTGAGGCTAGGGTCTTGAAGTATCTTTTCCCCCTGTGCAGGGCTTGGCAACTGGATCAGGGCAGCTTGCTTCCTGTTGAAGGAGGGTGCTGGGTCAGGGCCTCTTCTCCCTTCTTCTGGCTGGACTTGTTGCTCAGTTTGGGGTTAACCACATGGTTCCACCTGACTCACACTCTAGAAGGCTGGGTTACACAGCCCTGCTGTCTTTGCCCTGTAGCCTCCCAACAGTCTCAGGAGCTTTCATGTCTCTACTTCTCAGATATGAAGCTAGACATTCAGAGAGGTGACATAAGTTCTTCAAGGTCACCCAGCAGGTCTGTAGACAGGGAAGAACTCAGGCCCTGGGGCCCACTGAATTGTGCTGACCTCCAATTCCTTCTAGGCTAATTAGTATCCTGTGATTGCACATCATGGTTACCCTAGGAAGTGGCCCTGGGCAGTAAATTTCTAGGGCACAAGATGTCCCCTTCTTCCTCCTTCTGCCTGAGCTTGTCAGTTCAGAAACATCAAACTGGGCCAGGTGTACAATCCAAAATGGGCCCCAAATTAGTAAGCTCTTTCTCCTCCCTCTCGTGCCTTTGTTCTGACTTCCTTTGCAGGCAGCCCTGGTTTCCCAGTAGTTCAGTGTGTCTGACACTCGGATCCAGTGTGACAGCTGAGAATATTGGTGTATGTGGGGGTGCTGTTTCTTTACCTTCTGCACAGCTGCTGGGACTGCCACCTCACCATCCATCCCATCTCCCTAACATCATGCATGAAAGAAGTGTTAGCCCCAAATTCTGCTGTGGCCCTTGGCAGATGGAGAATTCTGCTCAGAGCAAAGAATATAGCTATTGCCTCTGAGGATGGCGTCAGTAGCACAGAGTGGGGCAGGTGGAGAGCTGCTATAAGGAGAACTGAACCCTTAGAAAGTCTCTGAGCCACTTTCCTCCCAGGGTGCCCTCTGTTGGTATCAGGCTCTAGTTAGGGGCTGGGATGGTGTAGGAAACTCTCACTTCCCATAGTGTTGGCTTCCTGGAGACTTGTATGGATGCCCAGCCACACCGGCTCTCTTCCTGGAAAGGCCGGGCAGGGTGTGAATTGGGGGACTAGATCCCTCAGCATTGTCTCACAGGCTTCTAGAGAATTATAAGCCCTTTTCTGATGAAATGTCCCTTTTGTTGTTCCCAGTTCACTGATTGATACTGTCACAAAATACCAAGTCATACTTTGGATGTCAGAGTGTTGTGCTTCTGCACATTGAGCACCACAGATGTCTTCATCCATGGAAGCTGAAAAAGTTGATGTCGTAGAACAGAGATTAGAATGGGTCACTACAGGCTGGGAAGAGAAAGTGGTCACAGAGAGAGTCTCTAAGATAGAGGGGTGAGCTCTGGGGTTTTGCAGCACAGGGAGTTCCTTTCCTGGGTGGTGAGGGTGTGAAAACTGACAGTGTGGATGTTGCTGGTGGTGACTAATGATGTAACCAAATGCAAAACAAATGTGGTAGTTCCTTAAAAAGTTAATATGGAATTTCCATTTGTGTGGCAAGCTCATTTTTACTATATTCTCAAAAGAACTAGAGCAATTGTTTTTCATAGAACATGTTTATGGCAGTGTCTTGGATAGGATTTCATCACTGGGATGAAACACAGAATATTGAGAGACGTGAAGGCAGGAACTCAAACTGGACAGGAACTTGGAGGCAGGAGCTGATGCAGAGACCATAGAGGATGCTGCTTACTGGCTTGCTCTTATGACTTGTTCAGCTGCTTTCTTAAAGCACCTAGAACCATCAGCCCAGAGGTGGTACCGCCTACCATGTGCTGGGCCCTCCTACATCATTCACTAATTAAGAAAACACCCTACAGGCTCACCTACAGTCCAATCCTATGAAGGCAGTTTCTCAGTTGAGGTGCCCTTCTCTGAGATGACACCAGCATGTGTCAAGTTGACATGAAACTATCCAGCACAGGCAGCATTATTTACAGTGCCCAAAAGGTGGAAGAAATCGGGTGTCTGTGACATGATCAGGAAGACAAGTGTGGTCTGATTGTATAGTGGAATATTATTCAGTCTTAAAAATGGAGATTCTAGCATATGCTGCAACATGGGCTTACAGAACAATATATTTAAGTAGTATAAACTGGTTATTAATTCTCAATTATTTTACTTGTATGAGCAGTCAGATGTATGGAGACAGAAAGTGGAATGTTAAGTTCCAGGGCCTGGGGAGGGAGAGGAAGAGTAGCTATCTAGTGGGGACAGTTTTAGTTTGGAAAATGAAAAAGTCTGGAGACAGGTGGTAGAGGTGGTTATATGGTGTGAATTGTTTCATACCAGAAGTTTTACACTCAATATGGTTAAGATCCAGCTTAAGCAACATATCTCTCATTGGCAAAAAAAAAAAAAAGAAGGCACCGCCCTGGAGATGAAGGTGTTGGGCTGGGGGCTTCTCTCTGTTACAGCAGGTTTCCCCGCCGGCTGCCGCTGGTTCTGCCGCCATTTTCCTGCAACCACGTGTGCCCCAAATAACACTCAGAGACTCTGTATTTGATACAATCCTGTTGGCCAATTACCATTACTGTTTATGGGCTAGCTCTGCCTTAATTATTAACCCATTTCTACTTATCTAAGTATTTCCACGTGGTCGTCTTATCGGGGAGCCGTGCGGCAGGCTTCCAGCTCCTTCCCGGGCTACATCTCGACTCCAACCAACTTCCTCTCTCTTCCTCCTGGTCTCCTAGCCCCGCCTATCTTGTTTCCTATTGGCCACAGGGCTTTATTAACCAGTATGAGAAACATATATACAGAATAACATCTCCCATCATCTCTCCCCCCTGCCTCTCTACCCTGGGCCTTCTGTCTCTGGACTGGGACTTATCCCAGCTGAAGGAACTCATGCTTCCTGGGACATGTGATAAATGTCTAGATCTTTGAGCCATCTGGCCCTAGGTCATTTGTGAACCCAATTCCATTCTGCAGATTGCTAATTGCAAGGAGATCTTTGGGTCTCTAGCAGATGCTGGCACTGTCACCTCTGTGAGGAGGTCTATCCCCTCTGATGCATGCAGTCACCAAACCATATGCCATCCTATTGGTGCTGCTAGAGCACCACTTAGAGGATCCAGAGCCAGTACACACTCCAGGCATGTATCCTCAGGGCTGTGGGGCCCAGTACAGTATTTGGGAGGTCTTGATTGGCAAAGTAGGCTGGAAGGCAGTTGGTTGGAGATTCATGAAGGTGGGCTTCCTATGTGGCCTCATCTGTCAGGTTCTTCACAGAACTCCTGGGAGATGATGGCAGCTGTGTGACAGTCCCAGAACAGTCATGAGGCCACCTTAACTTTACCTTCTCTTGGCTATGGCCCTTTCTGAAGGACTCTTAGATCTGTTGAGGAAACAGTGTCTTTCTCTGATGAATACTGAAGGTCATTCACCAGAAAGGCAGCTGGGCAGCAGGCCAGGCATAGGGGCCTTCTATCCACATATAGGAAAGAGTATCAGAGTGATCTCACCATGACCAGGGGTCTGGGCAGTAGCTTCAAAGGTAAAAATGCTGTTTGCTTTTGCACAAGCTTCCTCCTATCTTTGTTCAAGGCCTTTCCTGTGCTGTCACTTTGTAATGCTCTTCCTGTCCAGGCCTCAGAGTTAGACACACTAAGTTCATCCTGGCTGCCCTGCTCCCAGGCCTGAGACCCCATTGCTGCCATTCTCCAAGATATCCTTTCTGCAACTGTAGGATGGAGTGGGCAGCTTGAGAAGCCACTTTGGGAAATAAGTGGCATCCATGCCTGAGGAGTATCCCCAGAGCCAGGAGCTATTAATAGAAGCAGTGTTTGGCAGTGGGCTGTGTCCATGCGGCTGAAGATGCAACTGGCTCGGAGAACAGAGCCAGGCTAGATTGTGAATGAGGCTGGGTGCCTACATGGCCCAGTGTGTGGGTATCTGAGTGGGCATCACCCTTTTCATCATCTTTATAGTGGGGGCACTCCTCAGGGTTTCTGGGGGTGGCATATGTGTGTGTTAGGGCTTCTCTTGAGGTCTTTGTAAGCCAGAGTAAGCCAGCAGTGATGGGAAGGCTGTACCTTGTTTCTGGCCAGAAAAAAAAATTCATTTATTAGTTATTTAATTCAGCGAATACCAGGCATCCTCCTCCTCCATGACTGTCCACAAGCCCTGCTCTAGGGAGATTCCAAGTCCAGATCCACCAACAGATGATAGTCACAGAAAGAGAGAAGCCCATGGTGTGTGGGCCAAGCAGCAGAATTGTGGAGACTAGGAAGCTGCATGAGATCAAGGCTTTGCCGTGGGTTTGCCCTTCCCCCGTCTGAATTTCAAACTGGTCACAAACCACCCTTTTCATCAGCTGTGTTTCCAAGTTTGACATTTGAGGCACTGAGAAACATAGGTGAGCTGAGTGGACTGGCCTTTTTCAGGGGCATCAGCCAGCCCACTCTTTCCCATGGCTCCCACAAAGCAGGCACATGAGTGGCAAGCCCCAGTCTTAGACACTGTGCTCACAGCGTGAATGTTTTTTCAGCGTAGGACTTGTGTTCCAACAGGAGTGAGTGAGGGCCAAGCCCAGGTGGCTGCTGGGCCTCAGTTCTTTTACTGGCCTGCAGATGTCTTTGCTTCTTTTCTGATTGCTAGTGAGGAGTCACCATGCTAGAGCCAAGCAGCTGAGAAAGAACAGAAATAGGCAGGTCCCAAAGATAAACCCCTGGGCACACAGACAGCATCAGTGTTGCTGGAGTGAGCTGTACACATGCCCAGGACCATGAGAGAAGAGAGACCATCTCCTCATCTCATGACCAGAAGTCAGCACATATCTCCCACCCCCACCCTTGTGCTGTTCTGTAGAGGTGGCCAGTGATTGGGCAGGCATCACACTGCTGCCCAGCAAGTGCAAAGCTTCAGGGCGCATGGCAGGGTCTGCTTGTAGTTGAATTATTTAACATCTTAATGAGTCCATTTTTCATATCCTCTACTGGTCCCACAGGAAGGCAGGGCAGGCAGTTGGTAAAGTGGCAATGAATATTAATAGAGCCGTTGGGAGGTGTGTCTGCTTAATGGATCACTCCACCAGGGTGGGGCTGATCATCCAAACTTCCAGCCACCAGGGTCCCAGAAATGTTTTTATGGGGAGGTCCCCTGCAGGCCAGTGGGGATAATCTGTCACCGCAAGCACCTCCTGAGGCAGTTCCAGTCCCTGGGTAATATATGACCCTGCCGCCATTGTCTGTGAATGAGTGGAGCTATCTGCTGAGTCTAGGTACTTCTAGTATATTTTAGTACATTTAGAAACAGGCATTTTAAACATCCATGGCATCAGTGGGACAGCAGCTCTGTGAGGTATTATGAGTATACATGGATGAGGATACTGAATCTCCTGGAGCTGGACTTGTCAGACAGTTGCAAGCCACCATGTGAGTGATGGGAATTGAACCCAGGTCCTCTGGAAGAGCAGCTAGTGCTCTTAACCACTAACCCATCTTTCCAGCCCCAGGTGAGTGTATTTAAGTGCAAATATAAAGTGATTACCAGAGGCCAGGGAGCAACCCTGGGGAGAGAGTGTGATGAATTAAGTTGGGGGTAATTCGGAGCTCTTCAGGTGGGTATGGAGGTGCTTCATTTCTGCCTTTTCTGGAGAGTGGTTCCTCTTAGTTTCTGGGTAGGAACACTCTGGGAAGTATTGAAAGTGGATCTACAGGTGCATCCATACAGTGGGACACCGCTCAGCTCTAAGAAAGAGTGAGCTCCTGATGGGCAAAGGTGCATCATGAGTTAACTTGATACAGTGCTGAGTGAGAGCCAGTCTAAAGCTGCTGTCGTGGAAGGGCCTGTCTATAGAGACAGGAGTGAGTGGCTGCTCACCCGGGGTCAGGGATCATTAAGAAAAGTGCATCATATGTCAACAGACTTGAAGGGCTTTATCTGTGGAAGAAAATGTTTTCAAGCTGATTTATGGTAGTGGTCACCCTCTATAGCACCTGCCTAGCATTCTTGAAGCTCTGGTCTAATTCCCAGCATCAAGGGGAAAAAAAACAAACACACACACACACAAACACACACACACACACACACACACACACACACACACACACACACACACACACACACACACACACACACACCCCTAGATTATAAAATAGAAAGAATCCTGAATCATTGTCACACCAGTTTTTGGAAAATAATTTTTAACCTCAAAGAATAAAATAAAAAACCATCCCTAGTTATTTGTGGGGGTGGGGACAGAATTTCTGTCTGGGATTTTCTCCACATACAAATATATTAGGTCATGCTGTCAGGTTTTGTAGTTAATTTCATCTGCTTGGTGGTATGCTATGTCCTATGTCTATCTTTTTTTCTTTCTTTCTTCCTTCCTTCCTTTCATTCTTTCTTTCATCCCTCTCTCTCTCTCTCTCTTTCTGTCTCTCTCTCTCTCTCTCTCTCTCTCTCTCTCTCTCTCTCTCTCTTTCTTTTTTCTTCTTTGATCCTTGGGATCCAAGGGCCTTGTATATGCTAGCTCAGTCCTTTACCACCGTGCCATAGACCCCAGGCCCAATGTCCTACATTGTTACTAACTCTTCAGTGTAACCCAAGTTACCAGGAAAAAAGATTGGTAAACTCGGGGATGAGTAAGGATAAGCAGAATTATCTATGTGTATGTAGGCTAATAGAAATGTGTTTTGCAGCTCTGAGGAGGAAAGAGTGTATCTGGTGTTGTGTCCTGTATCCCTCGGAGTGCATCGTTTACTGCTTTGCATGTCCTGGTCCTGGAAGACTGACCTCTTTCATCTGAGCCCACACTGTCCAACAGGAGGCCTGTGAGCTGGATAGATGGGGGCTGGGTTTTCCCGCCCTATTTCTGCTGTTCCTCTGTCCCCAGACACAGCTGTCTCCACTTAGTCCTTCTGGGTCCCAATAGCTGTTCCCCCCTCTGTCCTCTAGGAAGGGGTACATTAGTCCTGCTGTGCTGTGCTGGGTGCTTGGTTGCCTGACCTAGCCCATGTTGCTGGTTCACTCCAGAAACCCTTTTAGGGCCATTGTTCCCCCTGGGCAGTGTGTCCTATGATGTAGCCAGTGTTTCTCACAGAGGCTACATGGAGCTAATGGTCTGTGGGATACCCATCCAGGAGGACATTGTTCTCCAGGAACATTTCTGCGGTGGTGTAAATTCCCATGCACATGTGGGACCTGATTATGAACAGGAGCTCCTTCTGCTGAGTATCCAGTCACTGCAAATGCTGCTTTGCATAGTGCAATAACAGTGTCCTTTAGATAGGTGGCCAGAGGGCCTACCCTGTCAGATGCATTTCCAGTAGATAGTGGAGAGAGCTTTGGCAGGGGTTTAGCTGCACAGCTCTAGGGCACTGCCTCTAGTGTCATGGAATCTTTGGGGGGAGGGAAGACAAACAAACAAACACCCTTTAGCTATGGAAGCTGAAGACAGAAGTTTAATCTGGAGGCCCCAAGATCAGTTTCTTTCTGGGACACTATGATTATCTTTTATTTATCTGTATGTATGTGTTAATGTACACCATATGTGTGCAGATACCTACAAAGGCTACAGAGTGTCATATCTCCTGGAGCTTCCATGTGAGTGTGGGAACCTAACTCAGGTTCTGTGCAAGAGCAGTAAGTGCTCTTAGCTGCCAAGCCATCTCTACAGCTGATAATACTTGTTTTTTGAGTTCTTGAACAGTCCCTGTCTTAAGTGCTCTGGCCAGATGTGAGGTATTTGAGCCACATGTTGCAGCCCAGCTCTGTCCGTCTTCATTTGTGCCCATCTCATTGCCCTCTGAGGTCTGCAGTTCTGAAGCAGTTTGTCATGGGCTGGCACAGGGTGGGTTGAAATTGTCTGAACATACAAACCACTTAGGCTGTACAGGGGGTGAAATACAGCAGCCTTGTCTTGCCTTCTCTATGCACCATGGACACATCAATAAATTACCCATGCTGAGGACATTTTATACTGTCTTAGTGCTTTATTATCTGTGTGCATTTGCCTCCCTGGCCCCAAAGAGGCGTTTATTAACTCCTCTAATCTAGAGAGTGCATCATCCGGCTAATAATGTCTCTGCAGCCATATGGGGTCACACTATTTTATAACATAATGATCTTCAGGGGCTGAGAGGTAGTTCTGTGGATAAGAGTGCTTGCTGCACAGGCTTGAGGACCTGAGTCTGGATCCTCAGCAGCCTTGTAAAAAGCTTGGTGCTAATGCATGACCATGTGACCTCAGGGTAGTTTTAGGACAGGAGGATTGTTGATGCTTGTGGACAGCCAGCCTAGTTGAGAAAATGTTAGAGACCCTGTGTCTCTAAGATGAGCTGAGCATGATTGAGGATATATACATGCACACACACACACACACACACACACACACACACACACACACACACACACACACACACACACACCGCACCTCTTGGTACCCTGTCACTCTTTGCTTGTCTGAAGGAGTGTGAAGGTGACATTTGTGGTTGTCACAAAGCTACCTGATGGGCATCAGCATCCTGATGGGACCTGGAAGGTGGACACTGCTTTGCTGTATGTGGAGCTCAGTCCAGGGAGGTTATTCTGCTCATGCTGAAGATTGCCACTAATTTAATAGGCATGTCCTTCTTGATTCCAGCAGGCAGCTGGCATGCAGCTTGCTCTGCTTTCTGGCAGATCCTCAAGGCAGCCGTTCTGCACCTTGACCAGTAGTTTCTTTAGGAAGCTTTCCTTCCCTAGATCAAGGGTTTTGTTTTCACTTTCTTCAGGTTTATTTCTTGTGTGATGTGGGATTCTATCTTTAGGACTTTCTGTCACAGAGACCATGCATCCTGCCCTGCTGGTGCAAGGGGAGGTGACAGCTGATTGAAGAGTCACCTTCTCTTTATTTGCCAGATGGTGAAGAAGAAGAAGCTGAGTCCTCACCATCTGCATCTCTCCTCCCCCAGCCTTTACAGAGCACAGCCAGCATCAGCAGTTATAAAAAGTAGGTGCTCACTCATTCTGCCAGTCCTCAAACATGGACTAGAGTCTTCCCTCAGCTAGGCACTGGGGGCTCACAGTACACTGAGATGTCATTCAGCCAAACCTAGGCCAGTCCACACTACATGTCTTTGGGACAATCAGAGTGTAGGCCCAGTCAACCAATGTTTTATAGAACCTGGATTCTTAGTTGCAGATAGTAAGTTCCATTCTTGGCAGTTCTAGCAGAGACAAACATTGCTCAAGGATTTCAGTAACTTGCTTCATGTGGGAGCCCAGAAAGCCAGTGGAGTCATAGACAAACTCGCCCAAGCCCTGTGCAGATAGGTGTTTCTTGTGGGATGGCTTTCCAGACTTGTTGCAGAGTTCCAAGCAAGGACTGGCAGTGAGAGGCCTGCTATATGAATGTCTCACAAGCTGTGACATGGGTTTTTTTCTTATTCTTAGAGAAGGGAGGGCTTGTCAGGAGGGCCCTACTCCAACTTCAAGGGCTCAGCTCAAGTACACTGAAGTGCTTCTGTGCTCTTCCTGTGCTGGCTGTGGGTTTAGAGGTAAGAATGGGCTCTGGACCACTCCTGAACCAGTGTACCATGCATGCCACTTGTAAATCAGGACACAGTGTTCCAGGTCCTTAGTTGCTTTAGCTCATAGTCTGGGCGTGTTTAATACATTGAGTGATAGAATTTGATTTAGTTTGTAAGGCTCTTTTATCACCCAAGCCAATTCAAAGTAAGGGATATTTAAAGGAGGTCTGATGTAGTGTTGCACACCTTTAGTCTCAGCTTTGGGAGTCAGGGATAGGCAGATTTTTATGAATTTAAGGCCACTCTGGTCTATATAGTAAGTTCCAAGCCAGCCAGGGCTTCACAATGAGACTCTGTTTTACAAAAAACAAAACAAAACAAAACAAAACAAAAAAAAAGTTTAAAGGAACTCTGGATAAAACCTGGTTATAGGATCAGATTGATTAGGAATGAGGGTAATCAGCTGACCCTATGATTCATGAGGAATTGTTAGGACTCCTGGAAAAGAATGGAGTTGGTTTCATAATCCTGCTTTCAAAGCTCACAAAAAGCAATGCTGATGGAGATTGTGGTAATGGCAATGGTGCAGCAATGACCCAGGTAAAGGCCAGTGAGATAGGACTGAATATTCAGAAGGGACCCTTTGTTATGAGCAGTTTCCTCACCAGCCTGGTCCCAGAGCTGTGTCTGCCCCAAATAACATACAGCTGTATTAGATATAAAGCTTTTGGCCTGTTACTAGCATTTCTTATTGGCTAGCTCAGTCTTAAATATTAATCTGTTTCTATTAATCTAAGTATTTCTACATGGTCTTATCTTACTGGAGAGAGGATTTGGACCTCCGCTCTCTTGGCCATACACATTGACTCTCCTGCCTCTCGCTAAATCCTCCTTGTCTCCTAGTCCCACCTATCTTGCTCTCCTATTGGCCAAGAGGACTTTATTCATTAACCAATATGAGAAACACATTTTCTGAATGATGTCTCCCATCAACCCTTCATCTCTGGGCTCCTCTTGAAAAGGAAGCTGGGTCTGTCAGTTAAGAAAAGAACAGTCATGAAGTCTTTGCAACAAATGGTGCTGGACATTTAGCCCCCCCCCCACTTGAAATGAATGGATTCAGATGCTTAGCTTAGGCTGTAAACCAAAACCTTAAAGTGTAACTAAGCAAAGGTGGTAATGATGATAAAAGCACTTCCATGAAAATAGGAATAATCTTCATGATATGGCACTTGGCTAAGAATTTTAGGTATCAGAACCAAGCCAGTGGGCCTGTGGGTTCTGTCACAGCAAAAGACTCTAGGAGCTTGCAGTCACTGCTAGTCAGGAGGTTTCATGGCTGCCTCTGGCCTGTGCAAATGCTCTAGTGGGGAGTAGACTTGTGGGATAATTCTCATGTCCTCAAGGAGTCTAGCTGGGGTCCGAGAGATGGAGCTCCTCAGTGCCTCTGCCTCCTGCATTCTGACCAGCTGCCAGGATCCACCTGGCTTCTCTTTGTGGAACTGGAATATTCTAGAGTAGTTGTTGGGGCTCCTGAGTCTAAGCCCCTGAAATCTACCGAATGCTCTCATTCTTCCAAGGAACACAGCACACAACACAAAAGGGTGTGGTATCTCTGATATTTGGTATCTCCGTGGATAGGAATAGGTCTGGGAATCAAGATTGTCCTTCTCAGGGTGACCCAGTGAGGTAACACAACTGCCCGCATATGGATGTGTGCCAGATTAGATTAGAGGCAAAACCAGAGGTTCTTGAATACATCAAAAATGAGGGTAGCTTACATCAGCTGAAAACCTACTGTGCTGCTGCCTGACCTTCCAGCTGTCTTACTGGGTCCTCATGGCTGGAGGTATTACAGTAACTTCCATTTTACTCATAGGGATCAAAAGCCACTAGTGACATTGAATGGAGCTGGGATTCAAGCCTGGGTTCCCAGACAGATATTCATTCACCAGGGTTTCCTGTCTTCCATGGGGCTGAGGCTCCAAGAAGTGAAGTAACTTTCAAGGCTACACAGCAGGTGTGTGTATGTTGCTGCACCTCATGAACTTCTACTGCAGGATAATAAGTAGAGTGTGGTTAATAATCTTGCTCCATTCTGATGAGGGAAATAAGGGGATGGAGATGGGATCCTGGCTACAGGGGTCATGAGAGGGAAACTGCTCTGGACCTAGACTCAGACTGCACCAAAACAGCAGTGTCCAATCCTGGCTCATGCTCCTGGGCTGCAAGAAGCTTGCATGTGCCCAATCTAAGAGAAGGAGTGAGCTGTTGACTAGGGCTTTGAAAAGCCCCAAGGACATGAGATGCCCAATGTCCTGGATACTGGGAAACCTTTGAGGAGTGGGCAGTGAGCTTCTAGTCGATGCACCCTGGGCTCATGGAAGGCAAGGAGGACCTCAGGAAACCTCTGGATTGCTAGAGTGATACCACCTTGGAAACAGCAGTTTGAAGTGTCCAGAAGGAATTCTAACACAACCTGTGCTAAGGAGATAGAATGCCTGCAGAAGTCTCACAGAATGGATCTGCAGCTGGCCAGCAAATACTGGCTGGCGCTTTGGGCCCAGGGGAAGAAATTCATCACAGGGAACTGCAGCACAGGCATGTTTAATCTCTGCTAATTTAACCATATTAGATAGAGAAATGGAAGGCGAGGATGAGAAACAGAGAGGATGGGAGGAAGAGGAGAGAGAGAGACAGAGAGAGGGAGGGAGGGAGGAAGAGGGACAGAGAGAGAGACAGAGATAGAGAGACAGAGAGCACAGCTGCATAGCTGTGATATGGAAGCCATCTGCCTCCACTTCTTAGCTCAGGATACCCAGTGTAAACCAAGGTCAGGCAACAGGAGCCATCGAGTTAGAGTCCAGGATTAGACAACAAGAGCCACTTAAGTCAGAGTTCAGAGTATACAAGGTTTGGTTTCTAAACACAAGCTCCAAAAAGAAAACAATAGCCATCACTCTAAGGACAAATGACCCTGGAGGCACCAGGCAGCTGACATGTGCCTGGAATGTGACATGACTCTGTGTTGCTCATTCCAATCTGGAGAGCTGTACTTTATGGGTGACCCACACTCTGGCCAGGGCCACATTGAAACCACCAGCTTGGGGATAACATTTGACCATATCAACTGTCTTCACCCCAGCCACTGGTCACGTATAACCCCATGGTGAGCCTTGTCTTGCCCCTGTGTGATTTGAGATAAGGCATTTTCATCCTGGGGTGCCTGTGGGTTCCCTAAGGGAAGGACAGTGAGACTCAGGGGCAGATATTGCCTGCTCGTAGATATAAAGCAAAATGAGATGAGGATGAGTTTGTGTGGGCAGCCTGGGAAGTGGGTTAGGAGAGAAGAGCAATGATGGGTTGGGTCAAGGCCTGGGTGCAATGCCCTGCCTCACTTCTAAATATTCAGGAACTTGTAACCATCCCTGGCTAGTAAAGGGTCAAAAGTGATCAGTGCAGGCAATTATGGGCCAGGAGTTGAGCAAAAGCTGTATTAGAGAGCTAGGGAAGATCTGTGTTTGAGTTCAGGCCCAGGCACTGGGGAGAGAAAGTGTCTCCAAGTGGGTTCTAAGCCAAGGTTTTCCCAGCAGGATTTAGTAAGGGGCAGAGGAACATTATGTGCAGAAGTATGGTAGGGAAACTATGCAGTAAAGGTTCTAGGATCTGTGGTGGAGACAATACTGTGGGCAGATCCTAGATGATGTCTGTGGGCTTCAGAGCTCCTGTTTATTCCTACAGAGGTGAGTTTCAGAGAGGCGACTGGAGAGGGTTCCTCCCTCAAGCCATTCTCCAGCCATCCCTGCTCAGTTACCCAGTAAATGCTGTCATGTCCCTGGTTAAGTGTGCAGCATTTGCTCACTCTATATTTCTGCATCCAGCTGTACCCACCTTTACTATGCTTTTATCTACCACAAACATTTACCTGAACTTTAAACCTGAAAGGTTTGGCAAATTAATTGATTGGTAAGACATAGAATGATGTCCTTAGTAGGAATATTTGGTTATTCATTTATTCATGATGCATTTATTGAGTGCCTGCTGTGTCACTCTGGGGTAGAGTAGTAAGCATGCTCTTCTCCCTGAACTGTATGTCATGGTAGGGCAAGATGAATGGAGTAATCAACACTCAAAAGGCAAGAGAGGAGGTGCCCAAGGTACAGAGCTCACAAAAGAGGGTCCTGAGAGTGTGGTGAACAGAGAGGTTGCTGGGAAAGCCAGTGTTTGCACAGTGAGTGGCAGAAATAAGCTTGAGAGGAGTCTGAGGAAGGAGATTCCAACAGGAGTAGCCTCCGTGAATGCTGGGGCACGAATGCTTGAGGAACATCTGCAAGGTTGGTGTGGGCAGAACAAGTATAGGGGACAGACTCAGATTTCACCAAACTTTAATTTATGCAGAGTGCAAAGGGAATCCATTGGCAGGTTGGAAGTAGGCGGTGACATTATCAAAGTGCTCTGTGGGATGGATCCTGGAGCAGAGTTGAAATGGCAGCAGTGGGTGGGGCAGCCAGAAGAGAGGGGTATCTTTGTGACTGCATACAGAAGATAGGCTTGGAACAGGGTGGTGACTGGGGAAATGAGGAACATGGATGATGGGTTTTAGGGATGGAGATACCAAGACTAGCTCATGGGTTTGTATGTGGCCCAGAAAGGAAAGAAATAGGGACTCTAACTAACTAAGTTGGGCTTAGTTGGGTGGGATCAGAGTTTGGTTTGGGGTGTGATTTGTGCCTATAGGGTGCCAAAGGAAAGGGTCAGGCACAAAGGTTGGGCACTAATGGCTCACAGCAGCTACATTTGTAATGGCAGGTGCTGCTACAGTTATATCTACCTCCAGCAAGCCTAGGTGGGGTTTCCTAATTGAAGGCTAGATACAGAAATGTCAAGACTCACCTACTTGCCCACCTAAGATCTTAGAGGCATGGGATAATTTGGTCTATACCTGCCCCTATTTACCTATGTTTTGCAAATGAATGTCCCATCCAGTCCAAGAGCTACATAATGTATCATGGGTGGGGTGTATCTTGGCATGAGACTTATTGTTGTACTGGACTCTTTTGTTAACTTGGGATTTTGGATCTCAAACTTATAAACAGGCTGACTTAAGAGTCCTATGTTGATGGTCTGCAGCTCCCCCTCCCCCCCGCCGCCCTGAGTATTGTACCTCTTGTTGCTTGCCTTTCATGCCAGGGAGAGGGTCTGGGTGCTAGTCCCCAAGACTTAGCCTTGTGCTGAGCCTTGTTTCCTGTTCCAGTGGCGATAGAAAAGCAAAGAAGCCATGCCAACCCCATCAGATGACAGGTAGCACCTGCATAGATCCCACCACGTGGGAGATGGAATAGGCCATGCAAATACACTGGAAGAGAAAATAAAACAAGACAGAAAGGGAGAAAGTGAGAGGGAAGGAAGGAGCAGAAATAAAGAGCCTAACATAGAATCTTGAATGTAGGACAGCTTCTTTTTAGGAAATGCATGCTGAAATTTTTAGGAAACATCATAATTCTGGTAACTTATTTTTTAAAGCAAAAATGTATAATATTTGCTGAGTTTGTTAACTTGAAATATGTAATATTGCATATCTTTATGACTATATGATATGATTTACCTTAACGGTATTTTCTGTAACATTTTGTAACCTGATGCTAGGATAGGGGAAATGGATCATTGTAATAAAACAAAATACCACCTTGAAATAAAAAGATCCTGAAAGAACAGAAGGCATTTCCTCATAAGTGTTTCACACTGTAAGACAATTAAAAGGAACTCCAATTGAGTAATTCAGAATTAGAAGATTTAAATAAAAACCAGAATGAAATTAAAAGAAAGAGTAAAAAACTGAAGGAAAAACCCTTGGATCAAAGCAGTGCTCCTTAGGAGTTCAGACATAAATTAGTAACAGCGACAGACAGAGCATGTGCTCCTAGATAGAGACAAGAACCCATTTAAAGGAAGACAGTGCAGTCAGTGAGTAAAGCTGGGGTGGGGTGGGTGGGGAAATCAGTCCCCTTCCTCCAAATGAAGGCACAGGTGCCCCCCACAAGGGTCATAGCGTCCTGCTGTGGGAAGTTGTTAGAGACTGAAATGCTGACCTGCTCCAAAAAAAGCCAAGAAAGAATGGAATCAACTGTCAGATAAGACCCTGCCTTCTGGATAAAACCCTCTACTTAAGACACACACAAGGCAAAATGGAGGCAGAAATCATACCTGTCAACTCCAAGAGCAGATAGAGCAGGCTGGCCTCACCTTTGACAACAAAGTTGCAGAAAATAATGAGATGTGTGTGCAAGGCTGTCAGTAGAGGGGTGTCCCTGAGAACAACTCCCACAGTCTGGATTTGGTTTATGCATAAAAGCAGCAGCACACTTTCACAGAGACTTGCAGAGAGGGAACTTCCCTTGAAAAGTCCACTTCAAGGTGAGACATATTTGGTTTATAGCTAAACCCAAATGAAAATCTGGGAAGGGAGAAACTACGATCAAGAACTGGACTTGAACCATTAACCAGTTAAACTTGAAAGGAGGAAAAGACAGAACACATGTGTTTTTAGTCATGAATAATGTAACTCACAAAAATTGGGAAGTGGGTGACTGGAGAGATGGCTCAGTGGTTAAGAGCACTGGATGCTCATCCAGAGGATGAAGATTTGATTCCAAGCACCCACATGGTTTCTCATAACAGTAACTTCAATCCCAGAAGATCAGACACAATCTTTTGGCCTCCATGGACACTGCATGCATGTGGTGCACAGACATACATGTGGTCAAAACACCCATATGCATAAATTAAAAATTTTAAAAAGAAAAATTAAGAAGTAGATGGAGCATGAATGTCCCTGTGTTCTCATCTTACAAGCTTGGCATTTATACCCACTCCGTAGCCTGCACTCCACAGATTTCCTTCCCTCTAGTGTTACCACACTAAGGATGAAGTTTCCAGCACATGACTATTTGAGGATAAAGTACGTCCAAATCACAGCAGAAGAAGTCAGCAGCACATGGATGAGTGCATAGATGGAGAAATATTTAGATTGATGGAGAGATAGTTGGATGAATAGATGGAATGAGCAGATGGATAAATGGATAGATGGAAGAATGGTTGGATGGGTGGATGGATAGATGGATACTGAGTATATAGATAGAAGAATAGTTGAATGGATGAATGGAAGGAGGGATGGGTGGCTAGATAAATGGATAGATGGAGGGATACATGGAGGGAGGGAGGGATGGATACCAAATGTATGGATAGGATAGTTGGATGGATGAATGGATTGAGGGAAGGATAGGTGGAGGGATGAGTGGGCAGAGGGTAGATGAGGGGAGGATGCTTATGTAACTAGAACTTTATTATTGAGCCATCTCCCTAGCTTCTGGAGGTAGCACTTTTAGTAAATGATTGTAATATAATTGTCTGACCTCAGCAATGGGTTAATTAGGTGATGGATTAATTATTGGGATGTGGAATTAGGAGATGGGGCCTACTTTGGAGGAAGTCAGTAAATGGTAGTGTGTTTTAGAATGGTATGCTTTACCATGTCCTTTCCCTTCCTATATCTTTCTTTACTTCCTGACTGCCATGAGGTTACATTCTGCCTCACCTCAGGCCTCACACTGTATATCCAGCTAACCTCATACTGAAGCCTCTAAAAGTATGATTGGAAATAAACCTATCCTCCTTTCAGTGGTTTCTCATAGGTATTTGCCAGTGACCAACAGTCCAAGGAACAGGCTGTTTCCGTGGAGTACAATGTCCTTTATTTCTGGATTATTTAATTTAGCACAGTGTACTATGTGCTAGAATTCTCTTCCTCTTTTAAGACTGATACATGGATAGGCTGCATTGAGTTTATTTGTTGATGACATATGGTTACTATGATTAATACCGTGTGAACACAGCTAATTGAATGCCGTTGATACTTGGCTTTGAGTCCCTGTGGGTAGATAGGAGAAATGAAATCACTGATCATATAATGGGTCTGTACTGGAGTTTTGAGGCACCATCATGGGGTTTCTAAAGGGACCAGCACAAGACACCTGAAGACCATATTCTCAGGACAAAGATAAAATACATCTATAAAGAGCAGGGAATAAGAAACAAAGACTAGAAATAAAGGATGGGGGATAAGAGGAAAAGGAACAATGGAGATTGGCAAGTGGTATTTGTCCCAAGGGACAAAGAACTGCCTCTGGATAGAGAGCAGACAGACATGGCTCATAGGCAAATGGCAGTTTATAATGGTAAAGGGGGAGACCCTGTGTTAGGATGAAGTTGTCCTCTGACATGTACATGTGCTTACACAAAAGAAAGAAAGGAAGGAAGGAAGGAAGGAAGGAAGGAAGAAAGAAAGAAAGAAAGAAAGAAAGAAAGAAAGAAAGAAAGAAAGAAAGAAAGTTTTAAACATTAAGCAACTTTAAGCAAGGAAAGATTGACTTTGGCTCTGTTTGAGGGGATATTGGTTGGGAAGATATGAAAGATATGAAGCTGTGGCAGCAGAATGTGAGGTGATTGGGACATTGTATTATCAATCAGAAATCACAGAAGTGGGACTGGAACAATGTCATTTGCTCAGTCAGTCCAATTCCTCCAGGTTGGGCCTCACCTCTTAACTGTTCTACAACCTCAACCTATCACCACCAGTTGCAAACCAAGTGTCAAAGATGGGAGCCTGGTGGAGACTTCACACTCATAGTGTAACATGTACCATTTAGTCCTACCAGTACTTCTCTGCATCTTTGCTAATATTTGTTACTGCCTTTTATATGTTTAGATTTATTAATTTTATTTTTATGTCTTTGAGTGATTTGCCTGTGTGTGTATATGTGTCAAGTACCTGCACAGGTCAGAAGAAGGCATAAGATTCCCTGGAATTGGATTTTGGTCTGGTTGTAAGCAACCATGTAGGTGCTGGGAGTTGAATCCAAATCCTCTGCAAGAGCAGAAAAATGTTCTTAACTACTAAGCAATCTCTCCAGTACCCTATTGTTTGTTTTTGATAGTAGCTATCCTAATAGAATATTCTAGCATAGAATTTTGAACATGATAAAGATGAATTGATGGGTGGATGGATGCACTGGTGGGTGGGTGGATGGTGTATGAGTGAATAAAGGAGTAGTCGGATGGTTGGATGAATGAGTGGATGGTGCATGGTTAGGTAGGCAGGTGGTTGGCTGAATAAATGGATGTGTGGTTAGATGCATAGATGGATGGATAGGTAGATGGATAGTTGTCTGGTTGGCTGGATGAATGGATGGTGTATTAATAAACAGGAAGATGGATTGTTGATTGAATGAATGGATGGATGGCTAGATGCATAGTTTATTGTAGAGTATTATTTTAAGATGTGTTATATGCCTTTATGCTGTGGAACATTTGTTTAATGATGCAAAGATGTGTTGCATTCTTTTATGTTGCATTTGTTTAACTCTGAGCCTGTGTTACTTTGCCTGATTGGGCTAAAAAATAGCTGAACAGCCAATATAAAGGCAGAAGAAAAGATAGGCAGGACTGGAAGGCAGAGAGAATAAATAGGAGGAGAAATCTTGGGAGAGAAATCAAGGAATGAGAAAAGGAGGGGAGGAGGGTACAAGGAACTAACCACCCAGCTACACAGCTAGCCACTGGGTAAGAATTAAAGAAAGATATACAGAAAAAGAGAAAGATAAAAGCCAAGAGGCAAAAGGTAGTCAGGATAGTTTAAGTTAAGAAGAGCTGGCTAGAAATAAGCCAAGCTAAGGTTGGACATATACAAGAAAGAATAAACCTCTGTCTACGTGATTTATTTGGGAACTGGGTGGTAGACCCCCCCCCAAAGAACCAAGAGTAAGAGTAAAAACCAACTACAGTGGTGAGATGGATGTTTGAATGGATGCATGGGGGTTGGATATGTGGTTGAATGTGTAGATGGATTGATGAATGGATGGCAGCAATGTCTGTTTATTAAAGCAAGACTCCCTGTAGAGGTTTAAATGAGAATGTTCCCAGTAGGGTCATGTGTTTGAATGGTTAGTTCCCAGTTAGTGGGTCTGTTTGGGAAAGATAAGTGATGTGACCTTGTTGGGTTGGTATGGCCTTGTTGGAGAAGGTGTGTTACTGGGGGTGTGAATTAAATTTTTAAAAAGCCTACACCAGTCCCCCATCTCTGCCTACTACTTATAGATCAGGATACTACTGCTCCAGCACCATGCCTGTTTGCTTCTCACTATGATGATTGTGGATTAACCTTTAAAACCTAAGCAAGCCCCCAATTAAATGTTTTCTTTTATAAGAATTGCCTTGGTCATGGTGCCTTTTCACAGCATTGGAACATTAACTAAGATACACCTCTTTACAGAAACTCCAGTTGTTGGAGTATGCATTAGAAAATAATGGAGTATTTCTTTTAAGATACTCTATAAAAACTTTACCCATTTGTCTTAATTATTAGGATATGTAAATTGTGTGTATATTTGTGTTTGTCTACTGGTATGTGTGTGAATGTGTGTACACTTGCTTTTGGAGGCCAGAAGTGAATGCTGAGTGACATTCTCCATCTTATTTTTTAAGACAGGGTCTCCAATTGAACCTGGACCTCATTGTTTGTCTAGACTAGCTAGTCATTGAGCTTCAGGGATGTACCTGACTTTGCCCCTCCCAGTACTGGTGTTACAGATGTGTATTATCACACCCAGCTTTTATGTAGGTTCGGAGTAATTGAACTCAGGTCCTATACTTGTGCAGCTTGTGCTTTACCAACTAAGTCAGCTCACTAGCCCCTGGGATTTTGATGTAATAAAGCTCCTCAAAAGCCATAGGTAGCACTTATGGCTATAAATAAGTTCTTACTAACATGGATGCATGAAATAGATGCTAAAGCAGTGAATTGTTTAGAGCATAGCCCACATTATAGAATCCTGGAAATGTAGAAATTTCCCTGTTGACAGAGCTTCAACTAAAGCCATCATTTGAGAACACACACACACACACACACACACACACACACACACACACACAGAGAGAGAGAGAGAGAGGGGGAGGAGGGAGAGGGAGAGAGAGAACTGCTTCCTTTAAGGTGCTGACAAGCACATGTAGTGATATTTTGTTTATGATCTAACAAATAAACCTTGCTGAAGATCAGAAAAACAAAGCAGACAAGCCACTAGAGAGTTCTTACCTCTACCAAGGTAAGAACTTGATCCTGTCCTTAGAGTGACTGCAGACTGTCATGCTCTCTACCAAAACCTCACTGAGCTTATATTCCTCTCTAGTGCTGGGATTAAAGGCATGCCACCCCAAGTGCTGGGATCAAAGGCCTTGTGAGCTCTGTTTCTCTTTCAGATGGATTCACTCACAGGTAGCCCAAGGTGGCCTTGAACTCACAGAGATCCATCTGTGTCTGTCTCCTGAGTGCTGGGATTAAAGGTGTGGCCACCATTGCCTGTCCTCTATGACTAACTAGTGGATTGGGTATGTGGATAACTAGTTTCTCTCTCTGTCTCTGTCTCTGTCTCTGTCTCTCTCTCTCTCTCTCTCTCTCTCTGTGTGTGTGTGTGTGTGTGTGTGTGTGTGTGTCTAACTAGTGGCTTAGCTCCACAATATGTTCTTCAGGCAAGGTTTATTTGTTTGATTATAAATAAACTATCACTATAAGCACAGGTCTATTATTACATCAATCTTCCAGTATCTCCTCTTCCAGATACTTTCCCAATTGATACACAGGAATGACTCACAGACTCAGGACCAGTCAGTGATGAAGTAGAAACTGAGAGCTCAAGTTTAAGCTTAAGACACTTCAGTCCCTATCCTTGTGGCCCCGGGCAAGCACACAGCTCCTTTATGGACCTTCCAAGAAGACTAAGAATGATCAGCCTCATCTCCCATGCTCATCATGCAGATTTGATGAGGTAAGTTTTAGGCTGTCCCCCAGAACAAGGATTTGGGAAAGCAGAAAGGAGGTGGGGAAGAAAACTGGTACTGAGTTGTGGGGCTGTTTCTGTGACAAACTTGACCTTGTGGTTCTTAGGTCTTTTGAACTGCTTTTTCAGAGAAAATGTTGAAGAGTTTGGAGCTGCAGGTCAGAGAAACCCTAGGGCTCTGAGAGTGGAGTTTAATGGGCATTCTATTGGGAACTCAGAATACCAGAAGTCTCAGATAAACATAGACAGTGAGATCTGCAGTCCAGACAATTAGGTTTCAATGGGGAACAGGACTCACTCAAGGTCAGGTTTATCACAGAAACAGCCCCACTACTCAGTACCAGGTTTCTCCCCCCTTGCCTATTTTTTTTTTTAATTTGAGTTAGTACTGCACATGAAACATGTGCTCTTCCCCTGAGCTACAGCCATAGCCCTCAGTTTTTTTTTTTGTTTTTTTTTCCTAGCTACTTTTCTCATTTCTATAACAAAATACTTGACAAAAGCAATTTAAGGAAGGGCTTATTTTGGCTCATGGCTCGAGGACCACCAGCCCACAAATAACAACTTGGAAACTTATTATTTATTATGAAAGCTTGGCCTTAGCTTAGATTTTTTCCTAACTAGTTCTTATAACTTAAATTAACTCATATTTTTAAGTCTATGTTCTCTCATGTGGCTTGTTCCTCATCTCTCTGTACTGCCCGTCCTTCTCCCCCCATATCTGGCTGGCCACTCTGCTTTTCTTCTTCCCAGCATGCTTTCTCTGACCAGAAGCACTGCCTGTCTCCCCCCCTACCTAGTTATCATTAGCTATTCAGCTTATTATTACACCAATACCAGCAATGCATCTTCACACGGGGTACAAATATTCTGCAATGTTTCCCACTTTTGTCTAAATAGAGAGGGTTTAACTTACACAGTGAAACTACATATAATAAGAATAATTATCAGGTAAGAATTACATTCACAATGTCCAACCCAATTGTATTTGGCAATTTTGGAGAAAACAAATTTTCTATTCTATTTTGATGAGTCCAAAGTTTTAGATGTAAATCATTTTCTATCATAGCTTGTATTACCATCCTAATTTTTCAAACCTTAAAACACTTTCTTAGACACAACTTAAGCTTTTATGTCTCTCAACCTTTATAAACTTTACATATCTTTTGTAAGTTTCGTTTTTGACTTTGGTAACAAAGAAAGTGGTATAACTATCTGGCCTTCAACTCTATCAGAGGCCAGAAAAGGATAAAGTATTACCTGAGTAAGCAGGGAGTGCAGAGTGAGCAACTTTCTAAACTATAGAAATGATGAAACAGCTGGCTTCCTGCTCCTTTGTAACACTGGGGCATCCATCTTCAGCCTCCAGGCCTAGAGTATCTGACAGACGTTTGTGTGAAGCAGGATTCGGAAGCACTGTCCTACCTTGTCTTGGCAAGTTCAGCAGTTACTTTTTTTTGGGTCCTGCCTCTCCACTTTGGACAGCATACTGTCAGTAGTCCAGGGAAGGACAGCTTCTTGCCCAGAAGCTAACTTTTCCACAATAAAACAAATTCTATATGGAGGTTCTTTAATACCCATCATTCTCTTATGAAGTAAATTGGCGCTGCCAGGAGTAGATGTGCCTCACTATCATGAAAAGCCTTATGATAAAATATCTTAAATGCCATATTCTGTAGGTCTCTGAAGTGTTTGAAGACCACCCATCTATCTAAAATATATCTCTGTTTGACCTTGAAAATATACCCAACATAACTACAAGTTTGGTTATTATAGATGACTATTAACCTGTATTTCTTAATTATTCTGAATAGCTTTTAAGGACTAGAACTTTACATTAAATTTTCAAATAAGCTGCATAGGTACAATGACTTAAACAAGAATAGAAACATATATACAGTATAACAAAAATAACCTTAAATTTGTATCAATATATAAAAATCCATACCATTGTAAAATATTTGAGACTAGCAGATCTTTTTTAGTTCAAAAGTAGATTCAACGATCCATCCTTTTATCCCATCATTTCTATACTCTTTCCCTTTAGAGAGATCCCTGAATCTAATCTCCTTTGTTCATATTTTTCCCTGACAATGACCAACATCAGCTTGTAACCAACCACTCTAAACAATGAAAAACCTCCATAATCCATTGAATGGCCAAAATCTGCTCACCCCACCTCTTAGAAATTTGCTCATCATGTTCTCTAGACTGCTTCCTGCTATCTGGGGATGATGGGATCTTTGGGGGATCCTGAGAAAATTGGGATAATGGTCAAGTTCTGGGAGAACTAGCTGTATTATTTTTTGTTTAGTCTCTGTGTGATGGGAAAATATAGAAGTATCTGAAGTCCTGACTGGAGTAGTCTGTAAGACTGGACCATCTTAGCTAGCAGCTTTGAAGTTGTTCTGGATATAGAGTTTTAAGGAAACTGCAATAAACGCATTCTGAGAGGTCGGATCACCTGGGCTACTTGTCTTCATTGGTGTCTGGACTTTTTTTTTTTTCTGAAAACACACAAACTTTTAAAGGTTACATACATATCTGTGTTAACACAACTATGGAATGTGTGTTGTGCACAAGTCAGCTCAAGATGATTTGTTTTATGTTTAAGCCAGTAAAAGGTGTCTGCCAACTTTATAAGTCTGTTTGTACTATATAACCAAACTGTTAAGAGGACTTTGTGGCCAACAAAATTTAACATCTCTCATCCAGTCTCAGAGCTGTTTCCATGTAGAGGGATCAGCATACATGTCACTTGTCCTGTAGTCTTTCTTGGTTTCTTTATTCATGTCAATAGCCAAGATTTTCAGGAGCTCTCCCCCAATCAAGTCTGATCTTAATTTTTAAAGAGAACCATAGCTTTTTTTTCCCTATGGAAAAAAAGTCATAACCTCTCCTTGAATGCAACATATTTTTTACTTCCATTTTGAAATTAAGACATTCTTAAATATATAGGTTGGTTTAATTTAGCAGCTTCCATAATCCAGTGTCTTTCAGCAGTTACTGCTTTTTGTACATTAGGTTTAAAAAAATTCAAAGTCAGCAAAGCACCATTCAGGATCCAGATACCCTGTGTACTTCCCATCTTTACATGGCTTTTTCCTTTTATATTACTTTACTCTCTCTTTAAAGACTTCATTATTTTTAAACTATTTGGTTTTTTTTCAGCACCTAAGCACTTTTTGAGATTTGAGATAATGTACATTTGAGATAATGTACCTTTTGAGAGATTTTCTATGTTTGGACCTGGTTTTACCAAGTGCCTGCAGTGTTCTTTGACTGTGTAAGATAAATCTTAATGCAACTCATCTTAGCACGTGGTTGGGGCAGCTGGCTCTGCCCCCTTTTGGTATAGAGGCATGGGAAGCTGGGCCTCTGTATGCCTGCAAGCATCAGCTGGCCTGAGAGACTGTGGGACTGGGAGCCACATCTGGCTCCTTGTCTAGAACGTTTAGTTTTCTCAGGCCCTAGGTTTGGATATTCAGACCTCTATATTGGATGCCATACCTAGTTTCTTGTCAAGAACAGCCAGCCTGCAAATAATGACATAGAGACTGATTATTAATTATGAAAGCTCAGTCTTAGCTCAGACTTGTTTCTAACTAGATTTTATAACTTAAATTAACCCATATTTTTCTATCTATGTTCTGTCACATGGCTTGTTAGCTGTCATCTTCAGAGAGTTTCATGGGTGGACTCCCTGCATGTCCAAAGTGAGGAAGTGAGTTGTGCAACATGTGCTGCAGAGTGGCAATGCAAGCATGCACTTTCTGAATCCCTAGCCCTTGTGTCCACTCATTTCCCAAAGAAATCAGCATCACACATCCCATATCACCTCTTCCAGGTTATCTTCTTATCCTTTTATTTTACACCTAAGGCAAGCTGTGCACCTCTGCTCAGCCCTGTAATTTTCTCATTTCTGGTGTGTGTGTGTATGTGTGTGTGTCAGAGGATAGCCTTGGCTGACATTCCTTGTGAACCATCCACCCTGTTTTTGGAGACAGTTTCTTACTGGGCTGAAACTTGTCAGGTGTAATTTTCTCATTTCTGGTGTGTGTGTGTGTATGTGTGTGTGTCAGAGGATAGCCTTGGCTGACATTCCTTGTGAACCATCCACCCTGTTTTTGGAGACAGTTTCTTACTGGGCTGAAACTTGTCAGGTAGGTTAGGTTAGTTGATTAGTGAGCTTCAGGGATATGCCTGTCTCTACCTCTCCAACACTAGGGTTTTAAGCATGCACTGTCACAACAGCCATTAAAAAACACAGGCGGTAAGAATGAAACTCAGGGTCCTCTCATCTTTGCAAGGCAAGCACTTTACCATCTCTCCAGCTTCTGATCTCATGACACTATTTTTGCCCCCTGCTTTTCAAATAGATCTCTGTCCCTGGTGCCACAGCCAGACAATTCTTGGCTGTCGAGTGCATGGAAGATTGAATACACTATTTTTATGTAAATGTGTTTTTATTATCCAAGCAAGAGAAAGCATTACAGGAAATCTGGAAGGGAGAGGGTAAAAAATGACCCATCAGCTTTCTCAGGCACAGCTGTGGTCACAGTGTGCACTCCCTGCTGCTCCATTTTTCTGTAGTACCAGGAAATGTGGCGTTCTTTAGCAAAAGAAGCCACCCAACCCAAGGGTGTTAACTCTGGCAGGTACTGGGCGTAGGGCTCACCTATTTCAGTATGATAGATGCTTTGAGGCAGAGTCATGGCTGAGGAATGAAGGCTCATGACAAATAGGCTATGCCAAAGGTCACTCAAAAGATAAGTGTGCACATACAGTATGCTGTGTCTGAACCCCAGCTTTAAGTTACCATGGAGTCACCATAAGAATGTGAGCATTACCCTGCAGGGCCAGAATGTCCCACTCCCATGACATTCCACCCTACAGCGTTCCAGGAGGCTGATACCATCATGGGCTGAACTTCATGAAATGTGCTTCTTGCTCTAAATCACATTCCCGGCACCGTGGCCTCCTTGGTTGTCTTGTTCTCAGAGTGGCTTGCTTTGTATTGTCATGAAACACCCCATACAGATGATTCTCACTGCAATGCCCTATTCAGTAAATTTAATGATATAATCAACACTTTCTTATAAAATAGTCTTTGTGTTAATGGTCACCCATAGGCTGAAGGCATATTTAAGGTAGGCTAGGCTGAGTGGGATGAAATGCATATTTGACTCGGTGGTATTTTCAGTTTATGTCAGGTTTACTGGGATGTAACCCCATTGTAAGTCAAACAGCATCTGTAATTATTCTTCACTCTGATTCCTTGTGTTGAGCCACGTGGATAGAATTGCCTCTGGGGGAACAGTGAGCAGCCGTCTTTATCTGTGGAATGCCTGTTTAAATGTTTTATATGCATACGAGGATGCAGGCTTATGATGCTTTGGGGTGGGTGGGGGAGCCCACAAATGGGCCATAAGAAACAGGAGACTAGCAAGTAAATGAACTTTTAATATCCAGATGAGCTTGCTGACCACAGAACTAAATTGCAGAGGTCCTCTAGGGCGAAGAGCCGGAAATTGTCAGTCAGAGAGGACAATCAAGCCTTGTAGCCCTCAGCTGCTCCAGCCCCAGTTCAGCACTCCTTAGCAGGTTCTCCTTTGTGTAAAAATCATTTGTTATTTCAGATCAGACGTGGTAACAGTTCAGAAGCCCTGCCCTTGGAAGAGCCCACCTATCCAGACTGGGAACACCATGCTCCATTACCACCTGCAACCTTGGGCAGGTCACTAGTTTCCTCTAAAACTGGGGTTCCCTTTCTCTGGACCGGGGAACTTGCTACCAGTGATCTTATGGTTGGCTGACTTTGTGCTAAAGTGTAATGAATTCACCTTCTCTGAGACTGGCATGAGAATAGGAGGCACAGAATTGCTTCACTTCTGGATCCCCAAGTAGATTCAGTTGGGAGAGTGGTGCTGGCAGGAGTGGGCCATGTGGAGGAGTAAGTATGCCATAGGCAGGAGTAAGTCATGCAGGAGAGCATAGGGCAGTGGCCACTTGGGGTTTTTGCCCCAGCTTCATATGGTTTTGGCATGATAAAGTCACTAAATAAGTTAATCACACTCGTGCTTAGAGCATCAGTGTGTTACACTAGGCTGTATAACCTGTAACCTTGACTGTCTTCCTAGGCCTCTCTGAACCTCTGTGTACTTGCCAATAAAAGGGGAAGACAGACCTCTGCGAGGTTAGGATGTTGATGCCTAGCTTAAGCCAGGCATTCTCAGAACCAGTGTCCTCATTGTATCTCCTGAAGCTGTGGAACAAGCAGAGTCTGTGTCTGTAGTGAACAGTGTCTACCGTTGAACAGAGCCACTAGTACGGTTCTGGGGGTCTTGGCCATCCTCCAGCACATGAAGCCCAGGCTGCCTTCCAACTTGCTATGTAGCTAAAGATGATCTTCAACTTCTTGTCTTCTAAGTGCTAAGGTTGCAGGTATTCACCACCTCACCCAGTTTTATGTGATACTAAGTATAGAACCCCAGGGCTTTGTGCATGCTAGGCAAGCACTCTGCCAAATGAGCTACATCCCCAGTCCCCAAATTAGGTTTCACAGTCACATCTGCTGCCTCTCCCTGCAGTTGTGACAGAGTGGCATGTAGGTGGTAAATGCTGGCTGCTGGCTGCTGGCAGATTATTGAAGAATTTCATGTGTTCCAGGCCTGACCAGAAACTGAGTACCTTGCCCCAGTCCCAGGCCATGGGCTGCCATTCAACGAGACAGTGCCCTCAATTACTGGTCTCTTGCCCTTCATGAAGATGGTTGTGAGCAACTGAGTAGTGGGCTGGGGAATGTGATTGTTTTAAACATGTCATTTGTGTATAGGAACACACATTTGGAGGATAATGATGGAGGAAGTTGTGGATTCATTTGAATAGGGGGTAGTTTGTTGATAAGTAACCCTAAGACTTCTTCAAGGTCCCTTACAGAGACAGGAAAATCCCCAGGCTTCCAGGAGGCAGTGGCTTTTGTTTTTCTTGCCACATTCATCCCAAGGCACCTAGGCCCTCTTGGTAGAGGCTGCCCTCTTGAGGCTGCCATCTACAACCCTTCTACTCTCCCTACCTGTCTCTGTCCAGGAGAACACTCTCCTTAGTTGTGAACAAGTTTGGGGACCCAGGCTACCCCACCTGACTTCTGCTGTCCCTAACATGGGACACAGTGAATGGACCCTGTGGCTGCTGTTTTCCAGCTGTCCACCCACCCTCCTTCTTTCTTGCTTTCTTGCCCTCCTCCACAAAGGTTAAGGTTTGGAGCTAATTACAGGACTCAGAAATTGTAGGGGTGGAGAAAGAGATGCTTCCACATAGCTGAGATCTCCTCGGTAGCTCTGCCCATTTCCTCTGGACAGGAACCTTCAACAAGCTTTTGACACACTCAAGGGTTGGGGTTGATCATGGAAAAGAGTTTTTCTAGTGGGTATGGAGGAAGTCGTATCACTAGAAAGGAAGCAAGGAGATTTGCTGAGCTGCTCACTAGTCATATGACTGCTTACTAGCAGATGGGTCAAGTGGCAACAGTCAAGTAATTACACAAGGGCCAGCTGCATGCATATGCAGACTGCAAGGTCAGAGTTCTTCTGAGAGAAGGGAGGGGAAGGAGAAAGGGAGAAATGGGCCAAGAGGGGAAGAAGAGAGGGTAAAGGGAGAAGGAAAAAAGGAGGGGGGTATAGAAAGGGTAATGGAGGAAGGAAGGGGGAGGGTCAGATGAAGAAGGAGGAGGGATTGTGGGTAGAAGTGTGGGTAGAAGTAGCTTCTACCTCTGGTTTAGGAGGAAGAGAATCTTTCCACATGTAGACACTGAGGTCCCAACCCCAGGAGGCTTTGAATAACACCATCTGTGCCATTTTTTGTGACCTCTGGGTCAGGACTGCTTGCCCTTGAACTATAGGTGAACTATAGGGCCACCAGCTGGAACACTTGAAGGCTGCAAGTGACTCCATAGCTCCTGGGACCTGAGGGAGTATGAATGCTTAATCACTCACATGTCTTCCTGTCTTCCTGTCTTCCTGTCTTTCTTTCTTTCTTTCTTTCTTTCTTTCTTTCTTTCTTTCTTTCTTTCTTCTGTCTTTCTCCTCTTCCTCCTCCTCCTCCTCCTCCTCCTCCTCCTCCTCCTCCTCCTCCTCCTCCTTCTCTTCTTCTTCTTCTTTCCTCTTCTTCTTCGGCTGACATCTTCTCAGTGCCTGAGACCCTGGGCTGTATCTCCCACCCCAGGTCCAGGTCTCCTTATATGGCCTGTGTGCTCCCTGAGGCATTGTAGCTGGGTTCCTAGGGTAAGGATTCTGACAGAAAGTAATACTGGGCAGAATGAGAGAGAAGGCACACACGAGACGTGTTTTATTGCCTTACAAAAGAAAACAATAAAACCTAATTAAATAAAAAATATAAGCCTTTTATTTGTATATTATTATAGATTCATGTGCATTAAGAAATAATACAGAGAGGTCCATGCATTGTGCACTCTGATTCCCTCAGTGGTTATACCTTACAGAAGTATGATACCATCTTCTAATCTCTGCAGTTTCACTTGCCTTCCCTTGTATGTGTAGTATGCAAAGTAACTTTTTCATAGCCATCCCATCATTAAGACACAAGAACATGCCAGAAGCACAAAACTGCCTCTTGCAGCTGTGTTTATATCGTTCCTTTCCTCTCTCCTGATCTATTCCCCTTTTTATAAAGTTGTCATTTTAAGATACCTAGGTGAGATCATATGGTGTATAACTTGTGGTGTTGGAATCTTGTTGTGCATAATGTCCTCGGGACATCTGAGTTGTGTGTGTCAGTACACTCATTTTTAGCTACCCATGGGACATTGGTTTAGGGTACCCATTGGGTACAAAATTAGAGGAAATGTAGGTCCCTTATATATTTTTCATAGAACTGGTATAGAAGCCTTCTATTGTTTCCTACTTGCTTCAGATCAGCTCCAGATGACTCAGAATGCAGTGACGGTTTTAGTTAAGGTTTCTATTGGTGTGAACAGACACCATGACTACAGCAATTCTTACAAAGAAAAACATTTAAT
The DNA here is from genome assembly GCA_030556225.1 of Cricetiscus sungorus. Lineage (NCBI taxonomy): Eukaryota > Metazoa > Chordata > Mammalia > Rodentia > Cricetidae > Cricetiscus > Cricetiscus sungorus. The sequence goes on along the minus strand of JANBXA010000735.1, from coordinate 4,456,086 downwards.
TGGGGTGACTTACAGTTTCATAGGTTAGTCTATTATCATCATGGTGTGACATGGTGGTGTGCAGGCAGACGTGGTGCTGGAGAAGTAGTTGAGGGTCCTACATCTTGACTTGCAGGCAACAGGAAGTGTTTTGAGACACTGGACAGTATATTGAGCATATATGAGACCTCAAAGCCTGCCTCCACTGCCACACACTTCCAACAAGACCATACCTACTTTAACAAGGCCACAACTCCTAATAGTGCCACTTACTTGGGGTCCATTTTCTTTATAATCACCAGTGACAAACACGATTAACATGTTTTGCTGTGCCATGTTTAGGGAGAAAGAAAGAACAGAAAGAATAGTCAATGTGTTTGATGCAGAAACTTTTTTTCCTGAGTATTTTGTGTGACTGACCCATTTTTTTCTGTCCTCACTAGCTTTCTATGTGATAGTAGTTTTTGGTTGAGCCACCACATTGAGAATGCTGTGACACATCCTTAAGTGTCCTTGGTTATTCTGGCGTGGCCAACAATGTTGAGCATTTTGTGTGCTTATTTGCCATCTGTGTGTCTCATAAACTACATGTTTATGTCTTTTGCCCATGTCTCAGTTTGGTTTCAGATATTCTTTATATGTTTTAGATATAAGTTCTTCGTCAGATATGTGGCTTGGAATTATTTTCCTCAGTCAAACATGTGTTTTCATCCTCTTTGTAGTATTTTTAATTTAAAAATGGATTATAAGATTAAGTAAAATATTTATAACTTTAGCATTTTATAAAAACAAGCTGAGTATGGTGGTGTACACCTTTAATCTTAGCACTAGGGAAGCAGAGACAGGCAGATTTCTCTGAGTTTGAGAAGCCAACCTCATTTTATTTGAAACTTTGTCTCAAATAATATAAAACTTTATTAAAAACCAATAGAAAAAACCTTGGATTTACATTTTAGAGTTATTAGATACCAAGGAGAAGTACTCACCAGAGGAGTAACAATCATGATCTGAATGTGGTAGGACCTCCACAGGTTATTGAAATATAGAGTTTTGGGGGTCAGTCAAAAGATGGCCTAGTGTATGTATGTTTCTTCCCTTTCTAATAATAAGAATACACACATGACAAGCCGGTATGGGGCATGGGATGACTGGACAAGCAGCTCTAACACTGAGTCCCAGATGTGCCTCCAAGGGAATGATAAAGAGCTGAAGGAAAACTGGATGAGTGTTTTTGAGATTAGAGGGCACACACACAAGATGTATACAGGAGCTATAGCCTTTGAGTGGTGTCACATGGTTCATGAGGAAGTCCACATGGCCTGTGAGATGCCTGAGGTCTGTTCTGTATTGTCTTACCAGCTGTGCTACTCCCCAGACCCCAGGAATTACTTCTATACTCCAGCCACATGGACTAGCTCATTGTTTGCTCAATGTAGCCTACTGCCCGTCTTAGCTTCTTCTGTTCTCTATTCTTGAGAATGTCTGACTGGTCTTTGTAGGCTTATTAGGATGTTGCCTTGTCCAGACAACCCTAGCACACCTCAAGGCTGAGTTAGTTTGTAATTTTCTTCCTCTGTGACTAGTGCCACCACAGAATTTCAGAGTTGTGGGTTCATCCATTTCCCTGAGAATGAGCTGTGCCTGGGTTTATCTCTGCAGCCAGCACACAGCAAGCTCTGTCTACATGCCTATGAAGTTTTGTATGTAGTGCAAAGCACTATTAAAATGCAAGTTCCTATTAGCAATAAGAATGATTACAGTAATTACCTTATGATCTTGGGCTCCTGGAGTCTGGTAGTTTGTTTATAGAGCGCATGTCTGCCTGAAGGACTTCTTGTGCTCTGGTTGGAAATGGATGCTGATTGAGCTGAGTTTTTGTTTCTCTGCGCTGTTCTAATGTGTAGAATGAAGGTTAGGCTCTGTTCAGCCCATTATGGTGATGTTCATTAACTGAAATTTGCCTGCAAAGTTTCTTGTACGCAGACCCTCCATTCTGCTGCTGTTATTAAGCATTGTTCTCTGAGGCACTCCTCTGTCTTGACCCTTCTTTGCAGTAACTGTGATAAGTAGCAATAAGCAGTGTGAAAGTTTAGCAGTATTTTGGTAAGGACAGAGGGGGTATGCACATAGTCAACACAATGGGATGTGCATTGTGAGTAAGAAAGGACCTGGTGGGCAAGGAGGTCACTGAAGGGTTATGTACATTGTCAGTGGGAGGAAGACCTGACAGAGGTATGTGGGTCATGGAGAGGGAGGGGGAAGTACACTTTGTCAATGGGTAAAGGACCTAACAGAGGTGTGGGAATCATGGAGGGGTTGTGTGCTTTGTCATAGGGAGTGCATATGCCTTTGGTGGGAGGAAGATCTGGCAGAAGCATGGGGGTGTATCAGTGGGAGTTTACAGATGGGTGTGTGTGCCTTAAGAAAGTGGTCATGGAGAGATGTATGTGCCATCAGTAGTAAGTAATGAAGAGAGGAATGTGACATTAGTAGGAGGTCATGGATGTGTGTGTGCGCCACCTATGGGAGGTCACAGAGGGGTGTATGTGCCATCAGTGGAATATCATGGAGGGGTTGGTTATGAGTCATTAGTGAGAGGTCAAGGGGTTATATGTGTGTCCTTAGTAGAAGGCCATGGAGGGTGTGTAGGGCACCAATAGGAGATCATGGAGGGGTGTGTGGGTCATCAGTGGGAGGACATAGAAGGAGTAAGCATCATTAGTGGGAGGTCATGTGGAGGGATGTGCAGGTCATCAGTGGGAGATCACAGAAGGAACCATGGAAACACTCATCCCTGCCTCATCTGCCTAACCTTTTCTGCACTTGGCTGACAGCTAGGAATCTCAATATCAGAGGTCAGTGTGAGCATAAAGCAAGGGCAGAGCTTTCTGTGTTCTAGAATGGGTAGCCTGGGAGTGATGGTCATTCAGCTAGCTTATGGGCAGCCAGGACCTGGCCTCTTATGGGGAATGGCCCCTATAAGTGAGGTGGCATCTGCATGGCCAAAAGCATAAAGGTGCTCCCCCAGAATCATTGCTTTCTGTTTGTTTGTTCTTCTGCCTCAAAAATTAATGAATTTCTGAAGTAGCTAGGTCAAGAAGGATGTTATATCTGGAAGGATAGAATGGGCCCAGCGACCTAAGCAACTGTCAGCCTTGCATCCAAATGCTCAGTTTCAAGGTAAAAGAGACTTGAACAGAGCTGGGGAACCCTGTTTGTCTTGGAAGTAAGAGAGGCATGACTGGGACCTTTTCTTCTGTTACCAGGGCTTTTAGAGGTAGAACCTAGGCCTTGGCAACCCCAACAATCTAGATTGTACCACACATTCTCCATAAGACAGACAAGTAACAGTGAAAAGCAGAAAAAAAATGAATTTCTTCAGTGTGACTATACTGGGAAAAGGGACAAAGAGATCCAATGACCACCTTCCTCCCAAGTTCATCTTGAGGCATGAAGTTTAGTTTTAAACAGAGGGCCAAGATGTATACATGGTTAAGTAACCCTGGTCAAGGTGTGGTCCCATCCTTTATTGACCCATCAATGTCTGGGCTCCAGTCTCCTGCAGGGTGGTCTATTTGAAACATCTGTCCTAAAGACAAACTCTGTCTCAGGCTTGCAGTGTTGCCCTAGGGTGGGAAATCTAATTCCCAAGGTCCATTGTCTGAAGAGTGTTATGAGGAAGGGAGGGACACAGGTGTTTCTTTAGAGTATCTTCAGCTCCTTCCAGATGGTTGTGTGATTGCTTCACCTCTTTCCTCCAGATCCTCTCTGCTCTGCAGCACCAATGGCTATAGGCCTACAGTAGAAAGAGGCCTCCTCTTGATCTATAGACTAAGCCCAAGTCTACTGAGAAGATTGTTCATTCAAAGGGCATGGGAGTTTGGGCTAAATAAATGCTAAGGCAAGTACAAAGCTTGGCTTTGTCATTTAAGTCCTCTGTGACTATGGACAATCACACACCCTTTCTGGGCCTATTTCCACACTTGCAAAGCAAGGCAGATGATAGTACCTTTACTTGAAAGATTCTGTTGCCAAGATGAAAGGTATTGATGAATAAATTTTTAAACTGCAGTTGACACATAACCCGTGTCACCTGATACTCTTACCATGATCGCGCTGAACCTTGTTAGGATTCATATGTGGGGATGAGGTTCAAGATGATGCTTAGATGGATGCCTGAGAAATAAAGAGTTTATTATAAGAGTTATTAATGCCATGGATGAACAGACAGATTTGCAACAGCATGGTGGGAACTCCGAAGAGAATCAGAGTCCATGTTAACTCACTTCTCAGATGAGAGAACCTGACACTAGCATGTCTGTTAGCCAGGGACTCCCAGGCAGTACCTCTGTAGGATGGCAATAGGTATCTGTGATAGAGATAAGGGAGGCTGCTGTATGAACAGGAGCTGAATTCTAACATTACCTATCATGAGAGGTGCCAGGCTCCAAGAGCTCTGGGAGTCACTTGCTGTCTCCCAGAGTAGAGGAGGGGTTCGGCCCCATGTGAACATCCGTCTGGGAGCAAGGCAGTGAATAGTCAGGATGCAGGGGTAACTGCTGGGAGATATCCCAGACAGGCATGAAGGGAAGTAGAAAGCTGTTCCAGTTGTGGATTGCACAAAAGCACTGAAGAGGAAAGTGCAGTGAAGTGTGAATTTGTTCCTAGGCAAAGAGAATGGCTGAAATTGGGGACAAGACAGGGCAATGCCTTGTTGTTTGCAAGCTCTGCAGAATGATCTGTTGCAGTGGCTTCAGTGGACTGAGTCAGTCAGTGCTTTTGATTGGAGGTCTTCATGGGTGGCTTAGATCTTGAATACCTGCCATAGGCTCATGCACTAAAGGGTTGGTCCCCATGGTGGTGCTATTTATGTGTGTAGTAAAACCTTTAAGAAGTGAAGCCTAGTAAGATGTCCTTAAGACATTGGAGATGTGTCACTGAAGGTGCCTCTGGGACCCTGTTTTTTTTCTTGTGTAGCAGTTTCTTCCATGTTAAAACAATCCATCCTTGAGGGAGACTCATAAGATTCAAAAAGTAAACAAACCGTCCAAGTCCTGGAGAACTACAACTCACAAGACTCATGAGGTCCCCTCCTGAAAGCCAGAACACAGCAAACAACTGCTGCTGAGGAGAGTCTCAGACTGGTGGAGATGCCTGCCTGCATGCAGAGAAACCCAGGGATGCAGCTGCCATGAGTTCGCCTGTGTTGGGGTGGGCCTTTTGTTGTTATAGCTACATTTAAGTTGGTCCTCCTGCTGTAATTGACCCCAATAAACTCAATGCTTCACTAAGTTGAATTTTGTTAAAAGTTACATTGGTCTGTCATCAGTTCCCAATATGTGGAATGTAGACTTTGTGTCACTTGACTTTAATCTGTCATCATTTCCTAATGTGTGATGCAGAGACTCTGTGCCATGTGTCCTCAGGAAAGATCTCACAGTGCTTCTCCTCTTTTTAGTTTCCTGGCCAGGAAAGGTTTTTTCCTCCACCCTGTGCTTCTACCATGATATGTTCATAGGCTCAGATGCAATGGTTCTGCCCATCCTTGCAGTAAAGCCTCCAAAACAATGAGTCAAATAAACCCTTACTCTTTATAAGCTGATTGTTTGGGGTTTTGTGTAATCAGGATGGAGCGATGACTAACAGGTAAGTAAATGGATGGAAGGGCAGATAGATGTGTACATGAGTGGGTAGATGTGTGGATATATGGATAGTGGTGGAATGAGGGAGGGATTGGTGAATAAATGAATGAATGAGTGAAACATGGATACATTCTATTTGATAAACAGATTCTTCTACCTACATGTTTAGATGTGAGGGGGAAGGTGGGTCCCTGGCAATTTGGTGGAGGAGCTTTGTTGAATTACTTTCATACACAGTTGGGGATTTGGCCTCTCCTTGCCTGTCAGATGTTTCCGCTAGGGTTTATGGCTTGGGATTTTCAGTTTCAGATAGACTCCATCTTAGATGAACTTTACATTCTCAAATAACTCTTGCCTGGCAAAGGGACAGAGTTGGTATGCAGGACAATAGGCAATAGTAGTCACTTGTGTCAGGCCAATCTCATTCTATTAGGGCCTTCCACAATGACTCATGCTCCATCAGAGAGAGCATGGCCTGCCCAGATTTCCATGTAGGTTTCTGCATAGTACTTGGACTGTTAGTTTGGGCTGAGGATAGGGAGTCCTTTATGAGTGGGAGAACATTCAGCCCTAGCTGGAAACTGCTTTTAAAGTAACTGCAAAGTAGGCAAGTTGCGGAAATGCCGAAGAACCCACTTTCCCAGCCTCTTCCTGCCTGCATGACTCCTTTCCAGGTGTTGGGTATTTTAAGCTGCTGTAAATACCATTTTTGTCAGACTTTAATCTCTGGTAATGATCGTCTGTGTTCAGATCTTCTACTGCGCCTTCCTTGATCACAATTCATGTCTATGAAAAGATCTCTTCCACACTCAAGCTTTGGGTATTTACGGAGCTTGCATCCTGAGATAGGCATGATGCCAGGCCCAGTGAAGAAGGAGTTGGCTGACCCTGCCCTCAGGATATCAGTATGCCATGGAAGATGATGTATATGTTACTAGACAGAACAGGATTTCAGGAGGTGCTAAGTGCAATCAAGGGAGATTTGTAGGAGTGAGAGCTTTGAGAGTGAAGCACCCTTTGGCATGAAGTGTCTGGGAGTAAAGTTGTTGGCGTGGAGGGACAGGTTTGGCTCAAATCTAGATGGATGGAATGAAGGGAGGGAGGGAGGAAGTGAAGGAGGAAGGGATGGAGGGACGGAGGGAGGGAGGGGGAGAGAGAGATATCTGTTCTGATATCTGCCAGAGCATCGTAACAGCAGGGAAGGGGATCTGAGGTGGAGCAGTTAGACAGAAGGTTCAAGGAGATGACCCATGAGGCAGTAGGGCAAAGGAAGTGTTGCGTTCAGTGAGGGAGAGTGGCCTGATGTGTTTGTTCATGGAGCTGAGATTGGATTTGGGATGAGATCTCACTGGTGAGTAAGCTTCACGCAGGTCTCTAAAGTGTTGAGCACAATTGGCCCCTGTCTGTCTGTCTTGTCCTACATCTGCCATTCTAACAGTTCTTGCATCTCTTCAAAGCACACACTACATTCCAGGGCCAGGCTCCATCCCCTGAATATAAAGATACCTAACCTAGGTATTGTGATCCTGAGCTGTGGCATCTACTTTGACAGCTGGAGCACATGAACATTTGGTGTCTAGAAGACTTGGCTTAGATGTGGGCTAGGTCACTAACTGGAAGAGGCCCATTCTTGGAGCTGTGTAAGCCTGTCTCCTCACTGTCAGGGACTCCATTGAGCCTGCGGCAGCCCAAACCTCTGAAAGCTCTGGGGGGAGTGTAGCGCAGTACTACTTTAATTTCCATCAAGGAGCAAGAAAGGGTGGAAAATAGAGGGTGAGCTTGCTCCCCTGGTGAATGATTCATGAGCACAGGCAGCTGCTCAAAGACACACTTAAGGACAAAATTGGAATAGCCTTGTGAAAAAACTCCCCAAACAAGTCCCAGTTCTCAGAAATGCATTGGCTGTGTAGACTTAGCCCCCAGAAGCAGTTCTGCCTAGGATGACACTCTCCATACTTGGGGAGGACCCTTGGTCGCTGCCTGCTGCTCAGGGCTGGGCTGCTGGTTAAAGCAGCTGTGGGAACCTTAGAGGAACTGTGACCATCCTCTGTGTCTGTGGGGTAGCCAGGGGCAAAGCACAGCCCTCTGCTGGGAGTGAGATGAGACATGCTAGCCAGTGTGAAGCAGCCCAGGAGACCCATGAGGGAGAGTTGAGCAATGGTGGGAGAGCCCATTGCCCACCGACTCCTCTGAGGTGCCCAAGAGGCTGCTACCAACTTGCTGCAGATCTGCCCTGAAAAGGAGTGGAGGAAGACATGCCTGGAGAAGTAGACAGAGAGTTGGCATTGAAGAGGAATCCCATCAGAAGTTACAGATGCCTTTTCTTGGAGAATGGAGTGTGGGTAGGCCAACATGCTACCTAGCAGCTAGGATGCTATGGACATGGAGCATTTGCTCTAAGACACCTCTGCTTTCCTGAGCCCTAAGGTAACCTCTTCCTCTTGGGGCACATTTCCCCATATTAGATTCCTACTGATGGTAGCATTCCAGCCTTTGTCCTAGGATGTATCAACCATTGTTAGAAATAAAATAAAAAGCTCGAGATCAGTGAAAATGAAGCAGCTTTTAATAAACACTCTGCAGAAAGGGATGCAGCGTAAAGAGGAACAAAAATAGCTGGTGTCCCCTGATTGTGAGCAATTCCTGTCCTCTTCTCCCATAGGCCCAGACCGGTTTCCTTCCCAAACTCTCCATCTTATTGGTTTAGGACACAGCCTTATCTAATGTGTATTCCAGGACTTGAAACGGTTCCCTTTTCTGATCAGGCTGCCTATAACTCTCCAACTCTCAGAGTCCTGATACAAGCAAGCACCCGCTGCCTGCTAAGGGAGAATGGGCCTGGTGCCTCCTGCTGTCTGTAACTGATGAAGAACGCTAAATATACTTCATACTGAAAAGGGACTGTAACAACTTATTTCTTATAGCATGAGGTGGCTGTCGCACTCAGGTAAATTCCTTGTTTGTGGACATCATCAAGCTGTTCTTTCAGCCATTATCATACTTTGTGCTTTCATAATAAAGTATTCAATGAGGTGCCTCCATATGTCAGTTGCAGTTTCAAACCCAGAGGCGTGCAGGAAATGTGCACAGACAAGGCTCTGTTCCTCCTGAAAACATCCAGGAAAGAAAGGTACACAATTGAACTTTGGAGAGCACCCAGGTGTGAGGAGCTGTTACAGAAAACCCTCTGAGGAGGCATCTATGAGTGGAGGCTTGAAAGAACAGCAGACACAAATTGTCTTCCAGAAGAGTGAAGAATGTTCTAAGAAGGTAAACTCTGGCATTGTCCAGGGCCATCCTACAGGGTGGAGAGGTGGGACCCAGTCAGGTATGGCCTCAGAGAACCTGGGCCAGATCTCAGTGGGGACACGAGAAAGCAAAGACCCAGAGAAAGCTAGAATGGTGGTGTGGCTTCAGGTGGCTGTGGTGGAGAATGGGTGGGGTCAGGAAAATGGAAGGGAAGAGCAGAAAAGTCTGTTTTGTGGCTTGAGACTGAGGGGTGGAGTTCCTAGGGGGAACTGTGGAGTGTGGAACTCCTGGTGGGAATTGTGTAGTCAGTGTTGGAATTGGCTAAAGGCTACCCAAGTGGTCCTGTGGTGAGCAATCCTAGAGATCAGGGCTGGCCAGCAGAGATTGTGGTGACCTGACATGTGCCACCTTCTGTTCATTGATGATTCTATACTGTAGACTGAACATTGTGTCTAGCCCCAAGTTCAGTGTGGAAACCTAATCTCAAAGCAAGGTGTTGGGAGGCCAGGGCATGGAGGGGGGGGGAAGGGGCTGGGACAGAACTCTGATGTGTAGACTAGTAGCTTTGTAAAAGAAACTACCACAGAGAGCACTGGTACCTTTGGTCATGCAAGGCTGAGGTGGAAGGCACCACCTGCATCTGTGAACCAGAAAGCAAGATTTTGACACACACTGGATCTGCTGACACCTTGATTTAGTCTTGCAGCTTTCAGAACTGGATCTAGAGAGTTGCCCTTGTTTATGAGCCACAAAGCTTACAGCATTGTGCTAGAGCACCCAGATAGATAGAAATATGCAGTGATCCGGTAAGCCTGGAGAAGGTCTGGAAATGGAAGGGTTAGCCCCTCCTTTTAGCTGGAGGAATGTTGGAGACTTTTGTGGGCATGCTTTAATCCACACTGGCCTCAGAGCCCTCTTGCAGCTGGAGGACATGTTTAAGGAAAAAGACTTGTCCAAGGTCACACTGGGTGGGGGTTGGACTAGAGCCCAAACTCTGGGCTGCTGCCCAGGAGCCCTTGGCCCATGGCATATAATGATTCTAATAATAGCCGATAGGACACATGCTACATTCAGGCAGTTTGTACTCATTTACTGAAGTGAGGGTACATTTTACAAATGAGGAAAGGGAGGTACGAAGAGGTTAGGCAACTTATGTAAAGTCACCAGCTGCTAAAGTAGCCAGGCCAGAATTTAAAACCATCGCTCATTGTGTGCAATGTAGGTGCAGTACATATGCAAACAGAGACCCTTCATTTGGTAAGGGAAGGGGTAGGAAGTTTGAGGGTGAAAAGGGTCATCGGAGCTGAGACCTGAAGAAAGAAATCCTGTGGATGTTGTCAGGAAGGAACCAGGAGGACATAATGGAAAGAGCAAAGGGCCTTGAGACAGGAGTGTCCCAGAGTTTAAGGGCGGTAGGTGGCACAAGGTGAGGTCAGATGGGGGCCATAGATCAACCAGGGTCCTGTTTAGGTTACAAGTACATGAGGGACAGCCATGAGGTTGCTAGGCAAAGGAGAGCAGGAGCAATCATCTCCTGTGAGTGCAGAGAAGAGAGGGAGCATGGGGCAGAAGAGTGTGAGAGAGCTGCCTGTGTGATTGTACAGGGAAGGCAATGTTAGCTCGTGGGGTAGTATTAGTGTCTGCCGGACCCATAAGGCAAGGCCTCTCCTGAGTCTCCCAGGAGACCACACTGTCTAGCCACAGTGTGTTGAATGGTCACACATGCTGGTCCTTTGCCTGGCTCTCAGAATGGTGTTTACAAAAGTTTGATTCAAATGTGGCTACTGACTAGCTCAGAAATACACCAAGCCCACTGGAGTTAGGTAGACTTCCAACCTGGAGGTGGGAGAAGCCTGGTGTCTCTTGCACCCCCCCCCACAAAGCACACTGACAGTAAGGGCCCCAGGGTCTTAAGTGCTTAGCATGTACTTGGACACATGGTGTGTACCATCCCCTCTGGCCCTCACAAATATCCAACAGGTGAGGTGGGAAGTATTTGGGGAGCCATGCAGGTGCTGGCCACCCAACTAGGAGTCTGTACCAATAGACATTTATCTGTCCTTGTTTGTCTAGACAGGCCATGCTGGTGAGCAGAGGTAACTTCCTCTGAGGACCCACAGGATACATGGCCTGAGTCCCTGTGCACTAGGTATGCCATACTTCAATAGCTTGGCACAACCCACAGAGAGCCTAGTGTACTGGCATGGCAGCTGCCCAAAGTTCTTTATTCAGGAAGGCTGTGGAGCTGGAGCGTCTGAATTTCTAGTGAGTTCCCAGGTGATGCTGCTATTGCAGTTTCCCAGACCACACTTAGAAGCATTGGCACAGACCAACCTCAAGGGTGATATTGGAGAAACTGAGGACACAAGTAATAGGACACACTTAAAGTGTAGACCTATTAACTTCCAGACTTCAAGCTACTGCCAAGAAAATCTTTGAATGGTCAGGGAGCCTCATGGGGTGGCGGGTCTGACCCAAGGATTCTTCCCTGAACAAGGCTTCTGGGATTTTCCAAGGCCCTCTATTGTCAGAGACAAGACAAACTCACCCTTGCAGGAGCCATATTTCTCTGGAGCCTGAGGCCCCTCTGCCAGAGTAAGGCTACTCTAAATCAGGTCAGTGGCAGGTATTAGAGCTGAGCCAGGCCAGGCTCTGGGGCATTAAGCCACTGCTGGTGTCCTGTGGTGGTGAGGGGCTGAGCTCATGTAGGTCTGCCTCTATCTAGGTAAGGTCTCATCCATCCTGTGGAGGGGACATAGGCCAGGCCACTAGTATGGTCATGGCACACTACATACTCTTGACCATCACAGCTGCAAGAACTGGTTCCCTTCTGAAGGGACACCACAGGCTTGGGCCACAGATGGACACTGATTATGTCAGCTATTTCCTCCTAGTGATAGAAAGCTGACTTGCACAGCCATAGTGATTTTTGCATTGCTGTCCCCTAGGAGGAAGGCCCTATGAGTAAGAACAGTTCCCTGCACCCCCAGGCCCTGACTCCAAACCCAGCCTTGTGGCAGGTGCTTCCTGTGAGATGACAGGCACCAAGGAGGAATGGGAACCCATGTCGGGTTGTGCCGTCACAGGAGCACCTTTCCCTCTGAAGCTGTTGAAGAGGCAGGAGCAGATGTGGCCATCGCAAGGGAGCACTGAGTTGGGTTTCAAGGTGATTGACTGATCCAGGACTGAAAGAGAAGGGCCTTGGAAATTGTCAACACCAGTGAATCCTTGAAGAACAAAAGTGAAGAGCTAGAGGAGGGCTCCAGTGCAGGCAGTTTGCAGGCACCGGGCCTTTCAGAGCCACCCTGTGAGGTTTCTGCAAGAACTCAGAGAGCCTCCTCAGGCTTTGCCTGCAGCCTGGAGGTAAGGCCTCAGTCTCCGGCTGAGGGTGAACACTGACAGGTTAGTGCACACAAGGGACACAGTGTCACAGCACAGTGCCCTCGATAGTATCACCCACTCTCAGCAGACTGTCTGGGTTTGGGGTCCTGTGCCATCACTTCCTAGTCATGCTATCCCCAGCACCACTTCCCATACCTCCACATAGTTGACAGTGGCAGTCCCACCTCTCAAAGTGGCCCTGAATTTGGGGCAGGTGGCTCAGACACTTTGGGGATGTCAACAGCTTTGAGTCAGAAGTCCATCACCACTTGCTTCTACTCTCTGGCTATACTTCCATTCAGTCTAGGTGGCTGATGTTGCCCTCAGGTGCACTGCTGTCATGTCACCCTCTGCTCGGGAGCCTGCTTCAGCTTCCTGTTGCTTGCACATACCAAGTGCCTCCACATCTTTCCCATCTTTCTCTGAGCCAGGTTGACACATACAGCATGGCCATTCTCACCCTTTCCTTCATTTGATAACTGGTAAAGACAGCTCCCCTGTGTGCCAGCCCTGCTCTAATACCTCCTGGCCACCATGGTGCCTGCTCCCCAGCCCTCAATTTACTCTTTACCACAGCCGGCTGGCTGATGAGAGCCTTCTGTCTTCAGAAGGTTCACAGGAGGGAGGGTGGAGGGAGGGAGGGAGGGAGGGAGGGAGGGAGGGAGGGAGGGAGGGAGGGAGGGAGGGAGGGAGGGGGAGGGAGGGAGAGAGAGAGAGAGAGAGTGGGCCATGTTTCTTCTCCCCACAATGTCACTTGTAAGGAAGGTTATGAACTGCAAAAATGGCTTTTGTAGGAAGGGCCCTACCTACTCCATGCTGATGTGTGTAGGACTGCCTCAGGCTAGTTGTTATAGCTGGTGCTCAGCCCATGCTTCTGGAAAACTGAAGATGATATGGTATGTTCCTGTTCTCCTGGTGGTAGTGACTTCTTATGATTTTCCAGGAGCCTGTACCCTGACATGGAGGCTCAGGGCCCCTGTGCTACATGGGCCCCTCTAGGAGCTTTACACATGGAACTTTCAAGGCAGATGTTATGGTTTGGATCTTGCCTGTACTACACACACACACACACACACACACACAGAGAGAGAGAGAGAGAGAGAGAGAGAGAGAGAGAGAGAGAGAGAGAGAGAGAGAGAGAGAGAGAGAGAGAGCGCCCATGTATTATATTATAGCCCTGGTCCCTAGCCTGTAACAGTAATGGGAGGTGGTTGAATCTTTGAGAGGTGGAGCCTAGTGAAAGGAAGTGGGGTCACCAGGGTGTGCCCTTAGTTCCTGGCCTATATAGGATGCTTCTTTGCTATGGTGTGCTGAGCTGCTATAGGCCAAAGCAACAGAGCTTAGCCACCAGGGCTGAACCCTCTGAACCTAAACTATGGTGTCACCAAGCCCTCTGACAAAGTCAGTCCAGGAAGTGGGGAGGAAGGAAAAGTACAGGTGGCCATCGTCCCTTCTTACATGGGCTTCTTACAGGGTCTCAAACTGGCCACTTCAGCCTTGCACAGCAGGCCTGACCTCACCATTAGGGCTCATGTGACCTAGAAGGGCCTGTTCTTCCTCAGTTCCACTGACTCAGTAAAGTCTCTCTAGGCCTCTGGGACCCCTGGGGAGTCAGTACTCTGCTGAGTCCAGCAGCACAGCTAATGTCCAGTGTTGTGTGATAAACACCAGGAGGGAACGACCCAACCAAGATGACGGTATGGGAGAAGGGACAGAGGGAAAGGTTTGCTGTGGAGGGTCGGTGCCTCAGCAGGTATGGATGCCAGAAACTCACTGGCATGGCAGTTCATGGAAGGAACTGGGAGCTCAGATGACCACAGCATTTGTGGCCTTGTGAAGAACCAGACCTTGTGACCCCAAACCCACAGATGTGACAAAGGCCGATTTCAAAGCATTATCAGCCTGGTGACCACACTGCCACCTGCTTCCCAGTAGGCTGATGTGGGACAGCCTGAGTGCAGCACCCTTAGCTGTGCCTGTGTTAGGGATGGCTTTGGCAGGGCCTCCTAAATTTTATATCCCTTGATCTCTTCTAACCCCCTGCTGGGACTTGAAGCAAGTCTCACCACTGAGCACATCTCTGTCTTTCATCAAACATAGATATTTGAATGCAAAAAGGTAAGAGAGATGGCTGCACTTTTCCCTCCTTGCAATATGGGAGACTTGGATTTAAAAGTCCTTACTGACAGGTATTCCCTCACCAGTACGGAAGAAGGAACTCCAGGATCATGGGAATTAGAACTCTCTTGGGAAGGACTATTCTCTATCCCACCCCCCACCCCAAGTCACCATGGCTCTAGAACAGTGGTTCTCAACCTTCCTAGTGCTGCCACCCTTTAACACAGTTCCTCATGTTGTGGTGACCCCAGCCATAAAATGATTCCATTGCTACTTCATAACTATAATTTTGCTACTGTTGTGAATTGTAATATAAATGTCTGATATGCAGGATATCTGACATGTAACCTCCCTGTGAAAGGGTTGTTTGAATACCAAAGGAGTTACAACCTGTAGGTAACGAGCCTCTGTTCTATAATCTAGCCACGCACATGCCCAGTGTTTGGATGCAGGGCACCATGAAGTGTGTCCCTCAGGGATGGCCATGCCTGTCACACAGTGACTGAGGATTATGTCCCTAATGACTATGTAATGCTTTCTCTGTGTCAGTTTCAGAATAAAAAGACATTTGTGGCAATTAGGGCCAAAGACAGAACAGGAGCCCTGGGGATTATCTCAAGTCTCTTCTTTAGATGCCTCTGGAACCTCCTTATGAGAACTACAAACGTGTGAGGTCCCTGATTATCAGAAAGGGAGGATGGACTGAGAATTCTGTATTCAGCCAGAGGCCTCACATACAATGCATTGTTTTGTATACTAATCACTGAACGTTTCCCTTGATCATTGACTACAAGCAGCAGGGGGTATCAGTGAGGTTTTGAATTCTAGAAACTTCTTTTATCTAAGGCATTTTGTTTAAGGCACTGATATGAGCCCTGCTCAGAATTAATGACCTCACCTGCCTGAAAAGGAACACTGGTCAGGCCTCAGATGGTAACAGGGACAGGTTATATCCAACTTACAGCCTATGCAGTGAGGAAAGTCTGGCCCTGCCTGAAATCTCATATGGATGCTTCACATAGGAGAGGTTGCAGCTCAGTGAGGAGCCACAACCAGTGAGAAGAGACGAAGAGACTGGCTCTTTATTCTGAGGTGTTGGAGATGGAACCCAGGCCTTTGCATGTTCTAAGCATGTTACCTTTCACTGAACAAGTCCCCAGCTCCAAGCTCTGTGATAACCACATGTGTCTCAAGATAGATGGTTGAGCCACAAACCAGAGTCTAACTGATGGGGAGGTATCTCCAGGTTCTTCATGTCACAAGAAAGAGCCAGGATACAGAAGCCACATACTGCTCCTGCTTCTTCAACAGCTTCAGAGGGAAAGGTGCTCCTGTGACGGCACAACCCGACATGGGTTCCCATTCCTCCTTGGTGCCTGTCATCTCACAGGAAGCACCTGCCACAAGGCTGGGTTTGGAGTCAGGGCCTGGGGGTGCAGGGAACTGTTCTTACTCATAGGGCCTTCCTCCTAGGGGACAGCAATGCAAAAATCACTATGGCTGTGCAAGTCAGCTTTCTATCATTAGGAGGAAATAGCTGACATAATCAGTGTCCATCTGTGGCCCAAGCCTGTGGTGTCCCTTCAGAAGGGAACCAGGTCTTGCAGCTGTGATGTCGGGGAAGAGCTCTGGCATTGGAAAGACTAGATAAATGTGGCGCACCCCAAATGCTGATATCTTTTTGTTGATTACTTCTGCCTTTACTTACAGTTGCTGTGATTTGCTGAGTAGTGCAGCCTGCAACTGCTGTCACAGACTTTCACATGAGACTTGGGAAACACATAGTGCCTGTTCTTTTACTTGCTTGCTGTGTGGCCTGGGAAGGGTAACAATGAGAGCCTCCTAATGTGTGTTGGTAGATGTTGGTATAAGGATAGACTGTAGATATGAAACTATAGCTGCACAAGAAGAACATGAATGAAGTGAGGATGCAGAAGGGATAAGCAGCAGAAATGGTGTGTAGCACTCACGTGTGCGTGCACATACATACACACAACACACACATGAATTCATATATGTACTTCCCTGCACATATTTATGCAACAAACCCACTCACTCAGCCATCTGAAGATAGTTGCCTGGGACAGCAAGGTGGGGACAAGCTTGTGCTTCCTGCTGGGTTTATAGCCAGTTGGACCAGAGGATGGGAGTGGAGAGGTCAGAAACACAGTGTTAGGGGCTGCATCAGTGTGTAGCAGTGATGAAACCAGAAGGCAGTGTGAGGATGGGCTGCTGGAGGACTCTACCGAAAACTTAGAAATGCACACCTGGGTCCATACAGGTTTTCTAGAATGAGTCTGATCTGGGTAGTACTGGCCTAGTTACCGTCTACTCAAGGCCAAGGCTGGTAGGCTGCTGTCATGTTTTTAGTTTCGATTCTTGGGGATGTAGCATGGTGATGCCTGTGAACATCCAGCTGTTCTATTTGAGATGTACTTCTGAGGCCACTAGATGAGGCCGTTGTGAGAAACATGGACTAGACTGCCAGACACCAAGAAGTTCTCTACATTGTATTTGTGGGCAGAAAATGGGGTGCATCTACAAATGGGAAAGCCATATACAACATCTTTTCCTCTCTCCAAGTCATAATGACAAACTGAGGCACAGTCCACCCAAGTTCACTCTGGGGAACCAATGAGTTTATTTGGCTTCCTTACAAAGCATAGATAAGGGGTTACTTAGAGGATTGTGGATGCTCCTACTCCAAGAAAGACCACACTGGCAAGTCTCTACCCAGCAGGGATGATGACTTTCCAATGAAACCGTCCCTGAGTCCTTGAGGCCACATACAGTTTGGGCATAATTGCATACAATAGCAGGGGGCAAGGGTTCAATGACCTTTCCTACACCTCCTTCTCTGAAGGAATGTCAGTAGTCCACGAGCCCAGTCATGTTGATCTTTTAGCAAGTAAGCCCTGATAATCTGATGAAAATGGTGGCAGTTTGGCTCAGGGGATAGTCCTATACAATAGCAAGAAAGGTTGACACGAATGTGGCCACTGCCTGGTGACATTGATGCTACAGATGTTCTGAAGCATTCCACAGAGAACCCACAGGGACCATTGTAATAAGTAAGACAGACCCTGCTTGCCCTCTCCAAGAAGAAGACAGTAAGCAAACAAAACCAGGACAGCTTGCTTCAAATCATGAAGTGTCCTTATGAAGATAGGTGGGGAAATGAGGTGGGAGTCAAGACTGGATGGACCAGACTGTTGAGAGGGTGACACAGGGAAGGCCTGCCTTCTAGGAGGTGGCAGCTGAAGTGTCCTGTGGATGATGGGAGGGAAGCATTTAATTCAAGAACCATGAACAGCTCCCAGGCAGGGGGACAGCACTTTCTTAGGTACCCAAGTTGGGGTACCTGGCAGTGGGGGATATGGAGTGGAGTTTATGTGACTGACGCAAGCAGCTAAATGTTTATAGGACCCCTAAGAAGCTGGAGAAGATAAAGGACAGACCTGGGTCTCCTGGCTATGGGCATTGGGATAGAATTTGAATTGAGTCCTCAGGGCATCCTCTAGAGTGGATGGAGAAGGGCCTGCCTTGGACTGGGAGCCTGAGGACCTCCAGCATAGAA
Organism: Cricetiscus sungorus; assembly: GCA_030556225.1. Taxonomy (NCBI): domain Eukaryota; kingdom Metazoa; phylum Chordata; class Mammalia; order Rodentia; family Cricetidae; genus Cricetiscus; species Cricetiscus sungorus. The sequence continues at coordinate 4,438,140 of JANBXA010000735.1, read as the reverse complement.
TGTTGTCAACTGTGTCATAGGAAAGCTGGTGTGCCAAGGACTAAAGAGTGTAACAGTAATGACCTCATGTGGCATATTACATTTGATTTTTACATGTTTTTCTTGGGCTTTTCTGCTTGTCACCATACAAGACTGGTGGTGGCTTCAGACTTAAATTAATACCAATCCTGGCATTTCACTGTCGATGACAGAATCCCTTCTTGCCTAGGGGGATTTATTTGTGGGTGTTAGGACTGAGATGCCAGCACTTGGGACCAAGTCTGGATCTCCCATAGCAGAGAACAGCCCAGCCTGAACAATTTACCCACCTAGCTGTTGCCATGGCATCCCACAGTCTGTGACGCACAAGCGTGGACCCTGGTGTCAGCTTCTGTGTGAGAAATAGACATTTTTATTCTCAGCCACCCAGAGTCTCTTTCTGTACTACCCTGTGTGGCTCATGTTGACCTTCTTGTTTGGATAGGCATTTATTCAGAGCAACAGAGCCCCCTGCAGACTACAGCTGTCTTGGAAATGAAGATTTCCGTTTGTAGAGATTCCTAAGTCCAGTAAGGCCCTGAAGGACTTGGCATGCCAGTACACACTAGCCTGAACAGTCCTCTGCCAGCACCTACCTTTATTTGCTTGCTGAAGCCCTTGGCTACCTGTGTAGCAGGTGAAGCATGGCGACAACTTGATACCAGCCAGGCTGACCCACCTTCTCTTCCACCATGTCCTTCCCATTTTAAAACACTGCTCATCTCTCCTGTCTCTCAAACAACACAAACTATAGCATCTGGAACCTCAGCTCATGCACATTGAAGGGATCTGCTGGGCATTGAAGACCTATCAGCAAGTGTAAGGATAGCCCTATGACCTCATACCTGTTCCCCTCACTTTAGAAATCTATCCTATTCTGAGTGCTCATCTTTCCTGGAGAGAACCAGAAGGTTCAGGGATGCTTTTGACCCTCTGCTGCCTCTTCCCATGCTCACTGATAACAGAACCATAGTCAAGTACATGTATACCACATACCACACAGGCACAATCATAAGCCCCTGTACACATTTATACCCAGACAGCCTCACATACATGCACATGGATTGACATACATATATACCAACATGAGCATATTTATGCAAAATGAAGACATACACCCATACCCACACAGACACACATTCCTACCCCTAAGCTCACATAGTAACCTCTCTGTGTACATATGCATGTCCCTATGGATACATGTGTGTGCACACCTGCACATAAATCACAGAGACCTCATCTTCTCAGAGTTTCTATGGCTTTCAGCTTCTTGTTTCCAAATTGGCTGCTTCTGCTCTTGAATCAGCAATGCAACTTGATGGTGTTCAGGGACATCGTGAATGTGAGATGAGGTATGAGCTGAAGGAACCACATGTAAGTCATCTATGGCTGCATAATACAGGACTCCAAAACGAGTAAGACAGCAAATGCCTGCCCTTCTCTGTGTTTGTTGATCTGCACCCACACTTAGAGACACCCTAAGAGCAATGCAAAGAATTCATACAGAAGACTTCCCTATGGAGATCAGACTGGTTGTGAGTTCAAAGAGTGGCCAGAGGCCCTGGCAGCATGCAAAGCAATCATAGGGGGACTCACAAACACTAAGGGGGGGGACAGGTTATGGAGGTGTTCTAGTTTGCTTTCTGTGCTATGATAAAACACTCTGATCAAAAGCACCTTGCTGGGGGAGGGGGTTTATTTTAGCTTACAACTCCCTGGTCACAATCCATCACCAAGGGAAGTCAGAGCAAGAGCTGAGGCAGAAACCACAGAAAATACTGCTTACTGATTCATTGACTGGCTCACACTTGGTTAGTTTCTTAAATCGTCCTGATCCACCTGCCTAGGGATCCACCAGTCCTTGCAGTGGGCTAGGGCCTCCTACATCATTCATCAATCAAGACAATTCCTCTCAGACTTGGCATAGGCCAGTCTAACCTGGGCAATTCATCAATTGAGATTTCTTCTTTCCAGTTGAATCTAGGTTGTGTCAAGTTGACAATAAAAACTAAGAACCAGATATGTTGACAGTCAATATTAGCCACTACAGGAGGACATACGGAATTGCTCTGGACCAGAGTTAGTTTCTGTGTGTGGCAACATCTAGAGCCTTTCAGTGTTTCAGCAACAACCTAAACTACCCAGTTGTTCCCCACAAGGGACCTCCCCAGAGGCTCACAGGACAGGCATGGCTAACCTAGAAGGAGGTTAGGATTGAGATGTATGCCTGCACACACATGTAGATGACACGCATTTGTTTTCATTCTTGCTCCTCTCTCCCTCTGTTATCCCCTGAATACTTTCTATTCTCTCCTATCTGTGACCAAATGGCAAAGTACAAGACTTCTTGTAGCATGTATGTTTTCCACCAGCCCGCCTGGTCCCATTCTTTGTTTCTCCCCGCCAGCCACCCAGTCCCGCTGCCATCCATGCCCCAATAACACGCAGAGACTCTGTATTTGATATTAGCTGCTGGCCACTTATTATCATTGTTTATCGGCTAGCTTTGTCTTAATGATTAACCCATTTCTACTTATCTAAGTATTTCCACGTGGTCATCTTATCAGAGAGTGGCAGGCCTGCATCTTGCTTCCTCCACGCTCTACATGCTGACTCCTCCTTCCTAGTTCCTCTTTCCTCCTGGTCTCCTAGCCCCGCCTATCTTGTTTTCCTATTGGCCAAACGGTGCTTTATTCATTAACCAGTATGAGAAACATATTTACAGAATAACATCTCCCATCATCTCCTCTTTTCTGTCTAAAATAAAAAGAAGGGTTTTAACCTTAACATAGCAAAATATACCATACAACAGTTATCAAATAAGAATCACAGTTAACAATATTTAGTTCATTAACATTTTGTAAGACTTAAAGAAAATATCATCTATCCTATCTTTATTAGTCTAAAGTCCTATATGTAACTTATCTTTAATCCTAACTATAGAAAACTATAACCATAACTATCTGTCTTCAACTCCCTCAAAGACCACAGAAGGATAATAAACTCTAGAAATGACAGAGACAACTCACTGCCTGGTCAGTCACCCAAAGTTCTTCTGTAATGTTCCATATTTACAGACTAACATCTCCCATCAAACTCTGATCTCTGCTCCTGGGGATTGCATTTCCCCAAGACAGCTGTGGCTGTATTGTCTTCAGGCTGAGAATGGCTTCACAGAGTCTTCAGCTCCCTGGTGTTCATCCTCTGTGGCCAGGAGACCACTTGGGCCTTTTGCCTATTCCTATATCCCATGGCCACCCCACTGCCTATGTAGAGCAGTGTGACCCTTGCTTCATGCTCTCATACCTACACTGAATAGGGACCCTAGTGTCTTTTTAATAGGGCTTTCTTTCACACCTGGCATATTTATTGCTGGGAATCTCAGTTGTTATTTAAGGTTATGCTTTCCGTGGTTTAGTTAACTATGCTCAATTACAATCCAAAAATAGTAAATGAAAATTTGAGAAAAAAACATGCTATTTATTAACAAAAATAGCCTTGTCCTTTAAAAATTTTTATTTGTGTGTATGTGGGGGGAGGTGCCATGTGTGGAGGTACCCACATAGGCCAGAGGAGGCCATTGATCTCTGGAAATTGGAGTTACAGGAGGTTATAATCCACTTGATATGGATGCTGGGAACTGGACTTGGGTCCTCTGGAAGAGTACCAAGTCCTCTCTTAGCCCTCTCTTCAGCCCTCATGTTATGTTTATAGGTACACACTAATCAGAACACACTAGTTTTATACCCTTCTGCTGTCCTAGGACATGTCCAGTGTATTCATGCTGTATATGTTACCGTTGCTAATCATTCATAGCTGTCCCAATTATCAGTTCTGTGGCAATATCACAGTGCTTGTATTTAAGTGACCCTCATTTAATTAACAGAGACAAAAACATGAGAGTAGTGACAATGGCAACTGAGATGTACTAAGGAGCAGCTGTTAAGTCCTTGCTCTGAGTGCAAAGGTGAAAAGTTCTTGACTTACTAAAGAAAATTGTAGCTGAGGTATGGTAAGAATGAATCGTTTGTCTGCAGTTATGTAAAGGGAAAAATAAATTGGTGTGAGTGCTGTCATATTTCAAAACTTCAGAATTTATGGCCATGATGCCTGAGTGCTCCATAAAGACAAAAAAAAGGCACTAAGTTACAGCAAGTGTTAGACTTTCATCCAATGACAAATGTCTAAAGCCAATAGTTTAAAAGAAGGAAAACTTATTCTGTCTCATGGTTTCAGAGGGTTCCATCCATGGGGAGCTGGCTGCCTTGTTCTGGACTGTAGTAAGACAGAACATTATGGCCGAAGGGTGTGAAGGAACAAAGGTGCTCACATCTTGACAGCCAGGAAGCCAAGAGGAGTGACAGGCCAGGGCCAGGGCCCACACATACCCTTCAAAAGCACAGCCCTAACAACCCACTTCCTCTGACCAGACCCCACCTTCTGCAGCTACAGCACTTCCCAAGTTTAAATTCATCCGTGAATCCATCAAACCATGGATTAGGTCAGAGCGTTTAGAATCTAATAACTTTCGGAGATACCCTCACAGATGCCCTGGGGTGTGCTTTAGTAATCTGAAACACCTTGTTCCAATCAATTTATAGTCGAGCTTAACCACCATGTAGGGTTTGGTACCAGTTGTAGTTTCAGCCATCTTCTGGGACCTCAATACATATCCACAACATATAAAGGGGACACTGTAGCTGTTCTCCCTCTTATGGCTACTGAGAGTTCATAGCAGATGCTGAAACAGGTGAGAAAGGTATGTTTCTTGGGAAGCTGTGTTTGTCCTGTGTGCTGAAGAGTTAGCCACAGGCCTTGGGCAGGATAAACTGTCAGACTTCGATTAAGTAACTTTTTATTTCTCTTTCCTTTCTGGCGATACAATCCAGATTGGAGCATCCAGATATTAAATTCCTGAATATGTGCTCTGTTGTTTTCTCCATAACCTGGGAAGCCCACTTAGGGGCTTCAGTCATTAGCTTATGGGATTTAACCCCAAATCACCTTCTTTGAGTGGAGAAAGAAGGTAATCTGTTGGCACCTTGTGCTTTTCATGCTATGTACAATAGGATCTAATATCCAGCTTATTGACATTTAGTCTTATCTGTTCTGAGAAGTGGCTGTCATTGATTACTGGGTTCTTGAAAGTGGAGATGGCAATGGGAATCACTCTGGGGACTCCTTCAGGGGACACAGGGAGAACTTCTTCTCCTTTATTCATTTACCTAGCTCCTGATGTGCTCTCTGTGCAGCATATCTGAGCAGCAAGCACTTCCTCTGGGTTTGCCACCAACTCCTAGAATGATATGGGTTCAAGTAATAAAGAGAATGGAGCCCTAAGAGTTTGGGAGGGGGCTGGGCCTGGTAGCAGTCTGCTGTGCTATAAATGGGACTCAGAAAGAGTTGAGGAGTCCCTGCAAGTAGCATCCTTCAGGTCGCTTGAGTAGAGGATGTGCTATCTAAGTGTGTTCTTTTCATTGCAGGTCTGAAGAAGAAAGCTCCCACAGCATCAGGTATGTGTTTCATCCACCTTTTCTGTGTGTCTGTTTCAGGAGTGGCCCTCAGAAACCATGTGCTTTGATTTCTTCCCTGTGGGTTTCTCTGCCCCCAGCCCTGCTCTGCCCCGAGCCTGCTGTCTCAGGGACCCTGGAATTTTGTGTAGGAGCATGCAAACCTGTGTCTATGGTGTAGAGTAAGTTCTGAGCTACCTGTGTTGCTTGTTTCTCCTTGATAAGGCTGGTAGTGTCCTACTGTGCTTAAGCTGTGACTAGTTTGGGTTGTCACTGCTGGGGCTCAGATGGCCACAGTGTGATAAAATCTTTAAGATGTTTGGTGTGGGACAGACTCTTACTTCTTGACTGCCACAAACCTCCTTCCCCACCTAATGAACATATGGATAGACATGGTATACTGTCTGCAGTGGGAACAGAGACCAGGACACAGGGAGGGGCAAAGCTGAACAGGAGCTCTGCATGTCAGGTCTCAGAACAGGAATCAGGGAAACAAGAAGGTCATAGGGACCATCATGATAGGGATGGAGAGGCAAAGAGGCAGCTTAAGCACCTGTGGGAACTGGACCCTTTGGGCCCCTGATGGACTTCTAGTCTCTGGATTATGGCTGAGATGGATGGTGTGTAGTTCTAGGTCCAGCTTGGTGGATCTGGGGTGTCAGTGTTGAAGAGTTCTCCAGGTTCTCCAGGCACCCTGAAGATGGAACATGGAGGGCAAAGTGACTGCCTTTCCTGGGCAGATGGGCAACAGAGAGGAAGAGAGTCTGTATGCAACAAAAGGCCTTGTTCTGGAGCTCTTGAGCCATCACTAGGAAGCAGAGGTACACTGAGAAGGGCCAAAGGGAGAGTTCTAGAAGAGCAGTAGTGAGGGCATTAGCTTGGGCAGCAGAGGGAGCTGACATCAAAGAGGGGTGATATCCTAGGTGACAGAGACTGGCCAGGAGATGGAAGGAGGGATCATATAGGTGACTAGACCAACTTGATGGGACAGTCAGTGAAGCAGCTGGAGTGGGCCTATTGTGATGAGAACAAGGAAGTGCTGGTACTGGGGGGGGGCGGGGAGCTCAGGGGTGAGTGGTTAAGGAGATGGCAGGTGAGGGAGCCTGTGCAAATGTATCTCCTTTTCCACAACAAAGGGTGGGTGTGAGACGTAAAAAGAGGTGGAAAGAAATGAAGACGCTAGTAAGAGACCTCTTTGGCTGATAAGAGCATATATAAAGCGATCCTCCTGCACGAACCATAGTTTATACCATTCATTAGCTAAAAATAAGGAACCCAGTTAAGAGTGAAGGTTTTTATTTTTGAGATGTGTCTGATTGATGTCTGGGATGTGGGCTTCTCCTATGAACAGTAAGCAGGCTGCAAACTACCTGCCCTGGGTGCCTGAAACTTAATGCAGATGCAATGGATGTCGAGAACTGTCTTTGCTCAGAGTGAAGGTCACACACCCTGAGCCAGGCCCTACTCTGTGGAGATGCTCTTCCTGAATTCCTGTGATGCAAGCTGCCGCCTTCTGGCAGATTCTCTGAGCCTCTTTAATGGAGAGCTGTTTTGGGCATGAATGTGTTTGGGAATTCATGTGCACCACTTTTCCCCAGGCAAAAACATTGCAAGATCAGATGTATTCATTTTCCACAAATGAAATGACTCATTTTTTCTGAACAATTTTGCAAACGCAGGACTTTGGTCATTGTTCCTGGGACCATGTGTCTACTTACGATTCCATTTAGAGAGAGCTCTGGAGGCCCTGAATTTGAATCCTCTAATGATATTTTATTGAAGGGGGGTTGCTTGGGAGAAAAGAGGGTTGTAGAATTTGGATTCTAGAGGAATAGAGAGATGCAGGCGGGCTGAGAAAGAGGGCAGAGGCTGTTTAAAATGCAAACACTTTCCACAGGTCAACCTTGCACCTTTTCTTTTACTGGCTGCTTGTCAAACCCTTGAGATGAACTTTGCTGTCTATGCTCAGTAAGAGGGCTAAATGACATTCAATGAGGGATGCGCCTCATCTGCACAGCCCACCTACCTTATTGCACAGCCCACCCCACCCTTCATACATCTGTGATTGCTCTGTTCTCTCATCTCAAGGAAGTTGAAGGCAATGAATGCCACACAGCTTGTCTCAAATACTGCATCCTTCTAGTGCAGAACCTGCAAGTCTCACCACAAAACCTTTGCACAGCACTGGGGCTCATTGTGCTCGCTGAAAACTCAGACTTCCAAGGCTGAGGGTGCCTAATGGGACCCAGAAATTTGAATTAACAAACCCCTGCATAATTCTAAGAGGCAGTCTTTTGAGGAGATGGCTGCATTATTCCATTTCAGGTACTGTCCAAGGTTGAACACATACATGCCCGCTTTATAGGTATGAGTCCATGGAGGTGTGGAAAATTTGCTTCTGACAGTTAGGAAAATATTGAATAAGGTGGTTCCATGCAGCTTGTTCCTTTTCTTTGGGTCTCTGAACTATGACATGTTTTCCAAAGGCAGTATCAAGCAACTTAGGTTGGGAACAGGGACTGGGGGATTGTTTTGCTGGGGAATGAGAGGGCTATCCCTGGAGAAGCTGGGCTTTGCCTTAGTGAAAGCAATTTGACAAAATGGATCTGGTTTTGGTGAACATGTCCCTTGCTCTAGACAAGATGGCCTTTTAAATCATCTATGCCCCTTTCTCTCTGTATATATGCCTCTTTCTCTAAATATGTAATCTTATTTTCCTCCTGAGGACATATGAGCACTGGCAAACAGTTCAGGAGTGTTTTCCATGACAAGTAAACAGAACCATGCCTTTGGCTTTGAAGACCAGAGAGAGAGAGGCAGGGATTTTCCTACAGCCTTCCCCATAGTACCCAAATGAAGGCTGAGCCAGTGGCTTTGGGATGTATATTAGTCAGTTTCCGTTGCTGTGACAAAATACCTGAGAAAAATAATTTAAAAGTAGGAAATGTTTGGTTTGTTTTGTTGTTTCAGTCTGTAATTTGTGGTGTATGACCTCATTCCTTTTGGCCTCTGATGAAACAGAACATCACGGCAGTGCATGTGGTGGTGGTGATGGTGGGGAAGCACCACTGTGGGCATGCTGGACAGACACACTTCCTTAAACTGGGACCCACCTCCTAAAGTTTCTTTCACCTCTCATAGCCCATTAACTGATGAATCCATAATTGGATTAATCTATCGATGAGGTTACAGCACTCATGATGTAGTCACCTTCTTAGTTAGGGTTTCTATTCCTGTGATGAAACACCAAGATCAAAAGCAAGTTGGGGAGGAAATGGTTCATTTGGCTTATACTTCTATATCACTACTCATCATCAAAGGAAGTCAGGACAGGAGCTCAAACAGGACAGGAACCTGGAAGCAGGATCTGACGCAAAGGCCATAGAGGGTGCTGCTTACTGGCTTGTCCCACACGGCTTGCTCAACCTGCTTTCTTATAGAACCCAGACCACCTGTTTCAGGATGGCACTACTCACAATGGGCTTGACCCTCCCTCTTCAATCACTAATTAAGAAAATGCCCTACAGGCTTACCTGCAGCTACAGCTTATGGAGGCATTATCTTAGTTAAGGTTTCCTTCTCTCAAATGAACTTGTGTCAAGTTGACATATCCATTACACCTTCTAAAGGCCCCATCTCTGAACCCTGATTGCTATGTTGGGATCAAACCTGGAACACATAAGCTTTCAGGATGCATTTCATGATAAGGCTTAGCATTGTGGAATTAGTATAGGCAGTGGGGTCAGACAGTTCTGAATTTGTATCTCTTGTTTGTCAGCTTTGGTCTGACATTGAACAAATCTCAGGATTCACACTCATTAAGAAATCTTTATTGAACACATACAGTGTGTGTGCCTTATTCTCACCAAAGCCATGGAAACCTGGATATAGTGTATGTGTACTCCATGAGGGCATGGGAGCAAGGGTTTCTTCCTCAAGGTCAGTGGACCAATTACAGAAAAAAAAGTGGAGATGTGGAAAGCAGACAGTGATGTCTCACATTCAGTGACTGTGTTACTTTCTTCTTTCCTTCTCCTTTCCCTTCTAGCCCTTGCTGGCACAACTCTTTGAGTGTTCAGGCAGTTTCTGAGGAAGCCCATGTAGTCTTGAACAGAAAGTGCTAGAATCACAGCTTGGAGAGTTTCCATTTGTCTATCCACCATGCATCCTACTCCCTCTCTGGAATTTTGATTGAAGTTTCTGGGGACATTCTTGATTTCAGAGCTTTTTGCTTTCTGTCTTCTAGATTCTCAGTACCATATCCTGAGCAATTTTCTCAGGGTAGCCTTCCAGTTCACTAATGCTTCTTTCAGTTGTATCTAGAGTGCTGTGTGGCCAGAGCATTGTGGATCTCCAACTCTGTTGTGTGACTTTTCCTGGGGAGACATGAAAACAGACAAACACCTATTCACTCCAGACATGGCACCAAGCCAGCCCAAACAAAGTTCCATCTAAATCTATTCTAGTGAACCATTGAGTTTTACTAGTTTTACCTCCAAGGTGATGCTTGGGCAGCTTAATTACCCCAGTGTGGATGACAGCTCATGAAAGCTATATTCCCAGCTCTCCCTGTACAACTTGCAGGCAGCTTTATTGAGTAGTCTCCAATCGTTTATTTCCTTCTCGTATATTTTTTAGGAAACCTCATGATTGTGTGTCTTGTAACTTTCTGAGTTTCTCAGGTTTAAGATTTCTGCATTTTTTTCTGAGCTCTGTGAGTTTTGTTGGCTTCCTTGAGTCTTCAGGACACCAATACTGATGTACAATACAGTGTATGTTTGTGTTTTGCTTGATTGGCCCATTCAAATCAAATTCAAATTCAAATTAGGCAAAAAGCCACCTATGTGTTTAGAATAGGCTGGTGCCTGCTCAGGAGATGGTCCAGAGAGACTAGGGGAGTAGAATGACTACTGATGGACTCAGTGGGGATTTGACTGGGCTACTAAGTCTGCCTAATAAGCCTGCCTCTGAATTCTTGTAGTTCTCATTTTGAGTCATACTTAGAAGGTGATGGATGACTGTGTCTGTGACCCAGGATCAGGGTCTGAACATGTGAGGACTCTGGAACCGTATGTGTGAGAGCATATGGGCTGCATTGCTCATAAGGAAGGGCTCCATTTCCCTGAGTCTCAGTCCCATTCTCAGAGTGTCTTTGATCTTTCTGTTTGCTCTTGCTCCGCCTATCTGGTTATCATACTTTGTTCTTCTGGCCTCCCTGCTCTCATGATGCTCAGGACCTCTGTCCTTGTCATTCGCTTTACCTAGGACATGTTTCCTGAGATCCTTTTTGGGCTGGACATTCTGTGGTACACAATTCTTCTAAACAGACTGCTAAATGCTGCTTTCTGTTAATTCTGCCTGTCTTTTTGTTGATGCTTTGGATTTTTAATTATGTGTGTGTGAGTAGGTATGTGCACATGTGCAGGTGCCTACAGAGAGAGACCAAAGATATTGGGTCTTCCTAGAGCTGGAGTTATAGGTGGTTGTGAGCCACCCAATGTGGGTTCTGAGAATCAAACCTGTGTCCTCTGCAAGAGCAGTATGTGTATGTATGTATCTCTTCAACACATGCCTATTTTTTGAATGGAGTGTCAAATCCGTTTCTACTTTAATCGATTTCTGATAAATATGAACTTCTGCCACACATTCCTTGTTTTCTGTGTCTTTGCTCCTTTTTCCAGCTTCTTTCCTTTGCTCAGCTTATTTTTATAGTGCAACATCTAATCCTACCCTTTTTATCTTAGGTGTGTTGTATAACTGTTTCTTTGTGGTTCCCACAAGAATGCACTTAACATTCAGTGGTCACCACTCTGTAGCATAGCTGCAATAATGGAACACTGCTCTTGTACACCTTCATCCTTCCCTCTCACTTAACAATGTCATGGAGTTATGTGCGTTTGCACTGGACATCCAACTGCAGCTTTACACTTGCTTCATTTTCTATGTAATCTCTTGAATCATATCAAAAATAAAAACACTGCTGTTCACCAATGTGAGTGGCCTTTAAGTCTTTTTGGCTCTTAATTGCTGTCAAATGTCCTTCACTTCAACCCAAGGACTCTTTTCATACAAGGGACAACTGCAAGAGACCAGTGATGTCAACTCTTGCTTTTGGGGGACTGTGGTTAGAATGATTTGGAATGAGACCTCACCTCCAGTGGCAGAGATCTGAGACAGAGCCTTGGGAGATGATGTCACCATTAGGATTTACCTTTTGGAGTTGAATGTGTTGCCTTTGGAGAAAGGGCTTGAGATCAGTCTTTCTGTCACATGAGGATACAAAGCCCCATTAGAGAGATAAAATGAACCTCCTCCATACATGGAGTTCCCTAGTGCCTTAGTATTGGACTTACTTATTTCTAAAGTAGTGAGAGATACGTTTCTGTAGCTTACAAATTATCAGTCTAGGGTATCTTTTGGAGCAGCACAGAACAACTAGGGTACCTAGAAATGGTCCATCTCTCAGTCCTGTTGGAAGGGCCATTTTTCTGGCAGTAGGATTCTTCATGGTTGGTTTTGTCTTTCATCACAATGAAGGTATCAACCCACTGCCTTCTGAGCAACAAGATCTCTGGTAGGAAATCTGATGAGGATCTGCTGGAGGAATTCAGGGGAAACTCTTTCTTTCAATACCTTAGATGTTAGTAACATGCCCGGTGGTGTCTTAGGACGCAGGGCATTTGTGAAAGTAGCACAAAGGCAGGTGCTACCATCCGTTTAACATCAGTCACACTGGATAATGAAAAGGAATTGGATGCTGTGCAGGTAAGATGAAGATATCTTAAAGCTAAGTTTATAGCTTTTCAGACTCAAAGTAAAAGGGCATTGGAGCAACCTACTGACTCAAATTCCCCAAGTCAGTCTCCATGATCCACTGATGTGAAAGCTTCCATGCTCTATCATAATCATCGTCATCATCATCATCGTCAAAATGTCCTTGAGGCCAAAAGGGGAGATGGCCACTGCAGGATATACCAAGCTATGATTGGTCTGTTTCTTGATTTGCCTCCAGCAGGTACAAACCAGGGGATTATAAACCACGTATGTAAGAACCAAGCCAGGCTGAATTTCAGTCCATACAGGGGAACTAAAAGACTACATTTCTTGTTTGCTGTATTGAAACTTTGTGTTCCATTTTTAGGCTTTTTTTTTTCTTCAAGCTTTTAATTTGTCTGTTTTCCTCTTTTTTATTTAGTTAACCTCAGTAGCATGGCTATTGATAATGTAGTCAGTGTTGATGAAGCACACAGGTCAGGCAGGTCACACTGGTTTACAGGCTGCTTGCCTGCAGGAGGATACTGCTGGAGGGTCTGCAGGCAGACGTGGACAGTTACCCTGTGACATCCAAGATGACAACATCATCTTGGATGTTGGAGGCAATGGCAAGGCCAGTGACTTTGGCCGGGACACTAAGTGTATGGCCAGGTATTAGCTGCTCTGGTCCCGAGGAACACATCTGTAAGTCCTCCATTTTACTTCGTAGTTACAGCGTCTAGCCAGTTTAAAGGGATCAGCAGCAGGTCCTCAGTGCAGAGTGTAACACTACATGTCATCTTTCTGCACCATCAGGTCTTAATCTTGGGCCCCAGGCAGAGAGCCACATGTCACACCACATCATGGACATTAAAGCTCAGGTATTTACCCAGTAACTCTAGCAAGATGCTCTCCAGCCACCCAAACCCATAATCAAGGTTGTAATGACTGACATGATTATGCCCCTTTGAGGATCCAGGAACCTCTACAAACCAGGAAATTGGATGAAGCAATAGCTATATACATACCTCATGTTCCACAGATGGGGATCATAGATGGGGTGGATGTTGGGGTGAGACACCTCATAACCCTGGGCCTGGGTAGTTGTGGTGTTGGTCAGCCCACCCACTCTCCCCCATCCTCATCACCAGGGTAACCTCTCCAGCATTGCCCCTGCCTCCACTAGTTCACTCCTTGCAAAAACGAGCAAGGGGCAGGATCAGTCCTCTTGCTTTCATGCCCTCCTGGACCATCAGGGCCAGCTCTACTGTGTTGCCCAGGAGAGGGTAAGGGGCCACTCTCCCAAGTGGTGAGGGGCAGGGACAGCTCTCTTGTTCTTGTGACCTCAGAGCCAGCTCCCCCACCCATTACAGGTTACATCCCTCATTCCCCACCTACCCCACCATATGACAGATAAGGAGCAGGGCCAGATCTCCCAGGCTCATGTGCTAGAAGCCGGTTCGCCCACACCCTTGTCAATAGGGTCAGCTCTGCTGTGCGCCCACCTCCTGAGTGTTACAGCTGTAAATGGGAGGCTCAGCTCCTTCACCAGCTGGTGGGGGGAGGCATCTTTCCCTTGCTCCCACCACCACACCACAGATGAGGAAGGCAGTGTCAGCTATGCCCCTCTCATGCCCTCAGGGCTGGCTCTCCCCTGCCCAGGTAAGGCACAAGGCCTGTCCTCCTGCGTGCTGCAGCTGGTGAGGTGCTGTTCTGGTCTTTTTTTTTCTTTTTTTGAGGCAGGGTTTCTCTGTGTGGCTCTGGCTCCTGGAACTCAATCAGTAGACCAGCCTGGCCTTAAACTCAGATTTTTCCTGCCTCTGCCTCCCTGGTGCTGTCTTTAAGGTTTTCTTCCTTCCTTCCTTCCTTCCTTCCTTCCTTCCTTCCTTCCTTCCTTCCTTCCTTCCTTCCTTCCTTGCTTCTTTCATTCCTTCTTTCCTTTCTTTTTTCTTCCTTCCTTTCTTTCTTCTTTCCTTCCTTCCTTCCTTTCTTTAAATAGGGTTTCTCTGTGTAGCTCTGACTGTCATGGAACTTGCTTTGTAGACCAAGGTGGCTTCAAACTCACAGAGATCTGCTTATCTTTGTCTCTAGTGTGCTGGCTGTACCCACCATTGCCCAGCTTAAGGTAATTTTTGATTGGCAGTCATTTTAATGGTTTATGGGGTAAACATGATATATATATCCCTACATACTGGGGGATGGCTATCATGCAACATGTCTATCACCTCAGAAAGAAATCCTGCCTTATTTCACTTATGCTAAACCTAAAGAGGCTGAACTGGAAAAAAGCAGGAGATGGTGGCCAGAGGCTGGGGAGGGAGGAATCACAATAAGGGAGGGGTTAATGAAAGGTTACAGGGTTTCAGATAGGAGGAATTGGCACTGCTGGGTAACCACAGTTAAGAGTGATGCCCTGCATGTTTCAAAGTTACTTGAGAAAATCCACTCTACATCCCCCCACCCTGCATTTTTAATTGCAAAACATAAAATGTTGAGTTCCAAAGATCCTGACATCATAGTGCTGGGAATTAGCAGGCACAGACTCAAACAGCTGCAGGACAAACCAGGCAAGAAGTCCAGGCTTCTGTGTATCTGGCATGCCTGGACCAGAGGTTTTCATCTAGTGCAGGAAAAGAGGTGTGCAGATAATGGGATTCTAGTCATGAGGGCATCAGCATGGTGCCCAACCTTTCAAAGCGTCCCTTGCCAAGAGCGCCAGCTTAAAATCCCCTGAGATGAGGTCTGCTGGAGATGAGAAGGGCTAGAACTGGAATACTTCCTCTTCTCTGATCTCCTGCATTGTGGGCATAGTGACAGTGGTCCTTGATGAATTCCATTTCTTTTCATAATGAAGCTGGTGCTCCTGAAAGGTGATTAAGCCACACTTCACTCCAGGAGCTGGCCCTTCTGTGGTCAGCACCATAGTACTGTGGAACTCCCAGAAGACTGAGGGAAAGGTGACTCTGGAGACTTCCAAAGG
Source organism: Cricetiscus sungorus (assembly GCA_030556225.1). Lineage (NCBI taxonomy): Eukaryota > Metazoa > Chordata > Mammalia > Rodentia > Cricetidae > Cricetiscus > Cricetiscus sungorus. The sequence continues at coordinate 4,422,879 of JANBXA010000735.1, read as the reverse complement.
AAGGCAGGCCTTGCAGGAGCAGCTGGCCCAGAGCTGACTTGGGTAAGGGAATTAAAAGGACCAGGAACAGTTAGGATTCTGGCCTGAAGAATGGGAAAGGCAACATGCTTTTCACTAAGAAGGCAGGAAAGGGAAGCCATGCCTGAGAACTAAGAAATCTGTTCAGACTCATAGAAGGCCTCCTTGCAAGTCAGACATGGTGGCTCCCACTTCTAATACCAGAACTAAGAAGACAGAGGCAACAGTTCAGGATGGTCTGGAAAGAGACCAGCTGCTTTTCTCTGACCTCCAAACTCCTGCTGTGTGGTATTTCTTGGAAGGATCCTGCTTTGCTTTGCTGATTCCTATGCACAGGACATTGAAAACAATGTTATTTGAGGCCATTTAAGTAATACTGCAGTGAATACTGGGGACACAGTGGCTGTCACCATCTCTGAGAGGCTGACCTCCTGAAAGGGCTGCATATAGTGCAGTTTCTGAATATGTATGGGCCTCAGCAAACTTGCCCTAGGTGTATGCATCTACAAGACATGCAGATGAGTCTGGGACCATAGCATCCTCTCTCCCTACATGTGAACATATCCTTGCTAGCAGGATATACAGGAAATATTAGTTATGCTCCAAACTGGACAGCGTCTGTGTGGCCTGCCTGGTAAGGAGCAGAAATGGATATTCTTGCCTCAGTGAGGGTTCACTGTATCTAGAAATGATTTTCTTTTTGATTTTACAAGGGCTTGCAGATAACAGTTTGTCTTGAATCTCAACGGATACTTTGGACTCTTCTCACAGCATCATCTTGGGGGTGAGTATAGGCATTGAGGCTGTACCTCTACACATTCTCTTGTGGAGTAGAGTGTCCCTGGCCCACCTGTGTCTATTCTGAACTCTGCTCTATTCTTATATCTCTCCAATCTGCCACTGTCTCCCACCAGAGAGCCCTAAGGCTGGTTTGGATTCCCATCCGCCCTGTGCCAGCATTACTTAGTGAGTGGTGCCTGTTGACCTATGGTTTTCAGCTGATCAGGAATGATAGATCATATACACAATCCACCATGATACAGACTCTCACACAATGAGTGCTCTGGCAAGGGGGGTCAGTTAGGAGTGGGGAAGGACACCTGGTAATTCTCATTAGCAGTCTCCATTTCTCCCTTAGATCACTGCACTTGCTGGCTTTCTGTGGCTGTGACAAATGTCTGGGGTGAATAACCTAAAAGGAAGGATTTCATGTGGCTCAGATCTCAGTCCAAGATGACCTGGCCTTGTTGCTTTGAGCTTGTGGCAGCATAATATGCCATATGTGTGGTGGAGTAGACTGCTCATCTCCTGGGAGGCAGAGAGGAAAATGATGTGCTAAGGTAAAAATGCTTACTCCAAGGGCTGCTATTATTCTGCTATTATTTGTCTTCTACTAGGCCCTGCCTTCTTGAGTGCCCACCAATCCCAGTAGCACCTCATGCTCACAACCTAGCTTTTAACACATGGGGCTTTGAAGAGCATTTTAGGTCCAATCATTGAAAGTTCCCCAACTCCCCACCCCCCGCCCCGGCCGCCAAAGCTGGCTTGTGGCTGGGAAGATGGGAATCAAAGACAGCCTGTCTTTCTCCTCTGCGCCAAGTTGTGGTTGGAAAACTTAACCACCATGGACAGTTTGTACTACTTCTAGTCTTCCTTCGGAGAAAGGCGGTTTCCCATCTTCCTTGTGCCTGTTTTGCTATTGGAAAGAGGAGTGATACTCAGATATGGCCATCTGATAGGAGCAAGAACAGCTTTTGATTGACAGGTCCATCAAGCAGAGGAATTTTCTGGAAGAACTGTCTGCCCCAGATAGACATTGGGGAAGTGCACAATTCCATGCACTTCCTGGCTATCCTGGAAGTCTTGTTGGGGACTTTTCTTTGTCCTTCCTTTGGGACAGGCTACTGCACTTCCTGCCATGCTCAGTTCTTTTTTCCCCCTGGGATGATGACAGTGGAACCAGAATCCTTTCCAGCCTTTTCCTGAATCTCTGTAGAAGGCTTACTGGTGAAGGCTAGTGCCTCCAGCAGAGCATATCCAACATCTGGGGCAGTGGTTGCTTCCTCCTCCCACGCTGCACCCTGGGCTCCCCCAGAGATGAGGCTTGTTTTGAAATAAGCCACACTGCTTCTTTTCCTGCTAACACCTGCAGTTCCTAATTAAATAATGGGGGGGGCAGGCTGCAGTATTGTAGGATAACTGGATTATGGCTTGAGAGAAGCTTTTGGAACTGCCATGCTCCCTGCTAAGCTGACAAGTTGAAACACTTAATTAGAAAATTGACTGTGCTCCATTCAGGGACATATTCAGAGGTAGTGCTCAGGCAGGATAGTCTGAGCTGATCTCCAAGTGGTTCCATCTTCCCTTGAAAGTTCTTGCTGGCCCTTGAACCTAGCATGCAGGTGCTTGGAAATAGGAGTGGCAGAATGTACTGGGGTAATCTCTTGTTGCAGTGGCATAGAATGCTACTATGCTATGGAAAATGAGTGACAACATACTGTCCATTGGCACCTTGTCTGTTCACTCTCCAGTGTCTGCAAAAGGATTGACAGTATGGTGTGTGGTTGGAGGAGTGTAGGCATGGCCCAGGAAAGGGGCCTGGAGAGTTTTCTACTCACAATTCCAGGAAGGGGCAATGCATCCTCATAAGGCCTCACAGAGCACCAGAGTCTATAGCAGTGTGCAAGGGAATGGGATGCCTAGGACAAGAGCTGTCATTGTGCCCTAGAAGAAGGAATGGTGAAGGGGAGCAGATTGGGGACAGGCTAGTTTGAGTGACTTCCCTGAGTTCTGTAATGTGGGCTGTTTCTGGAGGATGGGACAGGAGAGAGTGGCCTCAGTGTGTCAAAGGTGGAGACTGGATAGACTGGTTTATCAAAAGTACATCTCCAAGAAGATTCCTCTTATTGGGGATAGGCAGGTGATAAGAGAGTCAGGAGGCCAAGGCCAGGGAATTCCCATCATCAACTTCCCCACAATAAGCAGTGTCTATCATAGATACAGGATGGAAACCAGAAACATGTATGAGGCTGTGATTTCAATGGCACCTCTTCAGAATAGCTCCCCTTGCCTTCTTTATCGACAGAGATAGCCTCACACTCTCCCTCATCATCCCCCACTTCGCACACCACATTTAGTCCCATGCCCTTGTCCTTAGCAGCTACCCATAATGCTCACATCACGAGAGCAAGCCCTCTCCATTTTCCTGACATTATGTGGTCTGGGCCTCCAGACCTCCCTCATATCTCTCTCAATATCAGCACCCTTGCTCTGGCCCATTCAACCCTATCCCATTCAGCCCTGTCCCCATCTTGAGGTTGTTTACTCTGTGGCATTACCTTCTGAGTACTTGGCCTAAATCTTAGTTATTTTTCTATTGCTGTGATAAAACATCATGACCAAGGCAACTTATATAATTTATTTAGAGCTTACAGTTTTAGAGGTGGGCAGATATGGCACTGAATTAGTAGCTGAAAACTCACATATGGAGACACAACAAGGCAGAGAAAGTCACTGGAAATGGCATAAGTCTTTTGAAACTTCATATTCCCCTCTTCCATGACACACCTTCTCCAATAAGGCCACATTTCCTAATCCTTCTCAAACAGTTCCACCAACTGGGGACCAAGCATTAAAACATATGAGCCCATCAGGCCATTCTCATTCAAGCCACCACAGCCTGCCATGATCACTGTGCAGTCTCCAGGAACTTGCTAGCAAGTTATTCTGTCTTTCATTGCTGTTCCCACAGCCCAGTCAATAACCACATCCAATGTAAACTCAGTAAATGCTTAATGGAGAGCTACTGCCACCCCTGGTGTATGTGTGGTCTACAGTTCTGACTCACTCCAAGCATACCCACTGTAGTGCCAGAATGTAGTGTAAAATGGGGAAAGAAGCAGGAAGACTGTCCTACTCTCAGAACTTGATAGCACAGTGGAATGTGATACAATGAGGAAGAAGATAAAGTCAGAAGGGGCTTGTGGAGGCTCCCAAAGATGTTCAGAGAATAACATTACCCAGTGTTCTGGGCTGAGGGAATCACAGGTGCAAAGGCCCTGTGGCCATAGCAGGCTGCACATTGGAAAGTTTGAAGTTGGCATCTGAAGTCTCAGTTTTAGTTCAGCTGCCTATTTTGCTTTTCTTTGCAATCCTTCACATTTTATCTCACCAACTAATGAACCCAAATCTGGTCCATCAGTCTGTTAACATCAGCAAATTCTACACCAAGCTACAAAGTAGAAACAGTGTGGAAGCCCACATTTGAGGAGAGATCTGGTGATCAGTTAGAATTGGTGTGGCGGTTAGAATCAGTTAGAATTGGATAAGAAATGGCTTTCCTGGGAGGCTCATATATTTGAATACTTGGTCACCCGAGAGTGGAACTTTTGGAAAGAATTACAGGGATTGAGAGGTATGTTATTGTTGGAGGAACTGTGTCACTAAGGATGGGCTTTAAGGTTACAAAAGACACATGCTAGGCCCAGCTCTCTACCCTCACTCCCCCCCCCACCGTGTGTGCGCATGCATGCTTGTGTGTGTGTGTCTCTCTCTGTCTGTCTCTGTCTGTCTGTCTGTCTCTCTCTCTCCCATATGTGTGCATGCATGCATGTCTCTCCCCCCACTGTGTTTGTATGTGCATGCATGCATGTCTCTCGTTCGCTCCTCCTGTGTGTGTGTGCATGCATGCATGTCTCTCTCCCCCCTGTGTGTGTGTGTGCATGCATGCATGCATGTCTCTCTCTCTCTCTCTCTCTCTCTCTCTCTCTCTCTCTCTCTCCCTCTCTTCCTCTCTCCCTCTCTCCTCCAGTGTGTGTGTGTGTGTGTGTGTGTGTGTGTGTGCATGCATCTCTCTCTCTCCCCCCCCCGATCAAGATATAGTTCTCAATCATTTTTCAGTACTGTGCCTGCCTGTATGCCACTATGCTCCTTTTAATCCATGATGATAATGGATTAAAACTCTGAAACTGTAAGCAAGCTACCAATTAAATGCTTTCTTTTGAGTTGTCTTGGTCATGGTGTTTCTTCACAGTAACAGAACACTGACTAACACAGAAGTTGGTACCAGGGAGTAGGGTATTGCTGTGACAGACTTGACTATGCTGTTTGTTGGCAGAATGTGAACTTTGGTACTTTAGATTAGGAATGCAGTTGGATGCTTTAAATGGGGCTGAATGGACCATACTAGTAGGGACATGGAAGACAGGGGTGTTGATAGCATCATGAGTCAAGATGGCTCAACTCAAGGGGTTTTATAGAGGAAGAATGTTAGCAGCTGGCATAGAGATCATTCTTGTGATATTTTGGCAAAGAATATGTCTGCTTTTTGCTTTAAAGCTTTTTTGCTTTAAAAATCTGCCTGAGGCTAAATTGAAGAGTTTTAGGATGATATTGGCAGAGGAAATTTCAAGGAAGCCTAGTATTGACTGTGGCCTGTGATTATTAGTAATCACTCTTACACAGATCTATAATGAAAAGAAGAAAGATGAACAGAAATACAAAATGTGCAATATGAGGAGAAAAAGAGCACCAGGAAAGGTGGTGCTGGAGCCAAGTTCTGTGCTCAAAGAGATTAAAAAATTTTGAAGAAAACCCTGTGATGTTAAATGGAATGAAGGGAGTAGTGACCTTAGGGCAAGACCCCACTCAGCTAAGCTTCCAACTTGTGAAAAGGAATTAAAGAAAGACTTAAGCAGTGAAAGAAACCATAAAAAACAGAAAGCTGCTGCAAATGTAGTTGAAGAAGGGGGCCAAGTTCCAGTCCCATCAAACAGCAGAAATTTGGCCCAGAGGTTCCAGGGCTTTAGAGTCTAGGATATAGAAAAGGAGTTGTACAATCTCACCCGAGGCCAGGTATGTGTCAGGGGTGTCCCTGCGTAGAGGCTCAGAGAGGCTATTGTATGACGCTGTGAAGGTGAAGCCAGGTTTTGTTGGAGATCCCAAGCTTATAGTGATGCCAGAGCAATGGGATACCTTCCAGAAAACCTGCTCACAGGAAGTGGGACCAGCTCAAGACAAAGAAATGTGTTACAGTCAACAACGATAAAAGGAGTTAGAGATCTGAAGAGCACTTTGACATCAGAAACAGAGATACAGAATTTGGAGTTTGTCCTGCTGGGTTTTGGTTTTTCTATGATCCTGTATTTCCTCATTATGCACACTTTCCTCCTTTTTGAAATGGTAATGTGCATCCTCTGCCATTGGAATTATGTGATCTGCTTTTTTTATTTTAATTTTACAGGAGGTAATAGTTAAAGAGATTGCCATGAGTCTCAGAAGAGACTTTGAACTTTGAACCTTTAAACAGTCTTAAGACTGTGATAGACTATGGGGACTTTTGAAGTTGAACTGAATGCATTTTTCTCCCATCATGATTTAGCTATAAGCCTATTGGGGCCAAGGAATAGAATGTGGTGATTTAGATAAGAATAGCCCCTATAGGCTCATGTATTGATCACCAGGAAGTGAAACTGTTTGAAAAGATTACAAGTGTTAGGAGGTATGGCCTTTTTGGAGGAAATGTGCCATTGGAGGCTTTGAGGTTTGAAAAGCCCGTGCTAGGCTAAGCATCTCTCTCTCTCTCTCTCTCTCTCTCTCTCTCTCTCTCTCTCTCTCTCTCTCTCTCTCTCTCTCTCTCTCTCTCTCTCTGTGTGTGTGTGTGTGTGTGTGTGTGTGTGTGTGTGTGTGTGTGTGTGTGTGTGTGTATGTGTGTGTGTGTGTGTGTGTGTGTGTGTGTGTGTGTATCCCTCCCTCCTCTCCTCCCTCTCCTGTGGATCAAGATGTAGCTCTCAAGCCGCCATGATCCCCTCCATGATGATAATGGACTAAACCTGAAACTGTGAGCATGCCCCAATTAATGTTTCTCACAGCAAGGCAACAGTGACTAAGACACTAGGTGACTATGCTATAACCACAACCCTTTGTGTGACTAAGACCTTCTGTGGGTCCTCTAATCGCTTTACTCCACTCCCCCCAAACCCTCTTACTTTGGCATCTAACTCTGACCCTGATCTTCTGCTGTATTTTCATTTCCCATGTCTCTGACACTTCCTCAAGTATCTATGACCTTTGTAAAGTCAGTGTGCAGAACAGAGTCCCCTCCTTGACCTACATCCAACTCCTGATTCCCAAAGCATGCCTTCCCATACTGGTGCTTAATTAATGGTCCCATGATTCTACTAATAAGGGTCATTTATTATCTTTTCCCACTCTCCGCTCTCAGCTGCATATCCACTTCAAAACAATGACTCAAAGCCTTCCCATGGCCTCTTTGTCCAGCCTTTCAAACCATGAGATGCTAAAACATGTACACAATAGACTCTCTTTCAGACAAGCCATCTTTCCAAAGTGTCTTCTCCTCCCACAGGTATATGTCCCTGACCAATGTTACACCACACATCCAGCCCCTGCATGGGGGTCTTTTGCTCCTTAAGAGCCATGGTATGAGTACACCACAGCCCCCAGAAAGTCATATCTGAGCTTTCCTAACTGTTCCTCTTTAATATAACTGTTTCCAGGCCCTTTAGCAAAGGCCAGAGCATCTGCCTTTACTTTGGCTCCAAGCTCCTCTCCCACCACCCCAACCCCACCTTCATGCTCATGTCAAGGTGTACTAAATTGCTCTATTCTTTTTGAGTTGGGAAGGGTGGGTGACAGCCAGGGAGTGGCTTCTATCTGACTTCAGGAAAATCATGATTCCCATCTTCATGCATCTCCTGGAACAAGACAGCCTTCTGTAGCCTGCAGCCAAGTGCTAGATGACACGAATACAATGCCAGGTAATGCCTATGCTCTCTACGGCTCTTACTCTTCTAGATCACAGTCCTTTGGCAGCAGCAGAGACTATGCAGCCCTCCAAAGCCAAAACATTCACCCTGAGAAAAGCTTGGGGCCCTGACCTAGACATCAGGGACCTAGCAATGGCAGTAGCATGAAATGGGGCCCCTATCTCCAATGAGCCTGGATAGAGTCAAGCCTAACCCTAATCAATACATTCAACCTCAGAATAAGATCCCAACACTTGGGTTCACTGGTGAAAGGACAGAGGAGGTACCTCATGTGCTGGTTTCATGTCATGTGATAGGGGTAACTTGGTGTGAAAGCTGTCTGAACCCCTGCTTTTTGGAGGCTGGGTTCTGGCCTCTACACTCCCACCCTCAGGGATGTTTCATACAGCTGAGACTCCCAGCCCAGTGATGTGAGTGGCAGAGAGCCTAGCATGTGGCCCCACCCTGTTCTTACTCACTCAAGCCTTTAGTTACAAGTACCCTTGCTGCTGGCATTTCAGCTTGTTGGGATTGTATGGGAGAGCCACCCCTGCCTGTTCTGTGTGAGGAGCAGCTCCCTCCTAGACTGAGTGTTCTAAATCTTTGGCTTCCACTTTGGTAGCCCTGATCACTTGATACAGAAACCCTGACAGCAGGGAGAGGAGGAAATTGGGCATGGGTCACTATAGTGAAGCTGACTTCAGAAGGGACAGTCAAATACCTTGATGTAAAGGGCAAGAACATGGTCTCTGACAGAAACAAGAGCTGAGGCTGGGACTTGGAAGGATCAGGACTCATAGTAGATACCTATGCAGAGTATGAGTTTAACAGGCAGGCTTCCCTGGGATGATCACAGAACTGGATCTGGCAAGATGTCTCAGGAGGCAGGGGTCTTTGCTGTCTCCTCCAGTAACCTGAGTTCAGTCCCCAGGACCCACATGGTAGAAGAGAATCAGTTCCTACAAGTTCCTTCTGAATTCCATGTGGTGCATACACATCCCTACCCTAATGAACACACTCACTCAGGGCTCTTTCAGTGACCAATGGCATGGAGCCCAATCCAAAGTGACTTAGACAAGTGAATATGACCCAGCTATTTCACTCCTGACTATTTACCTAGTGACATTTACACTTCCCTGATTATCACTGATTTATTCACTATAGAAATATGAATGAATAATGAAAATCTGTTACATATATAAAATAGAGAAATACAGCTATATTATACAATATATTCAGATATAAAGAAAAATGAAGTCACAAAATTTGTAGGAAAAAACGGATGGACCTAGAATGTATAATATTAGTCAAGGTCACACAATCTCAAGAAAAAGCTGCATGTTCTCCCACACACATGTGCACACACACACACACACACACACACACACACACACACACACACCAAAACAAAATAGGTTGTGGTGCATGTTTATAATCCCAGCATTGGGGAGGCAGAGACAGGAGGATCTCTGTAGTTACTGGCCATCCAGCCTTTCCTAGTCTGTGAGCCCTAGGCCAGTGAGAGATCCTCTCAAAAGACAACACTGATAGGTCCCAAGGAGCAACAGCCAAAGTTATACTCTAACCCCTGTGAGCACTTTACACATGCCAGAAGGAAATGTAAACACCTTAGCTGATGTTTCTATAAACCCTTTGGCACCCAGGCTGCAATGTGCATACCCTGTATGCAGTGGCTAGAAAGGTGGCTGGGAGACAGAAAGGATGAGACAAAAGCAGTCAGAGACTTGACAATAAATGCAAACAGACAGCCAAGCCCAACTTTGATGCCACCCAGAGCCATTGGGAGATACCCATCTGCACTGTCAGAGCTGGCAGGGATTCTGGGGCAGTGAGCATTACCTGTCAAATCCCTCCAGGAGCTGAATCATGGCTAAGTATGGTCCTTCTCAGACATTTGTATTTGGCTTTGGGCATATCCTTTATGCTAATGGATGGGGAAGAGCTTCCAGAACCCTCTGAAGTCTGAAACACTATCACCCCACTTCTCTACAGCATCTGGTGACGTTCAGCACTATGGACAGTGACCACGTCTCTGCCAGGGTGCTGCTCACTCCCACTCAGTCCCAGATGTGGCACTACTGCCTCCAGGGCTCTGCCCTTCATTCTGTACAGCCAGAGTCTGAGGCTCCGGCCTTATGTCCCTTTGGACAGCCTAATGCTTTCACTGCCATTAAAACAGCCCAAGGGTCTGTTTATGAATCCCAAACTCTTTCATCTCTGATGGCAAATATTCAGTCTCTGAGAAGGAAGTGGATGAAGGTTACATCAGGCACAGTGAGAAAAATGGGAGAGCCCCACACAACCCCCATCATCTACCACCCCCTCTCTGCCCTCCTTCTTACCTCCTTTACCACCCATCTTTCTCTGTCCTAGCTGAGGCAGACAGTGGCTCTGGGAAAGAAGCGTACTCTGGCTTACTAAGATGGAAGGAGGGACCATTCTAGGTAGACCCATTAGGGGATGGAAATGTATTCCCTCCTCTCTCTGTCACTCATGTCAGTTTATTTGATTACTCCTCACCTTAGTAACTCATTACTTCCTTTTTAAGATATGTATACACATGTTCATGTATGTGGAGGCCAAATGGCAAACTCAAGTACTATCTATCATAAGAAACATCATCCATCACCTTTGTTTGATATAGGGTCTCTGATTGGCTTGCAGCTCATCAATTAGGCTAGGCTGTCTGGCCAGCAAGCTCCAGGGACCCACCTGTCTCTACCTTCCCAGTGCTGTGATTCGAACTATCTACTTGCAATGCACAGCTTTTTTTATGTGGGTTCTGGACATGGAACGCAGGTCCTCATGCTTGTATAGTAAGCACTTCACTGAATGAGCTATTTCCCCATCTTCCTCTTTAGTGTGTGATCTCTCTTTTATTCAGTATGGATGTTTTTTAGGGGACTGTAGGGAACTTAAGAACAAACAGTGTACAGAATGGCTGGGCTCCCAGGATCCTAGAGCCAGCAGCAGGCATGGTACCCGAAGCCCATTCTGCCTTGCTGTCTTGCCTGCCTGGGCCATGCAGTCTCGTGTCCTCTCTATGCACAGCACTGTGTCCTCCTGTCTTCATATTCCTTGGCCCTTCTCCATGGCCACTGCCTGGCTATAGTCTAAAGTGCTGTCTTCTTTTGCCAGGAAAGCTGAAAGCCTCACTTTGCCTGCCAAATCTACTCTGGTCATTTCCCACCCTTGTTCTTGACACTATGGCCAAAGACATTTGCACTCATTGGAAAATGGATGTATTAGTTTGTTTTCTGTTGCTGTGATAAAATACCATGGCCCAAAGCAACTTGAGGAGGAAGGGGTTTATTTCAGCTTATAGGTGACAATCACAGCCTACCATGAATGCTACTCAGAGCAGGAGCACAAGCTGAAATCTGGGGGCTAGAACTGAAGCAGAGAAACACTGCTTATGATCAACTAGCTTTCTAATGCACCCTAGGACCACCTGCCAAGGGCTGTCTCCCAACAATCATCAGTGAAGAAATTGCCCTCGCAGACAAGCCTACAGGACAATCTGATAGAGGCAATTTCTCAGCTCAAGTGTTCTCTCCCCAGATGATTCCAGCTGTGTCAGATTGACAAAAAACAAACCAGTACAATGGGTTTGGTGGTTCCCCATGCTCTTGTGATGTGGATATGGTAGGATGTGGCCTTAGGCCATGCGCCTTCTAAAAGATTTGTGCAATTTTTCCTAGCAAAAGATTGAGAACTGACGCTGAAATTTGGAAGTCTTAGGGGCAATCCGTCTATCAGCCATCATGACACACAGCCACTTGTTGCTCAGCATAACCTGACTGGCTGGATGAGACACACAGCCTGTGAGTGCCACTTTGGGACCCATTTCTTGGAGATCCCCTAGCCTCTTGGCAATCATAAAGGCATCTTTTCCTCCTGAGAATACTTGCGGTGTGACTGTCTCATTGGAAAGTTCCTTTTCTGTTAAACTCACACATCCTTCACAGGGGATATCTCAGTATCAGCATGACACCTCAGAGAGGGATGGTCCAGCCTGTACTTGAGGTACCTGGGGTTTACTCTGACTGCCATCACATGGCCTAAAGGAGAAGTCCCACAAACCAGTGGCCAGCAGTTGGTTGATGAGGCCTGCTCTATCCTAGCTATGTGCCAAGTCCCATGTTGAGGGGCTAGTCTTCAGGAATAAGACTGCTTTTGCAGACCTGCCTCATGGTCAGGGAAACAGAGAAGCAGACATCGACATTCGATCTCGCAGTGGCCATTCTAGCAGGGTGCCAAGAAGAGGGAAGGCAAGAGATGCTTCCTGCAGCAGGAGTTGTGGTGGCCTTTAAGAAACACTTGGAGTTATCCAGAAGAGTTCATAGGATGGGTAGTGGGGTGAGCAAGGATTCAGGTGCATGATACATATCTCCAAGGCTTGCAAAAGGCCTTGCAACTGTGATAAATAGAACCTCTGTGTCCTTGTCCCTAAGAACAAGAGCTCACTCATCTTAGCATCTAAGTGAGGGGGAATAAGGCTATTTGCATACTTTGTGAGAAGAAGGACCTGTGTGGTTCACTTCCTGGGGGAAAGGCAGTGGGCAGGTGTATGATCTTTCTGAACTGGATGTAAGACAACAATGATGAGCTCATTAGACAAGGGCACAGTAGAGGCGACTATGTGAAGGTTTTTTCTGCCTGCCCCATAATAGAAGGCCAACTTGGGGCAGGTTAGCTGCATGTGCTCATGAAGCCATATTCAGGGGTACCCTGGGTTAGTTCATGAGCTATGCCTGGCCTGTGTAATAATCGGTTGTTTTCAGGGACAGCAAAAGACACCAACATAAGGCAGGCAGGAGCCTGCCCTCCCATGACAAGAATGGGGAGCATTAGTCAGCGGTAATGGACAACACTTATCTGGTCAGCTGCAGGAACTCGAATTATGAAGTGGATTTGGAAGAGCTTAGGCAACAAGTTTGTGATAACTTACCCAGCCTTCTGGTGGAGCTGTCAGTCCACTCCTAAGGGCAGAGCCTTCAGGACCTAGCCACCCCGGACACTGTTGTACAGGGAATTGTTTCCAATACCTGAACTTGGAGTAGATGCATGCATAGTAATCAGCAAGAGAAGTTCACTTAGTTCACAGTATTTTAGCACTGTTGGTGCCTATAGTGCTACAACTGTAGCACAAGGGAAGTGTTGCTTGCCTCAAGAATTCAGTCATGGATTAGCAATGTCTGTAGTGGTTGAGGGAAGGGAGACTTGCATTATTATTTATGCCTGTTGGCCATTTGTCATCCCAGTTATGGAACATGGCCTCATTTTTTTATGATTTTGCCTTGAATGTGTGTGGAGGGGTGCCCCTCAACCCAGTGCCGATCCTTCTACCTTCTGTTCTTCTCACCCCACAATCCTCTTGGTGCTTGTTGTTATGTATAATGAAGAGTGTCAATACATAGCAAGCGCACATGCTGTGTGCTCCTTTGCCTGTCTGTAGTTAGTGTGTTCTCTATACCACATTGGTATATTATAAAGTATAATAAAATAGCATTAGGGAGCCCTTACTCAGCTCTCACAGCCATTGAACCACCCCCCCCCAAAGTACTCACATCTTGTCTTAGTCCAGAGGTCTCTGCTATCCAGAATTTTATGTTGGCCTTTCTGCTGATGTGCTGGCTATAAATGTCTAACTATATATTGTTGGGCTGTTACCAAGTGTTATAAAAAATGGCAGCTGTGAGGCAGCTTCTAAGGTTTGCTGTTGCAAACTAAGCATCTTACTGTTCTAGGCTTCATCTGTGTCGTTGTGTGATGCTGTGATTTCCTTTCACTAATGTGAAAATAAATTGAAAGAATTTTGCATTCTCCTGTTGATGGAAATTTGAATCATATCTCATAGTTTGTTTTTTTCCTGTGTGCCTTGGATATTGTGTAAGAGTGGACCTGAAAAGTCAACACACATGTGAATGGAAAAGTCTACAGGAGTGACTTTTATCAGAGTAATCCTACTGTGTTGGTTAGTTTTTGTCATCTTAACACAAACCTAGACATATCTGAGAATGGGAAGCCTCAGTTAATGGGTATTTCCTTGATTAATTATTTATGTGGGAGGGCCCAGCCCACTCTGAATGGTACCATTCCTGGGCGGGTGGTCCTGAGTTGCATAAAATTGTAAACTGAGCAAACCATGGAGAGAAAACCAGTAAGCAGCATTTCTGCATGGTTTCCATTTCCCTCTCTGCCTCTGGGTTCCTACCTTGTGTTTTTGCCCTGGTTTTCCTCAATGATGATTCACAACTGTAAGCTGAGCTAAACCTTCTCCCCACAAGTTGCTTTCAGTCATGTGTTTATCATAGCTATAGAAAGCAGACTAGGATACTTACACTTTGTACTCTGATAACGGGGCTTCCATTCATCCCTTGACCTGTGTCCTCTCAAGCTTGGAGTAGTGTGGTAAATAACATGGCCTTGAGATCTTGATTCCCAATTTCCTGCTTGCTGGGGATGTTGAGTGTCCCTTCTGGTGCTTGTTTGCAGTGTCCTTTCCCTTCTTGTGAGAATTGCCTATCCCACTTATTGTGTCTGTAGAAGCTCTCTATGTGTACTGGATACTAATCCTTCACTGCTTCCCTGTTTGAGAACTCTGCTTACTTGTGTCTCTGTCTTTGTTTACTCTGTGTGTATGCATGCATGTGCCTCAGGATGCACACTGAGGTCAGAGGATAACTTGTGACAGTGGACTCTCCCTTTCCACCCTTATGTGGGTTGTGGGGATTGAACATAGGTCTTTATGTTTAGTAGCCATTGTCTTTACCATCTGAGCCATCTTGCTGCCCTTGCTTTGGTGAATATCAATTCTTAGCTTAACAGCAGTCAAACTTGTTATAGTTTTCTGCTGGGTGAGCTTTATATTCCTTATGGAGAAGTCACCCCAACCCCAATTGTATTCCCCCACACTTACTTCTCCACATTTTCCAGCTATTCCTTCCACCTGAGGTCCTTCATGCAGCTGGAATTGATTTTGAGTGTGGAAGTAGGCCAGCATCTGCCTTAATTGTCCCATGTGGTCACACTTCCCAGGAGCACTTACAGCATAGGCCGTACTTCTTCCCCTGCATGTCAGAATGCCTTAAAAAAAATCCCAGGTTTCAGGATCTTGGATCTTTCATGACCTATGCAGCATTATCTTCGTCCCCTTCCATCTCTCTTTCTTCTCATTATGGCTTCTGGACCATGTGAGGGCAGTGTGACTTTCCTTAAGCATTTATATGAGGATGGAGTGGAGGAGGGGTGGGGATCTGTGCTGATAGCTGTATTGGTCCAGCTTGATCCATACATGGAGGCTGCAGGAAGCCCTGAGGGAGGGTGTGGGCCTCTGCTGTGTCCACGCACTGAGTGCAGAGGCTATATACAGTTGGGCTGATCCAATCACTCAGCTGCTTTCTGTCTCCCTAGCTCCCATGTCTGCTCAGCATGGAAGTCATCTTGGTTTGTTTCTCCTAAGATCTTGAATATGTGTTTGTAGGACTTCTTCCTCTTGTTTCCTGTCTTCTTTCTACATGTGATAGTCTCCTTCCCCAACCTTGATTGCTAGCAAGATGGGAGACTCGGGTACAGGATCCTGACACCTTGGAATCTAGAGCAAAGGAAGATCAATCCATGCCATCCCCAGTGATGAAGTAGAGCTTAGGCCTAAGTCTTGTGCTCAACTCTTCCTTGGTGTGAACATATTCTAGGCTGGAGACACTGTATATGCAAAGGCCCTGGGGCGGGGTTGGATTTTGTAGGTTGGAAACTTCTGTGGCTGAAATGCAGTAAGTAGCTACAACAGAGCTCCGGTGGGGGAGCAAAGAATGTGTGTGTTGAATGAAATTAGATGACAGCATGTGTCACAGGAAGCTCCTGGAAGTGTTGCGCAGTCTTCATTCAGGCTCAAGAATGGAATTCTATGGGCCTGGGGTTAGATAAGCCAGACTTACTCCACAAACTGTCCCTGTTAGCCTGGCCCCAGTGCAGCCCTGGCTGAGCTGGGGCATCTCCCTTGGGCCAGAGATTTAAAGTGTTTGCAGTTTGTAGCTGTCTGTTGTATTTAGAGACTGAGACATCCCAAAGTTGTAAATTACCTTGAACTACTTAGCCAGCCTCACGTGACTCAGGGCAGTGGTTCTTCTAGGGCGGCCACTTACATAACTGGCTGTATGCAGCCCAGTCCTTTCAGCGAGGCAGGGCAGAGCTGGGCCTGGCAAGGGCACTGGCCACACAGCACCTGAGGGGCTGACTCGAGGAGATGCTGCAGGTTCCCTCAGTCCCTGTCAGCTTCGCTGATGTTGCCATGGAAACTACCTTCCTGAAAAGATGTTTTGTGAATTAACTAAGCTGGTATTCCTCCTTGTGTGGTATAAAGAGGCAGAGTATGGCTGGTCCAAGGCCTGGATTGCATATCCTTCTGAGGCATCACTCAGCGTCCATTTGTACATTCTCACGATGGGGAGCTTAGTGACTATTGAGATTCCCATAGTGACAGGAGGTTAGCTCCCTGCTGACTCAGTTCTGGGGATACTGTTGGGATCCAGGCATCTAAGACAGCTTGAACAGGGTGGAAGGCAGTTCTAGGGGTCCTAACCAGCTAGAATTAGTCTGGTTCCTTCTGTCTTTCTTCCACTGCCACAGTCTCTTATGCTAGACAGGTGTGAACAAGGTTACCTGGAGATATCCCAGGCATTTCTGCTGCACACCAAGCCCACATGAGGCCATGACAATGCTGACATTGCATGTCAGTACCAACTATGGCAAGATGGTTGCAGCCCAGTTTTCTGTCTCCCAACTGAACTCCCTGCTTGTCCTGATATAAAAAGGTGACTTGCCATTCTTGGGATAGCAGGGGAATGTAGGAGGAGGTAAAGCAAAAACAGTCTCTGCTAATACACGAGGTCAAGTTAGACTCTCCAGGACTCTTTTTGATTTCCTAGAAAAACAAAACCCATGTGGTGTTCAAAGCCAGGTTTTGGATCAAACTGAACACCTAAAAATGACAACATTATGAAGCAAGTTCTCAAGACACTAGTGACTGGGCAATGAAGGCCAATGGCCCTGACAGGTAGGGAGCAGACACAGTGACCTCTGTTTTGTTACACATCTACCCTGGAGAGCATCCAGAGCATCGAAAGAGCCAGGCTGAGCTCAGAGAACACTGCTGAGTGGGGAACTGAGACCCACAGTCAGGAAGTCCAAGACAGGAAGGGTCACTCTGAACCAAGAACCAGAGAGAACCACACTCTGGGAAACCAAGGGAAACTGTACAGGTTCACCTGAGGGATAAGCAAATACTTAACGGTGTGTGTGTGTGTGCGCGTGCGTGCGTGCGTGCGTGCGTGCGTGTGTGTGTGTGTGTGTGTGTGTGTGTGTGTGTGTGTGTGTGTGTGTGCAGGTGTGCATACGAGAGAGGGAGAGGGAGGGAGGGAGGAAGGGACAGGTTCACCTGAGGGATAAGCAAATACTTAATGGTGTGTGTGTGTGTGTGTGTGTGTGTGTGTGTGAGCATGTGTGTGCACATGTGTGTGTGCATGCACATACATGTACATGCATGCATGCATGCGAGACAGACAGACAGACAGACAGACAGACAGAGGCTAGATCCCTAGAGCTGAGGAATCTTCTAGATTAACTGTCTAAAAGAAATCACAGTGCCTGGCACTCACAGACAAAGTACCAGCCTGGAAAAATCTCAGGATTCACAGAACATTAGTGAAAGTATTCTGGAAATCTCTCCTGGTGGCAGGAAATGCTGTGCCGTGAACTAAGCCCAGATTGGTTCCAGCTAGGAATCTTGATGGCAGGACCCTACAGATATGTCTGTTTTCACATGCTTTACTGTGACAAGGCTTAAAATGTAGTAGGATACAGGAATACCCAGGCAGGTAAAATGCATGCCGTCTATGACCAGGGAGTTTCCAGGCACAAAACACGCTCTCAATAAGATCCATATAGAGAGCACGTAGTTAGTCAGAATGGCCCCGATGGGCACTACTGCTACAGCTGTTGAAGTGTAAGCAAGTTTTTCTGTACATAAATCAACATTTAGAGATTAAAAATACAATGATATTATTTTAAAACTCAAGTAATCTTAAATAATACAGGTGGCTAGTGAGATGGCTCAGCAGGTAAAAGTACTTGCTACAGAAGCCCTAGAATCTCCTGTGGAAGGAGAGAATGTATGCCCAGATGTTGACTTGTGACCTCCACATTCATACCATAGTATGAGAGTGTGCATGGGCACACACACATGTACACACACACACACACACACACACACACACACACACACACACACACACAGAGTAATAATAAAAAATTACAAAAAAAAGAAAATTGAGAAAATTAAAACCAATCAGACAGAAAAGGAGGGGTAAGGTAGATTTAAACCTTATTAATTCATTCCAGAAATCCCATTAAATATAAATTATCTAAGTACTCTAATTTAAAAATAATGGATTTTATTTTATTTTTTGAGACAGGGTTCTAGCTTATATAACTTTTCTTAGCCAGAACTCATATAAATCAGGATGACCTTGAATCTTCAGCAGTCCTCTTGCCTCTGCTTTCCCATGCTGGGATTATAGGCTGGAACCACCAAGCCAGACCAGAATAGAGGTTTTTGTTTGTTTAAAAACTATATACTACCTATAAGAGCCAGTGTTTAAGTGTAAAAATATACAAAACAAGGTTAAAATTAAAAGCCTGTAAAATTTGTCATATTAACACTGATCAAGAGGAAGTGGAATGGCCACATTAATATCAGATAAAGTAGGGGGCTAGAGAGATGGCTCAGCAGTTAAGAGCACTGGCTGTTCTTCCATAGGACCCTGGTTCAATTCCCAACACCCAAATGGAAGCACATACAGTTCCAGAAGATCCAATGCCCTCACACAGACAAAACACCAATGCAATGAAATAAAATAAAATTTAAAAACTCTTAAAATATCAGATAAATTAGACTTCAGAGAAGTCCAGATGTACAGGGTATGATTAGAGATAAATTGATTAAGGAGTAAATTCATGCAAAGAAGAGTGGCAGTCCAAAATTTTAACAAGTGTTAAACATATAGGAGGGAAACTAGTCGTCTCAAACAGATATAGTTTGAGACTTCAGTTCCTACTTTTCAATTTTGCTAAATGGATAGAAATCAGTAAGGATATGGAAGACAGGAACTGTACTGCCAACCTGCTTGATGAACTGACGTCCTGTCTAACAATACTAGACTTATTCTTCTTTAGCTTAGGTTAATTGAGTTGGGAAGATTTACCCTAAATGTGAATGGAGCCATCCTGTGGGCTGGAGCCCTGGACTGAAAAAAAAAAAAAAAAAAAAAAAAACAGAGAAAGCAAGCTGAGCATCAGCATCCATCTCTCTCTACTTCCTGACTGCACATGCAATGTGACCAGCCACCTCATGCTCCTGCTGCAGTTATCACCCCAGTATGATGGACTATCCCCTCAAACTGTTAGCCAAAATTAATCCTTCCTTGAATTATTTTGTTAAGTGTATGATCACAACAAAACAGCAAGGGTTATTAGATATTACACAATGAAATAAAACTCACTACATTTAAAAGAACTTATCATCCATAGTATATGCTGAGAGAAAATTAAAGTCAATAACATAAATTAGTACTTGAAATTTTACATTTTAACAACATATTTTAAATTATCTATAGATCAAAAAAGAAAGTATAAGAAAGAAATTTGAGCTGAATGATAATACAACGTATGCTAAAAATGGTAGGACTATAGTCTCAATGTTAGAAATTTAGTATGTGCAAAGGTTCCATTCCCCACACTACAGTACAATAAAAAAATAAATAGACAAAGAAATGTGAAATCAACAGGCTTCCACTTAAGCAGTGCATAATGACACATTTCAGAGCACCAAATGTCAGTAGTATAAAAGATAAATGGTGTCAAATCAACAAGCTTAGTTTTCACCAAAATAAACTGTTCTTTGAAAGAATAAATTAAATTTAAAGTTAATAGAAGAAAAAGATTAATATCAGAGTGTGAATAAATCAATGAAACTGAAAAAATACAGAAGTTCAATGAAACTGAGCCCATTTCTTTTTTTAAAAAAAAAAAGTTTTTAATTAAAATAGGAATACATCATTTCCCCTTTTCTTTTCCATCTTCCAACCCCTCCCATATACCCATCCCCTTGCTGTCTTTCAAATTCATGATCTCTAGCCTCTGTTGAAAAATAACAACACATACACACACTCCTACATATATAATATATAATCTGCTCAGACAACCTGTATAATTTTACTTAAGTGGTTCTCAACTTTCCAAATGGTTGTCCTCTTTAATACAGTTCCTCGTGTTGTGGTGTCCCCCAACCATAAAATTATTTTGTTACTACTGTGATTTTGCTGCTGTTAAGAATTGTAAACTAAATGTCTGATATCAGGATATCTGATATTTGACCCCTGTAAAAGGGTGTTTGACCCCCAAAGGGGTTGTAACCCACAGATTGAGAACCACTGTGATACTTGTATACATGCATATGATTTCAGGGCTGGCCACTTAGTATTGGATAACCAATTTGAGGACTCTTCCAAGAGAAGACATTTTCTCCCATCTCAGCAGTCCTTAGTTGCCAGTAGTTGTTTGTCTAGGGTCGAAGCCCCATGAGACTTCCCCTTCCATGTTAACATGTTTGTTGATATACTTGATCAGCCGTGCTATTGGGACTTTATGAGTATAGCTTCTCTGACATTTCTAGGTGTTACATTCTCACAGCGGACGTCCTATTCCTCTGGCTGTCATGATCTTTCTGTTTTACTTTCCAAGAGGTTTCCCGAGACTTAGGTGCAGGAGTTGTGTTGTAGATGGATTAGTGTGTCTGGGAGCACACATACTTTTCTCTGCATTTTGATCAATCGTGATTTCTGTAGTAATCTCCAACTGTTGCAAAGAGAAGTTTCTTTATTGAGGGGCAAGAGCTACACTTATCTGGGGTAGGTATAAGGATAAATATTTAAACTGCAGTTAGCAAGTAAGTGGGGTTCATAAAGTGGCTGGTGTAGGTTCCCCTCCAAGATCCATGACCTCACTAACTCTGGATAGTTGCTTAGGTTTCCAGTTATGATTTCCCTCTTGTTGAGCAGGCCTTAAGACCAATTTGGCAGCTATTATTGGTTAGTGCCAAAATATCTGTCACTACCACACCCTTCAGGTTATTGTGCCATGGTGATCATCATTATAGTTCATAGGCATCATAGCTGGGTAGGACTATTGATTGCGTCTCTCTTTTGAAAGCTTTCATGGCATCTTCTGACACTATAAAAGCTAACTAATCCTCAGTGTGAAGGCTTTTAGGTCAGATTCAGCTCATATCCTCCATGCTCTGTGTCCAAAGCATGTAGTGTCTTCAGCAATAGGCCTTAACCTTCATCCCATGAGAGGCAATAAGTCTAGTTCTTTGATATTAGTCAATATTAAAATATTTTTGTCAGGCTGATCTGAAAACAAAAGAGAAGACACAGATATCACTTCCAGAGATCAGACCAACATAATAAAACAGCAAAGTATAGTGGACTTTACAGTCTAATAGTGATAGTGAAGGATTCTAGACATATTTATGAAGTGAATGTTTAAAAACGTAGAGGGAGCTGGGCATGGAGGTGCATACCTTTAATCCGAGCAGTGAGGAGGCAGAGGACCTTTGTGTTCAAGGACAGCATGTTCTACATAGTAAGTTCCAGGCCACCCAGGGCTCCACAGTGAGGTGTTTTCTAAAACAACAACACCACCATCTTGAGCCAACAAGACCCTATAAGGTTAATTTGCAGCTGCTGCCACACTTGAAGGGAGAAGAAGTTTCTCCTAAAACTGGGAACAAAGCAAGCATGTCTGTCTCCACTGTGAGTCAGTAGATCACTGGAAATAAGGAGGAACCAAAAGAGAGAGATTCAAAAGGAAGACGTAATCCATGTCTATGTTTAGACAGTATGATTGCATTCCCTGAAAAATCCCAAGGAATCTTGCAAAAATAACTCTGAGAACAAATAAATGAATTCAGTAACATTACATAATACATGATTATTGAAAAAAATCAATTACATTTCTGGGTAACAATGAAAATGTTTAAATTTGAGCATTGAGATTGTGCAGCAGGTAAAAATACTTTCTTCATAATCACAGAGACCTCAGTTCAAACTCTGGAACCCATGAAAAGACAAAAAGAGAGAGCTGACTACTCAAAATTGTCCGCTGACCTGTGGCACATGAACCTCCCCACCCCCAACATACACACCTAATACTCATGAAATAATAAATGAAAATTATTTAAAAATCATTAAAATTATAAACTGATAAAAAAAATCAACAATAGTCCTTTG
The DNA here is from genome assembly GCA_030556225.1 of Cricetiscus sungorus. Classification (NCBI taxonomy): domain Eukaryota; kingdom Metazoa; phylum Chordata; class Mammalia; order Rodentia; family Cricetidae; genus Cricetiscus; species Cricetiscus sungorus. Next base: position 4,400,723 of record JANBXA010000735.1, on the reverse strand, counting down.
GAAACCAGAATCAAGAAGCATATGCGAGCCTGGCAGTGATTTACACTATAATATCCCAGCATTCAGGTGCCAAGGCAGAAGAATTGCTTTAACTCAAAAACTGGAGACCAGTCTGAGCAATGTAGTGAGGCATTGCCTCAAACAACAATAAAACAACACCATTTATTATCACTTCTGAGAAAACAACATGCTTATTCATAGGTCTAGTGGGACATGGTCAGGGTCAGTATACTGAAGGCATGTTCTGGGTTTGAATCTAACAATGAAGATGAAAAATGCAGAAGTGTTAGGGCTGGAGAGATGGCTCGGTGATGAAGAGTAATTAATTGCTCTTGCAGAGAACCCAAGATTGATTCCCAATACATGTGATCACAACTGTCAGCAACCCCAGTTGCAAAGGATCTAGCCCTCTACTCTGACCACCCTGGGCACCAGGCACTCATGTGGTACACAGAGGGAGGGGGGGTAATTAAAGCAAGAGAACAAAGAAATGCCAGTGAGACAGGCAGGCATACCATGTGCACGGACCGACTGCAACATGCTGTGGGTATCAGTTCTCCCCAGTAAGGTTATAGTTGTTTGTAGTTGAGGTAGAAGCTTCTGGACTCTAGATTCCTTCTGCAGCAACAAGTGCTAGCATATGGTGAGCTGAAGTTCCCTACCCCACAATTTTCAGAGACTCTTGTACCAAACCCAGATGAAGCATCTGGAAATGGATGACTGTTCTGGGACACCGCTTCAGATGCCTGAGTGGGGTTGGAAGGAGACTCTGCTCCAAGTCTTTCCTCTGGGGTGACAGGCTCCACTGACTGCCTTTGGATGGCTGTCCTCACACCTTCAGATTCCACCCAAGTCATAGCCTCCCACCATAACTCCCAGACATTGCAGAGAATGAACATGGGGCTGTGAGTGAGAGGAAATACCAAAGTGCCCTCATGTGAGCTGAAGTTAGGGAATGTTTCCGAGGATTACCTTGAGTGACAGGGAGTCACTGCCATTGAAAGATGGGTGGTGTGTTTCAGGAAGCAACAGAGAAGTGTATGTGACATTTTTGAAGAGGTCATGTGGATGGACAGTATGGAGAGGAGTTGGTGAATAAAGAAGAGAGAGAACAAGGCTGGAGTGGAATCAGGCTAGAAATGCTATGCCAAGTGCAGTAGGGAACAATGAACTGTGGTAGATAGCCAGTAACGCCATCTTGATTCTTTGCTAAGAGCCCACTGTTTTCTGTGTGGCTTAGGTAAGGAGGCAAGGAGACCCCTCGGAGGCATCCATAGAGCCCTGACCAAATTTAAGGCAGGGTGGTGAGGGGGGCCTGTGGACTTGGGAACTATGTTGCAGTTAGGTGTAAGAACTATTCTTGAGAATGGTGCTTGGAAGAGCATGGGCCCAAAAGGGTCAGGGAGGCCACATTCCCACTGGAGGCCTGCCTGGAGTTGTCCCACAGTACCGTCACTCTACAGGAAAGCTTTGGTTTTCCCAGGGGTCAAAAGGAGAGCTCAGAACTGTGGTACTTGTTGAAATTCACAGACCATCTTGTCAAAGCAGAGTCTCAGAAACCATCAGCTATGTTCACTCTTCCAGAACGAGAAACTGAGGCTCTGGGACATGCCTCAGTTATGGGTAAGATATCCCATAACCAACATACTATCTGAAGTCATAGTTTTATTTCAGTTCATACTGCTGACTTGGTGTGGGCCCCAGGGAGCCCCAGGAGGCTGAACCCCAAAGCAGTTCCTCTGTCCTAACACAGACAGGTGACTGAGTCTATGACTTGGCTCCTATATGCTCTGCTGTCATGGCTGTGACCCAACTATAAACCTATATAGCTCACAATGTCATTTATCAAGCCCCCCATATGGACAAAGCAGCTGCTAGATAGGGGACCATATTGAACCTACAGTATGGCAGGTGGGGCTTGATTGGCAGTGTTCCATGGAGTGCTGTGGTTCTCAGAGCCACAACCCTCAATTTAGAAAAAAATGAACCATGTGCCAAAATTACTTTATTTATAAAAGCAAGCTAAGGGCCATAGTGTTTGATCTCTGGTTTGCAAACACCATATCCTGTCATAACCCAGAATCTAATGGAGGGTACCTGGAGGCTACCTGGTTTTGAGACCTTGATTACCTCTTTACAAAGTGACTTTCTCATCTCTTTGGGCCTGAGTCAGGGATCTGCAATGATGCTAAGCCCTGTGATTGAGAAAGGCTGACCAAGGGATGTTTGCATACCTACAGGCAGACCCAGTAAGTTCTGCGGGCTGTGGTGGTCAGGGTTCCTAAAATACCAGCAGTTACACAGTCTTGGATTGGAAGCCTGGGGAGGTCCTATGGTGGACACTGGGTTAGGTTAGCCTTACCTGGCCAACCAGGCCTGGCCATAGTAGCCATGAGTGTCACTTTTACTGTGCTGGCCGCTAGTGATACTATTAATGCCCTTTATTAGAAGGTGGAGGGTACTGAAATAGCCTTGAAATGCTAGCATTGGGAGAGAACTCCTCCCCTCCACTGGACACTGCTTTCATTACCCCCTGGCAGTGACCTTTGAAGACCTCTCTTGGAATTAGCCCGAGCAGAGCCCTCTCGGCTGAGATTTTTATCTTAATCATTTGCTCAGCAGGTGCATATTTGACATGTAATTGTCTTCCTAGGGGAAATTAATTTTCAAACCTTTGAATAGGCTTTATTAAAATAGAGAGAACAGTCAATTCCTGCATTGCCCCCAGAGCTTGAGGGCACTCAGCATACCTCTTGAGGGGTGTGTATACCATGCTGCTCTTGGGCTTGCACAGGGTTGCCAGTCTGTGCCTAGACCCACAAGGATATGATTTGAGTCCTGATACTTAGGAATAATCCTGTGTGACTTAGCAAGGCCTAGTCCTGTCTGAGCCTTGGGGCCATGAATGTCAAAGTGAAGCCTGTTGCATAGTCCTGTACACACCTTAGTGCTTCCAGCTTTGAGGGTGCAGCTGGTGTCTGCAGGACTCAACCCCATCAGACCATTACACTGCTTCCTCTGCCCCGCAGAGCCTGTCTGTAGACCCCTACAGAGAACAGGTTCAGGTTCTCTCTCCAACCCACATACAGTGAATTTACTCCACTGAGCAGTCCATGTCTCTCCTCTGCTCAGTATCCTGCTGCCATTTCCTCCTGATTTGAAGTCCTTAGGTTGACCCCCAAGGCTGTAGTCCTTAGCTGTTTCCTCAGTCTCAACTCTTCCTTGCTTCCTCTGTTGCCCCAGGCCTTTGCACTAGTTGTGCCCTCTGTTTCCACATGGCTCCCTTGCCACCTGCAAGTTTTACATATCCTATTATATATCCGACTTGTGACCTAATCTATCCCCGTGGCGTCAGAGCCAGATTCATCAGGCCTGGCTCACTGGCCCTTCTTTCGGTATGCTTTGCTAATCCAACACCCAGAACCACCTTCTTGCTGTGGCCTGGAAATGACAGCCCCTTTCCCTCTCCCTTCTTCAGCACCTCGTAACCGGCTCTGCTCCAAAGCAGGCCTCCAGCCTGTCATCTTCTTAAGACTCTGTCTACCTTGCAGAAGCTACTGCACCTGCTGGCCAGCCCACCACACCGCCCTCTCATAGCTGGCCTCGGCCTGGTTATACCCTGAGTAACCAAGGCCTTGGCACATGCATCTCAGAACACTTCAGTCTGTGGGTGTATACCTGCTTGAAGTTCCCAGGAAGGACCCTATGGGAATCAAAGTCCATTCACTGTCCATTCTCTCAGTCATTGCTCACTGAGCCCTGGTGAGCTGACTGTGTGCAGTGCAGTGTGGCTCTCCTGTGAGAGAACTCACCTTACACTCTCCCACAACCTCACAGTCTGTGTCTGTGAAACAAGAATGACAATGATGACATTGGCTTCCCCATGTGGGACACAAGAGACCAGAAAACTACAAAGTTTTTAAGGGCATGACGTAGTTGACTATCTCAGGCTTTTATCCACATTTCCCTCTGGTTGACTGACTGTGACATAGCACCTATAGTACCTGAGTGTTAGTGTGTGTTCCAACCTATGCTTACCAGGACTGCAGATGGGCCACAGGCAGAGCCACCAGGCCTGGTTTGCTGTAGGGTCCAGGATAGGTAGAGTGAGAAGGGCAGCTGTCAAGGTCATGTGACGATGTTGATGGCAATAACATGGCCATCCTCTGGAAACTCATGGAGTTGCAGGGAACTGGGGTTAAGTAAGCAGGAGATGAGATTCTTTCTTTTTAAAGAAAGAATCTATCCAGTTCTATCCAGTTTCCAGGCATGTATTTAATTCATAATGTAATGAGCTAAAGTCCCTAGAGAAAAGAAAATCAGGGTGTAACTGGCCACTGAGTTCCACCAACAAGCCCCCGGGGGTGTGGGAGGGTGACCCGTTGTGCCTTCTGCCCTTGTCATCAGCCTCACTTTAAGGAATACCTGAGCAAGATCTCTGGGGGCGGTGGGCACTGGTGGGAGCCCTGCAGAGCTCACATTCAGCTTTCACTGAGACCCAGCCTGTGCCTGCCTCTCTAGCTCGTCCTTCTGGGTGCACAGATCCTTACTGCTCCATAATAGACCACAGTCAGGTTTTTTTTGTTTTTTGTTTTTTTTTTTTTTATGTAACATTACCTCCCTTTGGATGGGGCTGCTCTCTGGAAGGAAAAATGAGTTGGTACTAACCAAGGTGACAGACAGCAGCAGACTGGGCCTGTCCCTCTGCCCACTGCCCTCCTGCCTCACGTATTACCCAGCCCTCATTGCATGTGCCCCTCCCCTGTAGAGCCTTGGTTTCACAATCTGTAAGCTGGAATAGTGACAAGCACCACTTTGTAGAGGTTCTAATGTTCTAGAGAGGTGAAGAGGGTGGAGAGGGAGAGGGGATCTGTGTGGTTTAAATGAGAATAGCCTTCAAAGATGAATACATCTGAATGCTTAGTCCCCAGCTGGCAGAACTGTTTGGAAGGGATTATTAGGAAGTGTGGCCTTTTGGGAAGAGGTGTGTCACTGGGCTTGAAACCACCGACGAGGCTTTAAAACCCATTCCAGCCCTCCCCTCCTCGCTCTCTGCCTCCAACTTGCCAGTTAGTTGTGAACGCTAAGCTACTGTTCTAGCACCATGCCTGCCTGCTGCCTTATTACCCACCATGATGATAGTAGACTCACCCTCTGAAACAGGAAACAAGTCCCCGGATCAAATGCTTTCTTTGTAAGTTGCTTTGGTCATGGTGTCTCTTCACAGCAATAGAAAAGTAGCTAAGACCCGGTCTGAAGGTCACTGCTGCTGCAGACTCTAGCTGGCTCAAACAGCCAGGTCCCTCAGCAGAGTAACTGGCAGCAGTTCCAAGCGCTCAATGCTTTTCAGCATCCCTGTGCCAAGGGTCTGTCTTGTGAGGGACACACAGCAGAGCCAGAAATTGTTTCCACAGCTTTGGGGGCAAGCAGAAAGTCACTAGGGATGAGCCACTGGGGATGTCCCTCTTGATGCCCAACTGAGCCCTGGAGGATTGGAGAGGCTGGGCTTAGTGAAGGGGATGAAGCAATGGATGATACTTCTTCCTAGAGGAAGCTTAACAGAATGTCAACATAGTAGCCCAGACCATGTCCCAGATACCCTCTAAGTTTGGGCTCCATCGCCAGGTTCATCACACAAATGCTGGCCAGACTGCTTTGCTCTTTCCTCTGCACCCATGGGGAGCCAGGCTGTGCTGGACCATACTGACCACATCAGCCTATTGTCTGCTTAGTGGCTATTGAAAGCATTGACATTTATTTGCCAAATAGCAGCAATACAGAGAAAACAAAACAGCTTTGTTGGCCTTTCTTGAAGTTTGTCTTAGTGTGTTTGCATTGCCACAACAAAATACCAGAGGCTCAGTAACTTAGTAACTGGTAAACCACCTCGAAAGGGATTTACTAGGCTAGATTCTGGCAGCAGAAGGTCTGGCTAACATAGTACTGGCACCTTTGTGAGGGTATCTGGCTACATCTTAGCAAGGAAAAGGAGTAGAAAGGGAGACAGCCACATGCAGAAAGAGGCAAAGCATGAAACAAACTACAGTGTGAGAACTGATGTAGCCACAGGGAGCTGCAGAGAAACACCACCCATTGTGAGGGTGGCACCCCCATGACTCCTACTCTCTTATCAGGCCTCACCTCTTGAGGGCCAAGGAGATCAGTGTTGCCCACTAGAAACCAGGCATACAAACCTTTGAGGGGCAACCCATCCAATCTTTAGTAAACTCACTTTGTAGTTTATTACTATCTCTGTATTGTGGATCATATGGAGATGGGGTAAAGTCATCTGACATTAGGGTATGTGACACCAAACACTCAGCCAACTTGCTTTGCTCATCTTTGATCATCAAATGATCTTTAGATTATCACACACACACACACACACACACACACACACACACACACACACACGTAAACTATAGTTAGTTGGTTATTGAGACAGGGTTTCTCTCACTGTGCAGCCTGGAATTTGCTAGGTAGATTAGAGTGGCCTCAAACTCACAGAAATCTACCTGCCTCTGCCTCCCAAGTGTTGAGATTAAAGAACTATGCCTCCACATCTGGCTATTTATTTATTGTGTGTGTACATGTTTGCATATGAGCAGGTCAGAGGGCAATTTGCAGGACTTGGTTATTTCCTTCTACCATGTAGACTCTGGGGACTAACTCTGCTCATCAGGCATTATGGCCAGCACCCTACCTGTTAAAAAATCTTGCCAGCCTAAATTATTTGTTTATTTATGTATATATCTATTTATTTATTTATTTATTTATGGTGTTTCAAGACAAGGTTTCTTTCTCTATGTAGCTTTGTAGACCAGGTTGGCCTCAAACTCACAAGCTTTTGCTTGCCTTTGCCTCCCAAGTGCTGGGATTAAAGGCATGAACCACCACCACCTGGCTAAATTGCTTATTTTTAACGTGTTGCCACTCCTGCAATGTGTATTTCTGTAATGTGGTATACTGCAATCCCACCACTTGAGAAGATGAGACAGGAAGATTAGGAATTCAAGTCTAGCCTCAATTATAATAAGCTTGAGGCCAGCCAAGGATACACTAAACTCTGTCTCAAAGAACAAAAAAAAAAAAAAAAAAAAAAAATGCACACAATTGAGCCCACAGATACACACCAAAACCAAAACAAAACAGAGATAAGACCACAAAACAACAACAAAACCCACCATAATCCAACAATAATACCGAATTTTTAGTAGAAACAGGGTTGTAGCTGAAGAAACTATAGTTGAGCTCCTTCCTCCCCTGTGGCTCTTTTAAGGGTAATAAGGAAAAGTCAGCTCCCTAGCCACTCATTTACATGGCCAGATGCTTTAGGCATTTTCCTTTGCTTCTTAAAATTGCAGTGCAATATCATGACCACAACGGTTACTATTTTAGCTGGGCATAGTATGTGCCATTTTAGTACAATCTTAGTACTAGGAAGAAAAAGATAGATCTCATGTTAACAGCCAGGGCTACATAGTGAGACCCTATCTCAGGAGGAAGGAAGGAAGGTGGGGAGAGGGAGGGAGGGAAGGGAGGTGAGGGTGAAGGAAGGAAGGAAGGAAGGAAGGAAGGAAGGAAGGAAGGAAGGAAGGAAGGAAGGGAAGAAGGAAGGAAGGAAGGAAGGTGACCTATATTTACATTCAATGGTTGGGTAGTTAATATTGTCAATTTGACAGGATCTAGAATCACCTTGGAGACAAATCTCTGGGCAGGTCTGTGAGGTAGTTTCTAAATTATGTTTATTAAGATGGGAAGAGTCACCGTGACTGCCAAACTGAATTTAAAAAGAGGAAGCAGGCTGAGCACTAGCGTTCCTCTTTCTGCTCTTGGTCCACAGGAATGTCTGATTTTCCCAGCAAATTCATGCAGAATGTCTTTTCCTTCATGAACAGTTTCATTTTCATTACCCTTGTCAGGAATCATGGACCCTGTTCGTGAGAATTTCCCTGCTTTTTTTAATTTTTTATTTTTTTCTGTCTTTCTATAAGCAAGGTTTCACTGGCCACAGTCACACCTGTTTGCTTGTGTATTGTCTGTGGCTGCTTTCTAGAGAAACTGGGGAATCAGAGCCAAAAGAACATTTGGCTTCCAAAGCCATGAATATTGTCTTTACTGTCCTGCCTGGCCCCATCTGCCCTCCTGGGCCTGTGTTCCCTCAGCTATCCCAAGCCAAAACAGCAGGCATTTAGCACCATGGTGCCTTCCTCCAAAGCTGGGAAGGGGTCAGGATAACACTCCAGCCTCCTTTCATTCACTAGGGCCCCTGCCCTGTAAAGACCCTCCTTCCCCCAGGGTCTGTTGGAGGGGTGGTAAAGCTCTGGCAGCATCATGGAGGTGCCCTGATGCCCCTGATGTCAACTTTTTGGTTGAGGAATTGTGGGAAAGTTGGGGGCAGGTTCAGGCTATATAGTCAGGGAGTGGGCTGACGATGGAACATTACAGAAGAACTTTGGGTGACTGACCAGGCAGTGAGTTGTCTCTGTCATTGCTAGAGTTTATATATTATCCTTCTGTGGTCTTTGATGGAGTTGAAGACAGATATGCTTATAGTTTTCCTTAGTTAGGATTAAAGATAAGTTACATATAGGACTTTAGACTCACAAAGATAGGATAGATGATATTTTCTTTAAGTCTTACAAAATGTTAATGGACTAAATATTGTTAACTGTGATTCTTATTTGATAACTGTTGTTTGATATATTTTGCTATGTTAAGGTTAAAACCCTTCTTTTTATTTTAGACAGAAAAGAGGAGATGATGGGAGATGTTATTCTGTAAATATGTTTCTCATACTGGTTAATAAATAAAGCACTGTGGCCAATGGGAAAGCAAGATAGGTGGGGCTAGGAGACAAGGAGGAAAGGGGAAGTAGTTAGGAGAACTCAGCATGTAGAGCCTGGAGGAAGCAAGATGCAGGCCCGCCGCTCTCTGATAAGATGACCACGTGGAAATACTTAGATAAGTAGAAATGGGTTAATCATTAAGACAAAGCTAGCTGATAAACAATGATAATAAGTGGCCAACAAATTGTATCAAATACAGAGTCTCTGCATTTTATTGGGGCGCAAGTGGCGGGACCGGGCAACTGGAGGGGAGGAACAAAGAATGGGACCAGGCAGGCTGGCAGAAAACATACATGCTACAGAGGGCTACCTTCTCTCTGAGACATCTCATAGAACACTAATCCCATTGTGGGATTTCACTTTCATGATATCATTCAAAACGTATCTCCTCCCTAAAGCCTTGTCTCCAAAGCCCTCTTAGGACTGAGGGCTGCCTATCTGAACCCTAAGTTCCATCTACAGAAGGCAGATGCTCACCACAGAGGATATACTGGAGTACAGGCTCTCAGTGAATTGCTAGCAATACTCCCAGAGCAATACTACCAGGAAAGGTAAGGCTCTGGAGGCTGCCATCCCTCTATCAAGAGGTCAAGCAACAGCTAGGTGCCTCCCTCCCTAGGCCTTTTGGTTTAATGTAATAAGGGTCTAAGGCTCAGACTAGGTGGTGTGGGAGTCCCTCACTGTGCTGTGAATAGGCACTGCTCTAGTTGAACCCAGCTATAGGGAACCAAACTGAACTCTAATGGTTAGAAGTAAGAGTGGAGGGTCATTGATGCCATTGTGTCTTATACCTCACTAGATGGCCCGTGCCTCTTGGCTCTCATCTGTTAGTCCATAGCTAACCACTCTGCTTGCAGGGTTACAGTGGTATTCAAAGTCCCCAGGCTGACAGAGTGGGCTGTTCCTGAGGTTCACTCTTGGGATGGGTTCATGGAGATTGTGAAAAGTCTTGGGTTTAGGGTTCAAAGAGTATACTGGCCTCTTGACAAATGAGACTTATCAGAAGAGTTATTAATGCCAGAGACAGACAGACAGCATGGTGGGGTTCTGAGGAGTGTCCAGTTCGTGTGGCAGAGCAGAAGTCCCTTTGAGATTTCAGAGGAAAAGAATCTGTGCCACATGACTGATGAAGTCTGTAGTACTGCACACAGTGGAGCTGTCTCTGATTGCTGGATGGGGGGGAGGGTAGAAAGGGGTCTTACATTTCAGGAAATGTGTGACCTTGAGGACATTGGGGAAATAGGGAGGAGAGCTACTTTAGTTAATATGCATCCATCACATACGATAAGTCACAGACAGTCTGGTAACCTGGGGGCCTGTACACAATATCAGCTATGAGAGTGGGGTAGGTGAATATGACCTGAGCAGAAGCCTGGTCTGCATTATCTTGATTTATCCGGCGGTTGAAGTGAGGACACTGGTCCTCACTCTGCATCTGTCCAATTATTGGGTACTTCATAGAGGGATCACATGGCCAAATCAAGCCACTTGCCTAATGGCTTGTGGAAATAAAAACCAGACAGGAAGGAGCTGAGAGTACATAGCCTGTGTATGGAGACGCACTCTTAGTGACCTTCAGACTCCATTCTAGGCCCTGCCTCTGAGTTTCCACAACTCCCAACCATTATCCAGTGGTCTCTGGAGAGTTTCCAAAGCTAAATAGTTGGGTTCACTTCAACTAAACCTAAGCCCACAACTGTGGGTGTTGAATGTAGGTGGGGCAACCACATAGCTGTGAGGACAAGGCCCATAGTAGGACTGATCTAATGGCTTTATCTGGACACCTCTATTGGAGTCATTTAGCACATGTCTGGAATTTTTAAAATTTAAAAATATTTTAAATTACAGGAAAATCAAAGCTGTAGTGCAAACAAGAGCAACACCTCCCACGTGCCCAGACCATTCCAAACAAAATTCAGCTCAGGGCTCAGAACTGCTCCGGGGGTGGCTGCAGTCTCTTCACCTGAAGCAAACTAGAGGGCAACAGTGTCCTTTGCAAGTGGCAGAGTTTGAATTTGAACCTGTGTGGTATGGGCCCCATATGTCACATACAGCCCACATTGGTATCCTGATTGTATTGTGTATTTTACCTTACTAAAGAGCTAAAGAGCCTGGGGCTTGGGCAGAGAGTAGATGCTCAAGGCACCTATGCCCTAGGTGCACAGCCCGTCTTGTCCCCTGTAAATGCACTTACCATACTGTCCCCATATAGACAAGCACCTCAGGAGATGTCATTCCTACTGCTCCTCAATCCTTGACTCCCCAAGGAACATGCTTTGCCCATACTCTGGACATCAACTTCCATGCAAGCAAGCATTGGCCTGTGCCATCAGTTTGGATTTGCCATCTGTGGTCAGGACTCTGAAGGATGGACATGTCTGAATTTGAAGGAATTCTTGTTATCATCTGCATTCTTTCCTTTGTCAGCTGTATTGGCTTTCTGGACACTTCCTGATTGAGGCTGTACCCCATAATCCAGCAGAGTTCTGGCGTGCACAGCACCACTCCTACTTTATTTATGAGCTGTGCATGGTCATGCGATGCATAGTTCTTATTCAAGGTTGCTCATGCTCAAGCACTGCATGGCTCCTTCCAACTTGCCTTTTCTTTTTCCCTTCTTGTTTGTTCTGCTTTGGCTTTTCTGAGATAGTCTCACTGGGATCAAGCAATCTTCCCGCCCCAGCCTCTCAAGTAGCTGGAACCTCGGGTGCTTAACCTACCAACATGGTGCAGCCTGCCTTTATCCACTGCTATGTTTTGAAGCCCTGTCTATGCCAATAAATTCTGAGTAGCTAGTGAGTGTGTTCAAAGAGGTCTCCAGCAGGCTTTCTACCTGGAGTTCCAGATCCTGATCAGTGAGGCACTTTGCCCCGGGAGCCTCCCCTCACATCACCAAGGCTGGCTCCCTGCATTGTAGGACTTCTCTGGAGGTCATACGCAGGAGGGAGGAGGGTGCTGGGAGACCTGGTGTTCAGTGAGGAGCTTGCAGACAGCAGTGCCAATCTGGCTGATGTCTGGGCAGCGTGGGCGTCCATGTGGACTGAGTCAGGATGTGCATACATTTCCACCCATAATTCCTCTGCCCGAAATATTCTTGAAGTAAATTCTCAGAGACTAAAGTTAAGCAGTGTCTTATATCATTTGCTTTATGACTAAAAAAAATGTTGGCAATGGCCTTGACATCCCAAAATAGGGACTTGGCCTTATAATGTACATTATCACACATGTAGAGAGGAACCATTAAAAATCAGGATTGTGGAGACTTGAGAGGTGACTCAGCGGTGAAGTATATGTACTGTTCTTGCAGAGGACCTGAGGTCTGTTCCCAGCACCCATGTCAGACAGCTAACAACATCCTAATAGCTCCAAGCAGTAAAATGCCTCTGGCCTCTGTAGGCATCTGCACTCAAGTGTACAAACCTATACGCAGACACACATGCATACACAAAGTTAGTTGGGCATGTGGCACATGCCTGTGATTCCAGCATTTGGAATCTAGGGCCAGGAGGACTGCCACAAGGCCAAGGCTAACCTGGTCTAACCTGGTTTATATAGTGAGTTCCGGGCCAGCTATGGCTGCATAGTGAGGACTTGTCTTAAAAGAGGGGAAAAATTAGGGCTTTTAAAATGAGGCCAAAGGGAACTCATGAAATAATGTGTAGTGGGAGAAGCAGAGCTGCCAGAAGCTCGGGTGTCACACACACCATGGCAAGCAGCAGGCTCTAGGTGGGGGCTGTGGGTGGTTTGGGGACTTTTTTTTTTTTTTTTTTTTTTTTTTTGCCATTTCTACACCACCACCTACCACATGTGTAGGCCAGAGAACACACTTAGGTGTCACTCCCCGGGTGTTCTCTAGCTTATTTTTTTTTTTTTTTTTTTTGAGTCAGGTCCTCTCACTGACTTGATCCAGATCCTAGAGAGCCTGCTGTCTCTGCTTCCCTAGCACTGGGATTGCAGCCATATGATGTGTGGGTGCTGAGAACTGAACTCAGCTCCTCGTGTTACCAATCCCCATTTCTGTTTTCTGGGTACAGACATGGATAAAGATTGCAGTGGCATGAAGCACTGCTTCTCAGTGCCCACTGCACAGGGCTGGCCATGTGGGTGTGGTACAACCTTGTTCAGTGCTGCAGGGAGGGTCTCCATACTCCTTTCTAGTCAGATTCTGAGGCCAACTGATAGGGTTAGGAACCCCGTCCCATGCCCATGCCCTCAGACATGAACCAGAGCACTGCAGCTGGAATCCGCGATTTGGGTGACTCTAGGTTTGGGTGGCCATCAACAGGGCCAGGGCTGAGCAGGTGGCATCCATCGAGTAGGAAGAGAACAGAGACTGCCAAGACACAATGAGGGACTATACTAACCAAGTGACCAGCAAACCTCCTAAAATTCAGTGTTAAAATGGGTCTTTTCAAATCCTAAATCATGTTCCATAACTTCTGTGTGTCCTTGAGCAAGTGACCGACCGAACCGTTCTGAGGCTCAGTTTCTTCACATGGAATGTAGAAAAGTTAGTGAATTGGCCACTGGGAAGATGAGACACAGGAAACATCTAGTGGAGTTGGCTGTGGTGGCCATAGGTTGCTGGTCCTATGGAAGGTCACATGACTTCTTCCTTCACTTCTCTGGATGAACTAAGGAGGACCAGGCACTTCAGGTTGCAGAAGACATGAATTCAATTTCTCTGATCAGGACTGACTGGTCCTGGCTGAATGTGGGATGCTGATGCCCCTGCCTGCCTAACCCAGCATTCCTGCAGTATTCAAAGGTTCCCTGCACTCTACTGCTAGAGCCTCAGCCCTGGCTCTTCATCTCGGTGTCCTGACCTGCCACTTCACCTCTCTGGCACTCTGTTTTCCTCTGGGTATGGAGGATCCAGTCCTTCCTCCAAGGTTGGAGAGGACAGCAGGGTACAGGTGTGGGGGCGTCCAGATGGTAGAGCCAGCTGCTCTTTGGTAACAGGAAAGAAATGGTGTGGCTTTAAACACACTTGCCATTCCCTGGCCAGAGAGCCAGGAGCCTGAGGTCTGCTTCCAAGCCTGAGGAGGAAGGAGGACATGATCTATTGGTGCTGCTGAGTACTGGAGGGGGGTTAATTAAAAAGGTGGCTGGAAGATGAATTTCTGGAGACACAAATTGGAAACCAGTGGAAGCTATTGATCTGCTTAATGGGAAGCCGATGGAGTTGGAACAAGCAGTGGCCAGGCTGAGGGCAGGGACATGGACAAATCCTTTCCCTCACCTGCTTTCTGAGGCTGGGTGCATGGGCCCATCCTGACACCTTGGTAGAGAGCACAGAGACCCATCCCAACCCCTTGTCATCTCCAGTGACCTGATTTTAACAAGGTGATGAATATCTTCAGTGCTTAGCCCTCATCATCTGGAAGCTCCTGATTCCCGGGGCAGTAGGAAGGACTAGGGAGGGATGAATGAAGGCAAATGTAACAGACACAAGTTCTCAGTGCTGCAGGCAGACCACGGGGATCCTAACTGCTGCCCTCCAGGCTGTCCTCGTGGCTGCAGGTACCAATGGCAACTGAATATGAGAGGCATCAGCCACTCCCCAAGACCCTAATGCCCTGACTAGACAGCAATATGGTGGAATGCTACCTGCCTAGCCTATGTCTCCAGAGCCCTGGAATGGGCAGGATCCAGGCTTCAGAGCAAGACAGGGAAAGAGCTGCAGCATGGCTGGAGTTGAGATGGCCTCCTCCCTTATACCCAGCTGAACTCACAAGACAGAGGTTGCTGGTAAAACTTGCCCCAGGGAAGGAGGCCACTGCATGTCTCTGTGTATTGGTTCCTGGACTTCACAGGGTTTGTCTCTGAGGCAGAATTGACAGGTGATTAGACTCTGTCAGTATCCCTCATACATCCCCTGGGCCTTACTCCCTTTTCTCCCTCATCCCCCTGGGTTCCCTCTTGGGGCCTGATGTTCTTTGTAGATAGACCTGCCCACCTCCTCTGCCTGGCTGTCACCTAGTGGGGCACCACTATCAATTCCCTCCCCTTCGTGTCTGGGCCTCCCTAACTCTTATCTGCCCTTCCAGCAGCAGAGGGAATTTTTAAACACTAAATCACCCTGTCACTCTCCAGCCTGAGACTCCCACTGCTGCACTTGGTATAATGCCAAACTTCTTCACAGCCTTCCAGCCTTGCATCCTCACATGGGTGGCCTCCCAGCCTCATGCTCTCCCAGCTCTCAGCCTAGCCTGCCTCCTTCCTTACCTTCGTTCACTCCACTGAGGCCCCTTCCGCCAGCACAGCAGCCTGTCTCTAGCCTTAGCACTTTTGTACCCGCTGTCCCTGCTGCCTAGACCACTGTTGCCCAGGTCTTCCCATGTTGGCTTGCCTTGTTCAGGTCTCTGTTAAGTTTTCCTCCTCACGGAGGCCCTCCCTGATCACTCTTGATGACTGGACTTCCTCTTAAGGCATCTTTTGTATGCACACATTCCTTAGTTTTCTGTCTGTCCCTCTTCCTGCTCAATCCCCAGGGCCACAGCTCAATAAACACTTGTAGAATGGATCAATGTACAACTGCAGATCTGCAAAAATTCTGCTGGGAAGGAACCTGGCTTGCCTGCAGCCCTGGACCCTGCAGGAGTCACCTGTACCTGGCAGCACTGTGCTGAGTCCCCAGCTCTAACCTGAGAATCTACATATCTGTAGCCTCTGCATATCCTCAGACCCTGGCCCCATCCAGCTCCAAGCTTCAGAGGCAGAGTCTCCAGAGATGTCCTGGAGATACAACACCCCTAGGTGAATGAGAGGAAAGCCCCCAGAGTGCTGACTCATGGAAGTTGTCACTCTTGTCTCCCCCAACATTGAGCATAGAGGCCAGAGGATACAGCGTGTACAAGGGCCCCTGCCCAGGAAGAGGGTTGTGTGCAAGAGGTGAAGGAGCCTCCTAAACCTATTTTAGAAGGAGGGTCAGAGGGAGACAGATTCTCTGCCTGTTCTGTCACAGTGAATGACAGACTGAGAACATGGACACTTTGCCATGCCTATCACTCCTTGCTGCAAAGCCCACAAGATCTTCCCACTGTTCTCTGTGCAGAACCTTCCAAGCTTCACCCAGAGTACAGATCAAGTCCTCCATGACACCTGCCACATCCTAACTCTTCCTCTGGCTCTGCTCTTAGCCCCCTCTGTCAGGTTACCCTGGCCTTATGCTGTTTCCGGAGCACTGCAGGTATATCTCAGGGCCTTTTCATACATTCTACCCTCCTCTGGGAATGCTGGCACACCACATAGGGGCCTCCTTCATGTATGTTCTGCTTTTATGGGCCAAGGAGGGTAGGCAGGGGTTAGAGGATGGGGCTTTGATGCAGTGATGCCAAGGAAACTTCCTGCCATTTGGGAACCCAGAGCTCTGCTGTATTAGGATCATCTGCTAGGAAGAGAGCCTGTCAGATGCTGTGAGCCCTTCTCAGAGCCACCTTCACTTTTAGGATGGTAGCAGCTTTTGGCCAAAGCCTAAAACTGTTCTTGCTGCTCTTGGGTGATGAAACTCTACGCAATGGCCAGTGACCCTGCTTACCCAAGCCACTGACAGCAGCCATGTGGAGACTAAAACTGCTCTCCATCTACTCACAGGTCTCTCTGCAGCCCTTGCCTGTCATTTGTGGGACACAGCAGGTGTGACACAGTTGGTGGGGTACCTCTTTTAGACTCAAAGCTTAGCTCCCTTGGCTCCCTCTCTGCCTGACCCCTTGACTGGTCTTTGTCTTTGACCTCAACTAGTCGCTGTCTGGTGTCTGAAGAGGTTGTATGGTGATAGCATGGCTGGTTCCTAATCTACATCCTATAGTATGGCTATTGAAAGTGGATAATGGAGAGGATTTTAGTGTGTGTACAGGAGAATCTTCTCAGGCCAACTTTAGAGTCTTCTCCAAAAAAAAAAAAAAAAAAAAAAAAAAAAAAGAAACCCCTGGGCCCAGGACACAACCCCTGGGTCCAGGGAGCAACTTTCTTTGTGCATTTGACTGTTTCAGGAGAGAGAGTTTCTCTCATGCTATGTGGTTTGAGGTTTCAAAAAGACAAAAAGATGAATTTTTAGACTATGTGTATGGGTGTTTTACCTGCCTGAATGTCTGCACATATATCCAGGAGGCCAGAAGAGGGCATTGGATCTCCTGGAAGTGGAGTTACAGACATTGTATGTGGGTTCTGGGAATCAAACCTAGGTCCTCTGCAAGAATATGAGGTACCACTGGTCCATCTCTCCAATAACCACTGAGCTCCATGATGTGATTTTTAGCTCTCCATTTCCCCTAGCTCAGGGCCTGCACACAGATGTCCCCTGCCTCAAACACCATTCCTTGATGCCTCCGTGGCTCTCTGCCACCCACATCAGTGTGGCCTTCCCTACTCCTCTATTCAGGTTAATGATACTCCTTCCCCCTCCCCATCCTTTCAACTCATGCTGGCTTTGCTTTTATTCATATATTTTTCCTTATTTAGAACAGTCTTTACATCTTCCTGTGTCCAATGAATTCTTGTACATCCTTTGGAACCTACTTTTCATGGCATCTCCTCCATGGTACTGTCAATTCCCTGCCTTCTATCCCCCCCCCAAATACTTAATTCTTATTACATTTTAACTTGCTCACTTCCTTGTTGGTTCTGTTGCTAGTCAGCCTCCATGAATAGTCAGGGTTTTTGTCTTATCCTACATTCTGCTCTCTGTGACCAGAACAACGGCTATGCACAGTGGTACTTCAATTAATGGTTGAATACATGAAGAGATTCTGGGATCTTCTGGAACCCCCTTACTGTTCTGATCCAGCCCAGGATGCAGTGAGGCCTGAGCCATCTTATGTCATTGTGGACATGAAGGACATTCTAGGCTTGGTTCAGCTTTGGTCTCCAGACTCTGCATGGATTTGGAACTCCACAGACTGAGCCCCTTCAGTATGTATAGTGTGCAGGACACTAGGGCAGATGGACACAAAGAACAGTTTTGCCCAGCTTCCCAGTGACAAACAAAGAACAGTTTTGCCCAGCTTCCCAGTGACAAACAGCGGGTGATAGATGTTGGGTCTGTGTGTATTCATCAGTTTAAAGTTGACTGCACAGCCAGAGCAATTCCGGGGCGGGGGATGCTCCCCTCCTCCTCCCTCATCAATCATCATCTCTGCAGGCAGCTACTGAAGTGGAGAGAAAGTGAGGCTAGAGAAATAAAGGGCCTTCAAGGCCCAGTGATGTTTCCTTAGGCCTGTGACCTAGAAGTGGGATGGGCATGCAGACGAGCTGGACCAGTGCCTAGGAGAAGATTGGGCCAGCTGGCTAAATGTCAAATGCAGGGGATTCTTGTACTGGGTCTGGGGATGCATAGCAGGTAGCCAGACCAAGGACAGCCTCAAGCCGTGGATTAGGCTTTGAGATAAGGATTTGAAGTCAACTCTGCTCCCAGACATTTCCTTGCCCTGGCCTTATTGTATTCTTATGGGCCAGCATCTGGGGTGCCCTTCCAGGGCCTGGGGGGATAGAGGGCATCCCAGAACACTGGCTGGCATGTGAAAAGGAGTTCTGTTAAAGGGATCTAGCTGTTGGACACAAAAGCCCTGTGCATGTCCAGGAATGTGTCAGGACTTAAACAGAAATAACCCCTCCTTGCTGGGACAGTCTTCTCAAGTATCTGTGGCTATTCCTTTGCATAGGCTGTTTCGCCTAGGAATATGCTTCCTTAGCTCCCACTTCCAGAAAACTTTTATGTACCTTTAAAACTCATCTCCCATAGCATCTCCTCTGCAGTGTCTTCCTGGTGGTAAGTCAGCTTTCTGCTTTCAGGTCAGATTCTTGCTAGACTGAATCCCTGGTGGGAGCATCTATGCTAGCTACCCAGTATGATGGTAATCAATTCTGCTGAATGACTAAGCAAAGGAGAAGGTAATTTTAGAGTAGGTTTTTCACACTTGCCCTTGCTTTGCAGTCATTTTGAGAGTACCTTTCCCACATCCAAATTTCTGTGTCTCTCATTGCCCAGGTCAGACCTTGGTACAGACTTGGTGCTCAATAAATGTTTTTGTATGGATGAGAAGAAAATATGGGCTGGAGGCTGAGCCCACTTTCAGGACGTTGGTACACACTTGCTGCTCAATAGATGTCGATGATGGTAGTCTGAGCCCACACTTGGTAGGTCCTACTAGTCAGGGATGCTCCAGGCATTTCTGCCCATTGCTTTGCATCATGATAGCTGACATCACAGATGTGGTCCATGAGGCAGGAGGTCCAGGAAGTGGTACCTAGAGTGGGAACCATCTAACTGGGAGCTCTGAGAGCGGGCTCTGTCCCCATGAGCCTCTTAGAAATGGAAAAGTGGTGCAGAGCATGGCATTCCTCTGGCCTCTCCTCCAGTCTCCCTCCATGCAGCTGCCTCAGCACTTTTCCTTTGGGGCTGCAGATACCCCACCTTCCCAGCTCCTCCAAGCACAGCTGCAACCCCTCCCGTCCTGCCAATCAGATGCCCATTGTCTCCACATCTGCCTGTGCTGCAAATTGCCAGCATGAGTCTCACTCAGCATCCTCCATGGGAGGACATCCCAGCTCTTTCCACAGTATCAGTTCCTAAAAGGCTGGTGATTGCATCCTCAGTGTCCCGCCAGGCCTACACAGGGGGAAGGCTAAGGAAAAAGCCCCAGGTGTCTGTAGAGAGGGATGAGGCAGTGAAGGCTGGAGATAGTTCTGGGTGCGTCCAGTAGGGAACATTTAGGAATGTCCTCTGCTCCATCTTTCTCTTCTGGTGCTGCTATAGCTAGAAGTCAGCACATCCCTAACATAGCTCATCAGAAATGCATTCCCAGAGGGCTAGGCTCATTCCAAAGGTTCTGGCCCAGGAAACCTAGATAGACCAGAGAGGGTGCTTACAAGTCCTTGCAAAGATCTCATGGTGATTGGGGACCGAACACAAGCAATACTCAGGCCCCAAGGGCTTGCAGAAAGAACAAGAACTGGGCTGTGCCAGGGTCAGCTCCTCAGAGGCCAGAGGCCGTACAGCAGTGGTCAGGCCAGCCCAAGGAAATGTCCAGCATGCTTCCCTGTGGGGTATAGCTGTTAAGTACTGTGAGCCAGGAATGACGTGTAGAAGGAGGAGTGTTTGGAGGAGGTTGGCCTCAGATCCTGCCCTGGACTCAAACTAACTACACACCTATACCACCCCTACATAATGAATAAAGCCAGCCCTCAGAAACTTGCTGTACTTAGCCCAGGATTGATGGGTGATACCGAGAAGCCTGCTAGATGCTAAACTCCAATCTCCTGCTACCCCAGAATCCCAGTTTACATCCAGAGACATCCAGTACTCCCTGAGGGTCACATAGCTAAACCTGCAGGGCTCCACGGAAGAAGGACCAGGAGATCCAGTCTACCCAGATCTGACCCCCGTGACCCTCTGCCTGGCAGTATGCAGGTGGCCAGACTCTGTGCAGTGTATCTGTGCAGTGGGTCAGTAGTGGATCCTTCCTTGCTGGGCCATCCATAGGAAGTGCCTAGTACAAGCCTGCCATAAGGTAGGTCGGGGAAAAGCTGAGCCAGACACCATCTTGGGCTAGGATGATCATGTTTAGATAGAAACAGAATGAAATAGGCCCAGGATCTCCATCTCTCATTCCTGCATCTAGCAAGCCCTTTGGGTTCATAGGTGAGCACACTGAGCAGGGGTGGGGCTGTGAGGTAGCTTCTCTAGCCTACAGTCCTGCATATGGAAGTCTTGGTCTAAGTCCAAAGGGCATTGGAGGTATTATCCAGAGGAGAAAATGGTCCAGTCCATGAGTCTTCAGACTTAATTGATGAGATCAAAGATGATGTCACAGTTGACACCATCTGGAGTTCCATCTTTGCTTGCTTCCCTGCCTTCATTCTCAGGAAGCCTGTAGCTTAATGACAAAGTGGCCCCTTTCCTCCACACCCACACTTCTAAGGTCCAGCATCCAAAAGATCCTGCTTGGGCTGCTTCACATTCGCCAAGCTTGGGTCATCTCCTTCTCTGAGACAGTCACTGAGCCCAGAGGGTTTAGGTAGATCTCATGCACATCTGGAGCCTGCAGGGGGCAGCTGGACCAAGAGGGTCCTTGGATTGGATATGGCAAGAGCTCTAAACATTAGGGGCCTGGAAGGATGCCTGCAGGGGATCCAGCCACACTGGAGCCTGGATGCAGGCAGAGGATCCAGCCATGGCTGCCTACATGGTCCCTAGTGCCCATATCAGAACCACTAGGCATCCATGCTTCCCTGGGTGTCCTTGGCTACATGCTGCATACCTCCTGCTGAATAAAGTTACTGTATCTATGGGTCATCCTGAGTCAGACTTGCCTTCCCAGGTCTCCACTCATCCATGGGCCCCAGGATAAGATTTGTCCAGGAAGAAGCTTCTTATCCCAAGGCCGGAGGGCTGGCAGCTTTTTTGTGGTCTTGCCTTGTGCACATGGAGCATAGGCCTTCCCAGTGGATGCTTATGGGCAGCCAAGAATGGAAGCCTCCAGTCCCCCCGCCCTCTCCCTAAGCCTTGCTAGTCTTAGGAATTGTGAGGACAACACCCACCCAGGGACCATCTAGGCCATTGATTCTCAACCTGTGGATTCACACACACACACACACACACACACACACACACACACACACACACGGGTCACATATCAGATATTTAACATAATCCATAATGGTAGCAAAATCACAGTAATGAAGTAGCAACAAAATAATGTTATGGTTGGAACTCACCACAACTTTAGGAAGGTTAAGAACCTAAAAGATCTAGGCCCTTTTATGGCATAGGGTTTGCTACAATAACCCCAGGGATTGAGATGCCATCCAGCTTTTGGAACACAAGATTGAGATAGACCCCCAAGGCACTCAGCATGGCCTATTTGAGAAGGTGACATTTCAGATTATGCTATAGGGAGGGGAAAGAATACCATGGACATCAGACATGATCAATGCAAAGGCCCAGAGGCTTGATAAAGTTCTCTGCTTTGGGAATGGAAGGATGATGGCATGCCTGTAGCAGAATAGAGGGATCTATTCTCTAGACTCTACAAGTCTAGAGAAGAAGGCCGGGCCTAAAAGCCTGTTGTCTTCCCTGTTGTATGCTCCATAACCCATGCCTTGCCTGGATGAAAGGCCCCACTGACGTACTGGAGCAGGAGGCAGCAGAAGGCAATGAAATTATCAGAGAGGGGTAAGCATAGCATAGTAGATTGGTAGTGGGGCACGCTGGCTGCATGCCTAAGGAGGAACCCAGCCCCTGGAGTCTGGCTGCCTTGGAACCACTCACTCTTAGGGTTTCCACACTTTTTATGATATTGAGGCAGCCAAACACTGCCCTCTGCTGGGCTACCTATGAATAACATGCAGAGCTTTCTTGAAGTCTCCAAGGCCTCTTCTGCAATTGTCAGCCTTCATTGTCTCCCTCTGCCCCTTTCCAAGCAGCTTGTTGTGACCTTGTGCAGTACAGAGTGGCTTGACCTAGAGCAGCACCTGCTCCCATGATCTCTACCTTGTCTCAGAGCCTCAAGGATGTCTAGGGGCAGAAAGTACAAACTAACCAGTCAGGATCCCCCACACCCTGCCCACCCTGGTCTACCTAAGCCTGCTCATCTTCCATGATAGAGATGAACTTCAGAGAATGCCCCCTAGGGGAGTGACAAAGTGTAGGCCCCCCATAGAGCACGTGACTCCTGAGGGTTGCCCTCTGCTTACCCACACCTCTGTCCTGGACAGAGGTCTAGGCGTGGAATGGTGACAGTCAACAGAGTCAAAGAGGCCACGGGGCCAGGCTGTAGCCCAGCAGGAGCGACTCATCTAATGCAACTCGGCTTTCCTATGTGTTTTCAGGACCCTCCAAGCCCTGACCTGTTTCTGCGGTAGCTGTGAAGGTTTCTGTCAAGGAGTACAGGAGGCCAGGAGGAAAGGAGGGAGGAGAAAGGATAGGTGGATCCATGGTAGAAGCATGAGACCAAGAACATTCCTCCTTTGGTGTCTGAAGTGGACACCTTCATACATCAAAAGCCACACCACTCAAGCCTCACATGTGAACAGCCCTGTTCCACAGCACCTGTGGTAGGCCTGGCGAGATATCTTGCAGTATCTAGGGTGAATGGTTGTTCTCCTGTGTGGGTTAAGGTAAGGACAGGAATCTGACTTGTTATACACAGTTGCAGTGTCTTTAGGGAAATGTCAATGTGGCTGTGTCCAAGGATGCAGAGTCTGCAAGAGTCACTGCACTTGAGTAAGAGAACACTGACTGCCCAGACCTCATTCCAGCCTGGGTCGCAGGAGGCACATATTTGTTCATCTATCCAATGTCCTGTGAAGATGTATGATGGACATGGGGGAAGTCTTGGGGCCAATCAGTGAATTCAGACGTGGCCTTCCAGCCAGCACCAGCCCAAGGTGATACCCTCTGAGAATGACAGTGGGGCTATGGCTGGTGCTACAGAGGATGGTGAGGAGCTGCTGGGACAGAGGTGGGAGGGGGACCTTGCTGGACCCATGTTGAATGATCCAAAGACCAAATGGTAAGTGGTGAAGGAAAGCTTTGGGGTTGGCAGGAATTAAATGAAGGGGTTTGGGCTTAGGTCGAGGTATCTGAAGATCATTGCAGCACATGAGAAGAGAAAGCTCAAGTCATCCAGGGTGCACAAGGCGTTATCTTCCAGCATAAACACTGAGTTTCTCTGCTATGAGCAGGACATACTCACATGTAGTCCAGGGATAGTGTGAGGGCAATGTGGGTGCTATGCACCCAGGCTTCATTCAGCCTGCCTGGTGTGTCCAAGTGCTAGTGGGGAGGGCATGTCTGAGCTTGGGCTCCAAGTCTGTGATCTCTACAGAGTTCACTGGTTGATGGGACATGGGTTCCCCATGGTTCCCCATGTTGTGTAGGTATCTAAATATGCCAAGAGAAAGGAAGAAGGTTGAGAAGCAGGTTTCTGAAAGGTGTGGAGGCCTGGCTGAGGATCTAAGGATGACCTCTACAGGAGGCTGTAGGCACATCGCCCTAGGACCCCATGAGTTCAGCCCTTCTAGCAGTCATGGGGGGGGGGGCGAGGGCAATTGTGACACTGTACTTGGAATTCAGGTAATATTCATTTATTCATCCTCTCATTCATCAACTCGCAGCATCTGTATCCCGGGCAAAAGGGTCACAGTTCTGACAGAAAAGATGAAAGTCCTCTTCTTATGAGGCTGGGACCTGAGCTTGCTGTCTGTGCCCTCAAAAACCTGGTCAGCCATCCCACCCAGCTTGGCCACCAACAAAACCTCCATGGAGGAAGGGTCCGGGGGAGGGGGCACTGATTTACTCAGGTAAAAGTGTGTGCTTTCCTGACATAGAGCTGGAACAAAGAATATTTACTCCACAAAAACTTCCTGAGATCTTCCTGCAGCTCAGCCTGTTCTGGGCACCAGAGAGACAAAAGACCAAGCAACATGGTCCATCGGGCACTAATGGCCATAAACTTTGTGGGAGGTGTCATCCTTACCAAGAACCACAAGTCTCCTTCCTTAATCTGTCAGGGTTTGGGAAGGCAGTATCACTCATGCCTCAGAGAGAACAGCTAGCAGCTTGCCAGGTTCTCAGAGCCCTCAGGGCTCTGGCACCATGCCCACTACCCATTAGTTTGTTACACAAATTCTCTGTGCAAAGGACCGTGCAGCTTACACAGCTGCCCCATACAATTGTGCAGTGCACAGGTTACACCATTTGCCCTGTCCTCACATACCTCATTGCACATGCCCCTGGAAACAATGTTGAGCATCTGTAATAGGTCACTGTGCTCTCAATGGACCACTGTACATATTCACTCATTTGGTTTTCTTTTTAAGATTTTTATTTATTTGTATCTTATTTATTTGTGTGTGTGTGTGTGTGTGTGTGTGTGTGTGTGTGTGTGTGTGTGTGTGTGTGTGTGTGTGTGCACTTGAGTGCAGTGCCCTCAGAGGCCAGAAGATGGTGCTGTATCTCATGGAGCTGGAGCTACAGGTGGTTCTGAGGGTGCTCAACATGGATGCTGCAATCTGAACTCCTGTCTTCTGTAAGAGCAGCAAGTTCTCTTGATCATTTGATCACTGACCCAGTTCTCCAGTTCTCTAGCCCTACTCATTTGCTTTTTTACAGCCCTCTGTGAGAAGGATCAGGACTGATTTTCAGAGAGATTTGCTAATTCACTTCCAATACCTGAGCTCCCTTTGAACCTGTTCAGGTCCCCATCTACTTCCCATGAAAACAAGCTCATAGGCAGTCTTGGTAATTGTTAGATTACTGGAGGATTATGAGTGGCTCTCATAAAGAAAGTTGGTATTTATTTATTTATTTATTTATTTATTTATTTATTTATCTGTTTATTTATTGGTGGAGAGAGAGGTGAATATGGAATTCAAACC
Organism: Cricetiscus sungorus; assembly: GCA_030556225.1. NCBI lineage: Eukaryota > Metazoa > Chordata > Mammalia > Rodentia > Cricetidae > Cricetiscus > Cricetiscus sungorus. The sequence continues at coordinate 4,375,494 of JANBXA010000735.1, read as the reverse complement.
AGGGTCCAGCCCATGCTAGGCAGGTTCTCTGTCACTGAGCTGCAACCTGCCTACCATGTGGAACATTAAAAAGAGGGCATGCAGGTGACAAATAATCCCATAGCTGGGACATAACTTTTTACTGTGGCATGTATCATCGTATGCCCAGGTTGAAATTTTTTCAACCTGAGTTTTTGAGGCATCATGTGCTCAGATTTTGCTAACTTTGCTAACGCACACTTTGCTAACTTTCTTTTTTTACTGGCAGTCATCACTAAGAATGATCCAAGGAGGGCCCCATACCAGTGTCCTGTGGTGGTGTTTATAGTAATATCCACAAGCCCACTCTGTTTCTGTTCCCACTGCTGGGCAGGTGGCTGTGAGATGAGACACACCACACACACACACACACACACACACACACACACACACACACACAGACACACCACACACACACACACACACACACACACACAGACACACCACACACACACACACATACACACATATACATACACATACACACACAGACACACACACACACACATACACATACATACACACACACACACACACACACACACACACACACCAATTTTGTTTTTTGTTTTATCACTGAGGATGTTCTAGTGTTTACTCCAATTGGACCTAATACTTTGTCCCCCACATCTCTAGAGCCAAGATTCCAGCAAAGCCCTCATGACTTTCTGGAATCCTCCATGTCCCTCATCTTACGCCCTCACTCCTCTGGCCCTGCACCTCCATTGTGTCTCATAAAGGTGCATGAGATCACTGTCCACTCAGAAGCCCACGAGGACTTATCCTGCCCTGTCTCTTACCCCTTTCTTCCACTCACTCTCCCTCTGCTCCATTGCCTTCTCATCCCCACACTGTACTCAGGGCTCCCACTCACTCCAGAATGAAGGTCCCGACAGTCTGAGACTATGTGAGCCATGGTGACAGCATGGTCTCTACCATACAGTGAGTGCCTTTATCAACCCTGCCCACTACTGACACAGACATCATCACTCCAGCACCCCCTTTGCCCCAACCAGACAATTAAGGGTCTTGAACAGTTAGTTAGTTAGTTAGTTAGTTAGTTAGTTAGTTAGTTAGTTAGTTAGTTAGTTCCCTCAAGTTAGGGCTAGGGAAAGGGTTAATGTGCCACAGCAGGGGTGTGGCCTTTCTCACCCATGTGTCCCTACGTAGTTGGGTCTCAAAGCAAGCTTGGGTCAGCTTTGTCCTATACAGATAAGGAAGGATAGCATGGCAAATTCATGGTGATTATGGTGGGGCACTTATGGCCTGGGCCCTATGTCTCTCTTTACATAGCTCAGTGCTCCGTGGGCTTTCTGATCTAACTAACCTGCCTGTAGGCTTGCCATGCTCTGGGTAGCCTAAGCTGTACTGGGTAGTCTTAGTTGGGGAGAAAAACATGTTGGTCCATTTTGCCCTGTACTGCATGCTGCAGTCTCCAGAGGGAATAAGTGAGCTTGCCTGGAGCTGGCCTAAGGGGCCCTGCCTGGGAGGTGGGGTGAATGGGAACAAGAGTGGGTGCTGCTGAGTACGGAATTCGGAGACCCTGAGCTGGGGATGCAAGGCGATCCAGGCATCCACCCTGCCTGGCGCCCTCACACCGGCCCAGGGTTCCAAGTTTGGCACCCAGCTCCCCAGACTGTGTGAGACCATGGTGGTTTACTCTACTCCGTGGCAGTGTTTGTGTGGATGTCTGTCTATGGAGGGGATTGGCTGACACATGAGGTGCATTGTCTATAACTGGGAAAAGCATGCAGGAAGCCCTGAGTTTGACCCTCAGCATCTCAACAACCAGGTGTAGTGGTGCACATCTGTGAGCCCAGCACGGGGGACATGGAGGCAAGGAGCTCAGAAGTTCAAGGTTATGTACACTTCTACTGGGTTAGAGGCCAACCTCATCTACCTAATACTCTAAAGAAATTGAAAAATCCTTCAAATTAAAAGACCGCAGGCAAGTTTAGTTCAGGAAGCAGGGCTTCTGGGATCCGAACAGTTTTGAAGTCATTCCTCACTGCTGTGAGTGGAGAGCATGGCCTAGCTCAGGTTTGAGAACTTCCCAACCCGAAGACCCCAGCTGATGGCAGAGGCGGTGCCAAATCTTGACCACCACTGCCTGATGAGAGGTGGGATGTGGGGGTGAGTTAGGGCACTCCCATCATAGAGCCACTGCATCTTAGGTTTGGTCCTAGATCACCGCACTCCTAGCTCAGGGTCTAAGAATTCAACACTCAATTTGTTCCCATTCACTCTACCTCCCAGACAGGGGGGCTCTCGGCAAGCTCACTTGTTCCCTCTGGAGACCACAGCGTCCAGCACAGGGCAGCCAACATTGACCAATATGATTTTCTCCCCAATCAGGAATACTCAGTCAGCTTGAACGTCTTCATGTATGCCTATGGCAAGCTTCGTGCACCACAGCCAGCCTGGCACACTCTGAGGCAAGCCTGGCTGGGGATAACTGATATAGAATCTTGTGGATCCAGATGCTAATTCCTTCCAAGGATGTCCTGAGGACCTTTCTTAGCTATATTGGGGTAGGAATCTGATCTCCCCTAAGTCAAGGGATGGGGTACCCGGTGATATCTGGTTTGCTGCATAAGGGAGAGTTTACTGAAATTCCAAAAGCCCACATACATTTCCAAAAGTAATTGCTTAGGGGATGCTCCTTCCTCAGCCACACTGCAGGGAGGGGAGGGACTGTAGACAATTCCAGCCTTCCACATTCACATCTAGAACACTGGCCGCAACTATGCTGTGAGAGGCATGTGGCGTGCAGCTGCAGCGTGGAAGAGCCTATGGTTTGAAGAGTCAAATGTGATGTTGAGCAGAGAGCTGGCTGCAGAAAAACACACAGTGTGAGGCCACTTATGTACAGCTCCAAATGTGCACAGTATTCCACCCTACTCAGGATGTGTGTGAGTGGACGACACTGAGTAGGAAAGGTTCCCTAAGGATCATTCATGCACTTATGGGAGGCTGGGAGCTGGGAGCTGGCTGGGGAGGGCCTTCCAGTACATCTACCGAGTGAGATTCTGGTGCGTCACAGTTCACCGTGCTCATCTCCGTGTCTTTTAGAAATTTCTAAGTATTTTTAGCGTCATAGCACAGTATCATTTTCAGAATCCATGCGGTGCTTTCTGTTTCCTGCATGTATACATATGTGCATGAACACATAGGAAAAGTGATGGAAGGATGCACTCCAGACAGACATTTCTTCTGCAGAGATGAGCAAGAAGGGTAAGATGTGGGGCCGGGAGGCAGGGAGAGGAATATACCTAATTTATGAAGCCATTTTTCTTTCTTTTTTTGTGACAATTTTTCTATTTAAATTTGAAACAAGCTTGTTTTACATGTCAGTCCCAGTTCCCACAGCAACCCCATCCCATCCCCTTTTGCTCCCCAGGGAGCAGACTTCTATGGGGAGTCTTCAAAATCTCTCATAGCATTTGGAGCTGGGCCTAGTCCCTCCCCCATGTGTCTAGGCTGAGGGAGTATCCCTCTATGTGGAATGGGCTCCCAAAGTCCATTCGTATAGTAGGGATAAATACTGATCCATTACCAGAGGCCCCATAGACTGCCCAGTCCTCCCAACTAACAACCACAGAAGTCATTTTTCAATGGGCCTGGTGAAGCACGGCTTTAATCCCAGCATTGTGTTCTGAGAGGCAAAGGCAAGCAAATCTCTATGAACTCTAAGCCAGCCCAGTCTAATTAGAAGCTCTAGGCCAGCCAAGGTTACAAGTGAGACTGTCTCAAAAGAAAAGAAATGCTCATCTTATTTCTGCAATTTGCGCTTTACTTCCTGAAAGTGTGAAGCTTCAGAAAAAGGGAAATATAGTGCTGGGGCTTGAAGTAATTGTGTTTTGGGAACTGGCACAGGCTAAGGGGTGCACACACTGGAGCTGCACCAGTAGGCCTATGACCGCCTGGAAGGGAGATGGATGGGCTGCTGTCCCTGTGAAGACGGTCCAATCCTGAGGTGCATGGCTGCCTGAAACTGACATATCTTCCCAAATGCTGCTATGCTCCCGCCTAGGAGACAGATGGCCACAGGTTGGAAGACAGAGACTCTGCCTGAATGTCCCTGTCAGCCTGCAGGTTGGAATTTTCCAGTCTATGAAAGGAAAGTCCTAGATCAGAAGTTTCTGCAATCAGCCCTGGAAGCTGCTCTGCCCCCAGACTACAAGGATGAGATGGGGACAGGAGTGTGTCTAGAGATTCACTATGAAGGGCTCTGTATCAGCACCAGCCTGAAGTGGTAAATAGGTGTATGGTCCTGCTGCCACAGCAGACTGACTGCCACCCCTCCCACCCCAGGCATCTGATCACAGTTAAAGTGGACAAGTACAGTCCATTTCCTCTGCAATAAAAGAACAGAATTCAAGAGTAAGAGTGAAACATCCCTCTTCCCCTAACTTCCATGGGTCTGAGAGGCTGAGAGAATGGAAAGAACAAATAGTCTACCTGGCCATTGCCACCCCAACCAGAAGGGTCACACTCGCACTACCTGTCCCTACCTGTGCCCTGCCCTAGAGGCAGCTTTGCAAGTGAAGACTGCGCCAGACAAAGTGCTGGCTGTGCTGCCTTCTATCTGTTAGTCCTAAATGAATGCGGTCCGCCCCCTGTGCCTTCCCAGGGTCAGTTGTGTGCATTAAAAAGCATTCCTTATACACATACTAAGCTGGGTTTGAGATTCCTGACTGATACTTGGTAAGCAGGCTGCCTGCTTAAGTAAGCATGAGATACACAAAGTGGGGAGAAGGTGAATGTGCAGAGAGAGAAGTGCGCGTTTCTCATCTTCACCTCTTCTCAGCTACCTTGGATGTGCCAGTGTCCTTCAAATCCATCCAGCTTCTTTCTGCCTCAGGGCCTTAGCACAAGCTCTTTGCTCAGAAAGCTCCTGCCATCTCAGTCTACTGGGTAAGAGCTCCTGAAGAGGCCTCCTTTCCCTGCACCCAGCTCTGAGACTCTTCTGCTTGGTTGAATCCCGATCTGATTGCTAGGTACAATTTTATATTCCGACTTTCATGTTTTCTCCCTGTTTCCCCCTTAGAATGCATCCTTGATGAAGGCAGATGCTCTGCAAGCACACTGGGGGTGCTGACAGGAGGGCAAAGAATGGAGGGAGGAGGTGCACCACAGCTAGAACAGACTGGCCCCAGCCTCAGCCTCACTCCCTTTAGGACATGACTGGCAGCCTTGATCCAGGCTATGTCATCTGCTATTCCACTACTGTAAGTGGTTGGCCCTCCAGGACTGGTCACACAGCTGTCATGATCCCATTTTACAGTAGCACATCTGAAATTCCCAGGAGATGCTCAGCTTGCCGAAGTCTCATAGCCCCTAACCCCAGGGCACAAGATCTCCTGAGCGCTTAGTTTAGTGGCTCCTGTGTTTCCATGCCAAGGACGTAAGAGCTGCCTTGGAAGGCAGTGCCATCATTCTTCGGGCTGTGAATGCATTTTAGCAACTGATTTCCAGGTTTCCAGTGTGGGCCAGGAAGGAGCCACCTTGGACTCAACGCCAAGGCTCTTTATTTTGCAGCCGCACCGCAGGGCAGCTCTGTTTGATGCTGTAGTTGCCATGGCAACTAGCACTTTGGCGATTGGTCCAGCTCGGCCGCACTACATTGCTCCTGGAGGGAGGGGGGCGCTCCTGCACTCCTGTCCCTCCTCCGGATGCTGCGAGAGCAAACCCGCACAGACGCCCCCCTCCCCCAGCTCTCCCCTCCTCATCCCAGCGCCCTGCCACCCCGGATGTGCGGGAGGGAAAAATCCCAAGGAAGTCCCAGGTAGCAGCGAGGCAGACGCCCCCGCCCAACCTGGCGACCATGGTGACTCGACGTCTTCCCAGGCTTCTGGGCACAGTGTAAACCCTGCGTGGGAGGACCCGTTTGGAGCCCCCCTGCCACATTACACCCAGCTTTTCTAGATGAACCTGTCAGTCCTGGGAAAGTGACTGCCTGCCCTTGGCTTTCATTTTCTTCTTTCCACCTCGCTTGAGCATCCTGCTCCTCCTCTGAACCACCTTGAGCCTCCTCAGCCCAGGCAGGAGAGAGAAGGAGATCAGACTTGGGCAGGATGGCTTGCCGAAGACGCTATTTGTGAGTATATGAAACAGGTTTATCCTGAAACCTGAGGCAGAAAAGAGCATGACTTGTGTGTTGGAATGAGGGGCTTGGTGGGGATGGGGAGGGAGGCTGCTCTGCAGGTGGCTTCCAGGGGGAGTCAGCTTGTCTCTAGTGTTTGTCCCCCTGCTGCAGAGGCGGTGTTGATGGTGATGAGGAGAAAAATGACCTTAATCAGCAAATCTTCCTTCAGCTGTGAAAGTCCTTTGCTGAGGCAGTCAGTCACATTTCTCCCAATCCATATCCACATACAGGGCCCCCAGACCCATGGCCATGGACCAGGCTTTTAGCAATGCCTCTAGGGGGGGCTTGTTTAGGGACAGCTTTGGTGTTCAGCAAGCTTGTGGCCTGTACCCAAGCCAGGTGGAAGGCCATCAGTAGGCAGAGACAGTGGCAGGAGATGGCATTCTCCTCGGACAGGTGAAGGTGGCAGCAGTGTCCAGCTGTGAGTGCAGGTGTAATGTGTGGGTACAGATCACGCGTCTGCTGGGCCTGATGCCAGCAGCAGAGGCGGTAAAAGTCGGCCTTAGGGTGGTGACATCACGGGACTGGGTATTTATGGAAGCAAAGCCTTGCTTAGTGAAGCCAGGCTTCCCAGGGGGCATTGGGATTCAAATGCTAGCTTCTTTCTAGGTTCTCTGGGAGCTCTGCAGGGTGCTGTTCTGTGTAGAGCAACCTTTGCCCTGTTTGGGCACTCTAGGCTCCAGAGACTGAATGAGGTTTGGGTCTGGTCTCTGCCTGCCCCAGGCTGTCTACCTGCTCAGTGCTGCTTGGAAGCTGCTGGGGACAGTTTGTTGATCTCAGATCCTGTGTGAGGTTGGAGAGTAAGCTATGATGTTCCTGAATTGGAATCAGCCTCCAGTACTAGGGCTTGCAGCAATTTGTAGGTGGTCACCTGAGAGACTCAAACTCTCCTCAAACAGACCTTGAATTTGCACAGGCCCCAAGCCCTATCAAGGGCCCTCCAAGCCCTCTTTGGCTCTGCCTCCTCCCCTCCTACAAGGGGCGTTTCCCATGCTAATGAGCCTGATAGAAAGTAAACATAGCCTGTAGCTGAGTCAGCAGGCTGGGTCAGGAGGACCCTGCAGGAGGAGAGGGCTGATGGCCTCTGGCTGTGGGTTTGCATTTCAGTGGAAAAGCCTTTGAGTATGTTTGTTGGTATAAGCAAACCACACAGAGTACTTGCTCTCAGTGTCAAGGCCAGAAATAGTGACGCCTTCTCCAGCTTGAACTTTGTCTCACATTTGGAGAAGGTGCTTCCCAGGCAGCAGACTCCTTCCTACCTGCCACACCTTTTTTGGCACAAGAGCCTCCAGTGTCAAAGAAACTGACAACTTGCAGAGGCCACCAAGCTGCTGTGGAGGGAAGATGTCATTAGCATGAAATGTGGCAGTCCTCATGGAGAGCAGCCCGGCCCAGGGCCTGTTTCCAAAGCTTGGGAACACCTTCCGAAAAGCTTTGCATAGGCAGGAATGAACACATGCACATCCCATTTTTGAAATGGGGAAACTAAGACTGGAAAAATCACGCCTGGAAACTTGGCATGCACTGGCTTAGGCATGGGCTTTTTATGGAAATTATTTTGTCAAGAACATGGCTTCATCCCACAGATTCCACTGTGCTTCCAAGGTTCAGTCAACCTGTCGAGGGCCAGGGACTTGCATCTGAACACACAACCCTGTTGGCAGCATCTGTATGGGGGATCAGTGCTTCCTGCCTCCCTTTCTTGAAGGTCTCTCCACCATTCTCTATTAGGATGCTGTAAGCTGAGCTATCCCTGCCCGTTTCCTCCTACATTCTGCTGGTATCAACCACCCCAAACAGATTGACTGGGAAGGGCTAGAGAAAGTCTGTGCCCTCTGCCCTTGCACAGGGTTTGAAGTAACACAGGCCTTGCTAGGCACTCGGCAGCCTGTGTTTGCTCAACCCAAGGACCTCTCAGTATCTGCTGCTCCAGACTTCTGGTTCCCCAGACCAGCTGTGTGGAAAGGAGCTGATGGCTGTCAGCTCAGAGCAGCCCTGGATGGTCTTGTGCTTTCTTGCATCCTATAGCTTGGCCAGCTTTCCTCAACAGCTGTGAATATAGTATGCTTGATCCCATTTTACAGAACAAGAAACAGGTGCAGTGAGGGAAGGAACTCGATTGGGCTTCTGCAGCAATTTGCTGCTGTGCCTTTAGCAGTTCTGCCCCTCCCCCAACATGCCCCACTCCAGACCTGATTCCCATGTGTCACCTGATCAGGGTGTCCCTTGGCCTAGAGGTGCCCCACAAACAGGCACATTGCACACCCTGTTTCACCTCCCCACACACACACACACATCCTCATTCTTTCTGCCCCTGGTTGTCCTACTGTGGGTCACTCTAAAAGTTAACTTACTCCTGAAAGAGATGGGTCTTCAGTCTCCTATGGAGGTGGCCTGGTGATGGGATAAAGATAACAATGAAAGCAATGCATATAGTAACTGAGTGGCGAAATCACAAGGCCTACAATCCTTAACCAGACCAAAGCCGACATTGGTCAGCTTAATAGCACTGTGAGGAAGGTAATGCCATTCTGACTAACTACAGCAGCACCTTCACCATCCTCGATGCAATGGCTGAAGAGGACTCTTGGCTCAGCATATCCTGGGGCTCCAGCTCAGGCAGTGGGATGTAAAGATTTGCAGAGCAAGGTGCTGGCTGCCTCATTGCATGTCTGTGGTCCAGGAAGTGGTTCATTTGTTCACTGCCTGGAACTTTCTGGCCCCTCTTTCCTTCCTTTTTGACTCTGACCAGCCGTGTAAGACTAAAGCCTCAGACCTCCCACCCTGTCATTCTCTGACTTACCTGATGGGCCTCCATCTACCCTGATACTATGTTCAGCTTGTTGGGTGGTCAGTCTGTCTACTAATAGAATATCAGCTGTACCTAGCAGACTCCTGGTGCTGTGTAATCCTCCTGGTGGTGTGTAAAAGTGCCAGATATATCACATGCACGCAAGATACACAGTTAAGCCATTGTTGAGTCCTGGCTGGTGCCAGGCATTGGCCTAAGCAGGGCTGCAGAGCAGTGAACTGGGTGCTGGCAGGCTCCTAGGTGGCACATGTGAACATCAGCCCCAGCACAGAGAGTAGTCTACACAGTCAGCTGAACTCCATGAATGGAATGGCATTGGCTACCTGCACAAAGAAGGCAGGCGCCTCTGAATGTGCAAATGGCAGTCTTTCAGCTATTTTGACCATCTCCTGAACCCTAAGAGGTGGGGCTAGACTTACCTGCATTATACAGACCATGCAACCATGTCCCAGAACAACTTGTCCCAGGCAACATTCAAGCAGGGGTAAACTTGGGCAGTCCACCCCAAAGCCAAACTCTTGGCCTGTTACTGAGGGGTTTTGCTGAAATGGCAGACACTGGCCCAGTGTGAGGAAATGGGAGAGATGAACTAGTGGCATGGGTAGGGAGGGCCCTGTGAGCTGCCTCCCACTGCCCCGGACTGAGCAGGACATGGAGGGTAGGGCTGAGGTTGCCTCCTGGGCTGGAGGAGAGTAGAGGGTCAGGAACCTGACTTACCCCGTGGCCACAGTGGGCAGTTCGGGGGAGTTGCAGGAGTCAGGAGCAGCTGGTTGTCAGGCTAGACTGAGAACAGCTGTGCATTCTCCTTGCTGTTAAGGATGGCCCCATGCTCTCAGGATGAGGCAACCCTGCTCATGGGGTCCTGGCCTATTGCACAGTACTAGCTAGCTTAACTTGATCTCAGAGGACTTGAGGCTTTACCCTTGCTCAATACCCCCTCCCCCATACCTTGGCATGTTGAGTCTGTGCTTGGCCCATTCTGCAGGGAAATGACTTGCTCAGGTTCATGGCCATGAGTCTATCTGGCTCCAGACCCCATGCCCTCTTCACAAACCCTCATCTGTATGTCCTCGGAGCCAGGGCTGGTAGGCAGCAGGTGTTTAGAAGGTAGGGTTCAAAGGAGAGGAAGGGTTCAAGTGGCCAGAAGGCTGAAATGACAGGACACTGGTCAGATGCCCCTAAGACCTGCATGTCGTACCCTTACTGTCACTTTCGATAAATCTTTGTCCAGATCAATTCTATTAGACATAGGATTTTAGATGTCTGTGTTTTTGTTCATTGTTGTGAGTGGTGGGGAGGCACATCCATGCTCTCAGAGAACCACTTTGTGGAGTTGGTTCTCCCCTTCCTCTTCTCTATGGTGCATTGTCACTGAGTTAAGGCCAGCTTGAGCAGGACATTGAGCCCTTGCCTTCATCAGACAAGGTAGATGTCCAAATGTGTTTTTGTGACTTGGCTATACATTGAGTTTTCTAGGAATGTGACTGCTCTTGAAATCAAGGGAAGATCAGACTGTGATATGTTGGGACCTCTGCCAAGAGCTGTCACCACCCAGGCCATCATGTCCCTAAAGGCAGCAGCTTTCCTGGGAGCAAGGTTTCCCCAGCAGGGGCCTGTGGGATCAGCTGGCTAAGGGTGGCAAATGACTGTTATCTCAACACCAGGTCTTTCCTTCTGTGTCTGCAGTGTTCATGTGGTGGGTGCAGGTGTGGACAAGCCTTTCCGTTCCTTTCAGAACGGAAGTGGGCAGTACAGTTTGAGGTAGACAGAGGGGCATGGCATCAGGGGTTTTTGTAGTGATGGTGTTATTATGTTCAGTCTGGTCTTTTGTCTCTGCAAACCTGGCTCTTTATTGTTGCTCACCTCAAGTGTGTGGGCCTGTGATGCTCACTTCTACTTATTAGCTTGCTCCTCATATGTGGACTTTCCACACCTATGTTCTCCCAAACAGCACAGTGTGGCCACTGTTTCCACAGCATCTGCCCGGCATTTGACACACTGAATTACCTAGAGGTGATTTAAAGTATTTGGAGAAACCTGGTGCTGTATATCTGTGATCCCAGTGCTCAAGATGCTGAGGCAGAAGGATGGAGAGACCAGGACCTGAAGAGTTCTGGCAAGCCAATCCTTACAAGTACTGGAAGACAACCATTCTTGATCCCACACCTCTGCCCTTTACCTGTCTTTCCTCCCATCATTTCTCCTAGGCCTCCCATACTTCCCGACAGCCCACAAAGCAGGCAGGCTATGGAAGGTCCTAAAAGCCCAGAATGGGGCCCAAGCTACCACAGAGAGGCCACTCCTGCTAGGGGCCGCCTGGCCCTACAGTCTCTCTTTCCTGCCAGCCACTCTCCAAATAACCACACAGAGACTTATTATTGATTTTAAATGCTCAGGCAATAGCTTTGGCTTGTTTTTAGCTGGTTCTTATAACTTAACCTATTTTTATTCCTCTGTGTACTGCCCTGAGGCTTATTTACCTCGTGTATGTACTTCCCACCCTACTCACTCTGCATCTCATGATGTCTCCTGAGTTCCTCCTAGTCTGGCTCTCCCATGCTCTTCCTGCCCAGCTATAGAACAGTCATCTCTTTATTAACCAATGAGAGTAATACATATTTACAATCTACAGAAGATTGTTCCATAGCAGACATCTATAGAGTGACTTCTGAGAGCTACAGGCTCCATGCAGGCCTAGGCTGGGGTGAAGAGCTTGTTTCCAGGTGCCCCTGGAAGCCATACGAGGCCATGTTTTGTTTTGGTGTGTGCGTGGGGGGGGGGGTCTTAGTGTTACAGTATTCTACCACATGTTCACTCTACCCAAAGGATGAGCAAGACTGGGAGTTGGTGTCCTACAGAGTTCTGAGGTGTTACTGTTTGGAGAAATGACGACAGTCTTGGCAGGAACACTCAATATTATTTTTTCATAGCTGCAGATGAGTCTAAAATTATCTCAGAACCACACATTTGATTTATCTGGTTTTTGTTTTGTTGTTGTTTGGAGAGGTTAGTGTTGGGGATGAGATGTATGTGTTATACTACCAAGTTTCACCCACATCCGGCAGTTCCTGACTACCTGTAACTCTAGCTCTTTTCTGTACCCGAACCCACATAGCATACTCACAAAGACACTGTGCTGGCTGGCTTTTATGTCAACTTGACACAAGCTAGGATGGTCATTTGGGAAGAAGAAAGTTCAATTGAGAAAATGCCCTTTCCAGATAAGCTTGTGGACAAGCCCATGCCACATTTTCTTAATTGTTGATGATGTGGGAGGGCTCAACCCATTATGGGTGATGCTACCCCTTGGCTGGTGGTCCTGGGTTGTGTAAGACTGAGCAAGCCTTGAGGGGCAAGCCAGTATGCAGCATTCCTCTGTATCAGCTCCTGCCTCCAGGTTGGAGTTCCTGCTCTGTTTGAGTTCCTGTCCTGATTTCCTTGATAATGGACGATAACGTAAAAGTTGCTTTTGGTCATAGTGTTTATCAGTGGTAGAAACCCTTAATAAGACAGATACAAATACACATACAAATGAATAAAAATAAAATAAAATGTATCTTTTTTTTTTAAACTGAGGCTCAGGTTATGAGTTTATTGGCTCAGACCCTGGTGACTGTGGGACAGAAGCTGGCCACCTCTTGGTTTCTGCTTTCTAAGGTACTGTGGTTACCACCCTTTGCTACCCTCTTCTCTGTCAACTGAGATCTCTGGATTCTTCTTTCCAAGGCTCAAGCCCACCAGTAGTTCTAGGGCCGGTTCCAGCCCTTAAAGGCAATTGTATATGCCTATCTGGAGGCTAGCAGGCCTGACTGTCAGGCAGCTACTTGAACAGGGTCTGGCCTGCTGTCCCTGGGCCCTTCCCAGAATCAGGGCCCAGCCCAGCCTAAGGATTCCTCTTAAGAAGGCCTCTCGCCTCCCCTGGGCCTGTGAGTCTGCCTGGCTGTCAGCCATGCCTGCTCTCCCTCTGCCCAGAGCCACATATGTTAGTGATGGTACAGTCCCCACGCTCTCCTCTGCCTGCTGCCGCCACAGCAGGCAGCGGGGACAGAGACAAATTGAACACTCCCGCAAATGCCATTTTGAAGACAAAAATGGAAACCAGTCGGCTAAAACGAAAAGGTTACGGGAAACAAGGCCTCTTGATGGTTTTGGCGTTCTACAAATTGCCTATTCTGTGAATTGGCTTTCAGCAAATTGCCTTGTCACAAACTGAGGGAGAGGCAAGACAGGGCAGTGAGCTGGACTGAGCTGAGGTTGTCAAAGCCAGGTGGGCATGGTGTGGCTGCAGGACAAGGTTCCCTGTAATTATGTCCCACCTCCCTACTTTGTCCCACATCCTGGGATCTACTTAGGCTGGGGATACAAGAGCCCGTGTTTCACACAGCCTGACCTCAGAGGGACAAAAGTCCGAAGCCCAGCTAGGATTGAGAGAGGAAAACTGAAGTATGTCTGGCTTCAGGGTGTTTTACTCTCCCCGGCAACTCCATTTCTTGGTACAGAGACATCTGTTGGGAATGGCTCCCAAGGGACATGATGCGTTTTTAATTGTCATGATGTTTGTTGACATTCAAAGCCTATCTCTTGGTGGCTACTAGATAAAACTCAGCATTTCCTCCATTTGTTGTCCTGTGTCAGTAAGAGTAATGTCCCCAAGTGTCTTAGATCCCTCATTCTTGGTTAAACTTCTGTCCTTGACTGTCTCCAGAGCTGAAGAGTGACTAGGCCATCTTGGCAGAGTCCCCAGGACCAGATGGGGCCTAGTGTGTGGGGATAACTCAGGCTTCTTCTTATATCTTCCAGGAGATACCCTCAAAGACCTTGTATCTGTTGCCTGTTGGCAGTGTGACTTCAGTACATGTCTTAACTTTTCTGAACTCATTTTCTCTTCTGAGTTGCACCTTTATGGAGTGGTTATCAGGACCTGTAAATAGGGTCTTTAGCTTGCCATACCCTAGCATCTCCTTAGGTCCCTCCCTAGTGTGACATGCCTGAGGACATGCAGGGCCATAAGAAATGTGGGTATCTATTGAGCTGAGGGAACAGATGTTTTAACCAGGACTCTTTGGGCTGCATATGTATTAAGATGGATGTCACTAGTGGACAAGGACCTGGCTCTTATGTGGCTAGGATGGATCCAGCATCACCTGAGCCTTGGCAACTAACTGTCCTGCTTGCTTGCCTGTTACCTGGGTTGTGTTCCCATGAAGGTCCTCAGCAAACATGGAGCCCACCAATCAGCCCTGGAGCAAATTGGCTTTCAAAAGCAACCCCAAGGTTGTCTGAAAGTGCTGTCAGCTGTCTCTGCCACCTGGCCATAGCCAAAACTAGATGCTTGGGCAGCCCGGTGTGAACCACTGGACTGGAAATTAAGGGGAGGGTCATATATGTGAGGGTTGTGAGTCAGGGAAGGTAGAGACAAGCTACAAACAAGTCAGTGTTTTTCTAAGTGTTGGGAGGAAGCTGAGCCAGAGGAGTTTGGGCACATCAGGACCAAGCAAGCAGCCTGCCTCCCTGATCTCACCCTGGGGCCCTTTGTGGAGTAGGAGGGTTAGGGCTACAAGGCAAAAAAGCTCGACCCCATGCTCCCTCCAAGCATCTCTAACATCTTCTCTGCTGCTTGGGGTCTACACGCAAGAATCCTTCTTTCTGGTTCATCTTTTCGATTGATATTTCTATAACCCTAAACCATGCCTAGGGCTGTATATTCCTCAAGAAAACTCATCACTTATTCAAATCTTTCCTGGCATCTTAGGCCAGAAGCCCTTCCCAGTTGCGTTGAGCCTCCCTGTAGAGAGGCAGTACAGAGGAGAGATGGCAGTCACTTCTGACTGCCTGGCCCTGTGTCCCCAACTCTCAGATGGCCATTCCTGGAGTGTTAAGGAAGAAGACTTGAAGGTTGAGGCTATAGGCAGCCTAGGACACTGTGGCTAGCATTGACATCCCTCCATGTCTGACCAGGCAGAAAAGCCAGAGGGATCTGGGACATCTACATAGGACTGGGACTTCAAAGGGGTTGGGATCCCCTCAGATTCAGACTTTAAGAATGGGGGCTCCTATCCTCAGAACTCCCACTTCTTCTGGAGCATCAGTGAGAGGTCCCATGGACAGGGCAGATGCTGCCCTTGACCAGAGCCCTGAAGCATTCCAGGGTCAGTCTATGTTTAAGTCGCCAGGCACATAACCTTACCTCCCTTCTATCCTCATTCCTCAGACATGTCCTTGGATCTGCCATTGGTCTTGGACAGGTGACTCTTCTCAGGTATCCCTGAGAGGGTGAGGATTCTTCCCTAATATCACCAGCTATAATGGCAAGCCTGGGTATGGGCTGAGCTTGAGACTTGTCTCCTGGGGCCAAAAGATGGCATTACTCCTGATCTGGCTCTTATCTGAGGCTTGCTTCCTGCTTTCAGGGCCCTGCTTCTCTCACCCCCCAGCTACTCCCTGCCCTGCCCTGCTCTTTGGGACCTTTGGTTCTTTCCTTTCTGCTGCTGGGACTGCCATCCCCAAGGACAGCCCTAGCTTTTGAGGCTGGAGCTAAGTCTTGCCAGCCCACCTGCAGTGACTTGGAACCACCTCAGTTCCCCCAGGTTCTGACTGGTTCTTTCCTGAAGGTTTGCAGCTGGCACACAAGGCCTAGAGTTACTATTGTGCTTGCAGAAGTCTCTGGACCAGTGGAGCCTTCAGAGATAATAGGTTGCATGGGCCCTGGCATGGAGTTGGCCCAGTACATACATGTTGAATGACTATAGGATGTTCTGTGAGTTTCCTGAAGCCTGTGGCCTTCACTCATGAAATCTCTTTCTTTTTCACACATACTTGTCTATGGATACATGTGGGTCAGGCCTAGGCTGGAGATAAAGCCTGGTAGGAGAAGCCAAAGGGGCCCTAATTGGGACTGAGGCAGCTATTAAGGCTGAGGACACCAGTACTCCACTGGAGTTGAGCTCAAGGTGAAATTTGGGGGAAAGGAAACCCAAAGGCCTCATAGACCTTGGTGTCCATGGACCCTGGTATAGGGCCCAGGTGGTAGCAGAACTATCCACAAGAAAAGGCATATTAAGGACAGTGATTTCATTGACAGAGTAAGGAGACTTCAGAGAGGGTCTGCTGGTGTCTGAAACCGTCCTCTGCCTCTCATTAGACTCTAAAAATGTTCCTACCCCCAGCTCAGGACAGGTTCTCCTCTCTAGTGCTACCAGCGCCCCTGAGGCCAAGGTCACCTGGGACCTATGCCAAGGCCACTGCCATCTGCTAGAGAAGCTCGCCTCTTGAACAGAGCAGGCACTGGGGAACAGTGCCTGCTGCCACACCATCTTGCACCCCAAAATAGAAGTTCATGTACCCCACTAGCTTGGCATGTAAGGCTTGCCCCTCCTTGTGTCTGCAGCTCCCTTCTGGTTTGGGCTCCAGCCAGGGTCCCGTTTATCTTGAGAACACACTAGCATTAGGGCATGAGGCTTGGAGAGCCTGGCTTCTGACCCCTGCAATCCCTAGCAGTTTTTGCCCTGGATACTGTTGCCTTGCCAGAATAAGTAAGGGCATTTAACCCAGAACTGGACAGCTTCTACTAGATAATACCTGTCTATTCCTTTATCCTTACTTTGAACAATGAGGATCCATTAGCTGTTAAGGAATTTGGGTGTGAAATGCATGAGTTGGGTTGATTCCCTGAACTTCCAAAGCCAGAGAAAAGGGCTTATCTTAGCAAATGGTCTTGGGGTTGAAGGTTGGCTACCTGGCTGACTGTGGGAGGTCTTGGGAAGGACTCTGAATCTCTGATCTTTAGTTTCCTTATCTGTAATGTGGGAATCAGAAACTCCAGCCCTGGCTTGAGGACTGAATGGGGCCATGTCCACACCCTAGAGTCTAAGAAAAACCTTGTGAAAGGCCAAGAAGATGCAGCAGTATTTGTGCTCCTCCTGTCAGTAATCTAGGCCAGGAAAAAGCAGGATGTGGTAGTCCCAGGCACAGGACCGAGGCCACTGGGGCACAGGCCTTGCATGGATCCTAAGCTGTATGGCAAGGCAGGCATCCACTACTGTAAGCTCAGGAGGGGCCAGTTGCAAACTTTGGGCAGTGAGAGGACTTGGATTCTTGGCAAGTGGATCTAGCCAGGTGGGCTTCCCTATTCAAATCCAGCCCAGTTGGTCCCAGCACAGAGCCCTGTTCCCAGCTGGCCACCCATTCTCAGAGCTCAGTGCAGGTCTGCCTTCCTGGGGCTTTCCTGGGTCTGTTTGATGAGGGTGGCTGCCTTCCATCCACTTAGGGTCCCAGTGTTCTTTGACCGCCTTGCTATGTGTCTTTTTGGCTACCCGCCTTCCCATAAGGGTAGAAGTTATAATAATCTCACCCACTCTCCTTGAGTGCGGTTATTGAGTCACACTGGACAGTCTGCTCAGATGGGTGTCTGTGCTACTGGGTGGCTGGGATGGTGAAGTACACTGCCTTGGTTACTTCAAATTGCTGCAATAAAACACTATGACCAAAGCAATTTATAGAAGAGTTTATTGGAGCTTACAGTTTCAGAGAGGAATCCATGACCATCATAACAGGAAGCTTGGCAGCAGGCAGGCAAGGCATGGCACTGGAGCAGTAGTTTACAGGTTACATCTTGATCTGCAAATATGAGGTAAATAGATCTAACTGGGAATGGTGTGGACTTTTGAAACCTCAAAGCTCACCCCTGTTCTCAGCGACACCCACAATCCTTCCCAAACAGTTCTACCAACCAGGGACCAGACACTAAAATATGAGCCTATGGTCCATTGCCATACCTACTACCACATGCACTCACAAAGCCCATGGCTTTTGCTTCCTGTGTATTGTTTCTTAACAACCAAGGCTTGAAATATTAAATGAGAAACTCCAGAAATAGTTGGCAGGTTTTCTGTAACTTCTGTTATGGTGTGTTACGGTCATTTCTGAGTATTTTGCTGGCATCCAAATGTGCTGCATTCACGCAGTGCCCACAGAAGCCAGAAGAGGGCACCAGATACCCTAGCACTGGCTTGACAGATGGCTGTGATGATGTGGGTGCAAGGAACTGAACCCACGGGCTCTTAACCACTGAGCCATCTCTCCAGCCCAGTAGTGTGGCCTTCAATCCTCGATGTAGCTGTTCTATACAATATGCACATAGGAAAACCCAGCGCAATGACCATTTTTGTCACCATGCTGTTAGGCATCCCCCAGGCATGTTAGAGGCTATCCCTGTATATTAGAGGCTGCTTTGGCACTGTGTAGGTGCTAGGCTGAACAAGTAAAGTGTCTCGAATTGCTTCCTCTCAGAACTGACGACCACTGCTCTAGACAAATCTCCTTCTAGTGTAACCAAGAGACCCGGGCCCAAAGTCCAGATGGTACCTCATCGCACCTGGGCTGCTGGGTCTTTCCATATACCCAGCCCAGAGGCCTCTGGAGCTGTCCTCTCCAGCAGCTGGATTTTTCCAGACTTTGGCTGAACTCTGGGCAGGGCAGCCTGGCGGCAAGGAGTAGTGTAGAGGCCAACCTAGGAACAACCATCTCCTTGTGCCTGTGGTGGGGGCCCCTGGCTGGTAGGCAGGGCTGTCTGTACACCAGAGCCAGCACAGGAAAGCCAACAAATCTTCTTTGGCTGTCTTAACCAGAGGCCTAAGGATGAGGTGCAGGGTCAGGCAGGATGAAGGCTGAGTCTGCACATTGGCACCTCAGACTCCCTATCCAAGGTGTGAAGATGAGCCTGTTTACAGCTGAGGAAAGGGAGGCCTGGACAAGGGCTCAGAGCTCAGCACTGATGCTAGCATATGCTGAAGCCCAGTGTGCTGATCAGAGTCGCATCCAGCCCCTTAACTAAGTGACACTGGGCCAAAGGCCTAGGGTATGGGATCACAAGGTGCCCACCCAGCATGGTACAGGCCCTGGAACTATGGTTCAGTTGTTATGTCTCTGCCTCAGAAGTCCTGGGGACAGAGTGACAGTACTTTGTCCCAAGCAAAGGGGTAACTGACCTCTATGCTAGGCTCTCAGCTCTCCTGCAGCCATAGAATGGCCCGGAACATGTGCTCTTGAGTACCTTGTCTCAGCATGGCTGAATAGTTCTGCTGTAGAATAACAGCAGAGCGACATGGACTGGGAGGGAGGCGATATGGGGCAGGATTATGCCTACTATCTCCTCTCCTGTCATCACTTCTGCCCCAGAGAAGCTTCTCGAGTCCTGAAAACAGGCAAACACTCCAATGCTGGCTAGAGGAGGTGGGTCTGACCTTTCATGGGGCCATTTGAGTTACCCAGGGTCATAAAAACATCTCCACCCTGTGTCCACAGTTCCAAGGACAGCCTGAAGGGGTACTTGCTGAGCACAGGCATCCTATTGAGTTGCTGCCATTCCTGTTGACCAGGGAGGCTGGAGAGCTGAGCCAAGCCTATGGCCACCCCACAGAGCTAGGAACTGTGCCACACACCCCATAGCCACAAAGGGCAGGAAGGAATGTGTCTCCAACTCCTGTGTAGACAGCCAGTGGGGGCATACTCTCATAAAATGGGTGTCACAAATATTCACAGCCCCATGCAGCTCCTTGAGAGCAAAGCCAGTGGAAACATCCTGAAGCAGTCGGACTGTGTCTACAGGGAGTTGGGGGCAGGGGGGCTGATCTTCCCTAGTGCTTAGCAGTTACTCTGTGTGTGAGTGCATGCATGTGTGTGCGTGTGTGTGTGTGTGTGTGTGTGTGTGTGTGTGTGTGAGGCACATGCATGTGTACATACACAAGTATATGTGTGTGTGTGTGTGGAGTCCAGAGGTTGACGTCAGGTGTCCTCTCTATTTCTCTCCACCTTAGTTTTTGAGACAGGGTTTCTCATTGAGCCTGAGGCTCACCTACTGAGCAAGAGCAGCTGGCCAGCGAGCCCAAGGGGCCCTCTTGTGTGTGCCTCCCCAGCACTGTGCCACCACGCACACATAGCGCTTGACATGCATGTTGGGGGCCTGAAGCCAGGTTCTCACTCATGTATGCAAGCACTTTACTGACTAAACCTCCTCAGCCCATGTTCACCTTCTAAGCCGATGCCTGTGTTCCTCACTATCTAATAAGGAGGGGGAAGTGAGTTACAGGAGGAAGTGAGTTACAGGCGGTGGCGGCCTCCCTTCCCTCTGGAAACTGAAGCAAATTCCCTCCAAACAATCTTCTATTGCTTTTAGCTGACTGAATCTTCCTTGCTTTTAGCTTTCTCTGAAAGGAAAAAGCATCACCCACTTAGAGTTTCCCTTTGAACAACACCACCCTTTGAGCCAATATCTAAGGAGTTTGAAATCTCACACACACACAACACCACCACCGCCGCCATCGCTGCCACCCATCAGCCTTGGCCCTCACCCATACTGGGCCAGCATTGGCCAGAGCGCCTCCTTCCTGGCCTCCTCTTCCCGGTTGCTTTCCCTGGCCTCCCTGACAAGCTCAGTCCTCTCTTTACCTGGCACTCCACAGCTCAGGGCTACTACCCAAATGAAGTAAATTGAAATGAAGAATGCTGTTAGTGCAATACCAGGAAGCCTGTGGGGCAGTGAGGTCACTGGCCCCTTTGTCATGGGGAGCACAGAGTGGGCAGCTGCTCTGGAGTCAGTGTGGTTTGTTTTAATAATAAACATACTCTCCCATAGCAGCGAGGGGAGGTACCCTCAGGCTGCCCCCTTCCAGAGAATAGAAGCTCTGTACTCATAGCCTGTGTCCACAGACTCCCAGCAGCTCATTCACCACAGGTGCAACTGGGCATCGCCTAGATGGTCCTGCTGTTAGTCAGCTTTCGAGGCTACAATAAAACCAAAACCACCAGCTTCTAAAGGAAAACGGGCTATTTCAGCTCATGGTTTTGGGGTCTCAGTCCTAGGTCACTTGGCCTCATTACTTGTTGGTTTTTTTGTATATTTATTTCTTTATGAGTATGGGTGTTTTACCTGTATGTATGTTTGTATACTATGTGTGTTCCTGGTACCCATGGTTGCCAGAAGAGGGCACTGGATCCTCTGGAACTAGAGGTACAGATGGTTGTAAGCTGTCTTCTATGGGTGCTGGGAATCAAAACCAAGGTCTCTTCTTCAAGACCAATAAGAGCTCTTAACTGTTGAACGGTCTTGGGCCCATTCTGTGATAAGGCAGTGTGGCAGAGTAGGTGGCATTTGATAGAACAAAATCATTTGCCTCATGGCCAGGGAGCAAGAGAAAGGAAGTAATAGAGCCCAGGGTCCCACAGTCCCCTTCAAGGGCACATTCCAGGAAGATGTAAAGGACCAAGCCTTTAACAGATAAGCCTTGGGGTATTCAGTCACCAAACTATTATATCCTACAATGGTCAAATGTGGCACATCTGTGCCATGGAATAGTAACTGTAGTGAAAAGTAATATGGCACCTGGACAAGTATCATGGAACCATGCTGAGTGAGAAAGACAGTCTTAAGCAGTCACATCCACATGGCTATAGCTGTATAACATTGTCAATGACAGTTATAGAGATGAGCAGTGGCCATCAGTCTGGCATGGTGGAGAAGCAGCATGATTGGTCTTTTCATATAAGGAAGGCCACCCAGATGATAGAATTACACACATGCTGTGGGACTTCTTATACCATTAGGAGTTCTGTGGATTGACTAGTGTCCTTTTCATAGAGATAGTAGCACTCTGCAGTTGAGTAAGGTGTTCTTACTGGTGTAGCTGAAGTATGCATGCAGGGGCTCCCTGTATATTCTGTGAATCTGAGGTAGGGCCACCAAGGCTCAAGAATGGTCCTTGCAGACTCAGAATCCTGTGTGCAGCCAGGGACAGAAACACTGACCACTCCTACATTTGGTAAAGGAAACTAAGGCCAGAGAGTGCAGCAATGAGGGATTGAGGCTAGCTCCCAGATGTCCTAGGCCTGAGCCCTTGGATTTTGCAGGTTGGAGGCTGGAGTCCACAACCTGATTTTTGTCTGTGATGTATGGTTTGGTGAGCTGTTATGTACATACAGGAGGGAGTGAATTTCAGCAGTGTGTGGCTTATAGACCCATCACAAATGATCGTGTGTGTGTGTGTGTGTGTGTGTGTGTGTGTGTGTGTGTGTGTGTGTATGTAACCAGCATTCAGACCCCAGAACACACCCAGTCCCATGCCCCCACCATCTTCAGAGCCTCTCTTTCAACTACACAGAACTACCCAGCCTGCTCTTGAACTGTGTCCATGGCTGGTGCCCCTTACCAAGGAGGAAGCAGCCAGTAGGTCCTGAAAAAGAAATAGAAGCTTCCTCCCCAGAGTGCTTGGGAGCAGGGGTTGGGGAGTAGCAGTGTTTCCGATGGGGGTGGGGCCTTGATGCCTTCCCAGGGTTGCAGGAAAACAGAACCTGCCTAGCTAGCTGACCAGAAGCCTGGCTTGAGAATCCTCAAAGACTCTGGGGTCCCCAGAGTAGGGAGGAGCCACTCCAGAGGTGTGGGAGGAACCCTGAACAGGGGGTGGAAAGGATATGGGCTCCCCCTGACTCCCTGCTCCACATACAAATAGTGTGTACATACAGATAAAAGAAATCTTCATTAGACAGAATTAATGTGCTAGTAAGATGTGTTCTTTTGTATTTTATTATAGACATTGTTATCGTAATTAATAAATGCACGACTTAATTTCACATGTGTCAGCCTTTGGAATCCTGTCTTCTCACTCATGAAATTTAGACTTCCTGGCATTGTTCTGAGTCCTTGAAGTATGTTATCCCATTTAATATTCCCAACACTACCAACCAGGAGGCTTTGTGGAGGCACAGACAGGTTAGCCACCTTGCCTAAGGTCACAAAGCCAGCGTGGAGCAGCAGGGCTTCGAACACTGGCCCTTGGCTCTGGAGTTTAGGCCTCAGCCTCACAGGTCTGACATCTCAATATTGTACACACAGTCCTTTGATCACGACACTGTAAGGTCTCCTAGATGCCTTCAGTGGCACTTAGAGGCAACTTGTCATTTCCCCTCCATAATCCCAAAAGACTTAGGGTGAAATCTTGTTCAGGAGCCAGGCTGGGGTCCTGAATGCACCCGTGCTGAGCAGGAAGGAGAGGCAGGAAATGGGTCTCTGTTTCCGGTACCCAAGACCTCAGACAGCTGACCACAGGGTGGGGGGCAGAAGGTTTCAGAGTGGGATCCTCTTGGAACTGGACCTGGTCACATGTCAGGTCTCCAAGACACGCAGGGGCTATGGAATGGTCAAGCTAGGCCCTGAGGAATCTCCTGAGGGGCAGGGGCATAGGGAAGTCAGGCATAAATTATTGTGTATAGGTGGCAGCAAGGCTCAGCTCTTCTTGCTGAATAAGCCCTTAGCTCTGTGTCTGTCTTACAGTTCCCATTGTTATATAGGGACTTTGCTGACTGAGTTTGCTGATGAGAAGGTATTGCCCAGTTGATGCTCATATGATCCTAGGACCAAATACATCCCTAGGAAAGGAGGCGAGGAGGATAAAAAGGAGTCTTCATGGAATAAAAGTGAGGTAGGCAGTAGGAGAGGACTACATAAAGGAATTAACATTTTACATGTGAGTGGGGTTTTCAAGGGTGAACAGGAGTTCACTGCTGGGTAGATCAGGAAGTGGAATGGTGTTGTTGTAAGTGTGCTGCTCCCAAAACTTTTTTTTATCTACAAAAAGAAATTTTTCCTTGTGTCATGTAAGGCTCACAGGAGGATTAGATAGTAGTTGATAATAGGATCCCATGTGAGATGGATTT
Source organism: Cricetiscus sungorus (assembly GCA_030556225.1). NCBI lineage: Eukaryota > Metazoa > Chordata > Mammalia > Rodentia > Cricetidae > Cricetiscus > Cricetiscus sungorus. Next base: position 4,351,810 of record JANBXA010000735.1, on the reverse strand, counting down.
CCCACTATAGTCTAGATATTGCTATGGTCACAACAGGGGCGATGGTAGGGGTAGAATCAGGAGTGAGGGCAGAAGCCCTGTCCCATGGCAGGGTGTTGACCTAGCACCATTTGGAGGCATCTTGTTATCTCACCCTGGTATTCATTTTGCATAGTGTCTGTGGTTGAGCAGCCAGGCTTGGGGAATTCAGACTGGCCCCTTATTCAGGTAAAGCTTCCGAAAGCCAGCTTGTCCCCATGTCATCATGGATTCTGTTTATCAGCCCTGCCCACTGCCTTCTCAATGCCCTGACAGCCACCCTGGAGCCCATTAGACTGTGAACATTCTAGAAAGTTCTGGGACACTCTGACCCTGCCCTTCATACTCTTCCTCTGCTTGGGCTGTTCAGTGTACCATTGACACCTGATAGAACTGCCCTAGAGCTGGTGGTATATAGTCCCAGGGAACTCTGATCCAGGGCAGAGATAGCTATCATTGCCTTCAACAGAGAGGCGGTTCCAGGGAGGACCTAGTATGAGGTCAGTGGGGAAACTGAGGCTAAAATTTAGATTGCTGACATCAGCACCCAGCATTTGCTTGGAATGTCCAAGTCCTGATGGCCACACATAGCCTCACATAAGAGCAGTAAGGAGGTCCTGTGTAGGGAAGAGGCATGGTGCCCACTACAGCAGAAAAAGATATCCATTATGAGACGGCAGCATGGCGTAGGCAGGAAAGTCAAGGCATCTTAGTCAGTGTTCTGTCACCATGAAGACACCATGGCCAGGGCAGTTCTTACAAAGGAAGCATTTGATTGGGGCGTATTCTGTTCTCAATTTGGCAGGAGCATGGCAACAGGCAGATGTGGTACTGGAGAAGAAACTAATTCAGAGACAGACACTCACTGGGTCTGGCATGGACTTTTGAAACCTCAAATCCCACCTGGCACACTTTCTCCAACAAGGCCACACCTCCTCATCCTTCTCAAATAGTTCCATTCCCTGGTAACTAAGCATTGGAATGTATGAGCCTATGGGGGCCATTCTTCTTCAAACCATCACATCTTACTCCTTGACCCCCATTGGCTTATAGCCATATAATACAAAATGCACTGAAAAGCCCCCATAGTCGTTCACAGTTCAACGTTGTTTAAAAGTCAAAAGTCTTAACTGTAGCCCCTGTAAAATCATTTTTAAAAGATCACATACTTCTAATATGCAGTGGCACAACTCCTTTCAGCGTTGTTGACAACACACTTCTCTGTCTTGGGCTGGCTCCACACCAGGTCTCCAGTTCCCCTTAGCAGGTATCTCACAACTCTGGCATCTCTGGGTGATGACCCAGCTTCACGGAGCCGAGCCGCCTCTCTAGCCTCTGTGCAGGGAACCTTTCACACACACCTGGCCTCAGTGGAGGGAGATTGCACAACCCCTCACTTTTAATCTTGACTCTAAAGCCAGACCACAAAGCTGAAACTACTAAGTTCTACTGCCTGATAGGGCTGGAACTTGACTCCTTTGTTCAATTGGTTTGTTCCAGTTTTCTGTTGTTGATGGTTTCCTTCACTGCCTAATCTTTTCTTTGATCCCTTTCACAAGTTGGAAGCTTAGCTAAGTGGGGTCTTGCCCTGAGGTAACCACACTCTTTATTCCATTTAGCATTAGGCTTTTCTTTAAACATTTTATTTCCTTGAGCACTGGCCTTGGCTCCAGTATTACATTTCCTGGTGCTCCTCAAACTTGTGTATTTTGTATTTCTCCTTGCTCCTTTTCCTTATAGATCCTGATAGAGTAACCACCAGTAACCAGCACCACAGTTAATATTAATCTAAAACTTCAATTTAGCTTCAGGAAGACTTTTTAGGACAAGGACAAAAAGCAGCTACAGTCTTTGACAAATATCAGAGGAATGGTCTCTAGGTCACTTACTAATGTTCTTCCCCTCTGAAACTTCTTGAGTTGGGTCATAATAATTCACATTGCTCTGTGCACCACTGTCTTCCATGCTCCTACTAATATGGCCCACTCATCCCCACTTAAAGCACCACACTGCTTTCCTAATCCAAAGTCTCAAAGTTTACGTTCTGCCAACAAGCAGCATGGTCAAGCCTGCCACATCAGGGCCCCACTCCTGGTACCAACTTCTGTCTTAGTCACTGTCCTATTGCTGTGATGAGTTACCATGACCAGGTATCCTCTTATAAGACCACTACCACAATTTTTGAACCAAATTCAAAGAAAGTATTTATTTAATTAAATACTGTATTTATTTAAAGCAGTATTTATTTAATTAAATACTGGCCAGGATAATGGCCTCTAGTCAGGTCCATTCCAGGGTTCCCAGAAAATGGTGACAAGTCACATTTTGCAGAAGCTTATAAAGGTAAACCCACAAGGCTATGTATTTCTCACAAGGTACAATCAGGGACAAGTATACATCCTGACATATTTCCTAGCTGCACACCTTCCACCTACATCCAATCAGGAGTAAGCATACATCCTGATGTATTTCCTGCCTGCATACCTCTTGCCCTCATATGATCAAGCACATCTGGTGCAAATGGGTCAAACAAGCTTGTTCATGGGAGTGAAAACACGTGGCTTGTTATCTCCCATAAACAATGGCCTCTAGTATTTCAGGAAATATCTGCCCCTGAGCAAGGGGCTTACAGGTTAGAGGCATTTTATTTCATGGATCTCTGAGCACAATAATTAAAACTTAAAACATAACTTTGGATCTCACATTTGCTTACAGTTTCAGGAGTTTAGTACATTATCATCATGGCAGGGAGCATGTTGACAGGCAGGCATGGTGCTGGTGAAGTAGCTAAGAGCTATATCCTGATCCATAGGCAGAGAGAGAGAGAGAGAGAGAGAGAGAGAGAGAGAGAGAGAGAGAGAGAGAGAGAGAGAGAGAGAGAGAGAGAGAGAGAGAGAGAATGCAGGGATTGGACCTGGCATGGACTTTTGAACCCTCAAAGCCCACCCCCAGTGGCATACTTTTTCAAACAATGTCACACCTATTCCAACAAGACCACACCTCCTAAACCTTCTCAAATAGTATCACTCACTGGTGATTAAGCATTCAAATATATGAGCCTATGGGTGAAGGAGACTGCCAAATACTGTGTGCTTACTCCTGGACCCTGGATTAGGCACAAAAACCACATCCAAACACCTGTTTTCACAGAGAGATCCTTTATGAAGCAAGAAGTTGAAGACTGCTTTCTGACTCAGGTAGAAAACAGCAGCAAATGCAGGTGTCATTGTTAAGAGGAGGAAAAGGGAGGTCTGTGTTAGAACGGGCTAGGGTGTGGTGGTAAAGGAGATGGGGACAAGGGAGAAGGGGAAGGGAATGAGGGCCAGGGGACAGGGCTATTTGTCCCAAAGGGACAAAGGACTGCCTCTGGATAGAGGGGAGACAGAGATGGTGAATAAGCAAATGGCATTTTATAAAGATGAAGGGGAACCCCTGTTAGGGTGAGGTGTTTAATTTTAATTGGGCATGTTAATTAGGTGAACCAAAGGGGACTCTTGATTGCTGGACTTTGGTAGTCAGTCTCAGGAGGAGGAAGTGGCCAAATAAGGAAAGAGACTTTGATGGCTGGCTTTAGGAATGTAATCCAATGGTTTTTAGCAATGCAGAGGGAATGGGAGAGAAGGACAAGGCCTGCCAGAGCCATGCCCACCACACTCAGGCTAGCCAGAGTCCCTTCAGTGGGAGCCGTTTATATCCAAACCACCACATAGGTCATGCGCTTTCCAAAGGATGCTCCCACATGAAGAAGGTGCCAACTGGACGCTTCACTCTGATGCTATAGGACAAAGGAATGTAGGAATGTGGAGTGTGGCCCTAAACAGAGGAAGCTTGCCTCATTACTAGTACTTGTTATACACACAGGGAAACTGAGGCATGGGATGGGGAAGGACTTACAGCACACTTGTTTAACAGCTGGTACAAGATGGGCTCAAGATACAATCCTAGTCTGGCCAGGGACTGGCCATACTCCATTAGCCCAGCTGCAATTTGATCAAAGAAAGGAGTTGGGAACCAGACTTCAGGGCTCAGAGCTGGAAGCTAGAGCTGTATACCAACCAGGGTCATGGGCTTCCCCTGCCAACATGGAAGCTGTAAAGCCTGGTCTAAGGAAGGACATAGCAGTGTCCTGTCAACCATATGCAAGTTTAAATCCCAGCCCCAAGGCTGGATGGAGTGCAGCAGGAGGGAGTTTGCTTATGCACAGGTCTCCCTCTGGGTCCTGAGAGCTGTTTGACCCTGCCCGCAGTGCTTCCTCTCCCCAGCCTTGGATTGACATTACCAAAGATCCTTAGTGTCAGCACCAGGCTGAGATGAGGGTGGCAGTACAACCTCTGGGGACAGCAGGAGAAGGTTAAAGCACATGGTTTCTTGTCTGAGGCCACCTGTGTGACCTGAGCAGGCAGGGTGCCAAGGGGCTTGCTGTGGGACCATTAGTAACCCTGTCTCATTTTACCACCCCAGGAGCTCCTTGGAGACCGGAAGCAGCCTCTCCACTGACCGATACAGGTACTGTCCTGCATCTGCATCTGTGTCTCCTGTCTCAGGGCCACCAAGGCCCACATTTTCTGAATGCACCTGGGGTAGAGAGTAGGGAAGAATTGACCCAGTAGGAGGCCCCTCAGCTTCTCCAGACACCAGAGGTCCTACTGATATACGCACTGAAAATGCATACAATTTAAGCAGATCCCCCAAGCAAGGGCTTAGCCCAAAGCCTCCCCAAGAGCAGAATTGGGGTCCCCTGGAGGTCAGGCTGTGTTGAGGCTGATTGCTGCAAGATCCAAGGCTGGGAGTCCCCTGAGGAGCAGCCTGCAGGCAGTTCCCATGACAACCAAAGCTAGAGTCAGTGAGAACTGGGGATTTCCATTGATTGGCAGTGTGCTTCCAAGCATAGTGCTGCCTCTGTATGCTTCAGATGCCAATATTCTTATCCAGGGTCTTCAAAAAAAAAAAATGCACTTGTTTTTGTTTTGTTTTGTTTTGTTTTGTTTTGTTTTTAACCAATAGAGATTAGATACTCAGCTGCACAGGCCCTGAGTTGGTAGAGTGATTACTTAGTATGCAGAAGGCCTTGGGTTCATCTCCATAAATCAAGTATGATAGTATATATCTGTGATCCCTGCACTTGGGAGATAGAGGCAAAAAGATAAGAAGTTCCAGGTCATCTTTAGCTATGCAGCAAGCCCAAGGCCAGCCTCAAATACAAATAAAAACAAAACCCCAAAAAATTATATAATGGGTCCCTGCCCTTGCTTTGCTTCCTTTATCATGGGTGGAAGGTGCTCTGAGAACCGTGCACGCGCGCGTGTGTGTGTGTGTGTGTGTGTGTGTGTGTGTGTGTGTGTGTGTGTGTGTGTGTGTGTGGCTAGGGTGGGGGTGCGTCTGCACTATTTTATGGGATTTGAAATAGGCTATCCCATTTGGAGTTGTACTGTGAGCCACTCCCAGGGAAAGGTCCAGTCTGTGCAGGACAGTAAAGTGGGATGTGGCCACTAGGAACTGGGCTTCTGGAAGAGAGGAGGCTCTTGTGGTGTGGACCCATCACTGGGCACACTAAGTAGGGCTGGACCTGCATGTCAGGGTACAGACGATGCTATAATAGAAATGTGAAAGTTATAGTGGGCAATTCCTAGCCCTTGTGTGTGTACATAGCAAGGGGGCAGACTCTGTTCACATTTCCAGGGCTGGTCATTGCCTCAAGATGTGAGGACCGAGAGCTGTGTGGCACACACATGTATTTACACATTCCTGTACATGTACACTCCAGTACACCTGCTACTATAACAGGTTTATTTAGCGATGCCCAGTGAGACAGGACAGCTGTGGCCCTGTGACAGACATGTCAATATGCAGCCACACAGCTGGGATCTGAGCCCAGTCCCACCCACATGTGTGACACACCTTACACACCAGCTCCTCATACACTTATCAGACTCTTATATACATGAAATCCAGACCAATCATTTTCAGTCCTGGTTCCTCCCAGGCAGACCCAGTATCCTCACAATTGTGGGCTTCCACACTCCGTACTAGGGCATACCTGGGCCATAACCCACTTCAGGACATACGTAGTCCATGCTCACACTTGGACACACTCACAGTCCCCACCCGAAGCTGGTTTAGGGCACCCACATGCCTGTGGGCGTCTATGGCAGGGTGTGCTGGGTCCCAGGGCAACTCTGTGGGCAGCTGAACCTCTGTCCTTTTCTAAAACCCAGTGGAGTTGCTAAGAGCAGTCTCTTGACCTTCAAGATCTTCTTTGCCATCGCAACAGACATAGGGCCTACCAGAGGCAGGGCCAGAAAACTATGGAATGAAGAGGGAAGGGGATTGATAGAGTTCTTGACTCAGGGTATGTGGGGGCTGGGTGAGTCTGACTGAGCCCCCCCCCCCCACTGACTTGAGTATAGCTGTAGAGTTCACATCAAAGCCAGCCTGAGCTCTTTCCAGACCACACCCCCCCCTTAGGACACCACAGCCACAGTCCTGTCACCCTTACAGAACTTCTGTGTGGCAGGACCTGGCAACAAAGGCACAAACTCTGCTTTTAGTGTAATATGTGTGTGTGTGGGGGGGGTGGCAAAGACTGAGAAGGAGAAGGTGAATGGAGGGTAGGGGAAGTGGTTCACAGGAGGCTCAGTTAACCAGCCTTGGAGTGGGCGGGACAGTAGCTCTGCTAGTGCAAAGGCCCTGGGGTGGAGCATAGTCAGCATGCTTGCAGCACAGCAGTTACTAAATGACACTTGCTGGAGTCTCTGCCGCCTGGCTGTGCCATGCCACCTGCTTTGGTATCCTCACAGCCCTCTTGGATTGGCCAGAGCCAGCTCAGTGTGCCTGTTGTACACATGAGAAAAATGGACCCTGAGAGATGAGGATCAGATTCATGACTCAGACCTGGGGCTACACTGCACCCTGCCTGACACCTGGCCTCTGTGGCTCCCTTAAGTGGCAGAGATCTGGAAGTCCCTGATAAAACTGTGTCTCAAGCTCTGGTGGAGGAGTGCCACATGCTTGTCCCTGACCTGCCCCACCAAGGTGCTGAAGGCAGGGCCACCTGGGAAATCAGAAACAAAGGTCCTGGCCAGTAATTGCCACCTTTCACAGACTAGCCAGCTTCCTCTGTTCTTGGAAGGGGGTGGTGGCACTCTGGGTGGGGGAGGAGGGACAGCCTAAGCCACCTTGGCAAAAAGGCTCATCTCTCAGGCATATGGCCATCTTGTTTTCTTTGCCTGCCCCCAGCTGTCTTCCTGCTTATGAAGCAGGAGTTCTGTCCTGCTGGGCTCTGAGAATGCTGGTGTAACGCTCCCCCTCCCCCAGCCGCAGGCCTGTGCATGCAGAGGAGGTTGCTCTGGCTCCTGTAGCTTTCTAGCCCTAGACCCTAGGGACTCACTCTTTAGACCCACATTCTCAGCCCAGCACTTCCAACAAAGGAGCCAGGGCCTTCCTTGTCCTGTACGGAGTAGCATAATTGGTAGCAACAACACCACTGGTGACAATCAAACTTTTCTCCTGGTATTACCCAAGGTCCTATCCTCTGGGGTAGATTGGTGACAAGTCATCTCTGGTTGAGAATATCTCTTCTAGACACAGAGCTTATTGGCAGTTGTAGATGAAAACACCTTGCCAAGACAGGTGCTTTGTTTGCCTTTGTACAGGATGGCTCTCTACTCTGCCCCTAGGAGCTGGGCCTTCCAGTTCAGGTGTACAGAGAGCTCAGGCTCTGAGGACATCAGGTCTCTCCTGGCTGCTGGATCTGATCAGAGCTCTGTGTATGCATCTTAAGAGCAGGATGTTCCCTGAGCCTCTGCACTTGGTAGTTGGTAGATTTGGAGCCTGAGGTGGCCAAGTGAGTGTGGCACTTTAGAAAGTCCCTGGGGTTCTGAGATTGTCCTAGTTGCTGTCTAAGGTCCTCACATTTCTCCCTGCTGATGGTGGCGCAGCTGCTGGTACAGACATTGATGGAAAGATGTGGTCCCTCCCTGGGGGCACTCCAAGCTGATAAAGGAGGCTGTGGGTCAGACATGAAGAGGCAAGCATCCAGGAGGAGTCACACATGGGGACAAGAGAAGCTGTGCTGCTTTATTGGGACATCTAGGGAAGGTAGGCATCTGAGAAGTAATAGGCTATGAGGCACTCATAGCAGAGGGAACCACACACAGGGTTAGAAGGATATATCAAGGGGGAAAGGGGACAGCTAGGCAACGTAGCTGGGTAACAGAGGAATCAGTGAGCAGAGTCCCCAACAGTTGCTTGATGAGGAGCCCCACCTTCATTCTGAGTGCAGCAGAGGGATCGTGTTGGTGTCTGGAACATTAAGGTCCCTGGCTGACATGTGAAGAATAGGCTACTGGTGTTGGTATAGAAGCCAGCCAACCAGCCAAAAGGCAGGAAAAGAGACAAGACGGAGGCTGGATTCTCCTCCTGACTTGTAGCTAGCTACCAGGCCTCATGGCCCACAGAGTCCCCAACTCAACCTGGGAAACAATGCCCCTGTTTGGCCATGGCCCCTGAGCCCAGCCACTGCTCTCCCACCCTCCCTCATTAGCCACAGGAGTCCCTTCCAGCAGCCAATGACCGACTGTCATTGCAGTTCCATTTTAGATTTCATCAATGTGTCCCTGTCGCCTGGGCAACGGTGTTGGCCGCCTTGTCAGTCTTTCCTACTGCTTTTCAGAGCCCAGTTACCCCCACCCCGTGGCTACGTGGTGAGTTTTCAGTGCTACAGGCCAGGCTGGGATTCTGCCACTCGTAATTTATCTGGTAGCAGAGGCCAGTGTCTCAGTCACCTGGACCCTTCCCTCTCTGCTCCTCCTGAGCCTTCCCTGTCCCTGCTACCCAGTCAAGGCAAGTGGGTGGACACTGGCTTGCCATCAGAACACGGGCCTAGTTGGAAAAAAGGCTGACAGAGCAGCCGCAGAAGCCATCGCTCACAGACTCCTTAGGAAAATGGGCTGGGGCCCCCCGCATCTCAGCATAGCCAGTGACATCCTGGTTTGCTTTGGGGACCCTCGGGGGAGCCCCCAGAAGCACTGGACACCAGAGACAGCAGCAGCGTGAGCCTGCCTGCCCGGTGAGAGCGTGCACGCGGATGAGCTGCAGGCTTTTGTGCTTGGGGCTCTTTGTATTGGAGGCGCGCACTGTGTGAGCTGCACCAGGCAGGGCTGGGCCCTGTGAGTGGGGGCCGCGGCAGGGACCAGCAGCTAGGCCTCCATCTCCTAGCAGCCCCTTGCTGTGTCTCTCTGGAGATACCACTACAGTCCACTAGAGACTGGAAAGTGAAAATGCTCAAGTTCAAGGCCTTCTGCCTGGATTACTGGCAGTTCCTGTGCCTGCAGCCGCTGCATGGGGCCTATAAAAGGTAAGAAGATCCTCCTCTGCAGAGGACCTGGGCCAAAAGGGCAATGGGACCTAGAAAGTTCGCCCCGAGTCTGCCCAGCTACAAGACTGTCTTGTCTCAGCTCAGGGCCCCTTGCCACTGGCCAAGAATGCCTGTGGACTTAGTGTGGTCCACTCTGCAACTCTGCTGAACCCTCCTTCCTCTCCTTAAAGCCTGCCACTAGAAGGGGTCTACAAAGGCATGGTTCCTTGACTGTACTAGAGTACAGCACTGCTGCATAATTCTTGCTGCTGGGTCAACTCAGGGAGCTGGTGAGATGCTGAATAGGTTTGACTCCCAGGAGGCCAGTGATGGGAACCAGGAGCCCTGAGCCTGTGACCACACTCCTTCCAGTAGCAAGGGCTGCTATGACAAGTGCATTTGGTTGACTCTATAACTCAGCACAGATTTGGCTTGGCAGAATGGGGGGCACTTGACCTGGAAGTCAGAGGACTGAAATTGAAGCATCTTCCCTCCAAGTGCTACCTGGGGCGGTTTTCCTCTTTAAGCCCCAGTTTCCCCATCAGCAGGAATTTGGACCTGACAACTGTAGTGAATGGGATTTGAGTGTTGCTTCCTACAGTGACAAGAATGGCAGAGACTTAAGCCTCTGTGTGTGTGTGTGTGTATGTGTGTGTTGTGTTTATAAGTAGATAAATATGTGAGAATGGCTGTGTGTGTGTGTGTATATATATATACACATATACATATATACATATATATATATGAGGGATTGATATTTTGGTGTGTATCTGTGGAAAGTATATATATAGTGTAAATGTGGTGTCTGTGTGTGTGTGTGTGTGTGTGTGAGAGATCACCACACACACACGTTGCTTGAGTCCCTCAGACTCTGCAAGAGAGCACTATGTAGCCATCACAGAGTTCTCTGAATGACTGTAGTTACAGACTTTGAGGAACAAACTATTCCATCTACTCTTTTTCCCTGATTTCACACTCTGTGAAGTCCATGGCCATTAGTATGCACACAGTTCTGGGAAAGTGTGGGAGCTTTGCTTTCACTCCCAGAGGGCTTTTTTGGAGGAGGTGCCTAGGGTCCCACAGCCACCATAGAAAGGAAGTCCCCATACTTGGGTGAGTGCCAAGCAGTGAGGCCCGTCCTGCATCTGATTACTCCAGCTATATTAGCACTAGGTGCTCATGCCAGGGCCTTGGTACACATAGTCCATGCAGCTAGAGAGACTTTTGCCTCTCAGGTTGTGTGTGTAGTCCTCCAGGACTGAATGCCCTGTGTGTCCAGGAACACCTGTGCCCATTCCTCACTGTGTGTGGGTGAAACATTGTAATACTCTGCTGTTAATCTCAGCCAGAAAAAGGCAGAAAGCTTCTCATGAGAAAGAGTCAAGAAAGACCCAAGCGCAGAGCTGTTCCCATGCTCGGGAATTAGAACTCAGGGCTCTCTTTTCTCAGGCTCTGTTATCTATAGTTTCAGAACATGCAGATGCCAGGGCCCTGAGGCACACAGGGAGGAAGGGGAGCAGATCCTGTCAGCTGTAGAAAGCATGTGGTCCTGGCAGAGCAGAGGGTCTGAGTCTCAGCCAGGGTTTCCAGAAGTGACCTCTCATGGTATAGGGCTATGCTGGGGGTCCCAGCAGAAAGAAAGGCAAAACATGAGACGAGCCTAGGGGCTTTGAAAGAGCAGGGGTCTTTAGGACAATAGAAAAGCCACAGTGCACCAGGTCTAGATGGTGTGCTATAGTCACTGGGGAGCCCACTAAGGATCCTGGGCTTGGCAAGCCCAGGTTTACACTCAGGCCCACATGCTCCAAGAATGAAAGACCATCTGTGTGGGAGGCTCTTATTGAGTGCTCCCAGCCTGCCAGGGGAAACCCATTGACAAGCCTTAATGCTGAGCTGGGGATGGACAGCTGCAAGACTCAGCAGCATGATGGAGGCCTCCAGGAGGAGCTGGGAAGGCTTACTGCTGGCAATGACATCTGAACTGTGCCTGGGGGCAGGCCTTGGATTTGGTTGCCAGGACAGGGGACTGTACCAACATTGATACAATGTCTGTATATTTAGAATAATCAAAGGCTAGGTGGAAGCACTTGGGAAATTTGGGGAATGAAGTTGTAAAGAAAGGTAGGATGGTGGTATAAATGCCAAGGTTGGACACCTCCTGCCTATGAGACTCCATTGTAGGCACTGACTCTCAGGACTGACCCCATGCAGTGGGGGATGGGAACATCCCACTTTCTAGGTAAAAAACAAACCAAGCAAACAAACCCAAAACACACACACACACACACACACACACACACACACACACACACACACACACACACACACAAAAAAAAAAACAAAAACAAAAACAAAAACAAAAACAAAAAAAACCTGAGGCACAGGAAGATAGACTTTGGCTTCTGTTTCCAGGCTGGTCAGGAGTATAGTCATGAGGTAAGCACCCTATTGAGCCAGAGAAGCCATTTGAGCTCACTGAGTGCTGGTGGCTATATACTGTGGCAAGCACCATGCCCAAGCAGGAGGTTGGTCCTCTTTCCATCCACTGCCGAGCACACCATGATGGCATATCATCAGAATGGGCAGGAACTTTGGATTCAGTCAGCTCCCACCTGGTCAAGAGCTTCAGAAAGCTTTCCCCATTCTCCAGTGCTCTTCTAGGCACTCTCTAAGGTGGCCAGGTCGGGTAACCCACCTCTTAAAGCTCTCTGGGGACTAGGGGAAAGTTCAGGAAAGTGCTGGAGGCTTTGTACCAGTGGAGCTCAGCAAGTGGCTGCACAGCCCCAGGGGCCCTCCTCACAGAGGCTTTGAGCATAGCCACTTGGCATTTCGCCTGATGCCATATTTCCTTGTTTAAAACTGCAACCCAAAACTTAAAGAGTATGAAAAGGGTGTTGTGCAGACAATGCATAATTAACCACTTCTAAACACAGGGTGTGCCAGGCTCCCTTGAAGCTGTTAATTATTCTTCATTAGTGATCTTAAATTAATGTAGACTGATTCTGGAGCCCCGCCAGTGGCTGGTTGGGCCTGGTTGGAGCTTGTGACTTCTTTCACCTAGAAAGCATATTGAACTGTTGAGGAATGCCTCTGTTTTCTCCTGCTGGGATGGGGACCTATAGACCCTTCATCTGGGATAGTATCGAGGACCTTCTCCCAAGTCCTCTGGCTGGCCAGATCTGGGGCACAGTTAAAGAAATAAGTCAGCTACAGAGAATCAATGGAAGAGCTTTCTGCCCTTCGGCTTCCACAGGATGGCCCTATGCATGTTCCCAATTTTCATCCTGCCTGCATCTCAGAGCCAGGCCCCAATAGGACCTCAAGTCAGGAGCATGCATTTCCAGGCATGGTTTGGTAACTTGGCCAACACAAAAGATGGGTTTCTACAATTTAAACTTGACATACAGAACACTATGATCTACTGTTTGCTTTAAATGGTTTATGGTAAATTATGTAACATAAAACCTACTATTAAAACAAACAAACAAAAAACATCGGACCTATGTCTGGGTGGTTGATGGCTCATACCTTTAGTTCCAGCACTCAGGAGGCAGAGGCAGGTGGATCTCTGTGAGTTCAAGGCCATCCTGGTCTACAAAGTGAGTTCCAGGACAGCCAGGGCTATTACACAGAGAAACCCTGTCTCAAAAAACCAATCTAAACCAAAACACTGGACCTAGTGGTGGTGCACACCTTTAATCCAAGTATTCAAGAAGCAAAAACAGGCAAATCTCTGTGAGTTCCAGGCCAGTATGGTCTACAGAGTTCCATGACAGCCAGAGCTACATGGTGAGATGCTGTCTCAAAAAACAAAACAAAACAAAAGTTTCCTTATTTCATTATGCTGTGAATGCTGGCCCTGAACTGGGCATTTGTCAAAACATTCTTCTGCCTCATCCTTCAAATGCTAGGAACAAAGATGTACACCACTAAGCCCTGTAAAGGCCACCATGGTAACCAATTCACTGTGCCCCATGGACTACATTCACACTTGGGCGGCCATTCCATCAGCCATCTCTAGAACTTTCTCAGTTTCCCACATCAAAACTCTGTGCCCATTAAACACTGGTCCGCATCCCCTCCCATGGCCCCACATTGCTGCTTCTATTTCTGGGGACCCCCACTCAAGAATTTGTCCTTGAGAGATTGTTCATCTCACTCAGCATACCGTCTTCAAGGTCTGTCTGTGATCTAACAGGTGCTACAGCAACCTTGCTTTCTAAAACTGAATCTACTGGAAGTCTCCACCCTGTTTTTGCTTTTGCTTTTATCTCCTGGGGGGTAAACACTGCAGTTGCTCATGCCATGGATGTTATAAACAGTACCAGTGAATGTGGGCAAGCAATTCACTCTTTAAGTTGTGACTTGCTGCCAGGCCTACCAGTGAATTCAAGTCCCGGCACTTGGGAGGTAGAGGCAGAGGGTTATCTGCCAGTGCAAAAACAGCCAAGGATGTGTAGGGAAACCTTGTCTATAAAGAAAGAAAGAAAGAAAGAAAGAAAGAAAGAAAGAAAGAAAGAGAGAGAGAGAGAGAGAGAGAGAGAGAGAGAGAGAGGGAGGGAGGGAGGGAGGGAGGGAGAGAGAGAGAGAGAGAGATAGAGAGAAAGGAAGAAAGAAAGAAAGAAAGAAAGAAAGAAAGAAAGGAAGAAAGAAAGAAAGAGAGAGAGAACGTAATTTGCTTTGTGCATTCAGTATTTTAAGGTTTATTTACTCAATACTGGGGAGAAAATCCCTCATGTGTACTAGACAGGTGTTTTACCACTGAGTAACATCCCAAATATCCAATACTTAATTGATGAGATACATCATGTTGCTGTGCACTGTTCCTCCCCCTTCATCTTTGCTGGTATATTGGATTCTGTTACACAGATAGTCCCATGTTTGGAGTTATAGTCAGGGCAGTAAAGCATTCCTGCTTGTGCTTCCTAGCTCTTGAGCTGTGGCATTCCTGTGGTGTATAAAGGGTAGTGTGTGAGTGAGTGCCTGCAACTTTGCTGAGCTAAGCAAGGTCACTTCTAAAGGGATTGTGACAGCATGTGGGTGAGAGTTAGCTCCACATTCTTGCTAAGCTGGGTATTAAAAGCCTTGTGGTGTTTTTTATTGTAAAACATAAGAGGAAGAGTGAGATGAAGAGATGTGTCAGCAGTGTGGAATTGTCCCCAGGGCTCTCTGCGTTCAGCGGTGTGGTGTAGTGTCCCTTACCTAAGCTTAGTGACTTAGATGCCACTTTAGCTGTGAGATTCCAGTTCCCCAGGATAGGGACCTCAAGGGGGCCCCCACCCTGTCACTACAAGGCTAGCCTTGTAGTCTCTCCTCTGAACACTCTGGCTAGGGGGACAAGCTCACAACACAGCAGTTGTCCACTTAACTTCCTGAAGCTTGGGCTTTACAAGTCACAACACTAACACATAAGGCTGCTCCCTAAACCATGGCATCATATAGGGGTTCAGAGGGCTCCTGGGGCATGGCTGGAAAAGGAGAATGCTGGGGCTGTGAGGGAGCACAGGTACTTCCAGCTCACCAGATCCCAGGTCTTGACTCCCACAGAGGAAGTTCTTCCCGTCAGGCATGGGGCAGCCAGAGGGGCCCTGTAGACTCATGGGAATCCATGCAACCCTTTGACACTGAGATATGGATGTTAGGTATTTGTGCTGCCTCAGTGAATGACAGCCTGTCTAGTGAATGTTGCTGCATTGTACTTGTGGCTTGGTGGCAGAGACCTTGCCTAGCATACCCAAGGCCAAGGTTCCATCCCTAGAACTGCATGACAGGTAGAAGGATGGGGACCATAAAGATGAAAATAAGAGGACCTAGAGAGATGGCTCAGCAGTTTAGAGTGCTGCTTACTGCTCCTCTAGGAGGACTGAGTTAGGTGCACAGCACCTATGTTGGGAGGCTCCCAATAGCTGTTAACTCCAGCTCCAAGGGATCTGACACTCTCCTATGGACTCCACTGGTAACTGTACACACACACACACACACACACACACACACACACACACACACACACACACACACACCGTCTTAGTTACTATTGCTGTGAAGAGACATCATGAGCAAGACAACTTATAAACGAAAGCATTCACCAGGAGCTTGCTTACAGCGTCAGAGGGTGAGTCCATGACCATCATAGCCAGGAGCAAGGCAGCAGGTAGGCAAGCATGGTACTGCAGCTGGATCTGGGAGCTTACATCTAGCCTGCAAATTGGAGACATTGACTGGGCCTGATGTGGGCTTGTGAAACCTTAAAACCCACCCTCAGTTGCAGACCTCCTGCAACAAGACCACACCTCTCAGTCCTTCCCAAAAGAGTTGCGCCAGCGAGGACTAAGCATTGAAATACAGGAGCCTGAAGGAGCCATTCATTCACACTACCAGACACACAGACATAGACGACAAATGTGCACACATGCATGTGTGCATGCATACACACATACACATACACATTTTGGAAAACTTAAACAAAAAAAGAAGAAGGAAAATAAGTCAGTGATATAGTTGTTCCCAATCTTTCAGACCAGAAAGAAGATTGAGAACAGAAAGATTAATTTACTTCCCGGATGTCACAGAAGTGGCATGCAATCCATTTACCCAGGCTAGGCTGCTTTATTCATTATCCATGTCAATTAAAGCCTCCTGGCTCATGTAATATTGTTGTTGCTGTGACTACATAACAAATGGATGTAGAACCTAATGGTTTAAGCCAAGGTTCTTTTCTTCTGAGCAAGGATTGCACTATTTACTGTCCCTTAGTGCATTTTGAGGCCTGGAGTTGGATTCCTAGAAACACTCCTGACCTCATCTCCACCGCTATCTTGCCTATTTGGGCTTCTCCCTGGGATCCAGGATTCCTCACACCTTAGAGACTGCTGCAATGGGATGACTGAGAGGAAGAGCCCAGTAGGATCTTCTTGATACCTTGTGTGGCCAGACCTCAGAAGACACCTGTATCACACTGCACTGTCACAAGGTCATGCCCACTATGGGAGTCACTGAGACTCTGCACCTCCTGGCCTGGATCAGGGTTCTGGTGGAGCCCATCTGTTATGGCATGTTCTTCCCGCCGGCTGCAGCGGGTCCTGCCGCCATGGTCCCGCCACCACGTGAGCCCCAAATAACACTCAGAGACTCTGTATTTGATACAATCCTGTTGGCCAGTTACCATTATTGTTTATGGGCTAGCTCTGTCTTAATTATTAACCCATTTCTACTTATATAAGTATTTCCACGTGGTCGTCTTATCAGGGAGCCGCGGCAGGCGTCTTCCTTCCTCCATGTCTACATCTTGACTCTCCCTGATACTTCCTCTTTCCTCCTCCTGGTCTCCTAGCCCCGCCTATCTTGTTTCCTATTGGCCACAGAGCTTTATTAACCAGTATGAGAAACATATATACAGAATAACATCTCCCATCACCCATCCCATGGTGTAGAATGCAGGTGGTGGCATTTTCATAAACAGAATCAGCCATGGTGATCGAAGCAAGTGGCTTTCTTACCATGATGTCCAGGGCCCCAAGTTGAAATGAGCTTAGGAAGTTTGCTGCTGATGGGAAGGAAGGAAAGGGTACGAAGACCCAGTTGGTCCTTAGCAAATGCAGATGCTCTTACCAGTGAGGTTCTACATTCAAAACCAAAGTGATTACTGAGGAGAAAAGTCACTTCCTCCAAGAAAGGGAAGATGCCGAATTATACTGCAGAAATGGGAACTAGGATAGGGCTTACCAGGCTCAGAAGAAAAGGCAGTACAGCCAAAAGGTGGTGATGCACGCCTTTAATCCCAGCACTCGGGAGGCAGAGGCAGGTGGATCTCTGTGAGTTCCAGACCAGACTTGTCTACAAAGTGAGTTTCAGGACAGCCAGAGCTGTTATAAAGAGAAACCTTGACTTGAAAGCAAAGAGAAAACAGCAAAACAAAGCAAAAAAAAAAAAAAGAAAGAAAGAAAGAAAGAAAGAAAGAGATAAAAAGAAAGGAAGAAAAGTCACAGGCAAGTAAGGAAACCGAGGGTCACGGAGCCACTTGGGAGTTGGAGACTCAGCAGGAAGTTGGAAAAGTGAACTGGGAGCCAGGGCAGGATAACTCAGCTCTGGACACCCAAGTACAGGCCCTTAGCTCTTTCTGGAAAAGGCCTGCACAGCCATATCCCTTCACTTGTCTCAGGATAGTGTGATTATTGGTGCCAGGAAGTGTCCCGCCACCTGGTGCACTGGAATAGAAATAAGAAGGGGCCTCCAGATAGCCCTTGGCGTCCGTGAGTGGCGGCTTTCTGGATTTCACACAGTGCCCCGCTGGTGTGGGAGTCCAGAGTCTGCTCACTAGTACTGAGGAGAGGCTCTGCAGAAGGAGTCTGCTGCAGGGCAGCGAAGAGTATTCTGGGCTCTTGCCGCTGCCGTCCCATTTCAGGCACTTTGGCAGACTTCTGGCCAGTGTGTGTTGGAGGTGGGGGAGCGGGCAGGTGGGAAATTCAGTGGAGGGTCAGCTTGGCTGAACTGCCAGGGGCTAGGAAAGGCTGTGTTGACAGAACTCTAGCCTAATGAAGTAATTAATGTAAGATGGGCAAGGGTGGAGAGGGGAACCCAAGTCCCCAGGACACAAGGGTCTCCTGGCCTCTCTAGTCTTACTGGCTTACCCAGTGACACATGGAGCCAGCCTCTCGGGTGAGGCACTGGTGGCCAAGCCAGCCTCTGGCAATGTCCTCTGTGTTGGCAATTTCCCTGCGGTGGTGAGGTGGAAAGGTGGTATTGAATTCAGGGAGACCTGATGCATGGGGACATTGTTGCTGGCAAAGACCTCACTGAGTTACCACAAGAGACACTTGTTGCCTTTGGCCACTGCCAAATTGAGCAGCAGAAAGATCGTGCCATCCCAGATGCCCCACTCGTGCCAGAAGGACCCTGCTCCTGTTGGGGCCTGCTGTGTGTTGAATTTGCATCCTCCTAACTTCTCGTATTAGAGTCATAACCCCAACATCCTCTGAATGTAATGTGGTTTGGAAATCAGGTCTTTAAGGGAATTAAGGTAAGATGAGCTAATTAAGGTGGGTCCGTCTCAGTAAAGGGGACTCTTGCCTACCTGCCCATCCTCTGAGATGTCATAGTCTCCCTGCCTATTAGATGCTGACTGAACCACGGACTCTGGGGCCTGCTCTTGTCAGCTTTGTAATACTATGAGTGGGTCGGGATGGATGGACGGACGGACGGACTGACGGACAGAGAGACAGAGAAACAGATGGACACACATACACACAAGGGTATAGGCATGCATGTGCAAGCAGATAGAATGATACTGTACTGTCTACAAAGCAGGGAGAGAGGTCCAGAAGAAACCAGTCCTGCTGGCACCTTGGTTTGAACTTCTGCAGAATTCAGAAAAAAGTTTTGTTTTGTTTTCTCATATCAACCTCTAGGCTATGCTGGAGCAGGATTATTATGAATAGAGCCCTGCCTCTTACACTCGTGGGAACAGGGAAACAGAAGGTTGAGGGGTCACACCCGGTACCTACCTTATGGCAGACAGCAGGAGGGCAAGAAAGACTGAAAATGGGGTTCAACCTTCCAAGAGACCCCACCCCCAGGATAACAGTGTTGCTTCCATTAAGGGAAGCCCCCACCCCAAACACTATTGCTCTAGGGTTGGTACCTGAACTTGGGAAACATATTCAGACCATAGTACAGTCCTTTCAAACCTGTCCTGGGCTTGCATCTTGCTCTGTGACATGGGTGTGAGGCCCCATCTCCAGCTTACCCTGAGGCTGTGAGCACTGGGCAAGTGTATAGACCCAATCAGTGCAGAATCCACGTGACCCTGTGTGTGGAGGCACCAGGGAGGCAGTAGAGCATTCGCCCAAACATGGAATTTAGGGGGATGCCAAAACACCCAGCCACCAAGTAAACAATGCCGTGGCTTGAAGCAAGCACAAGCTGTGGTTTGTCTCACCACTCCATCATTGTGTAATGGGAACAGTCAAGAGGCCGCCAGTGTCCAGGCCCAAGGCCCTTGTGTGCCTGCAGGACCGGCTTCCGATGATAGTGACATGTGAGCAGATCCATAGTGTAAGCTGTCCAGAGCTTCACTAACTCAGTTGCCTGGCTCAGAGCATGAGAGACACTTTGGTGAGTGGTGTGTAGGGGCGTGTAGTATATAGAGGTAGGTGGTACATAAGGGTACAAGGTACCTAGGTGCGCACAGTACAGAGGAATGTATAGTACAAAGTGGTGCATAATACAGAGAGATACATGGTGTCTGGGTATGGTTTACAGGGGTGTGCAGTAGTGTACATTTTCCTTATGTATTACATTCCAGTGTCCCCAACTCATGCTGACCTATCTGTTCCCTGCAGGACCAGAAAGACAAGCCACAAGTAGGGCTCCTTATACAAGACTGTCCCTCACCATAGGATCAGCTGACTATTCTCCTTGGAAGGCCGCTCTGGAAATGCATGCTGCCTTTAATGCTTGTGTGCATGGGAGATGAGTCAGGAATTGGGGGAGGGTCACTAGGTCAGGTGGCAGCTCCCCTGAGGTCTGAAGAGGAGCTGGCCTTCTTGAATCAGCACACATGCTCTGCTGTGGTTATGTCCCATCATGTCCTTGCTTTTGGAAAGAAACCCTACAGCAGTAGGGGCTTGGAGTGGCTGACTGACTCTCAAAGGTTGAGTATATGTGTGTACATGTTTACATATATGTGTGAAACAAAGACCCATGCTAAAGCATATGGCTAAAACACTGCCCAGGGACAGAACCTACGAAGAACTGCCCTGAGGCTAAGCTTGGCCCTGAGTCTGCTTGCAACTTTCCCAAATCTGCACGTAACAGACCATAGCAGAGGATAGTTCTGAGAGCCAGTGGCACCTGCTCTTATTCTGGATGCTGCTGGAGCCCTGTGCCTCACACTGCCTCTCTCTCTCTCTCTCTCTCTCTCTCTCTCTCTCTCTCTCTCTCTCTCTCTCTCTCTCTCTCTCTCTCTCTCTCTCTCTCTCGGGCCTCAGCTCTAGGGCTTTCCCTGTCACCGTGTCTAAGGTAGTGCCATTGTCCACTCCCCTTCACATCACCCTGCTTTGTTTCATTGGTTTCCTTCTCCACCCTGGCAAGAAGGCTAACTTGGTTGCTTAGCACTTGTGTCTTTTGTCCACTGCTTCTGGATGTCAGCTCCAGGAGTAATAGATGAGTTAACTAGTCTAGGGCCACAACCTAGAGTCTGCCCTCCTGAGGACCTGGGTGCTGTCATCTGTACCCAGCTAGGAAGCTTTTGAGTTGTAGAGGAAAGCTCTGAACTGCTACAGCAGAGGCCCTCACTAAGCTGTCCCTGCCATCTGACAGGGCTACTTCAAGCTCCTGAGTCAGGTTGAGATGACCCTTTCCTCTGCCTCAGGCCAGTCTCTACTCTCTGGTCAGCAGAATATGTGTGGCCTTTGAGGAGGTGGCTATGGGCAGGGTCCTCAACAACACACAGAGGTGGCCATGGCGGGGGAGTCAGCGGCACACAGAGGTGGCTATGGCGGGGAAGTCAGCGCACGTGAAGGTGGCAGTGGTCAAGCCAGCAACACACTGTCAGGAAATGTATCTGCTGAAATTCAGTAGCCTCTTCTAGCTTTCATGGTAACCTTCTACTTGCAGCAAAGACACTAGTTTTCCACTGAGAGGAGGGAGGTCATGTAGCAGCCCCCAAATCATGACACAGAGACGTTATTAATTATGAATGCCCTACCTTGGCTTAGGATTTCTTCTAACTAGCTTTTCTTTTTAACTTAAATGAACCCATTTCTGTTCATTTATGTGCTGCTTTGAGTCTTGTTTACCTCATCTATGTACTGTCTACCCTGCTTTCCTGCTTCCTCCATGACTGGCTGGCTGGTCTGCTGCTGGCTGGCCCCTGGCTGTATGGCTCCCATTTTCTCCCTACCCACCAGCCCTGCCTGTCTCTTCTCTGCCTAGCTATTGGATGTTCAGCTTTTTATTAGACCAATCAGGTGTCTTAGGCAGGCAAGGTGAACAGCAACACATCTTTACATAGTTAAAAAATTCAGCATTAACAAATGCAACATATCTTTACATCTTTACATAGTTAAACAATTATTTTGCAACACAAACAAATGGAACACATCTTTACATTGTTAAACAAATATTCTATTGGACAACAAGGTAAAGTTTCTTTTTAACATGAACATGTGCAGTTGGGAAGGCCTGATGGCTTGCCACTTTGTGCACTGTTAACTTCATTACCAGAACCTGAAAGCTGCTTGGCAGGGTTTGCACAGTGATAAATTATTTCTGTATCATTTATTATCAAGCAAAATCCATGCACACATATTAAAGAACACATGGGGAATCTGAACCCAATCACCAGCCACCTCTTACACCCTCCATAACCCATTCCTTGCTCAAAAGGGCCACCTCTTGTACCAAAACATTCCTCTCGATTGGCTGTTGGACCAGTGACAGAATTCCTGTAACAGTGCAGGACTCCAAAGTGAATCAAGCAACTACCTGCAAGCCAGCATGGCTCATCACACCAGGGCTTCCCCAGTCATTCCTTTCCATGTTTTTGTGTTCACTTTCTAAACCAGCTCTGAAATGTCGCCACTGTCAACTGTGGTTTCTCTTCATTCTGATCAGGTGGTGGGAATACACAAGGCTCTCCTCCTCGTGTCTTTTCTCCCTTTCCCTCACCTTTGCTCCCCACCCTTCCTCTCCTTCCCTCTCCCAGGGTGACATGGAATTGACTATGTAGCCAAGACTGGCCTTGAACTTGCAAGGATGTTCCAGGCTTGAGCTGCCCTGCCTGGGTTGTTTGTTTGTTTGTTTTGTTTCAATCCTTACATATTGCCACCTACCTTCAGAACACCCACCTTCAGGATTGGCAGATCAACTTCCATAGATGTGTTTTAATCTGTCTGTCTGTCTGTCTGTCTGTCTGTCTGTCTGTATAGTTCCTGCCAACAGGAGAGCCCAGTCTCAGGCCAATGTTGTAAGCGAGGTGGTTTTAAACTAAAAGATGAAATTGCTGGAATGTGAATGAGACAGTCAATGTCTGAAGGGACCAGTGAGGAGGAAGAGGTCACAGAGGAGCCTCTGCCAGCCAGCTGGCCTGTGCAGCAGGTGTGTGTGTGTGTGTGTGTGTGTGTGTGTGTGTGTGTGTGTGTGTGTGTGTGTGAAACAGCAAAGGAGGGGAGAAACAGGAGGCAGGGAGACCAGAGAAGAGGTGACGTCTCAGTGATGACAGAGCAGCCCTCTTAGAAGGGGAACTGCAGACACACACACAGACACACGCGTGCATGCACACCTGTACACACACAATCCAGAAGCTGGTTCCTGTCCATCCAGAAGAGTGGCCTTCTCTTTTATGTATGAGTGGACTACAAAGTAAGAACTGCTGGCTACATGATGGGTTAAGACAGACACCGAGAAAGACTTCCATGATGACTAGAAAGTCGTGTTGCATGGTGGCCGTTTTAGAGCAATATTCTTAGATGTGCTATTTGAATAATGTGTGCATATATCCAGACCTCAAAGCACCTTAATCTCTTTTCTCTATCGCAAAGTAGTACAGCCTCCTCCTAGCACTGGCTGGAGCTTATGAGTTTGCAGCATAGAACACTGGCTACGGTGAGCAGGCAGTGAGTGCTCACAGGGAGAGGCCCCACTGCTACCTTTGGTACAGCCAAAATTCAATCCCTGGGAGTGTCAAAGAGCTGCAGGGGTGAGGAGAGGCAGCCTATAGAGTCAGAGTTCCCTAATTCATCTTGAGAAGTATGCCTGATGGGAGATGTCATTCTGTAAATATGTTTCTCTTATTGGTTAATGAATAAAACACTGTTGGCCAATAGGGAAGTAAGATAGGTGGGACTAGGCAACAAGGAGGATTCGAGAAAATAGTAGGGAGAAGTCAACATGTAGAAACTTGAGAGAACAGAGGTCTGGGCCCTCTCTCCGGCCGGCGGAAAAACAGCTCGTAATAGATGCCCATGTTTCACCACCTCTATTGGCTTGGTTTTCACAAGGTCCCCGGATTCATCTTTCTCCTTTTTTTTTTTTTTTGGTGGGTGAAGGTACCGGAGGTTAGCGGGGGGAAGAGGATCTGGGGACCTCATGGCTATAAGCTCAGCAATGTGACAGGGTCAGGGTCTCAGAGACAGGGATCTGCCAACAACTGGATCTCTAGTGTTATTGCTATTTGACCTTGGGCAAGGCTTAGCACCTCTCTGAGCCTCTCTGCCTCTATTGCTAGCAGAAAAGAGTTGGGGTAGGCCTCTGTTGCCTTATTTCCCTGTTCAGAAGATGGGGAGAACCAGAAGGACTAGCTTGTGTTTCCACTGATGGCTCCTGGCAGACCCTGACTTCTAGGCTCCACCTCCTGCTGTGTCCAGCTTGTCCTGGGCCTTGGTTCTGTCCTGATACCGTGAAGAGGTTGTGTCACCAAGTTCCTGAGTGACCATGGCCCTGGACCAGCTCTCTCCGATGCCCATGGCTCTCTGTGCTCCTGCTCTCTCCCAGTGACAAAACTCCATCTGATCATGCAAATTGTCCTCAAACTTCCTGCTTGTCCAGCCCCTGGGGACAGCTGGAAAATAGCCTAGATTGTGAGTAGACCTTGGCTCCAGATCCCACCCCGGATCCATGCTAGGCAGATCACGTCCCCTCCCTGCATTTCAGTTTCCACACTGGTAAAATGAGAGACAGAGGGATCAAGTAAGAGAACTGCTCGTTCTTTAATTCAGCTGTTACTCACTAGCCCCTGCTCTGGGCTGCCCGCTAAGCTAGGGCAGGAAGAACTGAAACATACCCCCATACACACACACACACACACACACACACACACACACACGCTACCCTCAACTCTCTCAGTGCAACGTCTTCGGTTGGGAAGTGGTCCAGGGGGGCTCCAGGTATCCCTAGAGCTGGAGCAATCAGGAGTAATTTGGGGACCGGGAGGTGACACCTCCATCTTGAAGGACAAGAAGCTTCAGAGGCAGCAGGTGACTAGCTTAGATAGTCATTATCTCGCATATTGTTCACCAGACCTGTGAATTGAATTGAGGATTCATTGTCTGTACCTGTCACCTCTGCTATCCCCACCCTCTGAGCACGATGTTCACCCCTCATGCTCCCTGGCATGGTCTCTGACTGCCAAGGTGTATGATCCCTGAGCTGAAACCTGCCCTCAGGCTGAGTTTCTAGTGGCAACCACTTCTCAGGGGACAAATAGGGCATTTTCTGCGCCTGGGTGGTGGTGACTCTATGGGCCATATGAGTCAGGGTTAAGGGTAAGGGCAGTTCTCCACAGTTTCCATGCAGACCTGCCCTTATTCCCCTCCTCATGTTGGGACTGTGACTCCCTGTTCCTTTCTGGGGATCTAGGGAACACTCCTTCCTGAGCACCACCCACCCTCAGTCTTCTGTAACAACCAACCTTCATGGAGCACATCCCAGCCCAGCCCACACTGCCCTGGACCATAACATCAAGAGGTTACTGTAGCAAGAGTTCTAATTGGTCTTAATAATAAAAACCCAGAGTCAGATATTAGGGGGTGAAAGCTAAAAGATCAGAGAAGCAGAGCAGCCAGCCAGTTGAGTTCTTACCTCTTCCAAATCTCCAAAACTAAAAGGAGAGCAGAGCGCCTTTGTGCAGCCATATCATTTCCTGTCTGTCTGTACAGACCTATAGATCTCTATGGTTAACTGGTGCTAGCTCTGCCCCTTGATCTTCAGGCAAGCTTTATTTGTTATAGTACAAACAAGATATCACCACAGGTTACCTTACATCCCCAGGGTCATTCAATTCTATATTGCCACTCTGCTTTGTGGCCAAGATGGAGAGATTCCTGCTCCCACAATTCAGTGGGGCAAACTGAGGCTCAAAGAGACATGGTACCTCAGATATGGACAAAGAAGTCCAAGATAAGTAAAGAGTCTGTCCTGATCCCAGGGACAAGCCTCTGCAGGCAGAGGTGGTATCCATGGTCAAGAAATCTTAGTGTGTGCCTTAATTAATATTCCTCATCCCTTACATGCCCAGGCTGGGGTACAGCCTAGTAGAGCATGCACAGGGTCCCATTCCCTGTACTGTAAAAGAGAGGAGAGGAGAACTCTTACCAACTACTCAGGCTGGAGGGCACAAGGAAGGTGGGTATGGAAATGGTCAGGGAGCCCAGCATGCCCCAGATCATGCTATTGGGTGCTCCCTGTGATGGCTGCTGTCCCACTCAGCTCCACTAGCACAGAGATAGATGCTTGTGGATGCAAAAGCAACTCCTGACCCAGGCTGAACAAGAGTGGTGGCCATAGGTCTGTGGGTGGGTTCAGTGGCAGAGCATGTGTAAAGCCCATCCCCAACAAATAGGAAGGAAGGAAGGAAGGAAGGAAGGAAGGAAGGAAGGAAGGAAGGAACGAAGGAACGAAGGAACGAAGGAACGAAGGAAGGAACGAAGGAAGATCGCCCCTGCACTGAGGTGTAGGATGTGGCTTGTGAGATTGCCCTCTGGTAGACTTACTCAGTCTGCACTCTCAGTCTGACTATCCTCCAGGCACTTTTAGCTCTTCAGATAGTTTCCTGAAACCCCTAAGGCAGGAAAGCAACCTTCTAGGAAACTGGGGAGGTGGTGGCCTTGGGAAGCCATGCCAATTCTAGGCCTAGCTTACTGGCTGTGACGTGGGCAGACTTAGAACTCATAGTATAGAGGAGAGAAAAGGGTAAGAGGGATGCATCAGGGTCCAGGCTCTCTAGGGGTGTTGACATCAGTCCCCCATGGCATCATACTCTCTGGTACCTGATAATGCAACCTCTGTCTGACCGAACAGCTTTTGGGCACAGAATGCCTCCTGCTCTTTCCAGCAGGTTGCTGCTCTGTCAGATCTGCATAGTGCGGTTAACAAATACCTGTACCCCTATCCAGTGACAAGCGTTCATGGTGCTATGTAAGCCTAGTACCAGAGCATCTGTGCCTAAGCTGAGGGGCTAAGTAGGAAAGTCAATCCTGGTGGGCAACACAGATTCTTAACTAGGGATAGAAACCTGGGGACCACAAGTGACACGAAGTGCTAACCGAAGGGCTAGGAGGAGATTCAGCAAGGGAGAGAAGGATGCTGTGGCAATTTACATCCCCTTTTCTTGTGCAGTATGGGGACCAGAGGCTGGCCTGGGGCAAAGGAGAGAGAAGTAGGTGCTTGGGATGGATGGGAGGGTGATGGGTGGATAATAGGTAGATGGGAAATGGGTAGATGAATGGATTGGAGGATGATGGATGGAGGATAGGTGGGTGGATTGATAGATGATGGGTAGATGGAGGATAGTATGTAGATAGACTAATAGAGAGTGGGTAAATGGATGAATAGAAGATGGATGGTTGATAGGTGAATGGGTGGCCGACAGATAGATGATGAGTGAATGGGAGGATGATTGGTGGGTGGAGGATGGGAAGGTAGATAGATAATGCATGAATGAGGGGATGATGGATGAGTAGATGGATGGTAGGTAGATGGAGGATGTGTAGATGGAGAATAGATTGATGGGAGATGATGGACAGATGAATGGGTGGTAGAAGGAAGGAAAAGGAAGAAAGAGGAGAGGTTGATGAAGGGATGGACAGAAAGAAGAGGGAATCGACAGATGAAGAGTTGTGCTAAATGGAAGGAAGGGAGGGAGGGAGGAAGTGGTCAGGAGAGGGAGGAAGAGACATATTAGATATGTTAGCCAAGAGCCCACAGGTAGTACCCCAGTGCCCAGGTGAGCAGACAGAGCAGTGCAGACAGCAGTTGTCTCTACCCAACAAGGTGCTAAGAAAGCTTAGCTGCAGAGCATTCCCAACAAGTCCTGTGTGTGTTGCAGGGAGGCTGCTCCTACAAGAGCCGGGAAGCTCTGCCTCACTTCCTTAGGTGGGGGCTCCATAAGGTGAGCAACCTTAAAGGGCAGTAAGCCTCCTTGCACTGGTGTTCAGTAGAAACTGGGCAGGTCTTTATTTTTTTTTAACTGTTTGTTTGTTTGTTTGTTTACAAAGAAACAGGGTTTCTTTGTAAAACAGTCCTGACTAGGTCACTCTGTAGACCTGGCTGGCCTCGAACTCACTGAGATCTGCCTGCCTCTGACTCCCGAGTGCTGGGATTAAAGGCCGCACTGGGCAGGGCTTCTTATGAGCTCTTACGGGGCCTATAAGGATGGTTTATGAAGTTTCCTGTACTGAAAAGGAGACAGAGATTTTGTTTTGTTTTGATTAGTTTGATTTTTTTGTGGTTTTGTTTTGTTGTGTGTGTCTGTGTGTGTGTGTGTGTGTGTGTGTGTGTGTGTGTGTGTGTGTGTGTGTGTGTGTGTGTGTCATATGTGGTTTTGCTGTTGTTGTTGCTTTAGTTTTTTGGTTTCCAGATCCTCCAGGGAGGCCTTTGTTGAGAACCATCTATCTTGTTTTCAGATCAAAAGAAGTTTGGTCTCAGTTTGGGGAATGGACAGTCCACAACTATGGGACCTCTGCTGTGGGGATCAGGCGGGGATCAAGGCAGGATTGTGATGTACGTAGACCAAAGCCAGAGCCTAGGGACAGTGAGTCAGAGCCCAGGGATAGAGCAGTGTCTGTGTCAGGTGGCTGTGCCCTGAGCCTCCAGTGACTTCGTGTTCTGGTGCCCACTGGGCACAACAGTTATTTGCAGGCCCTGGGGTCTTCCTGGGGGCTGGGAGTGGAAAGAAGCCCTCCAGTGGGTGGTAGCCTGTGAGTCACTGTCCCTAGGGGCCCCTGCCTGGGAAGCCCCAGCTGCCAAACCTAGGCCAGGCCCTGAGCAGCTGTCGGTGGGTGGGGCTCCATCTGGGCCCCAGTCTCAAAAGGCCCCAGGGGCCCAGACCCCAATGGCCCACTGCCTGGAGGGGTCCAGCCTCTACCCTGGCTCTATAGAAGGTTGGTTGCCATTCAGAATCTAGTGCCAGGCACCCAGGCCTGTTATCTGAGTGCCTTAGTTTCTGTATGTGGTTGACAAAGCTGTTGAAATCCACTTTATGGGCCATGGAGAAAATCAGATGTTTTTGCTCATACCTATTGGGAGTTCCTCCTTGTACGCCAGGCTCCTGGAGTTCACGAAGGTCAGTAGAACATGGCCAGAAAGAAGACACAGCTACAGCTTGGAAACCCAGGGCCCAACGGAGTCCCTGGGAGGAGACTGCTGTCCAAGGCACAGTTGCAGTTTGGCCTTCTTTTCCTCTGTACCCAGGCTTCTTAGGGAGCCAGCAGCAAAGCAGACCCTTCTCAGCCCTGTGGGCAGGGCTGTAGCCACAGGGCGGTGTTGGGTTTAGGTCTCTGGGGACTGGTGGAGGATGTGGGCCCGCCCTCGCCTCCACAGCCTCCCTCCCTCAGTATTGCCTCTTCAGTCCCACCCTGGCCTCTGGACACACAGGGCTCTGGGCTCCCAGAGTCCCCACTTTCCCTCACAGTGGACGCCCCCTCCGTCCCGCCCAGTGACTCACTGCTCCCCTGGCCCTCTGCCACTCCTGTCTCTTGGCAGGCAGCAGGCACAAGGTTGTGCTGAAGCCACTGGGTCTGGAGTGTGAGGGACGTTTAGTCGTCAGGGTCTGGAGCTCCGGTCCTCCGGCAGCAACAGAGGCCATCCCGGGATTTCACGCCAGGAACCTGCAGTGGCCCGGGGGAGCCAGTGCCTTCCCTGCTCCCTGTCTTTGGACCTCTTGTTTCTCATCAGCATGAAGAAGGAAGTGACCTGAGAGCCCAAGACAAGAGCCATCCCCTGGCTGGGAGGACCAGGGTCCAGGGCAGAGGCAAGGCCCCCCTGTCACTGCACCGCACTGACCCAGACATGAAGGGTGATGGTGGTGCTGTGTGGGGTCTCATGTGGAAGTACTGCATCTCCGTGAGGACCCTCAGGTACCAGGGACAGGGTGTGGAGGCGGCTTTGACCTAGTGGGCCAGGTGAGGGACCTGTGTGGTATGGAGGTCCGGGAGGGAACAGGATGGAGGAAGCAAAGCTGAACCTGGCACTCTCCAGAGAAATGTGGAGTCTAGTGGCAAGGAGGGAGGCAGAAAGGAGGGTGGACCAACAATCAGGGCATGTGCTGGCCATGGGAGGTACAATGAGCAGGACACACTTGTTGCATAACAGACCATTGTCTTTGAAGTGGGACTTGGGTGCCCGCACCCCAGGTCTCTTAAACCTGGGTGAACAGGGCTGTGCTCTCTCCTTCGGGTATAATGAGTGACGATTTCTCTACCCTCCACATCAGTCCCCTCATGGCAGGGAGCAATGTCCAGAATCAGGTGCCAGGCTGTCCCCTCAGACCTGTGTGCACACCGACTCAGCCTCGCCAGTGTATCGTCCTGTCTGAAGAGGCTTTTATGATTCATGTGAGAATTAAATGTGACCCAGCACCGAGTGCCCGTAGCCACCAGCTAGTGAAGTGTAATTACTTTAGCCACTGTGACATTCATCACCCTGCGTCCTCAGAGGTCTGTGGGGGGTGCCTGGAGGATGCCCCTGTTTAGAAAGAGTGAAGGAAGTTGAGCGGGGCTTTAAGAACCGGTGGAGAGACAGACCACCCAGGGACAGGGTTCACCTGGGCAAGGGGGGGAGAGTACCTGGGCCTGGCTCCACCTTCAGCCACATCTGATAGGACCTGCCCAGAGCAGGAAGCCACAGGATCTTAGGCAAGGCTAAGCTTTCTCCTCTGAGGCTGGGATCACAGGGTCTGTGATTTGCTTATAGGGGGACCTAGCAGTGCCTGTGTTTTGAATACTTCCTGCTGGTGTACATGTTACTTAAACAGGATGTTTTCTGAAGCATAAAGGAGTAAAGAGCCTTTTCTCTTTCTAGGCTCACTGTCTGGTATATCAACTACACAAGCCCCCCCTCCCCCTATACCCTCCTCCTTCTCCTTCCCCCACTTTTCCCTCTTCCCTTTCTTTTCTGCCCTTCTGTCTTCCTCTTTCCCCCACAAAATGTTTGTGCTGTCATATAAGAAATACTAGTAGTGAAAAACAGCATAATTCAGACTAAGATGTTTGACCAAAACAGAGGTATTCAGGGACCCGGGGTTCTGCTGAGGTAAAACCTGCCCAGCTGCCCAGCTTCCCAGCTGCCCGAGAAGCCCAGGGGAATTGCAGCTGCACGGTGCACGCCCACTTTGATAGGAAGCCCAGGTACAGTAGCCACAGTTGCTCTGCTACAAGGCAAGCCTGTCTAGAGCCCTGGATGGTGGGCCTTGGGCCCACACAGATTTATAGTTTCCAAGCCAACAGTGAGAGGCATTCTTGGACAGGGATGCCAACTGGTTGTGGGAACAGAGAAGCAGAATCCAGCCCTGGAGTGAGTCACGGGCCAGGCCAGGCAGGGCCCCATCGAGTTCATGGTGATTTGGTCACACCAAAGACTGCGATAGGTTTCCCTGCCTCATTCTTATCTAGGTTCCTAGGGGTTGGCTCACTGGAGAACCCTCAGGGACTATTTGGGAATGGAGTGGTCCAGCATTGAGAGGGCCCTGTGTCTTGCACTTCTGAGCAGCTATTGATACAAGTGATCACTCTGTGCCTCAGTTTCCTCACCCACAGAATGGGAACATTGCAGAACTTCTTCTGAGAAGGTAGAAGTGCTGTGGCCACTGGTAGTGTGCACTGATGAATGGTCACTGCCCCTTTGGTGATGAAGGAGCTTGGGGTGGGTGTGGCACTGTGATCAGCACTGGGTTTGTCCCGTCCTATACTCAGCCCCCATAGGTACCATGTGTCCTGTGCTTAACGAGGAAGATGGGCTGGGGGTGGGGTGGAGTGTTGTCCACACGTAATGTATTCTTTCCAGATCCCCACTCCCATCCCCAGAAAGCTGGGACCGCTCCCCAGAGCCAGATATGAGGCGAGCCAGTCCAAGCAGGCTCTGGGGCATTCTCAACTCTAGGCTACCAGGGGAGACCTAATCCGCAAATCTGTGGTGGGGCAGAAGCTGGCAGCCGCTGGGGAACAAATTGGAGGGTTGCGATCGGACAGCACATACTTTTCCACTTTCGTCTTCAGATTCCCCTCTGCCTGAGCCTGTCACCCCTGGCCAAGTCCCACTCACATCTGGAAAAGCATGAGGTGTACATAGAGCTCTTGCTGCTGCCGGCCCTGGCTCTCTGCCAAGGGGATCCAAGGTTCCAAGACATGGTCTTTGTGAGGGCCATGCTGGTACCTATTGGCTCGTAGTGCAGGGCCATCTGGATCCAGTGCCCAAGCACTTGGAAGATGTATCTGTCTGTTGTGGACTTTGCTAGGTTAAACAGCCTAGCACATCCAGGGAGCAGGGCAAACTGAACCAGCCTCCAGGACAAGATTAGCCGTGAGCTCTGGTAAACTCTGGCAGTGGGCCCATAGGTGTGACCCCCGCTTCATCTCCCCTCTCCTTGAGTTTGAGTGGAGGCTATGCCAGTGGGCAGACAGCAAGAGGGGGGACACAGGCTCAGGAGGGGCCCCCTTAAGTTAGAACTTGGCTTCGCCTTGTGAAAATAACTTTGGAGACTTTTGGAAGGCGGTGAAAGGATGCCTGCAAGCTGGCCCCAGTGAAGAGATGCCTGTAGTTGTCACTTGTCAGCTGTCGTGTTTTTGTTTTTGTTTTGTTGTTGTTGGACAACTATGACCCCTAGTTGCTTTACCAATGAGTTTCATCTGGTGGCATTAGCACTGTAAGCGGCCTTCAGCAAATGCTCAACCCTCTTCTTTCTGTGGGCTGCCCTCACCATATGCCTCACCAGAATTTGTCCCCATCAGGGACAGTGCCAGCCTGTCCCCTACAGGCCATATCCTCAGTGTCTCCCATTCGGCCATATCATCAGTGTTATACTTAGCTTTAGGTGTCAACTTGACATAAATCTCCAGTCACCTGGGAAGAGGGAACCTCAACTGAAGAATAACCTCAAATCAAATTGGCCTGGGCCCTTGTCTGTGGAACATTTTCTTAATTGCTAATTGACATCAGAGGACCACATCAGTCTGCTGTGGTTGATGCCACCCATTGGAAGGTAGGCCTGAGCTGTAGAAGGAAAGGTAGCTGACAAGCCAGTAGCAGTCTTTCTCCATGGTCTCTGTGTGGGTTTCCCTCATTGTAGGACTGTGACATGGAAATGTAATCCAAACAAACTCCTTCATCCCCCAACTTGCCTTTGGTTACGATGTTTTGTCACAACAGAGGCAAACTAGGACACTCAGCCCATTTCCCCAAAGACCTTATCCTTGCCAGGTCTCCATCAGGCTCAAGAATGACTGTCACATACTGGGATACTTGGGAAAGAAAGATGGGTTTGTCCCTTGAGAGCCCAAGAGGTAGTCACATCTCCTACACCAGGCTGCCCCTGGACACACGGTGCTGATTAGGACAGGCTTAGAGGAACAGACCCACCCTGAGCCTTGCAGACCCTTCTCCTCTCCTGCTGCAGCTGCCTCTGGGCAGGAGGGCTGGGAGCAGATGGCATCCAGGCCCTGAAAGCATCCCAGGAGCTCTATGGACAATTAGCCATCTGGTGCCCCCCACGGGAGGCCCTGAGCCTGTGTTCTTCTCATCCTGTGTTGTGCCTGCCCCGACACCTATGACAAGGGGAACCTCTCTCCCTCTTAGACCTTGCCCCTGCCTTGCTGTTGTGCTCCTTCCTTCTCCTTGCTGTGTGGTTGGCTCTGCACTATGGGTCCCTGACCCATCTGCGGCCCCATCCTGATGAGTCAGGATTCACCTGACTCCTCCCCCTGTGGACACAGCCTAGGCAGTCCAATGCCCTTGAGCAGGACTTGAGCTGAGTGTGGGTCAGGGGAGAAGACTAGAGGCAGAGTAAAGCCACCTCCCTTCCTTCCTGTGGTACTCTCCATTCCACCTGGGCTCAGCCCTGCAAGTTCCTCTACTACAGTGTTCCACTGTCCACTCCTCTGCTGTGTCTTCAGTTTATAGAGTTATGGCATAACCATGCTATCTTGGAACTTCCTAGATTGCAGGGAAGTGCTCCAAACTAGGCCCTGCTGAATCTCAGTGCACAGTGTCAGCCCCTCTGGGCCACCATGGTGCCACACCAGAACCTCAGGAGAGATTCTCACGGGCAGCAGCCAGCATTGCTCTAAGAGATTCACTGTTCACTCTGCAGAGGGGCCACTGGGGCCCGAGGCCTGCCTTTTTCCTTTCTGCCCAAGGCCCTGCTTGGTGAGTCTCAGAGAGCTCACAGGTGAGAAGACCAGGAGCAGCCCCAGCGCGTGGGGAAGCGCCTTCTTTCCTTCAGGATACAGAGAATTTGCTGAGTACCTGCTATGTGGCAGCCCAGTATGTGTAGGTGCTTGACTGCAGTAGTGATCCAGGCCTCAAGGAGCAGACAGGTGGGAGAGATAGGAAACAGACAGATGAAGATGTTTTCAGCTAAGAAGGCAAAAGTGGAGGGGTGACAATGGCAGCCCAGCCAGCCAGAAAATCCTCTTTAGGACTTCTACCAGGATAAATGGACTCAAGATGTGGTAAGCACATACAGTAAAATGCCCTTGGCCATAGAGAGAGTGAAATCTCAACCCAAGATACAGCCTGGTTGACCCTGGGAGATGTGCCAAATGAAAGAGGCCCCCATCATGGAGGCCACATGCTGTCTATTCATAGAAGTTTCTAGAACAGAGTGGGGGGCTGCCCTGGCCGCGGAGAGGCATAGAGAAACAGGTATGGGCTCGTTTTGAAAGCAAAGACCAATCTGAACTTGGATGTGGTGACAGGCATGGAGATTGTGGAGCATCCATGGGCTGACTTTAACTGGATGAATTACACGGCACAGGAATTACTCATGAATGAAATGGCTTCTGCAAAATGAAGTGATCTGAGAAGATAGCCTTGAATGGAGGCTCACCAAGGGAGTGAGCTGGAGAAGATCTCTGGGCAGAGGGGAAAGGGCCGCCTGTGTGTTTGCAGGTACACGTGGGGCTGCCTCCAGGCCGTTATGTTCACATTGCGTTACATCTGTAGGTGGAGGCCAGGCTGTCAAGCAGGACTGAGGAAGGAAGTGGGCAGGGCCAGCCCCTGAGGAGGACATGTATATTTTTGGGGTGGAGAGATATGAGGTTTCTAGGCAATCCATTTCCATGAAGAAATGAGAACACTGCAGGAGGGAGGCGGTACATGACACTAAGGAGATGATGACCATTGTTTAGATAGAAGACCTTGTCACTCAAGGGAGATAGTACAAGCTGCAGATGACCACAGTGAGGAAGCAGACAGGGATAGCTGTAAACCCCCCTCCCCCCCACACACGCCAGTGAGAATATAGGGGTTTCAGTGTGAGGTGAAAGCTCTCTGGATGCAGGGCCTGGTGTGGCCTCAAGGAGGTGGGCACAGTCAGCTGGGACAATGGAGGGTGCACTCCAATGGTAGTCTCTGATTCATGGAGGCATCAGAGAACCCTGCTGACCCCAGAAGATGAGGATGACCACCTGCCCTGAGAAAGTGACACCCCTGGAATCTCACTTAGTCCTGAGCTGGTTTCAAAGTAAGTGGGGCATTTTCTTCAGGGTGGCCACCTTACTTAGCCTTTGTAGGGCAGGCTCGGACTGGCCCTCAGTGGGACCATAGTACCCACGTGGCCAGAAACCCAGCTGGGGCTTGGCATTCTAAACAAAGCAGGCTGGCCGAAACTCAAGTGGCCCGAAACACGATCAGTCACAGGAGGCTGGCCAGAGAGCAGCTGCATTATTTATTGTCTGTCCAGTGAGGCTGTTTGAACCAGCTAGGCCTTGAAAGAACTCTCTGGGAAGTATCTCATACTGTGTGGGTGTGGGCCTCTGGGTGCTGGCCCCCTCACCTGGGGCGGGGCTTCCTGGATGCTGGCTGAGTGGGGAGGAAGTTAGATGTCACGGCCGTAGTGGGGAGGTCCCCTGGAAGGGAGGGCCTGAAGTCCTTCATCCCCAGGGCCCAAGAAGGCAGGTCAGGCACTGGCTCTAGGGAGACCTCCAATCTTCCCCGTGACACTGTGAGTACCACTTGCCTAGGCTGGGAGCCTGTGAGGGGCTGGTGGCTATCAGCAGTCTTATGGGGTCAAGCCTCTTGTGGTGGTTTCTAGGAGCTGTTTTGAGTAACCTCTTTTCTCTGCTTGAGAGACACAGTCTAAGCTAGGCCCTGGGACTCCAGGTGCTCCCCCACAACTGCCAGAGGGTAGCATCAACTACAAGAGAAGCTCTTCAAAGACATTAGGCCCGCATGAGCCTGGGGCTGCACAAGGCCTCTTGGCCTATCCAACAGGCCTGTAATTTCTGCCTGTGCCTCACCGCCAGCTGAGAAAGGGGCCACACCTACTTTACAGCTAAGTAAACTGAGTCCCTTCTAACACAGTGGCTCAGGGCTTCTGTTAGATGGCCTGAGGCACTTTCTGTCCCCACTGCCACCCTCTCTTGACTTCTCAGAGCACAGAGTTTAGAGACTCAGGGTAGGAGTCCTAGCCAGGCCCAGTCTGGGGTTCCTGCTTATTAGGGGAAATCAATGCTGGGAAGATCCTGCCTGTCTTGGGGCAATCCCTCCCCGCACCCCAGGGTGCTTCCTCCAGATGCCTTGGAGCCACCCGACCAATGACAGTTCAGCTTGTTTCATTTCTTTATTTCTTTCTGAGCCAGTCCAGGATAGAACCTGAGGCTCTCCAATCCTGGGACTAGAAGAGTCTTGGCGGACAGTCCTTGAGTAGTGTTGTGTCCTGGGAGATTCTTTCTGGTGAAGGGGTACTAGGCTTATCCACATCCCTAGGGAAATTCCCCTCCCAGCTCCCATCCAGTTTCATGATAACCCACAAAGGGAGGCTTTCAATGTTGGTTTCTGGAAAACCAGCCTCAGAGATGTGGGGACATCTGTCTGGTATCATTCAGCTAGTGGAGTGCAAACCTGCAGAGATTCTACTACGCCTTCTCTTCACTATGCAGCCTTCTGCATGGGTTCCAGGGAAGGAGAGAATGCTCCATCACTTCCCTGTTGTTGGGTCTGTTTTTCTGTATTCCAAGGGCTGGGCTGCCATCTGAAGATCCAGGCTGGATGAAGGAAGCTGGGCTGAGGGAATAAGGGTGTCCCTACTGCTCTTCGAGCTTGGCCAGCAAGAGCCTCCTAATAACCCCTGGAATGCCGCATGGTCAGATTCTTACTTACAGCCTTTGTAGAACTCCAGGACCCAAGTTGGATGAAGGACCCCATGCTCAGGACCCTCTGAGTACAGGCCAGAAAGGATGTGATTAGGAGCTAGGGCATCCACATATCCACAGGGCTAACCAGGTGGGACCAGGAGCCTTTCCGTACTTGATGACTGTGACTCCAGGCAAAGTTTCATGTGTATTATTCCTTTAATCATTAGGTCAAGCATTTATTGGGGACTTACTGAATGCTAAGGTACTGCCTTATCTACAGGACTACAAAGGTGATAAATTTGATCTAACTAGTTCTTCTCATAGGGTACTCAAACAGAACTAAACTAGCATAGCAGTGTGGTGAGTCTGAGAAGGCAGGTGGCACAGGGCAAGGGGTAGTGAGATGGTAGGACTTAGGACTGTTTTTATTTTGATGGACCCACATTGCCAGTTAAGGGGCTCTTTATGACCTCTGCTCTATGGTCCCTCCTGGGTCAGGAGCTGTGAACAAACCTGTGCCCCAAATTTAAACCAATGTGACTCAAGAAATTCCAGGACAGAAGTAGCAGGACCGGCCAAGCAGAAGGTGAGTCCAGGTTGTGTCCAGCAAGTGGGGCACCAAGGCCACTGCCAGCTGGCACACGAAGTAGGGTGCTGGGCTGTGGTCGGGCTCCAGGTTGGGAGCCCAGACTCAGGGTGTCAGCTCTGCTATTTTATTGCTTTTATGAACTTGTTACAAACCATGTCTCTAGGCTTAAGCTTGCCATGAGGACCTTGTTACTTCTAAGTGAGAAAAGGCCCAAACCAAACAGGCTTAAGCAGAAAAAAGACTTCAGTGGTTCAAGAAACTAAAAAGTGAAGGAAGGGGTGATAGCTTCAGGAGCAGCAGAATCCAGGGGCTCAACTGGTGGATCCGGGGTTTTCCACATTTACCTCCTGTGTTCACTCGAGGCAGCTGTCTCCTCATGGGTACCCCTACCATGTAGCAAGTATTCTGAAAACCTTAGCCATCTCCTGCCATTCAGTGTCACCATCCCATGACAAGCCAGCTGCAATGAGTAACACACTTTTCTCCCATAAGGTTGCTTGCTATGTCCTGGGGGAGGTGGGACAAGAAAAGAGGAAATTGCCACACAGGGCTGTCGGTGCTGAGGAAAGGGTGAGCTAGCAGGCCAGAGGAGGCACATCAGAGTTCTCCACAGGGGCTCCCCAGAGGTTTCCTGGGGGAGGTAGTGACTGTTAGATTTGGGTGCAGTGGGGGGGGGGGCTTGGCCTAGGCACTGAGAACCAAGGGAACAGGTTGCTTAGAGTCAGGTCAGATCTCAAGAGTGGGCTGCCCAGCCTGGGCTGTTAGGAGCCCTGCTTCATCAGCACTAGAGATGGTGTGTGACTACTCTAAGTGAGCAATAACCCTGGGGTAGGTGCAAGGCCGCGGATCCTGTCCCCAATCCTTGGGAGGAAGGAGAGGGCTCCCACTGTGGCTCTGAAGAGAGAACAAGCACCTAGTGGGCACCTACTATATTGTGCCCACAGTTCTAAAACCCAGTATGGTGCCTTATTGTACCATGTAGCCACTGCTGAAGGTTCCTCACCCCTTTGTAGAGAATGGGCAGCAATGTCTGGATCCAGGGATTTGTGGGTTCTTGACTGCTACCAGCTGGCTGCTGGGATGTCACCCATGCAGGTGACATAACGGGAAGTCATCATGCTTACAACAGGAATGTGTTGAAATATCTTTCCAGCAAGCTAACTGCAGAACCTCTCTGTCAACAGCTGTAATGAAGGCAACCACAGTTAGTCTGAAGCCAGGGCCTGGAGACAACTGCTCCACAGCCATGCCTGCTGTGAAGGGTGAAATGACAAAGGACAGCCCCTTGCTTCTGAGCACCAGGGTGTTTGACTCTTGTGCCTTCTCCCATCAAGGATGGGAGGAGCCGATGGAAGAATGTGGGTGTGGTCCATGATTGAGGCCCACCTCACAGGGAGTGGACAAGCCTCTGCAGCCCCCTGTACCTCTGGGAGCCTCAGTTTCCCCATCTGGGAAATGAGGTTAACTCTCCCAGAGTTAGGATTATATAACACAAAGGAGCATGTCTGGGGCGATGCCATGACAACAGCTCAGTAAACACCTGGATTGTTAACTCCCAAGAAGAGGCAGGATCTCAATTTGAACTAAAGTCTTTAAAGGTTGTCATATTGCAGGCCTGGTCTTCAGCCTCCTGGGAAGCTAGTTCAGGCCCAGAATAGGCACCAGTGTAGCCTGTGTAGTGGCTAGGCTTAAAGTTTGGCAAATGCTGAAGTGAAAGTGGAGTTTCCAGTATGTCAACTCCAGGATGTTCTTGACAGTGCGACAATGGGACCTGAGAGGAAAAAGAAAGCAGCCAGTGCCCTTTGCCCTAAAGCTGCACCGCTTCCCAGGAAGCCAGGTTAAATGCTTAAGACTCTTCAGGATGCTGGGAAGAAGTTCTAGAAGGTTCTAGGAGAAAGTGGTAGTTGGAGACAGGTGTAGTGGGAGCCAGGTTAGAGTCCTGGTTAGAGTTAGAGACCTGGAGGACCAGGTCACCATGGTGTATGTGGAAAACAACCATTCCTCTGTGTCACATGGGCCTGGGGAGTTGAGGACCTAGGTTAGACAAGGAAGAAAGACAGCTGAGGCCAAGAGGTTGAGAACACTAGCTCCTCCTATAAGGGTTGACCAGCAATCAGTGTTCTTTTTGTTGTGACTTAAGAACAAGTCGCCCTGGCCTAAGCTGAGGGCTGTCTGTTCCTGAGGAGGCCCTGGTACAGATGAATTCAGGTTGCACCTGTGTCTGCCGGTGCTGGTGCCTCCCCTTCTTCCATCACCCTGGCTGGACTTTTCTCATGTGACAGCCTCTCCTGACTGACTCTTGAGATGAGGGCCCTGGGTTTTCTGCTCAGCCTTGGAATAAACTGACTCCTGTTAGACCCCTATTCCACAAAGACATGGGACAAGCAGGCAAAGTTCTGCAAACTGACAATGTGATAGGATCAGATACAGACCTGGAGGGCCTGGTGATAGCACATAGTCATTCCCTGCCAGCACTACAAAGTAGGGTCTGATGTGGTCCCCATTTTACAAGTAAGAAAACATAGGCTTGGGGGAGACAGTCCTCTACTGAAACTTCACAGTTAGCAAACGGCTTCAGGTTTCCAGGTGGCTTAGTCCTAAAAATCTTACTTCCTCTTACCTGCCTTGAGAAAACTCATCTGGATCCAGCCCAATCCCATGAGTTATTTGAACTCATCCCAGATCATAGTGTGTCCTAGGATGTTTGGGGT
This sequence comes from Cricetiscus sungorus, assembly GCA_030556225.1. NCBI lineage: Eukaryota > Metazoa > Chordata > Mammalia > Rodentia > Cricetidae > Cricetiscus > Cricetiscus sungorus. The sequence continues at coordinate 4,312,075 of JANBXA010000735.1, read as the reverse complement.
ACTCGCTGCAGGACAGAGGAGCTGGATAGACCCTTCTGGGGAGAGGCAAAAAGGATGGGTCCTGATTATCTTGGAGAAACTGGGGTCTTACCAAGGAAAGCATTTAAAATTAAGATTCAAAGGAATGCTAGGGACAATTTTATTAGATTTTAAAGGGGAGAAACAGTATGGCCAAGCTGGAAATCGCACTGGCCCCCAGGAGAAGGTGTGCTGGAGAGTCATTCCTTTTAAGTTAGAAGTAGAAACAGAAAGCAGAGAGGTGGCTAGGGAAAGATGCTTAGGCATACAGAGCTGTGGATCTAAGTTCAGATGCCACCAGACTCCAGGCTCCTGTGTCCCAGGGCAGAGGGATTTTTGCACAAGGAATGGGTGGTTAGAAGTAGACATAGAGATAGCTGGTTAAGAAAAGTACTTCAAGGACAGGGGTGGGCTTTTGAGCCCTGATTAGGTCTGTTGTAGTACCTGTCTCACTTATTTGTACTTTCTGAGCCTGAGCCCAGGTAAAGACCCCCAGTCATTATCTGCAAGCAGACTTTTCTCCTAGGTTAATGTTGATATCTTGTTTCAGGGTCCCTATTCTGCCACAGTAGTATTTCGGGCTTTTCAGCTCCACCCATTGTTTCCTTGATGGCATAAAGTATTTTGTATTCAATCAGCAGTATCTGTAGATTTCTGACATTTGAATTGTTATACCTTGTGTCAGGTCAAGGCTCCCAACACAGAAGCTGCAGCAACACTGTGTTATGACACTGGGGGCATTTCCTGGGGAGTTCCCCGGGGGAACTGGTCCCAGAGAGGTACTGCCACCAGGTGCTGGGGCAGGGTGGGGTTGATGGGATGGGGAAACAGCTATTCCTCACTTCCCCTTTCAGCCCTGAGTGGAAGGTGAGAGGCCTGCCTAATCACCTCATGTCCTGTCAGTGGTCACCCTGCCCTCAGAGCCAAGTACACAAGGGGAAACTGAGGCAGTTACCTCGGTGTGCACCATGCAGGGAAGTCTGGTGGTAGGGATTCCATAGCCCTATGGTCTACTGCCCTGCTGTGTGATCTAGGAAACGTCACTGGGGCCTTCGTTTAGCATTTGCAAAGCTGAGCTGTTGTTCTCCCCAAAGTAGAAAAAAAAGCTCACAGAAAGACTCTGGCTCAGTGACTTAGGATTCCTCTTTGAGTGGTGGACTCCAAAGGTCACCCTCGGTGCCCTACAGTGGGAGACAGCTGTAGGTCCTAGAAAGCTGGCCCCAGACTCCATCCTGGCCTGAGAAAGCTGAGTGGCCTTAGGCCAGTCATTCTACACCTCTGGGCCTTGGTTGACTCTTCTGGAAAACAGCTTAATAACCACCCTGGCAGAGGTAAGAAAGATTAACCAATGCCTGGTCCAGATGGATTTCCTTACCTGTTGGGCTGGGCACCTAAGCATCTCTTCTCCACCACCACCCTTCCTGCCCCAGGAGCTGAGCTGAGTGAGTTATCTGGCTGACAGTTTACCCAGCTAATATCTCCTAAGCTCCCTCTGTGTGTTGGGCATTGCCCAGAGGGGTAAGGGTGGGTCATTTGAACGCCTTCCTCCTGGAATGCCCGAGGCTCAGTAAACAGACCACAGAGCAAAATGGACAGTGTGGTTTTGAATGGCTTCCTGGGTGGTCACAAGAGACCTGAAGCCAAAAAAATGGAGGCCACCGGATGAAAGATCAGCTGGGGATTTAGACTCCAAGGACGGTACTGGAGTATTTCAGTAGTATCCTTTGGGGAGATGCCTGGAGAGCACAGGATCTGGACCACTCCACTGTTGGATAGTCCTTGTCTTGTTGCCTCCGCACAGGTTGGAAGAGGACCAGATTCTAGCTGTTGTGTACGGAGGTAGCCTGGCTGGCTCTGGAGCCCCAGGTGAAGGCAATGAGGGGAGTAGATGGCCATACTTCAGAGAGGCAGTGGAGATCAGTCCCGGTGTCAGAACAGAAACCCTGAGAATACAAAAGCACCCAGACCCCAGAAGTCACTTCCAACTTTTGTCTCCGGATCATGTGCACAGGACAGGACACTGGTTCGCCTAGTGATGGTCTCCTGCAGCACGGTAACAGTAATGGCTGTGACTGGGCAGCCTGTAGATGCCAGGTGCTGTGGGCTCTTTGTACTGGTTGTCACCAGTACAAAGACTTTTTGGGACTTTTTGGCATGTGGGGTCAGCTGGATATGTTGAACTGGTCTGAAAAGACTGACTAGATTTGAAAAGGAGTTTTCATCAGAAATGTTGGGCATTTGTGTCTAACAAGGAAAGCCACAACTGAAATACTAGAGTGGTTTGTCTCTCTAAGTGAGTCCAGGTTCCTCTTGGATGTCATAGATGCAGCTGGCTCAAGGCTGTAAGAGAAGAGTCCAACTGTGGCACTTTGAAATGCCCTTCCTGGGGCAGTGTCACACCTGCACATGCCAAGGGGATCCTGTTTGTCTACCAGGGACATCTTTTTGTTGAGGATAAGGGAAAATCTCTTGGCCATAGTTACCCCAGTAGTTAGAGATAGGAACCAGAGCTCATACAAATACCTCAGGACATAGCCCTGTGCTATCCCTGACCCCTGCCTTTTGGCAAAATGTGCTATTCCAGGAAAGGTTTGGTTTGACAGGATCGGCAGGGTCTGTTGTCAGCTGGCTTCCCTTAGGGTACATCCTCAAAATCCAGGGTTAGAAGGGCTTTGAGAAGTCACCTAGCCATTCCCCCATCAGTTAGAGCAGCATTTCTAACCTTTGGGGGTTGCCTAAGACCATTAGAGGAAGTCAGATATTTGCATTATAATTTATAACAGTACCAAAATTACAGTTATGAAGTAGCAATAAAAATAGTTTTATCAGGCAGGGTGTGGTAGGGCACTCCTTTAATCACAGCACTCGGGAGGCAGAAGCAGGCAGATCTCTATGAATTCGAGGCCAGCCTGTTCCACATGTTTTGCCCAAATTCTGAACCCCAAAATCACCGAGACCCATTCCAATGTAAAAGCAAAGAGTCTTTTATTGTTTAATGAGCTAACTGTCTTAACTTGGGCCCTTCGTCCGTTCATCACAGTGGGTGGAGTGAGAAGGACCTGAAGGAGCATGAGGCAGAGAATTTATTGGGGTGTGCAAAGGGAGTGTCTAGGGGTATGCAACAGTCTCAGGATTGGTGCACTTCCGGGCTTGGGTGCCCTGTCCTGTGTTGATTGGTTAACTGATTACTATGGCGTATAGGCCCTCCCAGGGCAGTTGCTATACTTTGCATGGCACTGTTATGCCACTTTTACTGAGGCCGCATCTTGCTGGGTCTTTTCTGCAGCCTGTTATAGCTGCCAAAGCAGGGGGCTGGGTGAAGGTCTGATCCCTTCACACAGAGCGAGTTCCAGAACAGCCAGTGCTACACAGAGAAACCCTGTCTTGAAAAACAAAATACAAAACAAAAGAAAGAAAATAGTTTTATGGCTGGGGGTCACAACAACATGAGGAACTATATTAAAGTGTTACAGCATTAGGAGGGTTAAGAACTACTTTGTTAAAGGGTTCTGTAGGGTTTTGTTTTGGGGGGTGGGCAAGTCAAGCTACTTACAACAAGCAGACTGTGATGAGCCCCTGGCCAAAGGGATGAGGTAAGGGGTGGGACCAGAACAGGGAGTGGCATTAAACTCAGCTCAGCTTCAATTCTGTTGCTTCGGTTGCCAGCAGAGATAAGGGTGAGCCCCACCCACTGGGACACTAAGGAGAAAAGATGGGCAGGGCAGAGCAGGGCTGGGGGTTGGAGCCTACTGGCAGGCTCAATACGAAGAACCTAGGATTTGTTTCCAGTTTGTTTGCTTGCTTGTTTGCTTACAGTGCTGAAAGTAGAACCTAGGGCCTCAGGCATGCTAGGTAAGCACTCTACCACAGAGCCCCAAGACATCAAATTCATGGCAATCCTTTTGCCTCCCTGTACAACCGGGCCTGGCTGTTTTCTGTTCCTGTCTTTTCCCTTTCTTTCCTTTCGCCTCCCCCACTCTCCCACCTCCTCTTTCTTTCTTTCTTTCTTTCTTTCTTTCTTTCTTTCTTTCTTTCTTTCTTCCTTCCTTCCTTCCTTCCTCCCTCCCTCCCTCCCTCCCTCCCTCTCTCCCTCCCTCCCTCCCTCCCTCCCTCCCTCCCTCCCTCTCTCTCTCTCTCTCTCTCTCTCTCTCTCTCTCTCTTTCTTTCTTTCTTTCTTTCTTTCCTGGGCTTAAGCCATCTTGCTACCTTAGCCTTGTCCCTATCTAGAAGAACTAGAGCTAGCTAGCACCACCACATCCTGCACCCTGCCTATATCACAGGATTGTTGAATGTGAGTAGAGCTTTCATCTGATTAAGGACTAGTTCAGCCACAGCGTCTTTAGAGTTCTGGGCATCGATGGCTCACCAAGCACTTTGGAAGTTGAGGCAGGAGAATTGCTTTGTGTTTGAGGCCCAGAATAGTTTCATTGACCTCATTGATTTTCACAGGAAATCCTGCAAGCAGGGTGTGTGTGAGTCTTTTTCTTGCTGTTTGTTCTTCTTCTCTGTAGCAGGGGTTGGGTTTAGGGCCTCCTGTATTGAAGGTAAGTGTTCCACTTCTGAGTGCCACCCTCAGCTGTCTTTTTACTTTCTGAGACTGAGCTCTTTCTGTAGCCCAGTCTGGGGTTGAACTTATAATTGGTCAGTGTCTTGAGTAGCTGGCCTACAGGCCCACAATGCCAGTAATAGCTTAAACCTTATATTGTAATAGCTTAAACCTTATATTGCAGCCGAGGAAACGAGGCTGCTAGTCGTGTAGCCAGAATTTTCTAAATTCTAGAAAGTAGCATCATCAGAATCAGAACTCAGAACTGATCTTTCCTTGGGATTGAGGGTGTGTGTCCACTGACTGGGAAAGAGACTCTAGTATTTCCTATCCTCTTGGAAGCCGTGCTCACTGTCAGCTGTGCTCACTGTTCCCACCCTCTTCCCCTGGGCAGCCGTTGGAAGCTTCACCCCTCCTTCATCTGCATGATCACAATGGCCTTCTTCCCTGTAGTCAGTGTCCCCTACAAGCTCAGTGTATCAGAAACCAGGGTATGACGATACTCTATCCCTCACCTCTTCTGGACTCTTGTGTGCACATCTGTGAACTGGAGTAGTGTCTACCCTTTCAGGGGAGACTGATCCAGAGGAGGACAAACCCTTTCAAGGGTGACTGTGAACACCATCTCCTGCCTCTTGGGCTATTTCTTTATCTATGAGGAGGACATAGATTCCCATTAAGACAGGGGCTGTGTCATTTACTTAGAAGGCTCCAGGAGAAGCTGACACATGAGGCTGTTGCCCACCAGAAACTCATCTGTGTGTCAGCTGGAGATGAGCTCAGACCACAACTCCGGTGTCTTCCCCAGTTCATTCTGGTTGTGTGGGTGTATGGTCTGTGTGAAAAGCTGTGAGTTCCCTGAGGATCGTGGAGACTGCTCTTGGGCCTTCTCCCTAAACAGGTGCCCTGGCCTGGGTGCCACAGGAAGTCAGTGGTGAATTCTCAAGTGCTGGCTGTTTCTATGTAACAAGCTGTGTGGTGCTATGGCTTGAAACAGCAGTGCTCTATGGTGTGGGATCTGTGGCTTAGAGGCTCTGCCCGTTCCTGCTGGTCTCCCAGGCAGCCAGATAGGTTAGAAGACTGCCCTATTCTCATGTCTGTCAGTGGATGGTGTCTTCCAGCCCAGCCCCTTGGGTCCCTTTATTGCACCACAGCTCTTGAGATGCAATAAGGATCTCTGCCATAAAAGGGCTTATGGAACCTTTACTGATACAGAAAATGAAAGGGCCAGGTCCTGGGGTGAGTTCCTAGAGCACCAAGAGCAAGTCAGGGAGGCAGGGGGCAACCATGCACTAGACCAAAGCTGAGTCTTGCTTAGGAATGTGGGGTGGAAGGTACTGGAACCCACAGTGGCTAGGATATGATGGGAAGGGAAAGGCCAACAATAGGCAAAGAGTGTGTGACCCCCTGGGCTGGAAGACCGTTCATAAGGGACCCTTTGCTTCTGTGACCTCCTGGGCTGGAAGACCGTTCATAAGGGACCCTTTGCTTCTGGGTAGTAAAGAGTGTGACCCCCTGGGGCTGGAAGACCGTTCATAAGGGACCGTTTGCTTCTGGGTGAAGTCTGGTGGCATCTGATGAGCCTCCTCTACCCCATGTTTTTTGGGTACTTTTTATGGTACTGGAGGAGTGTATGCTCTACTGCTGAGATGTACCTGACCTCCCAACACAGGCTTAAGAGTGTGCAACAGTTTGTAGTTTTAGATTGGTGGTGGCAACAGTTTTATTTTACTCAATACATTTCTCTTATCCACTGGCAACTAAGTCTAAGATGTCTCAGACTGTTTCCCTTGTCAACTTCTTCTTGGCCTCTCAGCGGCCAATGAGCCTCTTCACATGGTAGCTCCCTTCTTTCCTCCATGCAGTCTCCTAACGGCATGCCAGCCCCTGCCTTCTGCACCTACAGCCATGGGGCAGCATGCAGAGAGATATGTGCCACAAGCACCCGGGCCCAGCCCATGGATTTGTCATGACTAGAGCGTCTACCACATTCTAGAACTTGGACCCACCTCTGGAGTGCAGTAGAGGACAGCTCCCACCATGCAAAGACCCACCACGCGTGCCAGGAGGGAGACTGTGGCCACAATTCGCAGTCATGGGACGCCTTTCAGTAGGCTGTTGCTGGTCCCTGTGTCACATGGGTTAGGCAAAGTTCACAAACCTAGATGTTATTCTGGTGACACTACACTTCAGTCACCCAAATCTTAGCATGTCCATTCTGTGTGCTGCTCCTCCACGATGCAGCTGGCTCACCTGGTGAGGTGTGTCACTGCCCAGTTCTGCAGCTCCTGCTGGGAGGAAGGGACCCCAGGGCCACTGCGATTGCACAGCACCCAACGGCCACTCATTCCAGGGGCTCTCACACTTCATTTTCTTCAGCTCAACTACTCCAGCCATCAGACAGTAGTTGGAGGGGATATTTAAACGAGATAAATGAAAACCTCAGTTTCTAGGTCCCATGCTGAGAGCTTGGTGGCCATATGCTAAGAAGTAGAGGGACCAGGAAGGCTTGGCACTGAATGCCAGCCCTGCCCCATTCTGCATGCCTTCCCCACCACCCAGGCCCTGTGCTGGCCACTTAGCCTCCAGAGTGACCACCCAGGCTCAGCACTGACTGGAGGCTCTGAGTCTGTTAAGGGTAAGTTGGGTACCAGGTCCCCAGATTCCTCAGGGTTCCAGCCTCTCTCTCACCCATCCTAGATGGCTCATCTTACCCACCTCAGCAAACCCTCCCTTTGATCCTTTCCTGCCCTGCAGTGGAGCAAGTGGGCCTTCATCTGCCTGCCAGGCTTTTCCAGGAAAGGCGTTTGGCTGCTTTTCATAAGAAACTGTGTTAGAGGCGTTCCCCCCACCCCACCCCCACTCCCTCCACTCACCCCCCCCCCACAGCTTAACTGAGGACCCAGTGTAAGGGAGAGTCAGCATTACAGTTTGTTTGGGTTTGAAGGCTGTCAGCATGTGTAAGGCAGTGTTTGTTTGGTCTGCCATGGTGCTGGCTGTACATATGGGATGCAAGATCCCTTAAAATAAGTCAGGGCTCCAGCTTGGGAATCCCCCAAAACTCCAGGAGCTAGAACCTCCGAACTGTGTCAGCTCTGCGATAGGGTGGAGGCCCTGTGGTGTCCTCTGGAGGCCAGAGCTGCAATTGGTTGGGAACTGTGCTTTGTTCAGAGAGGGATGTGAGGTGTCATCTCCCTCCACTCCCCGACCCTGCCCTGCCACGTGATGTCACATCTCATCCCTCAGCCTCGCTACCTCTGTCTTTGCTCTCACAGATGCAGTTTTCAGCTTTGATGGCTAGAAGGTCACCCTGCTCATGTACTCTGCCTGTTCAGGGCTCTTGTTTTTTATGGATATAACTGAATAGCTGAAATGAGATACTTTATAAAGAAAAGAAGGGTGTTTGTTTGAGAAAAGAGGTTTATTTAGCTCAGAATTCTAGTGGTAGAAGATCCAAACATCATGGGACCAATGTCTGGTAAGGACCTCAGTTTGGTCACAGTGTGGTGGGCAAGGGGACAGGGCAAGGCTGGAGTGCAGAAAGGCCAAGGACCCCACTTTACAAACAAAGCACAGCCTGATTTCTGATAACCACGGTGCTGTTCGAACATTAACCTGTTCCTAGATCTATGCCCCACTATCAGATCTCAAAGGTCCCTACTGCCTGCAAGGGAACCAAGCTGTCCACCTTGTGGTCCTTTGGGAAACAAGCCACGACCAAATCACCAAAGACCCCCACTAAGCTTGTGGCCCCTGGGATCTACAACTGGGAGAACTTTGCAGAATTTGACTCCCTTATAATCTTGGGCCATAGGGCAGATATGAGTTAAGACACAAGTCACTGCTATCCAGGACACTGGCCTGGGGCAGGGCACAGTTGTGAGGTGCCCACATTCGCTTCCTGCTACAATCTTACCTGACTAAAAGGCAGGATGTGTTTACATGCATGTGTACATGCGTGTCTACATGCCTCTGTGTGTGTATGTGTGTGGTTTATGGCTGAGTTCCCCTGCACACAGAAGACAATAAATATTCTGAGTGGAAGAATGAATACAAGCTGTGGGTACCTGGAAATGTATCACCACGCTGACCTCTGGCTATATCTTCTCTGGGATCTACCAGACACATGGAGCGATAAGCTGAACCCCACCCCCACCCCCACCCCCAGCCCCAGCCCCAGCCCCAGCCCCAGCCCCAGCCCCAGCCCCCAGGGACCTTTGCTCACTACCAGGTCAGTGCTGCTCCATGCAGCAATGCACAGATTTACCCAGCCTCTGTGCTTTAGTTTTACGCTTGAATTCTTTGAGTTGTAAGAAATTTGAACTAATTATTTTGAACTGTATTATACTAACTTTTTAAACTATATTATTTTGAACTAATGTGGTCCAAATAAAGCTCATACAAGCCATGCTTTTATTTTGACAGTTGCCCCAATCAGGTTTTGTACATCAAAATTTCCTTCCCTCCCTCCTTCCCTCCCTCCTCCCCCTCCCTCCTCCCCCCTCCCTCCTTCCTTCCTAGTCTTCCTTTCTTTTTTCATTTCTTTCTTTTTTTTTTAATGTGGAAAGTTTATTGGGGGAAGATAAGGGAGAAGAGAGAAAAGAGAAAAAGGAATGGGGAGACAGAAAGGAAAGAGAGAAGAGAGAAAATAAAAAAGAGGGGAGACGGAGAGATAGATTTGTCTGGCTCCTCATAGAAATGGCAGAAAGAGAGCCCTTTTCTTCTCTGAGGCAGGGTCTCAGGCAGCCTGGGTTGGCCTTGGACTCTCTGTAGCTGAGGATGACCTTGAGCTCCTGACCCTCCTGCTGCTGTTTCTTAAGTGCTAATCACAGCTGCTGTCTCCACTCCTGTATCCATCTGATTCTTTCATTGCATTGAGTCTTTGTGTATTTCCTGGAGTCTTTATTGAAGGGTAATGTGTATGCTGTAAAACTCAGCCATTGTGAATGTACACCTCCCTAATATTGGCATATTGGCTGTGTTGTATAACCAGCACCCTAGCATTGCTTGAAGTCCCTCCACCCCCTCCTTTGTCCCCCGCGCATCGTTGGCACCCATCAGCCCTCTTGTCTCTATAGAGTTGCCTTGGAAGGATCTTCTCTGGATGGACACCTGTGATGTGTGGCATGAAACCAAGGGCTGCAGCATGTCTGCGCTATATTTCAGTGTGTTGTTAACAGTTTATTGTCCATTTCTGGCTTGTCTGGTCCCGAAAAGATGGACACAAGTGCTTTCCATTTTGAGCATTTACAAATGATACTGCCGTGGGTTTTTGCCAACCTTTGTATGTGGACACAGGCTTCCCTTTCTCAAGCTGCTATCTATGAGTGCAGTCCCAGGTCACATTAGAAGAAACAGTCAAGCTTCTCTCCAAAGTAGAGCCCCTTCCCACCCCAGCTACACTGCCATGCAGGGTGTAGCCCTCTTTGTGCCCTCTCCAGCACTAGCTGTCACCCACAGCCATTCTAGCATCTTCTTTGGTGTGACACCTTGACCTCTGCAGTTTTGATTTATGACCAGTGATGGGGGTCTTTTCTTGCATTCACAGCTTTATATATCTCCATGGCAAAACATTTCTCCAACCCTGATGCTGTTTTTTTATTGTATCATCTCATTGAATCAGAGTTTTCTTCATGCTCCAAACATAAGCACTTCAAGTGCTCACGAGGCTCACAGATATTTCCTTCTGCGAATGGACCATCGTCTTACTTTTGGGGGTGGTTTGAGATAGGGTCTCTCTACATAGTCCTGGCTGTCCTAGAACTCACTATATGGACCAGGCTGGCCCCAAACTCACAGAAATCCACCTGCCTCTCTACCTTAAGCGGTGGGGTTAAAAGTGTGTGCCACCATCTCTGGCTCTTCTCACTTTCTTAATGCTCCTTTTTGATATGCAAAGTTTCTTGTTGTGATAAGGTCTCATTTGTTGATTTTAGTTTATCCTTTGCATGGTAGTTGTGTAAGAAATCATGGATCAGCTCACTCAGTCCTGTGATTTATCTAAGAGTTTTAGAGTTGTCAGTCTCCCATTCAGATCTCTGTTTTGATCCAAAGTTCTGTGCAGTAGAGGTCAGTGTTCACTTCAAAGTGTCCTGTTGCATATAGACAGCCAGTTGTCACAGGGATGAAGCAATGGACTCAGCTAACAGACAGGTGAGCATTTAGAAAATTTTGCCCATGTGCTTTCGCCATTGTGCAATCTCTGCCTTTGTTGGTGAAGTTGTATGTGTTTTTATATGCTTATAGGTCATTTGCGTTTTTGTTCTCTGAGCTGCCTAAGTGAAATGGACTTTAAAACTTTGTGAATTGTGGGGTTTTTTTGTTTTCTTTTGTTTTTTGTTTTGTTTGTTTGTTTGTTTTTCCTTGCTTTGAAGAACTCTTTGGATATGGAGGCAAAGCAGAAGAATGGACTGCTCGAGCAAACACATGGTGGTGTGGCACAGCAGGGTGTGCTCAAGGCCATTAAGTTTAGCTTGACTTTTGAGAAGTTGCTGGAGATGGAGCTGGGCGCCAAGGAGCCTGTTTATCCCAAGATCATAGGGAGCTGTAGAGGAAAGAGATAGGACGGAATCAATTTGTGAAAATTGATCTGGATAGCGGGAGGAGCTAGAAGGGCAGACTGAGGCTGGAGAGTACAGGTCATGGGAAGAGGGCACAGACAGGATGGCTGATGATGGAAAGGAGGGAGGGAGGGAGGGGGAGGTAAATGGGGATGGATGGCTTCTGCCACACACACTTCCTGTGCTGCTAGCATCTGCACTGTTGTGAGCATACTATTTTGTGTCTTGTGGTCTCCCCTATACCATCCCCTGGCTTCCTCCACACATTGAGGAGGAAGGGCAGGAGAGGGTCCAGGCTGTTCTCTGGGTGAGTAGGTTTGGTTTCCCCAGACATCTCAGACCCACATGGTATCCAGTGTTTGGTCATCTGTCCCATGCCACAGGACTGACCTCCAACCCAGACAGATGACAGAGCTGTTGCCAGGGTAACCCCAGGCAGGAAACATGAAGCAAGTATTTCCAGACAGGGTATGGGCATGGGAAAAGTAGATAGGACTGGCGCTGAGGGAGTTGCCGGGATCTCCTAAGTTACTTAGAGCCCTTGACACCCACCTCGGCTGGCCATTTCAACACTCAGCTCTTCTGCTGAGAAGATTCTGGACGATAGTGTCAGGTGGTGAAGGAGGACCCCCTCCCCCACCCAAGCACAGTGGGGGCTTCCTCCCTGACCCCAGATTAGGCACAAACCACACCCAAACACCTGATTTCACAGAGAGATCTTGTATTGAGCAAAGGAGAAAAGTTGAAGACTGCTTTCTGACTTGGGCAGAAAAACAGCAGAAACTGACTCTGCAGGTGTAATTTAAGAAGAGAAAAGGGGAGGTCTGTGTTAGAATGGGTTAGGATGCAGTAGTAAAGGAGAAAGGGGAGAAAGGAGACCAGGGGTAGGGGTATTTGTCCCAGAGGGACAAAGCACTGCCGCTGGATAGAGAGGAAACACATTGGAAAAGGCATGTTTGTGGGTGGTAAAGGGGGAAAGCCGGTGCTAGAAGGAGGTGTTTAATTTTAATTGGACATGTTAATTAGGTGAGCCTAGCTTCTGACTGCTAGGCTTCAATACTTTGATAGTTGGACCTTGGTAGTCAGCCTTAGGAAGAGGAAGTGGCCAAATAAGCAAATAGACTTTGGTGGCTGGCTTTAGGGATGCAATTTAATTGTTTTTTAGCAGGGCAGGGGGTAGGGGAGAAGGGCAAGACATGCCAGGGCCACCTGCTCAGTGGGCTAGTGTCCCTTCAGGGGGGCACTTGCCTTATGCTTCCTGTCCACTTAGTGGAAAGAACTGTTGTGCTTAGAAGGGACACCCTCAGTCCTGAGGCCATGTAGACGTTCTTTTCAATCCAGTGCCAGAGCAGGCCTAGACACCATACTTCCCAACACCATGTCTAGGCTCAGAAACTGCTATTTTCTTTTCAATTTTTACATTTATTGTATTGTATGGGTGTCTTGCCTCCATGTATGGAGGTGCACTATTTGTGTACCTGGTGACCATGGATCCTTTAGGACTGGAGTTAAGGGTGGTTGTGAGCCACCATGTGGGTACTGGGAATTGAACCCAGGTCCCCTTAAGAGCAACAAGTGTTCTTAACCACTGAGCCATCTTTCCAGCCCTGGAAATTTATTTACAAACAGATTGTAAAAAATCAGCAATACAGTCGGGCGTCGGTGGTGCACACCTTTAATCCCTGCACTCGGGAGGCAGAGGCTGGCAGATCTCTGTGAGTTCGAGGCCGGCCCAGTTTACAGAGCGAGTTCCAGGACAGCCAGGGGCTACACAGAGAAATCTTGTCTCGAAAAAAACAAAACAAAACAAACAAATAAACAAAAAACAGCAATACATTCAAATCAGGCATAGTGTCACACACCTTTAATCCCAACAGTCCAAGAGGCAAAGGCAGGCAGATCTCTGATTTCAAGGCCAGACTGGTCTACAGAGTTCCAGGACAGCCAGGACTACACAGAGAAACCCTTTTACAAAAAACAAACAAACAAACAATCCCACCCACACAACTGTATGTGTGTGTAATATATATATGTACATATATATATATATACATACATGTATATATATAGACATACAGGTGCACAGATACACATACACACATGTGTATGTATAATCTCATTATACAGTATGTATAATGTATAATGTGTGTGTGTAAAAAAGGAATGTTTCAGTGGAAAGTCAGCAACCCTCCTTGCTCTATCCAGGACTTTGCTGTTCCTGTCCCTGGCTCACCCTTGTCAGAGGTAGTATATGCAGGGAGCAGCAGATATTCTGTGCCCCTTTACTGCCAAAGGCACAAACACTTAACATGAGCAAGCGAACATACATGTCAGCCCTTCAGTACTGTTTCAATAGCAGACATCTTGTTTTGTTTACAGCTATAGAGATTTCACAGTTGCTTGGCTCCATTGTTTTGGGGCCCCTGAAATCACAGCACATCATGGCTGGACCAGGAGGCAAAAGGAGCTCCTAGCCAAAGCATGAGAAAGAAGGAAGAAAAAGGAGAGGTTCGGTTCTACTACCTCCCAATGCTGCCACCATGGAGGCCAAAGCTATTTCACATGGACCTTTGGAGGATATTTAAGATCCAAACAACCACATTCAACAAATCCTGGATCATGAACTGGAAATGCTGGGTTTAAAGTTCATTCAGTACAGTAGCAGCCTGACTGTCCAGCTCAGGAGTACCTATTGTGTAGAGCAGGCTGCCCCATCCCCCATGTCTGGAGTGCGTGTTTCTCTGATGTGTCGTCGAGTACATGTCACTCACTGTTGTAAAGTGAGGAAAATATAAGCTGAGCTTTAATAGCTTGGGGACTGTCTATACTTGACTTTCTGAGACACAAAGACCAGCAAAGGCAAATGTGGATGCTGGAAACCACACTTGGGTTCTCTGTGAGGACAAGTGCTCTTCAACATTGAGCCTCCTTCCCAGCCCCCCAAGTAGGTAGTTTTTTTTCTTAAGCAAGTGAATTGGATTGTGTTTTGATTGCATTTCTTTAATGTGCATTTAATTACAAGCAGGAGTGAATATTTTTCCTGAACGGCTTTCATAATCTTGGCTGTTTTCTAATGGGTTAGTCATCCTATCGATTGGAAGGAGCACTTTCTGTGTTAGGGAAATTAACTTTCCTCCCATTCTCCTCATTAACGAGTCCTGTGTGCAGCAGACATTGTTTTCAGGGTGCCATTTGTCTTTTTTTACCTTGTTTGTGGTATTCTGATTCCATTTATATAGTTTAATTTGATATAGTTCAATACATAAACATTTGCTTTCTTGTCTTCTGGGAATGAAGCGTCTGCACAGTACCCTTTGCACACCTTCCACAATCAGCACAGCAGACCTGCTCAGCAGCCTTGAAGGAGCCTGGGTGGGGACCCCATCAGTTCCATCTTACCTTTTATGTGGGGCTCAGAGAGGTGATGGGACCTGGCTGTGGTCACACAGCTGCCACAGTCCTAGATTTGTTGGGTGTCAGCATGGGAGCTAACATCTGTAATCACAGAACTGAGGCAAGAGGATCCTAGTAAGTTCAAGACAAGGTTCCATGAAAGCCTGGGCTAGAGTAAGACTGTCTCAATAAATAAAGAAGCAGAGTATAACATAAAAAAAAAGAAAGGGGAAGCGCCTTATCCAAGGTCACACATCCTAATGGCGGGCCCCATCCAGCCCCATCTGCTCACACATGACATCACTCCCCCAGATTCCTCCAGGCTGGACCTCAGCAGCTGAGTCCTTCCAGCCTCTCACCTCGCCGCGTTTAGGCACCAGGGGGCGCAGCTTAGATGCATTGCCGGCTCCGGGCGTCCTTGCTCCACCTGGCGGCGGCGGCGGCGGGGGGTGGGGGCGCAGGGCCTCTGCCTAGGAAGGTCAGCCAGGTTTTCAGGGTCGCGGGCTGTGTACTCCCCACTTCTCTGCTCTCCACTGCACAGGCCGCAACGCTTTCCCATCCTGGTCTTTTCCTTAGGCACAGCGCTATGCACGCATCTTCCCTGCTCCTACACCTTCCAGGCCCAGCTCTACTACGCAGGCCATTTCTTTCCCCAAACTTGGGGCTCCTGATCCAAATTGCCCTACCCCATCTCAAAGACAGTTGTCAGGCTACTTGAGATCCATCCCAGCATTTATTTGGTGCCTAGTCCATTGCTCCGGTAGTATGAGGGGCGCAGTCTCCAAGCCTAGCCTCTGGCCTCCCTTCGCTCAATTTAACAGCGTGGGTCCTAGAAGGGAAGTGGAGGAGCTTGGTGCCCAAGTAGATTTTCAGCAACCCCGACACTGTGTGACACGGAGCCAGTGGCTTGCCCTCTCTGGCCTGTCTCAGCTAGCTGCGGACGAGCGCGGGAGGGGGAGCGCTGGCCGCAGGAGCTGCAGTTCACCATGGGAGGGCTGGGGAGTTTGGCCCCGGGTTGCTTTTGGGGATCTTGAGGTGCGTAGGGGAAAGGCAAGGGACCGCCTGCCGACGACTCCGCGCCGGTTTTCCGCGTGCCCGGCAACCTGGCCTATCCGCTGCGGCGGCCCCGCGGCCTCCAGCGCCCTCCACTCGCCCGGGCTCGGGTGACGTCGTTGGCTGGGGCGGCACCCGTCCTCCCCGCCCCCCCACCCGACACACACATACACGCGCGCGCACACACACACCTTCGGAAGGGGGAAACTGAGGCCCGGCACAGAAAGGACTCCCCCGCCAAGGTCACGTCGGGCGGGGGCGCGGGGTCAGGCTCTGGTTCTGTGCGTCCCTGAACCCCGCGCCCCACCGGCCCGACGCGTAGGGGCCGCGTTCTCGGCGAGTCAGCGCGCACTCGGCGGCTGCCGGCACCGAGAGGTAGGAGCGGGCGTGCAGGGAGCCGGTCACACTCGCGGGCTGGGCTGTGCGGACCCGGGATGGCTAGTGGAGCTGTGGTGGTTTCGCGCGCGCGCTTTGCGGGCTTGTAGGCTTAGGGGACCCGGCGCCACCGGCCTTGCAAGCGGGGCTGCTCGGGGTGGACCCTGGGGCGCGCGGAGGACACAGCCGAGCAGCTACGGCGCTCTGCGGACGGCGCAGCGGGGTGCCGACGATCCGGGTGGGGGCGGGCGCCTGCCGCGCCAATGCGGTGCCTCCCGCTGTGCGGGGACTGAGCCCCGGGGTCGCTCTGTGCCCCTCGCCTCTTTTCCCCTCCCCCTTCACCACCTGGAGAAATCCCTTCTGCGCTTCCCCGTCCGGAGCCTGCGGGAGGGAGGGAGGGAGGTTGAAGCATCTCAGGAATTCGCTCCAGCCTGCTGGACGCACCCCGGAGTGGGTGAAAGCTTAGTTCGCGCTGAGGAACCTGGGCCAGAGGGACAGAGTCCAAAACTGACCCTACCTCTACCCAGCTGTGTGGCCTCGGGCAGCCCCTCCTACTGGATCTTGATCTTTGGGAGCGGAGTGGGGGTCCTGGTAGGAATCTGTTCAAGGGTCAAGGCTTAGGAGCAGGACATCATGAAACCTCTGGGCCCAGTCTTTTATGGGACAAGGGGTATGAGATGTGCTGGGGACTGGTAAAGGAAACCCCATTCCTATCTAGCAGCCTGGGCTGGGTGAGGCTCTGTGTGAGGAATTCCACACCCACCCTGAGCACAGCAGCTGCCTTTAGGCTGTGCCTTGGCAGGCCAGGTCAGCAGACAAGATGTACAAGAAACTCCCACACCTCCAGGAGTCCCAGGGACAACCCCCTTCCATGTTTCTGCAGGCTAGTAGCTACCCTAAATTGCCAAGCTGTGAACTGCCACAGCTGATCTGTCACTAGAGCAAGCTGAGCACAAAGATGACAGTGGATGTCCCCTCCCCTGGCTCTGTCCACTCCGTGAGGCTTCCAAGGGCAGCAATGGGCTCTGCCTGCGTATGTGTGTGTGTACTGCTCTGGCCAGAAGTAGGAGTCTGGCTGTGCACTTTGCTGAGTGACTGTTCCATTTCATGCCCAGCATCCACCTGTTTGTGGTCAGTTGAGCCATCTCTAGGGGTGACACCAGCTTGGCCTTCTAGTCACATCCCCCCCTCTGGCCCCCATCACTGTGCTCTGCTCCTTATGGATGGCAAGGTGGCCAGGCCTCTGAACCCACCTGCCCATAAGAGTCCAGGAGTTGAATTTGAAAAATAGCTGCACCCCAATCCCCCACCCCACCATCTCCAGTGCTAGAAAAGACAGGCCAAGAGGTGGCTCAGAATGCCACAGTGCCCACAGCGCAGCCCCTGGGTATTGTTAGTCTGGAGAGAATACCCAAGAGTCTGAGACCAGAGAGAGGCAGAGACATGCCCAAGGTCACACAGCACATTCAGGGTTTAGGCACCTGTTCTCATCTCCCAAGGCATTCTTGAGTAGCTGCTGCCTGGGGAAGGTGCTGTGCTGCAGGACTGAAGGGCACCACACAGGTCTGTGCAATGGAGGAACAAAGACAGGAGCCAGTGCACCCTCCCCCACTCACCCGTAAGGGACTCTGGCTCCTGCAGTTTGCAAACATTAAATAATCTTAGGTCTTGTGACTAAAGTTGCCACTAGTCTTAGGCTGCTTAAAGGGCCCATAGCAGCCACTGCTGTGACTGCCCTGTCCTGCCCTGCTCTGCTCTGCTCTGCCTGCCATTCTACAACAGGCTCCTTCCCCCAGTGTCTGGAGGGAAGTGCCAAGGCCACGGCTGAAGAGCTGACCCCTGTCTCCTCAGCTAGTCTTCCTGCCAGCCTCCTGACACTAGCATGGGATGTATCTAAGCCCCTGCGTGCTCCTAGCCAGGGGCAACTCTTGATGTAATCTCCCAACACAGTACAATATGTGTGTGACACCATTCTGTTTGGGGGCAGTATCTTCTTGTGCCCCCCTCTCCCCCCCCAGACACCTTGGCTTGGCTCTTGCAGGAATGAGCCCCTATTCCTGCTACCTAGAAACCAGTGACTCTCTGTGTTGTCTTCTTTGTCACTTGTACCACTTCTGCTGAGTCCTTTGCTGGGCATCAGCATCACAGTAACTTTAGGCTGGTGGGATGTTGCTTTTCAGTTCTCTAGCCCCAGGCTATTACAGCAAGAGCTAGTTGGGGTGCCAGGCAAGTTCGCAGGGACTCTGAAGAACTGTGTGACGTTCTGTCTTGCCTTGTGCAGTTGAAGCCCAACAAACATTTCTTAGCTACATGACAGGCAGATCACAGGGTCCCCACAGGTAGCATCCATTCTATCTACAATACCCCAGGTCAGTCTGTTAGCTTGCATGATAGTTCTGGAAGCTTTATCTTAAACCAATGATACTACCCTTGCAGACAAGCAAAGAGTGTGGAACCTACTTCTAACCCACAACCCAAGGGCCTTTCAAAGTGATTTGGTTACCCTTGATCACCAATGGTCTGCCAGTCTGTGGGCCCAGACTCTCCGGGAGGGTGTCTTTGGGGCAGGATGGTTGTACAGACAAGGCTCAGCATCCCTGGTGACCAACATGGGTCAGTCATGCTGTGTGTGGTCCTGGAGGCTGTGTGTAATCTGTGGAAGGGAGCCCATCTGCCTGTGTCCTCCCTCCACATGG
The DNA here is from genome assembly GCA_030556225.1 of Cricetiscus sungorus. Lineage (NCBI taxonomy): Eukaryota > Metazoa > Chordata > Mammalia > Rodentia > Cricetidae > Cricetiscus > Cricetiscus sungorus. The sequence goes on along the minus strand of JANBXA010000735.1, from coordinate 4,293,434 downwards.
CACAGGGATGGTGTAGGGAAGGAAGGGGATCCTACCTGTCCCTAATGCTTGGGACTAATATGGGTTTATTCATGAGCTGCACCCAGAAAAGAAATGCCCTGCCTTAGAAAGTAGTGATGTCCTGTTGGGGAGGGGCTATATTGCTCCAAGTCTCCAGGACCAATGTTGTGTTTTGTACCTTGTATAAATTTCCCCAAGGACTTTGTGTAACACTCGTGAGTATGTTTCAATGTATCCAGGCACCGGGCAGGTCATTCCACCTGCAGTTCAGTCAGACGCTGATCTGGGGCAGAGCTTTGGGCTTAGCCTGGGCATTTGGGCAGCTACTGGTGGCACTGTTACCTGTGAACTTGGAGAGCTTGGCAGTCCTAGAGCTGCCCTTCTTGCTGCTATGCACAAGTCCTTTTCCTGAGCCACGCTGAAGTGTCCCTCATTTTAACCTGCTATCACCACCTAGGCTTCCCCACAGTAAGGGTTTCTCTGGAAGAGAAAGATGTTTGTGTCCTAGTTAGAGCTACTATTGCTGTGATGAGACATGGTGACCAAAAGCAACTCGATGAGGAAAGGGTTTATTTCACTCACAGTTCCATATAACAGTTCATTATCAAAAGCAGTGAGGGCAGGAACCTGGAGGCAGGAGCTGATGCAGAGGCCATGGAGGGGTGCTGCTTTCCTCAAGGCTTGCTCAGTCTGCTTTCTTACAGAACTCAGGACCACCAGCCCAGGGGGTGGCTAAGAAAATGACCTACAGGGTTGCCTCTAGCCTGATCTTATAGAGGCATATTCTCAGTTGAGCCTCCCTCCTTTCTGATAATTCTAACTCATGTCAAGTGTACACAAAACTAGCCAGTTTGGAAGTTACAAGAGATGGGGATGAGTGGCAGCAAGAGGGACTAGAAGGTGATGAACTTGAATGCCTGCCCCAGAGGGTTCAGAGGCAGGACATGGAGATAGCTGTCCGTGTCCTCCATCTACTGGGAATTTAGATCCAACTCTGTTTCCTAGCTTTGAACAAGTCCCTAGATCTTTCAGAGTCTTCGTTTTCTCCTGTTTGTTTGTTTGTTTGTTTATTCATTTTTATTTGCTTGTTTGTTTATTTTTGGCCTTTTGAGACAGGGTCTTGTTATGTGGCTATGTATGTATGTATGTACGTACGTACGTACGTACATATGTACGTACGTACGTACGTATGTATGTATACATCCTTCCATCCATCCATCCCAGGCTGGCTTCTTGACTCAGCAATCCTCTTGATTCCTGAGTGTTGGGATTGCAGGTTGCACCACCATGCCTGGCTTTCTTTCTCATTGGGGTGATGGCAACACTGACAGCCAGCTAAGGCACAGAGGAGGATAATTCTGTGCAAGCACAAGGCAGCTTAACCATTATTTCTGGGGGAGGTGACAGAAACCACCTAGAGCCTCAGTCCAAATAGCAGTGTCAGTCCCACATTTACAGAGTGATAGATGTAGTATTTTTGTCAGAGCCGAGGTCATGAGCTCTGACAAAAACTACGTGCCTGCAAGGAGGGAGCAGGATGAGCTCCACAATTGACTGCATTGCCTGGTGGCTTCTGAGTGTCATCCCTGTGAAACAGAAACAATACACACACACACACACACACACACACACACACACACACACACACACACACACACACACACACGGCAAAATAAGCAAAGGGAACGTGGGTTTGTCCCCTTTCTGTGTGTGTTGTCTCTTACTCATTCTCCTTGTTGGTGAAGCACCTTTTGAAGTCAACCCCATCTCACTGCTTTCATTTCCTCCTTGATTTGTCAAATAGGAATTTGGGTTATGCCGGTTCCAATCCTCCCTCAGTCATACCCTTTAGTCTGTCTGCCCTCTCCCATCCACTTTGTCCCCTCTGATGGGAGGGATTTTCTGGTTTCAGTTCCTCCTTTAACTATCCATTCCCATCTTTAGCTTTCTTGATGACCTCTCACACATCTGAGGAATTCAGTCCTACCCACAATCCACCTTTCACACCTGGAACAGATCTGTGTGCAGTGAGCTCCCTTGGCAGACACCTCCTAGGCAGCTCAGCATCTCTGGGTGAGGCACTCTCAGGCTGAACTCAGTCCCTAGTCTGTGTCCCTGCCCTCCCTGGGGTCCCAGAACCAGCTGCAGGCTCTGGGCCATAAGTCCCTGCAGGGGAAAAAATGGCCAGAAGCAACCAGAGGGCAGACACTGCCCCTCCCGGCCCCACCCCACCAGCTGCTGCTCCTGCCAAACAGGTCCTGGGGCCTCAGGTCACATGTCCAGCCTGCGCTGACTCTGGCAATGGTGGATTAAGCTGAGGCTCAGGGTTTGACCCTGCTGGCCTCTGACTGAGCAGAGGGCTGAGAAAGCTCCACTGCAGGGACACAGAGGCTCCTCAGAGGCTACTGTGGCCACCTTTCAGCAAGAGGCTCCACCCAGCACTGGACCCAGGTAAGGAAAACTCATGCCCCGTCCAGCTGTGGGAGCTACCTAGAAGATGGAATATCCCATCCCAGGCTCTTCTTATTTAAGTGTTTGGGAGCTGGAAGGTGAGACTTCGCCTTCAGCACTTTCTTGCCTGGTCTTAGTGCCTGCCAGAGCTTGCACATGGCACAGGATTTCTGCCCACCAACATCTCTTTCCAAATGTGTCCTCTTCAGTGGGAGGGAGCCTGGCCCTGGGTCCCTCCTGGGTCAGTGGTCAGCTCCTGACCTGACAGGACATAGCCTGCAAGTGGGGAAGATCCAGCGTTTGACAGATATGGAAACTGAGCCTCCAAGATACTCTTCTGCACCCAAACACTCCCAGCATTTCAGTGGCCCATCTGCAGGGCCCTGGATGTTACAGGCTTTGTCAGTGGTCCTCCGTGTATTTCCTGGGTTGTATGACGACGACGACGACGATGACGACGACGACGATGGGGGTTTTGGGAAGAGAGTCAGGGAAAAGCCAGCATCTCGGATCCCATTCAGCCATGCATAGCCCTACCCAGAATATGCAGTTAGCTGAGGCTGCTGGAATTGGCACTGTAGTGTAGGGGCCACAGTGGCACCTACCTTAGTGTTTGTTACTCAGGGACTCTGAAATGCTATGAGGAATGTGCTCTGTGACCCTATACCCCTCAGGCATTTAGTTTATCTAGGCTCTGTTTTCATGGGAGATGGACAACTGAGGTCCTTTAGTCTTCTGGAGTTCTTAGCACCTGTCCCTTTCCTTCTGGGGCTTTTCTGTGTTGTGCTTGTCTAGTGACCCAGTGCTTGCTAGGAAGTACAGATCATGGTCAAGAACTCCGCCCTGGAGGGGAGTGTGTGTGCCCCTCCCCAGAGCAAGTATGAAAAGCCTCTGTCAGATACATAATGATCAGTCACCATGGCTGTATTTTTTAAAGGACTTCTGGCAGCTTGTGACTTCATGTCCTTTCCCTCTGAACTGGGTCCCTGGTGGCCACCTCCCTCTAGAAGGCATACAGATTGTCAACTCTGGCACTAGATTTGTCAGCAGGGCTGGAGGGAGGCTGCAGCCTGGCACAGGGCAAACAGCAGGATTGTGAGCAGGAAGAACCTCTGTACCCATAAGGCCCCAGGAAAAGGCTAGCCCCCTGCCCCCCCACCAGCTGATTCTGAGCTTAGAGTGGGGGTGGGGGTGAGGCCTAGGGACCTGACTCAGGCCCAGCCTGGCTGACAGCTGGCCACTGTGTGACCTTGAGCCAGTTCTGGCAACTGTCCTGCAGACTCCTGACTCAGTGGGGAGCCCAAGCTGTGTGGCAGCTGCAGGAATCAGCAGAGACTATGTATGTTCTCTTGAGGAACCAAGGAAGCCACATGTCACCTAAGCCACCAGGACTGAAGTCTGTGATGTGGAAGTGGGGGTTATTTGCCCTCAACCTTGCTTACAAATACCTTATAGGTTGTGCTTGTGGCACACCAAGAGGAGACTGAAGGCAAAGCTAAGCCTGGCCTTAATGACATCTGGGCTTGCAAGCTTCCTGCCTCTGTCCATTTCCACATCTACCCGGGGCCTAGAGCAGGGCTTCAGGTCTAAGAAGGGATGGTAGCAGGTGGCTGCATGAGGTCACAGGTCATGTATGTTTGTTAGCCCTCACCTGGACTCCCTGCTTCCTCCAAGAAAAGCAGTAGCCATTGTTGGCCTGGGGATGGGGCAGGGGCCAGAGCTCACAGACATTCTTGGAGAACCCCAAACTCTTCCCTGTTGAGATGCTGAGTTTGTGCACCCATACAACGCCAGTTGTCTGTAGAGGCCTCTACTCCTGCCCTGTCCTGCTCTGGGCCTGAGGTTTTCATACACCAGGAGAGGGCCTTTGAGTCTTCACAAAAGAACCCTGGGAAAGCATCTTGTGAACTCTGGTCAAAAAGAGATGTGGCAGACTCCAGGATGTGCATCTAGTTAGGACACATCTGTGGAGATTCCAGCCCTGTTTGTCCAGCCAGAGCATGCAAAAGCCCTCTTGTTTCTGTGCCCAAGGGTGGGACTTCTGTGTTTAACAAGGTGTGATAATGTGGACAGGGACACAAAAACTTGTTAACAACCAGTAGCACCAAACCTGTGCTGAGCCTAGGGACAAGTACACAGACAGCCTACCCTATTCAGAGAAAAGGCCATGTTTCCCCAGAGGTCACCCTGGAGCTTAGGTGAATGACTAGGAACCCATGAGGAGATGACTGACCCATATTTTCCCAAAGAAGCTGAGGTTCAAAGGTGGGTTTGGGATTCCTTGGACCCTAAAGCTGCCTGCATCTCTGGGCTCAGTCTCCAGGCTGGGTCAGCCAGGCTGCAGTTCCCCAGCTAGGCGGCAGGTGGCAGCAGCCTCCAACAGTGGTGGTAGTCTGGCCTAACAGGCCTTGGATAGATGAGGTTAGAGACTGCTCTCTCCTGACTGGCTAGGCTTCTCTGCCCCTTACCCACACTCCATCCCTGATCCCTAAATGCAGTCATCAGCGCTCCATCTTTCATCCCCTCTCAGGATTGTTCCACCAGCTGTGCCTTGGCTGCCTTCTTAAGCCAATATAAATTTGCCACCAGACCAACCTGGAGACAGCTGGTAGAATCCCTCTTTTGCAGAGAGTAGAGCTCAGGAGCTAGAGTCAAGAGTGCCTGGATTCAGATCCAGCTTTGCAGACTTTGAGATGAAATACTGGTTATAAGAGAAAGCATGGGGACCCCAGTGAGTGAGCAGGCATCAGGCAGGTAGTGCACAGAAAGGCCACCACTGCTGTATATTAGTGACCACGGTTGGGGCCTCCCTCAGATACAGAGTAAGGGCACTTGGTCCAGCACCCCAGTGCTGCCTCTTGCAAGCTGAGCACATCTGGGTTGAATCTTAGGTTCCTAAGTCACCTGGGAGGGGCACGTACTGTGCATAGCAAAGGCTCTGGTTGTGGTATGGTTGTGGTATGGTTGTGGTGGGTGAGATGAGTGGGGAATATTCCACTGATGTTGCCTGTAGACCCAGAGCACACACACTCCTTTCTAGACAGGGTCGGACCTAAGTGTCAGTGGGGGAATAGGCATACATGAGGCCATGAGGACTTGGTTAAAGCTAAGAAGATTCTTCGCCAGCCATGTTTCTCAAGTGTTCAAATCATTTTAGAAATAGCTGCTATCTGTTTCACCTCATTTTCTCCCGGTGGAATTTTCTAGAGGCTAAATGCCATGTTGGCTAGTGGAATTGCACTGTTGCCCTTGTGTACTAAAAGGATGGCTTTTAATTTTTGATATGGTAAATATGGAAAAATTTGCAGGTCCTCAATAAAGAGCGAAAAGAAAGCTGGGCATGATGGTACAAGCCTATAATCCCAACACTGGAAACCCCAGGCAATAGATTTGCCATGTGTTCAAGGCTAGCCTGGGCAAAATCAGTTGTTAAAAACAGAACTTAAGACTGAAAAGTTTGAGCATCACTTGCCTAAATTGAAAAATTAAAAATTTATGAATACTTGATAGGGAAAGGACAGCTGATAGTTGTTTCAACATGAGGTAAACAGCAATGGTGGGAATTACAGCCAGATAGTGCTCAGCCACTCATAGGGCCCAGTCTTGATTTGGTACTAGGTTCCAGTGACTAGACAGGTGGTTAGGCACCCAGGGTAGTCCAGGATCCCTCAGACCAGCTCAATAGACCCAGGCCATTTTGGCTCAGAGCCACCCATGCCCCAGTGCCAGCTGCTGGAATCTCAGGATTTCTTTCTGTGTAAGAGACTCTGCAGGCAGCATCAGAAGTCAGGGACTTGGATGCCCTCGTGGGAAGGGTGAGAGCAGGTCTGAAGTATAACCTCCCAGGCATCTACCTGGGGTGAGCTCCAGGTGCTGATGAGGCTGCCACCTGGTGGTCAGTGTTGGAGGTTACTGTCCCAAGCTGGTTCCTGGTTCCGTGACTGGCTTCTGAGCATGTGCAAGAAGAGAGCATGGAGGAGTTCAGAGAGCATCTCAGTAGTTCCCCGCAGAAATAAAGAACAGCTCCGTATGAGAGCCTTTTATTCAAGCCATGTGTTTCTCACTTGTATAACATTTACTTATATAGTTAAATGTTGAAACTATAGCACAGGACATTGGGGGATGTCCCCTCCCCCTTGTTCTTCCGCATTGGGGACTGCAACAAAGCTTGTGGTTTCCACTGGCCTGGCTATATTCTCTAGATTTTACCCATCATGGCTCAGCTTCTCCTGTCTTATTCAACTTCCATGTTTCTATAAGCTATATATAAGTATATAAAAAACATTATTCCCTTCATCTTTTGCCTTGCTGGAGCTGGGCCCCTGCCTCACCCGTGCTAAGCAATAGCCATAGCTAACCTAAGCCATAGCTCAGCCCATTTGTTTCTCCTGATCCTTATTAAACCACAATATAGCTCAGACCCTGAGCCCCCTCCATTTTTCAACATAGACTGTGATGATGAGAACAGACACCATCTGACACCTTGTGCAGTACGCTGTTCTCGCTCTGCTCTAGAATATAGGCATTATTGTCCTTTATGTAAAAAGGGTTTGAAGTTCAGAGAGGTCCTTAATTTGCCCAGGTTGTACAGCTAGAAAACAGTAGAGCCAAGAATCAAAAGTAGGGCCGGCAGATGCCCGATGCCCCTCTTGCTGGCTGTACCACATAGAGCCTCACTCCAGAGCAGCCGTTGGAGTGGCTGTGTGGCCTTGTTTGCTTCCTTGCTAGGTTGACTCCCACCCTGCTTCTCTGTGATTAAAACTCACCTGAAAGAGATCTGCTGGGGCAAAAAAAAAAAAAAAAAAAAAAAAGGAAAGGCAACGGGTCCGAGCCCCACCACACATAAAAGGCAGGTGCAGGGGGCAGGCATGAGGGACACTGCTTGTTTCCTCTCTCTTCATCTCTTGTCTGGGTCTTCCTATCATTTTCCAAAAGAGCTCTGTTCTGCAGCAGAGCCTTGGCCCCAGCCTCCCAGGTCCACAAGCCTTGTTTGCTCCTTTAGAGCCTGGGCACCCTGTCCAGTGCTTCTTGGACCAGCTGTACAACCCTGGGCAAGGGAATTAACCTCTCCACATCCATTGCCGGTTGAATGGGGATATAGTCAAGATTAGCTGAGGTCACATGTCTTAAGTATTTGGGTACCTTAGCTTTGGTTTTGTTGTTTCCACTCTTGCAGAACACCCCCCCACACACACACACATGATAAGTGTTTCACCCTGGAGCCACAGCCACCCATATTTTACTTTTGACTTTACTTATTATTCCTTTGGTCATAATTTGAGATGCTGCAGAGATATCCTTGGCTATGGCTCAGAAGGTACCATATTCCCCTCAGGAAGAGGGCAGCTCATTCAAGGGGCCCCAGGCTGTTGTCACTGCCATCAAGACCATCCCTTTTCACATGCCTCCTCTTTGGCCACTCTTGCTTGTTCCTACATTAAGAGGTGAGCCTGTGGCCCAGGCAGCCCTAGTCCTGCCACGGAAGTGATTGTAGCTCTTAGATGGCTGGACACTACTGTGTGACCTGGGGTCTGCCTGAGTCTCTATTCATCCAGTATTAGGAGAGTCATAGTTACCCCCAAGTCTTCTGGGGGAGCACTCATCTTAGAAAACATGCCAGGATGCAGTGCGGGCTCTGCTGGTTCAGTTTTCATCCTGTGTGTGGAAGATGGGTAATCACCTGTGCAAGGCCACCACACACCAGTGCACTCTGGGAGCAACACTCTATAGCTGACTGGCCCTAAAGAAAAAAAAAAATGCCCTAGAAAGTAGCCATTGTCCTGGATCTGTGGGACAGTGGGTGGCAGGCCAGTTAGCCAGGACGGCTCTGCTGCCCAGCTCCTATCAGTGTCCTCAAAGGATGGAATGATGCAGGATGCAGGAAGACAATGTGGCCAGCCAGCCCAGCCGCTCTCCTGACTGTGTGGTGTACTCAGTGTGAATTACCAGTAACCAGGGTAATCATCTCTGAGGTGACGCAGCTGGTGGCTGGCATGCCAAGCAAACACTGTGCTAGAAATCATAAATTGCCTTCCCAGCACTCTAGGGGGTCCAGCCCTGGATGTCTTTGCCATTGAATATAAATTACGGTTGATTATGAAAATTGCTAGAGACCAGAAGGGGCTGTGGGTTGTGTCACTTGGAAGATGCTGGCTGTAGGAGCTGAGAGGCTCCTTAGTTTATTGGGGTTGGGGTGGGGGACTCTCACTAGCCCCAAGGCCCATAGGCTTTCAAGGCTCTTGATTAAGGTTAAATTCCAGCTCTGCCACACTGGCTGAACAGCCTTGAGGCAATTAGTTTGGCTTTCTAGGGTCTGTCTCCGTTTCTCCATAAGCTGAAGAGTGGGTGCTGGGAGTGTGTCAGAGGCAGCACAGGTCAGACCAGTTCAGCTGTCTGGGGCCATAGCACTTCTGGGGTCCTGAGTGCTGCTTCTCCACTTGGCCTGCAGGAGGCATGGGGGGGGGCTGGGGCAGAGCCCAGTTCTTCTATGCTATGGATATGGCAGGTGAAAGCCTCCCCTGCTTGGCCTCTGGCAGCCTCCTTACTTGCCTTGGGAGATCTGACTGAGTCTTTGACTGGACTTGACTGTGCTGTTTTTTATAGTGTATGAAGTGTGCTTAGATTTCCACTGCTTACAGAGCAAAGTACTGACAGTGTGAGATTCAGGCTACAGGTGAGCTTCCATGTGGGTTACAGACTCCATTCCAGGGAACACCCAGGAGGAGTCTCTCTCCTTCTACTGCCCTGTCAACCCTTCTGTTTGCTTTGAGACCAAGGTGTCCATCAGAGACATGTCTTCAAGTGCCTGCCACCCAAAAGGCTTAGTTACCGCTCTTGATTACATGCATAGAAACACTGTATGTTCTGCAGCTAAGCTTTCAAAGCATGCACACATGAGCATGGAGTCCCCACCTGTGTCACATTCTCCTTACTAGGCATGACCACTGTCCAGTGTACATACCCAAGCACGCATGCACACCTTTCTGATTTTTTTGTGACACACTACAACCTCCAGCCCTGTGCATGCTAAGCAAACACTCACCTCTGAGCCACATCCCCAGCTCCCCCTTTTCTATTTCAACATAGGTTCCTTTCCATTTAGCAAGATTTCTTGAAGATTCCACACCTTAACAGGTGTGAAAAGCATCCTTCTGTTGGATTGGTTGAGCAGCCTCCTGTCAGCTGGGTTTCCCCACTTGCCTATCTCCAGGCTATGGAAGATGCAGCAGGCGTCTGCAGCAATGTCTGGTTTGATTGATTCCTTAACATGTGAACGTGCACTTAGTGCCAAGTGTTGCTTGAGGAGGACTGTTAAACTGACTTCCCACAAAGATGATGCTGGTGGCAGCTGGGCAGTTGCACTGCCACTGTGGGGAGCATTCACCTAGGGATGAGGTACACCCTTCTGCTGCCTGCCACTCAGCATACAGGTGTGACTCACCTCACTGGCTTGAGGTGGCTCCATCACTTAACAGTGTGTTTCTTAGGGCAAACTCTGGGTGCTTAGGCCTCCGTGATCAAATTGGAAAACAAGCCCTGTGTTGTAGACTTGCTGTTGGGATTATGTGAACTCACAGAACTGGATCACACACACACACACAAACACACACACACAAACACACACACACACACACACACACACACACACACACACAGATGCATTATCGCAACTCCTCTCACCCAGGGAAGCCTAAGCCTCCTGAGGGCAGGTCTGATTCTATGTCCTGAGATGCCTAGGCTGGGCAGGCAGAGATAATGCTGGTACAGACAGTGTGCGTGATCAGTTTCAGGTTCATGCCAAGAGTGCCTCCACCCTCCCAGGACCCCACCTCAAGTCATTCCCAGCCAGTGTGCCAGGGTCACACTGGTCAAAGTCTCCCTCCCCAGTGGGACAAAAGAAGGTGTTGTTTAAATCAATTACATAGAGAAGATTGCAGGGGGAATGTTAACCCACTTAAGAGTGGCTGGTGTCTCAGGAGCCCTTAATGGCATCCATTTGCCAGGCAGGCGCCCCAGCCCTTGTTATAAAGGCACACATCTATTCATTAAACTGAGGCCGCCAGGCTCAGGCCTGGCACCACCCAGCCAGCTGCTCTTGGCTGTGAATTCATTGCTTAGGAATAAACGGGCCTGCTCTGCCATGGCCCCTGAAGTGGGAAAATCAAGTGTGATGGTCTGCAGGAGGGAAAGCCCTTGTAGATTTCGGATAGGTTTTTCTAGGTTTCTTCCATTTCTCTGCCTGCTTTAATAGGCAGGTGAGCCCTTGTTTAGGTAAAGCTGAAAGGAAAGAAATCCATGTCAACAGTGGCCATGGCATCGGTCTGTCTTGTTTATAAACTTCAGCCAGAATGCTTCCTTTCATGTTGAGCCCTCCTAGCACAGTGTACATAGGACCAGCATTTTTGGTCTCTCCTGGCTTTTCTAGAATCTACGGAGTTCAGAGGGGTGAAAGAATCGTTCAACAATATTTATTGATCGCCGACTATAGACCGAGGACAGAGGTGAGCCAGCAGTTTCAGAATGTCACTCTGGTGGAAGTGACTGCCAGTAGGCAAACACTAAGCAAGGTGATTATGGACCAGGGTGAGCTCATTCATTCACTCCAGAGTTCAGCTATGGGGGCTTAATGGAACATTTAGCAAGCATGGATGTGAGACATCAGCGCTGGGTTCAAATTCTTCACTCACTTTGGCTCTTAACTCTGCCAACCCCAGATCTCTTTCCTTTGGATCATGGTACTTTTAGTCCAGGGCCTGTATCCAATTCGTACCCGGGGTCTAGCTTCATAGTTAAGTCCATAACTGGGAGCCAGATGTACCTAGCCAGGCACTTGCTGTGTGTGTGTCCTTAGGTAACTTTCTCAACCTCTCGTGTCTCAGTTTATCTGTGAAATGAAGGCTTGCTGAGGATTCATTCTGATGGCGTCTATAAAGTATGACTTGAGAGGTAACAGGAGAGGCAGGGAGGGAGGAAAGAGACTGGAGAACCTGTCCAAGATCCAAGATCACACACTAAGCAATGGTGCTTTGAACTATACCAAAGCTGTTGGGTTCCCCAGGCTATGAGCATCTCCACTGTGGGGAAACATCCAGGTCAGAAAGGATGCTTATTTACTTAGTTACTTAGCATGCTGGCTGCTTTTGAGTTCTTGTCCTCTGGGAGGTAAGAATGGAGGAGGGAAGGAGCTCTCAGGCTCCCCTGTCACCACTACATTTCACAGGCACCTTTGGACTGAAGATGCTATGGGCCTGAGGAATGTGGTGAGGCTGGGATAGTTATGATCATCCTATACTTTTCCTGAAGGTATGTTGTATGTTGTAGTTCCCTCTACCACTCACTCAGGAGGGACAAGGAGCTAAAATGAGGACTTCTGCTTGTTTGCTAAGGATGTAGGCACTAGAATTGAAGTGTGCCAGACGATATGGCTTGTGTGTGTGTGTGTGTGTGTGTGTAAAAAGGACAGCTGATGGCTGACAGAGGTAGTGGATGTTGGTCCAGCAGGAAGACTGGCCTTGAGCCATTTCCTTTGCCCTTAGACAAAGACTATAGTTCATATGACTGTACTTTAAAGCCACAAGCCCATCCCCTAGGTTCCAGGACACCAGGCCCAGTTAGTTCATCTGACCAGAACAGCAGGGGACCAGGAAAGTGGAGTCTGCTAAGAGTATATGAGGGATATGGGGCACACAGAGACTCTACCATCACTTTCTTACACTGATATGTGGCAAGGTAGCAGTGGACACGGGACATCTGGAAGAAGGGTCATCATGGCCTCTGTTCATGCAGGAAAGCTGTTCTGGTACCTGGATTGTTTTCAGTAGCTCCTAGTGCAGGGCCATCCTTCATGTTCATTTAAACTTTAAAGGCTGCAGAGCAGGAGCCCCTAAGGTTCCCCTTATCTCCAAGTTCGTCCTGAGCCTGGCTCAGACCTCTGGGTCTATCTCTGTTCTGTTTCTCCCTAGTTTGGATGGTTTGTATGGGTTTACTTTTGAAACAGGGTTTCATGTTATGGCTCAGGCTGGTCTCAAATTCAAAGGTGCAAGAAATCTTCCTGCTTCAACTTCCGGAGGAGCTAGGACCATAGCTATAGCCACTTACCCTGACTCCATATGCCTTCTTCTCAGCCAGGTCACATGACTAAATTGCACTCTGTGCCTGATTAGAATGGAGGATTTTGTTTTGTTTTGTATTTTGAGGCAGGATTTTTCAGTGTAGCTTTGGAGCCTGTCCTGGAACAAGCTTTAGACCAGGCTGGCCTTGAACTCACAGAGATTCCACTTGGTTCTGGGATTAAAGGCATTCACCACCACTACCTGGCTAGAATGGAGGATTTTAAAACCATCCAGTCTGGGTCATCTGCCCTACTGTGCTGGTCCCCGGCTGTGCTACTAAGGCAGTGGATACTGGTGGACAGTGTGCCCAAAAGCCTGTCAATGACAGTGTGTCTAGTACATACCCACACAGTCCCAAATTTCCCTGTTCATTCATGAGGGTTTGGGGCTCAGAGTGAATGGTCACTGAGCTTCCCCCTCAACACAGAGCCTGGCTGTGATAGGAAATTTCCAGCAGAGTGGTTAGTCACATGTTAATGATTAACAGGATAGCAGCTTGATTCTGTGAAGAAGCTCCAGGTGATCGCCCTGGCTAACTGCAAGATAAAGCCAGGTCAGAGCCTCAGTGCAGCCTGGAGATTGTTCAAGTGCCAGCTAGAATTGAGGTCTCTGTGGACCAGCTCTGGTGGGCTTGAACACCTTGCTTGAGGTCACTAAATCAACTAGCATTGCTCTAGTCCTTTGCAGTACAATGCCTTTTTATTGACTTCTTTGCTGTGCTACAAAGTAATAAACAGGGTTTAAATTTTCAGTTGGGCTGGAGAGATGGCTCAGTGTTAAGAGCCTGTACTGTTCTTGTAGAGGACTGGAGTTATGTTCCCAGCACCCATATCAGATAGTTCATAGCTTACATCAAACTCTAGAGTATCCAGTGCCCTCTCCTGGTCTCTAAGAATACCTGCATTCATGTGTACACACGTACAAACACACACACACACACACACACACACACACACACACCCTAAAAAAGTAAATAAATATTAATGTTTTTGGAAACTATCAGAGGTAACACAATGTAAGTCTCTTCCTCATTCCCACCACTGTCCCAGCCAGTCTTTAGGTGCCGGGGCCAAGGACTCTCTGGGATCCCCATGTCTCCTTCTCTTGACAGCCTCTTCCTTGTGTCTCTTGTCAACAATGGACTGGGAGAGCTGTGGTATGGCTCAGTGTTAAAGTGCTTGCCTAGCATGTCCCAAGCCCTGGCATCATATACCCCTCACCCCAACCCCCGCCCCAGAGCAGAAAGCAAGCATAGTCTCAGTGTCATGTGACTGCAGTCCTGTGGAAGCATGCTCATGTTCCTATCTGATGAAACACATGTTTTATAGCTTTCATCCTATAATGCTACATGTATCTTCCAATGCCCATCCACCCCCACCCCACAACCCCTGGCACTGTAACCACAGCCAGAGCATTTGCAATGCCCTGGCTACTGTCTGTTTAGTGTGAGCTTCCATTGGTGGGCCAGACAGTATAGCAGGATTTATTTCTGTGAATTAGGATTAGGCTTTCATGTGTACCAGCTACCTGACCTAGTCTGTTGGTTTCATTGCAGGGTTTTGCAATCTGCTTTTGGCAGTTCCTGCTTAAGCACAAGGTCTGGTTGGGTGAACAGATTTCACCAAGTTACTGGGGCCAGTGTGAGTCTCCTGGTGGGAATTTGGGATCCTTTTGGAAAGGGCTGGATAGCTTTCCGGGTCACATGTCTTCCTTGCAACTATTTAACTAGTTAATGCAAGACCTGAATGAATGAGCATGGCTCCCTTCTAATAAAACTTTATTACAAAGACAGACAGCAAGCTGGATCTAGGTCTCATCCAAACCTTTTGATATATGTAACTGCTCAAGCCCTTCCTCGAATTTTGATGTCTCTTACTCACATAAGGAGGGGGAGGCTCAGTAGAGAAACTGGAGTAAAAGGTGGAGGTTCTGACTTGGACAAAGGGCTAGTCTGATGTCTGTCTGGGAGAAGAAACATGGAATTTGGACCCCAAAGTCTCAGTCCTTAACCAGGTTAGGAGGACTGAGAAAAGCTTAGCAGCAAGAAGCTTACTGTTGCTTACTGTTGGCAAGGCAGGCAGGAGGGAGGGGGTGGGGACAGTGCTGGAGAGATGGCCTATAGCCAGGCCACATGAGCCTCAGCCAGATGTAGGGAGGAGCTGGGCTTTGCCCTGACAGCTTGGGATGTCACATGTCTGACCATGGAGAGCAGGGAGACTGTCAAAAGCCAAGAGGATGGTAATATGTTGGGATTACGGTAGCTAAAACAGGCCAAAGCAATCAGCTCAGGACTTAAACCCAGGCCCAAACTGGGAAACTAAACATTCTTATGACTTTGTTGCTTCTTGCATCCCTTAGAGAAGCCCCTATTTATCTCTCAAGGCCTAATCCAAAATGTCTCCCCATCATTGTGACCTTCCCAGGGGCAGTAACACCTTATTAGGCTATACTTGTTCCTACAGTATCTCCTCATTGAGGCCTGGGAAGTGGGGACAGAGTGCATGCTTCTTAATGCTGGATAAATTTAAACAGGATATTGAATCAGCTGGGGTAGAGATTTCTGATGAGCTAACTCTGAAGAAATTGAGACACTGGGGGCTATGAATTTTGCCAGAATGGTAGGAGTAACAACTAATTTCTATCTGGGCTAGTCTTTTCTGCAGAAAAGTCAGCATTCCCCTGTCTCCCCAGCAGGGCTTTCCTTGTTCCCATTCACCGTGATTTGTTATGAATCTGCCAGGCACTGGAGCAAGAGCAAGACACACCACATTCAGGAAGATGAAGTCAGGAGACAGAGGCTTTTGGTTTGCAGGGACTCACCCCCACACACACACCACTTGCTCATGGGGAAAACTCGCCCCATCTAAATCCCAGCCTGGCCAGCTGCGTGCCCTGGACCTGGGGGCAGTGCCTGGAATTCCTGGTGGATCTAGATAGGGAGGCTGGAGCCTGCTTCCCCAGGGTTCCTGAAGCTGGGCCTGGGGATCCTTTTGATTCTATTTAGTATCACCTATTTTTAGAGGACAGCTGGGTCCGAGTTGGCAGATTTCTTCTGGCCTCCACAGTAGTAGCTATTGCAACCCTGCCTCCTGCCACCTCCTTACCTCACCCTGGCCAAGCAGATGCCGGATGTGGCTACTGTGTCTGTGTATGGGAACTTTTATAGCCTTCTGAAGTTAATGAGGAGTGGTATTACTTCACACTTTTATCGATACCTCCCTAGTGGCCACTGGTGCCAGGCATCTTTCAGTTTCTCACTGGTCCTTGATTACATATGCTTGGCAAAGTGTTCATTCTCATCCTTTGCCGTTTGCTGAAAATCAGCCTTCCTACTGATGAGCAAGAACTCTTTATGGGAGACAGACACTAGAGTATTATCAGATATGCTATACAAGCGTCCCCCCCCCCATTTTGATCTATGCCTCATGACACAGGCCAGGCTGGTCTTGAACTCAGGATCTTCCTAGGTTTTAGGATTACACAGACTTGTGTCACCACATACAGCCTGGGTATTTTTAATATTGCCAATGTGTACAAGATGCCCCCACATTAGTGGCTCCTGCAGCCTCCCTACTCCCCACTGGAAATGGTCTTGCTGGTGTTCAGGGTGGGTGTTCAATTTGTGTATATCTTTTTGCTCTTTCCCTGTATATGTATATGCATTCTACTAGTAGTAGTACTGGGCACCTTGCCTGCCTTATGTGAAACAAACAAGTGTACACAGGGAATCAGCAAGCTATGAGAGCTTGTAGATGGGTGAGGAGAGGGTAAGAAGGGACCCAGCTTCAGTCTCATCAGTGAATAGGGCCCGAAGTAACCCTGCCCACTTCACGATGTTGCCCACTGGACCGGGTACCAGTAAAGCCCTCTACGATGTTGATCATTATTGCTTCTAGCGTGTCACTGGCCGCAAAGGGTGTGTGGGTATGTTTAGCGAGAAATAAATCTCATTCCACCAGATCTGGGACAGGCGTGTCAGAGTTCTGGAACCACTTGTTGCTCCTCTGTTTGGGGATGCAAAGTTTTGTACGCTGAAGCCAGTCAGGATTGGCGCAGATTGAGGTTTTCGGCGTTCTACCTGTTGTGCTTACACGTGTGGAAGACGCGGGCTTGCAGTCTCGCACCTGGGCACAGCAAGCCTGTGACTTTACTGCTGCACCAGCCAAGAGCTGAATCTGCTGTGCTCCTCCCGGAACTCAGAGCTCTGGCCACGCCCCCAAAGACCCCACCCCCGCTCTTTGGCCACGCCCCTCCCGACCACATTCCTCTGGCCGGACTTGCGTTACGCCAGGCAGGCAACGGCGGGAGGGTCGTGAAGGGCCGGCATTTGGATTCCGGGACTTAGGATAGCGTGAAACCACGGGCGAAAGCCGGAGGGACCGGCGAGGGCCCGTAGAGGACGGACGGGTTGTCGGGGATCGGGTCCGGGGTCCGGCGGCCGCGGGGGGGAGTCGCGGGCGCGCGGCTCGGCCTGGGTCCTCGGGCGCTGGCCCGGGCCGCTCCCGCGGCAGCCGTCATGTGGTGCTTGCACTGCAACTCAGAGAGGACCCAGTCCCTGCTGGAGCTGGAGCTTGACAGCGGGTAAGATCGGCTGGGCAAGAGCAGATGCCGGCGGAGGGAGGTGGGCCCCTGCTGGGGCTCGGTCGCCAGCGGTGGGGATCCTATGTGCCAGAGGGGGACTGTGGGAATGGGTGTGACTGTCAGGGCAGAGCGCCCAGCCTGCCTGCCAGGAGCAGGTCTCTGTTAGTGAGGGTGTGTAAGGACAGAAGTGAGTTGTGGGCATAGGAGTTCTGTGGGGATGAGTGGGAAACTAGATTTGGTGCGTGTGTGAAGGGCAAGACAGCAAATGGCCTGTAGTTTGTGTCAGGGAAGATACCCAACTCTGCCTGTGACTTATATCTGATTTCAGTGCACAGGCTGCCAGGGGCCCCTCTCCTACAAGTCTGATTGTCGGAGATCCTGGGTCTGTATGTATCCACCGTGTTGGGGTGACTCCAGCAATATCTCTCTCTCTCTCTCTCTCTCTCTCTCTCTCTCTCTCTCTCTCTCTCTCTCTCTCTCTCTCCTGTGTGTGTGTGTGTGTGTGTGTGTGTGTGTGAGAGAGAGAGAGAGAGAGAGAGAGAGAGAGAGAGAGAGAGAGAGAGAGAGAGAGAGAGAGAGAGAGAACACCTGGCAGGCCACCTGGGCAGGTGCTGGGGTGGCTGCTGTTTTTGACTAAGTACAGATGTGAGTGGGGTTGCAGGCTGGGACTGTGGGTGTTGTTTCCCTGCTGGACTGAAGCTTGTGCATGGAGTCTGATGGTTCAGAGAAGCTGGCCTGGTTTTAGGGGTCTATGTGAGACTGTTTGAGTACCCTAGGCCTGTGTTTATGAAGAGAGAGAGACTGTGTGTGTATGTGCTAGGAATATTGATTTCCTCTTGCTTGGCAGCACAGCTGCCCCTGAGCTGTCTGCAGGCCCCTCCACAAGCAGGGGTGTAAGGCTGAGGGGATTTGTTGACAAGTGGACTGGGCCTCTCAGGGAGAGCCCACCTGGAGCCCTTTAATCTTTCATTTCAAAATTTCCCAAGGCCCACCTGGCAGTTGCAATGAAAACATGAGTGTGTTCTGCAATACCCTGTCCCCACCCCAAGTGGGGAGTTCTGTCCCGAAGCTTCATGTGGGGCTGTGGGAAGGGGGGCTGTTTCCTAAGACCCAGTACTTCTAGCATCTGAGGCAGAGGCAATACAAGCTGCAGCTGCAAGGCCATCTGTCTAGAATTGTGGCCTTCGTCTGGGTCTGGGGGTCACATTCAGACCCCACAGGTGGTCAAGACCCTGCACACTTCCTCGGCTGTCCCATCCAGTGTTTAAATTCCTGTCCTGTTGTGCCAGCATTCTCATATTGTAAGAAAGCAGAAAGAGTCTGGGCCTTCAGTCTCATCAGTACTAAGATTCTGTGGTTTATTGAATGCCTAGTGTGGGTATAGCAGCCTTTACCCTAGGGACCAGGGGCATAGCCATGAACATAGCTCAGAGTTGTGTTTCTAGTCCCAATGCAGCCAGCAGTTTAGGGGTGACCATGTTCACAACGTGACCACGGGAAATGGGTCAGCAGTTTCTGGCCATACCTCTTCTCCCCTAGAGCTAAAGGGGATGAGTGGTGGAGGAGTTCCTCTCCTTCATTAGAATCTCCCAGTGCCACTTTAGTTGGTGTGTCCATGGCTGCCTCTGTTGTATTTCTGTCCCACATCAATCAGCAGAAGTCTCTCTGTGTCTCTGATAGCAGTCTTCCAGCTTGGGGGTGTCCTGCCTAGATCCTAGATCTGGATTGCTGGTTGACAGCTTCTCTGCAGCTGCAGTGGGGCCAGGTGTCCTGGAGAGCCCTGCTCAGGTGCAGCCCATCAGCCACAGAGCAGATGGGCAGCCCCCTACCTCATGTGGTTTCTAAGGAAACCTGGGAGGGCTAGAGTGACTCATGGGTGCTTCGGAGGCTGAGCTAGGTGTTCCTTTGGCTAGAAAGCCTTCCTGGGACCTTCTTACATCTTACTTATAGTCCTTTCATCTGGCCATATCCTGCTCCCTAAACTCATATAGGAGCCAGCATGTTCCATTGACTTAAAGAACCTCAGTCTCTGTGCCTCAGGTCACTCTCAGGCTGGCACTTTTGTCTTCTAGAGGACATTGTATTGGATGACCCCAGTGTGGGGTCCCGAGGCCCGTAGTTTGCTACCTGTGATGGTAACACTGCCAGTTGAGTTTGGCAGACACCTGCATGCACAGGTGTCTTGAATAGCATGGGCCACCTGATGGTTCACTGCTTTCCCACATCACAGCGACCCAGGATCTTTACCTTTGTTTTCTAAAAGAGCACAAGCAAAGACTGAGAACCAGGTGGCCAAACCTGGATCACAACAGCTCAAGGGGCTCCGGTCCAGATGTTATGATAGAGGGTAGGCCCCTGGAGCCCCTACCAGGACTTGAGGCTTTCATTCAAGGAAGTCGGACTATGAACTAGTTGTGCTAATATTTACACAGCTTTGACTTAAAACATGGACAGGACTGACAGCTGCATCGTTGAATAGCCTGATGACTGGGCAGATGGGTGTTTGTGGAAGGGATTGGACAGGAGCTCTGTGTGTGTGTGTGTGTGTGTGTGTGTGTGTGTGTGTGGTGCATGCATTTCCCTGGCTATGTTCTGCAGACATGCAATCCTGGTGTGTTGGACTATCAGGAGTCTAGAGCAGCTCGGGGCAGCAGGAAGATGATACAGTAGACTGTTCTTTTTATGCAAGTTACCATATCCCTCTGGGCCTCAGTTTACCCTTTAATGATAAGAGTATGAAAGTAGTGCCTGGCAGGGGCTTTGCAGGTATGGGTGGCCTTCCATGGCTAGCCAGTCCTAGAGCCTCCGGGCTGCTGTCCGGTTTGTCCAAGTCAGCACTGTATAGGTCCCAGCTGCCAGTGACCCGCTGTGTTTTCTTCCTTCCTCTTTTGTAAATTTCCTTTGAATAATGGTGACGTATGAAATATCCGCCCAGTAAGCACAGAGGCAAGGCAACCACCAGGCTCTAGTGGGCTGGGACAGGGCCATGGCTAGAGGCCTGGGTGAGGTTCCCTGTGGAGGTGTGTTTGTCTGGGGAGAGGAGGCTCAAGGCTGTGGAGTGTGATTTACCCTGAGTCCTCAAAAGCAGATTCTAATGACTTTAAAGGCCATTAAGGCTCTTGAAGAATTAATTGCTGTGGCCTTAGAGGATCTGGCTGATCCACTGCGGGAGCTGCTGCAGAGAGAAAATTGATGGCAATTATGGGGAAAATATGGCACAGTACCAGCTGGGTCTGTCCTAACTTTGGCTTCCGTAGCGGTACCCCTACTGAGTGATGGTCCATGGCATGTACCCATACCTAGCACAGCACCTGGCCCGTGATCAGATTGACCACTGCATCCAGGAGCGCAAGCATAAACCTGGAGGAGGTTGACCCAAAGGGTCCTTAGCCCCAGGCTTGCCTGTGCTCTTTCTTCCCGTGACATCTACTGAGCACCCCATTGGCCAGGCTTTGAGCTGATAGAGGAACCAAGGTTATTCTGTACATCACAGAGTCTTGACAGAGCCCTTCCAACTGAGCAGTATTGGGTATGTTGCCTCCCCTCTCTGAGCCTTGGTTGTCTCACGCATTAAATGGGACTATAACTGTGAGTGGGGGGGGTGAGATGAGCATCTCTGCCCAGAGCCCTGTGAGTGGTTGCTACTGTTACTGTCCAGTTTTCCTTCTATGACTGGACTGTTGGATTAAATGGCCCCCACCATCTTCTTATTTTAGGCTAAAGACTGGGTTGGGGACCCTACATGGGAACACTCTCTGAGGCACTTGCATAGAGTTTCTTGTCTGTGTCATTTTTACATGGCTACAGCCTTTCTGCTTATCTTCACATTTTATACTCTTGGTGTGAGGGCTCTCGCCTCAGGACAGGTAAGTTTGAACTGAAGGCACTCTGGAGTGGTCATGAGACTTCTTCCATGCTTCCAAAGCTGGGAGACTCACTGCATTTGCTTTTCCTTTCTGTTCAAAGGTCAGCTCAGTAATAGCCACATGACTATACATAGCAGTGGTGTGTATGTATGTGTTTCTCCATTTAGGAATACAGGCTTCTGTGCTTCGTTTCAGATATGGGGAACAAGTGCAGAGTTCCCAGCCACAGAAGGCTGAGCTGGGATTTGCACCCTGTCTGCCTGGCTTCAGGACCTGTGTGCACCACAGCCAGAATCTGTTTCCTCTGGGATTAATTCATGCCTGGCAAAATGTCACTAGTGTAAATAGATCTGGTATCCTCTGGTGTCTGGATTCCCAAATTTTTCCCAAGTGTCCCAGCCTGCACCCTGGTCTGTGACAATATGCCAGGCTTTCCTGACGTCTTGTCTCTCCCCACAGACCACAAGAACCACTCTCTGGACTCTGCAGGGGCTATGTGGGTAGCACTCAATTTTTTTATACTGTTATCCCGTTGCTCATCCCCAGCTCCACCTATGTATGGTCTGGGGGCTCAGGGACAAAAACTGTCCCCTGATTTACTGAGGGACCAATCCAAATACGGCAGGCTTCCACATGGTAAGGAAACCCATGGCTTCTGACATGAAGGGACAGATGGCTGTGGGCAGTGAACTTAATCCCCTGGAGGGGAGGAGGATGGTTAATAAACTGGAAGATTGGAAGAGGCCCCAGCTGGAAGCAACCTCTCATGCACATGAACAGAAAGGGTTCCCCCAAATTGCCTGCTGCCCAGGCTGTGTTGAAGTCTGTCAGCAACTTGAATACATTCTCCCAGACACCCACGTGCTTTAAGAATTAGAAGTGTCTAGTACTTTTCTCATTTGACTGGAGGCTGAGTGGTTTGAGCACTCAGATGCAGGGAGAATATTTGGACAAGAGAGATCTTGTAGTCCCACTAAGCGCTTGCTAGACAGTGGTGGCTATGGTTGCCATTATTCTGGTAGGTTTTATTGTTGTGTGTGTGTTTATTAATAAGCTTTGAAGGGTCACCCATTCCTCAAGAGGAGACTGCCTGGAAAAGCCTGGCCCTTACTTGGCTATTGATTTCCCCTCTGGTTTCCTGTTTCTACCTCTGTGAAGACCCTTGGGATCACTGGTAGATGAGGGTGCTCCTTAACACATTTGTTGGGAGCAGACTTGTTACTGGACTGCCTGTGCCCAGACTTGCAGCCTCAGCTCTACTCCTCACTGTCTCTGTGATCTAATCATAGTTTTCCCATTTATGAAGTATAGATGATACACATGGCTATGGGGTAGCTGTGAGGACAGGAGGCACTGATTCGCATGGCACTCTGTAGAGGTGCATAGAAACCAGTGGTGATAGATGGTGGCACTGAATATTCAGGCTCGTGTGGCTCCCCAACACTCTGGTGGTTCTGGTCCTGTCTATGCTGCTTCTGGCACCCGAGGCCCAAGTTCAGGGCTTGGCTTCAGTCCTGGCAGGGGGAGGGGCCTTCTTAGCCACACCAACACCACTCCTGACTGGAAGCAATGGCAGGGGCTAGAGGATGGCAATGAGAGTTAGAGAGTTAGATCTGCCCCATTCCGGATGTGTGCTGAGGCAAGTGCTCATAGCTATGAGCTCCTGCTGCCTTATCTGTCAGTGGGCACTGTGCAGAGAGAGGCAACATGGGTATCGCACACAACAGGTGCCCAGTCCGTGACAACAGGAAAGAAAGAGGGTGCTGGGTTTAGGCAAAACCCCAACAACTTTTAGTGGGTCTGATGTTGGCTCAGGCTTGAGACTGGGATGTGGCCAGACAACAACAAGAAAAGCAGAAGCTTCACTCCAGGGCCTTTCAGTCTCACACATACTCATTGGAACTTCCCATGAATACTGGAATTGCTGCCATCATTCCATTTTACAGTCAAGAAAACTGAGGGTGAGCAGAAGTACTGAGCTTTGCTGTGTACAGGCAAGGCTTTTTGGTCAGCGAGAGCACCTCTGACCCTGCCCTAGCATCATGGGGATGCAATACACAGAAGATACTCAGAAGCGAGGAGGTAGCAGCTATAGAGACTAGAGCCTATGGGATCCTTGTGGGCCCCATTGACAGTGTGGGGCTCCTGAGTACCTCCATGGAATTGGTGTGGGGTACACTGCCATTTTGGAGAGGATGGAGGGGCTTTGGGTATCCAGTGGTCTTGCCTCTCTGGACCCATTTGCCAGCCGTGGGAAACTATCTGTTCTTTCTCAAGATTGTCCAGTTGATTTCAAGACAGTATAGGGTCAGTCCTCTACTCACCATGACAGGTGAATGAGCGCCAGGCAGGTTGTGGGAGTCAGTGCCTGCTAGCCACTCTGTGGTTCATGCTGACTTGCTTGAACCCAGCCATCACATTTGGTCCTGGTGTGATTTCCCAGGGGGTCCCCAACCTGTGAGTTCTGGTGGGGTTGGGAATGGGGAATGGCTCTTTGCTACTGGAAGCAGGCTCTGCAGTTATACCAGAGCCCCTCTAGCCCTGACTGTTCAGTGTATGTGCTTTGAGTTTGTCCTATTTTGACACAAAATGGCCCCAGAGGACAGTAGACCTTGATGCAAATATTAAGTCTTAGTTATTAAGCCTTTACTGTTGAAAATTTCTTTCATTTTAATTTTTTTTTTACATGTATGAGTACTTGCCTGCATATATGTAAGTGCATCATGTGTGTGGTGCCCCAGTGTCCCAGAAGAGGGCACTGAGTTCCTTGGAACTGGTTTTGTAAGCTTCCCTGAAGGTGCTGGGACTCAAATCCTTTTCCTCTCAAAGAGCAGCAAATGCTCTTAACTGTTGAGCCATCTCTCTTGCCCCCATTTTAGAAAATTTCAAATGTGAGCAGAAGTAGGAAACAGTATTAATGATTTCCATTACTTACTGCCATCTCTTATTTTGAAGCAATTTCCTCTGGTTTTTTAATCTGGGGCTTGTCTCATAGTCAGCCTTATCCTGGCCTTGGAGATAGGCTCTTCCTGGGTGGGTGCCTTGTGAGCCGCTGGCCATACTGACCCCATTCCAAGCCGGCTTGGGCCGGCTTTAAGTTGGTGATGTACTGATGGCTGATCCTTTTGGTAGGCCTGATGTGTGGCAGAGGCTGTGCCCATGGCTCCCTCATCCATTGTGTTTAAACTCTGTCACCCCAGTGTCCCCTGAGAGTGAAGCCAAGAAAATGGGCTCTTGGCCTCTCCCACAAGGTCTGTTCACTTTGGTTCTTAACTGAGTAGTGTAGCCTGCTATGAGTAAGGCTCTTGCCTCCCTCCTCTTGGTCAGCGTATTATTTCCTTTGACACACTGGCTTTCAATGTCACGGTCCCTAGCCTTCGCCCAGCCCCTTTCTCCTTTATCTAGGATTTCTGGTTCTACCTCAGCCCAGGCCCAACTTGAGCAACTAGCACTACACCCCTCCAAAGGGTCTGGTGATTACCTTCAGTTTAAGTCCTGGAAAAGTTTTCTGTTGCATTCCTCCCTGTCTGAATTGGCCCACTAACCTTGGGCCTGCACTCTTTGGTCAGTCCTCGGTGCTGGGTTTGAAACCTAGCACATAGTAGGTCCCCAGCAATGAGACTGACACAGGATAGATGTTCTAGATATTAGTTGATGTCATTGTTATGAATATCTTACAACGAACCCTGGCTCCTACTACAGTGCTTGGCACATGGGTGCAGGACTCCACCAAGTTTGGTCAGAAAAGGCCCGGATTGCCTCTGGTTCTGTCTTGGTGCTGGGAGCATACTTAGGTCAGACATCCACCCCTGCTCTGGGTGGATGCTACTGATTCCACAGGGTACTCTCCTCCTTGAGCCTCCCCCAGGTACAGGTTCATCATCTCTCACCTGCTGCCAGGCTGCGATGCAGGATAAGACTTCCAGAAGCACTTCCTGGCCTGCAGGCCTCAGCCAAGGATTGTGGGTGTTTGGCCCTGTGTGGTCAGTTGTATTCTCACCTTGTTTGTTTTGTTTTGTTTTGGAGACAGGGTCTTACTACATAGCTCTGGCTGTCCTGTGTAGACCAGTCTGGCCTCAACTTCTCAGAAATCCACTTCCCTCTGCCTCCCAAGTGCTGGGATTAAAGGCATATGCCACTACTCCTCCCTGCTGGTATTTATAGCTAAGAAGTATAGGCTCAGAGAGGCCTAGTCTCTGGCCTGTGGCCACAACCCCTTCCTGAGGGGTATGCAGTCACTGGGAAAGGGCCTGTGTGTCAGTGACATGGGGAGTCAGGGGTGATACCGTCTGCCTTTCTAGGCTTATGGGGCAGATGAGGATCACAGAAACTGAAAGCACAGTAAGACCCTGCTGGCTGCTGTGCGCTGACTGACTAGAAGTAGTGGACTGGCCCCAGAAGGACCCAGGTAACATAGGCAGGGAGCAGGGAGCAGCCCATTCTTGGGAGGTGGTCCGCATCCCAGTTGGCATAGGCCCCTTTCTTCTGTGAGGCCTGTGGCATTAGTTAAGTTTTCACCAGTCTGGGCCTTCAGTTTCCTCCACAAAGTGGGAAGGAAGACAGTCTGGCACATCTTCAGAAATTTGATGTTTGCAATACCCAGGTGCTCCTCATTGTAAGTGCTGGGTGGTCAGTTTGGGGTCTTCAGTTGTGATATAGAATTCCTTGGATGCAATGCTGACTATGGTGGGCTGCCCATGTTGTCATACATGATCCTTTGGATGAAATGCTAAGTGTGGTGGGCTGCCCATGTGTCAGACAGGGCAGGAGCAGTTTGCTGTGCTTTCTGCCATGTAGTTGGGACCTCTGGGAGCTGCACCCCTGGTGGTAGGGTGGGCTGAGAGGCTGCCTGTTAACACAGGCCTCTTTCTCCTGGCACAGCCCGTACTCTCCAGGGCTGCCCCCCCTCCCAGCCTGTGCCTTCCCCCAGCCCTCCCGGGGAGTCCCTGGGGCCCGGCCTGGCCCTGTCTGCTGGAGCCTGCCACAGAGAGCTGCTTTATTTAAGTCCATTTTGCGCGTATGGAAATAACTAGAGGACTCTGTATTTAATTTGGCTCAGCCGGGAGGATTTTTTGGCTGTGTGTGTGTATGTGTATTCTGAAAAATCTTTCCAAGCAAGCCCCGGGGTCGGAAGCTTCTGGTCATCTTTGTGCATTCAAAACCAACAAGAGCTGCCCTGCTAGCTGGGGTAGGCTGGCTGAGGACGGGCTGCAGGGAGTGGTCTATGAAAGCAAAAAGGGAGGAGGAAGGGGAAAGCTAGATAAGAACATGGTGGCAACTATGGGGAACTTTGCTCCTGGACCCAGCAGGGAGTTACATGGAGTAAACAGAGACGTCCCAAATTCTCCAAGATGTATCTGGCTCCAGAGCCATCAAGGGCTCAGCCGGGTGGTACATGGGAGCATTCTTCCTGTCCCCTTTCTTCCCTGCACAAGTGGAACAGAACCCTGGGGTGGAGCCCTTCTCTAGTCACTGGCACAGGGCAGGACAGCCCAATGTGGGATATGTTGTCGGCAAGGCTTTGTTTGACCTCATGTTCCCAGCGGTCAGTGGTCAGAGGCGCTAGCCAATGTGAACCCCGAGAGGTGTGTTCACTTCCCCTGGTCATGTAGCACTTCACGTGCTCAGCCCTGGGGACCTCTGTAGTGTTGAGATGTCATCCCAAACATGGGCTGACATTCTTGGTGGGCAGGGCAGGCCACCCTGCCAATTTAAAATAAATAAACGGTGTCCTGGTTCTTTGAGGCTCAGACACAAGACTGCCTGGTACAGAGAATCGGTGGCTCACATGACCTACCATGGGTTGTGGGCTGTGGTCAGTGTAATGAGGCTGCCTTTGTGGGGTCTGATAAAACCCACACTCTGAGGACCTACAGGGTACAGGGCCTCAGCTTCCCTCCATCCCTGCAGAGCTCTGATGTTTTTGAGCCCTGCCCTGGGGATTCTGCTTTCTAAATTAGGCTTCTTGGGAATGACAAGTGGGCCTTGAATTTCAGATCTCCACAGACAGAAAGGGAGTGTGAAAAGACTAGAAGGCTAGATGGGGGCAGGTGATGAGACCAGTGGAGGACTGTGGCAAAGTACATAGTACAAACTCTCAGCTGGCTGTGGCCTCCACTTCTGGGTTGTAGGCCCTGGGGGTCAGGGTTCTTAGCTGTCGTCTCCTCTCAGAAGTCAGAATTTTGTATCCAATCACTAGATGCTAAAATGGTTCAGACTTTCCCTTTTTTTCCTTTGTTTATTCCTTGGTTCATCCATTGTTTGTTTTGAGATAAGAACTCATTACTGTGGCTCAGGCTGGCTTCAAACTTGTGACCCTGCTACTTCAGACTCCCAAGTACAGAGATCTGGTCTTGTAGCACCATGCCCTGTGTATTCTAATTTTTAAGACAGTGCATTGTGGGGAGCCACACAGCATACTGCCAGTCTGTGCTGGGTAACTTAGAGCCTTCCTATGAGCAGAGACTGACCAGTCTCCCAGCCAGGTAGATGCGCCTTACCCTGACCTTGGTCCAGAGTTTCTGAAAAGGCTGCTCACTCTAGGTTTGGCTACTGGGGGCTTTCCTCTGAGTTTAGGCCTGTGCCCTGTTTGGTACTCTGGTCCTGGGATATGGGACAGTATTCTCAGGCACGATGGGACTTTCTGCAGAATGATAGTGGTGACTGTGTGAATGACACCTTGCCAGACTGAGGCCTGGCTGGGTTTGATTGCAGGGTGTTTGCTTCTGCCCCCGCCACCCCCCAGCCGCCTATCCCTTTTGCCAGCTGGCTATCTTCCCAAATGAGGGTGTGTGTTGCCAGCCTGTGTCAAGAACTCTGCTTCTACTGAGTTTGTCAGGCCTGCTAGGGCACAGCTCCTACAAGCATCCTGGGTTTGCAAGAACTGGTCCAGGGCAGATTCAGTGGCCCTGAAGCTGAGCCCAGTGTATCCTAGAGGGTGTGTCTGCATTGTCCTCCATTCTTGGAGAGTTGAGGCTCGGGAACTATGCTATGATGTAAATGGGTTTTGCCTTTGTGGAGTCTGTGGCATTTCTACAATGCAGCTTCCTAGTCTGTGTGTAACCATCAAGCCTTCCCCCTGCAGGCCTCCCCACCCATGAGGCAGGGGATGGGGGATACACCAGACCATGTCCTTTTATCTTTTTTATTATTATTTATTTTTACCTCATTGTGGTGTTGGCCCTGCCTACTCACTGGGCTCTAAGCCATAAGAACTGGTCCTGCTTACTCAAGTCCTTCACTGTCAGCATCTTTTACCCATTTCACCTGATGTGCCCAGTCTTACTTGGGGACTGGGGTCATTTTGTGAGCTAATGGATACCTCTGCCCTCTAAGCTGATTCCCCCATAGGGAGAGGGCTAAGGAGTGCCAAAGTGGCAGTAATTGTAGGTATCTGTACCCTTTACTTCCCTCACTCCTGAATGCTGCTGAGGGTGTGCTCAGGGCTAGGGTCCTGAGGTACCTGTACTGTTCCCATAGGTACCAGGTCCTTCTGTGGCCCTGGGCTAAGACACTTGTGTCCTTTTGATGGGAGCCTCTGAGATCGTAGATGGACAAGGTTGGTTGGTTTCAGTGTCTGGGACTGGCTCAAAGCCTAAGTTGATCTTTGGAACTCTTTAGGAGCAAGCCACTCCAACACAGCCAGGAGGCAATCTACCCCCCCCACCCCGCCCGCACCCATTCCTGCCTACAGTGGGAGGGAGTATTGGAGGCCGGAAGGATGACTGGCCTTCTAGGACATGTTGTTGACAGGACACTGTGAGGGCCTGGCTGCAGGGTCTGGGTCAAGGGACATGGAGCCCTTTCTTCCTTTCCTGTGGTGATGGTTTGATGAACAGGCTTATGTGAGGTCAGCTGCCCAGGACACTGAGGAAACAGTTCCTGCTCAGCCTGTCCTCTGGGTTCCCAGACAATCTTACCAACTCCTCTGTGTTATCACAAAGAGACAGCATAGTCACACGTGAGAAAGGGAAACAGCCTCAGAAAAAGCCAGTGTTCAGTCCTGGATGTACAACTCCAACCCAGGACACACTGGAAAAAGGAACAGTAGTTGGGAGGGCAGGTGCCATGGTGAGCTGGGCGGGGCATATAAACAGGCTGCTAACTATGTCTCCTGTTAGCCTGGGGCAGCCCCAAACTGACATCTGTCTCTGCACACCAGACTAACCCCCAAATGGCTCAAGAAGCCCCCAGCTCCTGACCCCTCTGCTCCTCCTGCCGCCTGCCTGGCTCTGTGAGGCAGCTGACAAGTTGGGGAAATGCTGAGTGTTAGTTCAGTAAGCAGAGCTCTAAAAATAGCTGCTGCTCTGAAAAGCCCATTGTTTGGAGACCCATATTTTTCTACATATATAAAGGTGGCTTCTAGCCGTCTGAGTCTGGGCAGTCAGAGCATGCCACAGGCTGTGAGCTGAAGTGGGGCTGCAGCGTGTATCTGTCTAGCTGGGACCAGTAACAAGTCAGCAGGGCAGTGAAGCTGGAACCAGGTCAGCATCCCCATGAAGTGGTTGGGTTGTGCTAGAGTAGCCTCAAGGTATGTCAAGTGCAGGACACCTGTAGTCACAGAGGACCCTGCTCTCTATGGCAGGCATGGGGCCAGAGTAATCCTGAACTACCCAGGATGGAGATTCAGGCTGTATCTTGTTGGGGTATGTAGGGGTGGGCAGCTGGCTGGCCTCAGAGACCCCAGCCCTGCCCAGATCCCTGCTTCTAGAAATCTGCTACTGCCATTGTCCCCTATGGCAACGTCAGAACCACTGCCCTGCCTCCCACCCAGGCTCCCACCCAGGCTTTCGTGTGTGTGTGTGTGTGTGTGTGTGTGTGTGTGTGTGTGTGTGTGTGTGTGTGTGTGTTCTTTTTTCCTTAGCTGGTCTTCTACAGACACCTTCAACTCCCATTGCTCCTTCTCATCCCACCCGGCCTGAAGCTGTCAAGCAAATCGTATATAAAAAGGTGCTGGGATGGGAGCTGGACTGCAGACCAATATCCAGGAGACTTAGTGGGATTCAGCTGAGTTTGGTGGCCTTTTGGGTACAGTGGAGGGGGACAGGAGGCATGGCTGGGTCTTGTAAGCCTTCTGGGTCATAGTGATGCCTGATTTCCTTGGGTTGGAAGCTGAGGGAAGATATGGTTGGAACTGTGCTCTGATTGGATCATTGTTGTTTCAAGGAGGAGGGCAGGTAACGAGGCTCTGAAGGACCTATGGGAGAGGTGTGTGATAAGGCCAAGGAGTAAGGGCAGTGTCCACTGGTCGGTGGCAGGGAGGCCAACTAAGTGGTCAAAGCTGGCCAACAGATGGGCAGGAGAAAACATGTATGAGAGAGCAACCAGAAAGATAAACTACCCTCCTGTGGGTGGGAGGGGCAGATTATGCGCCCACCCTACCACCCCCACCTCAGGAGGCTTCTGCCACCCTGGGCCATGGGTTTTTAAGTCTGTGCCCTCAATAATGCAAACAAGAACAGGATAAAAGGAGAAACCTACCTGATACCCCAAACCCCCTCCATCCCACCCTGCAGGGGAAGTTTCTGCACTGTTAGAAGTACGTGCCATCAGCTTTCATTTGGAGAGCTGTGCTTTTGGTTACCCAGCTGGAGCCCTGATAATGTTGGTTGAGTGGCTGTCAGGGCCCTTGTACCCCCTGAAGACTTGGGCCCTAAACCTTCATTTCACTCTTGTGTTCCCAATGGCTCCCACCACCACAGCCCCACATTCCAGGCCTGGCTGCCTGTAGGGCTTTGAGCACAGGGCTCACACTCTAATCTAATTGGCTCTCTATTCCCTTGTTTCCCTGCCCAGATCTCCCTAGATGTGTCAGCACCCTCCACTGCTGCTCTCCAATCTCCATGCATGATCTCTCTCCCAAATCACACTCATCCCAGCTCTGCCAGGTCAGTCTTGGAGGTCCCCACCCTACAAGTCAACAAGACTCCTCCATCACCAGCAGTGTACAGGCCTCTCCGGCAACCATTTACCAGTGGGGTGGAGGGCCTGCCAGGGAGTGCCCACCACCACTCACTTTTCCCTTAACCTACCCCTTTATGTCTTTGCACTCTGCTCCTGGGCCACATCGGCCTGCAAACATTCCAGAGTGAAAGGGCTAAGGACTGCAATGACTGTTTCCTGACTCAGCTTAAGCCTCTGTGAGTTGCAAAAAGAAGAGCAGTGTGTCCTGATGGTTTGCCTTAGCTGGCTCTGGGCTACCCAGGCAGTGAGCTGGACAGATGGCACTCAGGAGACTAATTAATGTTCCTAACCCTGTGAGCAACCCCTTCCCCCCACTCCAGCAACCTCTCTAAGCCACTGCCTCCCTTCTGCCCCTACCCCTTGTCCCATACATCCTGTCCCCTTGGCCCCAGGACTACCTCGTAAAGACCTAAACCTCCCCTCGTGAGCTATGCCAGTCCTACCTATGCTTAGAGGACATGATCTCCTCACTTACTTCCCAGGCCCTGTGCTGGTCTATGTTAGCAACCCCACCCAACTAATCTGAGCCTATGATGGAGCACATGGGACCCCAGCCTAGTAAGAGACCAAGACAGTCATGTCCTCTTTGGGTGATCAGCCTCAATTAATGCCCCCCAAGCAGCTAATAGCCATACAGAAGCCCTCACGGGAGCTTGTGAGGCCTGAGAATGGTTGGCCTAACCTACTTTAGCCTCCCATTCTGGAAATGAGAAACCCTGTCTAAGGAGGTGACAAGAGGCACACGCATGTCGGGAGGCTTTTGGCTCTGGCAGGTGCAGTCTGCCTAGAATCTAGCCCAAGACACTTAAGTGTGGAGGCTTAACCACAGCGGAGCCTCTCAGATAGCTTGGGTCCTGTAGCCCAGTCCAGCCTACACTGAAGAGGGTGGTTCCCAAACATTGTAGTGTACTGAGTCTTTTCACAGCATTGTCTTTGGGCTACAGATTCTAAGCCCTCTAGATGATTGACAGTGTCGGGGTGGGGGTGTGTAGGACCTGTGTTGTCACATCTCAGATAAGACTGTTGTGACCCTCAGGCACTCTCAAGGAAGAAACACCAAGTGGGTCAGTGCTAGGCTCAAGCCAGCCTGCCTGAGCTCTGATCTCACTGGCTTGCTCTGTAGCAGGGGGGGAGAGGGCTCAGTTACATGTGAAGCTTAGAAGGAATGTTCTTAGGTGTCGTTTAGGCCTTAGCTCACTTCTGCCACCATTGTTGTGGGCACTGGTAGTGAACAACAGGTCCTTTCTTCTGCTGTGCCCTCACTGCTGCCCGGAGCCTCCTCTGACCAATGTTTTTCTTGAGAAAAGTCATTCATGACTTCATAGACTGTAATTAGAGACATCCAAGGCAGAAAGGCAAGGCCTCTACCCCAACCCTGACTCACATACAGCTAGAACTACAGCCAAGGCCAGAGCCAGGATGTGGCATCTCAGTTGTCCCTTGGGGCCTGATCAGTGTCCCTTGTCTCCCCTCCCCTGGAGCTTTTTAGTGCAGAGATGCTGACTTTCTTTCTGACCATAGGCAGGGCCTCAGAGGTCCCAGACAGGAAACTGTCCTGGGCAGCTGGGCCCCTCCCACCTCCCGCCAGAGCCTTTAGAAAGTGTGTTTCTTCCATGGGTGGAATCTTCCCCATGCAGGATGGCACTGTGTCAACTCTGCTATGTCAACAGCCTCCTGCAACAACCCTTCTGTTCTCAATGCACTGAAATGGACCATGAGATTCCAGTATCATGCAATACAACTGGTAAGCAGTGTGCAAGCAGAAAGGCAGTGAGCAGGGGCTCTAGGGTTCCTCAAATGATCTCTGCCTCACTTGGTCTGGAAAAAACAAACAAACAAAAAAAAACCAAAAAACAAAAAACTGACCATCTCTTGTAAGGCAGGAACATTTGAGACTGGAGAGGATAGAAAGCTGGCCTTCTGAGTTAGCCTCCAAGTCCCCAGGTGGGAGGGGAACCCTGGGACAGAGCGTGCACCTCTTCATGGGCTGCATCAGGCCCTCTTGAACATGGGGAACTCATCTCCCATCTGCTGAAGGAGCACTCATGTACCCCAGTTGCTGTACAGGTAGGAAGTGGCAAGGGCCTCCAAAGAGTGGGGATTGAGATCAGATGAGAACTTGGTTCCTGTAGACCCCGAGATGTAAACTAGAGGGAGAGTGCTCACCACCCTCCTTTTTCATGTTGGAACTACATGGGACATAGCATTTGGGGAAATCTATTCCAGCCTCAATTTATCAGCCTCAATTTATCATCTTTTAGAATTGAGACAAGGGATCATACACCCCGAGAGGGGCTGCTTCTGGCCTAGTTTGCTCAGCTGACCCAGCTTGCAGTAATTTGGGTCTGACTCACAGGGTCTGTCTCCTATGCCAGCTAGTACCAGATGTAGGGAATCTGTGTGAAACCCAGCTGAGGTCCCACCCAAGATCATCAGGAGGGAGTCAGTGATAGATTAGTAATGTCTGCAGGGGCTGGTGAGGGAAAGAGGAAAGGTCTGCCACCTCTAGCCTAGCTCCAGGATGCAGAGGCTTCTGCTGTGATCTGACAGCTGCACCAGGGCTATTTTTGTTCCTGGCTTTCTGTCCAGCATGGCGCCAGGCCTCCTCAGCTGTGTGACAGCATCAACTCACATCAATCTTAGTCAGCTGAAACATCTCCAGGTCTCTTCACAAGAACAGCTGTCAGGTCAGATCTTCCACATCTTGTTGTTACTTCCCTTGTGTGGACATAAAAGTAATTGCTGTCGGTCCCTGTTAGGTGGGCATCTAGGTTTGTTCCTAATCTTGCAAAATCCTTATATATACCCCTTTGTGTGCTGATCTTCTTGGTTTAGCATGTGCTTAGAAGGGTTGCATACTCTAGGGTGTTCAACCCTGTCAGACCTACATTTAGGGAGAAGCTTCCCTGGAGAGCTGAACCTAGGTTGGAGGGAGGGTGGGACATAGAACCAGGGCTCAGGAGGTTGGAGGAGGTGCCAGGTCAGTATGTAGGGCCTGATGTGGCTATTGCCACCCCAGAGTCCTAGATGGAGACTAACATACAGAACACTCCTCCACTTACAACATGTCAGTATCTTGGGAAGTATGTCCAAAGTGGAAGTCGATGTGTTGGCTCTCCCACAAACTCACTGCACAGCAGAAAAATCTGAGTGCAAACTTCTAAACTTTGGGGCACTGTGAGCCTCTGGCTGTTTTCCAATAGGCGACAGACAGTTCTTGCATCCCCTTGCCCCCAAAGAACATGTGGTGGGGTGAAATGAGCCTCGTGAAGAAGTTCTGGGGGGATGCCACAGATAAAAGTCACCCTGGGTCCCTCCCTGGGTGTCCAGGTATCCACCAGAGTTGAATGGTGTAGCCCTGTTCATGCCTGCCTTAGCATTGGCTATAAGAGTGTCTTTGCTTATTGGCTTGGCAGCATGAGCCTTTCAGCTTTGAAGGGTTGTCTTCTCCCCTCTTAATCCAATAAAGAAAAGCCTCTGTTGGTGTGTGACACTGTGTGGCTTTGGATTTGTGTTGTTACAACACACAACAAGGCACGTGGGGGAAGGTCCTGCGTGTTGGCTTTGTCCTCACATCTGCAGTAGAGACCTGTGAAGTTGTTCATTCTTTTATGGTGGGGGTTAGAGCAGGGAGCAGGGTCTAGACTTTTTTTTCATAATTATGTTTATTTGTGTGTGTGTGTGTGTGTGTGTGTACCACAGCATGTGTATGGAGATCAGAGGACAACTTAAAGGAGAGTGGGCTTTCCTTCCACCATAAGGGTCCTGGGGATTGAACTCAGGCTGTCAGCTTTGGCAGAGAGTACCTTTTCCTGCTGACCCATCTCTCTGATCCTGGGTGTGATTTTTCTTGGCCATGCAAAGCCTGTTCCACCATACGTTTTCATTCATATAGACTTGACAGGTGACCCCAGCTGAGTGGGACTGGCTTGGCTCTGGAGCAGGCACTGATGAGCTGCCTTTTGATGACTTCACTCCCTCCCTTCTTGGAAAGGAAGCTCTGGGGACACCTGGCCTTCACTCCCAAACGTATTCTGGAAGCGTATTGGCCCAAAACTGCCCAGAGCAGTAACACAGCTCTAGAAAGCTCCTGTCTGTCCCTGACCTCTTTCATCCTAGTCCCATCCCAAAGTTACCCTCTCTAGGGAAGACACTCACTTTAATGTCTCATCCTTGGAGGCAAAACCAGCTGGGGTAAATCTCTGTCCTTAGCACCTCTGCCCCAAGCTGAAGTTTATTGAGTAGGCTGAATCTCCCAGGCTTGCAGGCAGCCTAGGCCCTGCTCTCTCCCCCATGGTCAGGGAACAATGAATGCCCTGCCCTTGAAGCTGTTCTCAGGCCAGACAAGAAAAGACTGAATCCCTTTGACCGCTGCTCCTCCACCCTGGGCTTGAGGGTCAGGGACAGCACCAATACCCGGCCTAGCCCACTCTTCTCTGACTGAGTCCCTTGTGGTACTGATGCAGCCTGTCAACCACCAAGGAGCTTCAGGCTCTGCTCCAGAGATGGTGATGACTGCTATCTTCTCCACCTTCTGATTTGGGCATCAGGTGGTTTAAAATAGCCTACAGAAGTCCCAGGCTGTATTTCCTCTAGTTCAGTACACGCAAATCCAGCCCCTAACCAGAACATGCATTCAGCTGAGGGGCACGCATACATCCCTGTGTGTGCTGACCCTCTTGACTGAAGTGGGGCCCAGGTTTGGGATCAGAGAGCATGGGTGGGCTTTCCCAGTGGAGGCTGCTGTTCTGTGCCCTGGGTGGCCCAATTCTAATGGTACTTATTCTCTCTTTCTTGTGACAGTTGGTTGAAGTTCTGAGAATATAATGAAAAGTGCTAAGTTCCAGCAAACAGTAGAAGAATTTTCAGATCTAGCATCCAAAGGACACTGAATCAGAAGTACAAGGGCAACAAGGGGTCGGGTGGTTCTGTGGTACCCAGAGAGCCTTGAAGGATGTTGTTTCTTGGATTGACTTACTAATAGACAGTGCCAAGCAAAGCAAACGTCTCCCAACTCTTTATCTAGGTCCTCCTCAAATAATGGCTGTCATCCTTAGCCACTGAGGCATGTGAGGAGCTCCAGTGCCTTCCCTGGAGGTAGGAGGCAGTTGCTGTCTCAGAAGCCCTGTTTCTAAGCCATAGGCCAGAGGCAGGCTCTGAGATTTGCTGCTGTCCCTGGTGCAGAGTGATCAGAGTCCAAGAGCAGGCAGGCAACGTTAGCCCTCCCTGCCTCAGGCTTCCTTCCACAGCCCTACCCTGGGGACCCTCTGAGCAACAAAAACAGGACTCTAGTAGAGCTGAGCATGGGCAGACAGTGCCAGGATGCTTAGTGCAGGATATTCCTCATTGGTCTGAAGAGGGGACATTTTGGAAGGGACTGCAGCCTGGGTGTGGCCCTTGCTCTTTTCTCTCTGTGCCCATTCTTGAGACTCTCCCCCCCTGCCCTGCCCCAGGGAGGACAGGCCTTTTAAAGTCCCTGCCAGTGCCCGGGTGTCTGGTCACACTGGGGAGCCTGGCAAAGGATGAGGGCTTCTGTTAGAGACTCTTCAAGTCAGTGTCTTCTTTTTCTCCCCATCCCTCCCTCACTGAAAAGCGACTAGAGGAAACGAGTGTCTGTGCAGAATAGAATGTTCCAGGCCCAGGGCTGGGATGAGTCAGCAGCCAGTCCCTCTGTCCCCACTGGTTGGCCTTTCTCCTGCTTGGCATGAAGGTACTCTGTGAAGCAAAAGACATAGAGGTGGAAGGGAGGTGGAAGGTGTACTTACTGCCTGTGGTACATGGGACAGGCCTCACTTTCCTTACCTGTAGGGAATGTTAAAATGTAAAACACTTGCACACCATCATGTTTGGTTCTAAGCCTGTTGTGATAAATGCCAGAGGTGCACCTCATCCATAGGTCTTCATTATCTGCAGGCTCTGGAGGTGTTGCCAGTCTGCGTTGAAGGTGTGGCCTGGCTGCATTCTCCTGAGCCTCTGTCCTTGGTGTGCTGCCTTCTGCTCATGTGTTCACATTGTCTTCCCCCATACATGTTGTAGCCTGCATTCCACCTATTAGAAGGATACCAGTTCAGTTATCATTTTCATGATCCTATCTTCAGGGAGCTAGAGAGATGGCTCAGCTGTTAAAAGCACTTGCTCTTACAGAAGACCTGGGTTCAGTTCCTAGCACCCCATAGTTCCAGGAGATATATATTCTTCTGACCTCTGCAAGCACAGATGCTTACATACAGACAGATGAAACACTTATGCATATAAAATAAAGAGGAATTAATTTTAAAAGACCCTGTCTCCATATATAATCATGGGGTTATGGAGTACAAAACCAGCCCTACATTTAATTCTGGTTGTAGGAGACACAGTGATCTTATTTTTTCAAAACACAATGAACACCTAGCACAGGCCAGGCTCTGTTCTAAGTGCTGGGTTCAATCAGCACCACCATGGGTCAAAACCTCTGTCTTTGGAGGGTGATACTTGGTTGGGAAGCCAGTCTCCCAGTATAGTATGCCAGATGTTAGAACATGGAAGTTGTTCAGAAGCTCTAGGAAGATGAAGAACAGAGGGCTCGTGGGGTCCCTGGCTACCTAGGGGCACTCTTATTTGCTCCCTAAGTTCTGTTTCTCTATTTAGCATGTGTCTCTCCTCTCTCTCCTCTGCAGTGTTGAGGGTGAGGCCCCCAGCAGTGACACTGGCACATCGCTGGACAGCCCCTCAGCCTACCACCAGGGTCCCCTGGTACCTGGTTCCAGCCTGAGCCCAGACCACTACGAGCACACATCAGTGGGTGCCTATGGGCTGTATGCAGGGCCAGGACCACAGCAGCGCACACGAAGGCCCCGGCTACAGCACTCAACCTCTGTCCTGCGCAAGCAGGCTGAGGAGGAGGCCATCAAGCGTTCTCGGTCACTCTCTGAGAGCTATGAGCTCTCTTCAGATCTGCAAGACAAGCAGGTAGGTAGCAGGGGTCCCTTTTATGACCTCCCAAGTAACACAAGACCTCAGTTGCCAGATGATCTTAGCGATGGGTTCCAGATACCAGCTGGGGTGCACATTTGGGGAACAGGATAGCTCTACAGAAATGTGGGAAGGGATTTATACTAATGGCCAGGGACACTGACATTCTTTCTGGGAACTTATAAAATCCTCTTCAAATGTTGCTTTTGTATGTTTCCATATCCCTCATTGCTAAGATCTGGGGCCTATGTTGAGCATATAAGAGACATGGCCCAGCACCACCAAGCCACAGGTTGCCAAGGTGGCCATGGAGGTTCTTAGGGCCCAAGAAAGGCCTTAGGGGGTTGCTTATTATATCCCACTGTGGCTGGTGGCTCCTCAGCCTCTAGAGGAAGTCTTCATTGAATGCTGCAGCTCTTTCTTGGGCCTCAAACCCAACGTCAGGTAGCCTGGCCCACTTTGGGGGTTGCTGTGAGCAGAGCAGATCCTCATGGTGCAGTGCCCAGCAGAGAACAGGCTGCTATGGGAGTGAAGGCCTGCTGTTAGACTGTGTCTCTGAGCAGTGCCAGGTTTCAAGAGATCTCTGAGCTGCATGGATGTGTAGAGTCAAGCAGAATGTCTTTGGGCCTTTGCTTTGGGCAGGCTTCCATGTCTCCCAGGCAATCCCTCAGCAGTGGACTGACACCAGGACCCCTTCCCACAGCCCACAGATGTGGTCTTCCTTCCACCCATATCTGCTGGCCGCTTTGTTCCATTTGCTCCCCAAGGGCCTCAGTCCTTGAAGAAACAGAGGTCTAGGTTTGTGCAGCCTCATCTTCCTAAGGGTATTGTGGGGTGCCCTCAGGGTGGATTTTCTCCCTTGTCAGACACCCCTCAATCTCGACGCCTCATACCTGGGGTGGTGCTTTGTGACACAGGATAGCCTGCCCTCCTCGGCTCACATGCTTTATCCTCCTCCTTGTCAGTTGAGACTCACAAGGGGCCCAGTAGCAGATATAACCCCACTGTGGACCTTGATTCCTTTGCCAGGACAGCAGCAGGCAGAACAGCCTCTACTGGGTTTCTCAGCTCTGCAGAGATTTAGAGTGATCCCTAAAGAG
The DNA here is from genome assembly GCA_030556225.1 of Cricetiscus sungorus. Taxonomy (NCBI): domain Eukaryota; kingdom Metazoa; phylum Chordata; class Mammalia; order Rodentia; family Cricetidae; genus Cricetiscus; species Cricetiscus sungorus. The sequence goes on along the minus strand of JANBXA010000735.1, from coordinate 4,254,407 downwards.
TTTGTTATAAAAGTCATCTGTACAGAACCACGAAATGGAATTGGACAAGGTTGAGCCTGCATGTAGGGATGATTACATGCCATAAATATGCAGCTGTTCATCTTCATTCCACCCATAGCTGAATTTCCCCAGATAATGGGATAGGGAGAGCCTGCAAGATGAGGCTGCTGCACCTGAGTGACATTCCTGGACAGTGGATGGACAAGCAAGTCAGCAGTTAAGACATTTCACTGCAGGAAGTGACATAGACCCTGGGGGGGGGGGTCTTAGTTCTGGAGGAAGTAGAGGAAGTCTTTGAGTATTGGCTGTGTCAGATGACAGTAGTTGGTTTGAAACTAGGTATTTGGAGAAGAGCTTACCATATGTGCCAAGGCTTTGGGACAAGAAGGATCTTGGTGTATGTGAGAGATAGAAAAAGTGTCATTGAAGAGTTGGCACAGAGGCAAAAGGCGTTAACATTAGCAGTCATGTAGTGCTCCATACTGCCGGAGCTTCCTGGCACGCAAGGCAAAAGTAGGAGTAGGAGTCCTGTCTTAGGGAATGCATTCTCCTTGACCCCATCCTTCACGCCTTCCTTTCCTGTCCCTGAAAGCAAGAGGCCTGCATGGGGACCAGAGCATGACCTCAAGTGGCTGAGCAGTGCCAGGTGTGCTTTGTGGAAGCAATTCCTCTGGATCCTCATGCATACTGCTTTGAGATAATCCTCAGCAACTGAGCCCATAAGGGTGAGCACTGGCCCCAGAGCAGGCCTCCCTGCCACTGACTGTGAAGTCTGGCTCTTAGCTTCCCTCATGTCATCTGAGAGCAGGGACAGCAGGGTCCCTTGTGTCCATACAGTAAACTGTGAGGTCAGGGCATTCCATGGATAGCACAAGGTTAGTTGCTTTCCCTCCTCTGCATCCCAGAAGATCTATAGATGGGGCCTCATGTCACTTCCAGATCAGAAGGCAGGGGAGCCATGGTGAGTTCAGGAGTGAGAGAGAATGGGGTTGAGCCAACCAGTGTCTGCTTAGTGAACAGGGCAGAGGGGCTTTCTTGGTGACTCACCACAGAGCCAATTTCTGCCCTCTTTGGGAACTTGGAAGGCAGGATGGACCCCAGTCCCTAAGGTCCAAGGCATTAAGGAAGGTCCTGGAGTAAGCCTTGGTGACTCTGCTGTCTCTGAAGTTCTTGGCGAGGATTCCAGGTCAAGGCCTTCTTAGGCAAGGGATTGAAGAAACGTAGGAAGGGGCTTCTCAGGCTCAGCTTTTGTCCCATCCTGACCCTAAGGGTTTTGACCACTCAGCCGCTAGTAGTTTTACTTGTTGGTGTGGTAGTACAGCCATCTCTGGATGGCAAGGAAAGAACCCCCCAGAGCCTCCTGGCTGTCCTCAAGCCCCTTTCTGGTGACCCTGAAATGGTGTACAGAAGGGGTCTCTCCCAGGCTTGGACCACAGCCCTGCTTTGTTCTGTCTCTGGTGTTCTGTATCACACTGCTCATCTTCCTAACCTCACACATTCTCTGTTTTCCCAGGGCAGGGACCTTGTGGGTCTCCTTTTTGCATTGCCATGCATGATAAGATGCAGGCTCATGGTGCCTGCTTGGTGAAATCAGTGTTTCACCTCATCCTGTGAACCTGGACCCTCTCCTCATCCCCACATAGATGCAGCCCTCCCCCAGCAGCCAGAGACAGATTGCTGATTCCTGCAGACCAGATTATAGCTGAGTGTGTTTCCTACTCACCCAGGGTCCAGACTTAGGGTTAGCCCTGAGGCTGGGCAGACTGTGAGTCCTGATACTTCAGGAGGCCATGGGTTACTCTTGAGAGATGCTGAGCTGAGGTGGCTGAGAGCTTGCCTAGCACCCCTCCCAACTCACAACCATGCCCATCAGAGTTCATGGAGCCACAGGGCAAAGAGGGAGAGCTGTCCTTGCCAGTCTTCCCTAGGCCTCAGCTCAGCCTTCTGTGTAGCAAGCAGGACAGAGATCTCACAACTGCAACTGTCATCTAAGAATGGGGCTGCTCTTCATCCAGCTGCTCCTGGCCTGTGCCAAGCACCTGCCTTCCATCACTGCGACTTACCAGAGCCTTAGAAAGTGGGTCCCACTGCTGCCCTGTGTCACAGTTTAGAAAATGGGGAACTTCATGGTTCCAAGGCTCATCCAGAGCTGATGAAAGGCAGAGCCTAGACAGCCTCCTGACTAGGCCCTGACCTGCTCAGACCTCAGGTTCCCCAGCTCTGGGATCATATCTGTAGGTACATCTCCAGAAGACTTCCAAGGCCCACGACTTCTATGGCTAGAGGTACTGGGATTCTAAACACATGTGTGCCACCACCTTTAACCTATCCCAGTACTTACTTATTCCATTTGACACTGAAAACCTCCAGCAGCCCCAAACTGCTGTCTTAAGCACCTTGTGGATGTGATGAGACCATCCCAGGTTACATCCCTGTGGAGTATAGGAAAGGGTAGATATCTATCTCTGTGCCATCACACGGCCCACATTCTCCTCTCCTTACCCCACCAGGTGGAAATGCTAGAACGCAAGTATGGGGGACGCCTTGTGACCCGCCATGCAGCCCGCACCATCCAGACGGCGTTCCGCCAGTACCAAATGAACAAGAACTTTGAGCGCCTGCGCAGCTCCATGTCGGAAAACCGCATGTCACGTCGCATCGTGCTGTCCAACATGAGGATGCAGTTTTCCTTCGAGGGCCCCGAGAAGGTGCATAGCTCCTACTTTGAGGGCAAGCAGGTCTCTGTGACCAATGATGGCTCCCAGCTGGGGGCCCTGGTGCCATCAGAATGTGGAGACCTTAACGACCCAGCCCTCAAGTCTCCAGCACCCTCCAGTGACTTTGCAGACGCCATCACGGAACTGGAGGATGCATTCTCCCGGCAGGTGAAGTCCCTGGCTGAGTCTATCGATGATGCCCTCAACTGCCGCAGCCTACACAGTGAGGAGGTACCGGCCCCAGACACAGCTCGGGCCCGAGACACTGAGCCCAAGCCAGGCCTGCATGGCATGGACCACCACAAATTGGATGAGATGACAGCCTCATATAGTGATGTTACCCTCTACATTGACGAGGAAGAGCTGTCACCACCTCTACCACTCTCGCAGGCTGGGGATCGGCCTTCCAGCACAGAGTCGGACCTGCGGCTAAGGGCTGGGGGTACATCCCAGGACTACTGGGCCTTGGCCCACAAGGAGGACAAGGCTGATACAGATACGAGCTGCCGAAGCACACCATCTCTGGAGCGGCCAGAACCACGGCTGCGGGTAGAGCACCTTCCCCTGCTCACCATTGAGCCACCCAGTGACAGCTCTGTGGAGCTCAGTGACCGCTCCGATCGAAGCTCACTCAAGAGGCAGAGTGCCTATGAGCGCAGCCTGGGTGGACAGCAAAGCAGCCCCAAGCATGGCCCCCACGGTGGCCCTCCCAAAGGCCTCCCCCGGGAGGAGCCTGAGTTGCGGCCTCGGCCCCCCAGACCTCTCGAGAGCCACTTGGCAATCAATGGTTCAGCCAACCGGCAGAGCAAGTCTGAGTCTGACTACTCAGATGGGGACAATGATAGCATCAACAGCACATCCAACTCCAACGACACCATAAACTGCAGCTCTGAGTCCTCATCGAGGGACAGCCTGCGGGAACAGACACTCAGCAAGCAGACTTACCACAAGGAGACCCGCAACAGCTGGGACTCACCAGCCTTCAGCAATGATGTCATCCGTAAGAGGCATTACCGAATTGGCCTGAATCTCTTCAACAAGTGAGTTTTCCCTTCATGCATGGATGACAGATGTACATGTCCTTGGTAGTCACAACCCTGTGCCCAGGCAGGGTAGGCAAGAGGCAAATTCATTTACCTTCCTTCCTTCTGTGAGTCTCTGCCCACACCTGTACTGAGACTGAAGTTTTAGGCAGTCTTTATAAGGTCCAGGCAGGATGCTGTACCATGCTTATGCTAAGAGAAACTCTGAATCCTAGGAGATCCAGCTCTTTCCAAGGGCCATATGTGGAGGTGGCAGGTATCCCTGGGCCAGACAGCAGAATGGGGACTTTTCTGTGGTAAATCCCTACCCATCATGCCCACCCAATATGAAGCACAAAGATCTCGGAATAAGCTGGGGACAGAAACAAGGTTTGTGTCTGTAAGGGCTCAGGAACAGAGGCTGCCACTGACAGAACAGTGGACTGGGACATTTGAGTGGCTGCTCTGGAGGGGAAGGTGCAGCTGGGCGGTCCTGAAAGCCAAGCCATGGTAAGAGGTGGATATTTAAAGTAAACTATTCTTAGCAGGGTCAAAAATAGCATGGGAAGTAGGGAGGGCTAAGCACACATTCAGAGGGGACCTTGGCAGCTCTTATTTAACCTGAGATTTCACATTTCCTTCCCTGGGGACTCTGGGATTTGGGGTCATCAGACACCAGCCTGGTGTGGTCTCCCTGGGGGGCTGTGGACTTGAAAAACATGTGACTAGCCTGCCTGCTGGTTACAAGCATATACCCTAGGAGTTTCCCAGAAGGGCCACAGGAGGGTAGTGGGGCACAGTGGGGGTCACCCCCATCTGAGCCACATCTCGCTGCTCCCTGCTGCTCATCCAAGACTAGGATGGCATGATTTCAAGTATCCCTAGTAGAGTAGATGGACTGGGACATCAGAGGGGCCTGGTGGGGAGGGTGTGGTGTGTAGCCTTCATGGAGGCCTCCAGGAGCCGAGTCTTAGATCCCTTACATTTGCTATAACAGTAGTTCTTGTAACCTCTTCCCTTATTGCAGCCTGCTGCATGTAAGAGCCAACCTACATTGTGCAAGCCACAGCCAGAGCCTGTGGGTCACTAATGAGTGTGTCCTGCTTAGTCCATGTGGCCTACTTGGCCTTTCTACTATACACTACCCTGCTCCAGGACTGCCTCTCAGCCCAGGCTGGGGTAATGGGGGCTACAACAGAAAGAATGGGTGGAGGCCAGCAGTAGAGTACAAGAAACAAGGAGAAAGAATCTCCTTGACCAACCAGCTCTGGCCTTTGCAGTTATTTTTTTTTTTTTTTTTCTCGATCTATCATTACTTAATTACGTGTATAACACACAAATATATCTTGCCTGACAGCAAAAGCTTTACAGTTCAGGATGTGTCATCTTTGACTGTGGGAGCCTTTCCTTCCTTTGTATGTATGTGCAGGTGTGTGCGTGCATGTGTGAGAGAGGGATCCTGCTTGCATGATGCATGCATATGGGGACCAGGGGTTGATGTCAGGTGTCCTCTTGCATTATCCACCTTACTTTTTCAGATGGAGTCTCTAACTAATCCTGGAAGTCAGTGATTCAACTAGGCTGGCTGGCCAGTGAGCCTCATAGTCTGCCTGTCTCCACCTCCCCAGCACCGGGATGATAGATAGATTCTTTGCATGGGTGCTGGACATCAAACTCAGGCCTCTATAATTGCATAGCAAGCTAATTGATGACTAAAACTATCTCCCCAAGCCCATCCAAGTCTTTTTCTCTGTGGACCTACTATGTATTTTCCATATCTGTAAAACAGGGTTGGTGCTGATGACACATTCTTTTAGACTCTAAGAATGCAAGGTTGGTATATGCAGAGTACAAGGACAAACATATGTGTTGCTGTTACTTGGCCTGGCTCCCATCACTGTGGCCTGGGTTAGATGATTTCAACCTAGGACCTCTCAGAGGTCTACTGTTGAAGGAAGGTCTTGCTTGCCAAAGGTCTTGCTAGCCAGTGATAATGGACCTTCCTTTCTGTGTGCCACATGGGGTGCATCCCAGCATGGTCTTCTGAAGGTTATTTGGCTGTTACTTCAGCCTCCTCATGTCTCTGAAAACATGGCACTGTGTGTGTACTGTCCCAGTGCCTTCTCAAGATGACAGAGGAGTGGAATTGTAGGCTCCTGGGTAGAGACTTCCTTTGGCGTCAGAGCTGCCAAGTTCGTGTTTAAAAGGGGCTATCCTGTTTCCCACCTCTGGATCTGATTGCCTGCTCCCCAGCCACACCATTTTGTATTGTCCTGCTTCCTCTGGGCAGAGTGTATATTATGTTATTATTTTCTGCATTTTCTGCTTACTTTAAAGGCACCATCTATAGCACCTCTCTGTTTCGTCTCTATAAGATGCCTTTCAGGTTATTTATCCATTTCTTTGTTGTCACTTTTCCCCCAGTTCATCTTGAATTTATCCCTCATATTTTGAGACAGGATCTCACTAAATTCCCCAGGCTTGACTGGAGCTCACTGTACAGCCCCAGCAGCCACTGCCTCAGCCTCCTGATGTTCAATATTTGTCACTTTTGAGGGCATGTCATCGTGAGAGGCCTTCTTAAGGATCTCTTTCAGAATTACAAGTATGCCCTCTGCTGCCTCCTTGTCTTTCTTGTCTTTCTCTTAGAATTTTCTTTGTAGATACAACTTGAACACAATGAGGACCCTGTGAAGCATTTAATTAGCTTTAGCTGCATTGCTGTTATCTGATGGATGTGTTTAATTTCACTTAGTGCAGCCTTTGTGTTTGAAATTGTTTGTTTGTTTGTTTGTTTGTTTATGTTTTGCTTTCTAGTCTTCTAATTATTTTGCCCTACTGGGGACTGAACCCAGGGCCTTACAAAGGCTAGGCAAGTGCTCACCACTGAGCCAAATGCCAACCCTTACTATCAGGTCTAATCATTACATTTTTATACATCTGCTGTGCATGCGTGTGTTCGTGAGTGTGCAGGTGCTGATACACATGTGTGTACCCATGCATAAATGTCATCTCCAAAGCCCCTCATGTGTCATGATATTAAGACAAGGACTTCTCCAGTGTCACATCCTTCACAGATAATTATTCCTCATGAATTTTAGAACCAACTCATGGATATCTTTCAGTGGAAACTGGATCTACCTCCAGATTGGATGTGAATTTGGATAGCCCCTTTACACTGGCAAAGACAGTTCTGGAAGGCCCAACCTAGAGGTGTGCATTAATTAAAACTAATGAAAATTAACTTGGCTCTCCAGGGGCACTAGCCACGTGTGGTTATTAGAGACCAGGGTAGGTGTATAGCTGTGAAACAGGCCAGTCCAGCCTAGTGCCCAAAGGGGCAGCTTGCAGCAGCAGCTCTGGTTCTGAGAGATCTAGCTCATAGCCACTGGCAGAAACAGTAAGGTTCCATGTGGAACAGACACCAAGACCCTGGTTGGTTCCCAGCTCAGCAACTAATAAACACCAGCCTCAGTTTCCTCCTTTACTTAGTCATGATGCCAGGTCAGGGAACGTTAGAAATTCTGAGAGAATTTGTTGCTGTAACTTGGCCAGTTAAGCCGGACATCTTTGCTAGTCTTAGAGCCTTTGGTCTATTTCTAAAGTTCTTCCATAGATGTGGAGAAGAGCTCTGAGCTCAGAACTGGCTGGCAGCTCAAAGTTTAGTTCACAGAACCCCAGGACCCTCCAGAGATAGGTCTGAGAGCCTGAGCACTCATGGCTGGGCTGGGGTGTAATTGCTTTGCCCTAGGCCTCCATTGTTCTTCAGCAGTCCCAGTACTATGCCAGGCCCGAACCCTAAAACCCAATCTTCATTCCCCTCTGACTTCACTCCTCCTGCTTGTCTCCTCTCTCCTGCTCAGGACCCTCCCAAGGGTCTCTGGTTTCCTCACTACTGCCCTCACTACTGCCGTTCCTTTAGGCCCCACCTTTGCCTACACACCTGATTCCCCTCCAGGACAATTAGGTTTTACTAGCTCTCTGACAAGTGAAGCCTATCTGTCCAGAGCACCCCCTTAGGGGTCTGCAGAGAGTTGCATGGTGACCCACAGTGAGAGAGCCAGGAAAAGAAAATGAATCGGGAGAGCTGGGAAACTGAGTTGAGTAGTGAAGGCCTCATTAAGGAGACTGTGCCACATCCAGATGTCCTCAGGCCCCTGTCTCAGGCTCCAGGATGCTCATCCCCCTGTCCAGGCCCCAGCTGCACATCTGGTAGGCAGCTTTCAAAGAGGGCAGGAATCCAGAAACTCTAGGCAGAAGGGGACCAACTATACCACTGGTCTACCCTAAGTCCTGAGGTGTACCACTGGGTCTCTGAGCCTCATTTGGCACACTTGAAAAATGGGTGTGGGCTGCTGCTCTCAGGACTTGGATGGGATTTGAGACAAAGGGGTAAAGGCCTGGCCTGCAGCTGCCATCTCAGGAGAAACTATGGGTGGCTGCTGTCAAGCTCAACTTAGCCTTTGCAATCAGACCTCCTACCACTGAAGACGCCTTGGAGGCTCTTCTTGGCCCTGTGCAGCTGGCTGTGGGAGGGACAGATTCATGCTCCATAAGGTCATTTCACAGTCTTATTCTTGTCCTCACTCAGAGCCATCCGTAGCTGCTATTGCATTGAGAGCTTGTAGTGGAATGATGACGAGAGACTGGAGAGACTGGTAGAGGAAAGTGGGTACAACAAATGTGAACTCCTGGTCATACTTGAGTCTGAATCAACATTATGTCTAGAAAAGCAGGCCTAGCCAGACTTAGAGGAGGCAGACACACCAGACCTGGAAGCAGATAGCTGGGTGAAACTACGTGAGTGAAACAGGCTCCCACCTGTTTCAGAAAGACCTCTAGGTCCACAAGATGAAGTGGCCGAGGTGTAGAGGCAGAAGCCAGCACTTTCTGATGCTGGGGCCTCACAGACTCTAGGAAGCTGACTTTCCATCGCACCATCTGGGTGGTGGTAGAGAGGCTTGAGGGGTTCCTGAAGCAGCAGAGTATTTTAAAGACCTAGAACTGAGTGACTTGACTCTTCTGGCCCCTCATTTCATTGTCTCTAAAGAGAGTGGTTCCCTCCACCAGGAACCTAACCTAACCCTACACAGCACCTCAGGAGGCCCCAGTCTCCCCAACCATGAAGCTGAAGACACATTTTGTCCAGGCTGCTTTGATGTCCCTCTGGTTGGTTCTGCTCATACCTGGCCTGTTTCCTCCTTATAGTCTGCACAGTTCTCAGGGGCTGGATGGAAGATTCCAGCTTGAACTTCCTGCTTCATTCTTGCCAGGTGACCCAGTCATCTCTAGGATACAAAGGCCCCTGAGAGGTAGAGTAACTTGCCCCAGGGTCCCTAACCAGTAAATGGAGCTGAGATTTAAGCCCAGGCTTCCTGTTATCTCTCCACAGCCAGATCCCTATCTGCCTTGCACACCAATGAGAAAACATGATTTTGGAGGGTGGAGACTTGGTTGGCCTATGGCAGGTGGTCAAAGAGGACTGTAGCACACCCTTCTACTTACAGTTCAAAGACCAAATGGGGTATTGGCTTCCTTCCTGTAGGGAAGCCTGAATGGAGGCCACCATATCCATATAGGACAAGGATTGCCTCACTCATTCATGGTGGGGGAAGGACTGCAAGGTTATCCATAGCAGGGGCTACATAGCATGCATATCCAGCCAAATGGCTTTCCACCTACATGGAGGCCAGTGTGAGGTAGTCACCCCTGCAGAAAGCCTTTGAGGCTGTTATTGGGCCCTGGAGCTACCCCTTATCACAGCCTGCCCCCACTGTCCACCTCCATCTCATAGTAGCTTGCAGCTCCTAGTCCCTGCTCCTCAGCTCCAGGTACTATGGCTTGTTCTGTGATATACAGGTAGGGGCAGTCCCTTCTACCCTGGGCTTGGGTCACAAGTAGTTGTCAAGGATTATGAATGTGCCTTCTACCTATACCCCTAGCCACCACACACAAGCTTACACAGATAGACACAAGCAGAGACCAGGCCCCAAGTTGACCTCTACCCTGCTCTTCCTCGTACAATGACTAGGTGCTAGAGCATCCCTAGCTTGGCTAGTATGGTGCCCTGGCTTTGATCCCCTCTGACCAGCCAAGAGAAGCTTCTAGAACACTGAAACCAACTCTGAAGCATCCTCTTCCAAGCATGCAGGCCTCTAAGCCCACTCATCTGCTATCTGTCTACCCTCCCGATTCCTTCCCCCAGTCCCCACTGCCAACCATCCTGGAACAGCCTGGTACCCTCATCCAGCAACATCTCCATGGGCCTCTACCTGGAGGGTATCCCTAGGCCTTGCTTAGAAAGACCCTCTCTGCTGCACTTAAGGGTATTGCCCCCCCCCCGCTCTCAGCCCCCAGCCATGCTACCTGCCCAGTGTCCACAGCAGGATCTGTGCCTGACACCTTAACCTCTGAAGAGTTGATGCCCTGGAAGATGCCACAGCCTAGCACTCTATAGAATATCCCCACCTTCCTGGGAAGATGAACATGTCTAGAAGCCCTGATATTATGAGCCTGTGTTTAAGAAGTAATAATATGCCCAAAGCAGGGGCAGAATACCCATTGGGGTGGGGAATGGACCAGGTCATCTTGGGCTATTTCAGTACCAGTTGTGCGAGAACATGGCTGGTCAGCTTCAGGGACTCAGCTCATCTGTAGGACACTGCTATCAGGGGACCAGTAGACACTGGTATTTATTCAGTCTCCTGCCCAGAAGACAGAAGAGTAGACCTCTGCTCACTGGGATAAGGGAGTGTGGTCTTGACACTTAATGGGCACAGGGCTAAGTGTGCGTGGGCTGACCTAGAGCACACCTCACTGCTTAACAACTCTGAGACTGTGGACAGAAGGAATGGGAGCCACTCTGATCCAATGGCCCAACCTGGCCCTAGGCGTTCCACACAGCTCCGAGTGGTCTGTGGGCCCTCCAGAGCAGGACATACATCCTGAGAGTCACCTGTACAGCTATTTTCAAACTCACTCACATCATCCTCTGTGACAGCAGGCCCTCGCTTCCAGGTGAGCTGAGGGCTCGCACTTACACAAAGATAGGAAGCCAGAGGCTGAAGGCAGAAAGAAACCTGTCCGCACTAGAGGACGCCCCTTCCCTCCTTTCCCTGGACCTTGAATTGCCCTACATACAGCCATCCAGGGATCAAAGGTAATATGCTCCGCCCTGGAACCAGGACAGGGTCTAGGCTCTGTCTATACCTGCTGTGTCTGACCTGTATGTGCCTCAAGGACCTAGCCAGTGAGACCATACCCTGGCAGGGGCTGGGGGGGACACACTGAACCCAGACACCTCCCCACCGTCCTGGCCTCCCTGCAGGGCCAGTGTGGGGCCTCTGGCTTTGTTCCTGCAGCACAGTTTGCTTAGCACAAAGCTTTCTGGTGCTGAGCATGTACTTCTTCCCAGGGCCTGGATGGCCCTGGTGAGGTGTCAGTAGGTAGAGACCATTTCCTGTCTTCAGCTAGTTTCTTGTCCCACTTCCCTCTTTGTGGGTAGGGAGTACAGACAGAAGGGAAAACAAGGAAACTATCTGTATGGGAGTGACAATTGGCTGGGATAGTCGGAACGACTGATGCACTTGGGAGCAACAGGTTGGCAAGAGGTTTGTAGTGTTTCACATCTGGGTCTGCAGTGGGCTTGGTTTCTATATGCCAAGCCCAGAACTGCAGGGGTTACATGCCTGTGTTCCCAGCAGGCTTTGGGTGCCAGCTGAGATAGTTACACTTTGGAGTTCTTAGAGGACTTAGGGTACCAACCAGGAGTGGTCCTTTTGCAGTGCAAATCATTGCATCACTGTCAGGAGGAGCAGGAGCAGGTCCAGCAAGTCTGGGAGCTGGAGTCCCAGATGTCTGGTAGCTGAGACTGGAATGAGTTGTGTCATTGTCCTACCCACCCCTCCCCCCATTTACCAGCCTTTTCTCTGGCCCTAGAGGCTGCCTGGAGGTTATCTCCCTTTCCTGCCGCAGCAGTCTTCTGTCTCTTCTTCCTCCTCCATTGAGCTCTCACTAAGTCTTCTGTTTGTATAGTCCTGGATATAGTTTGTATATTCTGTTGTATAGTCCAGATTGATGGTTGTCATCTTGGCCCTGGTTGGATGAATATATGAAAATAAGGTTCAATCAGGGCAGAGCTGTGGTTGTCTTTGCAGGCTGCTTGCTACTTTTCCAGCCTAGTAAAAGTCTGAGGCTCTGGCTCTCAAGCTGGGGCCCTGTTGAAGCTAAGATTTGTAGCCCCCTTGTCTTCAGGGGCCCCTCCTACCCCTATCTCTGACTTAGCTGTCCTTACACCTAGGGAGAACATGCAGCTGAGTGCATGCGTGCGTGCGTGTGTGCATGCGTGCGTGTAGGTGTGCGCAAGCTCAAAGTCACATAGGGTGACACTTGCTGAGCTGTAGGAGCAGGACTCTGAATTGGTGCAGGTGGGTCTTCCACAAGGACTGGACACAGTAACCAAGTGTTAGGATCCCTCCTTGTTACCTGTCTGCAGCGTCCATGTGAAAGAGCGGCAGCAAATGTGTCACTGCGTGGTGTGGGTCATGATTGCAGAAATGTCGATAGGTAATTCTGGGAATCATGTCTCCAGCACCCACAGGAGCCTCCCCAGTGCCAGCATGGGATCTAGGCAGTTGAATAAAGGGCTTGGAACCAGACAAGGCAGGAGGATGTTATTTTGAACTCTGAAGTCAGCGCCCTTGCTCTGCACAGGAGGGACAGGGGACAAGGAAGGGCCAGGGGCTGGAGTAGATAAACAGTTGTCAGGCTATGGAACATCTATTAGAAGTAGGTCTAATAGACATACTTCAGAGGTCCAGCAGTCATTACTGAGGATTCTTCTTGTCCATCCCACCCAGGAAGCCTGAGAAGGGCATCCAGTATCTCATTGAGCGTGGCTTCGTGCCTGACACGCCAGTGGGGGTGGCCCACTTCCTGCTGCAGCGCAAGGGCCTCAGCCGCCAGATGATCGGTGAGTTCCTGGGAAACCGGCAGAAGCAGTTCAACCGTGATGTGCTCGAGTAAGTCTGGGGGGTCAGGGCCCCATTCCACATGCTTAACATGCTGTTAGTCATGGAGTCCCTCGCATGTACCTCACCCACATCTCATGTGCAGCATCAGCTTTGCTGTTTGCTGGGACATAGAGTTGACTCTTGCTTTCTGAAGGGGCCAAAACCCCAAGATGTTTAGGGTACTTCTACAGCACCCATCTTCTTGCAGACATAGTGTCTCTCAGCTACTGATCATTCCCATATGATGCCAATGCTCTGCACAGTTGTAATTCATACAGTTTAGGGGACAACAATAGAAGCAAGTCTGTGTTTACCATGGCCAAAATTTGTTTTGTTTTGAACTATTTGGGGCCTATGGTTGATGAATCTGAGGTTGGTAAGCCTAAGTGTGTAGAGAGCTAGCTGCCTGAACTACCCTGCCTCTGCCACCTGGTCTTACTTTCCCAACCCAACAGCCCATGCCATTTCCCATATCTTTACCCTGTCAGGTACACATGGCCAGCTGTGTCTGATGTAGATCTAAGCAGTGCTTGGTGCAGATGCTCTGCTAGCTATCTCTGCTAGGATTGTGCCCCGTCCTATGACTGGGAGATTGTACAACTGGCAGAAATACTGATTGGGGAGAAGTCAGTATTGGGGAGGGTGCACATAGTCACCCTGACGTGTGCTTTGCAGAGGACAACAGCTGCTGGAGAGCAGAGATGGGACGCCTCACCAGCGTGTGTTCTGTGGTGCCCTGCAGTGTGGTCTCAGGCAGTTTGGCTAGGACTACTGCCCTGCCCTTCCATCTTATAGAGACGGTGGCCAGCACTCTGCCTTTTTTCCACACAGGACACTAATCAGCATGAAAGATGAAAAATGCAGGGAAACCAGATCCATTGCCACAGTGTTTAGGTCCCTGCTGCCCACCCCCACCACTGGGTTTCTGGTCTCAGGAAATCCTTGCATTGTTCTCCGCCCATTAGAAAATAGCACTGGCCTCAGGAAGTAGCCAGGCCCCCAGCCTGCCTCCTAGGCCTCCTGGACAGAAGCTGAAGTGCCCAGATTCTGACTGCCTGCTGCCCTCCTTAGGCCCCAGGATGGGCCTGGGAGTGGAGACAGGTCCCTGGCTGATGACACCACCACAGTCCTCTCTAGCTTTGTGGCTACAGCTGCTTTCAGAGGCGACATGGACACCAGACCATTCTGGGAAATGCCTCCCGTGACCCATCTCCCTACTCAAGCCTCATCACAGAGAGAATTGAGAGTGTACCTGTCACCTCCTGCCCTGCTCCCTCACACTAGGATGGCTCAGTCTCCAGTGTGGCCCTCTAGAGGTTCCTCTGTAGCCCTGCCAATCCTGTTCCTTCCGCATGAGAGCGAGACTACTGCCTGGGCACACATCCTAGTCTGGCACCTGTGTACCCATGGAATACATGAACTGCAATACTGATCTCTCCATAAGAAGAGCCACATCTTTAGGCTCCTCCATAGAGAACAGCATGCATGCACAGAGCATATGTCTCCGCTGAGGGGCAGGTTTCCCAGAGGCAGTCTGTCTGTCCCCATAGATTCAAGGAAGCCCAAGCCTCATCATGTGACAAATTGGATGTGCCATCCCATGGGCCTGGCTGCTCTCACAGGCCATCCATCTCTGTTCCAGCTGTGTTGTGGACGAGATGGACTTCTCTGCCATGGAGCTAGATGAAGCCCTCCGGAAGTTCCAGGCACACATCCGAGTCCAGGGAGAGGCTCAGAAAGTGGAGCGACTCATCGAGGCATTCAGGTCAGGCCCTGTATGGGGTAAAGTGGGATGCACCACATCAGTGGAGAGGGGCATGCGCCTCATGACTGTGCAGGGATCCAGGACATCAGGATAGGTATTCATGCATAAGTGGCTCTCTGTGTCTCAGGCACTGGGCTGGCCATGGCTCCTGGCATTTGTAGTTTGGAAGGACAAACTTTATTCTGGTATTTCAGATGAGGAAACAGGTTCAGAGATAATGTCTTCATTGCTAGCATTCTGATCAGTGTCTCAAAGTTTGCTGGCTTTCCAGAGGCAGTTTTCCATTCCTAGGCCTACAGTGTCTCATGGTGACCCATCACACAAGCTATAAAACCATGTGTCGTGGGCCACTCACCGAATCCACCATGTACCTGCTGCATTACTTTATACAGATTACTTCTCTGTGCCTCTCTTCTCCCACCTGTGTGGTGGAGAAGGCAGTAGCATTTAGAGGGGAAGAAGGATTAAGGGACCTGCTTAGGGACCTGGTAAAGCAGTGAGGTTGTAGTCATTTCCTCGGGATAGTCTGCTTGAGGCTAGCTAAAGATGGCTCTTATCCATGATTTACCCAAGCCGTAGAAGTGGGGCCAGGGGGAGTGAGGACCTGGAAGGTGGACAACTCCAGGGTGGCTTCCCAGAGGGAGTGTCACTCAGCTGGGCCTGGTTGGAGAAGGCCGAATGGCAGAGCTATGCTGCATACAGGCGCTGTCATCTGCTCTGTCCCCGCCCATTCATAAGGTCTTCAGTAGAGAGGCTATGGGGGGAGGATGGCTGTGGTGATCAGTGAGGCAGAGCAAGTGAATGGAGTGTTTGGTCAGGTACTGAAGGCAGAAGTCTCGGGCAGGCTATGAGGCCATAGTGAAGGGAATCTGGCATCGTCCCCCATGGTCCTTGGTGACCTATGTCACTCAGCTGAGATGTCCCCACTCCAGACAGGAGAATGAGGCACACAGCCTTGAAGCTTTCTCTCTAGTACCTGCCTGGCCCAGGGATCCCAGGGTCCTTTCCTGGGCAGCCATCAATCTCACTGGGATGAGGATGGGAAGGGTTGTAGCAGGGCCGAAGTTTAGGGCTAATTGGCAGACAGTGCAAATGCAAGGCTTAGGTGATCACTGACCAGTTCCCTATGTTACCAGCCAGCGGTACTGTGTCTGCAACCCTGGGGTGGTACGGCAGTTCCGGAACCCAGACACCATCTTCATCCTGGCCTTCGCAATCATCCTGCTCAACACTGACATGTACAGTCCCAATGTCAAGCCTGAGCGCAAGATGAAGCTGGAGGACTTTGTCAAGAACCTCCGAGGTGAGCCAGCAGCAGGACACACTGCCACATAGCCCTGCCTTCCTCTGCCCTGAGGACCCAGACACAGAGAGGACACACATGTACCTGAGATCTGGGTTCAGAGGGCCTTTCAGGGAGCCCAGCATTATGCATGGTCAGCAAAGTGGAGTGCAGCCTGCACCATACATGCCCCTCACCACAGGGGAGGCAGTGTCTGCTTGTTCCAAAGGCAGAGAGGGACTGCCTTCTGTGGGGGTTTACCTAGAGGATGCATTTTGAAAGGGAGTCCCCTCAGTCTAGTTCTGTCAGCATGGTATTTTCTTACAGAGGTGGTTGTAGGAAGCCCCATGCAACACCCCAATAGGGATGTTGCTTCCCAGCTGGATAGATGCCTTTTGCTGCAGGTGAGAACATCCCTGGAGATAGTGTATTACCTGAAGAAGCTGGTCTGCAGCAGGCCGGCCCACTTGATCAGATTATGGAGTGCCAACTATGGCCCTATCATTTGTCCCCCTCTGCAGGAGGATGCCCCTGGGTAGTGCTCTCCAGTTCCTGCGAATTTTATGATGTCTTTACTCACCCTTTGCTGGCAGGCCACTATAGCAGGAAGGCTAGGAGCACCCCATATCTCCTGGGAGGTGGCCCCAGATCAGCTCCAGATACATACCAATGGTTCTTGAAGGTCCTATGGGAGGCAGGGAAAGAGTGCAGAGTGGGCCAGGACCAGAGTCCTCCTTGCATGAGGCTCTTGGCTGTATGTTGACCAAGGAGGCAGAAGCACAGGGACACCCTCCCAAGGCCCAGGTGGTGAAGCAACTAGTGGCTGCCTCTGCTGATAGCCCCAGGCCCTGTCCTTCCCAGCCTTTCTTGCTGGACCAAGCCAATTTTTTGTAGTCACAGAATCCCATGTGACCCTTTGTAGAAAAGCCAAAACTGTTTTTCCTGGAGGAAGAAGGCTCCAGGAGGGACAGGGTGACTAGGTCATGTGTTCTGAGGGCAGCTGCCTTCAGGACAGTGCTTGAGTCTCTCTCCCCCTCCCTCCTTACCCCTCTCTCTCTCAATGTGTTTGGGGTGAGAGTGCTGTTGTAGCCCTGCTAGGCGGGGCAGGGTTGAGCACCCCACGCCTAGACATGCTGCTCTGTCAGATCTAGCCACCTCTCTTCCAGCCAGGAACGCTTGTGCCTTTGGTCTCGTCTGACCTTTAGAGGGAGGGATAGGCCCAGGGTCACCTCATCTCCAAGTTAGGGAACTTTCTGAGGGAGGTACGCCTCCCCTCAGCTTACCCAACAGTGCCAATAGCAGGGAGGCCCTGTGGTATTCAGAAATGGTGAAGGGGACTTGCTCAGCATCTTGGAGCCCTTCCCTTTAGCTACAACCTTCATGTTTTTTCCATTTGTCAAATGGGCATTTTACTCAAATCACCAGAAGCCAAGAAAGTTACATAGTGCAGCCACTTTGTTTACGAAGGCCCTAAACTCAACCCTGCTCACCCCAGAACTTTGGAACATCTGTTTTGAGTTTTTAAATTTACTTATTTCTTGGGGATGCATGTTTATAACATGTGTGTGTGCCTCATGTACTTGTTGCCCACAGAGGTCAGATTCTCTGGAACTGGAGTTACAGCTGATTGATTCCCAGCACCCACATGGTGGTTTACAAACTCAAGTCCTCTGCAAGAGCAGCAAGTGCTCTAAATTGCTGAGCCATCTCTTTGGCCTAGCCTTAGAGCATCTTTATTCAGAACCACTAGGTAGTGGCAAGGAGCCACACAGTGGGCTGCTGGCCAGCACAAAGAAACCAGCCATAGATCTGGGGGAGACACAAATCACATGCTAAGAGAAAGCAGCCAGTGTGGAAGGCTACCTTCAGCCTACCTGTGTGGCTGTTTAGAAAGAGGTGGGCTGGTCAGGGCTTTAGGGAGGGAGGATGGGGGAAACTAGGATTTTGGGGGCAATGACATTATTCTGTGTGACAGTGTAGTATTGGGGCTTTTTGTTTGTTTATTAAAGAAATATTTCTAAACTTTTATTTATTTTATGTGTATTGGTATTTTGCCTATGTATTTGTCTATGCACCACAATTTATTGAGTTAGACAGCTGTGAGCTGCCATGTGGGTGCTAGGAACCAAACCCAGGTTCTCTGTAAGAGCAGTGAATTTTAACTGCTGAGCCATCTCTCCAGAACTGTCTGATGGGGTTTGTACATGCTTGTCTAAGACTATGGGAGGTCAGACACAAAACTGAGCCACTGTGCAAGCCATGGACTTGGTGCAGGTCATGGCTGTTAGCAAGCGTGTTTCTGGGGAATATTGTGAGGGAAGCTGGGGAGAGGGCGCTATAGGGACCTCCTGTGTTCTGCTAACTTTTCCTCAAGCCTAAAAACAGTCTATTTTGTGTTTTGGATGTGTGTGTGTGTGTGTGTGTGTGTGTGTGTGTGTGTGTGTGTGTGTGTGTGTGTGTGTGTTTGTCTTGTTTTTGCTTTTTGGGGGTTTTTTTTTTGGTTTGTTTTGGTTTGGTTTTGCTTTTTTCAAGACAGGGTTTCTCTGTAGCTTTGGAGCCTGTCCTGGGACGAGCCCTGTAGACCAGAGCTGGCCTCATACTCACAGATCCTCCTGCCTCTGCCTCCCAGGAGCTGGGACTGAAAGTGTGTGCCACCACTGTCCGCCTTGTGTTTTTCTTTAAATTACATTTTATCTATTTGTGTGAGTGTGTGTCTGAGTGCTCGGGGATTGTGGGAGGAAACCAGCTCCCAATCCTGAGAAGGTGGGCCACTACAGTTGGACGTGAGCATGTGTATGGAGGTCAGACAGAGGACAGTTTGGGGAGACTCAGTTCTCTCCTCAGGGATCAAACTTAGGCCATCAGGTCTGGCAAGTAACACATCTGAGCCACCTTGCCAGCCCATAATCTATCTTTGAAAAACAAAGGGAAAGTTCTCTAGTGTAGCCCCTGATTTACCCAGGCCACACCTTCTCCCTAAAGGTCTTGGCTTGAGCAGAACCCTAGGAACTGAGCCCTGATGCAGAAAATGCCTCTTCTCATTACGCCGTGACGCCGTGTATGAGTGACTGCTGTGGGATGTGGACTGGAACTTGAGTCTCTGGCCCTTGAGAGGGAAGCAGAAATATCAGCATTAGGCTAGCATGTATCTCTTTTCCCATGAGTCAAACTCCTCAAAAGCAGTCAGAGGAGAGGGAGGTTGGAAGGGATGATTCTGGTAGGCATGTCCTATGGGAGGCCACAGTCCTCACAGTCCTTGCCCTGTGCAGGCTGAGGGCTGCTGAGCAGCCTGCTCTCCTGGGGGTTTCTCTTCCCCCCAAAGTTTTCACTGTAGGGGGGAAAAGGGTGTTTTATATGCCCTAGGATGGCCACCAGAGATGGCCACAGTTCTGTGAAGGTTACTTAGACAGACACACCATGAATCTCCTTCATTTCTCTATGCAAGCCCAAATATTACCAATGCTCTTGGTGACCTGTTGTACAGCCCAGGAGACTGGGTCGCCCATAGTTAGGAGGTGGGAAGAGACATGAAGAGGGCTTAGCTCCAAGTCTCTCAGAGCCTGAACTCACCCTTCAGCTCGCGTAACCTGTGCACATAGCCCAGAGGTTCTCAACGTGTGGGTCTTGACCCTCATAGGGGTCACACATCAGCTGTCCTGCATATCTGATACTTACATTACAATTTATAACAGTAACAAAATTACAGTTATGAAGTAGCAACAAAAATAACTTTATGGTTCCTCACCACAACATGAGGAACTGTATTGAATTAGGAAAGTTGAGAACCACTGTCCTAGCCTCACCTGTGCAGTTGGGACCATTGTGGCCATGTCACAGGCCTTTACTTCACTTGTAATATACATCTATAAAGGCCTACAGACATGGCTTATGTAACACAGCCCCTGTTCTGTGACCTGCTGGTTCCTGTTAGAAATATGTGAATCCAATGGGGGCCCATTGCTGAATGGAGCCACTGTTGCCCAAACCCAGACACTCTCATGCCTAACCATTGTCCCTTGACCAGGTGTGGATGATGGTGAAGACATTCCCCGGGAGACGCTGATTGGGATCTATGAGCGGATCCGTAAACGGGAACTGAAGACCAACGAGGACCATGTGTCCCAGGTGCAGAAGGTTGAGAAGCTCATCGTCGGCAAGAAGCAGGTATGCAGTGGCCAGCCCTGCACCCCTTAGTTAGTGTGAGTGACCCTAGGTCAGTCAGTCAGCGTGGGCCCAGCCCTGCTCCCCTTAGTGAGTGTGACCCTAGGTCAGTCAGCGTGGGCCCAGCCCTTCACCCCTGAGAACATGAGGCCCTTGGTGTAATGGGCCTCAGTGGCATGTGGTCTGTACCTGTTCAACACTGACCTAGGGATGCCTAGGAGACCACAGGGAGCCAGGGCATCCTTTGCAGCCAGGGCTGCAAGTACTCCTGGGCAGCCTGGTGGCTGGAAAGAAAGAGCAGTTGTTCTGGGCAGAGGGAGGGACACAGGTTATCTTTGGAAATGGGAATGTCAATTTATTTTTTGTGTTTTTCCTATAGATTGGATCCCTGCATCATGGGCTTGGCTGTGTGAGTACTTCCATTCTTCCTCTGATGTTCTGTCAACAGTTCTGCCATGCCTCAGGGCTGCTACAGAGGTCAAATTCATTTCCAGAACCAGCTGAATCTCAATTACATAGTTACCCAGCCTCACACCTCTGTGGGTTCTGAGACCTTAGGCATGTAAGGAAGGTGATGGAGGTTAGCCAAGCAATGGGCTCCTGGCCTCTCATGGGTACTCTGCTGACCACAGACCTAGTTAATATGCCCGAGAGGATCTTTATGTGGCCACTAAGGGCCTTCTTGTCTTCCCCCTCACACTTCATATTCCCATTCACTATCCCAGCTACCCTGTTTGGCTACCCATGTGCCCCAGAATACACAAGCAGTCACACCCCTGAAAGTCTCCATTATACCTAGCTACCTGGGCCCATGCCTCTCAGGGCAGCCCCCATCTCAGATTGCCCAAGGAAAGACTCCAACACCCCATCCTCTTGCTCCCCTGCAGCCTACATCTTCCACCTTCCCTCATACTGGGCTCCCTGAGCATGCCAAATTGGCCACACTGTCTTTTTCTCTTCTCAAAGTGAAGTCCTGAACTTAGCAGCTCCATCAAGCAGCTGGCAGCTAGCTGACTTCCTGTGAACAGGCCCAGAGGGTTGACTCTACCAAATCATCTGTCCCCCAAGAGCCAGGACTCCCAGAGCAGAGCTGGGCCTTGCTGCTGGCTTGCAGTTTGGCTTGGAGGGGGATAGCTTGGCTGTGGTGAAGTTGTGAGGGTGCTCCTGTAAGCCAGTGGTGATGTGTAGCAGCATGGGTGCAGAGCACAGGATAAGGCCCTGGCTATCAGGCATTTGAAGGCACAACAGGGGAAGGATTTTGGTAGATGTCCCTGGGGATTCAAGTCAGAGCAAAGTTCTATAGCACCTGGTGTCCTGTAGCACCAACTACTCTAAATTCTGCATGCTTCAGTTTTCTCATCTGGAGAGGACTCCAGGAAGGCTGTCTGCAGAAACAGGGCTGGCACATGAAGGTGCTTTGGGAAAGGTCAGAGCCCATGGCTTCATCTCTGGCCATGAGTTCTCTGTGACATGGTATGGAGGGAAGGAGGCTACTTAAGTGCTGCAGGAGAGCAAAGGTCAGGGATCTCAGAGAGTGCCTTTGGGGACAGTGGTAGAGTGCTCCTTCCCACCCAGGCCCCTGAGGGCAGGTGACCATAATCAGGTGTCTTTCCCTGCACAGGTGCTCTCTCTTCCCCATCGACGGCTGGTCTGCTACTGCCGGCTTTTCGAGGTACCAGACCCCAATAAACCCCAGAAGCTGGGATTGCACCAGAGAGAGATCTTCCTCTTCAATGACCTCCTGGTGGTACGTGGTGTTAGAGGGTGTCAGGGCCCAGATGTTCTTATGCCCATGCCTGAGCAAGGGCACTGGCCCACAGTCTTTCCAACTCATACCCACAGACAGGAGTGTGCTTTGGCCTCTGTGAACATCCAGGGGGGCCTGACTCCAGAGAAACCCTGGTGTGGAAGGGCTCTAAACTCTGAGCAGTGCAGGCCCAGTGTGACTCGAGACTTGTAGGGGAACAGTCCCCAGCCTACATGTGGCATTCCCAAGTATATCACTGCCACTGGGTAGTGCAGGACTGCTTGGCTCAATAAGGTCACACTCCCCCAAACTGGCAGCAAAGTGCTGCCTCTTCCAAATAGGATTTCTGTCCTAGTTTCCTTTCTAATGCTGTGATAAACACCATGATCAAAAGTAACTTAATGGTGAAAGGGTTTAGTTTAGCTTATAGTTCCTCAGGATAAGAACCAAGACAAAGCAGGGACCATGGAGAAAGGCTGCTTACTGGCTTCCTTAATACAACCCAGGACCTCCTGCCCCAGGGGTGGCACCTCCACCTCAATCAAATGCCCCATTGACTCGTCTACCAGCCACCGTAATACAAGAGTTGTCTCAATTGAGGTTCTTTCTTCTCAGACGACTCTAGCTTATCAAATGTCGTCATAAGCTAACCAGCACAATTACCCCACTGGCTGGCTTCAGGTCTCTTTGGTAACAGTGACTGCTGTGATGGGCAGAAACCTCACTCTGGCATGAAGGTTTGAGCCCTTGAACACGTCACGTCATCCCAGGTTTATGTGTCCTTGTGTTTAGGGACCTCTTACATGCTAGTCTGGAAATGATGGTCTTGTTCTTAGGCGTGGCTTTGAAAGAGCAAGCCTTGACCGTTCTGCCTTAGCTGCTCATGCCCAGGCGTGGCACCAGCCCCTTTGCTGTGTGTTGGGGCCTCCGCTTCACTCTGCATCTGCTGCCCTAGGTCACCAAGATCTTCCAGAAGAAGAAGAACTCGGTGACATACAGCTTCCGGCAGTCCTTCTCCCTCTATGGCATGCAGGTCCTGCTCTTCGAGAACCAGTGTGAGTCGTCTGGGACCTGTGGGGTGTGAGAGGGCACATTGTTTCCCTTGTCCCCGTCACCTCCAGCTAGGATACAAGCCTTCTGGGTACACATTCCATCCTCACAGCGGTACTTTGCCAGGGACCAGGGTTTTAACAGGCAGAACTCGGTTCATTTGTGGCATGTCCAAGAGAAGCATTCAGTGCACAGTCTGATGACCATGTAGAAGCTGAGAGCTCATTGTCCTAGGACCAGCCCCCATCTGTAATGCCTACCCCATGGGAACCCCACACTGGCTCTCCACGGTGTAGTATAGTTGGGCCCAGAACTGGCTCCTACCTGTGGACCCGTTACTGCTTAGGTCTGGCCCCTTTCCCAGAAGTCCCTGAGCGGGGACACTTGTTCTGGTCAGTGACAGGCTGAAGTGTCTGTCCTCATCTCAGGACAGGCTGGTGAAATCTTCTGATGAGCTTTCCAAAAACTGTCAGACACAATTGGCCACCAGAAACATGGTCCTAGCAGCTGCATTTGAGGCTTTCAGCCCTCCTGTTCCTCGGACTGAGAGGCAGAAAGATGCTTGCCCTGTCCTCTCACGGCCTTTCTTACCTTGTTGTTGACAAGGTTTGTGTCAGCTCAGGCCAGGCCAGGGACCTAGTGGGCCCAGGAGTGAAGCCGGGCTATGAAGACTGGTGGTCCTATTCATGTGCCCCCAGCCCAGATGGAGGTGAGAGCACTCTGCAGTGGGAGTGCCTCATTGAGCCACATCATATGTGGTTGGAATGATTTGGGTAAATTGCGTCACTTCATGTGCCCCAGTGAGATGCTCGATGGGGCCTCTACTTCCAAGAGATCCAAGCCACTGAGAGAGATGGTTTGATTTGATATGGGGTGGGGACATGGTCACCCCAAGGAAGCCAGCCATGACTGAAAGCTTTTTAGGAGTGAAGTCTTTGTTGTCCAGAGTTCACCCTGGGAAAAAGGATAAGATACCACACAG
Source organism: Cricetiscus sungorus (assembly GCA_030556225.1). Lineage (NCBI taxonomy): Eukaryota > Metazoa > Chordata > Mammalia > Rodentia > Cricetidae > Cricetiscus > Cricetiscus sungorus. The sequence goes on along the minus strand of JANBXA010000735.1, from coordinate 4,230,670 downwards.
CTGAGGATGCCACTGTCATCCAGGACTTGGTGCTTGGCAGTGACCACGGGCTTCAGGATAGGCTGTCACTCATGTCTTAGAGAGCAGGCCATTTGCTGCTTATGATTCTGCTTCTTCAGAGACCACCTCAGGGGCCGTCCCAAAGCATACCACCCTTGTTCTCTCTGCCAAGTGGACCACAGTGACTGCTGACTCCGTGGCCCTTCCTCTCCTCCCCTGCAGACTACCCCAATGGCATCCGGCTGACATCTGCTGTCCCTGGAGCAGATATCAAAGTGCTAATAAACTTCAACGCCCCCAATCCTCAGGACCGGAAGAAGTTCACTGATGACCTGCGGGAGTCTGTTGCTGAAGTGCAGGAGATGGAGAAACACCGGATAGAGTGTAGGTCCCAACTGATAAGTCTCAAGAGGTCTTACCAGGGAGACTTTGTCACGTGCCGATGATAATATTCAGAAGTGGTTGGTGCCAGGACCCCCAAGGCCCAGCAATGAGCTAGCCAGGGCTTTGTCTCCTCAAGAACATGTGCCAGGGCAGCCCTGGGGAGCCATCCTTCCCTCAGCATACTGCTTGCCTTAGGCCAACCCTTGTTTCTGGTCACAGTGGAGCTGAGCTTATGCCACTCAGTCCTTATCCTCATTCTGGCCCAGTAACTGTTGGTACCCCGGCTCTAGGTCTCTGCAGATTTGCAGTGTCCCCACCTATTCCTCTATAGATAAGTATCGCCTACTCCTCTCCCAGGCCAGGTCTAACTTCAAGTCCTCCTGAGCTCAAAAGTGCTAGTCTGTGTTATCACAGGCAGCCTGGCCTCCAGGACTGCCCAGAGCCCATTTCTTATCCAGCTTGCCATGATTTCCCTTTTTCCCAGGAATCTCCCTCCCTATTCCCAGGCACTGTGTCCAGGACAGTGGCCACTGCCTCTCACTGGTCCTCCTACTCTGTTACAGCGGAGCTTGAGAAACAGAAGGGTGTTGTGCGGCCCAGCATGTCACAGTGCTCCAGCCTCAAAAAGGAGTCAGGCAACGGAACACTGAGCAGAGCCTGCCTGGACGACAGCTATGCCAGCAGTGAGGGCCTCAAGCGCAGTGCCCTCAGCAGTTCCCTGAGGGACCTATCAGAAGCGGGTAAGAGCTGGGCTGAGAAGCAGCATCCCAGCCGATGCATGCAGGACTGAGGCCTGGCGTCCATGGGCAGGCATGGTGCTGGAAAGGGCTGCTCAGGCATGGACACAGTTCTCTTGGAGGTCCATGAGCATCCCAGGACTGTAGCAGGACACAGAGTGTTCAAGGGACAGTCTGTGCAAGACAGCCAGGGATGGTACCTCATTTCCTACTTCTCCCAGAGTCTTTATCACTTCCCTTCTGACCCCACAGCTATCGCTCTAAAGCTAAGAGCATCAGGCCAGTGCATCCATGTGCTTTCCACTGCTGTGCGCTCTATGCTAATGAATGAAATGGAAGCCCACTGAACTCTCTGGGAACCCCTTTGCCACTGTCCTGGTTTGCTTCCTGTAGGGCTCTTTTTCCTGAGAATTCCAGGCCTTGGTCTAGCCTAAAGCCACTGTCACAGTAGATGTGTGGTAGAGTGGGAGAAAGGAACCTGGTGGGCGCTGTTCACTGTCACTGCTATGTCCTTGTTTCTGTGGTTTAGCCCCCGAGAGCAGGAACCTTCAAGCCACCTAGATTTCTTAGAGGTAGAGAGTACTGTGAGTCTCAGGGAGGTGCTACCAGTGGCCTCATCCGGCCTTGGAGAGGAAACAGATGCTGTCAGAGCAGCAGCCCCGTAGCTACCACAAGTGATTAGCCAGTGAGTGTGCACGGAGCAGTGTAGCCTCGCTCCTTAAGTGAGGTGGGGCCCTCAGAGCCTGCCCAGCACTCCCTCCCAGCCCTCCCACCACAGCTCTGCCTCATACTGCTTTCTCATTTCTCAGGAATTTTTTTTTTTGAGTTTTCTTTGTTTTTATCATTTTTTTTTTCTCATAGTAAAAATCTGATACCACCAGCATGAGGGTTATTTAAGCCAGGGCTTCTCAACCCGGGCACTGGAGACACTCTGGGGCAAATAGCTGCCTGCCATTGAACTGTGCCTGGTTCCCCGAGGCCAGCAGCACTTACTTCTGACAACCTATTGCATCTCCAGAAATGCCAGGTGTCAAATCACCCCTGGTTGAGAACCACTAGCTTCCCAGTGACCTGTTCAACCCAGCCCATGTCACTGGACTGCTTGGGCCCTGGGGTGGTTTGAGTCTGTGCAGTGGCCCTGCTGTATGTGACTGAGGCCAGGGCAGCAAGCTTGAGGATCAGGCAGAATCCCTTGTCCAGGTGCATCCCTGCAAGGATGGAGCTCTTAGACGCAGCTGCTTTCTGAATTGTTACTGGCACTTTCCTGGACAAGTCAAAGATTTCAGGGCCAAAAAACTCAGAGGGGACCCCAAGCATCAGAGTCCAGATCAAGACCACCTGTGATGCCCAGTGAAGCAGCATCTTACCCTGGAAGACAGTGGCAGGGCATCTGGAGAGGCAGACGTCTTGATCTGGGCAACCAGCTCCCGACAGGCAGCCCAGTCGTCCTTACTCTCCTCAGTGCCACCGTGCAAAAGCCTAAGGTGATGACAGTCAGGTGCACTATCTCGTGAAGATGCAGGCCTTTATCATTATAGTGGCACAGGGTACCTTGAGAGCAGCTGCCTCTGATTTGCAGTAGTCCACCCCATTACAGACAAGGCCTGAGCCCTGCTGGAACCTGGGACGGCTGACAAGCAAGCCCATCTGTCAATAGACACCTCCCTTTGGGAGAGGGAAGGAGACCCAGCTCTAGGCCCATCTTCTTCTTGGATCACAAGAGCAAGAGCCTGTCAGCAGACACTGTAGTAGCCATGCCCAGCCTGGCCCTCTCCAACTAAGCTGAGCAGCACCAAGTTCCCACAGAGAGGCCACCCCTGGAATCACAGACTTCGGATCCTGTTCCAGGGCAGTCCGTCTGTGAGAACTGGTGGCAGATGAGCAGCTACATCGCCTCCTACACAATGTCCAGCAGAGACTGGGCAGCATGGGGTCTGAAGCCCATGCCATTACTCTGCTACCATTCTTGAGCAAACAGGCCTTGCCTCAGCTTCCGCAGCTGCATTGACAAGTCAGTGTATGTGAAGAATTTAGAACTGGCCTGTTATCCTCCTCATTCAGTGGGGTTTGAGGGCCACAGTCCAGAAAGGAGAGCTCATCCTACCTCTGAAATGCAGCCGAGGCTTTGAGGACCATATGAGACCCTTTCAGATGAACCATGCAGACCAGGGGGTGAGCCTGTGCATCCAGCATGCCTTACTCCCAGGCTTGTGGGGGTACACAGTGAGTACACAGTTCTGTGATCGATTGTGGAGAGAGCTGAGGAGGGAAAAGATGAAACTGAAGAAACTACAGCCCCCACTGGACAATACATCCTTCCTATCTCCAGTGTACAAGCCACCCAGGCTTTTCTGGGGAGCCTCAGTCATGGGAGGGGCTTGAGAGCCTGTCTGAAAAATGATAGCAGAGAAGGGGCACTCTTCATGCATATGTTATACAGCAGTGTCCTGGCCACAACCAAGAGAGCAGCTTTGAGTCAGGAAATGGTCATCTCACAGATGGAAAAATGAGGCCAAGAGCCTAAGCAATAGTGGCTGTATCCTTTGCAGCTCAAAATCTACTTCTGCCGTGTCCCTGGACCTCATTGGGAAGCCTTGTTTTGTACCTGCAGATGGAGAAACAACCTTCTCACCAAAGGAAGGGGCCATCGACCTGGAATGCCCAGCAGCTATCTACATGGAGTCGTAGCATCATAGCCTTCTTTCCCTGACCTAGATTCTCCCACGAATCTAGGTCTTGGGGACAGCACTGACACTCCTGGTCTCAGTGGTCATGTTAAGGCTAAAAGGCCCATAATTGTCTCCACCTGATACTTCTGTGCAGCCCAGTCCGCTTTGAGGGACAGAGACTTACAGGCCCGATGCTAGGCCTGGCCACCAGAGAGGCACACCACAGCTCTTCTTCTCCGGAGGTAGCCCACACTTGTCTTGGCCTCCGTGGTTCCCTTTGACACATACAGCATGGTGCTCAACTCACAGCTAGTGCTGCACCCACAGAGGCTTACTGGAGATCCTACACCCTCAGACAAGAAGTCAAGGAGAGACTTCTAAAGGGACCCCTGGGGCGAGAGTGGGCTATTGGAAGAGCCAAACTCTCTTTGACATAGCCAGCATACATTGATGGGTGGGTATCTATCATGTGCTGTGTCCTCACTGTAGATACTTTGGATTTAGGATGCATTGTAGTATTCTGAGTAGAGGAGCTAGACTCAGGAGGCAGGGCACTGCACAAACCAAACCATACCCCCAGATGTACCAGAGGACAAGGGGCTCGAGACTCAGTTTCCCCTTGACCAGCTACTCTGCCCCAGAAGGCAAGGGGGGAAATATATATATGTAAGCTTGCATGTGGATATGCACATATATATATATATACATATACATATACATATATGAAATCCACTGGGGAGCAGGGCATTGTGCTGTTGCAGAAGCTGTACCCCCAGCTGAGGCTGGCTGCTCTGAGTCAGGTGAGCAGGCAGGAGTTTGAAGTGGTGGTACACATAACCCCACCTCAGACCCCCTCCCCGAAGACCACAGTTCAGGATAAACATTATGAAGTTGGACCTGGTTTTAAAAACATTTTCTCCCTTTCTCTGAGCGTTTGTTCACGCCATTGTTTTTAAAACTCCTCACTGCACTGCTGCTGACCTCCCACTGAGCCCATTCAAGCCCCCCTTAACTGGCAGACACATGGGTCACCCCAACTCTGGGCAGGGGCAGTGGCAGCGGCAGCGGCACCAGGCCTGGTGTGTGTGTCTAACCTCTGGTATTGCATGTTCTGGGCAGGGAAGCGAGGGCGTCGCAGCAGTGCGGGATCGCTAGAGAGCAATGTGGAAGTAAGTAGGAAGCACCCCGTCCAGCTGGCCACCCTGTGTCACCCACCCTTGGTTTCTATGTTGTCTTCCTTTGCTCTTCCCTCCCCTTCCTGCAGAGACACAGACTTGGCCCTCCCGCCCTGCCTGCCTCCGCCCTGCATGCAGCTTCTCTGCCTAGAAGCATCCATGCCTCTCACTGCTTGTTCTGACCCAAGGGCTAGGGAGAGGGAGGTGTGGGTTTTGTGTTCTCATTGCCACTTAACCCCTGTTCCCTGTGGTTCCTGAGCATGATGAACGTCCTGGCTTTCAGGTCCCGCCCCAGGCGCAAGCGCCACCCGCCCCTCACTCATCCTCAGCTCTCACTGTTGGATGTGTTAGCCCCACTCGCCTGACCCTACGCTCCACCATCCATTGCTTCCTTCCTGGAGTTTTACTGGCTGTGTGTCTGGGATCAGGACACAATGGAATCACTTAGCTAGCTCACAGGAGGAGTTTCTGAGAGAAAGGAAGAGTCAGCGTGGATTTCATGAGCTTTCATTCATCCCCCCCCCCCCATTGCTCCCTGCTGCCCACACCTTGACTCAACCTACAGACCTTTTACTCCTCCTGGGTTCGTAACAGGCAGCTGCGAGGAAAGTCCTAGGCCATGTCCCCAGCCCCCAAGGATAAGGTTATAGGGTCCTACCTGTCTGGTACCATCATCCCAGATTCCTCTGGACCCCCACATGGGCAGAGGTCCCAGGAGAGTTTAAGGCCCAGCTTCACAGGAACCAGGCTCATTCCTTTTCCACACCCCTTGGCCTCACATGCTCACAACACCCTATCCTGTCACGTGGGCTGATGTCCCACTCTGGCAGCAGCACAGCATGAGCAGAAGCATCCTTATGCTGTGCACAGAACGGAGATGCCCCTCACCTCCATCAGGACCAGCCCCCAGCTGCCCCTGCACAGTGCTGTCAGGCCGAGCCCACATCCTTCCCATCCTCGGGCCCAGCAGTCAGTGGGTGACTTCTGAATTTGGAAAACTTGGTCAGGCCTGTGTGCTTTGAGATCTTTTAATTTTGGTTTCTATGAATTTCCTTTTTAGGGCTCCATCATTAGCAGTCCTCACATGCGCCGGAGAGCGACCTCAACACGAGAGTGCCCATCTCGCCCCCCCCAGCCCGTGCCTAACTCCTCCTCTCTCCTGGGTTCTTTGTTTGGGAGCAGGAGAGGGAAGCCCCCTCCCCAGGCCCACCCACCCTCAGCCCCTCCCCCAGGACACCCTCACGCCCATCACCCCGGACCCTCGGAGGGTCCTCTGCATGGGCACCATGCACAATACTGCCATGCGCAGCAGAACCCACCCCCCTATCACCACCACCACCACTACCACCCGCCCCCACACCTGCAGCACGCCCACCAGTACCACCATGGCCCACACGGGGGGCACCCCCCATATGTGGCCCATACGCACAGCCACCCTCCTCTGCCCACAGCTCACCCTGGTCATGCCGGGCATGCAGCGCATCACCATGGGCAACCCCCTGCCCCACCACCCCCCACCAGCAGCAAGGCCAAGCCGAGCGGCATCAGCACAGTTGTATAGACAGTGTAGGCAGCCGCCTGTCACACACCAGGCACACAAGGGCCTACTAGGCACCAGCCTCAGGTCAGCCCAAGGCACCACTGTTTCCACTCCCTCTAACCCCATAGCCTGAGTGGACCCATGGGCTCGCCTTCCACAGAGCAGAGTTCCCACTGGGCCCGAGGCTGGCCTCAGCCACCATTGGCCTTGACACAGCGCTGACCAAGGAGAAGTGGGAATACCTCTCACCCTGTCAGCCCTCAGCCCTTCACTCTACACAACCTGAAAACCCAATTTAGCAAAGCAAACATGAGATACAAAAGACAGACACAACAGAACCAACCCCAGACTGGCTGTGTTATTGTTCTGTTATTGGCAGTGGGCAAAAACAATAATAAGTAGACTTGATATGGGTGATGAAAATACGTAAGTAAACTTTATATAATATAAATATATAAATATATAAATATATATATATACATACTGTATAGGTAGTGTTTGTGTGTGGGAGATAAGCATTTCATCTACAAAGCTAGCACTAGGGACCTCCTAAGGACTGTCACATAAGTGACAGGAAGTTAATCTAGATAAATGTGTGAGTAGACCAAAAACCCTGCTAGAAGAAACCCAAGTCCTTCCATATTTTCATACGAAGAAATTCCCTCTAGTTTGGCTGAAACCTTACACGCTCATACTCACTGTGCCAAGTAACACAGCACCTGACTGTCTAATACCCCACTCTGCTCTGTATAGACCCCTATTTTATTAACAGAGTACTATTCTAAGTAATCAGTATTATAACTGCTGTTATCTCCAGTAAGCAACTAGGCAACACACAGTCACCTCTACCCTAGTATTTGGGGCAAACAGTCTAGAGCTGACTGTCTCAGGATCTCAGCCCCCACAGATTCCTAGACACTTTATACCGGCTGCCATAACTTTGAATTCCCATGCTCTACATTCCTTCCCTCTGAACATGGTGAGCCAAACTCACCTTCCCCCCACAAACCCTCCCAGGGCCCACATGGTAGAGGGACCCATCCCTAACACTCATCTTTGTCTACCCAACGCCATAACTCCCTCATCCAGTTTCCAGCCCCAGCAGGCGGGTGGCGTGAGCGCTGGGCAGCCCAGGGCGGTGTGTGTGTCCCGTGTTGTGTTCTGAGTGGCAACAGCGATCACTGTAATTCCATGCAGCCATGTGCTCGTGACCCTGTGTCATCACTGTGCCTAGCCAATGAGTGCTTGGCCCTGGCCAGGCGAAGCCCACACTGCCTCATGGTCCAGTGAGCTGCCAGGCCCCACATGCCCCAGCTGTGTTCTTGTTGCTTCCATGTGTGACACCATGCACTCCCCGGGGGCCACATGCTGCCCGCATTCCTGTGCCTGAGTCACCCACGGGCTATACTTTACAGTTTCAGCCCTTCCAGCCACCGCAGCCTCCAGTGCTGTGCTCCTAAGCCTAGGACCTGAGGACCGCCTGTGGCCTCTGCCTGCGCAGAGTCCCTTTCAGAAAGGAAGGAGCTGCCGCCTGACCGTGGGCTGCGTCTAGGACCTTGTGAGCCAGCGGGCCTGCCCAACCACCACAGATCAGGAGCCCAGTCTGGCCCATTATTACCCTCATGGCCTGCTGGGGCCAACCATTTCCCTTCTTTCATCCTGTCCTGTCATCATCGTCGAGGTCACGTACCAGCAGATCTGCAAACTGAGCACTTTGTATCTCTGCAGAGAGCAAATCCCACCACATGGAGGCCAGCCTTCTGTCTCCCAGTGACTTGGCCTGCCTGCCCCATCCTCTGTCGGCATGGCTCATCTTTCTCTTGTCGTCTGCACAGAAAGACAACTGATAAGCATAGTGTATCTGGCTGGGGCCAGCTGGTGAGGAGCTGCCCGCTTCACAGTGCCCCACGTCCCTTGCTTTCCTTAGGCCCTAAGCACTGTCTGTCCTCTGTTGAAGGACACTGTCCGACGAGGAAGGGGAACTGTGCTGCATGTCACCTGGCACCAGTCTTGTGGGGCTGTGCTCTCTGTATTGTACATTTGCAAAATACATCAGTGTTACTGTTGGCAAATAATTGGAGTGGTAATATTAAATATTGCCGGCTTTTTCTCAGTGTCTTCTGAGCCAGTGGTAAGTTAACCATGAACTTCAGATTGTTCTGAAAAGAGACACGGCCATTAAACACACTCTCACTCTTTTTTGAAGGAACACCACTCAGGAACAAACCTGAAGGAAGGCCCAATCTATCTGGTGGGACGGGGCCTCCTTCTCTTCAGTCTCCTGCACTTCCTTGGCTAGCCAGGGCTCTGGGCTCCTCTTTGCTTCCCTCCATGTGTCCTGGAGACATGCTGAAGACAATGGCTCGGTTCTAGGGACCAGGCTCCTAAGCATGCTCAATCTTTCTCTGGGTTCCCAACTCCATGGGTTATTGGGTCAGAGTGATGAGACCTTGTGAAACTGCCATTTTAGAGACTAGGAATGTTTTCAGAGGATGTCTGGACCTGCGAGTCACACCACAGAACTAGCTTGGAAGCACAAGCTGCTTGCATACTGCTGTCCCATACTGCATGGCATACAGAGGCACTGTGGTCCATGTCTGAGGAAAGGGGAGACAGGAAGAGGCAGAGTCCCTCAGGATCTACACCTCTGCTAACCACTATTGGGACACACTGGGGGCCTGCACTAATGACACAAGTTATTCTGGTCATCTGTGGAACTGATGACTGATAGGAGACACCTGGCAACGTCACAAAGGGCTTTCCAGGGGACAACAGTTAAGTTGTGGGTTTGTATTTTTTAAAGCTCCCAAGTGAGTTGTATAGCAATGTGAAAATAAAGTTCACCTTCATGTACTGTTGGGGTCCCCAGCCGCCTGTATGGAGAATGCGCTGTAGCACATCTTAAAGCCTCCTGCGTGTTCTGAAGGGTGAAGCATCAGGGTTTGCACTCGTGCTGAGAGCCACCCTATGTGGTGGGGGAGGGGCTGGCTGCCATCTGCCCTGTGAGGAGAGCCTAGCCAAGGTACAGCTAAGCCTGGGTCCTTTGGGAGAGCCCATAAATACTATATCTTGCCAGGGTCTCACTCTTTTTGGTCATTCCATTCTGGTCTCCAGATGACCAGGCTTGTTCTGTCTGGACACAGCTTCCCCAAAGACCCCTGACTAACTCTGATTGAGGGTGCTGCTGGGAGACTTGAATGAGGGGCCAGGAGTGTTCATCAATGGCTGTCATGTCCATTTCTGCAAACACTGGGCTCAGGGCTCTCACTGAGCTACAGAGGGGATAGGTGATGGAAAGTACCAGAAGCTGAGAGTAAGAAAAACTCCAGTAGCTCAATCCTGAGATATTTAAGAGGGACCATGACCCAAGGTGATCTCTGCCCGTCCTCCATATTGATTAATGTGATGTGTAAAGCTGGTTTGTGTAAATTCTCATGTCCTAATCCAGGCTGTCTCTACATAACACACCTACGCTCCAGTGAAGGTCCAATTCCCCATGGGCATTCCCAGAGAAGCCTCTGCTGGTCTCCCGTTAAACCACCACACTCCTCCACATGGAAGTGAGCGTCATTATCTGTGCAGTCCGTGGCCTCTGTGTCTGTGTCTGTGTGTCCATCTGTTCCAGGTCCTTCATGTTCTCTCCCAGGATAGGCCTTACCCCTTCAGCCTGCAGCCTATGAGCCTCTGGAAGGACTACTACAGATGAGGCTTCCTGAAGCTGTGCTGGCCATTTGTTTCCATTGGAGACAGGCTGCATCTGACTGTTACCTCTAGACAGCCAGATCTGGACTAGACAAAATGGTGTTCCTTGCCAGCAAGTACATCATGGACTGTGAAGGTCACCTACTTCATCTCTAGGGTAGTTTCATGCCTATAGACTTTTGGAGAAAGCTTTTCTTCCATCTATCCCTGTTAAAGTAATATAGCCAGGCATGGTGGCACAAGCTTGTAATCATGGAACTCGAGACTGAGACACGAGTATAGCCCTGAATTCAGGGCTAGCTAGCCTGAGCTACAGCAGCAAGTATCTCAAACAGACGAACCTAGGCCAAACACAACTCTGCATTCCTGTAATCTTAGCACTTGAGAGGTCAAGAAAAGAGAATTGCCACTGGTTCAAGGCCAGCCTGAGCAACATAGTAACTTCTGGGGCTACATATTAAGATTCTGTCTCAAAAATAAAATACAAAACCAATTTGAAAGCCAGATACATCCTATGAACATATGCAAGACAGGCTCACTGCAGTTATCACACGTTACCCTCAAAGATGCCAGGTAGATAGCATAGTTCATTAAAATAGCAGGCAACAGAGACCTCCTTACTTGGAGTTTCCCCATAACCTTTGAGAATTACTCTGGAGAAAACAGGCAACTCTATGTGCTGCTTGGCTGTGCACAGCACTCGGGAAAGCAGAAGCCACAAATATCACAGGTCCATGGGAAGACAGTCCCCTGAGGTCAGCAAAGTCAGGATGAAACCTGCAGCACAATACAGTCAGAGGACTCACAGACCCCGAGAAACAACCCCCATCAGGAGGCTGTAAAGATGGAAAGTCAGCGCCATAAGCAAGTTTTATTATAGCATTGCACATACTGCCTGGTTACAAATCCAAAGAAACACATGAACACCAAGGTGCAAAAGTCAAAGACAGGGAGCTGGGCAAAGTACTCACTACACAAACACAGGACCCTAGTTCAAATCCCCAGCAACCATGTGAAAGCTGGGCTTAGGGACATTCATCTGCCCAGCATTGCAGGGGAAGGGATAAAGAGACAAGAGGACCTCTAAGACTGAGGCCAGCTAGGCATATCAGTGAGCTCCATGTTCAGTGAGAGATTCTGTCTGAAAGAGTAGGATGGAGAGCAGCGGAGGGAGATCTCCATAAGCACCTGCATACACCCATGTGAACATGTACATACTCCGGATGCACAAAGAAGTAGAAGGTAACTAGGAGACAACCTGCCTGTGCTGGTTTTTATCAGTGTGATACAACCTAGAGTCACCTAGAAGAGGGAGCCTCAGTTGAAGAATTGCATAGGTTAGACTTGCTGGTGGCCATGTCTGTGAGAGACTAGATAGATAGATGATTGATATGGGAGGCTCCAGCCCTCTGTGGGTGGCACCATCCCCAAGCCTGTGATCCTGGGCTGAATAAGAAAGCTAGCTGGGAGAGCAGTCAAACCGGGGAGCAGCTTAATGGGCATTCTTTCCTGGTTCCTGCTTCAGGTTCCTTCCCTCAGTGACAGACTATCGGCTGGAAGTGTAAGCTGAAATAAACCCTTCCCTATGAAAACAGTCACAAATCAGAAGCCCGTGTAAGAAAAACTAAAGGGGAAAAATGCAGTCATCCCAGGAACAGTAAAACGTGTCACCAATGGAAGGAGGTTTGAAAAATTCCAAGAAAGTGAGGCTAAAGGGTGGAGTCACATCAGAGCACAGCTGGGACATGGGGACACCTAGCAGTCTGTGACTCTGTGACTGGGGTTCCTGAGGGAGAGGCATGGAACAATAAGCTAGAATAAAGCCATAAAGCTGAGGGGAAACTACTGACCTAAGGGTTATCTCCGCAGACTGCAAGAGGCAGCTCTAAAATCATTGACTTTGAAAATAAAGATGGCACCAAGTAGTGAGAGCACATCCCCAATGAAGGTAGACCGGCACCCTGGGACCGGCATGGAGCAAGGGTGAGCAGCCAGCACACTTCTCAGATGACCTCCTGTGACGGGTGATTGATTAGGGTGTGGCTTTGACTAGGCTAAGGGATACCCACATGACTGGGTTCATTTTTCCTGGGTGGCCTGAGAGGGTTCTCAGGAAGAAACCAACATTTGGCCTGGGGACAGTCTGCAGCAGTTTGCCTCACCCTGACAAAGGGCCATCAACACTCTTTGGGCAAGTCTGGATGGAGCAGAGCCCACAGGGAAAGCGACTGGTCACACTCCGCCGACTTCAGATGGTACATATATGTCTTGCCCTCAGACAGGCTCCAGATTTCTGCATCTGGAATTCTGGATCTCACTCCAGAGACACAGCTAGCCTTTGGCTCAGGAGCATAGGTCATATCTCAGGGTCCCCACAGTCTCACACATGTGATTTACAGGGTCCCAGGTCTGTACATGGCACACCATGGGATGTCACAGGTTCCCCAGACATCACAAACCAATTCCTTTAATAAATTTCCTGCCATATCTCTCCACAGGCTCCAGAGAGCAGGGCACACCAAAACAACAGAGTATAAATGCACAGCTCAAAACAGCTGCAGAGCCACTACGGCTCAGTGGGAACATGTTCAACTCTTTGGTCGAAAGGGAAATACTGTAAGACTGGCTTGTATATTGTCATCACGCGCCATAGTAATTCTGACCAAGACCTCATCAAGGTCAGTGACATTAAACAAGAGCACTTGGGATCAGGAGATGATCAGCCAGGAAAGTGCTTGCTACAAGCATGAGGACATGTGTTCAATACCCCAGAACCCATAAAAAAGCTAGGCTTGGCAGTGTGTGCTGGGGAAGCTGAGACATACAGGTCCCCAGGGCTCACTAGCCAGCAAACTTGGCTATTTTGTGAGTTCCTGGACAGTGGGGGACCCTGTCTCAAAAACAAGGTGGATGATACCTAAGAAATGACAGCTGAGTTTGCCTTTGACCTCTACATGCACATGTATGCGTGCATACAACACACACAATGCACAATAAGTATGTGTTCATTCCTAAGCCATGCACCTGTAGGCTGATTGGGGTCAGCAGGTTTGGGAGGGAGTCTCCTTTTAGCAAGGACCTGTGTGAGGCATAGGCTGTTGGTTAGCAAAGGCCAGCTAACACTGATACCTCCATCATGCCTCCATTTAAATTCCTGTGCAGAGTCTCTGGGCCTGTTTAAAAAAAAAAAAAAATCCTGTGGCCACACTGAAACCAGGGTCCCATCCTGAAGTCAATGGTTGGAGTGATCACCCAGAGAGCCAGAACCAGCCAGCTCTGTCCCTGTTTGGAGGCACACATGACAAGGCCCATAGAAAGACTTGATAAAGTAAGGATAAGGCGCGCGCACACACACACACACACACACACACACACACACACACACACACACACAGAGGCAAAGGTGGGGCAGGAGTTACATCCTGGTGTTTAATGGTGTGAAAAAACAAGATGCAAAATTATATGATTTATAGTGCAAACTAAATTCTCAATGAAGATACAACACAGTGCATTGGCCACCTTAAAAATTTTAGCAGAACTTATGACACATCACTGCAAGATCCCACCAGGCCACCAAGCCTCAGTGTCAGGCACAGGGAAGGTGGGAGAAGACAGACCATGTGACAGTTCACAAAGGAAAGGTCAGCAGCTCCTAAGGTTGAGCTCATATGATCACAAGTCAGACAAACCAGATTCAGGCACCCCCCCAATTACAAATGCCACTGCCAATTTTATAGTAAGTAGGATAGATAGTAAAATGGCAGAAGCTGTTTGAAAGATGCCATCCAGGGCTTCTCAGTGGGTGCTGGTGGCCAAGCCTGATGCCAAGTTTTATCCACAGGATCCACATAGTAGGAGAGAACCAGCTCCTGAAAGTTGTTCTCTGATTGCCACATGTACACTGTGGCACACGCACATAACATCACACACACACACACACACACACACACACACACACACACACACACACACACTCAATAAGTATAAATAAAAAGAAACATTACCAGCCAAAACCCTGCTTTTTGAAAATACTGCAAAAAGACAATACTGTGGGTAAGCCAGCGGCAGTGAGAGCACAGATGGGGACAGAAGCGCAAGGTAGGAAGGTGGGAGCAGCTGCATTTTCCCACTGTGATGCCATTCTAAATGACTTCGCGCAGGCAGATGTGAAAACACTGATGAAGTGGGTGGTGATCCCCAGTCGAGCAGAAGAAAGTAAGGCTCCATAGACCCCTGTAAGAGGAGCATGGGATGCATTCAATCACGGAGCCCTTGGGGTGTCATGGGGAATGTTCCTAAACTTTCAAGAACCACATGGTCTCAATACCATCCAGATCTTTCGGTTCCCAGCGGAGGGGCACATCAGTGTTTTCCAGGCCTGGTCAGAGTTGCTAAAATACACATTTACATAGCAGCCATGCAGAACTGCCAGTCAAGTGGCAGCAAACATCAATGAACACATTGCAAACAAAACAAATCAAGCTTTTTTCAATAATTTAAGAATGGTTTGATATTAGGAATTTTGGGTAAAAGCCATGATTGTAACAGAAGAAAATCATAGCTGTCTCCATAAGACAGAAAAGCAGGCAAACAACACAAAACAAAAACAACAACCTTCAACAAAAAGCAGAGCCCAATCCTGACCGGAGGCGGTCTTACATAGACACGTTCCTCACATGGCAAACCAGCACTGCAGCCAGTGGCAGAGTGGAAGGTGCTGCCCACACTCACACGTGAAGGACAGCGGTGACCCTGGCAATGGTCTGAAGGTGTCCCCAGCTCCCGCACACCTACCATCTCACTCATACTTTTACACACAAAAATGTTTCTGGACATTGTCAAATGACTGTGGGACAAAACTGTCCCCTGGGAGTCACTTCTTCAAGAAGGAGGGAGAGGGTTGAAGGTCCACTACACCGAACTTACTTTGTATTTAATCTTCAACTTTCAGAGGTGGCTGTGTAGCCTTACGTTCATTTTATAGATTATACATTGAGTCTAAGGTCATGAAGTCAACAAATACATAGCAGGGCTTGTATTGACACCTTGGCATGAGGGAACACACAGGAGAAGGGGCTCCAACAGGAGGATGAGATCCTCACATCTTAACCTGGCCTCCACACTAACCCTTCGCCCTGTTCTGCCCTGCCTGTGTTTTAGTCAAAATTCTTTTCTTCCTCTTATATGGTGAGGGAGCCAATTTTCTTTGAATAAATAAAACAGGGTAGCTCTTCCCCTCCCTGAAGAGTATGGGTAATGGATGGGGAAGACCTGGCATGATGGAGTTGGGTAATGGAGTTGGGTAATGCTCCTTCTGAAGCAATAAGTAGCCAATACTGGCCACAACACAAGGATGCAGCCAGGGTATTCAGGCTCAATCAGCAGAAAATCCATGATTCCAGCACAGGGGACTCCAGCTAGTTAGTCTAAAATCCTTCAGGCCAGGAATATTCTCTTCTGGATGTGATAAAGTGGCTGAACCCTTTGCTTCTGAGGAGAGTTTGAAATCACCCATGGGACCACTCCAAGCGAATAGTGAGCACTTAAACACAGAGGGGAAAGTTGTGTGGGACAGGTGTGCATGCATAGATTATACACTCACACACATCACACCATACACTTATATGCACACAAAAATAGATCCAAAGGATTTGATACTAAACCTGATAACTCTGTGCCTTCCGGTTCCACTGTTGTCCCCACCTGGACCAGCTGGCACTTAACTGACAGCCTCCAGGGCTATCCTCAGCTGCATAGAGGCCAGCCTTAGGCTTTCGTCTTTGGACAAAGCCAACCAGCCACAGCAGCAAGAAAAGCTCCCAATGCTGGCTCACTGTGCAGACTCCTTCTCAGAATGCCAGTGGGCAACATCACAGTTTCAGACTTAAAACAACTGACATGCTCACTCACAAAACCATCATCTCCAGGAAGGAAATGCCCCCTTTCCCACCAGAGGCCTCCTGTGCCTGTGATGAGCCTGTCTGTCTTGTCTCCGAACCTCTGTGAGCCACCTATAGTCATTTGTGTTTTATGTTATGTGTAAACAAATTTGTGGGGTATGTTCTCTCCTCTGTGATTCCCTGGTCCCTCCCCCTAGCTGTGGAGGTGTGAACACTCACTGGTCTGCATGTTCACAGTATTTCACTGCATGGGTATACACGTGTTTATCAAAGCCCAACAGCATAAACTCACAGAGCCAGAAGCTCAGAGAGCCACACGTCAAAAAGGCGCAGCAAAACACACTATCAGCACAGCCAGCCAGTTTCCCTGAATCCACTTACAGGCAGCATCATACAGGAAATTGAGACAGAACACGGGCAACTTGGCACAAGCCATGAGGGAGTTAAAAGAGAAATAAATGTCAGCAAAGGAGCCTGACAGAGGCCTTTGCAGACACCAAGGGTGGGTGGGGCTGCCTGTCCAGGCAGAGCTGTGACTTGAAAGTGGAGAGTGAAGGGTACCAGAGACAGCCAGGCCCATGGTGTGCACAGAGCTACATAGTAGCCAAGGAATCCTGTTTTAAATAAAGATAAAGAATTTGTAGATGGGCTAGGGGAATAGCCACACACATCATCAATCAAGATTGATTGCCCACGGGCTTGTCCAGGGCCAATAAGATGGGGGCATTTTCTCAATTAAGGTTCCCCTTTCCCAAATGACTTCAGCTTGTGTTAAATTTATACAATAGACTAGACAGCACAATTGCCCTCTGACAACTTGAGAAACACATAACCATTCAACCAGAACCTTTTTTTTTTAATCAAATGTCCCCAAGATGGCCTATTAACATTACTATCACAATATCAACTATTCCAACCTTTATAAGTCTCAGTCTTTAAGAATTCACTTTAAACATGCTCTAAAACATCCAAAAGAGACTTAAAAGTTCAAAGTCTCTTAACTGTGGACTTCTGTAAAAAAAAAAAAAAAAAAGTTGCTTACTTTCTTACTCCAAGAGGGAAGCAATCAGACCAAAGCCAACCAGAATCCAACAGTGAAAAGCTCAGTGGCAGATGGAAGGACTCACATTTCCAGACTCCAAAGGTCTTGCCGCCATATATACAACTTGTCTCAAAAGCCCAGGTCAGCTCCTCGACCCAGCCGCTGCTGTCCGAGGCAGTTGTTTCACGGTGCTTAGCATCTCAAAATACCGAGTCACCGACACCGCTTGGCTTTACCTTCACGGGTAAGCTCTTCTAGGACCACATGGTGCCAAGCCTCAGCTGCTCTCCATGCCCCTTTCAATCCTGGGGTTTTCACTGCTACCGAAGCTGCACATTCACCGGTGGCCTCCCCAGCCTCTCATGGTGCCAAGCCTCAGCTGCTGTCCATGATTCCTTTATGCTTTTGAAAGCAGCACCACCTGGGAAATCCCTCCATGTCACCCATACAAGGCAGCCTTGTCCCCCTAGACCACAGCTTCTGCGTGCTGACCCTGAAGAAATACTCCCAGATTTAGAGTCCTCAGTGATCTGATCTTGTCTTAATCACTGCAGTCTTCAGCCCCAGATGACCTGGATCAATTGTTCCAGCGAAGCAAAAGTTCCATTTTAGTAGCCATGGCTTCTTGTTAATCAGGGTCTATTCTTCAGCCCCAGACAACCAGAACTTCAGATTCTTTTTAAGAAAATCACATGATAAAGTCTTTGAAAAGCAAACTTCCTGCTGGAGCCTCCTCGAAGCCAGGCTTCTGTCATCTGCACTGTTCTCAGCATGCTTGTCTTCTAAGCTCCCACAGATCACCCCACCCGGTTCTCAACACTCAACAGCTTTCCAGCCCATAGTTCAAATGCCACCAAAGTGCACCAAAAAGCAAACAAACAAAAACAAAACGACATGGTCAGGTCTGTCATAGCAATACCCCATGGCCTGGCACCAATCTCTGTCTTAGTTAGGATTCTGTTGCTTAGTCACTGGCTTGCCCCTCCTGGCTTGTTCACCCTGCATTCTTGTAACTCCTAGGATCACCAGGCCAGCATTGGCCCCTCCCACAGTGAGCTGGGCCCTCCCACATCAATTATCAATCATAGGCAAATCTTGGCGCAGCGTTTTCTTGATTGAGGTTTCATCCCATATGACTCTAGCTTGTGTCAAGTTGATATTAAACTAGCCAGCACAAGAACCAAGACCTGGAAGATGAATTTTACGAAACAAATAGCCACGTGTTAAAAATAAAAAGTCAGGCTGGGGCAGAGGGAGAAATTAACAGGACGGATTCAGCTGTCCTGCTTACAATAAACTTGATTATGGGCTTTATTTTAGCAGGACTGGGGCTACAATCTAACATTGCACACACACTAAGCAAACACTCTACCCTAAGCTATATCTCATGCCTTTAAAAATTATTTTTTAAAATGTGTGTTTATCTATTTATGTAAAGGGGGTGCAGTGCATATGTGTAAGTCAGTTACAGAATAAGTTAGTTCTCTCCTACCATATGAGTCAAAAGAATTAGAGTACAGGTCGTCAGGCTTGCAAGCGTACTTATCCACTGAGCCATTTTTTTTAACTTTACCTGGGAAGACTTTGTCTCAATGGGAAAATACCAACTTTGCAAACAAAGGTCATGAGCAGTCATAGCACCGGGTAGAAACTGCAGCTGAGTCTCTGGGGTTCCTCATGTGTCCCAACTCAGCTCAGCTGGGTGGAGCACTGGTCCAGAAGGGGCCTTGGTTCAGTCATGTTCTCTTCTCCTGCTCTCTTCTGGGAGAGCCGCTTGCTGGCTACTGCTCCATGTCCCCTAAGGTCCAGCTCATGTCTCCTCCCCCACTTGCCTCTGGCCCACCAGTGTCTGCACTCATCACAAAAGACCCTGGTTCCAGAAGTCAGTAGACACCTTGAAGAAGCCGGGTCTTTCAATCCCAGTAACACCAGACACTGATGACAACCCTTCTCACACCCTCCCAGCTCTCTGGGAAAACCTCTTGGGCACCTGTAACTTTCTGTATGCCCTTTTTTTTTTTTTTAAACCTCTGCACTGCAGGGCTACCCTGGCTAAGTACTCAGATCCTAAGTACCAAGTTCTGGAGTACTCAAGCTGTTCTGTGGCTCCAGTTTACCTATGATAACAGGCGATAACCTTACTTCCTGCTCCTCTTTTAACAGCAGCATCCTCCCACTCATCCCTTCACTCCCCACAGAGCTTGGCTGAGGCTGAGAGCATCATTGAAAATTTTGATGCTCCTGTTCAGCAGCCATAAGCCTAGGATGGTAAAGAGGCCTTGAAAAAGTCCGTCTCTTCTTCTCTGCCAAGGGCAGTCAGAACCACAGCAAACCACAGCAAAACTTTCAGTGGACACATATGCTGAGTGTCAGGCTGGTGCAATAGCAACATAGCTTTTGAACACTTGGTTGCCACTTGGTGAAACTGTTTGGGAAGGACTAGGAGGTGTGGCCTTGTTGGAGGAGGTGTGGCATTGGGGGTAGGCTTTGCAGTTTCAAAAGCCCATGTTATTCCCAATTACTTCTCTCCTTCTCCTGCTTCTGGATCAAAATGTATGCTGTCATATACTGCTCCAGCACCATGCATGCCTGCCTGCTGCCATGCTACCTGCCATGGTGGTCATGGACCTTAACCCACTAAACTGTAAGCTTCAAACAAACTCTATCTTATCACCACAATTTAAAAGTAATTAACACAGTTTATTTTACATTTATTTTAGGTATGGAGATAATGTTAGACACAAAGCAAATTTGTGCAGTTTTCTTATTTAAATTCAAAACGAGTCATAAGGATAGGATCAATTTACAACACCAATGCCCTGGGCACAGTGCAGTGGCCAAGCAGCTCTATAGGGACAGGAGCGAGCCTTGAAGATGAGAAGCAAAGATTGGGCCACATTGAGAGCTGATGGTGACCAAGCCAGAGCAACCATCAAAGCAGATTCTCCTACAGCTAGAGCAAAAGTCATGAGTGCAGTGTAGACTGTTCAAGAGTCAATCAGCACTTGAGGCAAACTGGAACTGTGAAAGGTCACTGAGGGAGTGCCTCGGGAGCTGCTGGCATTAAAACTCATCCTAGTTTTGGACTGACTTTCTTGTTCTTTCAACAACAAAAAGGCCATTTCTCAATTGGATCATGCCATGTAGTAAAAGTGGAGTGTCCAGAGCAGCGGCTCTGACGCTGTGACCCTCTTACACATCTTCTCATGTTGCAGTGACCCCCAACCATAAAATCATTTCCTTACTGCTTGTGACTCTAATTTATTAGGTATGAATCATAATGTAATATCCCAGAATATCTCACATGCAACTGTTGAACCACTGGTGGAAAACCGGTTAGACCCAGAAAAGCCCTCCCAAGTCTCATTCACATCAAGGGAAGCTGTGGTTGCTGTTTGGATTCTGCTGAGTCTGACCTGGCTGCAGTCTTCTCAGTCTGGTGAAACCATTGCACCTAAGGTGTGTGCTCTGTGCATCCACACCCAACAAAGACATGTTCGAGCCTAGTTATGATTTAAAATTCAGTCTGAATCCTAATATGTCTGTGACTGCACTCAGCAAGTACAGCCAGAACTCAGCTCTTGTTACCAGATTATTCCATAGCTCCATCTCCTTCTTTCACAGCTAAGAGCCAATGTTCAACATCTCTGTGATACTGAGCTCCATGATATTGACCATATATCTCCATCCCAGCCCCAGGACAGAGATCAGTGCTCTGCCCAGGTAGCCTGGGCCTGGCCCACAGTTATGCTGGATAGTGTCCCCCCCCATCAATTCATTCTTGTTCCCACCTGGATCTGTGCCCATGAGAAGAGATACCTCATAGGCCATCAACCTGCTGCCCAGGCCCTGAACTTCTACCTGGCCTTGGCCAATGGGAGATGGGCGAAAGAAGGGCACATTGTGGGTCATACACCTTCTTCCCTTAAGCAGTTAGTAGCTGTGTCTGTTTAGAGATCATGACTCATTTCACGCCATTCCAAGGCCTGCTGTCCTCCAAGTTAGGTAAGTGCCGGATGGAAATGCCTCCTCCATGTTC
The DNA here is from genome assembly GCA_030556225.1 of Cricetiscus sungorus. Classification (NCBI taxonomy): domain Eukaryota; kingdom Metazoa; phylum Chordata; class Mammalia; order Rodentia; family Cricetidae; genus Cricetiscus; species Cricetiscus sungorus. The sequence goes on along the minus strand of JANBXA010000735.1, from coordinate 4,209,482 downwards.
AGCCTCAGGGCGTGCTCCCGCATTCCCACCATTCCCTGAACTGCTCATACTCCTGGCCTGAGCATCATGTCCACCTGGGACTCCATGGTAACATGTGCTGGGAAAACATGCCTTAGCTACCCATGACTTAGGTGCTAGGAAACGGGACAAACATACTTCACAAACAATACAACAGGAGGCCTGGAGAGATGCTTAGAGGTTAAGAGCACTTGCAGCTCTTGCAGAAGACACCAGCTTGGTTCTCAGCACCTGCACGGTAACTCATAAACTCCAGTTTCAGGGAATCTGACACCCTCTTTTGGTCTCTATGGTACTGTACAATGCAGGCAAATATTCAACATATATGAAATAACAAGTCATAAAAAGATGACATGAATCAAAATATCACATTATACCTCAGAAACACACACACACATACCCCAATCAAAAAGGGGAAATGACATCCTGGACAATGTGGGCAGTGAGTCCCCAACATGAAGGCTCAGCTGAGGTCTGCTAACCAGCAAGGAGCAGCCTGGGCAGGCAGAGGAAGATCAGAACCTATACACACAAGTTTCCAGGTGACATGTACATTTAGCAATTCAAACCACGATAAACACTACCCTAGAGAAATGTCACCTACTGCTTGGAGACTGAGCCTCATGACCTCCCTGGCCACCTTGAAGGACGCAGAACACCAAGTGCAATGTCAGCTACGCTTTATTATACATCTCTTGATCACCAGAACTAAATAGAGGGCTCTGCTACAAAACACGGTGGGGAATAAAAAGAAAGCAGCCACAAGATTAAATACTGGGTGTAGATGAGGAGCACACAGGGCCAGCCTGGGTGAAGGTGCACGGTCACCGGGCCCAGGGCACTAGTAGTGTGGGTCCAGAGTGCTGAGTCCAGTGATGGCAGCACAGCTGTGGTGTGGGTAGTCCCAAGACCTGGGGACACAGAGGAGTTCCATCCTGCCCCACCCAATCCAGACTGCACTGACAGGGTTCTTCCTTGGCATCTTCAGGTTGGAACAGCCTGCCCTACATACACACGCACACACAAACACACACCGGGCACACACACACACACACACACACACACACACACACACACACACACACACACACCAGGCACACATACTCACTCACACACACAGAATTCTCGATGTCAGGGCTCCACCTCAGGTTCAGCTACCAACTTCAGAATCAAGGTGTGTGCTCATCTTGTTGGTAGCCTGATGAGGCCACTGCCCAGGCAGGCAGATAGCTAGCAGGTTGGGCCCCAGCAGGAGAAGCAGCCTGCTGGACACTGTGAACATGAGGGAAAGTCCCACGGAGACCTGCAGGTGGCAGCTTCAGTCAGGGAGGTGCAGAAACCAGCTCTGAAACCAGATCTGCAAAATCAGCTCTGCCCCTCAATAGCCAGTCCAGGAGGAAGCAAAGTGCCAGGAGGCTGGTACCCAGCAGGTCCCCCAGGCCTGTGAGGTATGGGATACAGTGGTTGTCAGGGTCCAGAGCCTGGTGCCAGGTCAGCCGAACCATCACTTCTGCCAGGTACAGCAGGATTATCACCTGCCAGAAGGGTAAAGAGGTGCAAAAGACAAGTCACAGGCCCGAGGGCAACCAAGAGCACCAGCTGACTTCCAAGGACACTGCCAAGGTAGACAAGTCAACCCCAGCCAGCTCCCCTTCCCAGCTTTGCTTGGGGCTTGAGTGTCTTGGACATGTGCTGGAAGCTTGATTCTCACTGAGGTGGCAATGAGGTGGGGGGACCTTTCTGAGCCTTGTGAGAAATGGTTAGGTCATGAATAGACTGAGTGGACCAGGTCCCCTGGGTCTGAATCGGTTAAAGAACAGGGCTGGGCCATTGCTGCTGGCTAGCCTCCTCACACACACAGGCCCCTTCAGCCCACAGCTGGCTCCCTATTCACTTTTCTGTGACTGTCACATGCTGGCTGTTCATATGCCCTTCCTAGTGGTTGGGTCCTGCTCTGCCCTCTGAAGTGCCCCAGGGACCAGCTGCCACTCACCAGTCAGGACCCTCTCTGCTTGAACCCCTCCCCTTGGGAGATTTGGTGACCCCTTCTAGAAGCTTCCAAGGAGTAGTCCACATGACCCCACTCAGGTCACATAGTCCCTGCAGTCTTTATCAGTCAGTCCCTGTCCTGTTCCTTCCCCCTAAGTAAAGCCTTGGATTTGCCTAAGTCTAGAGATGAGGAAACACTCCAGCAAACCCTCCTGAAACTGTCATAGTGCCCATAGTCCTCTCTGCTGACACTCTAGGCCACCAGGGACATTAGCCAGCTGGCATCTCAGCAGTGCTGAACCCCCACCCCCAAAGCAGCTTACTCTCTTTCACACCGACCACATGCCATCTCACCTGGAAAGAAGACTTCAGGCACCCTTCAGCCCCATGCAAAGCAGGGGATGGACAGCTGGTTCAGCCTCGTCCACAGAACACAACACATCTACAGCTGCTCTTCTGGCATGCTGATGGGTGTGGCATGTGGCATACATGCAAAGTGAGTGAAGTGTTCGGCGTGAGGTGTGACCTGCATAGTTCAGAATGTAGTGTGCAGTGGAGACTGGTGTGAGGTGTGTGGCACACAGCACAGTGGCCACTGCGTCTAGTCCATGCCGCTGGGCTTGAGCAAGTTGGCTGCTTTGTATGAATCTTTGTTTGATGGGAACTCTACTCAGAACCTCCCACAGAACAAGGATCGTTAATGTTGGTTGAGAAGTCATGAAGGCTGTGTGTCTCTGCCACTGTCACCCTCACCTGGACCATGCCTGCTACCAGATACAGCACCAGGAATATCTTGCTGCTTGTCACTGACTGGCCTTCTACCAGGCAGATGAGGTAGAAGAAAATCAGATGTCCTGGGACCACCAGAAAGAGCAGGACTCGAGCTGACTTGGAGTTGATTTCTAGAAGGGATGGAATCAAGAGGATCACAAATCTACCTGCTTGCTGAGGCCATTTTGGCAAAGGAAGAGTCCCCAGTGAGTGCCCCAAGCTCCTTCACCTGTAAACACCTATGACATGGCACACTCTGTTAAGTGGGAACTCAGTCCTGACCTTCCCTTCCTTCAAGGGGCTGACATTTGAGGGAACATATGAGAACAGAAGGAAGGTCATTTCCTTTCACATGGCAAGAAATATTAAAAAAAAAAAAAAAAAAAAAAAGCTCAGACTAGGAAGTGTGCACAAATGGGGATGTCTCCCAGGGGTTCTAAAGTCCACTGTGAGGATGGGGCACAGGCTGAGGTCTGACATGGGAGGGGAAGAGAGACTGTGCCAGGGGCCTAAGGTGGAAGACAGCCTGCGGCAACTGGGGAGGGTGACATACTCGCAGGACTCCCTGGGTGTCTCCCCACCCAGACCCAACACAAACATGTGGACACTACAGCAAGTAAACATGACACCTTCTCAAATACAATCGTACAGTAGGAGCCATCTCTGTTCTTCTGACAGTGTTAGGAAAAGGCAGGGAAGTCACATGTCAAACTCAGAAACTCCAAGAACAAATGAACTAAAACAGTCAATGAACGGAAACAACTTTGTTTGGGTGGTTTGGGTTGTCAGGGGTAGAGTAAAAGTTCATGACACAGAATTTTCTGAGTGTGCTCAAGGCCCTAGGCTTCCATTTCCAGCTTCAGAGAAACCACTTGTGGGGGACAATGATGGAAAGGGTATCATGCAGCCCAGGATGGCCCTGAATTCCTGATTCTTCTGCCTCCACCTCCTGAGTAATGGGAATACATAGTGCTGAGAACTGGAGAGTCAACTGAGTTACACTCCCAACCAGGCCTGTGTGTGTGCGCATGCGTGCGTGCATGTGTGTGTGTGTGTGTGTACACGCGTGTGTGTGCACGTGTGTGTGCACGTGTGTGTGTGCGTGCGTGCGTGTGTGTGCGCGCGTGTGTGTGTGTGTGTGCGTGTGCGTGTGCGTGTGCGTGTGCGTGTGTGTGTGTGTGTACCACATGTATGTGTGTATTCTCCTCAGGAGATACCCGCTTTATTCCTTAGAGAGTGTCTCTTATTGATTGGCCTGAAGCTCACCCACTCAGTGAGGCTTGCTGACCCGGGAATTCACCTAGCTCTGCTTCCCAGCACTGGGCACCACCATGCCAGCTCTTTGTTGTTGTTACTACTTTGTTGTTGTTTTCTAGATAGGATTTATCTGTGTAGCCCTGGCTTCCCCGGAACTCGCTCTATAGACCAGTCTGGCCTCAACCTCACAGAGATCCTCCTGCCTCTGCCTCCTGAGTACTGGGATTAAAGGGGGCTTTGTTTTGTGTTTTTCATGTGGGTTCTGGGAATTGAACTCAGGTCCTCACACTTTTATAGCAAGCATTTTTTCCTGACCCAGCCATGTCATCAGGCCCAATCCTCCTTTTTTAACAGCATGCAAAGAAAGTCAAAGAATAAGAAGCTGGGGAGTAGGGGAATACCCCAGAATGAGCAGTTGGTTGGGGCAGCTAGACTGAACACTCAAGAATATTTGTAATAAAACCATGTGTAAGCAATAAGAATTAAGTCAAATGCATGATGTATAAACAGCACAGAAACAGGTTTTCTACCCTGTGGATGGTGTTAGAAAAACAAAGAAGCATGCACACATGGTCACCACTAAATGTGAGGTTGAGGTCAGAGATTCATCATCTGAGCCCAGGCATTCAAGGCCAGCCTGGACAACAGAGTGAGAGAGGCCCTCCCATTGCAAACATTAAAAACAAAAACCAAAATCCCACAAAACCAAACCAAAACCAAGGGGTTGGGGAATAAATAAGGTCACATGGCCCCAGCAGACAGCATACTGACCTGAGGAGCAGAAAGTGAAGCATGGGTTAGGCCAGAATCTTTTCATCTGGACAGGGAGGATCCCAGGTGTGCTCCACATGTGTAGGAAGGTGGAGATGCGGCTGGTCTGAATGGCCACCAGGTTGCCACCAACACCTGGGAGGAAAGAGGGTGCAGCATGCTCCAACCTTTGGCTTCTTACCATATACTGCTTTCTTCAAGATGGTGTCCTAGAGTGACATGGCATTTCTTATCTCCTCTCTCCTTCCCACTCAGCTTTGCTGGGCACCCAGAGAGGGTGGCTCAGATCCTAAGAGCCATCACCCTGACAGCCAATCTCTAAGGCTAGTGAAGTTGAACAGGCAAAGCCAAACCAACAACAAAAACCCCTGGATGATCTTGTGGATGATGGAAGAGGGTGGGTGGACGGGTGGAGGGGTAGAGGAGTGGATGAGGTCTTCAATGGTACAGAAAACAATGCCCAGAGATGTGGATGGGGTGGGGGTATCTTCAGGGAGACTCAAGAGGCTTGGGAATGGGGTATAAAACATCAACAGGGCCCAGGAGGCCACCAGCACCCAGAAGACCAAGAACATGTTCACACCCTGGAATTCTGAGACATTTGCTAAGGCTGTGAGCCCCGTTCATTCCCTACCCAGCCCAGGGATCCCAAGAGGAGTCACACGCAGCACTCACCACATATGATGGGAGTAAGGACAGCCATGCCTTTAAATTGATGTTTAGAAATGGTTCTGCTTAAGATGAGGCCTCCGAAACTGGGGGAAGAGTGGGGGTGACATTAGAGTGGCCTGGCAAACTGCCACTGGTAAACACCATCCCTTCCCTCCAGAGTGTTGGCTGCAACCCAGCTGTCTTACATCACATCTCATCTTTATTCCAAGCCTCACTGCTCCAGAAGGTCCTTTGGATGATGGCAACCCACTATGAAATAAGAGCTTTCCCAAGGCCACGATCAGCACAGGTCTGTCATGGGATGAGACAGCAACACCCCTGCTTTCACCAGAAGCTGGAGTTTAGGAAAGGCCTTTCTACCTCTAAGGCTTTGTAGATACTTAGAGAAAGTAGATCAGTTTTTGTGAGTAATCTTGGACATCTTAGGGGTAAAATATTGTGGAATATTATTTTAAGATGTGTTACATTCGTTTATGCTGTGGAATATTTATTTAATGATGCTAATATATGTTGCATCATTTTATGTTGTATTTGTTTAACTCTGTGAAGCTGTGTTACTTTTAATATAGGTTGCATCCTTTTATGTTGTATTTGTTTAACTCTGTGAAGCTGTGTTACTTTGCCTGTCTGTCTAAAACACCTGATGGGTCTAATAAAGAGCTAAATGACCAAGAGCTAGGCAGAAAAGGATAGGTGGGGCTGACAGGCAGAGAGAATAATTGGGATAAGAAGAGGAAGTGAGAAAAGGAGGAGAGGAGGGCACCAGGGGCCAACCACCCAGCAACCAAGTAAGAAACAAGAAAGATATAAAGAAAAAGGCAAAAGCCCAGAGGCAAAAGGTAGAAGGGACAACTTAAGTTAAAAGCTGGCTAGAAATAAGTCAAGCTAAGGTTGGGCATTTGTAAGAAAGAATAAGTCTCTGTGTTTATTTGGGAGCTGGGTGGTGGGCCCCCAAAGAGTAACACTTAAAAAAAAATAGAGTAAAGGAAGCTGAACATAACCTCTTGTTCCTGAGATTTGGGTTAGAACATGACAGAATGGGCTGCAGTGGTCCCTGTCAACGAGTCCCACCAGAAAATATGGTGGGACCCTACAACTCCCTAGGCCCACCAGCAGCTATGCTGGGGTAGTGACCATGGTGAGAACTGCTTCTCTGCATCCAGGATGAGGGACCCTGAAGCTCACTGTGCTGGGTGACTTTTGTCAACTAGAAATATCTGGGAAGAAGGACTCCATCAGATTGGTCTGTAGGCAAGTCTGTGGTATATTTTCTTGATTAAAGACTGATGCAGGAGGGCCCAGTCCACTGTGGGTGGTGCCACCCCTGGGCAGGTGATCTTGGGGTGTTTAAGAAAGCAACCTGAGCCTGGTAGATCTCTGTGAGTTCAAGGCCAGCCCGGTCTACAGAGTTTCAGGACAGCCAGGGCTAAACAGAGAAACCATGTCTCAAAAAACAAACAAAGAGAAAGAAAAAAAGGAAGGGAAGAAGGAAGAAGGGAAGGAAGAAAGAGAGGATAGACAGGCAGACAGACAGATAGACAGAGAGATAGATTCCTGCTTTGAGTTCCTGCCTTGACTTCCCTTAGTGATCGGGCATAAGCTATAAGCTGAAATAAACCCTTTCCTCCCAAGGTTCTTTTGGACATCGTGTTTTATCACAGCAATGGTAACCCTAAGACACTTGCATAGGAGTCTCAGTCGTCAGGGCTCCATAGCACCAGCCAGGGCATGGAAGTTAACTTGCACACAGTCTGCACTGTAAGACAAAGGGGAGCTTTTGGGAGTCACAGTGGGATGTTATGGTTTGAAGTAGCCTGTGTGTTTGTAACTTTGACAACGGATAGATTGTAATGGCTACTGCTTTGTTTTGTTTTTAAATATCTCACTATGTAGCCCTGGCCAGCCTTAAACTCATTATGTAGACCAGGCTTGGCGTCAGACTCACAGAGATCCACCTGCCTGTGTGTCCGGAGTGCTGGGATTGAAGGTGTGTGGTACCTTGTCTGGCCTGCAATGGTTAACCTCAACTTTTACTTGACCAGATTAGAATCACTAAGTGACCAGTACTTTGTGTGTCTGTCAGGACATTCCAGAGACATTTGATTATGACGGGTCATCGGGGTGCTGGTTAGATGGGTGGATTAATCCCTTGATGGATTAATAATCTTCTGGCATTGTTGGGAGGTAGTAAAAGGCAGGAGGTGGGGCCTGGCTAGAAGGAGGAGGTCACTAGGGATATGAACCTTGGCCTGGCCTTTCCCTGTGTCCTGGTCACCTCTGAAGTGAAAAGCACTTCTCTGTGATGTGCTCTGGGCCACTGCGGCCTCTGAAACAGTGAGACAAATAAACCCTCCCTCCATAAAGCTGCTTCCCTCAGGTACTGCTCTCACAGAACAGAGGGCTCAGTTCTACACTGCTCACCTGCTGATGACCATAGCCAGGATGATGGGGAACCACCCATACTTCAGGATCCTCATGATGGGAGGGTTCTGCTTGGCAATGAAGATCCACAGTGGAGTGAGAGCCATGAAGCCGATGCAGACCAGTGGTGTCAGATACCACATGTCTGAGGGAAAGCAGACATAAGGAGTTCATATGCCAAGGCTGGGGTGTGGCCTTTCGCAGTCAAGGGGTTAAGTTTGGAACCGAGGCACTTGCCATTTAGAGGGGCTGTCCTACCACACTTGCCAGAGAGCAACTTTTAAGCGACTAGGAAAGCTCTCTCTGTCCTGCCATGTCCCTTCACTTCTCTGATGTCCTGGCAATGGTCAAGAACCTTGATCGGGCTGCTCCTACCCAGTGTTATAGTAAATAGAATTAGGACAGGGTTTGAGCAGGTGGCAGCCTTGCACAAATATGACAGTTCTCAGTTACCCTGCTTGGAGGTGCCAGAAAAGCCCAGAAGAGCCAAGAGGCAGCTACCAGGACATATAGCCGCAGGGACAGAATCAGGAAGAAGCTCTCTCCTGGCTGAGACATTCCGTATCATCATGGGTTATGGATCAGGCTGGCTTGCTAGCTACTCATACCCCAGAGTCACCTCCAGCTCTGAGGCCAGGGTGCTGCTCACCCAGGGTCGATGTCCTCAAAGCGCCATTCACCTCTGCTACCTTCCAGCCTCACTCTCTGACTCCGCTTCTCACATGTGCATAGAACACTGACTTCCTCTAGCATCATCTTTTCATCCTGTTTCTACCCTCCTGAGCAACCAATGCTAGGTGACCACACAGTTCTGTGGCCCACTCTCCTTCTCTGGGTGGTGTTGCTAGGACCAGCTGAGATAGGATAGATGGTAGAATATTTTCTTTAAATCTTGCTAAATGTTAATGGACTAAATATTGTTAACTGTGGTTCTTATTTGATAACTGTTTTGTTATATATTTTACTATGTTAAGGTTAAACCCCTTTTTAAATTTTAGACAGAAAAGAGGGGATGATGGGAGATGTCATTCTGTAAATGTTTCTCATATTGGTTAATGAATAAAACACTGTTGGCCAATAGGAAAGCAAGATAGGCGGGGCTAGGAGAGAAGGTGGATTCACGGGGAGGTAGGAGGAGATTCAAAATGTAGAACTGAGAGAGAAGAATGCCAGTCCCTCTCTCCAGTAAGATAAGATGTGGAAATATTTAGATTAATAGAAATGAGTTAATATTTCAGACAGAGCTAGCCAATAAGAAATACTAGTAACAGGCTAACAGCTTTATATCTAATACAGTGTATGTTATTTGGGGTTGGCACGGCCCCTCCTCATTCTCCACAGCATACAACTGTGGTCCCTTCGTCTGCCACAGGCTAGCTATAGACAAAGTGATCCATGTTGGATACGGCCAGCTTTTGTATCATTCCCAGAGCCGGAAGGCAGGCCTCACAAGTTCTAAGCAAGTCACTAACACTCAGGGACACAGTGGCCTGGGGAAGTATCTCCTTACAAGACACTGGGGAGGAGGTCAGGTTCTCTGTAACTTCTGACAGAGAGCCATCCAGCTCCCACAGCACACCCATGCATCCTCCTGACTGCTGCTGGCAGCTGTGAGCTAAATCACTCTTCAGTCAGTGAAGATGTGTCTCCTGGGGCCACGCCCACTGTTTCTCTAGCATAGGCAGAGAAGTGAGGGAAGGGGGTGGGGTGGTGCTCTTATTTGCTTTGCAAATCAAATGTAAATAACCAACTCCTATGCAAATCTTGTTTTAAACTCAAGTCTGCCCTCACTGTCACCTAACAGGACTCAGTCCAGACTGGACAGAGGTGTCCTGAGTACAGTGGAGGCCTCACTAAGTGGTTTTTATCTGCATCCACTAATTTTTTCTCCAACCCCAGAATCCTTCTTCCCACAGGGCACTGAGCTGTGCCAGACATTTCCTCCAACACCTCTCACCACATGCTCACCACTCCACCACTCTCCACTGGCCTCATCTTGAAGGACAGACACATCCATCCGCAGAGCAGCCTTGGGCGGAAATTGACAGCTCCACATCTGTAGACCTGAGCTGCTCATCCCACTCCACACTCAGTTTCTCCAGCCACCCTGGACTTGCTGAGAGACTCCAGGGACCTCCCATCTCCCACCCTACCCCACCCTCGTGCAGAGAAGGCTTGGGTTCCACAGCATCCTGGCTCCTTTCTTTGGGGATGATGTTCTAGTTCCCACCCAGGCTGGAGTAATCTGCAGAGGCCCCTCCTAAGAGCCTTCCTTACCTCTGTGCTTGTAGAAGAAGCTGCTTATCAGGGCCAAGATGGATAGTGTGATGAGGTCTCCTAGGCTGGCGGCAATGGGCGTGGCAACATTATCAGGGTTGACCCCGAACTTCCGAGCACCAACCACTATGCAGGTCATTAGAATCCCTGCAGCAGAAAGAGAGGAAACCCAGGGAGCAGTTGGTGGTGAGATGGCTTAGAGGCCCCTTGAAGGGTCAAGGTGGCCAGAAAACTCAATAGTTATATCTATCAAAGTCTGGATGCTCAGCAGGCTGCCCACCTCCTTGAGTTTCTTTCACTGGCTGGGACCTGTAAGGGTGGCAAGGGGTGGCCGGAAACCCTGAAGACACATCTGAGCAGGCCCCTGGCCTCTCAAACCAGTACTCAGCCTCTGCTGCATGGAGAGCTGCTCCAAGGATGTTCTAAGAAACAGGAGCCTGAGCGGCAGGGCCACCTAATCCTCTGGTGCCTGCTGGGTCCTCTGGTTAATCAGTGTGTGATACAGCTCCAAGCACCAATGGAGGATGGGGAGGGAGGGCAGGTGGAGATGCTGTGGAGGACTCAGCCCACATCAGAGATACCCTGGGGGTCCCCTATCTCAGGAGCCCAGCTATGCTCTCCCTGGGTACTAGGGTAGAACATGTAACCCTGTTGCAGATAATGACCGGTTTCATGGCTTGTGTGGGAGATGAGAGAGGCCCCTTTCCGGGACTCAGCCTCAGGACCCTCTGTTCTGTCTGAGGGCCCTTGCCCTGTAGTCTTGTAAGTTCCATGTTACTAGCTGGGGCTTAGTCTACTTTAGCAGGCTCCCCCCAGTTCTTAAACACATTGTGTATCTTGGATATTAGAATTTAATACTGCTTAGAATCCTGTGACCCTAAAAATAATTACAGCAAGGCCCTGTGCTCGATCCCTAGCATCACAAAATGAATGGAATTAAAAATAAAAATGTCTACATTCAGCCTGGCGTTGGTGGTGCACACTTTTAATTCCAGCACTCAGGAGGCAGAGGCAGTCGGATCTCTGTGAGTTCGAGGCCAGCCTGAGCTACAAAGCTAGTTCCAGGACAGGCTCCAAAACAATACAGAGACCCCTGCCTTGAAAAACTGAAAATAAATAAATATGTCTACATTCACTCTCACAGCTGTCCTAATGCTGCCACCACCTGCCACATTGTGCCCTTTGTATGACCAAACTGGAGCCCTGCATCTTCTTCCTTCTAAGCTCCAGCTCCAAGTATACCTGAATTTACACAGCTGAGCCAAAGGGTGGTGCTGGTCCCACTGAAGCCCCCTAAAGACCACCAGTGGTTGGGAATGCCTATTAAAATCCATTATGTAGCCACACTCTTGACACATTTAGAAGCCAACACACTAGATGAAGAAAGCTGTCATGCTCAGGTATGTGATCTCAGCAAGGAGTGATAAAATGAAGTCTGTCAAAGCTGAGGGAAGGGACAATAACTCCCTCAGGCATACACACCTTCTTTGCACACACTCACCCCTTTGAAAGGACATGGGGCAAACTGAGGACCTAGCGACCTCTTCCCACCCACTTGCAGACCCCCGAAGTTCCACATGAGCGCTACAGCAGCCTCATGGTTCAGCTGTCCTGGAACCTTGCCAGAACAGCAGAGAGCGCAGGCCTGAGACCTGGGGATAGAAACATGGAGCATGGCTCACCTAGGGCCAAGGCGGCAAGAAAGGCAGTGATGACGCTGCTTGTGCAGAGCAATGCCACCTTAGCCCAATCCAACACCTCGTGGGACACTGCACCCAGTAGCAGGGAGGCCAGTGCAGCCAGGAGCCCCACGACAGTGGCCTGCACCTGCCAAGACAGAAATCAGACTCATGAGAAGGGTCCCTGACCACCGCCACCCTCCCTGTCCTTCTGACTCCTGGTGGCTTCAAGGATCAAACAAGGCCCTTATCACGACCTTATACCCTTCCCCCTGAGCCATGCTGGCAGTTCTCCTCAGCACTTCCCTCCAAGATGACTCCATGGAGAGCCGCCCTGTCTACCTCTGTCCCATGTGAGATGCTACCTGCAAGTGAAGAACAGGGTCTTAGAGGGACACCTGCCTCTGGCTCAGAGCTCCATGATCGCTGGCCTGGGTGTATACTCTACAACCCACAGAGTAGCACTGACTCAGACCCACAGCAATATCACATATGCCTGCCTCATGCCCCAACTGTCCTGTCCCCAGCTCACATTTGCATTACAGCCATATCACCACCTACAGCCTAGGTCTGAGCCAGTATCAGGACCCCTAATTCAAAATGTCTGAATGGCATGGTGCCCATTACCAAAGGATGAAGGGACACAGGCAGAGCCCTTAATGCCTATGGGCAATAAAAGCAGGTAAGTGTGTGTATGTGTATGTGCAGTGTGTGCATGCATATGTGTGTGTGCATATTTGTGGGAGGATGAAGTTCCTGGGTATTGTTCTTCAGGAGCTGTCCACTTTATATTTTTTACTTTTTTTTTTTTGTGAGAGAGAGGTTGAGGGCACATGTGGAAGAGACAGGACAACTTCCATATTTGGCCATCTGGAACCAAACTCAGATCCTCAGGCTGGCTGTAGATACCTTTACCTGCTAAGCCATCTCACAGGCCCCTATTTGAGGTTTTCATGTATGTATGTATGTATGTATGTATGTATGTATGTATGTATGTATTTATTTATTTTGCATGTGGCAGGTGAGAAGCACACATATATGTGGAGGTCAGAGGATAACTTGTAGGAGTTGGTTCTTCTCTTCGCCATGTGGGTCCGAGGGATTGAACTCAGGTCATCATGTTTGGCAACAAGTACCCTTACCAGTTAAGTCATCTTGTTGCCCCCACCCATTACTTTTTGGGACAAGGACCTAGGGCTGTTTTCATTTGAAGCTGGCTGGCCAGCAAGCCTTAGGATCTTCCTGTCTCTGTCTCCCCAGACCTGAGACTTCAAGAGCACAGCACCACACTCAGCTTTCTACACCAGTTCTGGAGATGGATCTCAGGTTTGATGCTTGTGTAGTGAGCACACAACAAGAACCTCAAGATAACCAATGTGATCCCAACCATAACCCCCATCACCTATGTGATCCCAACCAGAGCCCCCATCACCAATGTCATCCCAATCAGAGCCTCCATCACCAATGTCATCCCATTCAGAGCCCCCATCACCAATGTGATCCCAATCAGAGCCCCCATCACCAATGTCATCCCATTCAGAGCCCCCATCACCAATGTGATCCCAATCAGAGCCCCTATCACCAATGTTATCCTAGTCAGAGCCCCCATCACCAATGTCATCCTAGTCAGAGCCCCCATCACCAATGTCATCCCAACCATAGCCCCCATCACCAATGTCATCCCAACCAGGCCTCCATCACCAATATCATCCCAATCAGAGGCCCCATCACCAATGTCATCCCAACCAGGCCTCCACCACCAATGTCATCCCAGTCAGAGCCCCCATCACCAATGTCATCCCAACCAGAGACCCCCATCACCAATGTGACCCCCAACCAGGCCTCCACCACCAATGTCATCCCAACCAGAGCCTCCATCACCAATGTCATCCCAACCAGGCCTCCATCACCAATATCATCCCAATCAGAGGCCCCATCACCAATGTCATCCCAACCAGGCCTCCACCACCAATGTCATCCCAGTCAGAGCCCCCATCACCAATGTCATCCCAACCAGGCCTCCACCACCAATGTCATCCCAAGCAGAGCCCACACAAGATTTCCCATGGTGCCTGATGACTCACTCAGAGATGAGTAAGCACATGTACAAGAGCCAAGACAGTATAGTGGACAGAGGTCCAGGGGAATTGCTGGTATATGTCAGATACATTGTAAAGTATGAATCGAAATGGACCATAAAGCTGGAGAGATAAGCACAGTGCAGCATTGCTCGAAAGAGACATACAGAGCCACAGTACAGAAGGGAACCCAGAAAGAGAACACAGAAAAGAGCTCTGTAAGCAAAGAGGGGCCGAAGAGGGGCAAAGAGTGACAAAGAAGGGACAGTGAGGGGGAGAGGAGTGGGCAAAGAGGGGATATCTTGAATGCCTGACTTCAGCAGATAAATATTAAATAACCAGGGCAAAGAAAACCGAGTCACTATGCCCAGGAGAAAGGTGGACTCCCCCACCCCGCTGGGGAATCAAGGATACAGTGAACCAAGATACACCTTCCCTCCACACAAGTGGATTGTCTCAGGCACTCTGCCATGGTAATGGAAAACAGACTCACACAGTGACAGGTCCTCTTTCACCGATGGTGGTAAGAGCTAGAATGGGAGCTGGGGATGGGCTGGGGACCTAGCATCTTTTCTAGAGAAGCATTTGCATATGTGAACAGAGTTGGGGTAACAGTATTATAGACAGAGACAATTGACAGCTCATACCCTGCTCTAGCCATACTGCCCAGCTAGTCTAAGTCATCGCAGGATGAGATGCACAGGGAAAAACTCCATGTTCATAAGTCAGAACTCTCCGTGGGTAGTTTTTGAAGGGTTAATTTCCATCCCCCTAAGGTAATGGCGCAGTCAGTGACACAACCACTCACATGCCACTGCTGGTACCAGGTACTCAATACTGGTTATTTTGTAGGATGTCTTTCTTTTTCCCAGAGGGGGAAAAAAAAAGCTTAAAACTGTTTAGAAGGTCATATGGTTCAGTGATGGAGAGCTGATCCAGTTCATGTGAGACTCTGGGATCTAGTTCCAGCTCTTCAGACAGACAGACAGACAGACAGATGAATGTAAAGAAGGATGTAGCCATGCCAGTAGCTTAGTAAATAAAGCAAAGACTAGGGAGAATGAGGCTATGGCTCCTGAGACAAGCAAGAGAGCGAGGGGCTGGCAAAGGGTGCTCAGTGGCTACCCTCAGTCTCATGGAGGAGTACCCACACACCTTGAGAAGTGTTACAATTTCACACTGAGGGGCTGCAGAGACAACTGACAGCAGTTAAGAGCACTTGCACTATTGCAGAGGACCCAGGTTCGATTCCCAGCAACCCTCATGGAGTTCCCTATTGCCCGTGATCCAGTCCCAGGGGATCTGATACCCTCTCCTGGCCTCTATGCACAAAGGACACACACATAAATACAGATAAAATACCTATGTACATAAAATTAAGAAACTTCATGCTGAGAATAAATGACTGGTTAGTGTTCAACCCTATCCAAGACATCAACACCAGCCTCCCTAGTGCTCAGGGAAAATCACAGAAAAGGTGAAAGAAAGAACAGAACAGCAGGGTGGGACAAGTGCTGCGAACTGCCACCTTCTGGCATGACAAGGCATCGCACTCACGAGCTCACTGTAGCCATGCCACCTGGCCAGGGTCAGTCAGTATTCCAGCAGGCAGCACCAACTGGACTCAGTGGGCTACCACAAGAGGCGAAGGACAAGACGGGAACGGATGCGTGGTGCCGTTCAGGAAGGCCTGGTGGATATGATCAGGTACACAGAACACATGAGACAAGGTGTCAAATAATTCTAAAAATTATTTTAAAATTTCACCCTTGGTTTCACATTTAACTGACATGTTGAAGAAGTTGGTTGTTGTTGGTTTTTTTTGTTTGTTTTTAAAAGTCCAACCTTGAAATTTACCTGATTGACTTGTGACTCAAAGGTAAGCCCTTTTAAAATGGAGGAAGCAAATCATATGTCAGCTGCATTTGAGGCATGTAATGTTGTGGGATATTTGTACATTGTGTGAAGATGTGTTGTTGTGATTGGTGTAAGCTAGGCAGAAGGTACAGGTGAGATTTCCAGAGAGAGAAAGGAAGAGGAGGAGGAATCTAGGCGTGTGGGAGATGCCAGGAGACAGAGAGAAGAAAGAGGAGGTGCAAGATGGAAGAGAGGTACCACCACATGATAGAACATAGATTAATAGAAATGGGTTAAGTTATAAGAGCGAGTTAGGAACAAACCTAAGCTATAGGCCGAGCCTTCATAATAAGAAGTCTCATGTCATTATTTGTGAGCTGGCAGCCCAAAGAAAATTCCAACTACAATGTACGTCTAGCCAGGCCTTCCACTTTCTGTGCAGAAGGTTCTAGAAAGGTCTGAGCCACATGCCCAGTGCTGGGCATCTCTGACCCCCTCACCTGACCTCTGTTATGGATCTGAATGCTGCTTTAATTTCTCAGCTACTCAGCTACAGGCTTGGTTCCGGCCCATAAGACTCAGCCCAGGTACAGAAGGCAAGAGAGGTCTCTCGCCCCCTCCCCATCTCTGCTTAGTCACCAGGAAATGTAACTCTTTGATAGGATTAGAAGGATTAGGAGGTGTGGCCTTGTTGGAGGAAGTGTGCCATGGGGTGCAGGCTGTGAGGGTGTAAAGGCCCATGCCAGGTCCAGTTTCTCTCTCTACCTAAGGTTCAGGATGTGGCTCAGCTCCTTCTCCAGCACCAAGTCTTCCGGGTGCTGCCATGCTCCCTGCTGTAGGGAGGGCAGCACATCCACTGCACGCAAAAGGCAGAGGGCCGAAGGGCAGGCAGCACGTGCAGTGTGCCTGAGCAGGAGCAGGTGCAAGCCCCAGTTAAATGCTTTCTTTTATAAGAGTAGCCTTAGTCATGGTGACTTGTCACAGCAATAGAACAGTGACTAAGGCAGTACCTTCAGCTGAGAAAATGCCTCCTCCTTCAGAATGTCCTGTAGGCAAGTCTGTGGGGGATTTTCTTCATTAACGACTGATGTGGGAGGCCCAGCCCATTGTGGGTGGTGCCACTCCTGGGAAGGTGGGTCCTGGATTGGATGAGAAGTCAGGCTGGGCAAGCCAATAAGCAGCATCTTCCATGATCTTTACTTCAGCTCCTGCCTCCAGGTTCCTGCCTTGAGTTCATGCCCTGACCTCCCTCAGTGATGGACTACCGTAAGATGAAAGAACCCCTTTCTTCCTCAGGTCACTTTTGGTCTTTACACGGAAGATTTTAACCCTAAGGCAGAAGGGGTGCACAGGCAGCATTCCTCCACTACAGCGCCGTCAGTGCTGGTGCCTTCAGCAAGCTGAGTTCAGGGCAGGGACGATGAGCCTAGTTCTAGCTTGCTGTTTGGGGGATGCCTCTGGGAGAGGCAGGGTTCTGACTGACCTGGATGACAGGAAGAATAGGTGTCACTAGTAGACAAGGACACAGCCCTGGCCAGGGCTGCCCAGCTGACAGGTGATGAGAATCTGACCTCAGTCCACATTCCTTGTGCTACCAGGGGCTGCCTCTATCCAGCGAAGCTTAGAGAGCCTGGACCACAGCCCCCACAGAGCAAGCTCTAGGTCCAGCCTTCCTTCTTGCCTGAACCTTTCCTGCCCTCATCTGTTCCTGCCTGGGTACCCTGGCTTCAGTTTACTGCGAAAGGGGCCTAGATAGAACTGAGCTCTTAGAGGACCTGGCAGAAGGAGACACAGTGTGAGAGGAGCATGAAGACCTCTTGCAAAGACTGGGATAGGAAAGGTTGGGCTGCAAGAGCAAGGCTTATGAGGGGATTTCCAGGCAGGTCCCAGAAACATTAAGTAAAGTCGCTGGAAGAACGAGAACTTAGGGTGTGTCCATCCCAGGAACACCAGTGACCCAGGGAAACATGGTGCAGGGCATGGCAAATGCTGAGTACGTCAGACCCCCAAGGATGTGGCTTAGAAGGCGGGTGGTGGAGAAGCTTCAGGGACCACAGATCTGAAGGCATCTCCGGCAGGTGTGGTGGTTGCCTGTGATGACCTTCCCATGCCACAGATGTGGCCTAGTGGGTAGATGGATGGACACATAGACAACAGCCTCACATGGCCTCCCCCTTCCTACCCAGAAAGAGGCAGGCTGCAGACCCACAAGGGAGGGAGAAGGTGAAGCATCGACGGATGCGGATACTCTGACACTCACCTGAACCACAGCGAGGTTGCTGCTGATGATTTTGTACCTCTCCCTGCAGTCATCGATTTGCCCAGTGTTGGCCTAGCATAGAGAGATAAAGGCAGTGTCAGTAGACAGAGATGGAGAAGCTAGTCCTTCTGGGCATAGCCAGGCCTCTCTCTCAGGAAACAAATTAGAACACAGGACAGACTATGCCATTTAGCAACATTTATCTTCTTTTTAATTATGTGTATGTGTGACTATGTGAGAGCATGTGCACATGTGAGTGCAGATGCCTGAGGAGTCCAGAAGAGGGTGTCAGAGTCCCTGGAGTTAGAGTTACAGGCAGGTGTGAGCTGCCCAATATGGGTGCTGGGAACCAAACTTGGGTCATCTTCAAGAACAGTGAGCTCTCGTAACGGCTGAATTGGGTCTCCTGATGTATTACACCTACCTTTTAGGAACTGACCTGGACTCCTTTCTTTTTCTCCCCAGGTTTTGTTTATTTTAATTTTCTGTCTATGGTTGTTTTACCTATGTTGTGTCTGTGCATGGTGTATGTGTAGTACCTGTGAAGGCCAGAAGAGGGTATAAGATCCCCTGGGACTTGAGTTACAAATGGTTAAGAGTTTCCCTGTGGGTGCCAGTAATCAAACCCGGGTCCTATGAAAAAGCACCAAGCCATCTCTTTAGCTCCTCTAGCCTCTTTTGTGGAGAAACAGCACTATAAATATAGTTGGAGTTGCTAACATCCCACAGTGAACAACACACCAGGCTTCATTCCTGGCCCTTCTTCATCAGCTTTGAGACTCTTCTCAGACCCTTGAAAGTAATATATTTCCTCTGGATACCATGCAAGATGCCACTGGAGAAAGGGGAAAACCTTCTGTATTAACAGGAGGGAAAGAGAACCATTCCAGATGCCTGGGATAAGAAAGAAGAGCTGGCTGGAGCAGGACCTTTGTTGGCTAAAGAGCCAAGTGTAGTCAGTCATAATGACAGGGGACAGAAGGTGTCTCATGAACAGAGATAGTTAATGGGCAGCTGAGACGCCTTCTTTGTTCCCTCCCCAGAATCCTCCCTTGAGCCCATATAGCCTACTGAAGCTTGTAGGTGTATGTGTAAGGGGGTGTGGCCTAGGGTTCAAGCAGCAGCATGCAGACTCTGGGGAACAGGTGACACTGAGGCTCTAAAGCACTGTGCTGGTCCCTCGACAGCTCAGGGTAGCCATGGAAAACAGTACAGAAAGCAGGGAGGAGAGACCAGAACAGCCAAAGCAGAATAACACCTATGTGGGTGGGGACCAGTGCCTCCAGCCACACCAACATGGAGAGAGGCCAAATGGAGGGAAAATCCTGTTCCCATCCTGCCAGTAACCCAAGCCATCCAGCTGCCGCTTACAGACGTAGAGAGTCGAGACGCCAGCGTCATCTCCAGGTTGCCTTTCAGACCCACCAGGGGTGGCACCAATGTCAGCAGGTCTTTAACCTCCCGGAACACTGACCAGTGCTGGAAGAGAAAGAATAAGGAAATGAGGGCCAAACTGCTGGCACAGCTCTGCAGCTGTTCACAGAGAACCTCCACCAATGGCCTTGACCCCGGTGACGAAACCTGTGAGACCCAGCATTGTAATAAATGCTTTTACTTTACCTTTGCTTTTATTTTCATCCAGGGCCTGTCTACATAGCCCTGGGTGTGCTAGAACTCAATATGTAGACCAGGCTACTTTGAAGTCACAGACATGTACCTGCCTCTGCCTCCTGAATGCTGGGATTATAGGTGTGTACCACCCCATGCCCAGCCTCGATGGTTTTAAATGAAACACTAAAGAAGACATTTTAAATACCATTAATCAAATCACCAGCAGTGGCCTCCAGCAAGCTCCCTCCCATCTCCTATCCTCAGAGGCCAGGAAAGTGGCAGGGCTAGAGTGGAGGACAGAGGTCCAGCCTGGCCCAGCCTGAAAATGTGCTATTTATGGGGATTTTGTGTGCAACAACAGTTTTGTAGAAATTGGAATGTGTCACCAATTCAGAGTTATTTCTCTGAATTTGAGAGGCATGGAAACACTCTGCAAAACTAGCTCATAGACCACTTTGTCAGGGTCCCTTAGTCATCACCCAGCACACTGCTGGGCCCTGTGCTTTCCAAAACAGAACCGGAAAAGGCAGAATAGCAGGAAAAGAGAGGAGGTACCGTGGTGACAGAAACCGCCACCCCAAATACCCACAGATCTATCTGACCCTCCCAAATACCCACACTATGATCTTAATGGAGTAAGATCTTAAGGTTGTAGGGCTCCATGGTCTAGGGCTGATCATAAATTCCTCTGTTTCTGCAGGGGGCAGGAGGCCTGGGCTCCAGCCCTCATTTCCCCAGGTAAGAACAGCTAAAGGTGCACACACATCACCTTTGGGGAGAGCAGGAGTCTCTACAGCAGCAGTATTCTTGGAGAAGGGAGGGATAGGACTAGTCAGAGGTTCTACATTTGAGTCTTATCCCTGTGTTTCTTGGCTGTGTAGAAGCAAAATGTGGTCTCAATGTGCATAGCTTTTTAGTACCAAGTCTGAACATTTTACCAAGTTCATAATTTTTATTCCCTCTAGAAAATGATTTTGCATTTGACCAAATGTACCCATTTGTTCAGGTCGTTTGTGATAATGGTGTTAGCCTTTAAAGAAAAACAAGCTTTTCCTGCTCTCATATGAAGGACTATGTTGGAGGCAGAGGCCCACCTGCAGGGGCCTCCTTATCAGTTCAGCTGCTGCCTCCCTGATGCTGCAACAGGGGCCTCAGGCCTGCAAGCAGCCACCTATCAGCTCTGCACACCCCTCGGGCACACACCACACACGCCACTACACACATACCCTTACTCCTGGCCAGGGTGGTCTGTCACACCCGTCCTTTTCATTTCCGTGTTCCCTGCTCCAGCCCTTACCCACCGCCCTCTGCCTCCCCCACAGTCTCCCTGCCATATTCTTCCTGCCATACACAAGGAGAGCTAACACACTGACCAAGCCTGCATCAGAACAAACCCCCCCCCCGTCTTCCCCTCTCAGTGCCAGGAACTCCTGACCAAGTTTCACCCTCCCTGTCACAGCTCAGTGATAGTCACTGCTCAGTGCAGGCTGGTCATGGTATTGTCTTCCTGAAGCCTCAGTGACCTGCCATGTGTGAATGGGCTTTTCTAGCTCAGTCTGCTGCCCCATGACTGATCTTGCCAGGAATCACTGGACAAGAGCAGAAGCAGGCTAGGACAATGTCAACAGAGATTAACTAAACTGTGTCCCTACCCCCAAAGTGATAGACTGCAGCCCTAACTCTCAGGACCTTCAGGTACAAATGTTTAGGGACAGGGTCCCCAAAGAGAGACTGAGTTAAGAAGATCATGGGTGGGTGAGCCCCAATCCTACAAGACTGGTATCTCACAGACAGAGATTAGGGCAAGATGGGCAGAGAGGGGTGACTGTGTGGGCACAGGGAAAACATGGCACTTGATAACCCCTAGAGCCACAACAATGTCCACTTCTGTGGGGCACATCGCCTGGCCTCTGCTGCTCTACAGCACCCTGGACAGACTAAATCAGATAACAAGAAATAATGGTGATGTCACTGATCACTCGGCTCCAGAATGGCACTTTTCTCCAGGCTTCTTTTGCAT
Source organism: Cricetiscus sungorus (assembly GCA_030556225.1). Classification (NCBI taxonomy): domain Eukaryota; kingdom Metazoa; phylum Chordata; class Mammalia; order Rodentia; family Cricetidae; genus Cricetiscus; species Cricetiscus sungorus. The sequence goes on along the minus strand of JANBXA010000735.1, from coordinate 4,187,801 downwards.
ACCCTCTATGCCATAGCCACTTTGGCTCATCAATATCCCCAGCATCTCACCCACCTTGTGGCTGCAAGCTGCCCACCCCAGAGCCTCAACTCACCATTTGCAGACCCCTGCCTCTCCTGTGCCTGTCCCCTCTCACACCCACTAGTATTTAACCTCTTATCCTCTCAAATCTGACTTCAAGTCATCCTAAGTTTTAAATTCTGCTACTGGCATCTCACACAACACTTTAAAGATATCTGTTCCTGATGCAGGAAGTAGGGTAGAGGTGTGTGTAGGGGGTGAGGTTTATCAGCAGTGGTAGCCTATGGTCCTGGGAGAGAGCCTCCCTTACTTTCTCCTCCCCCACACTGTTGACATTGCCACCAGGATTGAGCTTTGTGACATAAATATAATCACATCACCCAGTCACTTCTGACCCTGTGCTGACAACTCCACTCCTGAGTATACACCCAACTTGGGTCATTAAACTTGTTCAAGAATGTGGCTGGCAGCATCACATTTCATGCACAGCCAAACACCAGCATGGGCTGTCAGAGGAGAGCCTGCTGGGCAACAAGGCTAGGCAGGCAGTAGTAGGGCTGTTTCCCCGCCTGTATTTCACCGTGCAGTAGAACCTGACAGTTTGTACTTGACTATGCTCTATATGCCAGCAACACAAAGGCAACACTCATTTAACAGAATGCCAAGCCCCTTTGCTCTCAGTGTGAAGTCCAGCTCCTGGGCAGAATGGACAGAGGCTCTCACAGCCAGCCAACCTCTGTGCCTCTCTTCACAAACGCACACATCTACAGACCTCACTCAGCCCTCTGCCTGGAACTCACTTTCCACAGTATCCAATATGGAAATGGCCGCATTGTCCTCCAAGGCCCACACAAATGGTCCCCTCTTGTTCCCTCTCAAGATCCCTGACCTTCAGGAGGAAGGAGCTACCTCTCCTTCACACAGGTTGCTCACTACCTCCAGCTGCTGCCCAGTCCAGACTGACTGACAAGCAAGCCTTCTGGGAGCCTACAGCGACTGAAGCATTGAGATGGGACGTGAGTATATGGGAAGGCTGGGGAATAGATGACCTCATGCTGTGCAGTCTGGAAAAGCCCAGTCTCTGGGGATTAGCATAGCTGCCTCAGATAGGGGCAGAGAACATCACAGAAGGAGGATGCACAGACCCTCTAGGAATAGACTGAGGTGAACAAGCAGAGACCAGGTGTCCTGGAATTACTGACACCCCCTCCAACTTCAGGCAGTTGGACACAAGTACCCAAGGAGACACACCGTGTATCCATCATGGAGGAAATGGAGGGTACATGTAGGAATGGGGAACACTACCTGAGACACACATGTGGTTGAGAATTGAATGTAATTTCGAAGATTAAACAGCAACAACACTGGGGCTGGGGTGGAGCCCAGTGCTATGGTGCATGGCTAGCATGGCTCAGCACCCCACCACACACGTGTGAGACTCATGGAGAGGGCCTTCCTGGATTATCACACCAACTCTGCCAACACCTTCATCTCAGACTTTCAGCTTCCAGAACCATGGCAATTCCTGATGGGTGTCCTTCCTCCATGACTGACAGTTTGTCTACTTTTCCTAAAGCAACCCTTAAGCTCTGCAACAAACGCTGCGGTTAAAAAACAGAGGAACTCACTCAACAATACAGTGTCTCCTAAACCAGGCTCAGGGCGCCTGCAAATGCTGGCAGAGGAAGTCTCCCTCAACAACCAGATGAAGACTGCCACCCTCGCCGGGGACATCTGGGGGTATATGGAACTCCCATGCCAGCTCTGTACCTTTCTCGTCCCCCTACAAGCTCCATGGGGGCTCCAGAGAGGTGGGTCTGTCATCCAGCTCTGTCCATCACCCAGACCACAGACACCAGCAGGCATGCACTGAGACACCTGTTTCTCACAACTCAGAGATGCAGACGCTGTCATTATTTCTGATTTACAAAAGGGGAAACCAAGGCAGAGATATTAAAGACTCCTGCACTGAGTAGTAGCCTTGTCCAATAAGGAGATGTGAGCTGCTGTGGGCTCACACAGGCTGCCTTTGAGGGTTTTCAAATGTCATCGCTGTGACTCTTAAGATGCTGGTAGCCCAATATACCTCCTCACCAGCACCTGCTGACATGAGACCCAGTTCAGGGCTGCCACCCACTGAGAGTCTCCTGGCTCCTTCCCTCCACCCTATCTGTCCCCTCTCCCCTGAAGCCCAGTACATACTTGGACAGTGTTCATCACCAAGCCAGCCGTCATCATGCCCAGGCCCGACAACAGTATGGGTATGGCAACCTGACATGTGGTGGTGAGGACGGACTCAGGGAGGACTCCATGAGGGGAGCGGGTGAGTTCACAGCTGAAGCCTCGAAGCTTCTTGCCCTGAAAGCGGAACTCAAGGCTGAGCTGAGTGACGACCATGGTCAGGCCCCAGTCGAGTCTGTCCCTTCTCTTCCCTGACCACCAAGGCTCTTTTCTGCAGAGGTCCACACAGACGGCAGCTTTCCAGGAAGCACCACGGTGGTGGTGGGTCACGGTGGGTCCCTGACAGCTCCTTGGCTGGGGGCCAGAACAAACAATGCCAGACCTGCTCAGAGCTTCATTCCGAAGGCCACCAGTGTCTTCTGTCCATTCCACTGGCCAGGTTCTCCTTAGAGTGCACTGTGTATCTGCTGGGACCTCGCTCTGCCAGCCTGCCAGAGAGGCTCACTATCCCTCAGCAGTGACCTTGACAGTGTCTAATAGTCCAGCCCACGCTAGCCACATGGGTCTGGCCCTGGTAAGCACCCACGCAGAGATCAGCACCACCCTCAGCACATGTGCTATGGGCTGCTTTGCTCTGGCCAAGAAAGGCCTGAGACCACAGCCTCAGGGATACTCACCCAGGCCCACGTATGGGGCTCTCTCCTGCAAGGTCAAGGACTCTGTGTGACTGGAAGATGAAAGCGACACTTGTAGTCAGCTCTGTGCCAATGTCCGTCCGGGAGCTCATGGCCACAATGTGAGGCTGTGCTCACGGATGAACTGTAGCCCTGCTTTCCCTCAAAGGCCGGGAAGGGCGGTCTAACTGCTTCTGCTTAGGAAGGTCTGAATAGGCCCTTCTGACCCCTGCCCCCCTCAGCCTAGAGGGGAAGGGGTCCAGCTAGGAAGCAGCATTAGAGTCTGGAGATGCTGAGGGTACCCCTTGTACATACCAAGGGCCAGGAAGAGCACTTCCAGGTCTAAGGGCTGACAGAAATTAAACTGAGGCATCCACCAGCAAAGGCCCCAAGCTGAAGGTCTGACTGACCCCACTAACCCCAGGGTCCATCTCTGGGCCACCTCTGTCCCATTCCTACCACACCATCGTCTTAGGCACCTTGCTTTCTCCTCTCACAGCTCGCCCATCCCCTGCTCAAGTCCAAACTCCTTTATCTCCTCAGGCAGAACTTCCTCACTAACTAACTGCCCCCTCCCCCAATCCACCCGCCCCGGAAACCCTCATCATATCTTCATTACTCTCTTCTGCTCACTATCTGGTGTCTCAAGTCTTTCACAGGGCCAGACATGCAGGGTTTGGTCCTGGTTCTGGTGGGTTACCTCTACAGGTCCGGACTGCTTAGCCAGCAGAGAAGCCACCACACAGGGCTGTTTCTGGGCCTGCCTGTCTCTTGGGACGCTCATGTTTGAAAGCCAAGTGGTTAGAGTACATGAGGAAGCTGAGTACAGGCGACTGAAGTACCTTGGGCCAAGACTGGCACAGGGTGCTGCCATAGAGATGTTTAAAATGAAGTTCAGTGACCAGAGTGAGTGGTGTGAGAGGAGCTTTCCAGTTTGGGATGCTGAGCCATAGAGCAGCCTAGAGCTGGACGCCAGAACCTTGTCCATACTCTAGATTTTCTTCATTCCAGATGTACCAGCTCAGCCTCTCCTCCAGCCTCGGCCTCTCCACCAGCCCTCAGCATCTCCACTAGCCCTCAGCATCTCTACCAGCCCAGACTCTCCACGATTCCAGCCTCTTCACCAGCTCCCAGCATCTTCCAAGCTTCCAGACTGTTCCTCTCAGCTTCCCATGAAAGAGCAAGCACCTTATACTCCTCATTTCTCATGGTAGTTTCTTTCTTCCAAAGTGCCTCTGTCAAGCTTTGCGCCGTAGTGAACATCTGCCAGAACCCTCATTTCAGCCCTATATCCAATCTGTTGTCTTCAAAGCTTTTCCCAATCTGTCCCCTTAGCTCCAGCATAGGGGACCATCTTAGTCATGAGCCTGTGGCCCCTCATCCATCTTCCCCAACAACCAAAATTTGTTTTCCATATCAGCAACCCATATGGGCATTCTAAGGAGGTGCCCTCATTACATGAGTGACATGCAAGCAAGCCTCACCTTCTGACAGCCTCTGTCCCAGAACACGTTACCTCATGTACATCCAGAAGGAACTTATGAACCCACTGTCATGCTATATTCCTCACACTTTTGGCTGACCTCAATAATGATTGGCCTTGTGGCCAGCTGAGGTGCCTCTTGGTCTCTGAGCACCATTAGTTTCCAGCCAAGTCTCATAGCTCCTTACCCAGAATTCCTAAGTGCAAGCAAGTACTATAATGCCCTGTGGAAGTATGAACAGGAATACCTAACCACTCTTCCCAAGAAAGGTCCTGTCTGGACAGTCCTGTCGTGGTTTTGGAGCAAGAAGGTCTCTCTTGACCTTACTCTGTGAAGCAATTCATGGCCCCTCAGTGGGCAAAACACCTCACTGTATTCACAGCATGAGACACCTAACTTGTTGTTTCAAATGAGGAATCAAAGGCTCCAGGAGAGTTTGCCTTCAATAACAAAGTGCACTAACATTCAAGGAAGTAAGGAAGTAAATAACCTTCTCCCCAACCCTCCCCTCCAGAGGTGTAGTCTAATGGGAGAGTGCATGCCCAGCATGCCCCTGGGCAGCCCTCCCTGGGGTCTGCGACCTGTGGCCTTGTCTGGGTCTAAACACACGTGTTGGTGTGAAACAGGAGAGAAAAGAGCTGCAGGTGCCACTGGTGTCAGGGCACTGGTGTCAGTGCTCGGCTGGCCGCTGAACACTGAGAAAGGAGCCATCTTCAGGTACAGACGCCAGCATCTTATGCTAGCACTGGCACCTTCTACAAGGTCACTCATATATCTAAACAAAACTCCTTGAACCACACACATCGGCTCCCTGAAAGGCACTCATCAGTACAGGGGAGAGAAATGACCATCTCCTGAGTAAGCTCACCAACTTTGGAGAAACACACAGGAAGGGAGGGGGGAGAGGAGAGGGAAAGAGAGACTGGGGTCATTAAAACTAAAATGCTGAAGTGGTTACCCTTTGGTGGGCAGGATTACAATGATCCTTTTTGATTTCTGTGTGTGCTGACTATTGTAATCACTTGCTTTTAGGACCATTAAGCTTTCAACAGAAATAAATAAAAGAGCATACTCGTGAGAAAAAGCGCTTTCCCGGGAAAGCTGAGAGCAACACACATCAACGAGACTTACTGGGTCACAACACAGAACATCTCAACATGATGTTAAAAATAGTTCCAGCACAGTGGAAAATCTCAGAGCCTGACTGGGCATCGCTCAGATCTAGGTCAAGCATCAAGTGGCTTCCTGGTGACCTTGCACAGTCCTTCCCATCCTTGGACCTCCTACAGTCCTGGTCATGAGGGACTGGAACCCAGCAGCAGCTCTCAACCTTTATCTATAACGACCCCCCCTTGGAGGTAGAGTGTGATGAGCATGGCAATGTGTGACTCAGGTTCTGTCCCCAGCATGGTGGGGAGGAGAGCACAGGGCTTCTGTATGTGCATCACCGATGCTAGCTGAATCTGACACCACAGCTGAACCGTGCACTATCACCATCCCAGGAGCAACTTCCAGATGCCATGCTCTTGGCTACCTTGCACCTGGGTACAATAGGCTAGCTGGTCATGAAAACATCACCACTGCTCAGACCCTAGACATCAGGCCAAGTCCTTCATTTCCTGATCTCCTTTATTCTCTGGTCTGAGCCAGCAGAACCCAGGGAAGATGGTGAAAGCTCACAGCAGCTTCACATGAGCCTTCTAGATTCAGGTCTCCTTACCAGCATCCCTGCCAGGGCCTTGGGCAATCTCCCTCTCCCAGGCTGTTCTGGCATAGTTTCCTGTCTGGCCCTTGCTGCTGTCTGGCAGAGACCCATGCATCTGTTGTCTCTCTCCACTCAATCATGAGTGCTGTGGGAGTATGGCCCAATTGTCTATCTTGTTTCACCATAATTCTGTGCATGGTATCTGGCTTGTACCAGAACAAACGAAAGAATTAACCAGTGAACAAACATAACAGCAGAAACAACAAGGAAAAGTAACCTAGTCAGGGGGCCCTGGGTGTAACTAAGCAGGAAAACAACCAACCTTACATGCCTATGGACCTTAGTGCTAGCCTCAGCACCATAAGAGAAAAAGGAAGCTCTAGAATCCTTCTACAAGCAGAGCAATGACAATGAATTGTCTCCTAGCACTTATTCCAGCCAGAGGGCTTTGGGTGGCCCCTATGGCTCTTGCTCTTGTGGCGAGGTCCACAGCCAAATGTCCTCCTCAGCAAATGGCACAGGAGCACACCTTCCCCAGTAAGGTCACCAGGGACATGTCCTCCATAGCAAGTGGTCCAGGCCTTGAGCCTGCCTGTCCCTGAATGACGGCTTTGGTCTTCTAGCCCAAGGGACTTTCCAAGAAAGCCCTTTTGCCCTCCTGTGGGAAGTGGCAACCACCCTTCCATTCCACACAGCAGGGCCTGCCCCTCATCCTAGATGGCTCTGCATGTGTCTGGTGCTAGCAGGCTGTGACTGTGGGAGACAAGAAATGCTGCGGCCCTTAATCGTCCAGCTCAGGTCATTACCACTCATTATCTCCATAGCCTAGAGTGGGACTCGTCCCTCACCAGTGGGGCAGGAGGGGCTGGCCAGTCAGTCTCAGGTAGGAGGGGTCCCAGTGTGATCCAGAGCACCCGTCCAGCTCTTATGTGGTGCTCATCACTAACTGCAGCCAGCTGGAGTGGAGCCTGCTGCACACAAAACCCGCCCTCTCTGCTCCCTTCATATGGAGGCCCCACCCCACCCCAGAGTTGTTCTACACCACAATGAGAACCATCCTGACTGGCTCTGCTCCAGGTAGGGCACCAAGGTTGGGCAGACACTCCATGGCACTTCTACTGCCTGGCTGGACTTAGGAGCTGCTTGATAAACAGGGCCTTGGGGACATGCTCTCCACCCCCAATTCAGGGAGTACCACCCAACAGCTTCAAATCAGACTTCTGAAGAGTGAGGCTTGTTTTCCAGCCTGAGGAAGTATGAGGACTTTACTGCTTCTCCTTGGAGCAATCCAACTTGGCCTGTCTCTAAGCTGGGAAGAATAGAAGGTCTCAGGATGGGTGACCATGGCATTAATATATTCCCATCACTAAGACACTATTCACCACCGCCTACCAGTACTGAATGAGTGAGTGTGGCCATTTCTGGCTGCTGAGAGGAGTCCCTACACTCTGATCATGTGGGTCCCACAGTCTCTGGCCATAGTGGGCCTCAGCATTACAGAGTTTAGCAGGTACAACTTACCTGTACTAGCCTTCAGGAGCACAGGTATGACGTCCCCCTCCCTGGACTCTTTTTCACACACCCATATGCACAGACATGTCACTTACTGAGGAACTTGCACAGCTGTGCAAGCTGGGGCATGGAAATTGGGTTCCTGAAAATGACCATGACCAAGGGACCACACCACCCCTGACACTAACACAACAGCTTCTGACATCTGGAAACAAAGGATGTATATACACGTTTTACTTACACCTATGCTACTTGCCAAGGAGCCCACTGTGACTAGTCCCCTCCCACTCCCACTTCTACAGTCTACATTGAAATCAGTGAGAACCCCTGTTCACTGAAGCAGGGCTAGGTCTGCCTATCTCATGGCCCTGGAGTCTCTGGACTATTCGTGAAGGACACTAAGTATGCATTGGCTGCTGTCTTGCCCAGCAAAATACACAGCTTCAATGGTTAGCCACATGGAGCACCTTCCAGAAGCCCCAGCCCTGTATCCCTTGTTGCTCCCTAGAGTTCAAGTCTATTTCATTTAAATCCAACATGAAAGTCTATTTCAAGTTTTGCTCTGTTCAAGACTGGAAATGAGAACTCACGAAAAAGTACTTTCCATTTGTACACTCAGCTCTGTGACCACAGAGAGGTAAAGTGATGACAGCAATGCACCAGGCCACCACATGGCCATTGTCCATACTCTGAGCAAAAACCTGGAAACTCTGTCTTAGGGTTTTTACTGCTGTGAGAAATACCATAACCAAAAGCAGTGTGGGGAAAAGGGGTAATTTTATCTTATGTGTCTAGGTAACAGTCCATCACTGAGGGGGGTAGGACAGGAACTCAACCAGGGCAGGAACCTGAGGAATCCTGCTAACTGGCTTCCTCTGTTGGCTTCCTTCCACATCATCCGGGACCTCCTGTTGAGGACAGAACCACAGTGGGCTGCTGCCTGCTCCCAATAAGTCATCAATCAAGACAATCCCACAGTCTTGCCCACACAGCAATCTTATAATGACAATTCCTCCACTGAGTTTCCCTCTCCCCACATATTTTTAAATTTGCGTCAAGTTGACAAAAGCCAACCAGCACACCTTCTGTGCCTACACTTCTGGGTTATAGAAGTACGAGCTAATAATGGCCGCTAAGCTTGTGGTTATCTATGACACAACAATAAAAAACTGACATACAGACCAAGGATTCCTGAGTCTGCTAAATCAATGGATGCCTACAGAAAGCCTTTGTTTTTAAATGGTTGCAATTAACTGAATATCAACTGACTCATCAAACTCTCTGCCAAACAGCCCAGTCTCTGCAGATGGCCAGTATGAACTTCTGACACATGCAACAAGAAACCAAAGCACTCTCTGCCAAAGCAGGGCCTCTTTCTCCTGTGAATACGTCACCTCCACCCTCATGTTCTTGTGTGCTATGGGAAGGTACTGGTACAAGAGACAGTGCTTGAAAAAGACACAGGCTCTGAGCCATTATAAGAAAGACTATCCAACTATACAATTTCTTATAAAACATGTTTGGTGCCAGAGAGATGGCTCAGTGTTTAAGAACATAAGCTGATCTTCAAGAACACCCAGGTTCGGCTCCTAGCACCCACACACATGGTAGCTCGTCACTTTAACTCTAGTTCCAGGGGATCTAACACCCTCTTCTGGCCTCTGCAGGCACTGAACACATGTGATACAAACACATTTTGGCAAAAAGCTCATACACATAAAATAATAAAAAATGGGCTGGAGAGATGGCTCAGAGGTTAAGAGCACTGTCTACTCTTCCAGAGGTCATGAGTTAAATTCCCAAAATAATAAAAAATGTACAGTAAAAAAAAAAAAAACACCAAAAGTAAATGACTGAGAAAGAGCCTTCACATTCTGTGAGAAATCCTTCACATTCTTTGTCACACCTGATACACACAGAACCTTTAAGGATCAATCAGGACAAGGTCAGACACCCCAGAGATGCAGTACCCTTATTGACTTTTAAAAAGTGTGTGTATCCATGGTGCATACATGTGTGCATGTTTCTCTGCATGTGGAGACCAGGGGCTGACATCAGATGTCTTCCTCTATCTTTCAAGTCAAGTCTTTCACTGAACTTGGGCCTTACCATTTCACTAGATTGGCTGTCAGCCAAGTCCTAGGGATCCTCCTGTCTTTGCCCAGCACTGAGACAGAAGCATGTCACACCTTGCCCAGATTTTGTTTTGTTTTTCAAGACAGGGTTTCACTGTGTAGCACTGGCTGTCCTGGAACTCCCTCTGTAGACCAGGCTAGTCTCAAACTCAGAGATATGCCCGCCTCTGCCTCCCAAGTTGTAGGATTAAAAGTATGCATCACCACGGCCCAGCTGTTGCCCAGATTTTTATGTGGGTGTTGGAGATCCAAGTTTAAGTCCTCATGTTTGAATGATGAGCATTTTATCAATGGGGTAAACTTCCCAAATACTTGTTTTTCTTGTTCCTATAATAGAACCCTGGAGACTAGCTAATTTAGAAAGGGAAGGGGTTAATTTCAGTCTGTGGTTATAAAATTCTCAGAGAACAGTGCCATTCAGTTAGCTTCTGGAGCTCCACAGGCTGCACTGTATCATGGTGGAAAGGCATAGAGGGGAGGCAGGTGTGCATGGAAGTTGTATATCAACAAGACAGGAATCATGAGGAAGCTAAGGAAGCCAAACTTACTTTATAACAATCTGGTCTTGGGATAACTCGCCCACTCTGAGAGAACTACATTAATGTCCTTATGATCTGAAGTGCCTCTTCAAAGCCCCACCACCTTTCAACACAGTTATATTAGAGACTAAGCCTCAAACACAGCGTGTACGAAAAGGATATAAAAATGCAAATGGTTGTAGCCCATGACAAGGCCTCCCACTGACTCCTGCTGCCCACTATTGATGACCTTATACAACCCCTCTCACTGCACTGGGAACTGAATTTAGTGACTTGCTTGCAACCAAGAGCAGCAAAGCTTCTATGATCAGGTGATCCAGATAATCTTGCCACCATAAGCATCTTTGGCAGACTGCACATAAACAAACAAACAAACAAACAAAAAATCAGGTGCCTCATGGGGCAAGGACTAGGGGGTCTCCAGGAATAGCAGGGAGGAACAGGGGCCTCTGTCAAGCAGCCACTTAGGCAGTGAGCAGGAAAACACCTGTAGCCTCAGGAAAGAGGGGTCCTAGTCCACGGCAGCTATGAGCTTTTTAAAGAAGTAAGACATTGTAATCTGTGAAGTTTTAGGCAGCAATAGAAATGAACACATGAAATACAATTTCCATCTAGCAGGTGCCTGTGTGTGTGTGTGTGTGTGTGTGTGTGTGTGTGTGTGTGTGTGTGTGTGTGTGTGTGTGTGTGTGTGTGTGGTGTGTGTGTGTGTGTGTGTGTGTGTGTGTGTGTGTGTGTGTGTGTGTAGCTGTGTTTGCAGGTGCTTGAAGGTGTCTTCTACTACTCTTGGCTTTATTCCTTTGAGTTAAGGTCTGTTATTGAACCCACGAGATTGCCATTTTGGCTAGGATAGCTGGCCATTGAGCTCCCAGGATCTGTCTCCATTCCCCAGGTCTAGGGTTATCTGAGTTATAGGTGCACTGCAGTAATGTCCAGCTTCTCTTGGTCTTCATTCTCAGCCATAGAGCTGTCTCCCCATCCCCTGGCATATTGCTAAAGATGAGAAAGGCTGGCAATGATCTGCCCATAAGTGTTGGGTAATGGGTATCTTCTACAGTTTTCCCTGAACTAGGAAGGAGATCTGGTAACAGCCATATGCAGATCCTTGCAGTAATATAAACTTGCAGCAATATTCCCACTGACTGCCTCAGTGCAACACAGCTTCTAAAGTTCACTCACGGCAGCATTTGGTAGTGATGTTAAATTAAGTTGTTGCTATGGGCTGGACTGCCCCCTGCAACAATGCATATATGTAAATGTTGGTCTTCCATACCTCAGGATGTGACTATTTCTGGAGACAAGGCCTTCAAAGGGGAAGTAGAAATGAAGTCATTAGCTCAAACCCTAACTCAATATGGCTGGCCCCTAAGAAGAGACAGAGACACAGGTACCAGAGAGGCCTCAGAAGGAAAACTCCTTGAGATGCCTTGACATTGGGTACCCAGCCTCTACAATGGAAACAAATTAGCTTTATGCTCCTCACTCCCTCATAGAACAAGAGACAGGAAGTGGTCCAGTGACTGGGTAGCTCTATAGGGTGGGGCAACAGTTTCATGGCCCCAGACACTATTCTGCTGTGCTTAACTTGGGTTAAGCTAAAAGAACCTCACCCAATACATAGAAAAGATGGCTTCCTGTGAGCCTTAGTTGCCCTTCTCAGGTTCCCCTGCCCCCAGGCAGCTGTCTCTCACCTGGAAATAGTTCAGAAGCAAGCCAGCCCAGGACAGCCCCAGGCCTGCGAGCAGGAAGGGTATTAGCACCTGAAGGCCAATGACCAGGGCGCTCTCCCTGCCACTCTCAGCCTCCAGTGATTTGGGGTCCACACGTTGGCTCTCAGAGATCCCGGGATGTTCATCTTCATCTTCAGAAGCCTCTGAGAGTCTTCTTGCACCATGGTTGGATGATGCCCCCAGCTCCTTCAGCCTGCCACAGCCTTCCAGCCTCCGCTGTCGGGCCTCGGTCCCTTCCATCGGCACACAGCTGAGCCCAGCAGCCCTGACCTGGGAGACACAAAGTGACAGGGCTGAAGGGTAGAACTGCTGACCCCTCAGGACCCCTCAGACTCCATCCATTTACCTGGCAGCCATCATTCAGTCAGCCTTCACAGACTCTAGCACCATCACTCTCTGCAGTTTAATGTCATATGCACAGGCCTGAGGATGACACACATAGCTATTGAAGGACTGTTAACAATACATAGGAGACAACAAAGAGTGACACATTCTATCAACCAACCAATCAAAAACTTGACCAGGCACTGATTAGGAGGAGAACACTCAATTAGCAGGTCCTGGCTTCTATCCTCAATACCACCACCCAATATGAATGATGAATGAATGAATGAATGAATGAATGAATGAATAAACGAATGAATGAATAGCAGCAGAAAGTATAGTCAGAACCACCCTTGTCAGAACTCTGGGAATTAAGCCAAGGCTTGTAGCAACCCAACGACTATCAAGAACACTGCGACCTTCATCATATTAGTGGCATTCCAACTCCCTCAGTCTCATTGTCTTTACCCTGGAAGATGGCTAGCTGGGAGGGTTAATTCTGTCTGCCAGTGTGATTAGATTAAGAAGTGTCCAGGGCACTGCTGAGGCATGCCTTGCAGAGACCATCAAGCCTTTCTGTGGGCTGGGGTCTAACCCTGAATGAAAAGAGAGATAGGTGCTTCCCGGACCGCCCAGCAAGCTCCTGCTTGTGTGCCAGCATGCCTTCCCACCATGATGGGCGGTACTCTCAAACCTGAGGAAAGAAATAAGTGCCCCCCAAGGTTCTTCTGACAGGGATTTGTTCAGAACCATGAGGAAAGAAACTACCCCTGGGGAGAACCAGGGGCCTGGAGCTCTTTGGTTGTCCAGAGCAATTCTGGTTCCCACACCCATGTGGAGTTTTGGGGACTGCTTGAAGACCCCTAGTACTGAAAACCTCTAAGACAATAACATGTGCTTCCTGGCTGCTTTGCAGACTGATGAAAAAGATCAAAAGGAAAAGCTTGGGAATAAGGTGTCCGTGGTGGCAGGAGACGTTCCAAGGCCAAAAATGCAATAGAGCATACATCCAGTACTGGACATAAGTTCAAAAAATGGCTGACCAGGCAAAAGGTGAATGCTGAAGGGGGATGCTAAGGGCGCTAGAATGGGAAGGGGCCCAGAGTGCGAACATTGTCCCTCAGTGGGGATGGCAGACTGGGTGGTGAGTTATAATGAATCTCTTGGCAACAGTGATGTGCACAGCACAGAATGGTGTTCAATGAAGTCACTAGACAGCAAGGGGCCACATAAAGCCCTCCTGGTAGGAGAGATCTCAGTCCCAGAAATGGCTCACTCTTCAGAGGATTCAGTTTTCAACAACAAATGAGACAGAAACAATTTCACTTCAACAAATATGAGCCACAGAAACAAGAAAGTATGTCTCCAAAAGGAAAAAGCAGTTAGCAGAAAGTGTCCCCAAGGAGGACCAGGCTCTGGCCTGGAGAAAACATCAAAGTGGTTTTGTTAACATGTCCAAAGAACTCAAGGAACAGCAACGTGACAAAACCGGTGGCAGGTATGCGCAACCTTGAAGCTGCTCCCCTCAGGCGGAGAACACAAGTCCAGGACATGTGGTACAGTTGCATGCTTCCGAGGACAGGTCATAGTGCTGTGAAGATAGGCAGTGACAAGGCGTGACTGTGGAGGAATGGGCAGGACTGTCACATGGGGCCACAGGAGGGTAGGCACTGGGGGCTCTGTAGGAGGGAGGAGGGAATCAGGGCCAGCCAGTGACCCCAGCAAGTCCTTCTGGGCCAAGATTTGCTCAGGACCCCAGAACAGAGAAACAATGAATCACCATTGCAGAATGTGTTGGTCGTTACAAGATAATGGCCGAGCTCATTCTGTGATTCCAAAATAGTCCATCCAACCTTCCCAAAGGGACGGGGCTGAGAGCAGAAGACTGTCTGTGTGGGATAAAACCTGTCCTTTGCCACATGCTCAGAAGACAGCCAGGTTCATAGCATCAAAGGGCTAAAAAATCTTAATATAAGCAAAACAAACTAAAAGTAATCCAAAGAGTAGGACTTCTCCCAAGACTCTGGGAGGAACAATGAGTCCCATAACTTGGGGCAAGGGGGAAAAAAGTCCAGATGATAGATGACCACAGGACCATAGGAAAGCAAGGTGCTTTCAGGACATGAGTGGAGTGGCTAAAATGAAGGGAACATTAGACCATCACCATCATGCAGCAGCAGTGTCAGCATTAAACAGTGACAAACACACGCATGCCTCAAACTGCAAGTGTAGCCAAGGAAAGTCTTCAATTTTCTGGTCCTCCTGCCTCCTGTGCAGTATTGAGATTACAGGCATGCACCACCATGTTCATGGGGCACAGGGGACTGAATCCAGAGTTTCACAAATGCCAGGGAAGCAGTGCACCAACTAAGCCACATGTGATGAGGACATGTAAGCACATCCCGTATGTAAGCAGGAGCCAGGAGTCCACAAATGCTGGAAAAACAGAAGGTGGACAGGAAGGCTGAAAGCAGCCTAGTGCCATAGAATCACCAGGCAGGCAGAATACACTCACAGCCCTGGAGCAAGTATGGCCAAGAGAGATAAGCCATTAAAGAGCTCCCCCCACCCAACTATTTCCTAGGAACTAGGAAACCAGAGGAGCAGAACCACACACAGTTGGAGCTGAGTGCACAGCAAACACACAGGCCCCATTTGGCGGCCAGCACCTATAGCCCCAGTTACTCAGGAGGCTGATGTGGAGTGGTCAGTCGAGCCCAAGAATTCAAGGTCCATCCTGGCATCATTACGGTTAAACTTGAACAAGCTTCCACATAGACAAAGAAGACAGCAGGCTTGTCTGCCAAACTGATCCACAGAAGTCCCTCACTGGACTGCATGGTCAAGGTGCTGCTGATTCTTAACCCAGAATAAGCCATGGAGAACCAGACATCTACCCCAACTGTTCAGAGAGACTGCCATTTCATTCCTGCTTGAATTTGGTAAGGCTCCTTAAACTCTAGAAATGCATGCATGTGTGTGTGCACACACACACACACAACAGAAGCAAAAATATGCATGTGCACATACACACCCAAAAGTAGCAAAATTACAGAGATTGAGGGAAATGGGAAGGATGTTTCTGTTTTCCCTAGGTATGTGATGGTGCTCAAGTTCTTTATACAGCACGGTCCTTGCATAGGGCCTCTCTCTGCACACCCTCCAGCAAGTCTTCTAGTTGTGACAATGTCTGACACAGGCTTGTGATGCATGAATGGCTGTGGGTATTCAGTTAGTATGACATGCACAAGGGTCTGTGAATAGTCAACAGATAAAGGCTGTTTCTGCTGAATATTTGCAGGTTCAAGCTTGGCTACTCTACAGATGAGGGACATAGAGAGTGACTGGGTAAGCACTCCTACCATGATGCTTCTCTCTAGCCAGTGTTACAGTGAGCCGATTACCAGTATGAGCAGCTACAACTGTGGACATATTGAAACTACTGCAGGAATTGGATGTACCATTTAAGCTTTAATGAAGTGTTCTGAACAGTAGGAAATACATACAGTCAATGCTTAAATGTCTCAGGGACCGTCTTAGCAAAAATGCAAGTGTTTGAGCAATGAGTATGTCTCATTAATTGTGCAAATAAATGCCACCAAAGACAGCAGGGTGTCAAACCCAGCCACACCTCTCTCCTCAGGGACAGGAGCAAAGGGGTGTCTGGCTCCCTCTGCTGGCAGAGTAGAGCTTGAACATGCTGAACATCCAGAGAAAAACAGAACAAGAAAAATAACAATATAAAAATAAATTGTAAAAGGAAACCGTTTGATCCAAAGCCACTCAAACTCCTAGAGAATAGGGGAGGGGGAGAGAGAGAGAGAGAGAGAGAGAGAGAGAGAGAGAGAGAGAGAGAGAGAGAGAGAGGGGGGGGGGGAGGGGGAGGGGGAGGGGAAGGAGGAGGGGGAGAGGGAGAGGGAGAGGGAGAGGGAGAGGGAGAGGGAGAGGGAGAGGGAGAGGGAGAGGGAGAGGGAGAGGGAGAGAATATGAGAATATGAGATATCAATTCAAGATTATCAAGTTTAAACATATAGCAGGACAAAACTCTGAACAATATTTACAAGTAAGTTAGTTTATAACCAGAGAGATGGCTCAGCAGATAAAGGTGCTTGTCACCAAGCTTGACAACCTGAGTTCAGTCCCTGGGACACACATGGTGGAAGGAGAGAACTGACCAACTCTCCTAAGTTGTCCTCTGACTTATACAAGTGCACTGTGGCACACACACACACACACACACACACACACACACACACTCACACAC
Organism: Cricetiscus sungorus; assembly: GCA_030556225.1. Taxonomy (NCBI): domain Eukaryota; kingdom Metazoa; phylum Chordata; class Mammalia; order Rodentia; family Cricetidae; genus Cricetiscus; species Cricetiscus sungorus. The sequence continues at coordinate 4,171,235 of JANBXA010000735.1, read as the reverse complement.
ACACACACACACACACAATATGAATTTGAAACTTAAAGCAAGTCCAGGAGAAAATATTTAGTACCAATAAAAAAGACAAGATTGAGTGTGAAAGAAACATGAATGGTAGGCAGATACTGAGTTCACCTGGGGTGAGTGGCACTAGGCAGCCAACTGAGATCTTGGTGAACTGCCTTGCATCTCCACCAGAGGGCCTAAGGCCCACACAGACAAAAGGCCACACACCTGCCAACTGGCAGTGACCATTTGGCTTCACAGTCCTCACTCCACATACACAAACATTAGTGCCAGAGAAAGCCCTGCCAGGGTGTACACTGGGGATCAAGTCAGTCCCTTGAGCTGGCTGAGCTTAGCAGTCAGCGTGCAGCAGTCATCTGAACCAGATGGGGGACCGTCCTGGCCCATCAGCAGGGACCTCCCCTCCTATGAAGCTACCCGAAGGCCCCTCAGATTCACTGGGAATGCTGGAGTATTTAATAAGGATAATGTCACTGGTATCATTAAGATTCAAACAGGTGAACAAGCCAGGCTCCATGTGACAAAATAGAGGTGGTGTCTATAGGGTAGTAGATTCAGGAAAACCTAATGTTTTAGATCAAGGTATGCTGGAGGCTTGGTGAATGAGGGTCCTGACTATAGGGTGGCATCCTAGGGTGGGCCCAGGGTCAGCTAACCCCTAAGTGTTTGGTTGCCTCAAGAAAGTGACTTCTACACACCAGTCCTGCAGCCCAATGCCATGTGTGAGGTCCAAAAACATAAATACTAGATAACAGTGATTAAAGACCCCCCCCACCGCCCCATGGGTCAGCTGGCTTTGAAAGGGGATGGGACATGGCTGACTGTGATTAGAGCCTGACATATTCATACTCCTCCCAGATGGCAACAGGGGTGGCCTGTCTGCCATCCAGATATTAAACATTACCATTCGCAAGCGTCATACAGCCCATTGAAACTGGCCTTGAACACAGGCCTATGAGTACCTGCTGAGCACTCAGATACTAACACATCCTTCTGGAAGGCCTGGTTCTGACACAGCGTACATAGTGATGCTCACCTAATTGGAGCAGGAGGACTCTAATCATAGGCTGGGTGGGCTGAGTTTCTGGGGTGGATGGGTTGCCTCTTAGCTTCCCACTGTGTAGCAATGAGGAAAGCATGTCTGTGTTTCATCTCCTTGACTTTATAGAACATCCCAGTGGGAATGTACAGGAACCCAAATTCAGGGTTAGAATCCCAGTGTCTCCATTCCCTAGATGTGTGGCCTTGGAAGAGTGCATAAATACTACCCATTGTGACGTTTGAATGGAGCACAGTAGAACCCTTTATCCAGTTGCATCCTCTGAGGTTTGGTTACTAGCAACCACTTGTGGTCCCAAAACATTAAGTGAGCATTTCCAGAAACAAGCAATCCCTAAGTTTTAAGTTGTGTTCAGTTCCGAGCACCATGGTGGGCTGGTTCAGTTACCACCACACTCTGTCCCTCCTAGAATGTGCAACCATTCCTTTGTCCATGAATCCGTGCTGCATATCCTGTCCACATGTTAGTTACCCTCTCAACAGTTGTTAGGGTGGCAGTGCTGTTGACTAAGCAACCCTTATTCTACTTAATAATGGCACAAGAGTAGTGATGGTGACAATTATATCACAGTACATCATTAAGCCTGCCCTGTCTTATTGGTTGTTCATCTATATTAGGAAAACAACCTCTATGTCTGGGTATCATCCCAGGATTCAGGCACCCTTTGGGGAACATGTTAGTGCCTCCCTCAGATAAGGGGCGGTTACTATAACCTTCTGTATTTTCCTTGCTGGGCACTTGGCCTGTCTCCACCCCACTTCAGGCCTCTTTGGACTCCTGTGCATCCATGGTTCTACCGCGGCATGAGACAAGCTTCAGGAAGCAGAGCAGGACCACCCCTAGATATCTGGGTCAGGCTAGAGAGGTTGTATCTCTCAGTGGTCTCTGGCGAAAAAGCAGTTTGAGATCCCGAGTTTTTAAGGCTTTCTAGGAAGGGTCTGGTGAATGAGGTATCAACGACCTCTAGCTTGGCAACCCCGGGGTTTTCCACTGAGCGCAGAACAACTCTTTGAGCCTGCAGTGGGATGTGCAAGGATGCTCTCGGGTGCCATAGGAGTCATTCATCCCTAGAGTCAGGCACTCCAGGGTTCATCACCGGCAGAGGGAAGGGATGAGCCGGCCGGTCCTTGCCGACCTTGGAGCAAGGAAGCCACATTTTGAGCCACCGCGGTGTGCCTCCCGCCAGACCCTGTGCCTCACGCCCCTTCCCGAGGCCCGTAGACGCCCCGCTTTCCCTTGGTTTCCCCGGCTCCCAGTTCAGCGCCGGCCCGCGCTTACCGGTACTCTCCTGGCCGACGGCGAAAGCGAGGCGGCCGGGCGCGCGCTGGGTACCGCGAAGGCCTACGGCAGGAGGAAGCGGGAAGGGCGGCCGGCGGACCAGCCCCGCCCTGCCCAGGCGCCCGGACAGAGGGGCGGGGTCACCGAGGGGGCGGAGCCACATGATGGGTGGGGCTTTGAGGCCGGCCTTGTGGGCGGGGCCAGGTCATAGGAGTAAAGCTTGAGAACCCAGCTTTTAAAGCCTTCTAGTAAGGGTCTGGTGGACTGAGGTAACCAATTAACTCCCAAAGACGCCCACCTTGGCAACCCCAGCGGTTTCCAATGAGCACAGGAGAGCTCTGAGCCTACAGTGGGGAGTGCAGTGATGCGCTGAGTGCTGAAGGCGTCAATGACACGCCTCAGAGGCGGGGCCGCTGAGGGGGGGGGGCAAGAGGCTCTGCAAGACTTGAGGGGACTATGATTAGGGCGGGGCCACGGTCAGGGGCGGTGGAGCTAAGTGCGTCTGGCCTACAGTAGCTCACTGCAAGGTCCAGTTTTCCTCAGGGTCCACATCTGCTTGTTTTGTTTTCATTCTAACATTTCTAGATGTTTCACTTTTAAACACTTCGGTATGTGTCATCAAGTCATCAAGTTCTGTCCTTCAACATGGCTGTAATGCTCTCACACTTATCCAGTGGTAATTCCCAGTCCCCTTCATCCCCTTCAGGTGTCACTTGTTGACTCCTTGACTCCGAATGACAGAGGGGCGGGTCCTCTTCACTTGCGCGGATAGTTGTGGCCTGCCACGGCTAACACAGCTCTGGAAGACCTGTGCACAGCATTGGTGCGTCTCAATGGATGCCAGCTCCCACAAACCGCCCTGTGCTCCACTTACTGCTCTCTGCTGGTTCAGGAATCCTGAGCCCTAGCTGGGTTCTAAGCAGCCAACTGCATCTGCAGAAACCTGCTGTGTAAGACCGTTTTCAAGAGAAGTGAGAGACAAAAAAAAAAGTATGCAAAGGGCTGAGGAGATGCACCCCAGTGTTAGACAGGCCAATTCCGGGGTTCTGTCCTCAGCAAATGAACAACAAAACAACAGAAAACAGATGGCAGCATTCCACATGTTAGGAAAAATTATGGTCTTAATTGTTCACATTGTCTAAATACATGCATTGAATTCTGAGCAACCAAAGGGATTGCATTTGTCAACAGGGCTTATGTAAGGCATTAACAATGAATAAATGAGGTCATAGGATGCGATCGTAACGGGACTGGAGTCCCCTCAGGAAGAGGAAGAACCCTGACAGCTCATTCTCCCTGTGTGCATGGAGGTAAGACATAGACAGGAAGAGGAAGAGATATCACCAGAAATAGCCATCCCTGTACCTTGATCTTGGATCCATACTGGTCTGCTGTCTTTTACTTTTAACAAAATCAACTTACACAGAGAAAAGGGTTTATTTTGGCCCATAGTTTTTGGAGGTTTCATAAAGGTTTAACAAGGGTTTGATCCCCAGACTGAAGTGCGGTTGGGAGATGGCAGAACACCTGTTGGGAGGAGATAGGAATAGCATGGTGGTAAAACATGCATACATGTACTCACACAGAGACATCACACACAGACACACATACAGAGACAGACACACACATGCATACATGTACTCACACAGAGACATCACACACAGACACATAGACAGACATCACACACACATGCATACATGTACTCACACAGAGACATCACACACACAGACACACATACACAGACACACACATGCATACATGTACTCACACAGAGACATCACACACAGACACACATAGACATCACACACACATGCACACATGTACTCACACAGAGACATCACACACAGACACACATACAGAGACAGACACATGCATACATGTACACACACAAAGACAGCACACAGACACAGACACACAAACACACACACATGAGCACGCGTGTGCACACACACACACACACACACACACATCTATCCTGTGGATTATCTGTGTTTTATCTTGAAATAAGTTCTCACTATGTAGCTCTGACTGGCCTGGAACTTGCTATGTAAACCAGGCTGGCCTCAAACCCACAATATCTGAATCTGACTCCTGAGTGCAGTGATTACAGCTATGCAACACCACACCTGTCATCTCCTTTAAATTTAAAATATTAATTTCATGGGCTGGAGAGATGACTCAGCTGTTAAAGACCAGGCTCACAACTAAAAATATTAATTTTACATACAAAATGAGAAGAAAATTCCCCAAACAAATTTTGCCTTTATTAATTAGAAGATGCTTCAAGTCCACCCAGGGCAGCTCCTTACCATTCCCCTCCTGATACCCAAGAGCTAGCTTAGGATGCCCCTCACCCCACATCTAGGGCACAATGTCATCCCTGGCCTTCATTATACACACGGGGAAGTCCATCTTCACTGCTGTCCTGTCAGGCAAATTGGCCTCCCAGGGATCTCTGCAGACAGCTGAGATCAGAAAGGGCTGGGGTAGGGGTAAGGTGTGGTGAGCTGCTCCAGACTTGACCTAACCGGGTGCCAGTCAGCTCTTATAGGGCTGGTCAAGTGCTACCAGGAAGACAAAGCTGCCATTGGGAACCCACTAGCAACTTGCAAAACTATAAGCACGAGGAAAAATGTTATACTGCAATGGCCATAGCACTTGGACCATGGCACCCACTGACACAGTGGTAACCCACATTACCATGAAAGGCTGGGGTGGGCAGAGCAGGCATTGCAATTTCTGTGGCAGTGCCAGGTGTGAAAGGCATGGTATGCCCCTGAGTCATTAGCAGCTCTCCCTAGGGTCCTGGACTAGTCCGAAAGGGCCTAACCTTCAGGGACAATGAAAGACGTACAGCACTTCTCAGTGTGGACTCTGTGGTGGTCTCGGCACTGCTGCCGTGTCTCTGTGGAGGAGGGAGGTGAAAGTCAGGCCAGCTGGTCAGCTTGTGGGGCCTTGGTGGGGACACCTTGCACATAAGTACTCCTGCTCTCTGGAGACCTGACGTGCTGCAATCTTCAGAGACAGCACCCAGGCAGCTAAACATCCCATCCTCTCAGGACTGTCCCAAGGCCTTAAGGAAACTGACCTGATGCTAAAGATAGTTTCGCTGACTGCACATAAGGAGGAGCTGGCAAGGGGAGGGTATCCCAGGGCAGCTGGGACAGCCAGTACACAGTCTCCTCATAGGACATCAGTCTTTCTCCTTAGGGCTTTGCAAAGTACCTGAATTATCTCATTCTGGCCTGAATCTGAAGCCATGGCTTTTAGTGAATAGTCTGTCCTGAGCTAGTGAGTTGGTGAAAGAAATGTGACACACTTCCTCCAACAAGGCCTCACCTACTCCAACAAGGCCACACCTCCCATTAAGGCCACTTCCTTTGGGGATCATTTTCTTTCAAAACACTACAGGATGATAAACCCTGCGACATATTTTAAATGTTGCATGGAACACATAGAATGTGCTAGAACTTGATGGCTGCAGGTTATTAAGGGTGTGTGTACACACACATGTGCACATGTGTGCTGAGGATAGAAACCCAGAGCCTCACTCACCTAGATGACTGCTTTCCATGGAGCTTCCTACCCCATGAAGACTTTTAGATAGCTGTGGGGTATGCCACAAAGGCTGCAGACTTGGGGCTGTTTCTATTTCCACCCTCACTGAATGTGAACTCTGGGCTTGCAGACTCAGCTTGCCTTCCCAGAGCATGAAAAGCCCCTGTTCCCAGGTGCACTCAGATTCAGAGGCACCGGGGGTGGGGGGGTTAGCACTTTATCATCTGGAGGGGCAGTTGTCAGTCCACAGAAGGCCTCCTGAGCCCCCATCATGGGGCACCATGCAGAGAACACGATGTAGCACCCTCTGGTGGACGTGTGAGGGACAGGTGGCTGTGCGTTGGCCAGACCCCAGAGCCTACCTTGACTTCCTCAGCTATCCTACCACAGGTTGGCCAGAGACTCTCAGACCACCCTGATGTGAGGAAAATAGGATTCAGGAACAGGAGGGAGGTGGTGGTTGGAAACTGCAGAGTGGTAATTAGTGCTGCTAAATACCGTTAAAAATGGGCACAGCAGTGTGTCCCAGTTAAAAATGAACAGCAGAAGTAAGAGCACATCTTTCCCTTCAGTGGGCATCAGGAAGCAAAGTTGGGCATGCCCAAGGCTGGGGAAGCAGGGAAGAAACAATCCAGAAGCATCCCCAACACACACACACACACACACACACACACACACACACACACACACACACACAAGAGAGAGAGAGAGAGAGAGAGAGAGAGAGAGAGAGACAGAGACAGAGACAGAGACAGAGAGACAGAGAGACAGAGACAGAGAGACCCAGAGCAAGCCTCACAGAAGGAGCCACAATCTTCCATGACCTGTAAGAAGACCTCTGAGAGGTTACAACATCAGCACAGGGAGCCCTGGGCATACCATCTCACCCCTTACAAGGCTAAATCGTCCACACAAAGGGTAGTAGGGTCTAGATTTCCCATTAGGAACTGGTGTCCCATAGCTGTGACCTGGGAGTGAAGGCCCTGGGGCCACTCCAAGAGACTCATGACCTGGGTTTCTGACAGTGTGGGCCTCATGATTTGGGAAGGAAAAGGAGCTTCATAGCAGCCACGGGACCCTGAGCAAGCTAGCTTCTCTGCTTCGGAGAGCTAGTCATTCCTTCTTCCCTGGACCACAGCATGCACAATACAAGTGTGAGGAGAGAATTTAGAAGCCTACATGGCATGCAGCATTAGCCAAGATATTGTGGTTACCATTGCCGCTACCAGTGATAGCATGTCGGGGGCCACACAATCTATTGTGTGTCGCTTTGAGACTGAGATAAGCTCCAAGCACCGTGCTGTCAGGCAGTGCTGTCACTGTACATGTCAAGGAGTGCATGAGCTGGAGAGATGGCTCAGGAATGAGAGATTGCTGCTTTTGCAGATTACCTGATTCCTACTGCCCATGTCTGTCAGCCTACAACTGCCTGTGACTCTGGTTTCAAGGGATCTGATACTCTCTTCTGATATTGTCTGGTACCTGCATACATGTGCACAAACACACAGAAAAAATAAATAATAATAAATCTTTTTTTTAAATGAACATACTGACGCTGATTACCTTAGTGAACACATGACCAGTGACAGTGCCTTTGTGAATCACGGCAATTTCATACAATGCAGTGGGGTTTCCATAGCTCCACCAGGAGTAACATGTTTATAACACAGCACTTATACATCATAGGTTATAGGAATTCTTAAACTCTCTGCTATCATCTGGGACCTGTATCAGGTATGTGGCTTCCTATTGACCAAAATGTCATTATGAGACTTGCACTGTGCTTAGGGGAAGGGCGGTAATGTGGAGGAAGGGCCAGGGTACCAATAGGCCTAGTTGAAATCTTTCCCACACCAGCATAGGCTGATCTAGGTCACATACTGCCTGGCCAGGGGAGTTGAGGAAGGCAGAGCCTGAGAGAGGTGGTAGTGGTTGGTATGCCAAGAAGAGAATAAGTGGTGTGTGAGATCTCCAGGATGAGGGGACAGGGAAGAGGGCCCTGGGTACCCACAGGTGAGCACACAGGTGATAGAAGGCTTGCAAGGTCTGTGCTCTTGGCTGGAGTGGGATAGTCTAAGACAACAAGAAGTACAAATGGTAGAAGGTAGGGGTGCCCAGGTCTTAGATGCCAGGCAGGGTGAAGTTCTTGCTGCAGGCCCGTACTGCCATCATCACTACTCAAGACCACTGAGTGGCTGGAGAGGATAGGGGTCCTTGCAGAAGAGACTGGGCTGCTTCATGGCCCAGGGCTTTCCTGTTTCTGGGGAGTTACTATTCTCCACAGCATCTCACACCCATCTCAGCTCTCGCCTTTGGAGGCATGTGCTGACACATACATTTCCTTCTGTGAAGCCACTAAGGAGTTTCATTCTCTGAAGGCCAAGTGATGCTATATACCCTGGACTCGGGGTGACTGTTCCTTCTGAGACCATCCGGGGTACCCATAGACAGAGTGGTGACACAAAGTGCAAACTGCCTCTGCTCATATCTTTATTCATCTGTGGCATGACTGCCCATTCCACTTGGAGCCACTTCTGAGGGTGTCCTGCCACCAGCAAGGGCATAGGCCGATAGCTCCAGAGACCTAAGGTAGTGGTGCTGTAGACAGGAGGGTTCTGAGCCACCAGACAGGAGTCAGGGTCCCTGAGGGGAGGGCAACAGAATACAGGAGAAGCACCATGGAGACCTTGCTTCAATACTCAAAAGTCACGGTCTTGACCCGCAGGTACTCATTCAGGGCTGCCTCTCCTGCAAGAAAGTACACACCTATGGCTTAGGCTTCAGTGCAGATGGGGCAGCCATCTGGAACCTTTCCTGGCCCTTGCTACATTGTGGTGGTAGAGGGGACGGGAGGGTGCCCTTCCTGCCCTCCCTGTGACTGGAATCTCCTGTACACATTCTCTCCATTGCTTCCTGAGGTCTCAGCAATGACATCAGCCTCGAGAGTGTCCCTCTCCTAGCAAGAACTGATCACCCCAGCACTGAGGACAGAACCTGGTACTTGGTGTCCTTTGATAGATGTTTCTTGAGTGGATACATGAAAGCAACCCCACTGACAGTGTTTAGTTACCCAGATCTTTGCCAAATCCAGACTGTTTGAATCCTCCAAAGGGTGCGGCCACATCAGTCTTGTTGTATGTGTTGACGAACACAGTGCCCGCCTGGAGTTTGTCACTGACATACAGGGCCTTGTTGATATCCCGGGTAAAGACACCAGAGGCCAGGCCAAATTCTGTGGCATTGGCCCGAGATATTACGGCATCCATGTCCCTGTGGGGGAAACCCAAGATTTTTCTGAGGATGCTCAAAGCACCCATTGTTGGACTTGGGGCAAGGCATCAGAGTCTGCTTCCTCAAAGTGTCTAACCCCTTGCTCCTTAGCCATGAGACCCTAAAAAGAAAAACCTGTGCTGAGACCAGAGCAAGACTGGAGAAGGGGGCAATGGAGAGGAGAGACTCGGAGGGACAGGGGCATGACTATCTCACAGAGCACATCTGGGCATGGGGCCTCATGCAGGAAGGGAACCCAGAAAGGCAGCTTGGGCAGAGGGTGGATTGAGCAGTCAGCAAGTGTCAGACCTAAGAGCTAGGGCAGTGCCTGATTGGTGGAGACAGTGAAATCTAACACAGCCAGCATAAGCTGGTGATGATAGTCATATCATGACAACTGGCTGGGAAAGGTGAAGACAAAGGTATGGTGCTGCCCAAAAAAATGAGTCAGGAAAAGATGTGGCTGGTCAAATGTGTCCACAGAGCTGTAGTCCCTCCACTGTGAGTGGCCCACCTTTCTCTTTAACCTGATGCCCGATGGCTCCCAGGCCAAGGGGTATGTTCTACAGCTAGCTTCTGAGTATCCTTGCACCTTCAGCTGGCTTTCATGAGACCCAGGCTCCAGGCCAGTGAACCGAGGCTACCATGAGGAGATAGCCCAAGCCCAGGTGAGTGTAGCTACTTCCTTTGTACCAGGCAAGTCCAGATGGAGCACAGATCTGAGAGAGGCTCACTCCATCCAACCAACCTGATGCTTGGGCTCATTCATGAGTCAGATCCAATGCCACAGTTGTCCCAGGCCATTTGGTTAGGGTCAGTTTAGTACTCATCAGGACACCATAAGAACAGGACCTGGCAGGCTGTAGGTGATACCAGAGATAGAGGGCAAACACAGGGAAGCTGGGACATACAAAGAAATTGCCTTTTGTTTATCTGGGCCTGGAGGCTACCCAGGACCAGGGAAGGGAGGCAAAGGGAGCCCCATGTACTTCAAGAGGTCTCTGCAGGCAGCCCAGGTATTGTATATGGGTTCTTCACTGACTCAGTTTCCTTCTCATAGACCATCTCTCACAGCTGATGTCAAGACTCCAGGCACACAGAGAAAAAGCCCTGAGAGGCATGGCAGATCACATACCCATCAGCAAACCGGGAGATGATCATGATGGGCCCGAAGGACTCCTCCTTAGCGATGTACATGTGGTCCTCCACATCTGTGAAGACTGTTGGCTGAAAGAAGAAGCCTGTAGGGAAGACAGAAGCCTGAGGCATGTAAGAGGTATAGGTGTCTGACTGTCTCTTCCCTGTGCTGGTCAGAGCCTGGCTCACACAGCTCTCTGTTCGGCTGGTTATAACAAGTGCACTATAGACCCATCCTCTACTTTCCAGGTAGAGACAGAGAGTCAGCCCCAATCTGTCCTGTTCTTGATTGGGATCTAGAAAATTCTCCACCCTACTGTTCGGAGAATAGATGTGCTGCCCCCACATTCCTAGGGGCTGCACTGGCCCTACTGGATCCCTCTCCCTGTTCTGTGAACAGTGCTTATGCCAAACTGTGCCATCCAGTCTCTGCTAGAGCTTGTCATACTGTCCCCAGCCATAAAGAATGACCATGTTGGTGATTCAGGGGAGGTGTGCTTAACTGCCACTTGAGCTCACTGATGAGTTGTTTTCTGGGAGGGGCACTGGGGAGTTGTTTGCCAAGCTGAGGAGCAGTAAGTACAGATGGCAGAGTATGAGAAACATATGACGGGTGGGGTTAAAGGGTGAGATTGCAAATGTGGCCATAAAGGCAGTCAGGGAACTTTCCCCTGAAGCAGGAGGTACTGCTGAGCATTGGAACCCAAGAATTCTCAAAAGGTGAGTAAACAAAGGGTCAGTGGCTCATAGGGACACTTGGCTGGATGAGGTGCAGAAGGTGGCTGGGGTACAGGAGCCAAGGCAATGAGTTGCCAGATTTAACAGAACCAGGAGGGAAATGAAATCTAGGTGTCAGAAAGAGGGGTGTCCCTTCTTCCCCTTGTCTTCCCCATCAGTGAGAGCCTCCTCTGGGTGGAGTTCCTTATAGGATGTAAAAGGCAGACAGCAGAGGTAGGCACAGTATGGAGCTGTGGTGCTGTGGGTAGGCAGCACAAGGTTCCATCCATGTGCCTTCTGCTTTCCTGGTTTGGGTGGCTAGAACTAGGTAGAGCCCAGAGAAGCCAGTGTGTCTGGGGTCAGACACTGCTGGTTTCAATGGGAGTGGCCCCCATAGGCTCATGTATTTGAAAGTTTGGTCCCCAGCTGATGGAACTGTTTGGGAAGGATTAGAACGTGTGGCTTTGTTGAAGGAGGTGTGTATTTGGGGTAGGATATAAGGTTTCAAGAGCCCCATGCCCTTCCCAGTTAGCTCTCCCTGCCTTATCATTGTGATCTCAAAATGTGAGCTCTCAGCTACTGCTCCAATGCCATAACTGCCTGCCTGCTGCTATGCGCCCTGCCATGATGGCCATGGACTCCCCCTCCGAATCTGTAAGCCCCCAATAAACTCTTCTGTGAGCTGCCTTGGTCATGGTGACTTCACAGCAACAGAAAAGTAACTAAGACATTCAGTGAGATGATTGTTGAAGCCAAGTGTCTGGGACCAATCAGGTGGAAGTATCTAAGGCTGGCTGTGCCAAGAGCTCTGGATGGGTGACCTGAGTCATGTGTCTATGAAAAGCGGCACCATCTCAAGGACTGCCCACTCCAGGCAAAGGCTCACTCCTTGCTAAGGGCAGCTGCCCATCACGGAGGGACACCTGTTGCCTACCTATTTGCTCTGAACTAAAACATTTCCCCAGAGGGAGGGAGGAGGCTCACCACACTCAAGTAAATGACACAAGATACACATGGCCCCTGCCACCTGCTCACTAGGCAGGGAGAAGAGATGGGTGGCAGTGCAGCTGCCTCCAGGTTGCTTGTGGGTATTCCAGGATGCAGCTTTTGGGAGTTGTCACCCAGGCTCTGGTGCAGCTGCCTTTGAGACACCCATGTCCCTGTGAGCGACCCCAATGAGCCCATTGGCTAGACACGGGTAGGACTATCTCTTTGGGTTGGTCACTGGTGCCCTAGCTGGGGTGAGTAGGCATTAGTACATGTCTCCCCAGAAGTCACAAAACAATTGTTCAGAAGAGAAACTAAAGAGGGAGAACCTTGAACTAAGTCCGAGGAGACTGACACCATGGTGGAGTGATGCCAACAGCAACACCCTGCACAACTGGATATGCCAGCACTGAGGAATGTTCTGGATTCCTCACCTTTTCAGTTCTGGACCTGGGTCCAGAGATTACCCAAACAGACATGGCCCATTATATCCACGATCCCAATTTGAGCTGGAGGCCTGGACCCTGATCATACAAGTAGGGTCCAGTTAGGGCTGGGCTGGAAACCAGAGAGGCCCAGTATTAGCTGCCTCAGTTTACCCAAGTGAACTGGAGAGCTCTGACTGACCTGGCCTTGGGACTTGGTTCCCACCACAGACCAGAGTGGCCCCTTCCTTCACACCACGCTGGCAATACTCCACCAGCTTCCTCAGGTGGGCCTCATGGTTCTGCGGGCCATGGTTGGTGTCTCTGTCCAGGGGGTTGCCGATTTTCATCTTCCCCACCTCCTCCACCTGCAGAGAGTCCTCAGGTCAGGTTCATGGTGTCCTATGATGATGCTGAGACATCTTTGCAGTTTTGCACTGACCGCAGGTCCAGGAAGAATGTGCGGAATCTATTTCCGCTAATGGGGCTTTCCCCCTTAACTCCAAACCTATCTATTACAGCAGCCTCAGTGACAGACAGAGAGACAATGAACAGAGAGAAGGGTTCCAGGTTCAAGTTCGCCTCTCTCTGCTTTCATTTTCCTCTGCTTCAAACTCCTTTGAGAGTGGGCTCCTCTGGGAATCCTTCCCTCTGCCTGCTGCAGCCAGCTTCAAAGTGAGTCTAGGCTTTGTAGTTAAAGATGCTAGCTGGGGTATCACCTGGGGTATCACCTGGGAGTGACAGAGGAGGTGATCTGATGGCTCTGGAGCTTGGGTGTTAGGAGGATGGGAAATGAGTTGGGAGCTGGAGATGGCTCATGGGCTGCTCTTCCAGAGGACCAGGCTTGGTTCCCCCACACACAGAGGCTCACAACCCTCAGTAACTCCAGTTTCAGGGAAGTCAGTACCCTCCTCTGGTATCTGCAGACACCAAGGATGTAGCATACATACATACATGCAGGAGAAACACATATCTACATAAAATATTCTTTTCTTAAGAGTGAGTCAAGTTGTAGGATAAAGAAAGGAAACATAGTTGGACAGAACCAGTGGCCACTAAGACAGATCTGTTGGCGTCTGGGAGAGCAGCTCTAGTCCCTTGCTTGTATAGCCTGGCTCAGTTCAGGGCTCACCCTAGTCTGAATGGATAAGCTCAGATACTGTGTGTTGTGTGTCATTTGTCACACAGTAAAGCTGCTCAGTCCTTTCCTGTCCCCGTCACCTTTCATACTTAGACACATTCCTGACTGCTCTGGTTTGTCCCTGGGCCTCCCAAGGCCCATGTTTTGAAAGCCTGGTTGTCATGCCGGGGGACTGATGGGATATAGTGGGACCTTTAGGAGAGAGGATGTAGCAGGAGGGAGTGAGGTCACTGGAGTTCTCTTGAAGGAGATATTGGGGCTCTGGCCCCTTCTTTTCTGCTTCCTAGAGTCTTGATACTCTGTAGTACAGGCCTGACGCAACGGGGCCAAGTACCATCTACCCTGACCCTGTTAGCTGGAGCAAGCCTTTCTTCTATAGGAATCGTTTATCTCAGGTCTTCTCTAACACAGCCCTTCCCCAGGAAATGCTCCTCAATGGCCACGTCACTCCACCCTTTTCTCAGGATGTACAGTGCCCCTAAAGTGACAGGTAAACTTGCCACCGCTACCTCTCAGGAGCTCTGCACATTTTTGTTGGGTCCTGCCTGATCTCCAGGACCCAGGGTGAGCTTACAGAAGCAAACAGGGACACCTTATTGCCTTAACAGCATTGTCTAGATTGAGGATGGGTGGGGGCTCTGACAGGATCCACCGGTGTCACTCCCATGACTTTATTCTAACAGTGGGAATTTTTCTCTCTCTGGTTTTATGTTAGAGAAGTGTCAGTCTATATAGCTGTCAACCTCACATGATGAGGCTGGTCATAATGAAGCCAATCCACTGACAAACCTACAGGCAAGAGTTAAAGACATTCCTTGCTGGGGCTGGGGCTGGGGCTCAGGGGCTGAGTAATCATCTCACTAGCCAATGCTCTGGGCGACAGTACCACAAACAAAGAAACAACAAGCAAATAAGACGGTGGTGCAGGGCCAAGAAGACCTGTTTGTTCCTGAAGCCAGACTAAGCCTGCCCTTTGGGGTTTTGTTAAGTTATCCAGTAACTCTAGTGGGAACCACTACTTGGCACCTGCCGGGCTCCCAGAAGCTGGCAGAAGCTGCCCCCTTACTCCATGGCCAGCTTGCAGCTATCATTGCCCAATCCTGGGGCCTGGGGCAAAGCCTAGCCTCTTGATTCTGGGCAACTGTACCGGGTACTTCCTGTCCCAGGAATGCTGCTAGGGGTCCTGAGGCCATGTCCTTGTTCTCCTGTCCTTTGCCTTGTTCTCTCTTGGGTCTTCCTGTAGCCTCACCTGAGGACATCAGCCCTTGTGAATCCTATACACTTGGTCCTGGTCCTTGGCTCTACTTTGAAAGAGTGATGCTGAGGATGGGACCAGAGCCTAGACAAGCTCTAGGCCACTGAGGTACCCTTAGTCCACAGGCCCTTTGAGTATGTCAATTTGAGCTAAAGACTCAAGAGAGTTTCCCAAAGATCCTCTAAACAGATGGGTGGTCCCAGTGAAAGGCGTCCAGACACTCCTCACTCAGCATCACCTCCTCTCTTTCAGTCTGCCCCTCCCTGTACCCCCAGCTCAGACTCTGGACTGGAACTTACCACTTTCTGCACAAACTGGTCATGGATGGAGTCCTCCACAAAAAGTCGACCTGCCGCAATGCAGTTCTCCCCTTTGTTGAAGAAAACGGAGCTCATGCCCTTCAGAGAAGCACAAAAGTGTCAGTCACAGATCTCCACGTGTGCTTCTGCCCTGCTGCCCACCAGGAGTGTTAACCCTTTTCAGGGAAGAGGGGATGTGCCTGCATCCTGCCTTCCTCCCATGGGTCAGGCTTGGCCAGCACTGGGCATCCATGTAGAGACAAGAGGTGGCAGTGGGAAGTGAGGACACAAGGCCACACATCACCACAGAAGGATGCTGCTCACATGACAACAGAGGACAACCTGTGGGGTGAGCTTGAGTCTGCCTGGACCCCCATTCATGGGTAGGCTCACTGGGGGGCCCGAAAGGTAACAGGTCTTCTTGGGACCTGATTGGAGTGGTACCAGGTTGCATGTTAGTGAGGTTTTTGTTTTTCAAGACAGGGCTTCTCTCTGTGTAGCCCTAGCTATCCTGGAACTTACTCTCTGGACCAGGCTGGCCTCAAACTCTCAGAGATCCACCTGACTCTGCCTCCCAAGTGCTGGGACTAAAGGCATGCGCCACCATGCCTGGTGACAGTCCTAGTTCTAGGGGAGCCCCTGCAGGAAAGCTGCTAGGTCACACTAGGAGCTGAGATGCCTACTGCGGGAGGCCAGGGATGGGTGCGGAGTCCAGTCCAGCCCTCCTGGTCTGCACGACACCCAGCAGTTGGGCCCCGCTGTGTGCAGGGTTCAGCAGCAGCACTTTGAATTGAGCCAAGACCCTGGACTGTTGGGTCCTGGGGCACATGAATAAGAAAGGTCTTGGCCTCCCTCGGCTGGACTCCCTCTTAGGGCTCTGTTAGGTGTACTCTTCTAAGGCGGAATGAGGTTTAATCATGTGGCTAAGATAGTTGGGGACCTGGCTGAATGGGCCTGACTAATTTATTCCCATAGGAGTGGAGAGGGGACCAAGGCATATGAGTGACAATACCAATGGTAAGAACCATTCCTACTTCCATGGCATTTGCCACATGCAGTCACTCTCCTAAGTCTTCATTCAGGCCAATCTAAGAGGCCACCATAGATGGGTACTTTTCTGGCCCTGTGCACATGAGAGTGCTCAAGCCTAGCCTGTGGCTGCCCAGCACATGTGGAGAGCCGGGCACGTGTGCACAGGGTCATTGGCAGAGTGGTGTCTGTCAGTGGGGTCATGCCCGAGGGACACTTTGCTTTCTACACATGTCAAGACAGGCAGCCTGTTTATGCTCCCAGTCCATGCAGCGGGTTCAATGGAATGACAGTTAGGACATGCTGGGAATACACTATGGAGGGCATACATCATCCTTGCTCCAAGGGTGCCTCTTGCTATGTTACTTATACTTACGGTGATACCATGGATTGCTATGCCAGGTTAGGCTAACCATGGGAGCTAAGATGTGATCTCCCACATCCGTCCCTTTGCCTCTGGCCCAGTGCCTCCCACTCTTCTTCCCACCTGTCCCCCTCCCTGCACTGTCCCATGCCTAGTCTTACCATCTGCACAGCCTTGTTGAGGTCACAGTCAGAAAAGATGATAAGGGGCGACTTCCCGCCCAGCTCCAGGGAGACTTTCTTCACATTACTCAGGGCACAGCTGGAGGGAACAGGGGGCTGGGGCTGGTGTCGGGTGGCTTGGAGCACAGGGGCTTGTAGGTGGTAGACAAGGCAAGTCCAGAGTGTGGTGGACCCACCTTCTCGCCACAACCCATCTTACCTCCTACCATTGGGCCATCCCTGTTCCCCTCACACCCAGGCCAGGCCAGGCCCAGCCCTTCACATTCACTGCTTTCCTCTGCTCTACTCTGCCCCCTTCTTAGGGTCGTTTTCTGACCCTCCCATTTAACCCTCCACTTCCCTGCATCTGCCAGATGCTGGGTCCCACTGTGTAGTCATGAATGACCCCATCCATGAGAACACAGGCCTCCTCCCCACAGCAGTGTGCATTTGTCTGGTTCCTATGATATGCCAGTGCCTAGCACACAGCTGCTGCCCCAGGAATGCAGATCGAGTGTACCCTGAAGAGAAGCACCCCTTTGCTGGGGTGACTGTGGCCAGAAAGGGACAGATAGCTCAGGGTTTTAATGACCACGCGGAAAGATGCTAGGAACCATAGACATGTGTCCCTGGGTAAGACTTGAGTGATGTCACCCTCAAGTAGGCACCAAGCATGGCCTGGGAGAAGAGTCTTCTAGTTTGGGACCATGCAAGGGTACAGCCTTTCTGCCCCAGCACAGCCCACAGGTGGCCCAGAAAAGCCCTGTGGATGCCAATGTCCTCAAGCGGAGGCTCCGTATAGCCAATAGTGTATATGCACAGAAGTCCATCCACTTGTACCCATCTCTGCATGATGTCAAGGCCTAACACCAGGTAAGCATGCTGTGAATGCTTACATTGACTAAGTAACTGTAAGAGAAAAGTTCTGCACATTCAGCATGGGAAAATTTGATTTTTTTTTCAAATACTTCCATTCCACAGCTGTTTGAATCTGTCATGTGGAAACCATGGACACAGAAAGCCAATTTTAATAGATTCCATTTAATCTAACTTATCAAAAAGCATAACTAGATCAGCTTGTAATCAACATAAAAGTTATGAACAAGTACATTTTAGTGTGTGTTGAGTTTTTAAAATCAGTGTCTAGTTAATAGTCATGCAATCTCAAATCAGATCCAGTGACTTCCAGCATTTCAGGGGTTAGGAGGTGACATGGTGCCAGGACTCCCTGGTTGTGTGGCCTCCACTGGGAAGCCTCATGGGCCTTTCAAGGGCTTGTAGGTAAGTCAACATCTGTATTAACATGGCTGCTGGGGGTGACTGTGCCCACCAAAACCCAAGAAGCAGGGACCCAGCTTATGGAATGCATCATCTATAACCAGTCTCCACGGCCTGGATGACCTCTCCTCCCTATACCCCACCTACCTTTTCATGATGTGTTTTCCCACTTCTGTGGAACCTGTAAATCCTATTTTCCTCACATCAGGGTGGTCTGAGAGTCTCTGGCCAACCGGCGAGCCTGTGGTAGGATAGGTGAGGAAGTCAAGGTAGGCTCTGGGGTCTGGCCAATGCACTGCCACCTGTCCCTCACACGTCCACCAGAGGGTACTACATCGTGTTCTCTACGTGGTGCCCCCACGGAGCCTTGCCCTGGCATGGACTGACATCTGCCCCTCCAGATGATAATGTTACAGTACTAACCCCCCCCCCCCGGGCCTCTGAATGTGAGCGCCTGGGAGCAGGGTCTCTAAAGGAGTCATAGGATGGACCCTACCCTATGTGACTGCTGTCCTTATAAGGAAAAAAAAAAATCAGGACACAGCTACCAGAGGGATGAACATGTGAGGGCACAGATTCAGCGGCATCTTCTAGGCAGGGAGAAAGGCAACAGAGGATAATGCCCAACCAACTCCTTGCTCTTGGGCTTGCAACCCCCAGGGCTGTAAACACAGCTGTCTGATGAGGGAGCCCCAGGCTTAGCACTTCATCGTGGCAGTACTAGAGCCCCACTTTGCATGAAGTATGGGAATCAGGGGTGACTGGAGGTCACCTATACTTGGTGACTTTCAAATGTCAGGGTCAACATTGGGTGTGGTCCATGGAGAGGCATGATGGACTCCAAAGCCCCACCCTTAGGAGGCTGCTGGCCTAGAGCCTTGCACTGCTGAGTTCCAGCCCACCCTACACCACACCTCACTCCTTCATACCCCTCAGGCTGGTCAATGGCCAAGTCCTTGATAGACCTCAGATCCCTGATTCAGTGAGATCATAGGATGGGTTGACCTGCCTTTCTTAGGCTCAATAGAAAACCCTCCCTCAAGCCCCGAGTCCTTTCTTGACATGGTCACTGCTCTCATGTTCTTATTCCTAACTGCTCCTGCCCATCTCAGTCATTTATTTAGCCTTTAAACAGCCAGGGTTAGCTTGGCCCTAGGCTCGACTTCTCCATTTACAGGGCTTCCTCAACTGATCGTGGCCAGACCTTCAAAGGCCACCTTTAGATATGCCACCTCCTAAATATACACCTCCTACCAAACTCCCTGGAATCTAGAACCATCTATTATTTCAGCCTCATGTTTGGATGGCTTAGGGCCCCTCAAATTCAGTGCCTTTGAAGAGGTGCTTTTAATTCCACCAGCCCTGTCCCTGCTCTCAATCCCAGGCCCACTCCATGCAGCAAGTTTATCCAAGAAGAGAATCTGGGAGATGCTGACCTTGATGTTAATTTCATTTTGACACCCCTGTTCAATCACTGCTTAGGAGAGACAATGTTTGCAAAGATGTATGTGACAAAGGACTCATATCCAAAATATGTAAACATATTTTTTTAAAAAACACTACACTAAGGAAACTGACTAAAGGCCTGACTAAAGGCCGGGTAAAACATATGCAGAGATTCCTCCCCATATACAGAAAGTAAGCAAACATAAAAAGCAATAACATTACTTATGGCAAGGTCTTGCTGTGTAGCCCAGAATGGTCTCAAACTCAGTAAACCTCCTGGCTTGGCCTACCAAGCCTACAGTTTGTGCCTCCCCACAAATAGCATGTGCCATCAAAGAAATGCCGTTAGGTCTGTGGCTTTACACAGCCATCATGACTGTGATACATGTCAGTGATACATCACGTATACATGGCTGGGTGCTTTGATAGTAACAAGGGCGATGAGAAACTTGAGGAGCAACAACCTTTAAAAACATACTTGGCAAATAATGCTTGCCAAGTACTTGCCAAGCATACTTGGAATTGCTTTGTGTTTATAGAATAAAGAGACACTGGAACTGCAATGATCTCATACTTAAGAATGATAAAACGAAACACAACAGAGCCGGGGAGGTTGCTCGGGGGTTAAAGGTGCTGCTGCCAAGCCTGACCACCTGAGCTCAACTCCTGGCGCTCACGTGGGGGAAGGGGAGAAACAATTCCCTGAAGTTGCTCTCTAACTTCTACATGTGGTATTTTACTGCCAGGGTCAGCCACTTGGCTGAGGGTTTGGGGATCTCTTTTTCCTGAAGCCCTTTGCAAAGTGAACACTCCAGAACATCATGCATCCCGCTCCATTCCCTCACAGGATTTGGCATCTGAAGCCATGGCTCAGAGACTTTGATCAGTAGGAAAGCTGTCCTTAAGAACAGAGAACTCCAACCGCGCTGAAAGGAACCAAACTTACGGGCACTGTTGACAGCAGAGATGTGAGGGTACGCCACTAGAAGGGGCAGGAGGCCCTGGCAGGTAATACGCATGATACCCAAGAGGGGGAAGGAGAAGCCCTTCAAAGGCTGGTGTTAAAAATGACCCCTTCACAGGACAGAGTCATGGCTCAGCAATTGAGAGCACCAGTTGCTTTTTCAGAGGACCTGAGTTTGATTCCCAGCACCCAGTTGGGTATCTCACAACTGTAACTCCAGCCTCAGGGGAATACACAACTTCTGAGCAAGGGGCATATACCCTCCATACACATTATTAAAAATAACACATTACATCTTAAAAAATTACACCTTTAGCTGGGTGGTGGTGGCGGCACATGTCTGATGGGAGATGTCATTCTATAAATATGTTTCTCTTATTGGTTAATGAATAAAGCACTATTGGCCAATAGGAAAGCAAGATAGGTGGGACTAGGAGACAAGGAGGATTCTAGGAAGCAGTAGGGAGATTCAACATGGAGGATGGAGAAAGTAGAACACTGGACCCTCTCTCTGGTAAGATAAGACCACGTGAAAATACTTAGATCAATAGAAATGGGTTAATATTTAAGACAGAGCTAGCCAATAAGTAATGCTAGTAACAGGCCAACAGCTTTGTATCTAATACAGTGTCTCTGTGTATTATTTGGGGCTGATGTGTGGGCAGGCTGGCAGGAAACCTACTCATAATACATGTCTTTAATCCCAGTACTCTGGTGGCAGAGGCAGATGGAACTCTGAGCCCAAGGCCAATCTGGTCTACAAAGTCAGTTCCAGGGCAGCCAGGACTACACAGAGAAACTCTGTCTAAAAAAAGAAAACAACAATAAAATTACTCCTTCAAAGGGCTTAAAGCTGTAGAATAGTTTATGCCATGGGGTACTCTCAAAAAATGAGCAAGGGGTAAAGAGATGGCCAGTGGCTAAGAGTACTGCTGACCCAGGTTTGATTCTCAGAACCCACATGGTGACTCACAGCTTATCTGTAACTCCAGTTGCAGAAGATCTGATGGGCTCCTCTGGCCTATTTGTGCAGCAGGCATGCAACTGGTGCACTGACATATATACAGACAAAATTTCATTATATAGATAGATATAGATATAGATGATATAGATATAGATATAGATATCACCTAGTCTGCAATTAATTGGCTAAATAGCTAAGTGACACTGACAGAGGAAGATGGCTTAACAGCAGCCAAGGACATGGAATGCAGTGAACCCGGCCGAGATTGCTGTCCTGCCAGGAGGCTGTGGCTGCCAGGCTCCAGCTCAACCCTGTGAGAAATGATATTTAAGCTACAAGCTTTTGGGAAACAGATTTCATTGAAAGTATTTAAAGAAGTCACTAAACAAGCAAGCAAGGAAAAACAAGCTTTAAAAAGGAAGGGGAAATGTTATTCAAAGTTGCTACAAAATACTGTTTAAAGTGTTCACTTTTAGCACATACACACACACTAATACACACAGAAACACATAATCAATAAGTAACTTGGGAGGTAGAATCAGGCAATCTCTATGAGTTCCAGGTCAGCCTTGTCTAAATAGTGAGTTCTAAGCCAGTAAGAACTACATAGTAAGACCCTGTCTCAAAACAAATGAATAAATGGATAAATTTAAATTTTTTAACATCTTAAAGAAAAAAGTTTAACAAACACAGACACATATGTGTGTATGTACTTTTATGTGCGTACATACACACACAGCCAAAAAAATCATTATTTAAAAAACTAAAATGTCAGTCAGGTACAATAGTTCAAACCTATAGTTCTAGCACTCAAGAGGCTGAGGTAGGAGGATCATTTGAGTTCAGGAGTTTGAGAACATCTTTAGTAACACAGCAAGACTTCATATAAAAACTAAAATACAACACCATTCAATAAAGCAGTAAGAGAGAGACAGAAGATAGAAAGTAAAAGGTAAAATGTCAAATCTAACTATAGCAAAAATACCACTAAATGTAAGTGGATTAAGTTATCTATGAAAAAGCAAAGAACAGGGCTGGAGAGATGGTTTAACAATTAAGAATACTTGCTGCTATGGATCCATATCTATCACCATGCACAAAACTCATGTCAAAATGGATCAAAGACCCCAATATAAATCCATCCACACTGAACCTCATAGAAGAGAAAGTGGAAATGCAGAGGCATAGGAGATCACTTCCTAAATAAAACAGCAGTAGTACAGACACTGAGAGCAACAATTAATAAATGGGACCTCCTGAAACAGAGAAGCTTCTGTTTGCCTTACAGAAGTAAGGCAAATAACATGGTCAACAAGACAAAATGGCTCCATACAGAATGGGAAAAGATCTTCACCAACCCCACATCTGACAGAGGGCTGATCTCCAAAATATACAAAGAACTCAAGAAACTAGATATCAAACTACCAAATACTCCAATTAAAAAATGGGGTATAGATGTAAATAGAGAATTCTCAACAGAACAATCTCAAATGGCAGAAAGACACTTAAGGAAATGCTCAACATCCTTAGTCATCAGGGAAATGCAAATCAAAACCACTCTGAGATTCCATCTTACACCCATCAGAATGGCTAAACACCAATGACAGCTTATGCTGGAGAGGATGTGGAGAAAGGGGAACACTCCTCCATTGCTGGTGGGGGTGCAAACTTGTACAGCCACTGTGGAAATCAGGATGGCAATTTCTCAGAAAACTGGGAAACAACCTACCTCAAGACCCTGCAATACCACTGTTGGGCATATACCTGAAGGAGGCACATTCACACCACAAGAGCATTTGCTCAACTATGTTCATAGCAACATTATTTGTAATAGCCAGATCTTGAAAACAACCTAGATGCCCCTCAATTAAAGAATGGATAAAGAAAATGTGGTACATTTACACAATGGAATACTATTCAATGGTAAGAAACAATGTCATCCTAAAATTTGCAGGCAAATGGACAGAACTAGAAAAAACAAACAAACAAACAAAAAAACATCCTGAGTGAGGTAACCCAGACTCAGAAAGATAAATATAGTATTTACTCATTTATAAGTGAATACCAGACATAAAGCAAAAAAATCTATTTCCATGGCTGGGGAGATGAATCAGCAGTTGAAAGCACAGGCTACTCTTCCAGAGGGTCCAGGCTTGATTCCTAGCACCCACGTGGTGACTTACAATTGTCTGTAACTCCAGCTGGATCTAGGGGATCCAACACCCTCTTCTGGTCTGTCTCTATGGGAACTGTGAGCGCGCGCGTGCGCGCACACACACACGCACGCAGGTAAACACTCATATAGATAAAATAAAAACATTTTTTTTAATCAAAGAAAGCAAGACTGGAAGAAAGAGCAACAACCCCCAGAATCAATCACACATACTGTCCTTTGGAGCTTGTTTAAGATTCAACGGTGCAAACAGGTTGGAAGTAAAGGTGCAGGCAAGGAAGGCTATGGAATCAGGCATCTCTAAACACCAGACCTTAAGCAGAAGGTACTGATGGTGGGGAAAGGCAAAGGAAATCACAGTAAAAGGAGATGAAATGACAAAAGAATGTCATACACAATTCTGTCAACAGACTTTGAATCTTCATGATACAATTATAATACTGCATCCCCAAGTGCTCCAAGCCTAGGCCATTCTACAGATGAATTCGTATGGCCAAGCGCAGACAATTCCTTAGCCACATAGATTATCCAGAGTGTAGACAAGAACAAACCAGAAAGCAGGGAGGTACTGAAAGCTAAGACCCTTCTTGGTGCTGTGTCTCCCGAGAGTGTGTCTTCCTCCACCACAGGCTCATCACGGGTACCTGCCCTCCGCACACTGCTCTGGCCATGTGTGTACACGGATGCTCTGAGCCCCAGACCTTTCCCCACCTCAGCTCTTACCAGATCCAGGGAGGATGTTGACCACACCTTTGGGAATGCCAGCCTTCAGTGTCAGCTCTGCAAACTTCAAAGCTGTGAGTGGGGTTACCTGAAAGAGGAACAGTGAGGAAGTCTGAGTGTGGAGGAGCAGCCAGACCTCCCTTCATAGCTCTCTCCCAGAAGCTAGCTGTCTGAAGCAGGAAGGGGGAGCCGTGCATGGAACAGCAGGATGACCATAGGGAGGCCATGTTCATGGCCAGCCATAGGCACTGCCCACCCAGCTAGCATCCCCAGCATCTCCCAGGAATGGGGTCTTGCAAGCCCCTAGTATGCTACACTCCCCCACTAGCAGCTCCTCATCCAGGCCTGGATCCTTTCCACCCCATGCTTATCTCTTCTCAGTGTGTTTGCACTTAGCCCCAAGGCAGGGGACAGGCCAGCAGGCCCATCCCCAGAGGCTCAGATCCCCCAGGAAGGTGACCCTCAGTAGCCCCTCAGTATGAGGCCAGCTTCTCCTCAGAGAACTGCAGGCATCAACCTATAGGGGAGGCCCCTGGTGAACCTGTACTGCCACAGAGGCCCTGGTGAGCAGCTTTCCATGCTTCTGTGACTCTGCATACTGCTCCATTTCTGGACGCCGAAAGGGAGGCCATTTTCCAGCCCTCGCAGTTCCTAACCCTTCCTTCTGGCTCCTGTAAACTGCTGTTCAGTGGTTTCCTCCAGTCAGGGTTATGCATTTCATATCCCACACAGGACCTTGGCGGAGTGGTTGCCTGTGACTCTGGGGCCTCAGACTTTGCCAGGGGATGGAGATGACCTGAACCAAAATGATGACCATGACCTGCCAACAGGGCCACTCACTTAGCAGGAAAACAAGTTCTACCTGGCAGGGTTTTCATCAAGCCTAAATAAGCTGGTGCATGCAAACTGCTAATTTGTTGAATGTGTTAGCCAGGGTTACATAGAGAGATCCTGGCTTAAAAAAAAATCAGTAAATAAATAATACAGGTAAAATAAACATAAACAGAATTAACTTGGGGGGGGGAAACTTCAGCACTGGAAGGCTATGGTGGGGATCTGGCCTCTGTGGGAAGGGAAAGCCCTAGCCGGGCTCCATTCTCAGTACAGCACACTGGGTGTGCTGGCCGTGCCTGGAACCCACACACTCAGCAACGGAAAGTGGAGGGGCTGAAGATCTTGCGTGTGCGTGCATGCATGCGTGTGGTGTATGCATGTGTGCTGCATGTGTGTGTGTGCATGTGCGTGTGTGTGCATGCGTGCTGCATGTGTGCGTGTGCGTGCATGCGTGCGTGCGTGCGTGTGTGTCTGACTTTGCACAGAGGCCAGATGAAAGTGTTGGATCCTTTGGATCTGCCTGGGGTGGGTGCTGGGAACCTTGGGACCCCTGGAATAGCCACAATCTTTCTTAACTGTTGCCACTGGCTTTTCATCCTCTGGTGTCTTATTTTTAGAGGACAGGTTTATTATTTTATTTTATTTTATTTTTAACCCAAGTGCAACCTTCTGAAACAAATTACTATGAAAAAGTATCTGCAGAAATAAAACACAAATCGGAACTTAACTGTTCAATTACTGTTCTAACTATATGTAGTCTGAGAAATGGGGAAATGGGTGAACAAAACAAAACAAAACAAAAATAATGGGTTAAAAAGCTGTATGGGTGTGGACTCAGGCACACACTCTAGGATCTCCATAGGGTCTTGTTACGCTGCTGCCCTCGAGGTAAATATGCTTCAAAGAATCTGGAGGGACACTGGCCGCTCCAAAGATGGCACCTGTCCAGTTCCTCCTGGAGGCAAGCCGTGGATGAATGGTGACCAATGTATGGATGAAACTGAGGCTGGGAATGTTGACATCATCCATGTGAGGAAACCTATGCTCCATGAAATCCCACCTCTACTCTTTCACTATTTGCAGTTACTTGCTGGGAGCTTCCTAAATCTCGTTGTCCACATTGCCTCCTTCTAGGACTTCTGGTCTCTGAAGCCAGAGACAAGGAACCAAGTTTACTGGCAGCACCAGCCTTCCCTGAGCATAGGACAGGTAAGAGAACCAGAACAAGATCCAGAGTAGTGATAGAACTCTGTCCTTTGCCCACTGAGCAGTGATAGGTGCCAGCTCAGTCTCCACGTCACCAAAACCAGCTGCTCAGTCTGATGAGCCATGTGTCTTCATCCATGGCAAACTGAGCTTTGAGGGCCAGCTCCTAGCAGCAGTGTGGTATAGGCAAAGGGTCCCCCAGTCTCCTGCCAGAGTAAGCAACCCATTGCCTTCACAGGCCATAGGCTGATCCAGAGAGTATGCATTACCTGGGCAGGCTTGATCACCACAGTGTTTCCAGCAGCCAAGCAGGCTGCAGTCTTCCAAGACAGCATCATTAGGGGATAGTTCCAGGGGATGATAATGCCACAAACCCTGCAAACAAAAGCAGAGGGCCTTTGTCCCTCCTCAGCAGTCGCTGTCAAAGCCAGGATTTCCAGGAGGCGATGGTCCTGCTGAGGCAGCCTGTCCCTCAGATGCTGCAATATGGACTGGCCTGTGTCTGAGGGAGCTGTCTCGGGAGGAAGGGAAGCAGGAGGCGGACACAGTGAGCAGACACTGGTGTGCACTCAGGCTAGGAAGTCATGAGAGGGTTATGGGTCACAAGATGGGTCAGCAGGGCCTGGGACAGGGTCCTTATAAGTGTCCGGCCGGAGGCCCATCCTGCAAGAGGAAAAGATGGGGTCTGTGTGGAAAGCCTGGTGAGGGAAGTGACCCTCGGGAACCTCTGGCTTGGTGTGTGAGCTCACACTCAGATCAGTGGTAGCATAGACTGGCAGGGGTGGGGCAGGTATGCTGGCCACAGCTTAACCCTGTGTAGCTCTGCTTCCCCCCTTAGCTCCTAAGTCATCATATCATCACTACTATCAGGGGACCAGAAAGGAGGCTTCTTAATTGGGCCTGGGTATTGAGAAAGCACAGGCAGAGCAGGGTGTCAGCCAGAGCCTGCATGGGACAGGGGCAACCGAGAGCCTGCACATCACCCTGTGAGTGGTAGAACGAATGCACTGGGGGTTAGGAGGCTGCATCCTTTTGTCCAACATACAGAGTCTGGAGAAGTGGGCCTTTAGGGGATACAGAGAAGGGAAATGTCAGAAGAGTCCCCCGATATAGGGTGAATTACTTCTCTCTCCACAAACCTACATACCCAGCATCACAAAGGGAATGTGACCCCACCATGGAGACAGAGGTCAGGGTGACAGGTCTATAAGAAATGCTGAAGGCTGTCACAGCCCCAGCTTGCCACACACATTTGGATTGCACATATCCCCATGTGCTGAAGGCTCCCTGGCTGCTGTGAGGTGAGCAGCTTCCTGTGCCATGTGTGTTTGCTATGGTGCTGAGCAGCCACAGCCTGAAGCAATGGGGCCAAGTGGCCATGTGCCTCAGACCCATGGGAATGACAAAGCCTTCCCCTCATCTATGTGTAGATGTGACAGTGTGTGTCAAATACAGCCTCCTTCCCTAGGATATTCACAGCCTGAGGCAGCTCCCCTATAGAGGTCCCCCCACCCCCCACAAGCAAATGAGATTAGATAAATCTGCCTTCTTAGTCAGCTGTATATAATACACCTGTCTCCTCAGTTCAGATGTATAAAGTAAATACACTGAGTTTCTGGCTCCTGTTGGCATATCTTCACCAGGACACAAGGCCTGCCCAATCCCAGCCATTCTGTATGTATGCTATCATTTCTTCATTCCCTGTCACCCAAGTTAGGTCAACGTCTAAGCCATGCAAATCATGGCAATTCTTAGTGGCTGCCTCTTGCATTTGGTTCATCCAGTAATACCAGCTGCCCTTCAGTACCTGAGTCCTCCCTCTTCCCTCCCTCCTCCCCTCTCTTCCTCCCTCCCTCTTTAGGGCTTCAGGACAATGTGTTAAGACCATGGCCATCTAAGGTTTTTGACAGAGCCCCCACTGCTATAGAGCCATATGCATGCCATGTGCAGGACCTAAGGCCCCCATACACCTGTGAGGGATTCCTCTGAGTCTTGGGGTCCTCTGTGGGTGAGATGGGGAGCTGAGGGCCAGGTTTCCTCTGCAGTCTGCTTTACATTTTCCCTAGTGAGCTGTGCCCTCCTGCATTGTTACCATGGTTAGCTTGGCTCTGTTTGACTGAACTGAGAGACACCTAGGAAACTGGTTAAGTCATACTTGGAGGACTCTCTGGGAACTGAGTAGGGAAGCCACTCCCTGAATGTGGTGGCAGCACCTGCCATGTGTGACCCTTGTTCTGAGCCTTTCAGCTTCTCAGACTGAGTGGCTCTGTCTCCCCACCTTTCAGGTTGCAGGTGGCCATGTGACTATGGAACCTCTGATGTGGAGGCCCAGCCACCTGGCTTCTTAATTATAGGTGCACTCTGCTGGCTCTGTTCCTCTAGCTAACACAGTTGCTTCCCAGTCATATAGCCCCTCCCCTCTTTACTGTCACAGCTTTGACTGACGGTTACTACACATTTGACTAAAAGACCTTGACTACAGCGGTGCCAGGCAGAGAGGCACTTTTGATGTGAATGGAATAGCTACCCTCGGATGTGCGCAGGGATGCTGCAGGCAGGCGTGTGGTGTCCCAGAACACACCATGTCACTGTGTGTCACTGCCTTGTCACTCACCCAACAGGTTCCTTCTTGGTCAAGGTTAGGTTGCGGTTGGGTCTAGCCTGGTTGATGGGGATGGTGGCACCCTAGAAGAAGCACAGCAGTGTCACCAGGGGCAGGGACATCCCCAGCCTTTCCCCTTGGTCAGCAGTTGCTGTAGGACGCCCAGAAGAAACAGGGTCTTGTTTAGGTACTGACTGTCCCACGATGAGCTGGGTAGGAGGCCAAAGCTGCCAGCTTGCACTTGATAGGGGCATGGCAGGAGTTGGATAACCGGGAGGAGCAAAGCAACAGTTCCATATCAGACACAGCCCTAGGCAGGAGGCTGGTCCCGGCAGGGACAAGGCAGAGAAAGGATGAGGAGGCCCCTGGAGGCCAAGCTGCCCCTAGAGCCTTTAGGATGAAATGGCTCTAGAGAAGTCACAAGGAGGCAGAATGGGGGGTGGTGCCTGCACCTCTCACATGGCCATCATGCTCCATAGTTCTCAGCCCCTAGTGGAGAGAAGAGCCTTGAACCCTCCTCTACCTGGGGAACCTTCCCAGATCTTGTCCCAAGACAAGGTATGTGCGAGATCTCACAGTAGACCTTAGGAGGAAGGGAAGGCCATGCATAGGCTTAAAGGCACCCAGGAACCCCAGAACCACATTCCACAGTTATACGACAGTGGCAGAGACCCAAAAACTCACAGATGACATGTCACTGGGAGATGGAGGAGCCAGGCGAGGACTAGGGAGAGAGAGACGCCCTTGCCTGTAGCCAGCACAGACATAGGTCCTGCAAACCCAAGAACCGGACCCTGGCAACACCTGCATGGTCTTGAAACAGGCCCTCCCTTGGAGCCTCAAGGTGAGGCCCAGCCTGCGTGCTAATGGCTCGTTTCCCAAAAGCTCACTACTGGGAGGTAGAGACATTCTTAAGAACTAGGGCTAGTGGTGAGGCTATCTGAACTCCCCCATCCCTCCCTCTTTCTTTGTAAGATTCACCAGCTGCAACATGAGCAGAATCGCTCTGTCACTCACTCTTGGACCATGTGTGCTGACAGACCCAAGAGCAATGGAGTCAACAGAGTGTGCCTGGGACCTTCCGAACCACGAGCTAAAATTTACCCACTCATGCATGACTTGGCTCTCTAGGTACATTCTTACTGCAACACAAAGCTGAGGCATTCTGAGATCCTGGCACAGGACTGCCCAGTCTGCCGGACTCTCGCCTGAGGGGCCTTGAGTTGCCAGTGTTTAAACCACCACTGTGGTGGCTGTTTGGCAGCATGCCTGGCAGGGTACCACCCTTCCAGGCACCTCCCCAGGAACCCTCCTGCACACAAGCTCATGAATACATGGGAGACGGGAGTCCAAACCCCACCTGGATCTTGTCACACCAGCCAGCAAAGTATCGGAAGGTCTGGATGGACATGCCCACGTGTGTCTTCAGGGCCAGTGTATAGACAGCACCTGCGTCCAAGGCCTCGATGGTGGCTAGCTCTTCCTGGTGCTGTTCCATGAGATCTGCCAACCTGGTTGATGACATGAGAGGGGAAGAAGACTGGCTTAGGCCTGCCATGCTCTTACCTGCCTGGCCAATGCCATTCCTTATGGAGTGGAGGACTCTACTCTCCATTACCAGAACAGTCAATTGGATGTGCTGGCCTCACTTTTCCCATCTATAAGATAGGACAATAGGGTCTCTTTCTGGATGGGTATAAGAATGACACCGTCTGTCCCCTTCTTTTCCTCTCCCTTCCTGGGAGACCTATGAGGACTTTACAATGCCCCCCATGAAGTTGCTCTGAAGAGGTGTTCACCTGCCTATGGCTAACAGCCAAGAGGCCACCCTTCCTGTTTCTGGATAGTTTCAAAAGACAGAAAGTACATCCAACTGGATGGGCAGCTCAACTCATCATGCCCCTGAGGCTGAAGTCTGAGTTGGAGAGGTGGCCCCGGCCCTATAGGTGGGAGAATGTGTGAGGAAGGAGACTTTGAGGCTGTCGTGAGTCTGTGCTCATCGCCACCTGGTCACCCTGCCTCTGATGGCCGCTATGGGCAGCCTGCATAACGGCCCCTTCAGTGACAGAAAGGAGCAGGCTTCGGTGTTGCAGAGGCACCTGGGCCCAAGTTCGAATGTGTGACAGAAGCTGCTCCCGACAAAGCTCCCGACACCCTCCAGGCCCCCCCAGTTGCCCTCTTGACTTAGGACACAGCCACAATCTATGTGCGGTAGGGGTTCCCTGAGATCCCGTACCAAGCTCACTTCCTCTAAGGCACTAGCTAGCTGTGGATGCCATATCGCTTCTCCAACCCTTCTGAAGACCTCTTCTAAGCCTTAGGCTGCAGTGCCCAGACCACTTCCCCCTGGTGGGACCCCACCCCGCCTCGCCCCTCCTCCCCGCCCCGCCCCTCCTCCCCGCCTCTGCCCCTCCTCCCCGCCCCGCCCCTCCTCCCCGCCCCGCCCCTCCTCCCCGCCTCTGTCCCTCCTCCCCGCCCCGCCCCTCCTCCCCGCCTCTGCCCCTCCTCCCCGCCCCGCCCCTCCTCCCCGCCTCTGCCCCTCCTCCCCGCCCCGCCCCTCCTCCCCGCCTCTGCCCCTCCTCCCCCGCCCCGCCCCTCCTCTCCGCCCCGCCCCTCCTCCCTGCCTCTGCCCCTCCTCCTGTTTCTTCCCTTACTCCAAGCTGAAGGTGGTGAGGGCAGCAGGTGTTTCATAACTCACTTGTACAGGAGCCGGCCCCGGTCACGCGCGTTTATCTTCCCCCACAGTCCATTCTCAAAGGCCTCCTTCGCTGCCGCCACTGCCTTGTCAACATCACTCACCTGGGCCAGGGACACCTGGCAGATGACCTGTGGAAGGAACAGAGACATGACAGCCTCCCCCGGTTCCCTGCCTCATGCTGAGGCCACAGGCAGGGCCCCCACCATGTAGGCTGGCACTGAGGGAAAGTGCCACTGGTAGCCAGGGAGGAATCAGACAGCGAAGGAGGGCAGGGCCTTGAGGTCTCTGCACACCCCTCTCACATGTGCACGCAAAGGGGCTGACAGCCAGTCCAGCTGCATCTGAGGAGCACAGGCAGCCTCGTACTCTTCCCACTGGAGACTGAGGTCCACTGGCTCAGCGAGATGAACCAGAAAGGCTTCTACATACAGGGATTCTGTATCCTTGTCCCAGTCCCATTTCTGGCTGGATTTGTCCCAGGGGACAAATAGCCAAGGGGAGTCCGAGGGGCCGGGCAGAGGAGCAAGGCATCATCTCCTTGTAGGCTACCATGAACAGCACTGCCCTTCCCATCCAAGGTCCTGGGGCCTGGTAGGCAGCCCTGTCCATGTCACACTTGCAAGGTCGGTGTCCCGAAGGCACCATCCATCCTGCCTGTCCCTTGGAATTCATTTTGTCAGCTTCCACGAGAGGACCCATTCTAAGCTGCTCTGCCTTCTGTGGGACTGAGTGGGTACCACATATGGAAGTCACCCCTGAGGCGGTCTCCTCTCCGAGACCCTCTGGTGTGTGGTCTTTGTTTGATGTGGCATAGGCATGGGTCATGACATGAGAGCTTCACAGTGAAGACGGACAAACACAGCGTTATATTTGAGGAAGACTTTGCTGATGGTGGCCTCTACACAAGAGGGCCGCTGCAGTGTGGAGGGAAGCAATGGCTTAAGCATCCCCAGACTCTAAAGTATATTCTGGTTCTTCCGTGCTTTCCTGCCTCCGCTCCCCTCCCCTCATCGCCCTGCTCTCCCCCATTCCTGTGACCTAGGTTGGAACCCTTCACATCTGTAACAAAGATGCATACATCAAAGCACAGGCCCCTGGCCTCAGAAGCCAGGTTGAAGGGGAGTGGGAAGGGCGGGCTGCAGCCTGCACTCACACTGCCGTCTGTTGGGTTGATGGTATCATAGGTCTTGGAGCCCTCAGCATCCACAAACTGGCCCCCAATGAAGAGCTGGTAGGGCATCCGAAGGGTCAGCCTATTCGCTGTCCTTTCCACCTGGGGAGGAAGGCTCAGTTGCAGTGGGCCTCACACACATCTGTGACGAACACAAGCCCAGGGACACGGAGGGATGTACAAACCCCAGGAAGGCTGAGGCTCCAGGTTTGTCCTAGACAGTGGGGCCACAGAGTGGTGAAGAGAGTGCTGACACAGACTCAGGTGTGTCAGGGCTGGAGGCCCAGCTCTGCCAGACCCTCGTGTGACACTGGGTGGGGGGTGTTTGAGGGGGTGGCTTGCAATGAGTGGCAGGGTCCTTTTACCTTCAAACATGTTGCCTTCCACTCCGTCACTGACTTCTCTCTGAACCCAGGAGTCCCACAAACACCAGCCCCATCCTGAAATCTGTCCATTGGCTATCTGTCCACTGTCCTACGGATGACCCGGCATCCACCTAGGCGGCCTCTACTCCCAAGCTTTTGTTCCAAACCACCAGGTGGACAAAGCACCCAGAAACTCACTCCTGTGTTACTAGCAGGTTTTTCCCCACTGCCGCCGGTCAGGTCCCGCTGCCACACCAGCCCCCAATAACATGCAGAGACTCTGTATTTGATACAATGCTGTTAGCCAGTTACTGTCATTGTTTATCTGCTAGCTCTGTCTTAATGATTAACCCATTTCTATTATTCTAAGTATTTCCACGTGGCTCATCTTACTGGCCAGAGCAGCTGGTGTTCTACCTCTCAGGGCTCTCTATGTTGACTCCTCCTAACTACTTCCTCTTTCCTCCTTGTCTCCTAGCCCCGCCCATCTTGCTTTCCTATTGGCCAACAGGGCTTTATTCATTAACCAGTATAAAAAACATATTTACAGAATAACATCTCCCATTACTCCTCTAGCTACCCCAAGGGAGACTGCTCAGACATGGGTTCCAGCCACTGTGGCACGTGCCTTTGTACAAGCCAAGCACACAGGCTCGACCATCCTCCTCACTGGGAAAGCAGTCTCTCTTCTCTAGCTCCTCTAGAGCTTTGAGATGTGGGTTTTGCCCATGCTCTGGGCGCTGGACAGCAATATTCTCTACGGAAAATGTTTCCCAGGGCTGGTGAAACTGGATGGTGGGTACCAGGCTTCTGGCTTCCTGGTACTTGGGAGGTGCGGGGAGGGGAGGGTAGTGGGGTCACAGTGGGTCTACAGGCCCAGGGCAGCACTCACATAGTTAATGACACACTCGCTGTCTTCGTCCTCCCCTCTCAGCTTCCTCACTAGGAGCTGGATGAAGTCCCCAAAGGTGGTAGCCATGTAAACGTCTTCATTTTCCAACTCCAGCCCATCACACAGCTCCTTCACTTCCTCCACCAGCCTAAAGGGAAGAGAAGGTGAGCAGAGACCCAGCAGACCTGTGGCCCCGTGTAAGAGGAGGTGGTCTGAGCAGTCACTAGCAGGGCTCATGTGCCTGGGACTAGGAATCTCCTCCCTGAATGTGACACACTGTGCTGTTTCTGCTGCTTCGGCCCAGCCAGTATCTCCTTTACACACAGCACCTGCATTTCCCAGGGGAGCAGCACCGGCTCTCTTTCTCAAATGTAGGAAGCAGGAGGTCAACTCAACTCTTGCCCCCAGAGACAGACACACGATCCAGCCTTGGCCAATCAACACGTGCCTCTCCCTGGCCTGTAATGGGTTCTTATTGGGGGGTATTACTGCATAAAGCCAATAAAATTAACACTGGAAATGTGTTGAAGCCGTCATGAAAACAAATGCCCATTTCACTAGAATTCCAGTGAGATATAGAACCAGAAAGCGGCAACTGTGCAGCCGTATTGTCACCACAAAGCAAATTCTGCCTGAAAATGAACCAATCTCCAGGTAAGAGATAGTGTCAGTAGGTGTAATTTGAGCCTTTGTGGTCACCAGCCATGTGGTCACTCAGGAAAGTGAATGGTGGGTTTTATTTTTTTTTTTAAGATGTTTTTATTGTGGAGTTTGTTTTATTTTTTTAAGATTTTTTATTTTATTTTTTGTATATGAGTGTCTGTATGTGCACCTGGTGTGCACATGTGTGTGCCTGGTGACTTCAGAAGAGGGCACTGGATCCCCAGGAACTGGAGTTACAAATGTCTGTGAGCCACCTGTGTGGGTTCTGGGGACGGAACCCAGGTCCTCTGCAAGAAAAACAAGTGCTTTTAACCAATGCACCATTTCTCTGGGTCCCTTGTTTTGTCTTCTTAAGCCAGTTTGGATCATCTTTCTGTTCTTGGGCTCATGCATCATAGGCCAACTTGAACTTGTTATGTTGCCAAGACTAACTTTGAAATCTCAATCCTCCTGTCCACCCCCACCATACAAACAATGCTAGGGTTTTCAGCATGGCTACCACCTCCAGAGCCCCAAGTTACTCTCCCTTGCAAGCAAGGGCACAGTTATGCACCCTGTTTACTCCTTTTGTTGTAGTTAGAACTTGCCACTGTTGAACAACAAGCAGGGCCACCACAGAAAAGTAGGACGGGCAAAATAGTTCAAGCGGGAGGGTGGGTGACATAGTGGTGTGTGTTCAATACAGCAATTACATCTCCCTTGAACACACACACACACACACACACACACACACACACACACACACACACACACACACACACACACGCATAGTTGGCTGTCAGCCTGGGATTATGTTCACAGCCTCCTTTTGGGGAAAGGGGGAGAAAGAGTCAGCTCTCTGTCCCTACCCTTGGCTTGGGGTGGCTGGGAATCAACCAGACGCAGCTGTGACACAGTGAGTTCCAAGTCACCACACCTGCCTCCCTGACTGGTACTAACACTCTCAGGACTATGAGCCACTGCATGTGAATCCAAGCCCCCGTTCTGCTGTACCCAGCGTCAGTCATGGGTCGGCAGTAACAGCTAGGTACCAGCAGCCCTTCTGAGATGAGAGGCCAGCTTGAGGATAGACATTTGGAATCAGATTCTACATAAGTTCAGTTCTGCCCATAGGGACCTTTCTGGTATCCTCATGCATGATATATACAGACAACTAACAGTGGCCTCAGTGGCCCACAATGAATACTTGGAAGGGACCCCTGTGCCCCTGGCCTTACCTTACAACATCTACTGATGCAGCCCCTGACTTGAAAAAGTCTGTGGAGTCTTCTACCTCTGGGATATTGGGCAGAATTCGCATCCAAGAGCTCTGAAAGACAAAGGCCATGACAGTCAGAGGTGCTTGGTGAAGTAGGGTGCCATTCTCACCGCTGGCTAAGGGTTGTGACTTTATGGTCTTCAAGGCACTCTATCTACCCAGGCACCCAGAGTGGGTCCCAGCTCTGGCCACCATGACACAAGGCTGCTAGCCTCCCGCCACATGGTTGGTCTCCCAGAACAATGCAGGCAGTGGCAGATGGATGGGCATCAGAAAGGCTCATACTTTCTGACCTTGGTGCAGCTGCCAGGGTTCTGTGTCCCCAGCAGTTGGCAGCATGGGATGCTTATGGTGTATAGGCCTGGCACAATGAGGACCTGACCCTGTCACTCTGAGATACTGGGGGCTAGCACTCCTCTGATCTGGGACCTTTAACATGTAACAGAGCCAGCTAGTGGCCTACTGGGCAAGTGAGGAGATGTCAGGGACACCAGCCCAGCTGGCAGCACTCCCACTTATAGAAGGCCAACCAGTGGTCATGGTAGGATGGCTGTTCCTAACAGATGCCAGACTGAACTGTCCAATCACAACATCCACCTGGAGGACTTCCACCCCATCACCCAGGCCTTCATGGCAGCCACTGAAAGTTAGCATCTTTGGCCTGGAGCCTATTGGTCCAGCTGGTCCAGTAACACCAGGCAGGCTCAAAGACAGGACCAGAGCCACAGAAGCTCCAGAAATATTCTGGAAACATCTTTGTTTGCTTTGTTTCATGTTTTTTGGGGAGGGGTTAAGGGTAATAATGTGGAATTCCTCCTTCCCTCTTCCCTCGCCTCTCAGACAATTACAGTGTCCAGAATTCCTGGGGGAGACGCTGGCCCTCTACTATCCCGGACAACATGGCACTCCCTTATGTCTCTTGTCCAGTCTTGCTTTTCAGCACTAAAACACGAGGGCTCCAGCTGTGACCTGACCCTGCCCACCTCCATTCAGTTCCCTCTTATTCCTGGGTCATGGCAGTAGTGACCTCCTCAAATAGGGCTGTCCCTGCACCTGTGGTGTCCCCTCTGCACTCACATTTCTCTGCTCTAATGTCTCTCCAGATCTTTTCTCTGTGCCCAGCTCTCAGCTTCCCTCCATCTACTGCTGACCCCAGCTCTGAGGCCTGGTCTCACAGCCCCTGTTCTGCAGTGTCTCCCAAGCTCAGTTCCCTCTGCTCAGTCGGGAGGTCTACGTGTGCAGCAGCTCCCCCCTCCTCCCCCTCCCACCCACTGCCTGGCAGTCAGAAGGAGCTCAGCAAGTGTTCCTAAGTCCCTTAGCTCATGAGGACTCGCCACTCCTTTCTTCTAAGGGCAAGACTTGTCAGGTGAGGGACACACACTGATTCCTCACGTGATGTGAAGCTCGTGTGGAATTTGGCATTCAGGGCTTTTTTTTCTAGTCCACCCATGTGGTGGGATCCTCTCCTGACACCTGGAGTGGGGCGAGCTGCGGCTCCCAGGCAGTCCCATGTTCACGTCAACCATGCCCCACTGTACATGCTACTGCTGAGCTCTGTGCCGGTTCAGCTTGCAAGGCAGGGCTCCCGGATGGGTTTATCGGGATAGAGCCATCACAGGCAGAGGAGCAGCTGTCCCTGAACCCCTGCCTGGATGAATGACTTCAGTGTATCTGCTCAGCAGGGCTTGTAGCACACATGGCTCTAAGGACAGGGAGACAAAGTGGGAAGGGCCAGGAACAGATCCTGAAAGTGGCACTGACCCAGTTTCATCCTAGACAACCAAGCTCCGAGAAGGAAGCTACCTCTACGCCACATAGGGACTAAGCTGGAAGGGGGACCTGAAGCTTGTGCTGGCCACTGCTTGGGTGTTACTGTGTTAGTACCCTCTCTGGGACAGTTCCAGACCACACACTCGTCACAGGTGATGGGGTTAGGCCCCACTTCCTTTAATTATTATAAAGCTGATGGTTTCATTGTTAACTGTTGGGAGTGGGTCCCTAGAAGAGCCAGATTCAGAGGACCCAAATCCAAGGGGTCAAGGTCAAAGGCCCAGG
Organism: Cricetiscus sungorus; assembly: GCA_030556225.1. Classification (NCBI taxonomy): domain Eukaryota; kingdom Metazoa; phylum Chordata; class Mammalia; order Rodentia; family Cricetidae; genus Cricetiscus; species Cricetiscus sungorus. The sequence continues at coordinate 4,133,244 of JANBXA010000735.1, read as the reverse complement.
GATGTCAGAAAGTGACAACAGAGGACAAGCCAATGCTGTCTCCAACATCAGCACGTATTCCAACTCCAGGGAATGTGGACACACAAAACACACGTGCAGTGTACACCTGTCTGAACGGATGTGTCTTACCCGTACGGCCTCTGCAGTGGCTAGCTCTGCCTCCGTCAGCTCCAGGGCACTGCTAGCAGACCCTTTGAAGAACTGGGAGGCTGGCATCATCTTGCCATCCTCCAGCTGGATATTCTTCACCAGCAGCTGCAAAAGGGAGAACATCAGTGGGACCACGGCAGGGTGGGGAGCTGAGTAGGGCAATCACACTCCCTCCAAACCCCACAGCCAAGAGGGAGCAGGGAGTCCAGGTAAATGACAGGAGTGTTTGGAGCTGAGACACACTGTCCTAGGGACATGGAAGAGACCACACAGCATGTGTCCATCCTTTATCCCCATTGTGCATCACCTACCACATTGTGCTTGCTGCTTGCTTTCTAGAATCTCTGTGTGCATGCATGTGTGCATGCACGCGCAGGTGCATGCGTGCATGTGTGTGTGCATATGTGTGTGTGTGTGTGTGTGTGTGTGTAAGAGAGTGAGAGAGACAAACAGACAGACAGACAGACAGACAGACAGACACACACACACACACACACACACACACACACACACACACACACCCGAGACAGAGACAGAGAGAGAGAGAGAGAGAGAGAGAGAGAGAGAGAGAGAGAGAGAGAGAGAGAGAGAGAGAGAGAGAGAGATCTAGTGCCCACCTCATATCAGGCAGGCCCTCACCACTGAGTGCCACAGGCTGAGTGCTTTCTTTTGTTGAATGATGTTATTTCTATTAAAAGGACAGCTTCTCATCAGGAAAAAACAGAATGCATGCAGAACTACTGTGAAAGTCAACTGAATAAAAGATGGGTCATTAATCATGTGATCACTTCCAAAAGCCCACAGAAACCTCTAGAGGACAAATGCCTGTCTGGGACACAGGTGGAGAGAGGAAAGGATACAAGGACAGTCCCGTAAGCCTAAAGTCTCACTCTTGGGTGCAGCACTCCAGAAAGAGCCTGCCTCTGGCTCTGCAGAGCTTGTGGGGAGTGTACAATGCTCACAGGGTCACCCTTATCAATGGAGACATGCCAGCCTGCTGCTAGTTCATCCAAAATCACTTACCTTGTCTCCCCCTTCTAACATTTATTAAACAATTATCTATGAGCCAACTGGGTTCAAATAGAACTACAATACATTATAAAGTCTGGCAAATCAGAGACAGATATAAGACATTCTAGAGCCACATTCTCTACCTTTTACAGTCCAGGCAACCAGGGTTGGATGCAGGGTCTATAGAGTTAATCCAATTGCTTTAGATGTTCTAGAACTTTCAGCAAGCAGAAGCCTGAGACATGCTTCCTGAAGGCTTCTGGGTTCTACTGTTTGTATGGCTACAGTGGCAGAAGCAGCCAGGGCCCTTGGGAACCTGCCCTCTTAAAGCTAACACCAGTCTCCGGCTCCGGCAAGGCTCCTCACTTGCTGAACTTGATGGGAAAGCACCTGTAATCGGAGGAGAGGCCAAGACCACTGCACTTCCCCGAGGATGAGAACGACAGATGCTGGTTGGCACGCACATTTCCTCAGGGACTCCTGGATCAGACTCATGACTTTCCTGAGCCTACTCCTCTCCTTGGCCTCTCTGGAGGCATAATGTGACATGTGAATCTGAGACGGAGCCATGTCAGTCAGCACGATTCTCCACATTGCATCCTACCCACACTCACACTGTCAAGACTGTTAAGGTTGGAGTCTCTGCCTCTTTGCATCCCAGTATCAAGTGGGAGCAGAGTCTAAGGGCCACAGTGGCCTTGGAGCCAGAGTTTAGGCTCTGAAGCCCAGCTCTGCTACTGACTAGCCTGGGTGACCTTATGCAAACTTTTTAAGTCTTTGCATTGTAGTTTATTTCTCTGGAATATGCAAATAATATCTATAATTATTTCATAGGCCTTTCTGGAAGATGAAATGTAATGCCTATTTGTTGTTTTAAAACAGTGGTTGGTATCTAAGTACACTTCATTCAATTCAGCTACTATTCTGATATGCAAAGTCCAATAATATCCACCAGAGACCAGTGGCTGTCTGGACCAAGTCACTATGCCATCCCCTTTCAGTAAGAGGGAAACGGAGACCTGGAGGTTTAAAGACTGGGTCTTGATAACATATGCAGGATTTTTGTCACAGAGGGCATCCAGCCTGTCACAGAAAGCACAACCCTGTCTCATGCAGCCTGTGCTTAGATTAGGGCTGTTCTCTTGACTTTTGGTTCTTTCTGTTTCTTCTATAGTAGTCTGGTGTCTTTCTGTAGGGTCTTACCCTAAGGACAGCAGTGTGGGTGACCTTGAACCCATGATGCAGGCAAATGACTCATAGCAGTGTGCTGTCACCTTACCATTCGATCATCATTCCCGAAGAGGATCAGTCCTGCTTTGGTGACCATGCCTGGACGATGGGCTCCCGGGATGGGCAAAGCTTCTCCCTCGGCCACCAAGCCTGAAGTGTTGAGTGTCGAGTTGAAAAATGTCAACTTCTATGGAGTCAGAGAAGCCAAGAGATAACAGGTAAGATGGGGCCCTGCAGCCTACAGCCCAGGTGTGTGTGTGTGTGTGTGTGTGTGTGTGTGTGTGTGTGTGTGTGTGTGGAGAGAGAGATCCTGGAGTTTGCAAGGCTGACTAGGCCAACCTGTGTGTGTGTGTGTGTGTGTGTGTGTGTGTGTTGTGTGTGTTGTCTGTCTGTGTGTGTGTGTGTGTGTGTGTGTGTGTGTGTGTGTGTGTGTGAGACCCTGGAGTTTGCAAGGCTGACTGGGCCAACCTGTGTGTGTGTGTGTGTGTGTTGTCTGTGTGTGTGTGTGTGTGTGTGTGTGTGTGTGTGTGTGTGTGTGTGACCCTGGAGTTTGCAAGGCTGACTGGGCCAACCTATGTGTGTGTGTGTGTGTGTGTGTGTGTGTGTGTGTGTGTGTGAGACCCTGGAGTTTGCAAGGCTGACTGGGCCAACCTCCAGCCTCCAGGGGGAACCGGGGAAACCCAGAGGAACTGCGATCCACACAGAAGGCTGAGTGGGACCTAGACCCAGTCTTCAGGGCCACAGATAAGACCCAGAAAATATGAGGATCTGGATACTTCAAGCCTCAGGCATCCTCGAGGCCTTTGCACTGAACCAGAGCCTCAGACCTCAGGGGCACAGACCCCTCAGGAAAATCTTCTCAAGGAATGCCATGAGCCAGCCCTCTTACCCTTGGCAGCTGCTGGCTGCTGCAGCAGCAGGAGAACCAGCCAGAACAAAGGGTTGTGCACCGATGCAGGAAGTGGAAAAAACCTCCGTGTGGTTTTACAGGGAGCTGGGGTCCAGGGAACTAGAAAGTGGACTGACTTTATGGACATCAGGCTGACTTTGAGAGGTGTACAAAACCTGCACCTCTTTATCATAAGTCTACCTTCTACCTAGTCCCAGCTAAAAGTAAGTTGTCTCTTCCCTGGGGCAGCCCGAGCTGGGCCTGTGGCATCTGAGAGCATAGGGGTGAGGCTCAAGCTATTTGAGAACCAATTCATCAGGATTCAGGGTTGCAGCAGGTGCCTGGGGCCACCAGTGACAGTAGACATGTAATTTTAGCTCTGAGCGATACAGGATCTTCTAGTCCCGGAGAAAGGGGCATTTGGCGGGGAGGTAGAATTAAGGCTACAGAATGTATTAAGCATTTCACACCTATTCTGGCTGGCAGAATGGGGGTGTGCAGCATCTCCCACTGATCACCAACCTCATGGAAACATACCTGCCCACAGGCTTCTGTCCAGGCACCTGGCACCTTGTCATTCCCACGGATCCAGTTGTGAATGGCCTCTGCTGGCTGGTCCCAGTTGATCTGTGAGGACCAAGATATTGTGTCCTTATTTAGCCTTTCCTAGTCCTCTGCTTCATAGTGGGCCTAGCCTTGCAGGTAGGGTATGTGCTTCCTCCTTGATTTGGGCATGAGTGAAGAGTGCCCTGGTTTGGGGCTGTGCCTCCACATCAGTCTGTAGAATGGCTTTGGGAAGAAGCTACCTACCATTGCCAAGGAGATCCCACAGAGTCCCCAGAATGAGTGTCCAGGCCCATTCTGTAGAGCACAACCACATTGTCTTCATGTATTCAGGGCTCAGGCAGACCTTCTTATAGACCCAACCAGAGGCAGCCACAGGACAGCCACCCACTGTGGCTCTCAGACAACGTCTTGGAGATTCTGACATTGAAGTTGATATATGACCATGACCCTCTTTCTTTTCCCTCCCTGGAGTGATGCTTGTTCCTCCTACTTAAAAGAAAACAGGACCTTCTTCCCGATGCTCTGATGCTCTGCTATAAACCCGCCCTCCACTGCTGTTTCTATTACTGACAGCTGTACCTTGCTCCCCTGAGCCACTTCTGCATGCCAGCCACTCACAGGAATGTTGGGGCTGGTACTCACCTTAGCTGTCTCCTTCTTCTGAATGCCCTCATAGGTGGCTCCTTCCTCAGGCTGGGGGAGGCGGGGGGCTGTGCCCTCTGCAATCAGCCGTACAGCCTGCACCTGCAAGGAGACTCTACAGTCAGCTTCCCCAGCATTAGGATCCTGACCACACCTAGCCCTGGTCCTCACACTGCAGGCACCTGAGATCCCTACAGCATGGGCACAGGATGTGTGTGACAGGGTTTGGAAGGTGGAATGACACACAGGCCCTCAGCAATACCTCATGGCCTTGTATTATATAGATTTTCTAGATCTATAGATGAGGAAACTGCCACGCTCCACCAGGGATAATAGACACACAGCCTGTGTGTTGCTGTCTACAACTGTCTTCAAAGAGACTAAATCCCAAACCCTGATGTGGGCTTGGGTGTCTGAAGTAAGGTAACTCCCTGGGGTTTGAACTGAGGAGTGACAAGGAGTCTGCAACCCACCCTGAGGGAGGGCTCAGAGGACCTGTTGTTGGCAAGAAACAGAGTGTCATGGGGCTGGAGAGGTGGCTCAGCAGTTAAGAGCACTGGCTGCTGTTTCAGAATATTTGTTTCCACTGTGTGAAGATATGTCACTGTGATTGGTTTAATAAAGAGCTGAATGACCAATAGCTAGGCAGGAGGGTTTGATTCAGCACTTATGCGGCAGCTCACAACCTCCTGTAACTCCACATCCAGGGAATCTGATGCCCTCTTTTGATGTTCATGGTATACATACATATATGTAGGCAAACACTCATACAATAAAAACTCATAAAATAAATAGAAATAAATTTAAAAGAAAGGAACAGGGTGTCAGAAACTGTAATGCAGAGCTGCCTTGTAGAATATGTAATTGTGGTTAACATAGGCTGTGTTTTCACAAGCTTGTACAATGGCCAGGAACTTTGCAGTTCCTGGGAACTTGAGAGAGAGAGAGGGAGAGAGAGAGAGAGAGAGAGAGAGAGAGAGAGAGAGAGAGAGAGAGAGAGAGAGAGAGAGAGAGAGAGAGAGAATATTATAATGTTTGGGTAGAACACAGGGTCTCTCCATACAAAGAAATCACTGTCCCCAAATTCCTATGGAAATTAATCATCATTAGTTTCAATAGACACATTGGAGCTGTGGTAGCTTAATGGTCATTTGAGCCATTTGCTAAGGAATGTGAAATCCTCTTGTCTCTGACAAGGTAGCTATTGTTTGCCACATGGAAACATTAAAGGCAAAGGGGCAGTTGATTTGAAAAAGGACTGAGGTTGGGGGCAGATGGCTCAGGGTTTGTAGTGGTATTTGGTGGCTGACACCTTGCTCACTGCCATATGACAAGGCTTTTTGTCTGGAAAATTCCTGGCCTGAGTATCAATGGCTTTGGTCCTCTCTCACTAGCCTACTCCCCAGGCTGGAACAACAGCAGCCTGTGCAGACACACATGGCCTATAGGACCTCCCTGGAGACACCAGCTGCAAGTGGCATCCATGTCCTTCCTTGTCTGTCTACAGCCCTGCCCTTGGCGTTTGGGACATCATCGCGATTGAATGGCTATCCTCCCCAATTGACCACAGTGGATGTATGTGACTGGGGCATCTAACCATTGTAGGAGGCACAGAGAGGTCCTCATGTTAGCAGAGAAGCACTAGGAAACCAGGAATGTTAAACACACAGGGTTGTCTCCTCAAACTGGCTTTCTGTCCAGAAGGTTTGGAGTTGAGATGATTAACAGTCTGGTGACATTTGTGCTATCTGTGTGGCTGAGACCACAATGGATCCTTCCCCAGGCTCTTACCATAAGCTCTTTTCCCCCAGTCCACAGAACCCATCCTTTGGAAGGCATCACATGCACTTCACAAAGAGTTTCATATAGTCATATCTTAAGTTTTATTGTACACATAGGATTGAGTTAATTATCACCAGAAAAAAATTTTCATCAAATTGTGCTGATCTTAAATATGCATAAAATAAACTATTCAGAATCAGACTCTTAAAGTTTGAACCAACTCTGGATACTGAGTCACATACTCTTGACTCCCCTGGATTGGCAGTCTGCTGACTGTTTAATGCAGAGATCTCCACAAATCAGAATAGGCCATTGTCCTGGCTAGTGATTGGGTCACGATAACCACACGATCCTAAGCCGTCCAATCAGTCTTCCTTGAAGGGTTATCCTTGAGTCTTGGAGAAGTGGGGTTTGTCACCCAAGGAACAAGGACTGAAAGCTTGGACTTAGAGCTCAATGACCTCTCATCTCATGCCAGGCACCTCATCTGAGGGTAAAGTGAACTAAACAGAAAAGGGACCAAATTGTGGAGTGTGAGAACCCAATGACACAGAGGTGACTGGGGCTCAGTCACGCCTGTCCCATGCTGCCTCAAACTTGTCTAGTCAGTGGCCCCAACAAAAATGCTCCTTTGGGCTAACATCCTCCTGAGTTGGGCTCTGCCCACTCCCACCCACAGTTCCTTCATGTTCACTATTTCATCTCCTTGAGACCCTGAAGAGTTCTGAAATTGGGGGTGGGATGGTACCTGGCCAGCTGGGATCGGCCACCTACATCCAGGGAAGGCCGGTGGAGCCAGGAATGGAGAGCCTGGATTAGGGTAGATGTGTGGTGGGAGGGAAGGTGTAGCCAGCCCTCAGCCTTACCATCCCTTTGATGCCCTCCGGGAAGAGGAAGCGGTTATACAGCGTGCTCACGGTGTCATCTGGAAGCACCTCACACTCCTTCTGGAGCAGAAGATCCCCAGTGTCCAGGCCATCATCAGCCCAGAAGATACTAAAGCCCCCTTTCTTATCTCCATGAATAAGGGTCCTGGGGGGGGGCAGGAGAGAAATCTCAGTCTGATGGAAAGTGTCACAGAAGATACCCTGAGAGCTGTCCCTTGGCCCCCGCCACCCCCCAAGAGGCCACCTCCTCCCCAGGGAGGGCTGACACCTGCTCCTATGGAAAAGGGAAGAGAGGAAACAGTTTATGACTGCCAACCATGCGGGCTACACACCCAAAGCTGTGCTGCCTTAGAGAACAGCCCCACACAGGTGGGGTGAGCACACAGAGCCCTGCCCTCTGTAGCCTCCATGATATCCTAGTACAAACGCCCCGTCCTGCTGTGGGTGCAACACCAGCAGAGCTTCTATCCCCACCCCTGCAAAGCACTCAGTCTTTGTTGTTGCTGTTGTTGAAGACAGGGTTTCTCTGTGTAGTCCTGGCCATCCTGGAACTCACTCTGTAGACCAGGCTGGTCTCAAACTCACAGAGATCCGCCTGCCTCTGCCTCTGCCTCTGCATCCTGAGTGCTGATTAAAGGCGTGTGCCACCACTGCCTAGCAAGCATACTGTCCTAACACTCTCCACTGTGGTTCAAGGTGACACATGGCAGCGCAGGGCAAGCATCTGTGCAATGCAGTTGACCTCCCTAGAGAGATGCTTCAGGCCAAGAAGGGTGACATAGCAGGCAGACTGGGGGTAGGTCCTATCTTACCAGTTGATGGCTGAGGCCCCTCGGTGTCTGGGTAGTAGAGATGGGTGGTAGATTATGGAACCATGTCGGGGAGCGTTGATGACTTCCATGGGGATGAACTGGCTGCAGAAGGGCAGCACGTTGAGCTCCGCACCTAGAGCCTGGTACTTGGCCACCACCTCGGGCAAAGCTTGTCCTTGAGCACGCCACCGAGGGAACTTGAATACAGGCACACCATCCTTCTCAGCAGCCAGGCCTGTGGGGGAAGCAGGTGAGAAATTGTCCTCTCTATGCCACCCATACATTGTCAGCTGTACCTTCCCAGAGAAGTGGCTCCTGGCCGTTCCTGGTGTCTTTTCCCTCCCTGTTCTCACTGCCCAGCAAGGTTCTACCAGGATGCAGGTGGGACAATGCTGGCCAAGAGTGAGTGATGGGTAGGGACTTCCCTGCCTGGATGCTACCTCCTGCTCAGTACTTAGGCCTCCCTGTGCCTCCCTTGATCAGGTCCCAGTAGCCACTGTTCTCATAGTCCTCTCCAGAGGACCAGCCATGTCCAGCACTGTGCCTTTCTCCTCTCCCTCACCATCTTTCTCTTTTTCTTTTTCCTTTCCTCCCTTCTCATCTCTCTCCTCCTCAGATCTCTTTCTTGGACACTGGGGTCCCTGGGAACCATGTTTCTGCCTTGTCAACTGTTCCCTCACCAGGAGGGGGTGAAGAGGCTGGAAGGAGCAGGACAAGAGAAATGGGAAAGGACTTGATCCTTCCTGTGGGGATCCTGTCCTTTGGCCACCACCCTAGCCCAATTCTTCATCCCAGCCACAGGAGTCCCTTCCCAGATGTCCCAGTCTGCAGACTTGGTGTCACACCTGTGGGCAGGCGGCTCAGGCCCAGTCTGCAGGGCCTACCCCCCTGCCTCCTTACAGGCTTGAATCCTAGGCTCAATTTCCTATGCAGCCCCAGCCCCTCCTATCCTCAGCCTGGTGGTAGCAGCTGCTTCCAGAAGGCACAACCTCAACCCTGCAGGGCTTTCTTTGACCTTCAGTGCTTATAAGTGTCCTTAGCAAATCTCTGGAGAGAACTCCCTTGACTGGCCTGACCCTGCTGTCTGTCCCATCCCTATCACCATGTCCTGATGTAAGTGCTAATCTTCAATGTCAAGGTCCCTGGGTTTGGAATCAGTAGGAGGGTGTTTCCGGGTGTTAACTGAAAAGAGGAGACCCTCTGGAATGTGGATACACTATCCCATGTACTGGGTCCCAGGCTAAATAAAAAGGGGAAATAAAGGAAGCCAGCTGAACACCGGGACACATCTGTTTCTGATTCAGACGCAATGTAACCAGCCACGATGAGAGGAGGTCAGAATACATTTCTAGAGCATCCTCACTGTGGCCAGTGAGACACTCCTGTGGGCCATCTGCAGTCAAGGCCAAGCAGTCTGTTTGCAGAGTTCAGGACATGTATATCATGCTAGGGTCAGGTGCAGGGCTGAGGCCAGGCAGGCAACAGCAGCGTCAGAACAGAGTCCAGGGGTCAGACTGTGCCTGCTTGCTCTGCCCTGGACCTGGCTGACCCCTCAACGTCTCCCTCCTAACCTCTAGCTGTGCCCTACAGTCCTTCTCCATCAGGCCTGACAAGGGCTGATGAGTGGCTGGAGGATCTGTTCATCATATGGAAGGTCCAGCATCCTGTGTACTGGGCGCCTGCTCCAAGGTGAGGGTCCACTACTGAATCTCAAGTGGCTCTTTCCCCAGGAGGAAGCAGCACCAAAAAGATGCTCTTCTCAAAAGGGAAACCTCTCAACTCTACCCACTTTATTTTACCAGGAACCAGTGGGCTGAGCACTTGGGGCAAAAAGAGCCCCAGAAATGGTGACATGAAGCACGTCCCCTGAGTCCTTGACAGCCTAGGTGTTTGGGTCTGAAAAGTTCAGAGAGGTACATAGGACAAGCTGGGAAGTTTTATGGCCCATGACCAGAACAGATCCTAACCCACAGTCGTGTGTGTGTGTGTGTGTGTGTGTGTGTGTGTGTGTGTGGTGTGTGTCTGTGTGAGTGTGTGTGAGTGTGTGTGAGTGTGTGTGAGTGTGTGTGTCTGTGTGAGTGTGTGTGTGAGTGTGTGTGTGAGTGTGTGTGAGTGTGTGTGTGAGTGTGTGTGTGTGTGAGTGTGTGAGTGTGTGTGTCTGTGTGAGTGTGTGAGTGTGTGTGTGAGTGTGTGTGTGTGTGAGTGTGTGTGTCTGTGTGAGTGTGTGTGAGTGTGTGTGTGAGTGTGTGAGTGTGTGTGTGAGTGTGTGTGAGTGTGTGTGAGTGTGTGTGTGAGTGTGTGAGTGTGTGTGTGAGTGTGTGTGTGGTGTGTGTGTGTGTGAGAGTGTGTGTGTCTGTGTGAGTGTGTGTGTGAGTGTGTGTGTGAGTGTGTGAGTGTGTGTGTGAGTGTGTGTGAGTGTGTGAGTGTGTATGTGAGTGTGTGAGTGAGTGTGTGTGTGAGTGTGTGTGTGTGTGTGTGTGTGTGTGTGTGTGTGTGTGTGTGTTACTTTATTCCAGGACAGTCTGGCAGCCACTTGGCATCAGTGTGGATTTGGAGTGGAAGGTGTATAAGTGCTCTCTAGCAAGGGCTATACTGTGAGACCCCATACTTTACCCACCTGCCCACTATAGTGCCTCTGTCCCCTCAGATGACTCCCCTCCTCCCTCCTCCTTGCCCCGGAGCTGTCACTCACCCAGGGGATCTGCTTTCCCATCTTTGTCTGGGATAGTGAACACACCCACCACCTCATGGCCCTCCTTCCTTAGCTGGCAGTAAACCTCCTGGCCAAACAAGCTCTGTCCGATTACTGCAATCTTCATGGCAACAAAGGGCTGGAAGGCACCTGTTGAAGGGGCAGCCAAAGGGTTAGAAAGGGGAAACCAACCAGATCCCAGCAGGTACTTCCCCTGCCTTGGTCACCCAGGGGTCTCCATGAACAGCAAGCTGCTTCAGAAATCTTTCCACAGTGCAAGGGGCCAGGGAATGTAGACACAGGTAACCTTGACGTCTGTGAATGTGGAGACTCTGATGACAGCTGGTGGGTCATACAGAGACTGTAGCTTTGAGGGTCCCTTCACTAATCCCTGCAAATTGTCACAAAGCTAGTGCAAGTCCTTGGAGACACTTTAGAACACACCGTGGAAGTGACCAGTTCTGTGACCTTGGTCAAGCCACATTAGCCTCTGTCCCCTCATGGTTAATGAGAAAGTCACCGTATTTCCCTTGAGGGTACACCAGGCTTATTGCACCAGACCCAAAAGCCACAAGAGGTGTAAAAGGAGCCTTGCTTAATATTAGCCTCCATGGCACAGGGTGACTGGGTTGGGAAGGGGTCCCAGTGGGAAAGACTGAGGAGAGGGGCCCATGGTATGAGGCAGAACTCAGTGTCAATGGCTGCTAGGTTCAGCACCTTCCTTCACTGATATCTGTAAGACTCCAGGTACTTACTGGTATCTTTCCTCAAACTGTCCATTTACCACACCTGCATGGTTCAGGGAAGTCCAAAGTGCAGACTTCACACACTCGGAAGTGTAGAAACTTCCAGGTGTGTGTGTGGGGGGGGTGGTGCACAGCTTTCATCAAGCACTCAGGAGACAGGCGGAGGCAGAGACAGGCAGATCTCTGTGAGTTCAAGGCCAGCCTGGTCTACAGAGTGAGTTCCAGGACATCCAGGACTGCCTCACAGAAAAACCCTGTCTTGAATTAAAAAAAAAAAAAAAAAAAAGGTACAGAAATCACAGGTGTGAGGTAGCCTCATGAATTTCCACAACACACAGCATGCTGCTGTGACCAGAAATGCCATTGGTCACTAAATACCGACACCTCTCAAAGTGCAGAGCAGCAATACCTCCCTGTCTTGGCCAACCTCATGCGTGTGCCTTTCAGACCCAAACTCCCCATCATTAGCCTGAGGGCATGTGAACCATCTCAAGTATCGACATGTCATATGAGGCCATGCTGGCTCAAACACTGCACTACCCTCATAAAAATCAAGTCCAGTGGATCACAGACCTGAGGTTATAAACCTCTCAAAGATAAAAAGAGAAACGTGGACGGCCTTGCAATTCGTCAATACCTTTCAAAGCACAGCACCAGAGGGCTCATGACAAGGAGAATTAGGTTTTACTTCATTCAGCTTAATATTTCTACTTTCAAAGGACTCCTTCAAGAAAATAAAATGAATGAGTATCCATAAACGGGGAGACCCGAACAACTGAGCCTCAAAACTCAGGGAAAGACGGGACAAACTCAATTAAAACGTGACCTAAAGATTTAAATCATCATGCTGCGGTGCCCTTGGATGCCAGGAGGTGGCATCAGATTCCCCTGGAGTCACCGCTGCTCCCGCTGCAAGACGTTTTAAGATGCCTGGTGTGGGTGCTAGGAACAGATTCAGGTTCTCCACAAAAGCTGCAAGTGCTCTTAGCCAGTGAGCTACCTTTCCAGCCCCCAGCATTCTTGTTCTAATGCAATGCTAATTTTAACCACCAGTTCCAAAAACGACTCTGTGCCGGCTAGGTTTATGTCAACTTGACACAAGTTAGAGTATTGAGGAACACAGAGCCTCAACTGAGAAAATACCTCCATATGATCAGGCTTTAGGCAAAACTATGGGGCATTTTCTTAAGTAGTTATTGATGGGAGAGGGCCCAGCCCACTGTGGGTGGGGTCACTCCTGGGCAGGTGGTCCCCAGTTCTATAAGACATCAGGCTGAGCAAGCCATGAGGAGCAAGCCAATAAGTGGCACCCCTCCACGGACTCTGCTCCTCCCTATTTGAGCTCCTAACTTCCTTTGATGATGAACAGCGATGGTGAAGCGTAAGTCAAATAACCCTTTCTTCCCCAGATTGCTATTGATCATGGTGTTTCATCACAGCAATAGGAACCCTAACTGGGACACGCTCTCATAGGTATTTCTTCAAGTGGACAGAAGACTAGCATCCACATGCAAATGTTGACAGTAGCATTATTTAGAACTGTTCAAACCTGAAAGCAACTATGACACCCATTAGTGAGTGAATGAAGAAAAAGAAAAGGAAAACGGTGGTGATGAGGTTTAGATAATGGCACATAAGCCAGAATTGAGAGGGCAGGTGCTAGGAAGCTCTAAAGGGACACTGAGGAAACCTAAATGCAAGCCGCTGAGTGAAAGGCCAACCTGCAAAGATGCTGCCCACTATGATCACAATTGCAAAGCACTCAGAAAAAATGAATCCAGAGAGTGAGAAGATGAGTCGTTAGTTGCCAGGGCCGAGGAGAGAACGCCACCCAAACACGAAGGTCACACAAACGCGGTGACAGAGCCCCACACAGAACATGGATTTGAGGTCACCCCACTGCACTGGCATGTGTGCACAGAGTGTGGTAAATGTTTAACAAAGAAAGGCATGGGCAGAATGAACATATGGGAATCCGATCTGCCCTCAGTCTTTCCATAAACCAAAGCAAATTCTGAAAGTTGATTATTAATTTAAAGAAACAAATATAGCTCTCCAGTCTACATTTTGCTCCCAAAAGTCCAACTGAGTTAAAAAATAATATTTTTACACCAAGTACAGGAAGAAAACACAGTAATGGTAAGGAGGTAGCTCAGTTGATCAAACACCTGTCTAGCACGCTTGAAGCACTGGTCTCCATCCCTGGCTCCACGGCAACCAACTGCGTTGGTGCAGATGTAAGCACAGAAGGGGGGGGAAGGGGAGTGGGGGGGGGGCGGAGCAGGAGGATGGGAGTTCCAGGCCATCCTCAGCTACATAGGAGGTTTGAGGCCAGCCTCTACATGAGACCCTGCCTCAAAAATGGAGATAAAAGAAGAGAAAGGGAAGGACGCAGGCAAGTGGAAGAGGAGAGGGAGAGAAAAGGAGGGCTATGTTAGAAAATATTGGTGCAGTTGGGCTTTACCAGCCTGGCTCTAGCAGTGGAATGGAAATTAAACGTGATAATTTTTTTTTGCATGTAAGCACATTGCTCAAAGGGAAAAAATACAGCCAACAGACAAAACCATGTGCCAACCTCTACTAATGCAATTGGAACACTTCTTTAAATGCAGAGTCAAACACAGTACACATTCCTCCTGTAAAACTGCAGGAACTTAATATGAATACCCAGCACTGGCAAAGTTATGGGGAAACAGTAAGCACGTGCAGGGAACATAAAAAATGGCTCAGTCCTGACTTGGCCTCTCCATTCTAAACCACGGGAGGACTAGAGGACAACAGGCGTTTTACACTGCGGTGTGTGGTAGTGCATAGGCCATGCCGTTAGGATGTAGCAAAGTGTTGCTGGCTGGGAACACGTAAGCCAAGATGCTCCAACAGCTCATCACTCACTGCAGTTTCCCAAGGCAGTAACATGGTGCATGCATGCGTGTTTGTATGTGTGTGTCTGTGTCTGTATATGTATGTGTGTGGAGTGGTGTGTTTATGGTATGGTGTGTGTATGTCTGTGTATGTGTGTGTGTGTGTGTGTGTGTGTGTGTGTGTGTGTGTGTGCTTGCCTCTGTGTATTTGTTGCCTTCCTTCAAGGGAGTTTCAGTGCAGAGCACAGACTGCCCTGGAACTTCTCATCCTCCCACCTCAGCCTCTTGAGTGCTGAGATGCTGAGATTTCAGATCTGTGCTACCACACCTGCTTCCATCTCCTGCCAGACATGTTATTTACAGAAGGAATAAAGGAGTAAAAAACTAGCAAACAAAACCAAACCCCACTTTTGGCTATAGAGGGGCAGTCAGGATCTCTGCAGATAGGCTATTATCACAGTTCAGGGAAAAGGAGGTAGGTAGAGGACCCTCACTTAAAGTTTGCCTTCGGCCACACAGATAACATGGGAGGCTGGAGGGCCATCTGAGCCCCAAGGATATTTAGTGTAGTCTCCCAGCCCTGTCTTGTGTTGGGGCATCCCCAGAGGCGGCTGTGGCCTCAGACCTTCAGGGACTCAGGGGCTCCTGCTATGCAGTCCCCACTCCCAGCTCCCAGGTCAGAACAACAGAGCAGCAGCAGGGACCCTCTGTTCTACAGCCTGCTGCAGTCCCAGGCTGGGAGCAGACCTGGTGGGGGCCATGGTTTACCCTCTCATATGATGGCCCCTTTGCCCTGGCTCCTGGCAGGAGATGGCTATGTTCCTCAGGGGGGTCAAAATCATTCAGACACTTCCAAGATCCCTGGTGTGGCCACAGTGTAAGGCAGAGCAACCTATCCTCAAGCCTGCAGACTTCAGCTTAGGCCTCAGTGAATTGTCACCTTCCCCGGGTCTCAACTGTCTCTAAAGTATGACCTTGCTGTCTCCTGGGCATAGAGAACTTACCTAGACAGAAGACAGTGCCAACACTCACCACCAGCTGCCTAGAACCAGAATTCTTCAGGATGTACACTGTTGTATCCCATCCCAACCAGTCCTGTCCCCTGTCCCCCATTTTACAGAGCAGAAGCCAAGACTCAGCAGCACTTAAGGAACTTCCCAGAACGTGAGCCGGGTGTGGTGCTGCCCTCCTTTAATTCCAGCATTCCGAAGGCAGAAGCGGATGATCTCTGAGTTCGAGGCCAGCCTGATCTGTAGAGCTAGTTCCAGGATAGCCAGGGCTACTGAGGAAAACCCTCCCTCCCTCCAAAAAACAAACAAACAAAAAAAGAAAGAAAGAAAGAAAGAGAGAAAGAAAGAAAAGAAAAGAAAAAGAAAGGAAAAGAAAGGAAAAAAAAGAAAAGAAAAGAAACTTCCCTGGGCAGGAGCTGTGGTTCCAAGGTTCAGCGCGCCTGCCTGCAGCGGAAAGGCTCTGGGTGCCAAGCTCAAAACACCGAAAGCAAAAAGAAACTTACCCAAGGTCAAAGACGGGGAGTAAGGAGAACTGGTCACCGCCCCAGAGCCCTGGGCTTGGAACCCAGAAGTACCTGCTAGCTGCGAGGGTCCGCACGAGCCAGCGAGTTCCCAGACCCGTGCACTAGTTCTAGTCTGGGGTGGAGCGGGTGGGGGTCAGGGCTCCTCCTCCACGCACAGGGGAGGGGCAGACACCAGGGCCCTCCCAGCCAGGACCCCTCCAATCACAAGACGCCCTCGGGCCAGGCCCCCAGATATGACCAATCAGAGGATCCTTTCCCAGCCCGAGAACGAGGACAGTGCTTTGGAAAGTGGACTAGCGAACCCAAACAGGCGGTCCTTTCACAGGTGCCTCACTGCCCAGAAGGCCCCAGCTTTCCCTTCCGCAAAATGGGCCTCCAACGCCTACAAAGCACCGCGCAGCCTCGGACTCATCCTCAAAAGGCTGAGTATCCTTACCTGGATTGGAGACCTTTCCGTCCCCAATTCCGGTTTGAATTTCCCGCCCAGCATCTCCGGAGTCCAGCTGGTCACCCACCGTCCAGAGCCAGCCAGATCAGACCTCGCGATGGGACCTCAGTGAGCCTTTGTCTCAAAACGGACCGAACAAGGAGGCGGGGCCCACCGCATGTAATTGCACAGCTCAGGCCTAACCTGCTGGAGGAGGGACCCATGGAAGTCCAGCTGGGTGAGGTGTCACGGGGTGGGGGTGGGGGTGGGGGCAGGAGTAGCCCGGGCTGTGTGACCTGGATACTCAAAAAGCACCACTGGCATATTCCCTGGGTCATTTCTCCTACCCAAGAGTGATAGGCAAGAGGCACCCCTGAGCAGAGACTGAGACAAGCAGGGTCATCCATTGGCTGAGGACCCTGGGCAGTGTCTTGGCTCAGGTTTTCTTCTTGGAAGTTCTTTCTGTTGGTCCTTCTACCTTGTCACATACCCCTCCCTGAGTAGGGCCATTGTCCTCCCAGTGGAGGTTAGTCAAAAGAAAATACCGGGTCCAGTAACATGCCCATCACTTCCTGGCCCAAGCTGTGTTCCAAGGCTACCTTCCGTGCATGACCTCCACTGCCTGCCCCACCACGCAAACCACCTCTGAGGCCCCTTCCTACCCGAGCTCCAGCCCCTGCCCCTTCAGTACACCAAGCCCCCTCTAGCCACAGCCTTTACACAGCTTTATATTGAGCAGACTCTCAGACTATAATAGCAGGCATCCCTGTCTCTTATCAGCCAGTCAATATCAGGCTGTGGGTGCTGAGCTCAAACATGCTGTACCACACACACACACACACACACACACACACACACACACAC
The DNA here is from genome assembly GCA_030556225.1 of Cricetiscus sungorus. NCBI lineage: Eukaryota > Metazoa > Chordata > Mammalia > Rodentia > Cricetidae > Cricetiscus > Cricetiscus sungorus. The sequence continues at coordinate 4,116,150 of JANBXA010000735.1, read as the reverse complement.
ACACACACACTAAGGAGTCCCATGGCTCCTGCTGGCCACTCTCATATACTGCCTGCAAGGAACTAACCACACTCCACACTCCTGGCACTCGCTGTCCTCTGTATATCTGTCTCTCCCACCAGACTGTAGGCTCTCTGAGTGATTTAATGCATATATTTTGTCCTTGTGCCAGCATGGGCAGGCAGGGTTATGGTGGATCCTGGTTGAATCCTGTGGCCTTGTTCTCCAGGCTCTACTGTCCTCACATGAATCTACCTTCTGGATTCATGGGCTTGTGCCTGCTGTTTACTTTCCCCATGAGTTAGGACACTCCCATTAACACACCAGGTCTTTAGGGAAACTGTCTCCAGCTGCAGCCCCTGGGGTGGGATGAGCATCTAATTTTCCTTTATCGTCCTGCAATTGCAGTTGTATCAACCTTATGCCACCCACGGGAGTATGAGATGATCCTGGCCTCCTGGCACTTCTCCAGCACTGAATGGCATGCTTGCTGTCGAAGAGGCTCAGTAAAACTTGCAGGTTACATGATTAAACACCAGGATCTTAGTGAGCTCTGTACTCTGAAGCGGGGACGGCATCAGCAAAAGGGTGGGTGATGGAATCCCCAGAGAAAAGCCTGGAAGCTGACTGTCCCAACAAGGTGTCAGTAAATCTGAGGGGATCCATCCTCTTAGGGGCATAAGCAGAGTTCACTGAAGTAATGGGAGATCTATGTTACTTTTCTCATTTACAAAAATACCCCCCAAAAAAGCCACATAAGGAAAGAAGGACCCAAGGCTCATGGTTTGGGGGTCTGGTCCATCACGACAGTGAAGACATACATGGTGGCAGAAGTATGAGGCGGCTGGCCACATTGCATCTGCAGTCAGGAAGTGGAGAGATGAATTCTGGGCTCAGTTTGATCTTTCCTTTTTATGCAATACTGAACTTCATTAAGCCCCTGGGATGGTGCCACACACACACACTTAAGGAGGGTGTTCCGGTAACCTGAATCTAGAAACCCCTTCACAGATGCACCCAGAGGTTTGTTTTCATGGAAATATGAAATTCCATATAGTTGACGATGAAGATCAGCTGTCATGATGAGGGTCATAAAAGACACAAAGTTTTCAGAAAACTCATGTTGTAAAGAAGGGCCAGTGAGGACAGAGTGTGTGCCCTAGGCCTGTCCCCATGGCTAGAACACCTGCCTCAGGGAGCTGTGCTTGAGGGAGGGACTGTACCAAGATGCTGGGTGTATCTGAGCCTTGAGTAGATCCAGGCTTTGGATATGAAGTGGATTCAGCTCTTGCTCTTGGTCCCGCCCTTTGAGCTCCTCTCTCTGTCATCCTCTGTGAAAAGTAGTCCAGGTTAACATCCTGATACCTCCTGCCAGTTGAGTGGGTTTTAGGCCAAGTGAGGAGGGATGAATGTCTGTTTTTTTGACTTAAGGTTTCCCAGACTAGCCTTGAACCAGGGATCTTCCTGCCTCTGCCTGCTAACTGTGGGATTATGGCTTGCCTCACAGCTGGGTGAGTTGATTCTTCCCATGGGGGAACTGTAAATGATTGAGGCTGGTACACAGTCAATGGTAGTTTATAATCTTTGAAACCCCTTCTTTAGGGCCCATGGAGTCACATTTCTTGCCACGATTATGGGCAGGTGTACTGTATAGTTCCTAACAAATAAATGGTGGAAGGCACATTGAGTGGGTTCTGGATCCATGCCTTCACAGGCAGACAGAGAAACAGGCTTGAGGTCAGAGAGTGGCAGAGCCGCCCATGTCCCAGCCCTGTATGGTACTCGATGAATGACCACCCCAGTTCACAATGGCAGCAGTGCCCAGCAGTTTCATGGCCATGACTTGTGTGTCCTAGTGTAAACAGCACTCCAATGTCATAGCTCCCATTTCTGTCTTTCTATAGGGGAAAGCAGGGGAGGCACTGCTTTGTCTTAAACCACCATCTCTGTTAAGGATGCTGAAGAAGCATCATGGGGGTATGGGTGGGCTCTGCAGGATCCTGTGACTAGGTTCCCAGGAAGAGTGGCATGTACTGGCCTGTTTATAGGATGTGGGCAAGGGGATGAAGGGGTGAGGTTTAAGCCTGAGATATTTAGGAGGGGCTGTCCTGCTCAGAGGCATGGGCACAGGTGAATAGATGGGCAGAACAGCTTTTCTCTGTTGTATAAGCATGATTCAGCTGGTTCTGGAACTCACCAAATGCGAGGAAACATTAACCTAACCAGGACTATGGCCTTGGAAAGTCAAGGTGAGCACAGAGCGACCTGAACTTTGTTTGGTTTTGTGGAGATAGGGTTTTACCATGCATGCCCAAGCTAGCCTGACCTGTAGACCTGTCCCTTAGCTCAGCTTCCTGAGAGTGGGATTGCAGGTGTGTGTCACCAAGTCCAGCTACACATTTTCTTTTGTGGGGGAAGAGTTCTCTTCTCTTGGAACCTCATATTAAGACACCCACATCTTACCTTTTGAGCCACATTTGACACCTCACTCCTTGAAACTTTCTCCAGAGGTCACAGTGGTTCTCTGTATTTCTCTCTGGAAGAGCCCAACATGTGCGTTGACATAGCAGGAAAAAGGGGGTACCAGCCTCAGGCCTCTCTGTCGCTCTGCCTTGAACCACAGCGCATGTGACTATCTGGAAACACAACATCTCTCTTTCTGAAGAGATGAGGTATATTCAGAAGGTTCAAAGCCCTTACACCACACCTCTGCAGCCTTGGACACAGCCTGCAGGCCATGCCAGATCAAATGCAGTGTTTTTCTGACCATCCCAGTGTCCAAGAGAGCAGGAGGTTTACAGATGACCCCTGAAGGCTGAGCCAGAGAAAAGGGGGTGCTGCCTCCCCCACGCAGGCAGAAGATGATAGGGGGTGCACAGCAGTGCTCAAAGGAGGGACAAGAGAAGGATCACAGGTTTGGCAGGGCACAATAAACTCAATAAAGAAGAAATGAGGACATCCCAACCAGGCGTGCATGGAGGGAGGGGTGGGGTCAGCTGGGAGGTTTGAAATCCAGTTTACCAGGCTGCAGTGGAGGAGCTGGAAAGGTCAGGGTCATCAGCAACAGTGTCACTGGACCTTGTGTCCCAGTGGTGTAAGAATTCAGAGCAGCTTGGTAACTAACATTAGAATCTCAATTGCCTTTTCTTTTTAAAAAATTCACAGGATATAATTCAGACTTTCAAAAAGGAGGAAACCCAGTCCATTGATGGCACAGATGAGGCTTGAGTTTGTTGTATTGAATGAGGTCAAGTTATACTAACCTAACTACACTGGAATAAGCCAGTATCAAAGGGATCTAAGCATTGCACATAGGTGAGGTCCTTCGAGCAATCAGAGTCACAGGAAGGGAGCTAGGACCAGGCAGACTTGGGTTTAAAGTGGATGGTTTCAACTTAGAAAACAAAAAAACCCTGGTGATGGGCAGAGCAGGATGATGGGGGTAGGATGACAGTGAGCGAAGAAATGATGGGTGGCAGGGGCAACTATGTAACAGTGAACTCATTGAATGTGGCAGAACAGGAGCCTTGGAAATGGCTAATATGGTGGAGGCAGGAGGATTAGAGTTTTAAGGTCATCCTTGGTTTCCTAGAGAGTCCAAGGGTAGCTTGCGCTTCATGAAAAGCTGTCTCATAAAGAAAAACAAACATCTAAAAGACAGTTTCCACTGACCACCACCTTAATTTCCTTAAACAAACCAACCATTTGCCATCTAAAAAGAAAAAGCATAAAGGGTTCGTTTGACCTTGTATCCCCACCCCGGGCAGAAACAGTGAAGAAATCATGCAGGAATAGAGACAGGAACCTGACAAGTAGAGACAAGTTGTAGCACCAGCCCAGGAGATGGGATGGCAGCCCATTCCAGAGCCAGGGCCAGAGCTGTGTCCCAGACCCCAAGACCCCAAGGGGCAGGATCTTGGAGCATTAGTAGAACACAGAGGGTAGCATGTTGGGTGGCCACAGCCAAGTGACACAGCATCTTCAGGGGCTCAGGGGACACCACAGCTCCCTCCTGTTCTGCTATAGATGTGTTTAAGGCTTGATCCTCAGAGTGGCAACATTGGGAAGTGGCAGGACCTTTGTGAGGTGGACTCTTGGCTCCAAGAGGACTGCGTGACCCTGGTACCCATCTTTCCCCTCTGATCCCTGTCCCATGATGTAAGTAAGCTCTTTGTTCTCCTGTGTTCCTGTCATGCTGTGCTCTTTCCCAGCCAATCACTCCAACATGGTGATGATGGCCTGCTAACACACCTACCTCACTCTCTTCTCTGATTAGCTAGGACTTTGTATTGGACTCAACTGCAGGCACAGGCCTTGCAGGTCAATCTCCTGGCACATGCACAGGGAAGGCTAGGAGTGGACATAGTACAGGGGATGCCCTCAGGGTGAGGAGGGAGCCCAACCCCAGTGACACAATGGAGGAGGCTCACATAATGCTGTGGTGACAGGCATATGGTGGAGTTAAGGTGATGATGGTGACATCAGGGAGCCAAACCCATCCACAAGGTTGGACACTCCAGGATGAGGGTCAGACAAATAACATGGTGCAGGCGCATCTAGACATGCACCTGGTATGTGGCTCTGTGGTATAGCATTTACCTGGCACGTGATGTCCTGGGAAGCAGGAACATCCATTCAGATTACTATTTCTTGTACCCAGGGGTTACCTGCTAGATTGGACAGCTGAGGTCTGCAGTGTGCAGAATGGGCAGGTTGAGTGCTGGGACTGTGTGTAGTTAGGTGTGTGAGGCCAGCAGGTCAGGCTGGGGGGAAAGTAGCTGCCTGAGGGCTAGCTGTAGGTCCTCTGGAACCTCAGCGAGGGAACTGTGTTCCACTGGTGGGCAGAGTCTGAGCGCTTTGGAATTGTCAGATCTGGGAGCGGGGGCGGGGGATGTCAAGTAGGAAGGGGAATGCACAGAAGGAGGAGATGTAAGAGTTTCAAAGCCACAGGAAAGGACTTAACTGAGAAGAGAAGGTTGGCTGTACAAGAAAAGAAAGAATTTACAGTCTCTGCAGCTCCCGAGAAGGGTGGGGTGAGGTTGGGAGAGACATCAACAAACAGATTTGGGAGTAGTCTTCCTGACAATTAACTAGGAGAGCAGGAAATGGGAGGGAGGAAGAGGATGTGTGGGTTGGTGTGTAGGAGGATAAATAAATGGAAGGATTTAAAGAAGGAGAGATATATACATAGGTAAGTCCATAGATGGATGAACAGACAACTAAATAGAAGAAATACCCTAGTTTGCTTTCTTGGGAAGGAAAGGGTTTATTTGGCTTACATATCCTCATCACAGTCCATAATGAAAAGAAGTAAGGGTAGGAACTCAAGGCAGGAACTGAGCAGAAGCCGCGTAGAAGCATTGATTATTGGCTTATTCCCCATGACTGACTCAGCATTTTTTTATATAACACCAGACCACCTGCCCAAGACTGGCACTGTTTGCAGTGGGCCATACTCTCACACATCAGTCAGGCAAATCTGAAGGGGGCATTTTCAACTGAGGTTCCTGTTCCCAGGTGACTCTAGCTTATGTCAATTTGAAAAGAAAAAAAAAAGAAGAACAGGAAGAAAGGAAGGAAGAAATGGATAGATAGAGGGAGGAAGGGAGGGAAGGAGAGATGGAGGACAAAGGAAGAGGAGGGAAGGAGGGAGGAAGGAAAGAAGGGAGGAAGGACTGGATGCATATGTAGATATGTAAGGATGGATAGAAGGGAGGAAAGGATAGAGGAAGAGTATAAGAATGGATGTATAGATGAGTGAATTCATAGATGGGTGGGTGATTTTACTAGATGGATAGAAGTAAAGGAGGAGATGAGGAGGAGGGATGGTGTCTTAGTTAAGGTTTCTATTGATGTGAAGAAGTAACATGACCATAGCAACTTTTATTAAGGCAAAACATTTAAGTGGGGTGGCTTATAATTTCAGATGTTCATCATCATGGTGGGAGATGGAGGCTTGTAGGCAGACATGGTGCTGGAGAGGTAGCTGAGAGTTCTATATCTTGTACATGCAACAGGAATTAGTCTGTGATGCTGGACAGTATCTTGAGCATATATGAGACCTTAAAACCCACCTCCATAGTGACACACTTCCTCCAACAAAGCCATAGCTACTCCAACAAGGCCACATCTCCTAATAGTGCCACTCCCTTTGGGGACCATTTTCTTTCAAGCCACCACAGATGGCTACATGGATGGGTAAGCAGATGGATGGTAGTTTCTTTTACCTGTGTTTCTTGTTGGTACAAGATGGGAGACTCCACCATATGACTTCCCTGCCATCTCTAAAGAACAAAGAAAGATCATCTTTGTTGGAGTCATCTGCTCAAGTGGGGCAGCAAGGGTAGTAATGGATGACAATATCAACACCGGATGAGGTAACTGGTTCCTTGAGGCTGACCGGGGGTCATACTGGAGCATGTGAATTAGAATCTGAGTGAGAGCATATGAACAGAGAGTAGGAGTCAGGGGCCTGAACTGGCAGAGTAACAATCCTCAGGAGGCAAGGAGGTATTTTTGTTTAGCACAACTCAATGGCTGGTGTTGGTTCAAACTTCTTGAGTCTGGCCCTGAGTAGTTTATCTTAGGCACATTTTAAGCACAGCACAATTTGGAAAAAATTTTCCTGGGGTTTAACTTAATCCCATGTCCACACTGAAACCCTTTGTAAGGTACACATGAAACCTTCCCATAAAGCTGGATTCTACAGATTAACCACATATGACACCCCCATAAAGATGGGTTCTATAGATTGACAAGCTCACAATAAGGGTCCTGGAGAGACTCTGGTGTGGTAGTTCTCTGCAGATGGAAGTTTCTAACCTGCCTGATCCTGCAGCCATTCAGTCCCAAATAAACACACAGAGGTTTGTAGTAATTATAAGTTTTTTGGCCAATGGCTTCCTATTGGCTAGATATCTCTTAATTATCAATCCATTTCCATTAATCCGTGTATCTCTACTTGGTCTTGGCTTACCAGTGGTGCCCAGGCCTCATATTTCTTTGGCAGCTACATGGCATCTCCTTGATTCCGGCTACTACCTTTCTCTATCCCTGTTTAGATTTCCTGCCTGGCTAAATCCTGTCTGTCCATTAGCTGAAACAGCTTTATTTATCAGCCAATAAGAGAAGCATATTCACAGCATACAGAAGGACATCCCCCATCAGGTCTCAGCCACACAGATAGCACAAAGGTAACCAGGATATTAACTACATCTGCTCCCAGACTTCTGAGCTGCATCCCTCCCTTTGAAGGAATAACACTATGTGTTTAACATTCCTTCATACTCATTTGTGAGCACAGACCCTCCATGCCTCTCACATGGTACTGGAGAGGTTGCTGGGCCTTTTTAGCTGGCATCAACATGAGTGGCCACTTGCATTTGCTTGTTTGTTTGTTTGTTTTATCTGTGTTCTGGTCAGTGCCTATCAGGCTTGCTAGGGAGGAGATGGAGCAGTCTGGGGAGGGTTACCTTGCTTTACTGGAGACCTTTCCTGCACAGTGGCTGTCCCTCTGATCTGATTTGGGGATGTTGTACTAGTCAGCTTCCAGCCGCTGCCTCAGCCTAGGAATTTGGCTGATGCCCTAGTAAGAGGTCAGATGGCAGAGTGAAGGGTCTTCACTGAGAGTGAAGGGTCTCTACAGTCAAGGCAGCCTTTGACCATGGAGGATAGAGTAGGCAAACAGGTAGGACATTCTAGGCCTTAGGTAGGACATTCTAGGCCCTAGACATGTAGACTCATTTCAAATGGCTCCTGAGAAGGTTCTATGGAATGAAACACCAGCCACAGAGCCCACTGCTATGGGCATGCTGTTTTCTCTGTTCCAGCTTTGTCATCAACCCAGTCCAACTCCCAGGTACCATGCTCCGTATCCAGGATGATGTGACAAGCCTTGTGGTTATGCTCTCTTAGTTACTTGTCACTCATAAAGACTCCTTTCAACAAGTGTCACTCACCCTTCAGCTCCTTCCTCACAGTGTCTTTCCTGGCCTGTCCCTTCAGAGTATATGTCCCTTTTTTTTTGCTACTGTGTTCAGGTCCATCCACCATCTCTGATTGGGTGAGCAAACCCACCCTACAGGTACATTTGGTTCATTCTGCTGACCCAATCTCCCACAGAGACCAAAGGTGCTGAAAGGAACTGGTCAGCTTGTCATGGGACTAATCCCACAGAAAGCTATTACTTAGCTAAAAGGCTTCTAGACAGATGCCAGCCATAGCCAGCATGAGGTTCTATTGGACAGTTCAGAGGCCACTCAGCCATCTCTGCTTGGACTATTGTCATAGTTGCAGAACTAGTGACTCAAATGCCCTCTGTGGACTTCATTGCCCTGAACACTGGAGCTTCTCCACAGGCAAGATCTGCCTCTGCTTTGGGTCCCATGAAGCATTAACATATTTATTTTGTATGTGAGGTGGTGGCGGTGGAGACGATTGCACCCCAAGAGCCCAAATGCTTTCCCATATGTCCCTGGAAACCCTTCTCCTCTATAGTTCATCTTTGCCAGCAGCTCTGAGAATGTCCCTTCTTGGCTGAAACATTCGAGGATGACAATGCTGCAAATCCCCTAGATCCCCCACTGCAGTAGGCGGGTGGTGGAGTCCCAGAACATCACAGTAGGTAGCCCATTGCTCGGAAGAACTTGAGACAGATTAGAGCAGGGAAATAAGCTACTGAGATGGGTAGATTGTTGTGTTACATCACTCATTCTCGCCTCTCCTGGCTGAGGGAACCTGGATATAGGGCCTGAGTGAAGAAACCAGGCAGACAGCTCTTCAGACTTTGACTCCTCAGCAAAGGGAGCTCAGAAGAGAACAAAGGCGTCCAAGGAGACGCGCATGGGAAGAGTTGCCATGTGTTCTGTGGCTATTTACGACTCATGATTCTCCCTGTCTGCAGTAAGATAAATTCATTCATTCTATAGATAGATTCATGACCCCAGACAACTCTCTGGGTCCCAGCAACTTGAAATGCTCCCTACTGCACATAGTTCTGAGGGCTGGTAGGTAGGATCCAGTTAGGCAAGGCAGGACAACCCACCCCTGGTAGGCCCTGCTGGCTTGGGAATCTAGGATTTGGCTGAGGAAGAGAGGGAGGGACAGCAGCAGGTTCTGGTGTCCAAGCTGGGCCAGGCCCCGGTAGCCCATGTTGAACAGCCACTAGTGCACATCAAAGTCCCCAGGCTCTGCTGTTGTGTTTCTAAGGCTGATCCAGTAAGGGTAGCTATGGGACCCCACTCCCTGTGTGGGAATCTGTCGGTTCCCTATGGAACTGATACTGTGGGCTCATGGAATGTCATTACTGATCAGAGAGTGCAAGTCCAGTGACATGACCCACCAGGGAAACCAGGTTCACAAGACATAAACCTTATGACTGGTACAGGAAGTTAGTCCCCATGAAAGTAAACACCCTAAAGAACCACCTCTGTTGTTGCTGTCACCATGCTATGGCAGACAGGCCATCAAACTCTGCCAGTATTGAAACAAGCAACCATGTGGAAGAGATGCCCCCTGTCTCCCAGAAGCTTAGTGCAGATGGCAGGCTGTACCCAGATCCCTAATGCCCTGGATAAGCTCTGAGCATCCATGGTAGGCCAGCACTGTTTTGAGTTTGAAGGTACCATGAAGAATATATTTTTTGAAAAATGCACCTTAAGAAACTTATACGGCCAGACCTGGGTAAGGAAAAGTCTGTTACTGGAGCTGTGGACATGAGACAGGAAGACAGACGGAGGCTGTGCTTTCAATGAGCTGAGCAGAATCCTAAAGAAAGTTCAGAGCTGAGTGCCCTGGGGATGGAGAACATTTAGGAAGGTGAAAGGGGACCTGAAGGGCACATGGGGGGAAGGATCAGCACACCCAAGTAAGGACAAACGGGGAAAAATACACCTGGAAGAAAGGTACACCCAACAAAAAAGCACAGTGAGGGTGGGCTTAGATGGGGCATTGGCCTGAACAGCTCCAGAACAGCAAGGAGGGCACATGGACAGCATAGACTATATGGGAGTTATAATACACCAAATCCTGTCCAGCTGAGTATGAAGCATGGATTTCTCCTTATTTCCCTCCCGTTGTTTGACTGTCACCATCTGTTCTGACCTATGGCAGCAAGCCTTCTGCAGAGAAGGGGCCCCACAGGACCCCTTTGCTGTCTCCTCCCTCTGTGCTTTGTGGCTCCTCTCAGCTAGCTCTCTGGGCTCACAGGGTGAGTCCTCAGGGAGGCCTCCTGGACTGCTGCTTTGACACATAGCTTCTGTCACTGCCCTCCCTGTAACATGTGGCCTGCATGAATCCTGGCATTACCAATCACTGTGGTGAACAGCTTTAATGCCAGCTCTGGGGAAGTGGGATCTCTGAGTTCAAGGCCAGCCTGGTCTATATCATGAGTTCCAGACCAGCCAGGGCTTCATAGTGAGACCATATCTCAGAAAAAGAAAAAAGAGAAGAAGAAAGGATACTGCCTGTGAACGACATGTCCCAAATCCACACAGCAGGGTGCAGGCTCCTGGAACAGCACGCGTGTTCAGGGATGCTTGGTGAGCACCCCCCTCTAACATTTCTCCAGGAGTCTGTGCATGTGAGAGGGTGTGTGCACAGGAGGCCAACACAGGCCCCCACCTGTTCCTCTCCTTCTCCTTCCCTTAAGTTCTAGGGGGAAAGGAAGCCCTGCACACTATAACCTCAGATGCTCAGGGACCTCTTTCCATCATTGCCTATTCCCCCTCAGCCCATCCCTGGCACTTCCTGCTTGGCATGGACCTGGACACCTGACTGGGGTGATACGGGAAAGCTGGGATGGGGTAGGCTGTGTTTGCTCTGATGGAGGACACCTCTTACCCAACCTGGACAGGGCAGGCTTTACTATGTACTGCACAGGGAGGAGGGATTAGGGATATCAGTAGGAGGTCTCCGTGGGGGGACAGTCTCAGGTGCAGTCATCCTAGAGGTCAATAACTTGTGAACACTGGTACTTGGACCAGAGGAAGATTTCGCAATTTCTCTGAGCCTCACGAGGTTTGAGACATTGGGCTCCTTGACAGGGCTGTCCCCATGTTAATAACACACATTCACTGAGTACTTCATCTGCTCCACACACACTTTTGCTACAAATGCATGCCTGGATCACCTTTAGCTTAAAAAAGAGATCCCCTTTTGAAAAGTTTTGTCTCATGTCTTATCTCCTCCCCCACCTTGTTGCAAACCTCTAACACAGACTTTTTCCCTGTTGGCTTTGGGAAGGAGACTCAGAGTCAGGGCACTACTATCTATACACACTGCACAGCGGAGGTTTTTTTGTTTTTGTTTTTGTTTTCTCTAGAAACAAGTAGCACCTGTAGATAAAGGCTTTCCTCCAAAGGCTGAGGTGCCTTTGCCTTGGCCAATGTCACTCATAAATGATTTACTAACATCTGTAGAGGAAGGGTGGTCAGGGACTACCTTGCCAGGCAAGTCAGGACCATGCTACCCTAGGGGCTGCTGTCTCTCCTAGAAGGTCATCTGCCCATTTGGGCTGGGTGCTCAGGGCACAGAGGCTTGGCAGAGCTGCTCAGTATCAGCTGTTCTCATGAGCAGGACTGAAACAACTCACTCACTTGGCATGGACATGCTTCTCCATTACCACACCTTTGTCACAGAGCTGCAGTGACTCACTCCCTTGGTGCTAAGCTTCCCCACCGCCTCCATTGCCGGTGTGGACTTGAAAATCTCCCTTCCTACGCTGCCATTATATCTCATGCTCAGTGTGCAGTGACGTTGCAGTGACACAGGAGGGCATGTCCCTTCCCTCAGAAGCAGCACCAAATTTTCAACTTTGCCGGAAATTTCCCAGTACACCAGGTCTGCCAATGAACTCATTGTGGAGCCTCTCTTGGCCTCCATGGGGGCTGTGCCAGGAGCTGAATGTACCCGAAGAGTTGGTGCTGTTTCCAGACATTTTTGTTACTGTGGCTGCAAGAGGGATCTATACTCATCTTATTTAAAGGGAGGTTGCTAGGATACAGGAATGAGTGCGCCCTGTGTGTACTGGTACTTTGTCACTGTCCACTCTCTTTTTGTGACTTGGGAATGCCGCTGCTTCTCTGAGGGAGGACTATACTTCTCTGCTCCAAGGACACCAGTTCTTGCACAGTGGATTGTGGCTTTCTGCAGTTTCTCTAAGTGGCTACTCCTGCTTTTTAAACCATTCCTAACATGGTGCTAGAAGCTTGTGTGCAGCTGAGCAAACTTGCTCTCCCTTGGGATTTTTATGTGGTGGCAGCCAGTGGCTGCTGGGGCTGCCAGCTAATTGGAGACAGTTGGATAGCTGGGTCACTGTCACTAGGAGCCTCAGCAGACTCCTAACTCAGTCACTGTTGGGAGATCTAGACAGGAGCTGTGACTTCTTGTACCCAGGTCTCAGAATGGCACTTCCACCTTGATCCATTGGCCAAGCAAGTCATTAAGGCAGGGACCAGGAAACTGGGGTAACACAGAGAGGGAACAGGAACAGAGTGGATGACTGGTGTTGGATATATAGCACTGCACGTGTGCAACAACTACATATCCACTAAAAATAAAGATGAGATGACAAGAAGCCATGTAGATACCTTGTAGATGACAGTCTCCAAAAATGGCCACGTGACTATTATACTACTCACTTTCTTGCTATGCTTAAAGCTAAACCTGTGTGTGGTGAAAGGCATATGAGTATTTGGCTTTCATAAGTCCTTGGCTAAATTTGTTTGTTTGTTTTTAATAATTTCATTGCCAAAACTTTCTCCATTCTAATCCTAGTCTTTCCCAAATTTACAATTCCCATTGGATATTGTCCCCCCGGGGGAAGTATGCTTTTTAAGGCTTCTGTTGGCTAGCTTGTGCACATTAGTCCCTTGTTCACTGATAGCCAAAAAAGGCCAGAGACATTTCCAGAAATGGTCAAAGAGCTTACTAGGGTCATTGGAGAAAGATGAGAAGGGACATATTGCCTCAAGCAAGGCACCCTGTCAGGTGAGGTAGAGCGGGCACACTCAGCGGTTATGGCCACTAGAGGGAGCCCGGGCTCCCCCCCCTCCAGGTGCTGCTGCTGGGCCTCAGCAGCTGTAGCTTCCAATCCTGTACCCTGTGGGCAGCAGGAGCCCTGGGTCAGGCTGCTTAACTCCACTCCTTCTTATTTGTTGCAGAGAAACAAGAGAGAGGGAGAAAAAGAAGGAGAGGAAGAGAGACAGAGAGACAGAGAGACAGAGAGGAGAGATTGAGATTCAGATCCATGCCTTGGGCATGCTAGAAAAACTAAGTGAGAATTTACATCTCATACCTGCGTCCCCCATTTTTGTGTACCATAGGTAGAATTATTAAGACTCCTTTAAATCAAATTACTGTGCATCATGCTGAATATAGGAAACCATAAACAGAAGAGAACTGAAATCAACTTCACAGCCCACTCCCATGTTCTTACAATGTCCTCTCAGGTCAGCTGTGAACCAATGCTTATACAGACTTCAACCCTCCAAGCCCGATTATTCCGAGTTTCTTTTGGCAACTTAAAACAATCATCTTAGGTCAAGTATAGTGGTAGCACCTGTATTTCTCAACTGCTTGTGGGGCAGAGGCAGAAGGATGGTGAATTTGAGGGCAGATGTGGGGACATATCCCAAGGAGTCTCCTTCCCGTGCGTTACAGCAGGTCAGCCCCAGCTGTGTCTCCCTCCTGTTGCTTCTGTGCATTTCCAAAAGCATGCATTGGGGGTGGAGGGGGCTACTTACTCTCTCCCCAGTGCCTGGCTCCTACCTGTCAATCTGGGCTCCATGCATTGCTCATGTCCATCCTAAACCTTGTCCTGACATCCAGCCATACACCTGACAATGCCATTTGGACACCTGACAGACACCTCAGGTTTAGCATATGGACAACACAGCTCTGCATCCTTGTAGCCTTAACCCTGCAGCTCCCACCTTCCCTGCTGAGACAGTATTTATTCTTTGGTCCCCAAGTGCACAGAGATCATGCCCAGCCCTCGCCCGTCACTGCTTAGTTCCTTCTGCATAGCTTGCTGCCCCACACACAGCTTACACTGCTGTGCTATGGTGACCAATATCTCCAAATTCCAGAGACTCAGAACAAATGTTTCCATCCTGCTTGTATTTATGTGGCCTCAGCCCAACTGGGTCTCTGTTTATGTTGTCATCATGCCAGAGCTGAAGTGCCAGTTCCTACTGAGCTACCAGCCCCTAAACTGCCTCTGTGTCAGTGAGGACCAAGCAGGCAGCTGTGTTCTTATTAACCACAACTGCATCTACCTCGGCTCTTCTTAGACATGTATGCAATGTTGACCAAACAATTGCCTGTCACAGCAGCTTCTCTCTGGATCTGGGGTGTAAATGACTCACAAGGGTCAAAAAGTAGTATCATGATAAAGGTGTTGCCACAGTTACTTTTTAATTGCTGTGGCAAGGCACACTACCAAGGCACTCAGTGGAAGAAAGAGCTTATTGGCAGAGGGTGCATCCATGACCATCTTGGCAGGAAATATAGCAGCAGCCAGGCAGGCAGGAGCAGGAGAGAGAGAGAGAGAGAGAGAGAGAGAGAGAGAGAGAGAGAGAGAGAGAGAGAGAGAGAGAGAGCGAGCTAGCAAGCCCTAACTGGGAAGGTATGGGCTTTTGAAACTTAAGTCCTGTGACCTACATCTTCCAACAAGACCATACCTCTTAACCCTTCCCAAACAGTTCCACCAACTGGGAAACAAACATTGAGGCATACAGCCTACTGGGGGGCCATTCTCTTTCAAACCACCCAGATGTATGGATGCATTTGGAAAATGTCAAAAAAGGGCTAGAGAGCTGGCTCAGAAGTTAGGAGCACTGGCTGCTCTGACATATGACCTGGGATTGATTCCGAGGATCCACATGGTAGCTTACAACTGTCTGTAACTACAGTTCCAGGCATCTGAGGTCTTCTTCTGGCCTCTACAGGTACCTGGTACTCACAAGGTATACAGACATACATGCAGGCAAACCACCCACACACATTAAAACAAACAAATCATCATCAACCAAAAAAACAAACAAACAAAAACAAAACAAAATAAACAAATAAAAAACCAAGAAGAAAATGAAGACCATGTGATCTGTAACCAAGGCAAGTCCCTAGGTGGTGAGGCTGAGGACACAGCTCTGGTGGGAGAAAGGGGTCATGAGAAAGCCAAACACACCCACAGAAGTTTGCCTCAAATTCCTACCAACAGGGTCTTGGTTTAAAAGCCCAGATCACACCACAGCTGTGCACATCTCTCTAGGCAGCAAGGGAAGGCCTCTAGGATGGGCTGCTGTGTTTAAAAGAAATGCTTCTTGTGTGAGAAAGAGCAGAGAGAAGGCTACATGTCCCCATTTGCTCCATTGGCATTGCTTTAATGGTGTAAGAATCACAAAAAGCTCACACAAGCTCCTATGAGAGCACAGGAGGACAGGGTGGAAGGGGGTGTGAATTTTTCAAGCATTTTTTTTTAGCATCTTAACCATGTAAATGTATTAACCATGTAAATGTATTAGTTGTTCCTTCACCAGATGAATTAATTATAAAGAGAAAGACTGCATTCTGAGTATACCCTCATCAGACATTGAGTTTGCATTAAGGAACCATGACAGCCCACCTCCACATCTTTCATCTGCCATTTGTGTCCCTGCAGAGCAAACCCTCCCCCAATACACACACACACACACACACACACACACACACACACACACACACACACACACACACACACACAGACAACACAAATGCATGCACATGCATACTCATACCACACACACTATAGGCAACACACAGGGACAAACACCCATGCACACATGTGCACACCATACACAAACACACTTCTAGGGTAGAATGACACTAGGCTGAGATCGCCAGCCCCACAGGTCTTGGCAGAGCCAATCTGCAGGTCTAATTTGCATGGCATGGTCATCCTGCTCCCTGGTCACAGTCCTGGCATGGCAGGTCTCCCAGGAAAGCAGACACAAGGAGCTTTGTTCCATCAAAAAATGGAGACACAAAGGCCCGGAAACATGGGCTGACTATGTGGCCATTTGGCCTGCCTGAGGACCCCTGCCTGAGGTCCCCTGCCTGTGGACCCCTGCCTGGTGCCAAGAAGCTCATGGTCTCTCACCTGCCTGGACTGGGGACCACAAGCCCCATGGTGAAGAAATCTTTCCCTTCTCAGCCAAGTGCACATAGTCTTGACTCAAAAGAGCCATCTCCAAGGAAACGGGCCGCCACACCCTCTCTGTCCTTGCTCACAGCCTCCAGTGGAAATCAATGGTTCCTCCCCTCATGAAATAGTTTCTTCAGGCTCTTTCTGGGTTTTCTCTCTGGTTGTCTGCTGAGGTATGAAGTGGGCACACTGGTGAGCTTTTGTGCTCACCACATAGCTGTCCTCTGGGATTCCAGCCTAGTTTACCCTGCTGATTTCGGGGAGCTCCAGCTGTGGGATCACTTCTCCCTCTTCGTGCATCTGCACCATGTGCCCCAG
Source organism: Cricetiscus sungorus (assembly GCA_030556225.1). Lineage (NCBI taxonomy): Eukaryota > Metazoa > Chordata > Mammalia > Rodentia > Cricetidae > Cricetiscus > Cricetiscus sungorus. The sequence goes on along the minus strand of JANBXA010000735.1, from coordinate 4,099,649 downwards.
CCCGTCTGAAGCTCTAGCTACTGTGTCCTGATGCTCTAATCTGTATTCTTTCTCCCTCTTCAGTTACAGAGCTTCTGTTGACCTTTGGTCACATTCGACCTGTGCTTTACCCACCGAAGGCATCTGTCAGTTAGTGTTTGTAAATTTCCAGCACCTCGTTTTTGATGTTTAAGATCCCCCTCACATTCCTCCTTCTCTTGACTGCTGTTTGCTGCCTTCCCTCATAATCTCTATATATTCGGTCCCTTCTGGCTCCCGGTTCAGCCATCTGAGTCAGGCCCTATCCGGGTGTTTTCTTCATCCTCCAGACTATGCTTTTTCCTTTTGGGATGTTTTAAAACGTTTTGCTGAAAGTCAGACATGAGGTATTGGTTAACTAGTGGAGTTTACTGTTAAGTTTTATGTGAACCTGGCTGGGGACTGAGCTGCATTTAACTTTTGCTGAGTGTCTTAGTCAGTGTTCTATTGCCTTGAAGAGACACCATGTCCACCCAACTCTTTTTTTAATTTAAATTAGAATCAAGCCCATTTTACGTGTCAATCTTAGTTCCCTTTCCCTTGCCTCCTCCCCTGCCCCCCACCAACCTCCTATCCCATCCCCTTTTTGCTCCCCAGGGAGGTGAGACTTTCCATGGGGGACCTTCAAAGTCTGTCATATAATTTGGAGCAGGGCCTAGGCCCTCCCCCATGTGTCTAGGCTGAGAAAGTATCCCTTTATGTGGAATCTATGTGGAGGCCCATAGACTGCCCAGGCCTCCTAACTGACACCCACATTCAGCGGGTGTGAGTCTGTCCTATGCTGGTTTCCCAGCTGTCAGTCTGAGGTCCATGAGTTCCCCTTTGTTCAGGTCAGATGTTTCTGTGGGTTTCTCCAGCCTGGTCTTGACCCCTTTGCTCATCACTCCTCCCTCTCTGCAACTGGATTCCAGGAGTTTGGCTCAGTGCTTAGCTGTGGGTGTCTGCTTCTGCTTCCATCAGCTACTTCGTGAAGGCTCTAGGATAGCATATAAGGTAGTCATCAATCTCATCATCAGGAAAGGGCATTTAAGGTAGCCTCTCTCCTGTTGCTTAAATTGTTAGTTGAGGTCATCCTTGCAGATCTCTGGACATTTCCCTAGTGCCAGAGTTCTCTTTAAACCTGTAATGGCTCCTTCTATTATGGTGTCTCTTTTCTTGCTCTCCTCTATTCTTCCCCCGACTCAACCTCCCTGCTCCCTCATGTCCTCCTCTCCCCTCTTCTTCTCCCCTTCACTTTCTCCTAACTCCCTCTTCCCTCCCTCCATGCTCCCAATTGTTCAGGAGATCTTGTCCCTTTCCTTTTCTCCAGGGGACCATGTATGTCTCTCTTAGGGTCCTCCTTGTTCCTTAGCTTCTCTGGTACTGTGGATTGTAGGCTGGTGATCCTTTGCTCTATGTCTAAAATCCATATATGAGTGAGTACATGCCATGTTTGTCTTTTTGTGATTGGGTAACCTCACTCAGGATGCTTTCTTCTAGTTCCATTCATTTGCCTGCAAATTTCAAGATTCCCCTGTTTTGTTTTTTTTGTTTGTTTGTTTTGTTTTGTTTTTTTGTTTTGTTTTTTTCCTCCTGAGTAGTATTCCATTGCATAAATGTATTATATTTTCTGTAACCATTCTTCAGTTGAGGGACATCTAGGTTTTTTCCAGGTCCTGGCTGTTACAAACAACACTGCTAGAAACATAATTGAAAAGATGTTCTTGGTGTATGAATGTGCATCTTTTTGGGTAAGAGTGGAATTATGGATTTTGTGGTAGACTGATTCCCATTTTCCTGAGGAACTGCCATAACTGATTTCCAAAGTGGCTATACAAGTTTGCACTCCTACCGGCAGACCACACAATGTCTTATAAAGGAAAAGTTTAGTCCATTATCATCATAGAGGAGAGCATGGAGGCCACAGGCATGCTGTGGAGGTAACTGAGAGTTCTAATATGGATCCATGGCAGCAGGAAGAGACACTGGGCCTGGCTTAAGCTTCTAAAACCTCAAAGCCCACCCCCAGTGACATACTTTTTCCAACAAGGCCACACCTCCAACAGCCTATGGGGCCATTTTCATTCAAACCATCATACAAAGGATGCCAGTGGCTTCAAATTCTTCTCTCTCTCTCTCTCTCTCTCTCTCTCTCTCTCTCTCTCTCTCTCTCTCTCTCTCTCTCTCTCTCTCTCTCTCTCTCTACCTCTCATTCTCTCCCCCTCCCCTTCTCCCTCCGTCCCCCTCCTCTCCTTCCTCTCCCCCTCCCTCTCCCTCTGGACAGTGTTTCTCTAAGTAGCCCTGGGTGTCTTGGAACTCATAGAGATCCTCTTGTCTATGCCTCCCAATGCTGAGATTAAAGGTGTACACCACTATACTTGCCTCTTCTCTGTTCTTTTTTGATTCCTCTTTATCTTGAGTTTCTCTGAGAACTTTTTATTTAGTGTATGCATATGTGTGGGTGGATGTTGTGCCGTGTAGGGCATGTAGGAGGTCAGAGGTCAGTTTATGGGAGTCAAATCGCTCCTTCCACTGTGTGGATACCAGGTATAGAACTCAGGTTGCCAAACCTGGCAGCAAGCACCTTTATCCACGGAGGCATCTCACTGCCTACAAAGCACTTCTGAAACAGAGTCTGTGTCTCGAAGACCTTTCAACTGTAACCTCTGATCCCAGGATGGAGCCTGCTTAGTGTTTGGGGAGGAGATAGGCATGGCAGGCCTATATTCCCATAACAATCTGTTTCCTGGGAAGGATGTCCCTGGGTGGTAGCCATCAGAGATCTCTCTGAAAAAATTCTGACCTCTTTCCAGCTTAGGTGAGATAAGAAGCCAGATATGGGAGCTGGAAGGCCAGCTTTATTCTGAATAAGACTACAAGCTGGCAAAGTCCAGGCAAAGCTGGCTTCCATTATGGAGAATGCACTAGGAAGGTTTATAAATGGCTACTACTCTCCTCCCTCTGCCAAAGATAAAAGATGGTTTGTTTTTTGAGACAGTAGCCCAGAAGACTTGGACTTGTAATTCAGCTTCAGGTTCTCAAGTCGTGGATGTGAAGGACTTTGCTTCTGTGCCAGGCCACAAGGTAAACATTTTTATGGCTCTTCCTAATGAAAGACAGTGACCTTCCTGGATATCAGAGTGGGGATTTTACCCATGACTGTGACTTAGGAGCGTCCCACCTTGAATTCCAGTGAAACATCAGATTGCCGTGTGTTCCCAATGGTCCACAGCCTCCACTCTGGCTAAGCTGGCCTTGGCCATGTTTTTGCTGGTCTGCAGTCTCCACCCTAGGTTTCTGTTTCTATTTTCCAAGACTGCAGTAACAGAATGCTGTAGGCCGAGCTGCTGGAAGCAGCAATGCATTCACTTGAAACCCTGAAGCTGTAAGTCTACAGCGGCATTTGTGCACGGGACCTCACTGCTTCTGAGACACAGGGAGAGAGTCCTCCACCTTCTCCCAGCCTCTGGTGATGTCCAGCATCTTGGCTGGCCCTGGCTTGCAGTTGTGACCACTTTGGTTCTGCCTCTATTGTCACACAGGATCCCCCGCACCCCCCGATCTGTTCTGTCTCTTCTTTTCCCACAAGGACATCTTTCATCCTGGGTGAAGGGCCCAACTCTGCTTCAGTGTGACCTCAGTTTCAGTAATTTAAATAATTATATATGCATTCCTGTTCTTTCCAATGAAGCCGTGTGCCCAGGTGCCGGGGACTAGCTCCTTTAGCATAGTCTTGGGGGAAGGGGTGCTAACTGTGTAGCACTCCTTAGGCACCTGTCTGACAGATTTCAGAGCTATGTGTGCCCTCTCACCTACACCCTCAGTTCTTCGAGAGCTGGAAGAAAGCGCAGCCTTGTTTGGTTTTGCACACTGCAGAGTGCAGGCAATGACCTCTGAGCTCTTTATTAGTGGAAGCAGAAATCGGATGCCAATTGCTGAGTTGGCAGGGACAGCATGACTCAAGTCCGTATTTCATAAACTCTGAGTCCCAGGAGGAATCGGCATGGAAGGCCCCCTGTTTTGCACAGGCCCTGCACACTTGGCACCTACTGTCTGCCTTTGACACACTGGGTCTTCTATCAAGCACACTGTGCTACCTGGACTGGGGCCAGCTACTCTGCATATCGCAGTGGGTCACTCTGGCATTTAGACAGTGCAAGCCCAGCACATGGTGGTGGAGTGCGATGATGGAGAAAAGGAAATGGAATCCCAGTTACTTTAAGCTGCGAGTGTCAAAGCACTGACATGAACCTTGCCTGACTTTGACAAAGCTAGACTGAGAAAAAGCAAGTGTGAAAGCTAAAAAAGACAGAGGAGGATGAGGCAGCATGTGAGTGACAGCTATCATGGAAAGCAGGATTCTGTAACCCTTGTCTGCTTGTGAGTCTTCTGCCCATGCCAGGAATGTAAATATGTAAAGGAGATGTGCACATCAAACAGCCTGAAAACAAATGGTAAACATGGTGCTTTTGAAACGGCTCCTTGGAGTGCATACGATCTCGCCATTTCCTAAAGATTAAAACACATTAATGAACTGATGAGCTGGCTCCTTTTAAAGAATTACATCTTGGCTGAATAGTGAGGCTGCAGGTTGCAGAACAATTTCAGAGTTGATTGATATTTTGATGTTATAATCGCTGTGTTGAGAATGTCACTTTGTATGAGCATGTAAAGCAGCTTGGCAGACGTGCATTTGGGGCTGTCTCAGACATGGATGAAAACTGTCATAATCTCAAGCCAAATTTCACGTAATGAATTTTCATAAACTCAAGTCAGCAACTCATATAGTCACTTTAAAAGACAAATACTTGTGGCTGGAGAGATGGCTCAATGGTTAAGAGCACTGGCTGGTTGCTCTTACAGAGGATCCTGGTTCAGTTCCCAGCACCCACTTGGTGGCTCACAACCACCTGCAACTTCAGTTCCAGGGTATCTGATAGCATCTTCTGGCCACCACAGGTACAGCACATACATGATGCACAAACACACATGCAGGCAAAACATTGATACACATAAAATAAAAATCAATGTAAATCAGACTTTTAAAAATAGCTTTAGACTTTTAAATTATGTTTACTTACATTTGGGGAGTAGGTATTTCTTTTCTTTCTGTTTTAAAAGTTAACTTGTTAAAAAATTGAAAAGGAAAAACATCACAAGCCTAAATTAACCAACCCAAAGTCAATACATCTCAATGATTCTATATAGTTAGAACAGTTAGAGCAGCCACTCTGAAGCTGTGGGGTCTCACATTTCATTCTTGTTTACTGAGCTGAAAAATAAAATAGTATGTATGTCCAGTGTATTGCTTGTAGGTCTGCAAAGGGATCCAGTTACTGTGGAAAACAGTTTGGTGTTTCATCAAAAAGTTAGACAAAGAGCCTTCTATAACCCAGCAAATCCACCCACAGGTAATGCCCAAGAGATGCGAAACAGAGAAGACCTTTATACAGCTTAAAGTAGAAGCGACTCCACCCTCCACGGGTCAATCAATAGATAAACAAACCATATAGAGACCATTTTAGAGAGGACTGAGCCTGTATAAAATGACAAATGATGGGCAAAGGGGCAGAGCCGGCATGAAGGCCACATCAAGTGGTTCCATTTCTATCTGAAACAGTAAACGGCAGACACAGGAAACCATGGTGGCTGCTGGGTGTGTGAGAACAGGTGCAGATGGGAAACATTTGGAGCTTACACTGGATGCTACTGAGTTACACACTTTATTAAAGCACACAAATAGCAGCAGTGTGTTGCCCGACATCTAATTAGGAAGAATTTATGTTCTGATAAAGCTGTTTAAGAAGCATCTGTGATGCTGGAGATTTGGCTCAGTTGTTAAGAGCACTGGCTCCTCTTCCAGAGGACCTGGGTTCGATTCTCAGAATAGTGGTGGCTCACTACCATCTGTAAATTCAACTCCAAAAGCTCTGACACCTCTCTAGACCCTGGAGGCACTTCACACGCACAATGCATATATGCATATGTATGTGTGTGTGTGTGTGTGTGTGTGTGTGTGTATATATTCATATATATACATATATATATCCAAAACATTCATACACATGAAATAAAAATAAATAAATCTTAAAAAAAAACAGCCCCTTACAGTGAACAAGAAAATTCAAGATGGGGGTGGTGGTGAGATGGCTCAACAGGTAAAGATGGTTACTTACTGAACATATCTGGAAACCTGAGTTTAACTCTCAGGATGCACTTAAAGTTGTCAGGAGAGAGAAAAGAATCTCCACAAAGGTCTCTGATCTTTGCATATGAGACATGGCACATGTGCCTCCCCCACACCATGCAAGCACATCCAAGAGTAAATAAATTTAAGCTTAGAGAAAAGTTAAGATAGGTAAGTGTCATCCATTAAATACAAAACCTTTCCTTGGAAGAATATTAAAAACTGAATAAATTTATTTCAGAAGAAAATCACAGGACATTCAAAGAATGCAAAGTTTCAATAAAGGATACAGAAAAGAAACATTTTCTTGAATTGAAAAACTTCATAGTGTTAAGAATTAAAGGATCAGTTAGCCTAAAATTAATGTAATACTCTTTGGTGTGCTGTTTGTAGACAGGGTCTCACTATGTGGCTCTGCCTGGCTTGCAACTCACCATGTAGCCCGTGTCAGCCTCACTCTGGATAATCCTCCTATCACTCCTTCCCTGTGTGGCATTGCAAACTTGTGCCACCCGGCAAGCTCAAATCCATGCAATCCCTCTTAGCCAATGGAAGATGAGGGGTGTCAGGTTAAGATAAGAATGAAGCTTAAAGGCCAAAAGTAGACCGGAAATGTTAAGAAAGGCTTGGGGTGTGGCTCAGTGGCACAGTACATGCCTAGCATGTGCTCTAAGTTGGGTCCCCAGATCCAATGCACACAACAGAGCGACAGAAAAGATCAAGGACAGGCAGTTTGCCTAAGGAAGTGAAAGGGAAGGGAAGTCTGGAGCTAGTGTAAGGTCACAGTAAGTCACTGTGCCCGAGCTGTAAGAACCAGGGACAGGGAGAGCAACAGTGAAGAATCAGCATACAGCACACGAGGGCACCCAAGGGCACCACTCAGTGTGGTGGAAATGTAAAGAATCAGTTCTTTAATGATGGCCAGGCCCAGCTGGCTCTTCAGCACAAAACACACCAAACACATACCACATGCAAAAGGGAATCTCAAGTAGACTAAATAAATAAATAAATACAAAAGGCAAAATAATGGATCATATCTCAGTGGCAGAGTGTTCACTGTGAATAACTGAGTTCAATAACTCAGCACCAGGTTCCCCAGGAAGAGGGGGGGGGAGGAAAAGAAAGAAAGAAAGAAAGAAAGGAAGGAAGAAAGAAAGAAAGAAAGGAAGGAAGGAAGAAAGAAAGAAAGAAAGAAAGAAAGAAAGAAGAGGAGGGAGAGGAAACTGTGAGAAGATCTCTAGATCACTTGAAAAGGGTTTTTTGTTTGTTTTCTTTTTTAGGTTATTTGTTTTTATTTTAGGGTATAAGTACTCACCTACATGAATATCTGTGCACCACATTTATGCAGTCTTCACAAAGGCCAGAAGAGGGTGTTGTAGTCTCTGGAACTAGGGTTCCAGACACTTTTGAGCGGCCATGTAGATGCTGGAAACACAAGCTGGGTCCTCTGCAAGAGGAGTCATTGCTTTCAACCCCTGAGCCATCTCTCCAGGCCTGCGGGGAGAGCTTAGCTAATGTAGACTAGCTGGTTATTTAAAGAAACACATTAGAAAATGTAAAGGAAAGGGCAGGGTAAGAGTTTCTGTAGATGAAAGGTGGCAGCCGGTGAGTAGCTACACGCTAGATTTGGAATGTGACCACAAAGCCATTCCCATGGAAATGTGGCACATTTCACAAGGTTAACAAGAAAGAACAAAACAATCCCACATTAAAACAGGTGGGGCTGGGGTCAGACTCATAGCCTGTAAGCCCAATGCCAGCAAACACATCAAAAGACGATTAAGAGATCAGCAGGCAAGAGAACACAAGTCCAAAAGGCGAGGATGGGCTGTCAAGAAGGCACAACAGTTATGAGCACTTGTTACTTCTTCAGTGGACCCAAGTTCTGCTCCCAGCCCCTACATCAGGCAGCTCATGACTGTGTACTTCAGCCCCAGGGGAATGCCATGCCTCTGGCCTTCTTGGGTACCTGTACTCATGTGAATACACCCACATACCTGCATACATATACATAATTTTAAATATCTTTTTAAAAAACTAAAACAAAACAATTTTGTTTTACTTCAAAACAGGCCACATTTTTTTTTGGTGTTTTGGTTTGGAGTTCCTGATTGTTTGTTGATGTGCTGTCTTGTTATGTAGTCCGGGTTGGCCTCAAACTCAGTTCCACGGCTGTGGGAGTTCCATGACTACATGTGTACCATCATGCCTGGCTTCTCAGGCCATCCCTGAAAGTAGCCTAAGCATCTACTGGAAGGCAGAAAGCCAAAAGAGAGCACCAAGACAGCACTGATGGGAGCAGCCCTCTGTAGAACAGTGCGGTGACACGTGTTAACCTCCCTCCACAGCTGTAGACACAGTAGTACTGACATTGATAGGTATAGATGCCTTCATTGCAACATTGCTCATAGGGACAAAGGCTCAACAAGCATGAACGAGTGGCTGAAAACTATGGTACTGCCACCTTTTTTAGTATAGTACAGTCTCGGCTAGTGACGGGCCAGGTAACATCTCACTGTGACAGTGAGCAATGGTAAGGAAACTGTGCATATGCACATATGTCTGGGGTTCGGGAAATGATCCAAAATGTGGCAGGTTTTGTCATGGTGAGCAACTAGAATTTATGGAAATTAAAAGCTTAAAAAAACAAAGGAAAAACACACAAACAACAACAGCCTCAGAGTTAAGATCCTTCTTAACCTGAAAGAGCTAGAAATCTCATCTTGGAAGTCACTGGTCCTGACTGCAGAGGGAGACCCAGACCTCTCAGCTCCACCCTGAAGTCTGAGAAATGTGACCACACCTGGCTGATCTAGTGCTGTGATCTCTCCCTGGGCTCAGGTGCACACTAACTCCTGTCTCCAGGACGGCTTTCTCCCTCGTAATCCTGTAAGACCCCTTGAAGTCATCTTCACCCCCACACCTCCTCCGCTGTAGACAATGGGGATGTTATCTTCTGAAGTATGCCCCACTTAGTATGGGAATAATTGTATTTGTCTGCCTTTGTGCATGGTATAAGTTGATATTGTTTGCTCAGATTGATTTATTTTAGACACCTTATTGTTCTGACCTTTAGAGGCTATATATGAAGTTTTCCTTTGCCCAACAGTGCACATGTGTATGCATTCATATGTGTATACTTGGGCATGTCTACACTGACCGTGGTTTATTACCTGAAAAAGAACAAACTGGCCACTTGTCATCATAGGTTTATAATGGGCCACAATATGGACTCAAAAAGGATGAAGCATGAAAAAGTGGGTTGAAAATCTGAAAAAGTACACTTTGGGGCTGAGGCAGGAAAAGTACAGGTCTGAGGCCAAACTGGGCTATAAGAGGAGCTTCTATCTCAAAACCAAACACAAGATCGTGAACACAGTGAATTGTAATGTGTTCCAGAGATTCACGTGTGCAACACTGTGCAAGGCAAACAGGGTTTCTGTGCCGCCAGTCCTCCAGGCAGCAGCCCAGAGGACAGAGGTGGCTAAGGAGGGCTCTGTGACAGTTACACACGGCCTGGTTCCTGACTTCAGGGTGAGGGGTGCTTCACATCTGCCCCAGGTGGGCAGATGTAATAGCACACACACACACACACACACACACACACACACACACACACACACACACACTCACCACAGCAATGAGCCCAGAACGAAGCTCAGACGTGCCAGGCTACAGTAGAGGAGGCCTCACTCCTTGTTTTCTTTTTTTAAAAAGAAAAGCCAGCTTCTGAAAACCCTTGTACCATTGACAGGTCTGAAGAGGTGGAGCAGCGGCCAGGAGGACTGGCTGCTTTTCCAGACGACAAGGGTTTGATTTTCAGCACCTGCACGGCCCACACAACCATCTTTAACTCTAGTCCAGAAATCTGATGCCTGCTTCTGGCCTCTACAGTCACAGCACACATGTGATACACATATACACACACACAGGCAAAACATTCATACACATAAAATAAAAAATTTAAAATTTCAAATATAACTTTAAAGTATAGATTGGATTTATATTTAATGTATTTGGAGAACTTAATCTAGGAAGATATTTTCTGATCACATTTTCCCAATTAGAAACATGTTGTCTGACTGCACTACCACCTGAACACCCCTCAGACAACACAGCGAGAAACCACTCCCGTCCCCAGCAGAACAACTTGCTGGACAGAAGCAGAAATTTCCTTAGAGATTTTAGAATTTAAACCCTTTATGGCCTGTTGTGGAATATTAGTTGAAGATGTATTACATTTGTTTATGCCATGGAACGTTTGTTCAATGATGCTGTGTTGCATTCTTTTACGCTGCATTTGTTTAACTCTATGAAGTTGTTATTTCACCTGTCTAAAACACCTGATTCATCTAATAAAGAGCTGAACAACCAATAGCTATGTAGGAGAGGGCTAGGTGGGGCTGTGAAGCAGAGAGAAAAAATAGAAGGAGAAAAGATAAGAGGGAGGAGTGAGAAAAGGAGAGGAGAATGTCTGGGGCCAGCCACCCAGCCAAACAAACACACAGCCACACCGCCACATACAGAATAAGAAGGAAAGAAAAGATACACAGAAATAGACAAAGGTAAAAGTCCAGAGGCCAGTAGTAGATGGACACTTTAAGAAAAGCTGGCTAGAAACAAGCCACGCTAAGGCTGGGCATTCCTAAGAAAGAATAAGTCTCCATGTGATTATTTGGCAGCTGGGTGGTGGCCATCCCAAAGAGTAAAAAATAAAAAAAAACAAAACAAAAACAAAAAAACACCAACTACATTTTGGCTTTCCAATGTGGGCCTGAATTTCCACATCATCACTGCTGTACAGCAAAGCATTTAAACAGCCTTTTACATGTCAAATAGAACAAAAAACTAAGAGTAAAAAGTGCCTTCCACAGTGCAGGGCACTGTCATTCCAGAACTGGGGGTTTGAATGCAGTTCTCAGTCAAATGTACCTCCAAACAGGCCACAAGCTTCAGACTTGGCTTTCATGACCTGAGAAGCAGGCAGGGCCAGCTGCCAAAGCAGTACAGAGGTCCTAGCTGTGCCACTTAGCAGTTTTTTCCTCATGCAGACAAAAAAGACTAGAGATGTGCCGTAAAGACAGATCCATGTGGGAAAAAAACTCTAAACAGGTTCTAGTGTGTTTTAGGCTTAAGAAAAAGAATATAGACATCATGGAAAAGGGAACAATTTAAAAGCAATAAAGTCTTTACAGAGAGAAGTCAAGTAATAAAGAATAAGTCACATAGAGATGGAAAATGCACAAGGAATCTGGATCCCACCTGTCACTGTATTGACCTTCAGTGTTTTGATTACTGATAAGCAAATGACAGCTGCTAAGAGACATAGGATCGAAGGCGGAACAGCTGAAATTAATAAGCCTTGATATTTTAAGAATGCCTTAACTTTAAAATGAAACTTAAAAAATGCATTGCTTTGAAGAAGAGGTTTTACTTTTGTTACCACAGGAGACAAGAGGCTGTGGATTTCCTTCAGGATTAACATGGATTAGGTTTGATAAGGGGAGACCTGTTGAACCTTGACAGGTGATATATGTCAACAAAGGTTACTGCTAATCTTAGGACTTGGCCATTATCTCAGTTTTCTCAGGGACCCCTAAAGATGCCTTTACCCACATACAACAGGAAGCAGTCTAGAAATGGTGTGAGTGGCTGTTGGTCATTTGGTAGGTTATGGATGTTTGTTATCATTTAGTGGGAATATAAGGAGATAGGATAAAAAGATAACTTATTTGAAGGGACCAAGCTCTCACTCAGCACCCTGATTTAGCAGTCACGACAGGCTGCAGAAAAGGCCTAGCAAGATGTAGACCTCTGATTTAGCAAAATGTATTGAGCTTCCTGACCTTGCCCGACCTCCTAGTCACTAGGAAGCCAGATACCCTCCATGAGGCAAGGAACCAATCAGAAGTTAGCTGGCAGGCTCTGAATGTGCTTTAAGGTAACAGTAACACAGAGCATAGCAACCACCCTGGGAGGCCTATAGGCCATAGTAACCAGTTGACCAATTAACCCAGGCTGGGTTGCCCAAGACTGGAAATACACCAATCCTGAGACTGTTGGGGACTCCAGACACTCCCCTTGCTCCACCCCAATAAATTCCCTGCCCCACAGTCCTTCTGGGTCCTTTTTGCTCCACCTACTGGACTGTGTTGGACCTATGGAGGAACCGAGTTAATACAGTTAACTCGTCAAAATGAAAGACTCTGCTTTTGCATTGGATTGGGCCTCTTGGTGATTTGGGGGTTCAGAATTTGGACACAACATATTAATCTCAGATATTTTGCATTGGCATGGATTTTGGTATACTGATACACATTTTAAAGTGATTATATTATACTATTATTATAAATTATAAATACATTATAGTGATAATATATTCATTCTATAAGTTCTGTTCTACAGAACCCTGAGGAATACAAGAAGCTATGCCACGGGAAGTGGGTTCTGAGATTAAAAGCCTTTTGCCACTTCTAGTTCACCATCTGTGCCTCATGAGAGAGGCTGAAGACAAGAGCTCACAGCTTCCTGCTCCAGCTGCCATGTTTGCTGCCTGCTGCCAAACGTCCTTACTGTGATGGGTTCTTACCCTTCTGGAACCATAAGCCAAATAAACCCTTCCTTCTACAACTTACCTGATCACGGTACTTTATCACAGCAACACAGTAATTAATACAGTCACATTTGTATATTTCCACCGTCTGTTCTTACCATGCCAGAACCTATCAAACAATTTATAATCTGTCTTAATGCCATTGACTGTAACAAAACAAGGACTCCTGATGTCTCTTCCATTCCATTTCATGCGATCATGCGATAAATACTCACAAAATGGCAATAAGGAGAGGGCTGGAGCAGTTGCAGGATTCAGAGAGCATCCATTTTGATGGGTGACCAGATATGGTTGACACACAATAGGCTCAGAGCTGCTCAAGACCCAAACATCAATGCAAGTCCAGACAGATGGCAGTGGCAGTCAAGTGGCCACATCAAGTGTGGGCTTGTGCTGGGCAGAGGCCCTGGAGATACAGTGAGAACCCATCACCTGACTTTATTTTTAAATATCAGCAACAAAAATCTCACAAATCAATGAAATATAGAGAGGATATCTAACCAAGGAGACATGTTAGCCATTTTCTGCTGTGATAAAATACCTCATGAAGCAACTTTAGAAAGAAAAGGGAGGTGTGGAGGGGGGGGGAGAAGGGAGTTCTTAGCAGCCTCTTTCACCATGACTAAGAGGCAAAAATGGCCCAAATCCATCCCAGGAAGCTGGCCTGCTTTCTGCACTACATGGGTTCCAAGGCTCCCAGAGGACTGATGAAGACCAAAGCCACAAGTACCCTTGAGCTAAAGCCTTGGGACTTGTACAAGGCCATGCTGGCACTTTCTGTTTTATAGGCTGGCCTGACTTCAAACAACAGAGAAATAAATCTCAGCCAGTGACATGCAGGGCAGCAAAGCCACACAGCAGAGAGGAGCAGGCTCTGTGAGTGTGACTCCTCTGTCCCCATCTGCACCGCCAGCCGCTTCCCCTCTCTCTGGAAAGAAACCCTGCTCACTTTCTGTTTTCTGCTCTAAGAGAACAGCAAGCTCACCCTCAGAGTCCGTGTGCTGGCCACACTGTCAGGCGGACCCAAAGGAGCACAACTGCTCAGCGGCAAAGCCCACACTTGAAGACCGGTGGATGCTCCTGACTTCCCCTCAGAGCTGTCATCTCATATCCTCCTAAAGTCCTAACAATTCCAGTCTCTTCCCAACCTTTCTGTGTTCTAGTCTCATAAGCGATAAATAACATACATCCTTTGAAAATTTTTCACGGCCGTTGTGATGGAATGACCCTTTAATCTCTGCACTCAAGAGGCAGAGGGAGGCAGATTTCTGTGAATTCAAGGCCAGCCAGGGCTACACAGAGAGACCCTGTCTCAGTAAACGGAACAACTTTTCTTGACTCCTGGGGCACTCCAGAAATAGAGTGCTTCAGGCCTCCTGGTCGCCATGCACCAGAGACCGCCAGAGAGTCCACAGAACTGACCAGCGGGGGGCAGCATAGGGCTGCAGAGGGCTGCAGAGGCCTCTGTCTATTGGAAGCCTGCAGGGCAGATGGCAGTGCCCCAGGGTTCCAGCCTGAGAGCCTAGCAGAGCCAAGGCCAGGCTGGTCAAAAGCCCCATAGAAGAGGCCTAAGCTCAGGCCACACCCAGAGCAGCAGGCCTGCAAAGTCAACAAGGTTTGGTTTTCCTCCATGGTTGGATCAGGTCACTATTTACTTAGCTCTATTGGGGACTTCAAGACCTTGTCTCATGAGCCACACCTATTTTTACCCAGCAGAGTCAGCCTCAGGGTGAGAGCTAGAGATTCAGGCTGAGAGTTTCCACCATTGCCACAGGCTGTCAGCTGGGAGAGCACTAGGGTCTGGGACCTCCCTCTCCTACTGCTCCTCTTCCTTCCCCTCCCCTCCCCTCCCCTTCCCTCCCCTCCCCTCCCCCTTCTCTCCTCTTCCTTCCTCTTTCTCCTTTCCCACTCTCATTGTTCCCTTCCTCCTCTTGCTTTAACTGTCTGCCTTTTCCCTCCCCTCCTAATCTTCACCTCCCTCCCTTCTCCTGGTCTCTGGAGGCTCTAGGACGTGTACTGCCTAGCTAAAAACAAAATAAAAACAGCTTTTCATTCTCCTTTCTCTCGGAACTCCAAACTCTCCTCTCTGGAGTGTTTGATTTTGACACAACTCGATGTGCAAGTGAGGCAAAGCCCTGCACCTCCCTGGGCCCCTTCATCTCTGTTGCACAATGGAGAATGGGTTGCACCATCAGAGCGGCCTGCCCAGTGCATACTCAGCACATCACAGAGCCTCCTCTGTGGCCTCTCAAGGGCCTGTCCTCTGGCAGGGCTGACAGTGGTGTGAAGGGTGCTGACCTGCCTGCCAGAGCAAAGCCTGACACTGACTGACAATGGCCACTTCTGCCTCCTCCTCCTCATCATCTCTCCCTTCTGTCTGTTCAAGCTAGACCACCAGCCTTGGGAAAGCTTGACCAGTCCTTTTTAGAACAAGGGTTCCCAGGCCTTTTATTGCCCTTCCAGAGAGCCAAGTTGAACTTGGACTAATGGCTGAGCAGAAGTACCTCGGCACCTACTTTAGAAGAGAAACACAGGAAATGAAGATGATCAAATTAAAATGGGAGGAGGGAGAGGGAACTGGGATCGATATGCAAAATAAGAAAAAATGATAGATAAATATATATTGAAAAATGACAGTTTTTATTTATTAACTCAACACTTGAGGGTTGGAGAGATATGTCAACAGTTAAGAGCACTGGCTGTTCTTCCAGAGGACCCTGGTTCCATTCCCAGCACATATATGGTGACTAGCAATGGTCTGTAACTCCGGTTCCAGGGAGATCTGATGCCCTTTTCTGGTCATTGTGGGGACTGCATGCACACATGTATATGTACATATATGCAGGCACAACATTCATACCCATAAAATTTTTAGAAATAAATCTTTAGAAAGCTCAGCACTTTGGTAACTATACACAAACAAGGATGAATTCAAAGACATAACAGTGCACACACAATTTTAATGTGATTTATTGTCCTAATTAACGTCCCATCTCAGGCAGATCAGGACACTACCCTTGTCTTTAACCTGCATCTTAAATGTCTTCCCTAGCACACACGTGAGTCCCACCAATGTCAGTCATTCTCAGCTGACCTCTGGCCCCTGGGGCTGATGGGTACTTTCCACATTTTCACTGTGAGGGTCACCTCCTCATCCCTCCCTTTAACTGTGGTTATGCTTTTTCATGAAAAACACTTTTTGCTCCTGTGGAGGGCAGAAGATGGTGTCCTAACCCAACCCAGTGAATAGGTTTGCTACAAGACAAAAGGAAGCCATAGCTGCTAGCCAGGCGACCTTAGCATTGTCCTGGTTTACTTGGGTGGGCCCAAGGCTTTCACCAGGGCCCTAGCTATGACACAGAGACCTAGGCCAGTCAGTAGGAATGATCTGGGCTGACGTTTAACTGGTCACAGCTGGCTTTGAGGATGGAGGGAGGGGCCGTGCTCCAAGAAGCTGGGAGAAGCCAGGAGATGTCAGCCTTGCTGATATTTGATTTCCACTGCTGAACATTTCCAAGCCCAGAGTGGTATAAGAGTTAAGTTTGTATTGCTTTAAGCCATGGTTTCTGTTAATCTGATTTAATAGCCTGTAAAGTGTCTTTTCTGTTACCTTTTTCATTGCTGCGGCCATATACATGACGAGAAGTACATGGGCTTGTTTGGGCTGTAAGAGGGCTTGTTTAGGTTGTAACAGGGGGCTGTGGGTTGTTGGGTTGTAGGGGGGCTTGTTTAGGCTGTAAGGAGGGCCTTGTTTGGGTTGTAAAGGGAGGGAGACTTGTTCTAGCTCTGGGTTTTGGAGGTTTCCATGCATGTTTCCACAGCTGTGCTGTTCCAGGCCCACGTTAAGGTGGCACAGCATTGCAGCCCTGTGTGGTGGCACCTGTATTCACATCACAGTGGGCGCTGCCAGGACACTGTCATGATGGAACATCCTTCCGCTGGACCCCAACTCCAGAAGCACCGGGTGTGGGGACTAAGACTTTATAAATGAGTCTGTGGGGACCTTCTAAACCATAGTGCAAACACAAGTGACTAACATGCTCTCAACTTTACAGGGGGGAAACCGAGGCTCAGAGAGGGTGGGGAAGGTATCCTAAGTCACAAAGCTTATAAGTGGCAGGATTTCATGCAAACTGTGGTCAGAGTGACAGTTCTCCAGGTCAGCTGAGCACACTAGGCCTGGGTTCAGTCTTGCACCACACAGGCCTGATCTGGAAGAAGTCAAAGTTTTATCAAACTCCAAGCAAAAATTAACCCTAGTGGTGTCAAGGGCCAGTAAGTGACAGCAGCTTAGCAGATGGTTTGAAGGGGAAACCTGGTTCATCCTCCACACACCTTAGTCTGTGGTCCCCAAAAAGACCTCACTATAGCTGGGTTTTCCCCAGCTCCCCACCAAGAGTTTACCATTCCCCACCCCCACCATCTCCTCCCACAGTCAAGACTGTGCCCTGTACCCTGCAGAGCCAAACTCTCAGTCTCCACACATTGAAATCACTGGACTCTTGGTAGGAGAACTTGCCCCTCCTGGGAAGGTCCTTGTCAATCATCTTCTCAGACTGATCAATTCTGGAAAAGCTCCACCGCCCAGGGGTTATTGTTTCCAGCATCACCGAAGAGGGCCTGTGATGCAGCTTTCTCCACCTCTCCTTATCTTGAATGAGCTGGCTCAGTGAGTCCTGACTCACTGAGGTCCTTGCAGGGGCAAGGAGCATGGGAATAACTACAGATGGTATCTCCCTGACCCTACCCAGTAACTTTGGAAAGGAGAGAGGAGGCTATAGCAATAGGGCCACCTCACAAGTTTATGCAGGGACATATCATCTCACAGCAAGCTACTCCTTCTTAGGAGGCCCCGTCATTCTCTAAGGCGTGAGGTTGCAAAAGGTAGGCCCAGTATTATTGGTCTTCTATCATGGAGGAGAGGCTTGAACAGAATGGGGCTAGAGGCCTGGGGTTCTGTTGCAGGGACCTGTCACCTGCAAGTGTATCTCTTGCCCCTGAGTGCTGGGCAGAGGAGAAGGTGGTGCTAGAGGAGCCTGGGGTTCTTCCTAGGGTCAGAACTGCCTCCCGAGGAGAGAAGGGCCAATGCTAGTCAAATAAGCTGTCACTTGTGCATAGGGGGAAATGACCCAGGTATCCTGCCTCTAATACAGCAACCCTTCATTTCAAAAGTAGTGGCATTAGGGCTGGCAAGATGACTCTGCCAGTAAAGGAGCTTGCCACCAAGCCTGATGACCTGAGTTTAATCCCTCAGACCAACATAAAGGGAGAACAACTTCTGACTTCTGACCCTTGCACCTGCATCAAGGCATGTGTAAACACCTTGCCACCACCGCATATAGACACCTACAATGTAGGGGGAAGTAAGGTCATAATGCTTTAAACTGGCATACTTCTGTATGTGCAGGGGATGGTCCTGTGTATAACATGATGTTTGCTCAGGGCGTGTGCATCTTCCTGTGTACTTCATGTCCTCTCTGGGTAATATATATGCTGTACAGACACTTGTTCAGTTAGGTTAGTTACAGGATAATGATAATTTAAAAATCAGTTGCAGTTTCCCCTAAGTATTCTTAGTCTCTGGTTCATTGAGCCTGTGAATACAGAACCCATGAACACAGGCCTGATTGTATCCGGTGTTAGTTAGGTGTGAATTTTGTAAAATCAGACCATACATGGTCAGGCTTCAGAAGAAGGCTGGGAAGGGTGGGTGTTTGTTACAATCTCATAGATTCCCTTTGGAAGATGTGCTGGGCCCTCTCTCACAATTCCTAGGAATTCCTCCTTCGTGAGAGCAGCTTCAGCTTACCTGTGCCCACCAATCTTAGATACATTTTTAGCATTCTGAACTTGCCCAACATGCTATGATCTTGGACCTTGTTTCTGAAAACACACACACAAATGTAGAGACAAATTACAAGGGACAACTGTTGTAGCATAACCTGGGAGGCCCAAGAAAAATGGACTGAGGGCTGAAGGAAGTGTGCCTGTACCCAACAGGGGCCGGGATCTAAGCCAGCAACTGGGTGTTCAATAGAAGGGACCGAGGTGACAGTACACTGTTAAATGGAGGCCGTCAGTGACCTCAGGATGGTGTCTAAGCAGTGAGGAGGGCAGGCAGTCCATGCTCTGCAGGCTGTGAGGTTGTGAGCCTTCTTCCATTTTAACTTTGAAGCCTGCTAGGCTGTTGGCAACAGGTGTCTCTCCAGGGGCCTGGAGACAAAGTGGCTTCTCTAGACACTTCAGGCGAGCATCAGAGACAATTCATCTGTACTCATTTATGAGGAACCCAGGAAGTTTTTACCTTTCCACTCAATTAGTTTTCCTCCCATTCCATTTCTAGGAATTTCCCAGAATTCCGTTGTGTCAAATGAAGAGTTGTGCCGGTGGGTGGGTGGGTGGAAGGGGGCTCCTAGAGGCCATCAGTGGGTTTCTTTCAGCAAGGTTCCATATAAAAGGCTAAACTGTCCTGAAGAGGCTAGGGAAGGGTGGGGCAGAGGTCAGGGGAAGAGCTTGAGGGGAGTCCTCAGCCATGTGAGCCTCTGAGAACTGAGAAGGTATAAAATCTTCTATTTTCAAAAGGAAGAAAGAGAGGGAGATTGGGAGTGCAGAGCAGTGAAAGACGGTAAGCACAGTGCATAGGAGGCCCACAGTTCAAGCTCCAGCACAGGCAGGAAGTAAAAAGATGGAAATCGGGACTTTTGTATGAAATAAAAAGTTTTAAAATCGCTGAGATGCCAGGATAAACTGCATCTGTGAGCTGGGTGGTGGTGGTGGAAATGAACTAGGGGGTCGTGGCTGCTCTACCTGCAGCATCTGGCCTAGCAGAGACAGTCAGCAAGGAATTCCTAGAGGAATGAATGAATGGGTGAGTGAGTGAATGAAAGGCCTGGCAGGACGCCCTGACTCTCATGGGGCCAGGAGGCCTGTGTTTACTGCATATCCTGTGGGAGAACACAATGTCCACAGGGAGTGTGCCACAGGGAGATGCTGAATTGGCGTGGACCCTGGAGCTGGCCCGCAGCCATCCTTAGTCAGGAGCCTGAGTGGAGAAGGCCAGCCCTGCCAGGCAGATCTAGGGTCTCTGTTGTCACACTCTACTACTCCAGGCAATGACTTCTAGTCTATGAAGCAAACAGACACACAAACCAAAGACTTGAGGAAGGAACCTGTGACCACACCATCAGCACTCTCTGAGCAGCTCCCCTAGCCCATACCATCTCAGATCTGAGAGGTCAGGCTGGGCGCCCAGTACTGTGCCAGAGAGAGGAATCGGCATCAATCTTCCCGGGGGTGCCAAGGCTGCCATTGTGGTCATTAGACCTCCTGTGGATCCACCAGTCCTAAGGAGATAAAAATCTCTGATTGAGAGGGTTTCCTACAGTGCATTCCTGTAGGTACCCACTGTGACACAGATACGCACACCTGTGATGTGGGTACACAGCCCATACTAGGTGTAAACAAACCCTGCTATACACTCCTGGGATGTGGGTATACAGCCTGCACTAGGTGTGAAACCTGCTGTAGCATCAGGAGTATGAAGTGTTTGTCTGGTGAGTGAGTACGTAGCTCTGCATACACACCCTGGCTGGCATATGCAGATGTTTGTGAAGAACAGTGTCAGTGTGTCTGTGAGTGTGTGTGTGCATCACCTGCAGTGTTCCTAGATGTGGATATGAGGCTCTATTTTCCTTCATCTTCTGTGCTGAGGGCACACACCTCTGTAAATATTCTATGGCCCAGACATGCCCTGAGCTATGTGGGTTCCTGGCCTATCTCACCTCTCTGCCAAGTGCTGGCCCCTGAATCTCCCATAGTCAGTCTCTCAAGTGTCTGTTACAGACCAGAAAAGCAGAACTGGTTCTCCAATCCCGAGCTGAAAGGCTGAAGGGCTGAAGGGCAGCCCTGGGTGGGGAGGTCGCCAGGGCCTGCATTCCTGGCCTGAAGCTCACAGGCTGGAATTTGTACATTCCATTCATAACATTCCCCAAAAGGGAGGGGGACAAAGCCCGAGTTAGTTATTAAGGGGGAATAAGAAAGGGCTTCTTGCAGCTCCAGGCTGTGTGTTCTCTTCACCTTGGCATAGGCCCCAGTGGGAAATGCAAGGAGCGGAGAGCTGTGTGCAGAGCGGACTGGTGCTGGCCACCTCCCGAGCCTGCGCTGGGGGCACCTGCTTCTGGCTGGAGTTACCCTCTCCTGAGGACCAGTTGAACAGCCTGAGACTTGGGGACCCTAAAAGACAAACCTAGGTTCCCTGTCTCCAAGGTAGTTCCACGCAGTGGCTGGGACAAAGGTCAGGCTGTAGTAGACCCATGGAGACCAGGACAGTCGACAGCGAGGGGCTGCCTCTGTACAGGTAACAGAAACAAGCAGGGTAGGACTGTCACCACTCCTATGTATAAATGTATACTCTGGGAGATGAAGTCCAGGTGATCATCCTTTCTCCATGCTGTGTACCAGGGCAGAAGAGAAGACAAAAAATTAAGGGGACATAGGCAGGAGGGAAGGAGGCTCCTCACCCTGAAGTTTGAATTTCTTGTTGGCTGGAAATCAGAAACTTCAACAAAATGGATAAAAATCAAATTGCCTACAGATAAAAGACATCCCACACAAAATTGTTCAAAACAACATGTGCCTGTGCTAACTTAGGGACAGGATGCTGGTGACCTTGAAGTTTATTATAGTAGTATTCCCATCATCCCTACTCTAAATGCATGCCACAGACCCATTGTAATTTCAAATACACTGAGTAGTGACAAGCATAACTCACATTTAAAAATATTTTACCTACCAATTTAATCCCAACACTCAGAAGACACAGACAAGTTGATGGGTCTATGGGAGGTCAGCCTGGTGTCTATGAGAAGCCAGGCCACCAGGAGTTACACAGTGAGACCATGTCGCAAACAAAACAAACAAACAAACAACAAAAAAGAAATGAAAATAATCTCACACAGGTCCTCACCTATACTCAGTTAAGAAAGGGCCCCTGAGATCCGTGAGTCTCTTCTGAATCCAAATGCAAATTCTGTCCCAGCAGCCTGATGAAACCACTCTGAACACACAGTACTGCAATTCTCAAAGCCACACCTTTGGCACAGGGCTATGTGGATCACAAATGAGGTACCCCAAACACAGCACGTTGCTGATGCATGCAATGGGTAGATACATACAACTACAGCTCTCCGAATTGTGGAGTGCTGTCCCCCAGTGCAAAGGCTGGCAGCTGCCTTGACTTGGGCTCTACAGGCCCATGGTGCCCACAGGCTCTGGAGAGACTCTTAGCAGCTATTCAAAGTCCAGCAAACAAGAACAAGCCGCACCCCTGCCTGTAGCATTCACCCAGCTTGGCACTTTCCCCAGACGGGCACCCAGCCATCTCCCTGAGCACACATTTTCCTACGTGTCCAAGGTGTGAGAAAAGCAACACTCTTGGGGCTGGGCTCACTGGAAAGGCTTGGTTTTAAAAGCCGTGTGTTTTCAACTCAGGATGAAGTACACTCTGTAACTACTGACCAAAATACCAGCTGACGTAAAGCAAGCTCCTTCACAGAAAATATTTTGCTTGGAGATGGATCCCTCAATGTTCACAGAGGGTGAAGTATCTCTTTCCTGGGCTGTGGCATGAGGTCTAGGAGTGGGGAGGGTCAGTCAGCCTCCCTTCCCCCAGCCCTGCCCCGCCCCCAGCATCTCTGCAAAAAGCTACTGCCACAAAAGGACACAGAAATAAGACATTCAAGGAAAGCCACAGGGAAAGGAACTCTTCCAGCTGAAGAGTGGAGTCAGTAAGGTGGCCAGTTACAAAATAAACACACAGACCCTGTGGCTTGCCAAATACCCCAAAATAGTTGTAACAAAATACTGGGGGCAAAAAAGATCTCATTCACGATTCAGTAAGGGATGAGAAGTTCCTGGGAGTAAGCTAGGCAAGGAAACACACACCACTCTTACCTGAGAAAATACACAGAGAACCAGGGCCTGGGGTGGAGAGACACATTACAGGAAAAGATGCCCATTTTCCAGCAAGAAATATTTGACAAGGAAACTAATCCTGAATTACCTTATCAGACATTAAAGCTAAAATCTTTGAACACTGAAATACGGATACAAGAACAGACTAGGAAATGTGTATGTAACCTGAAGCACAAACACTAACACTTGAAAAGATGACCTTTTGAGTCTGCTGAGGAAGTTCTAGGCTTTTTTCCAATAAACCACTTGGGCTGCTAGGGCTGGGAGTGCAGAGGTGGCTGGGTGCCTGCCCAGAGCCCGTGAGGTCCTGGGTTCCAGACCCAGCACCAAAAGGGGAAAAGTTGGACAAATGGCCAGCCCTGGAAATAAAATAAAGTTAGATTCTTGTTTCTCCTTCAGATGGATTAAAGATCCAATGCAATATGAACCCACGAAAACACTCGAGTGTAGTTCTCTGAAAATTTACATAAACTGAGAGGGATGAGAGCTCATTAAACACAAACCCAAAGGTTGGAACAGTAAGGTAAAGGGTAAGTAATCTGTTTAGAAAAACAGTTCAATTTTCTCTGTGTCAATAAATGCAAACATATCTCTGCATTACAAATGGACTCTGTCAGAGCTGAAGTGATGGCTCAGTGGTTAAGAACACTGGCTGCACTTTCAGAGGACAAGGGTTCAATTCCCAGCACCCACTCAGCCACACATAACCATCTATAACTTCAGTTCCAAAGGATCTGATGCCTTCTTCTGGTATCCATGGCACTGTCTATACATTCAAGCAAACATACATGTACATGCATGCAGGTAAACACACACCTAAAAACACTTAATTAAAAACAAAATTTTAAAACTCCATCTAGCAGAACTTGCTGCAGCCTCTGACCCAGAAGACAGAACTTGTGACTATCCAGCCCCAAGGATTCATGAGGTTGCTGAGAACAAAGCCAGAGCCCCAGATTCGATGGACTTCACAGTCCTTTGGCTCTAGATGTCCCCGAGGCCAGTTGTTAAAGGACCCCAGATTGGTGCTGGTGGGAGGCAGTAGGACCTTTAAAAGGCTGAGCCTGACAGGAGGCCTTTGGGTCTTTGGGGATGTGCCCTGGAAAGGGAGTGTCTCTCTTTGACTACTATAGAGTGGCTGTTTTACTCCACCAGGTGCTATCACTATGATTTGCAGCTCTCCCTCAAAGCAACAAGGCCAGCTGGCCATGGACTGGGACTTCTGAAAATGTGGGCTCCAAACCCCTCTTTATAGCCAACGGTCCCAGTATTTGTTATATGATGCAAGGCTGAATGATAGTGTTGACATCTAGATAGTTTACAAAGAACATATAGACTGCCCATTGAAAACCTGGGTCAAAGCACAAGTGAGGGCATGTGGAGGCAGCCCAGTGGGCACAGTACTGCGACATCAGTGTGGGGTTTGGAATTTGGACCCCCAGCACTCAGGTAAATGTTTAGTGGGCCTGGAGGCCTGCTTGTCATTCCAGCCCTCAGAAGGCAAATACAGGCAATCCTTGGAGCAAGCTGGCTAGCTAGACTACCCGAATCATCGAGCTCAAGATACAGTAAGAGATCCTGCTTCAGTGTTCAATGTAGAGAGCAACCATGTAAGATGGGCAATGGCTAACCTCTGGCACTTAAATATACACACATGAACATGCATATACACACCACACGCACACACGCATGCACGCACGTGTGCCAGGAATGAAGCTCATGCCTACAATCCCAGTACTGGGATAGTCAAGATAGGAGGACCGCTTTGAGTTTCAGGCCAACCTGTGAGACAGGGTGAGTTCCTATTTCAAAAAACCAAAACCCAGATGAAAAGAATTCCTCCCCCCCCCTACACACACACAAATGCACAGCTTTAGAGATGCTACTAGTGTCCCTGCAAGTGGCAGGTGGCAATTAGCCTAGAGACTTTTCTGAAGGCTACAATCCATGAAAAGGAGCCTTCTGGAATCTTCTCTGGGACCTGACATGGATCCTTTTCAGGGACCTCATCCTTCCCTGTACTTAAACACACACACACAAAAACCTCTTCAGCACCCCTCCATCAGATGAGTCAGTTTTCAATGAAATGCTGTTACTTTTTTTTTCTTTCTTTTTTTAGGGACAATACTAAACAGTGCTGTGAAGGAACATTCCTAAATACAGGAATATTAGGGGGCAGGAGTAATCTGTCTACATTTGAGCAGATTCTTATTTATTTTCAAGACAGAAAAATATTGGCTCTCTACTTAGGAAGAGATATGTGATTTTCTTTTAAGTAAATATATTTAAATGGAGAGTTGATCTGGAGAGCATGGTCAAACACACAATACAGGGGATTCAAGAATACGAGAAGAATCATGGCTTGACAAGGTAAATAAATGGCTGGGAGATACTGCTACCAGCAAAGGACAACTCCTGGGAGGGTGTGGTTCAGGCTGCCTAGGGGATGAGACAGGGGTGCTGGGAAGAGTTCTGGATGAAAGGGAAGCAGTGAGCAGGGCCTGAGACCAAAGCCTTAAAGGCTGAGGACAGTCAAGTAGGCAGAGGTTTAGCTATGGTCACACCTTTGGGGGTAAATTCCCCTGAAGAGGCCAGGCTAGATGGAGGCAGTGGCTATGAAGGCAGGTTTGCTGCCAGGCTCCCAAGATTAATCCAACTGTCTTCCCAGCCCTGTGTTCCCAAGTGCCTATCTACCAGTGAGCCACTATCTACAACTCAGCTTCTTCCTGTACAAAACGTGCCATGAATAACCTGGGGCATTCAGACATTGGATTCAAGATACAAAGCACATAAAGCCATGTGTTTCTACTTCCTCCCTCTAGGGCAGGAGTTCTCAGCCTGTGGGTTGCAACCTCTTTGGGGGTCACATGTCAAATATTCTGCATATCATATATTTACATTATGATTCATAACAGTAGCAAAATTAAATGAAGTAGCAACAGAATAATTTTGTGGTTGGGGTAACCACAACACAAGTAACTATATTAAAGCATCTCAGCATTAGGAAGGTCGAGAACCGGTGCTCTAAGATTTCCCGGCCTGTCCCCACCCTCCCTGGAGCATCATCCGAGTGGCTGCTTCTCCGTTGTCCTTTCAGACCCAAAGGGCGGTGGCTCATATCTTGCCAGTCTGGGACCTCCCTACCTCTTGGTCCCTCCCCTGCTGTTTGTGCCCTGCTGGCCTTCAGCCCTTTCTCAGGCTTCCTCCTGCTTCTACTGGGCCTTTGACTGACCCAAGTTCCACGTGAGCTTCCTCTGTATTTAAGAGAACTCTGCTGTGTTCTCTTCCTTTGCAGGAGTGTCAACCCCTATCTACTGGGGCAGAAGATCACCTCTGCCCCAGCATGACTTCTCGTCTCTGGGAAGATGCCATGTCTTTGGCTAATCTTTACAGCACTAGCTATGTTGAGCAAGATTCATGACACCCTTGCATGGAAGACTGTGTCCAATCTCCAATTCCCTTCCTATCCTGCCACAGGCATGGCGGGGGCACCCTCAGTGGCCTGGAAACTGACAGGAAACCTTTGATGACTGTTGTCCTCAAGTTAATGAATGGCCTTTGCCATTTTTATGAGGACATCTGGGTGACCCACTAGAGGTCCTTAACAGGGTAGGGCCTTTTGGGCTTTCTCTCACAGACATTGGGGTGGCTAGGCAGGGTCATTAGACACTTCCCTAAGACCCCAGCCACTCCCGCCTGTGCCGGCTCTTCCCAGCTCTGTGTAATCCTCTCCAGCTGCATCTGGTCTCAGGTGTTACTAAGGAAATGGAGAGTGAGGAAGGTTAACGGAAAGGAGTATTCGTGCAGCTGCAGGGAAATCATCATCCATTTTGGGGTGGAGCACTCTGGTGTTACACTGTTTGGGGTCAACCATGTTCCTCTAAGTAAGTGTGGTACCCTCACTGTCAGGTAGATTGGATGCCCCCCCTTTGCTCAGTTGTCAATATCCTACCCAGATGTCTTGCATCTTCAGGAAAAGTTAACAGAGCAGAAGTATACAGAAGGTGCCCAACAAGCGAAAGTCCAAACAGCCCTCAGGTCCATGGCCTTGCTCCCAGCCCTCCTGCCTGCTCTGCCATTCCGTCCATTCCGTCTTCTTCTATCTACCTCCCCTCCTCTTTCCAGTCATCTCCCCTTCCTCTCTTCGTTCAATTCTTCCCATCTTCCTTCTTTCATCTGTCCTTACCCCCTCCTTCTTTCTGTCCTTCTCCCCTCCCCCGTCCCTTTTCTATCCTGAGAGCCTAGAATGGGAGGGGGCTTGGAAAATAATATACAGACTGTAAGCAAATATCAGCAGCTCCTGACACAGTCTCCCCTCCTCAGACTTTGCTGAGCGGTGCTTATGAAACACGGTAAAGTTTCCATGTGGCAAATAAGAAATATTGCTCAACAGCCACTCAGAGGCTCCCTCAGCCGACTGTGGGAATTAAGCCAGCGATTTCATGCCTTGTTACTCCCCTGACACCCACATCAAACTCCCATCACTGCCTTAGGGACCCAATAAGAGCCCTCTGAGAAGCGATAAGCGACACTCTGGGATGCTCAGGAGCCCCATGTGCATTCTTGTGTATGGCTGTTTTTTGGCAAGAAGTGTCTCACAGATTGCTATGAGCACAGGAAGTGCCCCATCCTTCACAGAAGAGCCGCAGGGGCATGGACACAGGCGTACAGAGGTTCCAGGCACTGAAGTCTCCAGGCCACCAAAAGCTGGCAGGACAGGGTGGGCTCAATAAAGTTCTCCAGTAACCAAACCAACAGCTGGAAGAACCGCTAACTCTTGCTGTTTGAATCTGAGGAACCAGAAAGAGGCCTCAGAAAACGTCAAGGAGAGAGAGTGGACTCTCAAGCCCAGCCATGTGGAGAGACCTGTGGGCCTAACAAAACCTAACAAAGGTAGACCTTCAACCTAACAAAACCCAGAAAGTTGCAAAGCACTCTCAAAATAATTCTACAAAATGAGTGTTAGCAGGAAACTAAGGTTAAATGGGAGATGATATGGTGCATACAGAAATAAAGAGGGATTCAGATGATTTCAATTTTACAGGGAAAAAAATGTAAGTACATAAATAGTGCAAAGAAGACACATTTACTCTTGCCCAGAATCAACTACTGCTAAGCCTTCTGCTCTACTTTCTGTATTCTCTCTCCACACACATATGCACACACATGAAAACATACACACACGTACATACATGTGCAAACATGCATGCCCACAGGAGAACACAGTAATACAGTAGCCTCCCCTTCCTGCTTCACTCTGCAGTTTCAGTTACCTGCAATCAAATGTAGTCTGAAAATATTAAGTGGAATATTCCAGGTATAAGTAATTTGTAAGTTTCAAACTGCATGCTGTTCTGAGTAGTGTGATACTCTGGATGTTCATTTATTCCCACCAGATACATGGCTATCTCTTTGGCTACTGGCCCACAGTGTGCATGCCACCTCACCCTTTAGTCACTGTGATAGTCCACCTTGAATGTCAACTAGAGTGACAGACACTTAGAAATTTGGTAAAGATCAATACTGGGCATATCTGGGGTGTTCGCTGGTCACTGAATGTGAGTGGCACCAATAGCGTGGCAACCTCCATGGAACAGAGCTGAGGGGAAGGACGTGCTGACACTTTGTGAGGCAGGTGTGTTGTGATGTTGCTATGGCCTGTGGACATGAGACTCAGAAGTTTGCAGGCTTTTCCACACTGGCCACTCCCCAGGGAGCTCCCTGGCCTCCAGCCATCAGACAAGGCTGCTTCATAGGTCTCTCTTGTTCTAACAGCTCCAGTCTCCTGGACTGCACAGATACTGGTCTCACCAGTTTTCCAGACTGCAGAGGACCATGGTGGGACCCTTGCTGAACCCATAAGCCCAGCTAACAGAGCCCTCTGGTAATTATCCATACATTCTGCTGTTTTTGTTCCTCTAGGGAACCCTGGACAGTCCTATCTATCACTTAGTGTCCCCAAGGATATCAGACAAACCATCTCACCATCAGGGTTTTGTCTTGTGTAGCCTTCCTCCTGCAGCCCAGCACTGAGCTTCAAGGCTGTGGCATGTAGCTCACTCCATCTCAGCACAAGGCCCAGCCTCCTCTCGTGCTACCATCACAAGACAGTATAATGTGGTGTTTGCAAGGGTAGAGCAAGACCATGTTTGCATACATTTTGTTACAGTGCATTGCTGTTTGTGTAGTCAATCTCTCGCTCTTCTTACTTATAAACTTTTTCAGTATCATGCAGGAAAGAATGCTATCAGATATGCACTAGCCACAGTGTTCTTAGAGCATTCCTTTGCACATCGATTTGTAGGGCACTAATATTTCTGAGGTGTCTAGCTCCTTCCTTTGGCCTGATGGAGTGGTTGTCCTTCGATGTTCAATTCACACTAGCTGTCCCAGGATGGATGGTCAGAAGCGTGTCCGCTTGAGAACATCTTATCTGTCACACATCAAGAGCTCTGGCTAGTGTGTGTCCTCCCTTTTTCCTCACCTCCCTCTCTGATACCTCCTACTAATTAAAGGGACACACCCACCAGACACAATGTCCCAGACTGAACTCTGCTTGTTTCTCCTCCCTCTGAGAAAGTGACAGTCCTTAGGAAGGAGAAGAGACTAGAGCAGGTAGAAGACAGTTTCTTGGAAATGGGGATAAAGGCATTCCTAAGATTCCTGGGCCGGCCAGGTGTTCTGGGGAACATACCCAGTAACATGCAACACTCTGGGCTGGAGAAAGCACACTGGTCATTACTGGTCCTTAGGTAGCCATGATGAGTGTTCATCATTAAGGCTGTTGTCTGGTCAATTTTGTTTGAGTTTTGCCTCTCTGTGAGTTCAACTCGGCTCTTTTTGTTTTTTTTTTTTTTTCCCCTGACAGTTATAAGCCAAATGTACATTTTCAGAGCCAAATAGAATCGCAGGAGCAGATGAGGGGCTGTGGCCAAAATGCAGGCTGTGTATGGGCACCTGGATGTTCCACAGAACCCCTGTGGTTGACAGGGGAGATGGGAGTACAGCGGGAGGCATGAGATTTGGAGCTACAGCCAAAGGCATGTGGGTGTGACAGGCATCCAGTGTGGCCTTGTTTCTACTCTACCCTCACCCCACCTGCCGTATTTCCCCCTCCACACCCCTGCAAGATGGGAAAAGCATTTCTGAGGAAAGGGTGTTAGCTGGTGACCCCACAGTGAGCAGGTAGCACACAGGTGGAGAATGAGAGGGAATCTCAAAACCCTTGCACATCACCCTCTACAGCCTTGTGGAAACTGGCTTGCATCCTAGCGAAAGGAGTGGCTAGAGCATCCAGCCAGCCAGGCTAGAGTGCCTATCGTGGTTGGACAGACAGGCCTGGCCTAGTGTCGAGCCAAGAGCAGAGCTCCATGCAGAACAGGGAGGGATAAGGAAACCCAGACAGCCCGAGAGCTAAATTCTGGGGTAGGCTGCTGGTTCAAATCCCAACTCTACCACAGGATCCCTGGGTGATGTTTTTATATGCACTTCATCTCCCTGGGTCTCAGGATCTCACACACATCTCTGAGTGTTTAAGAACGCAGATGCACCCCAAATCAAGATGAGATCCTGTCCTAACAAAGACCTTAAAAGCACATTCCATACAACCAACCTGGATTTCATACTTACGCTATACATTTATTTTATTTAGAGTGTGTGTGTGTGCCGTGCCACATGTGGAGGTCAGAGGACAACTTTCCTTCCATGTGAGTTCTGGGGATTGAACTCAGGCTTGGTGACAACAATGTTCACCAGCTGAGCCACCTGACCTGCCTGATTCCAAATTTATTTCCTGTGTTTATTTCCAAATTGTTCCTGTGTTTTGTTGTCATAGGGAGTGGAATTTAGCTCCCTCCCTTCTTTTGTCTTATGATTATTTTTATTTTAGAACTCTTTTGAATTTACTGAACAACTCTTAAGATAATTTTGTGTGATTTTTATTTTATGTGTGAGAGTGTTGTCTACATGTATCTGTGTACTATGCTGTGCAGTGCCCCTGGAGGCCAGAAGAGGGAATCATATCCCCTGGAACTGGAGTTATAGATGGCTATGAGATGCTGGGAACCAAACCCAGGTCCTCTGGAAGAGCAGCAAGCTCTCTTAACCACTGAGCCACCTCTCCTGCCCCTTCTGAACACAGCTTAGCTTTAGTAGCTTCCACATGCCCAAGGCCTTGGGTTTGAACCCTAGCTCTGAAAGGAAAAAAAAAAACCATTCACCTAAAAAATAATAATTATCTTTACTGTTAATATTCATAGCTTTGATAGTTTCTAGGTCACATCATTGGCTAGGATCTCTGATACATTATGAAATAGTCATAGATTACACAGGAATTTTTATTCTATTCCAGAAAACATGTGACTCCTTTGAATGCTAGCCAACCACTAAGCTGTTTTACAAGGTAAGACCTTTGCACACATTAAGATTGTTGCATCCTCCTGGCAACACTGGGGACCAACCTCCATCGTGAGCCAAGGTTAAGGAGGCTGGAGCAGGGTGAGCAAGATAAGGGCACTGTTCACATCTGCACAGCTACAGGACAGAGCTGGGTTTAAGTCTGGCTGTCTATACCATTAATGCATGCTACTCTGACTCTCCCCCATAATTCAGTGAGTGTAGGGAGGCTTCAAGGCTCTGCACAATCGCTACAAAGTTTGGAATGCATGCCCACATGTTTATTTCTGTGGGGAGAAAGCACACTGAACACTTAGTGGTCTATTTTTTCAGGAAATGTTCTTATTCCTAGTGGTCCCAGGCAGGTTTTCTATCATGTGACAAAAAGACCTGGCATGGGAATGTGAAAGGAGAAAACCGGGTCTTCTACAGCCAGAAGTTTGAGCTCACCATCACTCGGATCCACTTTCTGAATCTGATGTGGGGTGGGTCCATCCTGCCAGAAGGGTGATGTGGATGGAAGCTGCTTATTTCATGGCAGTCAGGAAAGGAGGCCAGGGCAAGATATAACCCAAGGGCATGCCCCCCAGTGACCTACTTCCTTCTCGGCCCTGCCTCCTAGATTTCTACCACCTCCCAGCATAGTATCTCCAGCTGGGGACCCAGGCTTCAACACTTGGTCCCACTGGGACTCTTCATGTGCTGTTCTGAAAAAAATGGCCTTTGTTTCATATACACAGTTGTGTTTGATGAAACGTTTATTGAGCATCTACTGAGGGGCCTGTTTCTCACTGTGCCTAATAATCTAGTCAACTTTGTCAGGATTCAGGTCCACACATTCTTTAGAGGTCTTTAATTTTGTCACATGGATTAGTTTCATACTCTGCTACATTTCTTTTCCTGGGAAGTGAGATTGCTCAGGTTCTACATCATTTGCATTTTAAGTTTCTTGAGTACATGGCAGTTCTTTAGAAAATTATTTTGCTTTGAGATATTTAAATCTTCCTTTTCTCCTTTTGCGAGGTAAATGGGGGTAAATCTTCTTTACCATGTTGTTCCTTCTGGCCTTTGCGTGATACCTCTGATATGTCATGGAGGCTCTTAAGTCCCCTCCCCTTAGTTGGGGTCAGGGCTACGGCTGTGCCCGTGGAAGCAGCGGGAACCTCTGGGATAGTGCTAGCTGGCTGTGGAGAGTCTCGGTTCCCCAGCCAGGAGAGGCTGAGCCACTTCAGTCTGTGTGAGCCTGATAAGTCTGCCTCCTGTTTGGGCCCTTTGCCCTTTCCCCAGAGAAAGAGTGGCTCCAAATGGGTGCCCCAGCTTGGCCACTTCATTATCTTGAGCCTGGTTGTCAACCCCAGGCCTGGGGGGAGACAGAGGGCCTTTGAGTTCCAGCTGGCATGCAGGAGGGTCTGAGTCCTGGGCTACCAGAGTGTCAAAGAGAGAATGCTTTGAAGAGTCCCCGCCCTTCCTGGGGCCAGGGCTGGGCTCTGGCATCTGTCAGGATTCGGCTGTGGTGGGATGGTACAATTCTTGTGTGTGCTTTCTTCTTTCCTTCCCCTCGTTCTGTCCATTTCCCCCACAACCCTGTGGAAGCTTACTGGAGCTACAGAAAGAGGCACTGTTTGCTCTGGAGCCAACACAAACTCCAGCTTGCTCTGAAGCCTCTGTCCCCACTTCAGACTCGACCACCAGCAATCAGTCTGAGCATGGGAACCACTCCTGAGGGATCCTCAGCCTCTGGTCTGAGTGGCTGGTCACTACCCTAGCCACTGCTGTGTGGAAACAGCCCAATCTCACAAAAGAAGAACGGGACTCAGCACTAAAATTCTTTGCTGATTTGCTCCCTCTCTGGCCTAAATGCCACATACAGAGCATCTATGCCTGCCCCCAGGCTGTCCCCCACCTCCACCCCTGCCTCTTCATCCAGTACTTCCTCTCTCCTGCCTCAGATCTCCCAGCATTCAGAGAAGACTCCCCACTACCCAGATGGGTCGATATTAGT
The DNA here is from genome assembly GCA_030556225.1 of Cricetiscus sungorus. Taxonomy (NCBI): domain Eukaryota; kingdom Metazoa; phylum Chordata; class Mammalia; order Rodentia; family Cricetidae; genus Cricetiscus; species Cricetiscus sungorus. The sequence continues at coordinate 4,066,484 of JANBXA010000735.1, read as the reverse complement.
TAGTGGCTCACTGTGCATGGCTCCCCAGGAAAGTCACATGGGCCTCTGCTCCCACTTACCCTCATATACGGGTAGGTAGGATGAGTTCTACTGGTGTGGACAAAGTGGGGATTGCCATGGGACCTCTTAAGTTACCTCTTAAGTTTTCCCCCAAACCTCAGCCTCAGGGTCACCAAGTTCCATGACCATCTTCCCACTCCAGGAAACTCTGGGGAAGGTGAGAATGTGGGGCAGGAAGGAGGTGCGGGCCAGAGCAGGTGCACAAAACAATGTGAGAGTGCTCATGCAGGTGGCAGCAGGAACAGGAGAGTGGGCCGTGGTGAAAGGGTCACTGCTGGGTTGTATGGAGAGTGCTAACCTGAGATTTGGGGGGCTCCAATGTCTTCTATGTGCTTGAATAGTCAGTGATGGAGATTTTGAAACAGGTCTGCTTAGGGATGGATTTTGGAGGCGGAGCTAGCAAGAGCAGTGGAGGATACACCAAAATGGCCTGTGGGTTCAGAGCCTTTTGCTGAGCAGGGGGAGAAGGAGGAACAGGCTTGGTGTGGCCAGAAGAACCTCAGGCAGAAGGTGAGTGACTTAGGGTTACTACTGCCTCCATGACCACCATGAACACCATGGCCAAAGCAAGTCGGGGAGGGAAGGGCTTGTTTGACTCACACGTCCACACCACTGTTCATCATGGGAGGAAGAAAGGATACGGACTGAAACAGGGAAGGACCCCGGACACAGGAGCTGATGCAGAGGCCATGGAGGGTGCTGCTTACTGGCTTGCTCTCATGGCTTGCTCAGCCTGCTTTCTTATAGAACCCAGGACCATCAGCCCAGGGATGGTGGTACCCACCATGGGCTGGGCCCTCCCCCATCAATCACTAATTAAGAAAACACTTTACAGCTGGATCTTACAGAGGCATTTTCTCAATTGAGGTTCCCTCCTTTCAGATGACTCTAGCTTGTATCAAACTGACATAAAACTAGCCAGCACAGTAGGCTTGGGTGGGTGAAATTTTGAATTCATCTTAGCTGTAGCTGCTTCCCTGGGTCTGGGAGAAGATGGAAGATGTGGGCATGTCTCTATGGTTGTCCCGGGCTGTTCCTCAGTCCTGGCTTTCTAAGTGACTGCAGTCAGGCTCATCGAGTACTCCCGTGGGTGTCCTGCCTCAGTGACAGTGTGCAGCGCTCACCACTGATTGTGCTTGCAGGGCTGAAAAGCAGCCCTGGGAGGACACCGGGCCACACAAATAAGTCTGGTGCCTGCTCCTTGCCTCTTTCTCACAGTGAGCCCACTTCAGAAAACGCTCGTTGTGAGGCCGTCTAGACCACCAGACAATCTGCAGGTGCAGCACAGAGATCTCCTTTGCAGCCACCACCTAACTCCCCTCAAAGCAGCCTCTCCCTGGGGGGTGGGGGAGGGTCTGTGAGCTAGGAAGTAGGGGATAGATTTGTTCTGTCCACGTGTCCACCAGGGCCCCACTCTGCCCAAGATCAGACCAGTGTCCCACCCAGGCTCTGTTGTCAAGTCTCTCTGGGCCCTGGCTGTGTCATGGCCTCAGCCCTCCCTTGCCGGCCAGGATACCTCTGCTCTGCAAACTGTCCCTCTGTGCGGAGTTTCCTGACACTTTTCTCAGATTGACATCATGCATTTTCATCAGGTCTGAGGCAATGTTCTTCTCACAGTATCTTATCAGCAGGTACATGATGTCATCAAACCTTGAACCCAGTGATATTATCCTTGATCTCTCGATGAAGGTGGGGCCAGGCCAGGAGTCACCATTATAAGCTTGCTTCATAATTACCAAACATTTAGGGGTGACACTCTGGGATCTTACAGTGACTCTCCTGTTCACATTTGTACCCATGAACACCTCTGTGCACTCCTTCCCTGCAGTTACAAATCTGCAGTCTTCTGGTGGACAGCTTGTTCTTTCTTCATCCTTTCCATATTTATTAATGGGAACTGCTCAGTGGGGAAGAGTTAAGTGTCAATAATTAAGCCACACACCAGCCAGCAGAGCACGGAGGAAGAGCAAAGGCTGCCCAGTCACTGTTTAACCGTTACCTCTCTCTGGCCGTGACCTGACCCTTGGTTGCCTTTGCCCTTGCTGGCTCTGTCCCATCTCTGCTGCTGAGGTCAGCAGCCTGGCTGAGGCCTTGTAGGACCTTCAGTGCAGCTTCTCTAGAGGCAACATCCAGCTCCTCTCCTTCTGAACCTCTCAGCTCTTTGTCCTCCCTTTCCAGTACCGAGGCTCCCACTGTCCTCCCAAACACATGCCACAGATTCACACATGTGCACACACTTGTTTACAGATACACATTCATACATATATGCAAACATGCACAGACACACACATTCATTTATAGCCATATACATGTACACTTATACACATACTCACATATATGCATTTATGCATACACAAATAGCCATATACATACTCATATATACATATACATATAGAAACATGTAGACACATGAATACACACATAGATTCATTCATTACCACATGCATGCACACATACATGTATGCTTTTAGGCATACTTAGACATACGTGCACAGGTATACACTTATACAACTGAATCCCTGATGTTTCTCCTGGTTATTAAAAGTTGCCAGTGACACCCTGGTTCTCTGCAACTCACTTGATGCTCAGTGCAGCTGGAAGGACAGGTACTGTTGTTGGCCTGGTCCCCCAGGAAATCCTTCCTGCTCCCTTAGAGGGTATCAGAGAGTGGCATGCCTTGGCCTATTTACTGTACTACCACAACATCCCAAAGGGTCTGCCCTCCCCTCCATCCAGCTGCCCTCTTCATCAAGAGTGGTGACCAGCTTCGGATGTTTGACAACCATAAGTGAGGGTGCTTGTGCACAGACAGAGAGTTTCTGTTTGGCCAAGCTTTAGTGGGATTCTGAACTGTCTCCAAGACCCATCTGTGCACTTGTAAAATGCAACTTTAGCAAGATGAAACGCAGTCAGTTTACCAAGAACCTTGCCCTCTGTGTCTGTTCACCCTCAACGATGTTTGACTAGGTCCCTCCTTCTCTACCTCCAGGTGATGTCTGACCACCTGGCTGGGCTCCAGCATGACCAGAATCCCCCTTATTCCTGTAGTCTCTGCAGTCATTTTCTATGTGCTTTCAGAATGGAGACCAGTGTCCTTTCCCCTTGTTGTGGTCCCTCCCTATTGTGTGTCCTTGTAATAGGCAGAAATGAAGACATTAGAGAGACTTGTGTCTCTCAATCTGACCATTTAAACAATGGGCTCCCCTAAATGGAATTTCCACCAGAATCTCATTCTGGGAGAAGGACAAGACCCAAGCCAGAGGGGAACTTGTCTGCCAGAAAGAGATTTCACCCATGGTTCTAATAGCTTTCTTTACAGGATGAAACTGAAGCTTAAACAGTGATCAGCCAATGGTGGGCAGAACCATACCTGCTTAATATGTGGCCTTCTAAACTCTGATCTCACTTCAGGACCTGGAAGATGGACTTGAGAGAATTCCTGCCTTGGATCTGCATTCTCTTTCTAATGTGACCACATTAAATAATCTGCTTTTCCAGCTTTCCATGTTTATTTATTAACTTATTTATTTATCTATCTATTTATTTTTCAAGACAGGGCTTCTTTGTGTAACACCTTGGCTGTCCTAGAACTCACTCTGTAGACCAGGCTGGCCTCGAACTCACAGTGTATAGGATGTATATGGGTGTATAGGAAGTCCAGGCTCTCTGACTCATCTGAAGAGGCTGAAAACTGTCCACGAAGACAGCCACCACCACCATGCCAAGTAATGGGATCCATCTCATTACTGGATATTCATATTCTTCAGGGTTTTAAAAAACATCCTCTTGGTTCAACTTTGCTATGTTGTACATGTCCAGAATTTTGTCTATTTTTTCTAAATTTTATAATTTATTGGCATACATCTTTCCAAAATAATCACTAATAACCCTTTGGATCTCTGTAAAGTCTCCCAGCAAAGAAAAGCCCAGACCAGGATAATATTATTGCTGGATTTCACAGACAAATTATCAACAGTACTTCTAAAATGATTCTGCAGAGGGAGCTTTCCTTCTTTAAGACTGTGTTTACCCTGTTACCAAAACCTGACAAGGGCATAACAAAACAAGAAAGCCACAGACCTATATACATGGTACTGCAGACACTGGCCATCCACATACTCAAAGTTTACACTGGGTACCCACTTCTCACTCTAAACAAAAATAAACTACAAATGGAACAGACATTAATGTGAGACCACAGGGTCTAAAATTACCAGGGAAAAGTAGGGGAGAAAGACATCAAAATATTGGAATGGCACAAATTTTCTGAGAAGGGCTTAAAAAACAGAAAATAACATGAGCTGTCAAATCAGATTACGGCAATTAAATAGCTTCTTCAAATCCAAGGACATAATCAACACAGAGGCAGTCTGTATACAGAAAGAGGGCAGATCTTTGTCAGATACTCATAGGATAAAACGTCAATGTCCAGAATACATAGAGAACTACAAAAATAAATAAATAAATAAATAAATCCAGGTAAGTCAAATAAAAATGGATAAATTGCCAGATGTGGTGTAATCCCAGCTCAGGAGGCTGGGGCAAGAAGAGTGTGAGTTCTGGGCCAGACAGACACATTCAGAAAGAGGGGTTTCTAAAAATATGAAATCCAGGAGGATTTCATGCTCAAACATGCTCAAAATCACTAGCCACCAGGAAAACCCAAAAAGGAATTGCAATAAGATTCTACATCAAAAGGAATCTTTCCTTACATCATTGACAAGAATGTAAATCAGAACATAGTTATTATGGAAAATCATATGGAAAGTCCTCAAAAGTCTAAAAATGAAACGATCATATGATTTGGCTCTCCTGCTTCTGGATACTTATCCAGAGGAAATGAAGTCAGCATACAAAAGAGAGGTCTCTGTATCTGTGTGTATTGGGCCCTACTCACATAGCTAAGTTATGGAGTAATTAGAGCCACCTGCAGAAAGAAGGATAAAAATGAAAGCATGGCCTTGTCTTAGGGTTCTATCTCTGGGAAGAGACACCATGACCACAGCAAGTCATATAAAGGAAAACATTTAATCGAGCTGGTTTAAGTTTCAGAGGTTTAATCCATTATCGTCATGGTGAGAAGCATGACAGTGTGCAGGCAGAAAAGGAGCCGAGAGTTACATCTTGATCCACAGGCAGCGGAAGGAGAGATTGTAGTGGGTGTGGCTTGAGCTTATATGAGACCTCAAAGCCCACCTCCACAGTGACACTTCCTCCAAGACCACACCTTCGTACGGCTCCTGTGGGCCAAGCATGTAAATACACAAGTCTATGGGGGGCATTCTACTCAAACTACCACAGGCCTATTTAGGAAATGGAGTTTTGTCCAGTGCTACGGTTTGAATATTGTCTTAGTTTGCTTTCTATGGCTGTGATAAAAACTGACCCATAAAGCAACTTGGAGATGAGTTTGTTTCACTCTTCAGTTCAGATAACAGTTCATCACCTGGGGAAATTAAGGCTTGGTCAACATGCTTATCACACCCAGGATCACTTGTCCAAAGATGGCACCACCCACATCTGTCAGTAACCAAAAATGCCCCAGGGACCTGTCTGTAGGCAAATCTGGAGAGGGCACTTTCTCAGTTCAGGTTCTGTCTTCCCAGATGACCTTAGCTTGTGTCAAGTTGACAGACAGACAAACAAACCTAGCCAGCACAAATATGACCCATCTCTACAGGCTCATGTCTTCAGCGCTTGATTTCCAGCTGGTGTCACTTTCTCAAGAGGCTCTAAGAACCCTGGGACCTAGCTGGAGGAAGTGGGCCCCTCGAGTGCCTTGGAAGGTCACAGCAGATCTCCCATCCCTTCCTCTGCTTCCTGTCCACAGTGACTTGAGCTGCTCTGCTACACCATCCCCTCCATGGCAGATTGGACCCTCTGCCACTGTGCGCCAAAAAAAAACCCTTCATAAGTTAAGTTCCTCTCTTAAGTATTCTGGCCATTGAGGTGCAACTAGTGCATTCAGCCATTAAAAAAAAATACAATATTAACCTGCAGGGAAAGCATGGTATGAACATATTAAGCAAATTAAGCCAGATACAAAGACAAGTTTGGTGTGTTTCCTCTAGCATGTGGGAACTTGTGCATGAGAAGAATTACTAGGAACTGGGGGTGGAGGCCCAGCTGGAGAGGTGGTAGATGGACATGGTCAAGCAGGATATATGAATATATGAATATATGGACCCTACCTACTAACATCCTCACAGCCTTTGACTCAAGAAGGACAAGTAGGGTGTGGGTAAGAGAGGAGCCTGTGGAGTTGGGCACTCTGGCCACCTCACCCCCGAGACTGCCCACCCAGGCATCTCAAGCTGGACACCTCCAGGACGACTGAAGGCCTGCCTTCCTGACATGCCCTCCTAGCTTCTTCAGGTGTAGGCTCTTGGTTGCACACACAGAAGCCAAAGGAGGCAGGTGGAGGGTGGGTGGGCTCCTCCTAGAGCTTACTTAGGTGCATGTGTGTTGAGTGTAGCCATGAGCAGGGCTCAGGTAGATGCCAACATGGACCTTAAGTAAGCATCCCTGGATCCCAGGATGAACTGAGGGCCACCTGTGCTGGCTGTGAGGTGATTTGGGGTTCACAACAGTAAGGATATTGACATTTCATGCCATGCACAAAATAAGCTACCTGACCTAGTTTTCTTCTGCAATGCTGGCAAAAGCATAGGTCCTGGGCTGAAGAGAAGGCTTAGTAGTTAAGAGCACCCATTTTGGCACTGCTTCAGTAGTTAACCATGCCATGCAGCAACATGGTGAGGTGCCATGGAGGGGTCGTGGCCCTCGCCAGAAGTGAATGAAGACACCTGGGCTCACAAGGTTCTGCAGCTGTCAATCTTCCAGAATACTCAGGCACTGATGGGCACACGAGTACCACTCAACAGCAGCAGACACAGCCAATCAGCTTCCCCTGATGCCAGTAACAACCATCAATGCCAGCATGGGTCACAGGGGCCACCTTTAGTGTGCGTTTGGGTCAAAGTGTATATTGAGGCTCTGAGAAGAACATGTCAGAGTTTATCCTGCACTTTTAGCTGGGTTCTACAGAGGCCACAGGTAGGGGTCAGAAGGACGCCTGATGAAGAGCACTGTGGGGCTCTCAGACATTGAAGTTCAAGCCCCCAGGACAAAGAGCAGACTGCTGGTAGCTGCCTGTGTGCAGCTGCACACAAAACAAAACTCCAGATCTGGGGAAGCTCCCGCTTTTGACAGCTCAGCCTCAAGTTTGAGCAAGCCTGAAAAGGTTACCTAGCAACACACAACAGCCAGAAGCAGACCCTTTGACAATTGTCTCCTTGGCTCCATCTTTCACCCTATTTACAAACTCACATTCAGCCAATCAGGGCCCAACTGCTTCTCAATAAATTGGGCCATTCTGAGGATTCAAGCCAGTTTTGTCTGGGAACAACACAAGGACTAAGGAAGACTTCAGATCCTGCCTCTTGGCTTTGCCAGTCCCCCGCTGGTTTCTGCCTCCAGAGTCTTACAAGAGGGACCCACTGACTTCCTACACTGCAGGCTTCTGCCCAGGGCAAGGAGCTGGCTCACTGGAGCCAGCCTCTGGGATTCAACTAGCAGCTGCAGCAGAGGGAGGGACTCATTCCTGCCCCAGCAACGGGAGACTTGCTGAGGACAGGAGACCCTACTTCTGCCACTCCTATCAGTGACCTGTTATTGTGTTCTCCAAGGAACTTCTCACAGCTGGCACCTGAAGCCTGCCAAGAACATAAGGGTGTGTGTAACATCACCAACCTCTCAGCAAGGCACCCCACAACCTGCCCCGGGCTTGGAGCTGGTACTCTTAGAATCTCAGTTGGCATTCTGTTGGCTCTAAGGGTCTTAGACTTTTTACTATACTGTCTTCCCACTCCATTCTTGGAGATAGGGTGGACAAGAACCTAGCTATCCATAGGAGGCAGTCTCTACCACATCTCACTTCACCGTGTCCAGTCTAATTCAGTCTGGCTGGTACCCTTAGAAGAGGAGAAGAGCCACCACTCACAGCTGTGTCATTCACAAATGTCCTGTTCCCCAATATTTGCATCTATTCCCAGTCAGGACTTTATTGCTTCCTTTCTTCAGAGTTCTTTGGATTTCATTTTCCTTTTTTACTTTCTTAAGATGAAATGTGAGAACCCTAATTTGAGTACATTTCTCCAACCGTAGTGTAAGCATTTAATGCTATCAATCCCCCCTACTAACAAGCCATAAAGTTGAATATGGTTTCATTTAGTTGTGTTTAAAAGGCTTACAAATTTCCTTTTAATGCTTTGCTTGGGCAAGAGAGTGACTGACAGTGTGTTATGGGGCTGAAGAGATGACTCAGCAGTAAGAGCCCTGGCTGCTCTTGTAGAGGGCTGAGGTTCAATTCCCAGCACCCACATCGTGACCCACAACAGTCTGTAACTCAGGGGATCTGATGTCCCTTCTGGCCTCTGAAACACAGACCTATACACATACAAATAAAATGGGGAGGGGGGAGAAAATGTCATTTATTTCTGAAATGTATGTGAATCCTCAAGTACCTTATAATTTCAGATTTCTGAGTTAACTGTGTCATGGTGAGAAAGCATACTCTGTGTGAATAAATTCTTTTAGATGGGCTGGGTGTAGTAGTGAATGCATTTAGTCCCAGGACTTGGGAGGCAGAGGCATGTAGATCTGTGTGAATTCCATGTCAGTCTGGTCTATAAATAAAGTTGCAAGCCTGACCACCACCCGAGCTCAGTCTTTGGGGTCTAGGTGATGGAGGGAGAAAATGCACTACCACGAGCCGTCTTCTGACTCCACGCATGTACAGGGGCATACTCCCACCCATGCTCACGAGAGAAGAAAAGAAATGTAAACAAACAAACAAAAAATAAGCAAACTTACTATTGAGTCAGTGAAGTCAAAGCTTCTTGTGGCTGTGGGAGGCTGAAGAGATTTTCAGGCGTGGCTCTAACTCCGACCTTGCTGGTGGAGTCTCTTCTGTGGAAGGCACAGCACCCCCCCCCTTCTTCTGTGTGAAACTATCATCTCCTTGGGCTCACTGATCAGCATTGGAAGAACTGGCCTCCTCCTCCTTTATGCTTTTGGCATCAAACCGGCCTGGGCATCATCAAAGGGAAGCAGAGGTATGCTACCCTCCTCAATGCTACATTTTCCTTTGAAGGGCTAGCCAGCCTGGGGATCTTTGCTTCTCTTGGCAAAGAGGAACAAGAAGACAAGCCTAGGGTAGGGGTCCTGATGGTCTCCATTAGAGATCCCATGGAGGGAAAAAGAAAAACACCGTGTCTGTGGCCTGCGCCACCAAAAGTACTAATTTCATGAAAATACAGATACAACCCAGATCTTCTTGCCAGAACCACCCTCCCACCCTGAAGAGACCCAAAGACCTCTATGGTAACCCCTGGCTTTTGGGGTCTTATGGCAACTTGGCCTTTGATCTTGGTGGTCAATGGTCATTTTTTAAAAACACAACTGCATACAAGTGCACATGTGTGGACAGTGGCACACACATGCACAGATGCAAACAACACACAGCCTGTCCATGGAGCCCAGCACACTGAAGCTCTGGGAATGAGAAGGTAAATAGAGGTTATCTGGCCCCACAGCCCTCCTCTCCACTGCTTTTCCCCACCTACCTGCTCCCTGCCCGGCTTCACAGCAACAGTGTCTCCCCAACCTATCTTCCTTGTCTTACCCTCCCCTCCCACACACTAGACAGCAGCCTCAGTCTCCCACAGACCACTGCTTCCTCTGACGAGGGAGCTCTACAGGTCCCTCCTTGCCACTTGCATACACCCAGCTGCCCCACTGATTGCATAGAACAATAAGCAACACACAGAGCTGAGCCCCAGCCTGGGCTGCCCAATTAGGCCCAATCTATAGCTCAGCCTCATTCTTGCTCAGGGACACATGAACAAGCTGAGCCTAGGTGAACAGATGCCAGCCACAAACAGCATCACAGCTTTGATACTGCTCCTGATGATGGAGCCTGAGGCAGGTGATTCCAATGTATGATGACATATATCACTTGTCTCCAAATACCTGCCATGAATCTGGCTATTGACTGAAGTGAACTGAGCCTTCTTCTGGTCATTTTTCATTTCCTCATAGTCATGTATAGACTCAAAAGGTCACCTTGCCTTTTTCCTATTATTGCCTCTGCTAATTTTTTTATTGTTTTTACATTGGCAATGGGACATCATTAGCATATGGTTTGAGTGTGGCATCCAAGGTTTTTTGTGTTGAAATTTAATTCCCATTGTCAGGCTATTAAAGCAACAATTAGCCAGGCGGTGGTTGTGTACACCTTTAATCCCAGCACTTGGTTGGCAGAGGCAGGCAGATCTCTGTGAGTTAGAGACCAGCCTGGTCTACAAGAGCTGTTCCAGGACAGCCTCCAAAGCCACAAAGAAAACCTGTCTCAAAAAAAAAAATCACACACATGCACGCACACATGCATGCACACTCACACACACACAAAAGGAAGGAAGGAAGCAAGCAAGCAAGTAAGCTAGCTAGCAAGCAAGCAACAATGAAGAAGCACCACCAGCTGGTGCTTGAGAGGTGATTAGGATTAGATAAGGACACAGGGTTTGGGGGTCGGTGTGCTGAGGAGAGGCAGAGAGATGGCTCCGCAGTCTTTCAGCCTTGTTGCTCTTAACAGAGGATTCAGGCTCAGTTCCCAGAGGATCCAATGTCTTCTTCTAATGTCCACAGGCACCAGGTACATATGTGAAAAACACAATACATGCAATCAAAACACACACATAAATATTTTAAAACCTAAGAAAATTTTTAGATAAGGGCAAGAAGTGGAGCCCTGGTGGGCAGACTGAATCATTATTACATCTTTATAAAGAGAAACCCCACAAAATGCATGTGCATACCCTGTTTCTCTAGGTCATGTCACCTTGACTCTGTCAAGTAAGAAGGTCATCATGAAATATGGACTCTTGACCTTGAACCAAAATAGTGAGGCAAAATAAACCATTTTTCTTCATAAAGTACCCTAGCTCCTGTATTTCATCACAGTAATGACAAATGAGCTAAGACAATGACTTTGCAAATAATTCAGTTTGATTTGTTTGTGCACATATTGCTATTTGAAAATATGGGTAAGTGTCAACTCAGTGTCCCCCTTGAGCAGCCTGGAAGCATCTTAGGGACATGGTAATTGTGTACCAGTGCCTCTCAGAGACAGAGTGTGTGGCCTCCTGCATACCTAGGCTGCATGTGCAGCAAAATAGACATGCACCAACATGAATAGGGCTTGAAGAAGACAGTGTGTCCCTCTACAAAAGATCCAGGGTGGCAGGGTGGCTAGGGACAAGGAAAGGAGCCCATGTATGTAATATACTCCCTGTGGTAGTTTGAATGTAACTGGCCCCATAATCTCATAGGGAGTGGCACTATTAGGAGGTGTGGTTTTGTTGGAGTGGGTATGACCTTGTTGGAGAAAGTGTGTCATTGTGAGGACAGGCTTTGAGGTTTCCTATGCTCAGGATAATACCCAGTGCCTCAGTCCACTTCCTGTTGCCTGCAAGATGTAGGACTCTCAGCTCTAGCACCATGCCTACACTCTGCCATGCTGTCATGATGATAATGGACAGAACCTCTGAACTCTAAGCTGCCACCCCAATTAAATGCTTTCTTTATCAGAGTTGCCATGGTCATGGTGTCTCTTAACAGCGATGGAAACCCTGTGTACAAGTCCAGGGATCCAAACTCACACCACTGGCATCCAAAAAAAAAATGTCCACTGGCCTCTTCAGCTGAGGGATGAATGTCTCAGACTGTTTTAGTGTCCAATGGTACAGCAGAGAAAGGGCTCTGCTCTGAACCCTCATGCCCCCCAGGATGGGGGTATCTCTATGTGGAAAAGGAAAGAATACAGTGAAGGGATTGACAGTCACCAAGGGAGGGGTGCTATCTCAGGGGCACAGCCCCCTGCACCTGGCATGGGATGGAGCAGTCAAAGGACAAGCCTCCTGTCTGGAAAAAATGCAAAGACAACCCAGGAGCCATGTAAAGCCATCACAGTTTCAGTGTTTATTTCACGTATTGCTTGTTCCTTAACAGCTGCGGCTTATACCAAGGCTTTTGATGTTTGGCTGTTGAGAAGTTAATGGCCTGTGAGTGAGCATGGAGAGGCCTACCAGGCAGCCTGGCAGCCTTTCCAGGGACACACTTCTCGAAAGTGCCCATATGGGAGGACATTTAGGCTCGGTGGCTTCAGAGCACCTGCTTTAATGAAACATGGATGGGGAGGGGTGCTGGGCTCAGTTAGGACAACCATCTTGCTACACTCCTTGGAGCAAAAGGAAGACCTCTTCATCTTCTTGGTGACCTTTGAGAAGGGTCCTGGCACCATCAGCCTCTTTGGTGAGGGGCCTGCTTCTGTACATCTGTTGATTTCAAGTAGTAGAAATCTGAAGCTCCAAGAAAACTGGGAGGAAAGAAGAGCAAAAGAAGAACTGCCTGGCAGAGAAGCCATGGTCATTATACAGACCATTCCGAGTTAGGTCATACATGATACATATGTGCTGGCCAATGATGGGCCACAGATGACGTTCCCTGCAGATTATAGTGCCTATTGAGGTCATCAAGGTAACTCCACTGTGAACACTGAGTGACATTTAACAAGATACATCCTCATTGTTAAACCACACACAACTGCTGCCCTATTATTTAAATTAGAAGTGACAAGGCTAGAGAGTAAAAAGTACTTGCTGCTTTTCAGGGGATCCAGGTTTGGTTCCCAGCACTGATGGCAGCTTATATCTGTAACTCCAGATCTAGGGGAGCGTGGCCTCCTCAGACACTGCGTGCCCAGAGTGCACAGACATACACACAGGCAAAACACCCATACATGTAAAATAAAATCATTCTAATGTTTCAATTAGAAATGACATCATATGCATAGTTATTTAAACTCTGTGCACATATTACTGAAGTATATGTTTTATTATAATTACATCAACATACATGTTATATGAACATAATAACAATATATATTTCATAATACTATTTAAATGTATATACCTAGTGAAGCTACTGGAGTCTGTAATGGTGGAAACTTTCAGTGCCCCTAGGACAGTTGGCTCTTTTCAGAAAGAGTAAAGATGATGGATTCTGCATGCAGCCCTGAATGACATTTCAGTCACATTTAAAACACATGTGAGGGCTGGTGAGATGGCTCAGCAGGTAAGGGTGTTTGCTGCCAAGCCTGACTTCCTGAGTTCAATCCCTGGAACTCACCTGGTAGGAGAGAATTGACTCCCACAAAGATGTCCTCCGACCTCCACATGTGCACGATGTCATGTGTGCGCCCCACCCTGCCCCCCCCCCACACACACAATAAGTAACAGAAAAAAATAATAGTAAACATTTCTAACATAGGGGCTGGAAGAGGGACCCAGCCCATACTACTTTGGCAACTACATGGGACATCCTTGTCCCACAATATAATGTGGGGATCTCCAGCCATGCACCCAGACTTCCAGATAGGCCCATCAGGTCAGGATGGACAGGGGAAAAAGAGAAGGAGCCTACAGGTCCCACCATCCTCCTTTAGGGCACTCATAGGCAGGGAGGACCACCTGTCATCCCAGTGAGTCAGAGCTGCTGTCAAGCATTGGCACAAATCTGGGAGTCCTCTGTTGATGGCCATCCAACCACAACTTTGCTGTGGAGCACAGGTGGACTCCTTCTGTCAAAGTGGCATGGCTTCAGTAGTCAGCACTCCCTGGGGACCTAATTACTTTTGTTTTGTGCCTGCATTTTGTGTCACTGGCATTGATCTGTTTGTCCTAGAGTCTGACTCAAGCCCCTAGCTCTCCACTCTGTCCTAGTCATCCATATTTCTTTCCTCCACCTTTCCCACTATACTGGGGGACATCTAAACAGCTTCATTCCCGAGCCTCCCAACTGTGCTCACACGGTACTCCCTGCCACCCTCAACCTCAGCACTGTCTGCCTTCTTGCATCCCCCCCATACACCTCTTTCTACCTTGTACTGACACTCTGATTGTGCTCTGGGTCTCTTTGGGGTCTCCCAGGAGCTAGGGCCATTCTTGCCTCTTTTTAGATGTTATATTGTGTGTGTGCATGCTGGAGGATATTTGATCCTGTGGAGCTAGAATTACAGGTGGCCCTGAGCCACCGTGTGTGTGCCAGGAACTGAATTCTGTCCTCATAAAAAGCAGCAAGTGTTGTTAACTGCTAAGTCTTCTCTCCAGCTTCCTTATTGAAAGTGATAAGGTCTAGACATGTGTTGGATGTTGCTCACTCTGTGTATTAGAATAGTGTCCCACAGTCATCTCCATTGTGTGTGCATAGCTCAAATCAAATAGGACCTGCTCACACCTAGTTCACGAATTCAACTACCCTTTTCACATTTGTGATTTTCACAGCTACCCCCAGCAGCTCTCCCTGACACCCTTAGCCAAAGCAATATAAGGGAATCTCGTTTGTCCCCTCCTTCCTATCACCACAGGGTGGTCTTGGCTGTATTCCAGAGTATCTCACAGTGGTACTGGAAGCCCTGCTTCTGTTCACAATCAGGGTTCCTTCCTCTGTGACCTCACCTCCTCAACCAAGGCAGCTTGCATGGGGGGTTCCTGGCTTCTCTGGTTCCAGTTTTCCCTCCTCACAACCCACTGCTCTAGAAGTTCTATCCTTGGCTCCACACTCCTCAGGGCTGCCCCTAAATCATATTCATAAGGCCCTGGGAGCCATACTTAATCATGGTCTCACAGATGCTATTCTGCAGACCCCTGGAAAGGTGAGGTCTGCTAGTGCTTGCAACCAAGGGGTAGGTAGGGAAAGGTGCAACTGTCTACTCAAACCAGTAAGGGACCCTGGTTTCCTAACTGAGGACACTGGAGCAGAGGCCACGAGGCTACATCCTACTTGCTTTCCTCCTGTGAGCCATCTACAGTGACACACTACAACCCGGAGGAGCCACCATGTTAGCCCACACTGCTTCCCTTCAGACTGCTTATACAGAGGAATGTGGCTGTCTACTTTGTTTAGGCCACAGAACTGGAATTTTGCATTGCAGCTGACTTGTGTGCTACCTGTTATTAGCCATGGTCTAACTGTGTGCCTATGGGCAGAGATTATGTAGATCACTATGGCTACATTTGGTTTTATGATTGCTACCAATGAGCTGTGTGATAGTGCAGCTTGGTTATCAATTTGATACACCTGGGAAGGAGCCTCAACTGAGGAATTGTCTATCAGATTGGCCTGTGAACATGTCTATATGTCTGTGTGTTGGGGGTGGGGGATTCTTAATTGCTAATTGATGGAGAAGGGCCCAGCCCACTGTAGACAGTACCATCCCTGAGCATGTGGTCTCGGGTTGTATAATAATGCTAGCTGCCTGCAGAAGCAGGCAGTAAGGCCAATAAAGTAGAATTCCTCCATGATCTCTGCTTCAAGCTCCTACCCTGAATTCTCTTAATAATGGACTGTGAGAGAAAATCGGTCTTTCCTCCCCAGTCCGCCTTTGGCCATGGTGTCTAGTATAGCAACAGAAACCAAACTAGAATAAGCGGGTTGGGAACCCTTTATTCTACATGGGTAGAATTATTGCATAGAAATCTGGGTGTGCTAGTGCGCACCTTTTATTCTAACACTTGGGAGGCTGAGGCAGCAGGACAGCAAGTTTGAGTTACAAAGAAGGTTGGGTGGTTGGGGGCTGTAGAAGCCAGAGACTGGGGTTCTAGGTGCTCAGGCTAGAGGCTCATTTCCTTGTCTTTTAACCCCCAGCTGTCCAGCTCTGGAAAGCTGTTGTGACTCCCATAGTCTCAGAGCTTTCAGGCTGGGCCCTGCCTCTGGAAACGTGAGAGTGCCTCACCTCTCCATTTGCTCTGATTATCGTCTCTTGTAAGTCTGGACTAGCCTAGTTTTAAGTGCAGCACAGCCTCTCAGCTGACTCAAGAAAGGAGCTGGAAACTCAATTTATGTATCTAGAAAGGGGATGTGGCAAGGCTGCTGGTACCAATCAGAAGCAATGTTTCATGCAAATGGACTGTGTTTGCACCAACCACAGCACAGCCTTCATTGTGAGCCCACCAGAGGAAGACTCCTCTCTGGTGTGGCTGGAAATGGTGACAGGGTCATCTAGAGTTCAGAGAGGCTGGTGATGGACAGAAAGTCTCTTGCAAGCTGTCTGAAACCACTGTGTGGTTGGGATGGTGCCTCAGAAGACAGCATCAAGCTTCCCCAGCGAGGGGCTGATCACAATGCAGTTAGTTCCCTAAGGCATCCAGGAAGCTTCAAAACAGACAGGTGCCACGAGGGCAATTGGCAACTGCAGGGCTGGCAGCACATCACTTAAGGCATCCTGGCACCAGGGAAAGGTGTGACAGCCTTCAGTTGGGGAGTCAAATCACCCTAGCCCCCAGAAACTCAGTTACTTAAAAGAAAAACAAACATGAACGAGAGATCGCTTCTCATTAACATTAAAAACAATTTACTAGTATTTCACAGCGCTCCACTTTTCAGCCCAAGACCTTGGGGGAGATTTGGGTCATTTTACCTGTTTCATAACCTCCCCTAATACAAGTAATTAAAGAACTATGTCTCCTTCTGCCTTCTCAGCACATAAAACAGGACAAAGACTTCTCTTCCATTCCCCGAAAGCACTGAGGATAGGAAGGGCACAGTGCAGGCCACACCACTCTCTTCCTCTCCTGGCCCCACACTTTCCTAGCCTCCACGCTGCTGAGACACAGGCTTGTACCCCACTTACCACTGGCCATCATACTACCAGGGACTTTCTCAACATGTTGTGCCAGGTCCAGCTGCAACATGAGCAGCAGAAACCCACCCAAAATGGCATCAACGAGAGGTTGCATGAGGGAGACTGCAGTAGCCCTACATCCTTCTCTGTGCATCCCCTCAGCCTCTCCTGCAGTGCAGGGTGAGCATGCAGGCTTCAGGCGAGGAGCCCAGGAGCCCTAATGACTTATAATCACCACCACCCCACTCCTTGCTCCAAGATGGCTCACAGTTCAGCTGGCTTTATAACCAGGCTGTTAGTGATGTACAGATGAGGGAAAAGAGGATGTTCATCCATCCTCAGCCAGAGATGCATGTGGACATGGTTTATCCTCAGTGTCACGAACATGACCACAAAATAGTCCTCCTTTTTCCCTCCAATGTTCCTTGTATGTGCGGTTGCCCTGATTGTTTAGTATGAAGAGAAATTACACTCATACAGCTGGAAATCAATGACTCATTTTCCCAGGGCCTGTTGGTTCTCAGAAGGTATATGTAGTCACAGGCAAAAGGCAGAGGTCACAAGCTGGTCAGATGGGATGTCCATCCTCTCTAATCAGCTAGTTTAGTCACACATGAGTGCTCAGTGACTGTCAGCTCCCACTGGATAGAACAGATTAGCAGGCCTACCCCAAGCCAACCTCCATATTCTGAGACTGACAGCCTCACATCATACAGTATAGGAATCTCTCTGCTGGGAACCTACCTGCAAGCTGTCTCCAGATCTCAGAAGGGCTCCTGGGAAACCCTGCCCCAGTCAGCACCCAGCTATTTTACTGGGGTCAATAGGAAAGGGTCACTTCTAGAAAGTTCTCACCTTACACTGTGCACGAGTGAACCAGGAAGGTCTCCCCACTGTGCACCTGACACCACTGAGGTGGCGAACACTCATTAGACCAGACCAGAGCTCCCCGGATCCATCCCTACAATGCTCACAGCTTCCCTTTGTTGTCTGCTCCCAATGATCCCAGAGCCCAAGCTGTAGAGGACCTGTGCCTGAATCCAAACCTGAGAGTAGAGCCTAGTCATCCAGGGATGTTAGGTAGGCAGAGAACGTATCCTAAGTTCATGCCCTGCCTGGAGAAGATTCCTAAGATGTCAAAGTCACTGTGCAGGGAGGAAACTGGCCAGTCATCTTCCTGGGACACAGGAAATGCCCAGCAAGGGTGTCAAATGGCTGGCATGACACATCGCACCAGAATATGGCTGAAGAGGGAAGGTCCACACAGGGACCTGGAAGGGGCAGAGCCCCAATCACCCCCATGCCCCATGCCAGTAGAGGAAGACAGGGCCAAAGAATGGTTGAGTTCTTTTTTTCTCTTTTTATTGGCAAAGTAAATATATTTTTTATGAAGGACCAAAGAAAATATACATAATTGTAACATATGTACACCGACTTTATAGAATTTTTTTAATTTCAAATTTACACAAATGTCAATGTGTTATTAAAAGATATTTTATGTAGATGCGTACCTATGTACAGTTTATTTACATACATTCATAGGATGTGAAATAGACCTGTCAAAACAAGCTAGTCCAATTGGTACTAATTTCTAGACCTGATGAGGAATGCAAATCTAAGTCAGACTGGGAGGCGCTAGCTAGTTGCTTTGCATCCACCAAGCCTGCTGCTGTCTCTTCCCACCACACCTGCAGGCTGATATCTGGAGAAGGGCGAGCCTGGCTGGGTACAGATGGATATGGCTCCATTTGTCCTGTATTTAAGCACAGGCATTATTGCCGAGAGAGAGGGTGGCCACCCTCCTGGACCCTCAAAGGCCTCTTGCATATGGCGGTCCTCATGCCACAGTGCAGCCCTACACTTTTGACCTACTTTCTTTTTCCCAGCATGGCTCCTTCTGGGAACTGTTTCAACATAGCCAAAACACTTATACCCCAGCAATAATGTTGGCTTTGACCCAGGTAGGAAGCCCAATAGGATAAGGGCAAGGGCCCCCCAAACAATCCTTCCAGCTGGCAGGAAGGCACAAAGGCACAAGGGCACAGGCCTGCCTGGGCCACCTGGGCCAC
The DNA here is from genome assembly GCA_030556225.1 of Cricetiscus sungorus. NCBI lineage: Eukaryota > Metazoa > Chordata > Mammalia > Rodentia > Cricetidae > Cricetiscus > Cricetiscus sungorus. The sequence goes on along the minus strand of JANBXA010000735.1, from coordinate 4,047,614 downwards.
CGGGGAACCAGCCCCCAGGGACCTTGGGGACTCTAGGTCCTCCCTGGAAAGGCAGCCATGGCGGCTCTGGGCCACACCTCCTAAGATTCAGAAGGGGGCTGGTAATATTGTCACATCCTTCTGAAGGAGGCAATAAGTTATTGCATCTAAAAACAAAGCACGGGACTGGGGTTGGATGGAGCGGCCACTGCATTCAGTTGATGGCGCGTACTGCACGGCTGCTCCGTGGGAAGCGATGCACCTTGATGTGTTTGGAGAGGTGGTCACTCCGTGCGAACTTCTTCTCACACACGGGGCACTGGTACGGCTTCACACCCGAGTGAGATCGCCGGTGCCGTGACAACTCATCTGAGCGGGAAAACCTGTGGGACACGGTGGTCAGCCAGGCCAGCATGGTCACTGCCACCACAGTGCCACAGCCTCCTCAGCACCAGGCGGAGGTGTGAGTGAGGATGCAGTGGTCCAGACTAAGCCAGCTGGATCTTAAGCGATTAGACCACCTCTGTAGCCACCCAATGAGTTCCTGACAAGCCCCAGTGCTGGAGACTCCCCTGAGGGCAAGAGTCAAGGACAAGATGGCACACAGGTTTGTTCTCCTGGCCAGGACCTGCTGCCCACAGTAGCTGGCTACTGCTCTGCATGGGAAGGGACCTAAGGCTGCTAGCCAGCTGGGACTCACTCCCCTACACAGTAACTTAATTGCCAAAGCCCTGGGCACCACATCATTCCTATATTGGCAACAGTAAAACAGCAGTGTTTAGTTCAGTGGCCTCACCCTCCCCTGGAGGAGGGGGACACAGAGATATCCCTAAAGGGCACGGGAAGACCAGCCTCCTCTGTGCATAGGAGTGTCTGGCTCCCCTGATTCTGCTGAAACAGGGAGGAAGGACCTTAGACACATGCCTGTCTGGCTCTGTCATTCTGCAGATCTGGGCATGGGACCTTCTGAGATGCCCCCAAATATGCCTGCATGTTATGTCTAAACATTTAAACAGCTTCTCTCTCAGTCACTACAGGCCTGGGAAGACATCCCAGGAGAGGCAAGAGCCAGAGCTAGGCCAAGATGCCCAGGGTGCTTGCCACTAACTTCAGGGACCTGAGACTCTCCCATTCAGACTTTTCTCTATTCTTCTTGCCACAAGACACTTGCACACTTCACCCTCTCCTCTCCTTGTTCTCATCTGCTCATCTCTCATAGTTTAGCCCAAATGTCACCTCCTCAGGGGCCAGCTAGCCACTTAAGTGTCTCACAGCACTGCCCACCATTTAATCTTTCCTTTTGTGAATGCTGGGGAACCAAAGCTTGGACATACTAGGCAAGTCCTTTACCACTGGGCTACACCTTCAGCTCCACGGCATTTTAAAATTAGTTTCAACATCTTGGTGTTGCTCAGCTGTCCTTGGACAGGGTTAGCTCCAGGAAGGAGAGCATACCCCCTGTTCTATGTCCAGGAGGTGCACTTAGACGTGGGGGGGGGGAGGTGCTCAGCAGGCACCCCAGGATGAGAAAGGATCGCCACACACTCTCAGGAACACACAGGGGCCCCGGGCCTGGTACCCATTTCCTGATGAGGCAGATGAGGTGACAGCAGAGCCATCACTCTCAGTTGCTTGGGCTGTGGCCACCTCAGCTCAGACTCTGTAGTGGACTATCCTGACCTCAGCCTGGGGAACAATGGCATCAACAACAGGCAGGGCCCATGACACCAAGGACCTCAATCTCCCATGCTTCAGACAGCGCTACAGACAGGTAGAGCTTCTGCTGCTCAACAGTAGTGAAAGCTGCTGCTCCACAACCGTGTCCCAGGGGACCTGGCACAGGGATGTCTCAGAGGGCCATCCAGCTAGATGAACTCACAGTGAAACACCTGTGGCTGGGTTGAGGCCTCCTCCCCTGACCTGTCTGCTCTTGCCTCTCAGCTGTCTCTTCCTGGCTAGGTGGTGCTGTTACCGGGACTCTGTGCCATAGCCACGTGCCCTCAGCAGGCGTTGGACACAGAGCCTCGCCAGGAAGAACAGGTTTGACAGTCCCTATCCCACTGGTCCTGAGCATCCTGGGCCTTGGTTTCCTCCCTCACTTCCTGCCTGCCTTCCAGGGAACAGGTTATATGACACCCAGAGAGGGACAGGCAGCTGAGGGGCAGCCATGCCAGGGAACACGCTGTCCTCATTCCAGAGCCCCTCTCTGCTGCCACAGCCTTTTGGCACATGACAGGGCTGTCCTTGTAACTGAGCTGAAGATGACCCCTGCCTCACTAGGTCACATCCTCTGACAACAGTCAAAGAAGAAGCCGAAGGCAGCAATGGAGCAAGAGATAAAGGATTTCGGGGGTGGGGGGGAGACACCGCTTGGGATTGGTCTGGGCAGGTTGCCCAGCTCTGTTAAACCTCAGTTTCCCTACCTTGGGCCAGATACAATGTCAAACCTATCTCAGGGGACCATGACAACGGGGCTTCAGATGTGGCAACTGTTTATGAATCGTGAGCTCCTATTGGACACAGCGAGTAGAGCACAGGCCTTTCCTGGTACCCGGCAAAGGCCTTGTGCCTGTCATCTGTGGGGCAGGCTCATAACAGGGCAGAAGATGTACAGGGGCCATCAGGAATGCCATCATGAGAACTGTGTGAGACACCAGTTCCCATCTGCCAGCAAGCTATTGTCAACAGATAAATCTCAGAAGCTGCAGCCCCTAAAGCTGGGTGTGCAATGTATAACCTGCAGATTATACATGGGATATCTGCCAACCATAAGGCCAGAGAACATGTCCCTGCATATGGGCAGCAGTGATGAAAGCTGAGAGAAGTGGCCTGAAACCAGAGCACTAAGTTTGAATCCTGTACCCTCCCCACCCCCACAACACTCAGTGGCTTTGGACTCTACTGTCCTCCTCTGGGCCTCCCATATCCACCATGGATACCAGCCGGCAGTACATGACACACAGGCTGCTGACAGCTATTAATATTCACTTTAGCTATGGCCCAGCGAGATTCTTTCTGGAAGGAGCGGCTTGGCCACTCTGGAACAGGATGTTCCACTGCAGGGAACAAAGGAGGCCTGTGTCTCCAAGTGAGGAGAGGAAACTTCTAGGAAGGCGGCAAATAGCCACTTCCCAGATGGTTACACCAGAACAGGCAGACTGGTTTTAGTCCCTTCTGCAGGCAAAACCATGTCCCCACAGGGAGAGGCAGGGAGTCCTGGGTGCGCAAAAGCAGAAGGCAGTGGGCTTTGGACTGTGACAGGCACCACCTCAGCTGTGGGGCAGTCCCCTTGGCTGAGGAAGAGTGGGGACAGGGGCAAGGGACCGGGCAGGGTTAGGAACTCAGCCAGATGGGAAGTATAGAACATGCTGGACCAGCTGCAGGTGGAGGAGGGGCCTCTCCTCACTATAGGCTGTCCCCTGGGAGACGTGCAAGAGTGTGGAATGGCACCCTTAGTCTAGGGTGGGTGAGGGAGCACACAGCTGTTAAATTCCTGACTCTGCCCCCCCCGCCCCCCGAGACAGGGCTTCTCTATGCAGCCCTGCTGTTCTGGAACATACTCTGTAGACAAAACTGACCTTGAACTCAGATCCTCCTGCCTCCCCCTACTGAGTGTGGGGCAACTCTGCAACTTACAAGTTGTATGACCACAGAGAACGTGCTTCCCAGCTCTGTGACTATTTCCCCCTCAGCAGTTACCACCATGCTTGCTGCTGCTCTCTCCCACAGCCAGGAAAACAATAGAACAAGCACCTCCTAGGGGCTGAGGATGTGGCCCACTTGGTAAAGTGCTTGCTGTGCAAATAGGAGGACCCAAGTTCAAATCTCTGGCACTCACATAAAAACTGGACATAGTGGGCTATGCCTGAAGTGTCACTGATGGAGCTCACTGGTTCAGTGAAACCCTGCCTCAAAGCGTAAGGTGGAGAACTACTGAGGAACACTATGACAAGCACCTCTGGCCTTCATGTGCATGTGAACACAGGAGCACACACACACACACTCACACACACAGGCAAAAGCACAGCATACACTATGGTCACTTCCAAATCTGGATGTACTGCTGGAGAATCAGAGTAGGCTATGGCACACATGGGGATTCACACCAGCCCCCAAACCACACACAACAGCTGCATCCTTGTGACAGCTGATTATCCTGCACCCCAATTTCTCTCTGTAGAATGGGGATTACTGCATATGCTTGAAGAGCTGTTGTGAGGACTCAATAAGCTAACGCATGCACTGGGGTGCACAGCAAAGGCTGGGCCCATGGGGATGGTGAGGGAGACAGAGGGGAGGGTGGCATGGCTGATCTTGCTAGAGATGGGGTAAAGACCAGAGAGCACACTGGGCAAGCTGTGAGCCACAGCAAGAAGACTGGACTGGAGTTCAAACACTCAAAACTGTTCTTTGCATTTGAAGGCCAGATATGTTTCAGAGAGAATGAGCTTCTGCAGTGACAGCATTGATGGGGATTCTCCAAAGCTTGTAATCACCTCAGCATACAGTGATCCCTAAATGTGACATGTTACTACCACCATCTTCATTGTCATCCATTCCACTCTGTCCCCAGATTCTGAGTGTGTGGGATCCACCCTCCCACCTAACTGCAGCAAGTAATCGCTGCTCCTGGGTGGAAGATTGGCCATATGCAGGAAACTTGCAAACCTTCTAGGCACAGCCCCTAGGCTTCTGATCACCAAGAATATCCTGGGGGTCTTACACACACTAACACTACCAGCCCTTTCCTGGGGCAGATGCCGCACAGGGACCTTGACATGGACACCATGTCCCTAGTCTTCCTTAGTGGGCTCTGACTGGGCAGTGAGGCCAGTGCAAGGCTCAGGGTCAGAGCCAAGGCCCTTCCTTGGCCCTCGTGCTTCCTGCAGCAGCACTATGGTGGGCAATGACCTGACTTCTAGCCCTCATCCTTGACCACATCTTACAGCTTGAAGCCCCTGCCTCTGGAAATGCCACTCAAATAGGCAGCACCAGTTGGGGTAGGCAAGTAGCACTTGCTGGGACAAACAAACCCATGGTGTCAGGACTGCTGGGTGAAGACTATTCAGTGGCTTTCCCATGTGCAGTCACTGTAAGTGTCCCAGGCAGGACATCTTCCTTTTCATAGACTGCCTGTGGGAAACTGACAGTTCACCTCATGAAGAGGACACAGTGAGACCCCACATTAGCTCTGGGCTCCAGGGAACAAAACATGCCAGACATGAAATGGCAACTGCATCGCAACCCCAGGATGGGCTCACGGTCCCTGTCTCATTGCCTCTTCCAACAGGGTCCATTGCTGTCTCCTTCCTCAGTTAACAACCACTGCCAGGTGTCTGTCTAGGCTCCTCCTTTTGCCCTACAGCTCACTCACTCACCAGCCCACAGTCCTGCACTGGTTCCACTCACTGGCTCAGAGAGGTGGTGACAGCAGACCTAGGGAGCCCAGCATCTGAACAGGTATGAGAAGATAGTGACCCATCTCAGGAAGGGCCTCCACAACCCAAGACACTAACCGAGAAAGTTCCTTTTCTGGCCTATTTGGTTCTGGAAGGGAAGTACCACCACTGTCACCTACCCCACCCCACGCTTAGTCTCAGAGGGCCAGCACCATTACCTCAGGACCAAAGGCTGTCTCATAACTCCGCCCCTGTGACTACTCCTATATCTATGCCACCCTGCATCAGGTACAAGACACATACTTCACACAACACACAAGCAGGTGAGCCTGTACACCACAGGCATTCACTCAGGAGGTCTAGCTCTGTCAGCCTGGTGCACACAGATGAGCCCCACCTGGCACACATGCATGTGACAGACAAGATGAACTGGTGTTGCTGCCACACACCCTGTCCACCAAGGCCAGAACATCCTCCATCTGGCTGTAGCACCTGGCATCCTCCACCTGGCTGTCAACATGCAAGCTTCTACAGGCCACCAGTCCCCTAAAGACAATGAGCAGCATCCAAGGCCCAGGACAAGGTGACACTAGGATCCCATGGTCCCTTCATCACATCTAGGCAGTCTGGATGAGGCTCCTTGCCCTGGAGAGCAGGGCACCCTGTTGTATGGAGCAGAAGTCCAAAGGGTTCTGCCACCTTTGACCACATATGGTAGCCATCTTTTGGCTGCTCTCTATGGCTTCCCAAATACACCTCTAGGTCACCAAGGAAGAAACAAGGCAAAGCTCAGCCCACACTTGTGAACAAAGCTCATCCCCTGGCTGGAGGGAAATACAATTTTCTAATTCTAGTCTTGGGACTCACATTCCACTCAGAGTACTGTGGCATAGGTGGTCACCATGTACCTGACCAGAAATGTCATGGGTATAATGGTGGTACTTACCCCAAGGATGCAGTAAGGCCTCAATGGCCTATGGCCTATGTGCCACCAAACTCAGCTGCTCCCTAGCTGAGTTTCCTTTCACTTCAGCCCAGCCCTTCATCTTCCATCCCAACCCGAGAGACCCCCACATAGCATCAGCCCCAGCAAGACTTACCTGGTCTTCAAAGAAACCAGAAACCAGGTGGCTTCCGGCTTTAGTCAACAAGTGGGACAAGGAAGTCTGCAGCAACTGTGCCAGCTTTGACCCTGCCCCTTGCCCACCCCTTGTTCCTTTCCTAATCCTCCTTATCTATGGAGAAAGGGGCCTTGGCAACACACCCAAGTGATGAGAGATGCACCTACTAGCTTGCTGCACAGCCTGTCCATGAATACTGACCTCCAGCCGCAGCCCGGCCAGGTGCAGGCAAAGGGCTTCTCGCCTGTGTGCCGGCGCAGGTGGGCCTTGAGGTGGCTGCTCTTGGTGTACATCTTGCTGCAGCCGGGGAAAGTGCATTTGTGCATTTTGAGAAGTTCTGCTGCTGGGTTCTTGGGGAACTTCTGGCCCACAAGGAGACCAGCAGGGCCGGGCCCTAGGGATCCCGAACCCATAGGTTTGGCAGCAATGGGCACAGGCGCGATGCGGACAAACTTGGAGGGCAGGTTCAAGTTGGAGGATGGTACCACTTGAGGCAGGAGTGCAAAGGTCTGCCCCTGGATGTTGACCAGGAGCTGGGTGACCTTGACGCTCTCTGGGGCCTGCCCTGGGGAGGCTGGCCCTGCACCTGCCTCCTGCTTCACAGCAACAGGCTGGATCTGCAGCAGTACCGGCATGGGGCCATCACGTGCTGGTCCCTCACCAGCACTCTGGGCACCACCCCCACTGGTGCCACCTGGTGGTGGGGTACAGCGCTCTCTCCCATCAGACTCTGGATGGAGGTGGCTCCGATGTGCACCAGCTGAGAGCTGGCCACAGGCCTCCAGGTCCCTGCTGCTGCTCTCTGGAGCCTCCTTGACCTCAGCTTCCATGTTTTCTTCCAAGAATTCTTCAATCTCCTCCAGGGTGGGCTGGAAGGGCCTGGAGACATCATCAGGGTCTCCTGACAGGAATTCAGGGAAGCAGAAATGCTCCCCCTTCACAGGTACAGAGGCTCTCCTCCATGATCCCCAGGTCACAGGGCCACTGCTATCTCCGACACCTCCACTGCCACCACCACTGCCCAGTGTGGCCTGGGACAGGAGGAAATCCAAGATGCTGTCCTGGGCCTCAGGGCCTGGACCTGTACTGTAGCAGGAACAGAAGGCTTGCGAGTCAGGGCTGGCACAAGAACAGGGGCTGGAGGCATCGCTGTCATCCTCGGAGATGGGAGAGGGTAACATGTGGTATGGCCGCCGGCTGGACAGCCTGTCATCCAGGTACCCCACTGGACATTTTGGTGACGAGAAGGTCTCGTCCACTGGAAGCAAGTGGTCCACCATGCTGGCTTGGCCGAGCCTGTGGTGGCTGCAGAGGGAACAAGGGAGGTCTGATTAGAAGGACTGCAAGCTTCAGCACCCCGTAGCACCCATGTTCCACTGCCTGCCTAAGGTCTCCTGTGGCCAAGAGTCCAGACCCCACTTCCATCCCCAGGGAGAATAGGGCTGGAGAGTGTGTTTTCAGAAATTGCATCACCCTGTTTGCAAAAGAGCTCTCTCCAGGCCCGTTGCACAACCCAGGGCACTTCTGGTTTCAAACATTTTCCAGAATGATCCTGGAAAAGAGTAAGACAAGGATTGCTCTTGTCTATGAACAGCTGAGTCCAAGGGGAGGCCAGGGCAGGGAGGCCCTGGAGTGGCAAGGCCCTAAACTCTGTTCCCTACCTGGAGTCAGAGAGGGGGTGGGAAGGACAATGGCCATTTGCGCTCTGAGCCCATGCTCCTGGGGCTTCTGTAGGGTTGCCAGATTGAGCAAATAAAAACACAGGCTGCCTGTTAGATGTTCACTTCAGATTTTCAAAAATGAACTTCTGTGAATGTAAGCACAGAGTTCCCAGAATTGGATGGAATGCACATTTATCTGAGCTGCCTGTGCTGTAGCCTGGTAGCTATAGTTTGGAAGGAAAAAAGGGTTAAAGGCCATTAAGTGCCTGCCTGCCTTCATGGTATTTCCTCATGAACTTCCAGTCTAGTCCCCAGACTGTCCAGAACCACCTCTCTCCTCCATGACTAGGAGAGGCAACACATACTTGAGCAATGCACTACTTCCATGGCGCCTAACATTTTCCTGCCATGATGGACAAGGTCCAGCTCCTGGTGGTCATGAGGTATGAGAACCTAGCCTGTGGATAACTTCCTGGGACCTCACAACCTTTGGGTAGGATGGGTCCCAGGTCAATGTGTAGGAACAGAGCCTCCTGTCCTCCCCCGGCTCCCAGCTCTCCTTTCTGGGACACTCACCGACTTGGGGAAGCTCAGCAGATGCCTGTGTCCCCTCTTGGCAGCACACTCTGCTGTGTCCCCAGCACTCAGCACCACACCAGGTACCCAAGAAGGGCTCCAAGAATGTGGCTGGACAGAAGAGGGGAAAGCTATGTCCTCTGAAGCTGAAGCCCATGCTAGGTCTGGTGTCCAAGGAGAGTCAACAGTATCTGACTGTGATGAGGCCACCTCTCTGGACCTTTGTCCTCACCCAGTGACCATGCTGGCTGTGTGAAGGGGAATGCTCAGAGCTACTGAGTACAGACCTGCCCCCTGTCCATCTGTCTCCAGGTCCATGCCACAGCCTGGCACCTGGTATTGCCCAGCAGCTTCTTGTGCCTCGTTTCCCTGACTGTTCTATGCTTCAGTGCTAAGTTCTCTCTTGCTCCAGGGAATAGAGGCAAGATCTGAGCCCAAGGGTAATTCTGCCAGGAGTGTGCTTTAAAGCACACATTCTTTACAAAGCAGATGCTGGGGAGGAATAACGTGAAGGGCCAGGGGCCGGGTACACACCTGGGCTACAGCTATCAGCTGCTTGACTGCAGGCAACTGACACAACTTCTCTGTGTGTGCATCTGCGTGCTGCCAGCCAGACCTGGCTCCTAAACCAAGTGCACACCCAAACAGCTCATGTATACTGAACACTTATTTGGGTCTGAACAGTCAAGCAAATGCAGGGCACATGGTGTCCCAGGACCTAGAACAGGATCACCTAAAATCTCCTGAAATGAAAAATATGACCACAGTTGGACACACCACAACACTGATGGATCACCCTGCTTTCAAATGTGGTGGTGGCCTCCAGGCTTCATTTTAAAAGGATAGAAATCAAGGTCTACTATGAAAACAAACAGTGGTGCTGGGTGGGCATAGTGGCTCATGCTTGTAATCTCGGCACTCAGGAGACAGGCCAGGGGATCAAGAATCCAAGGGCAGCTACCTGAGATCCTGCTGAAACATGGAAGGAGTGGGGTGGGGGGTGGGGAACAGGTACAAAAGGATGATGGCAAAATGGAACTGCATGGAAGAATCTCCCTTCCCCCATAAAAATGTTTCCGATTCTTCCAGGACCCAGAGAACCAGAAACCTGCCCACCCACTTGTCGGTCCTCCAACTGCCTCAGGCCTTGCTCACCACCTGCACTAACAGAGCCTGGTCCATGGCACCAACTCCCCCTCTCGTACCCCCACCCCCTCACGTGGAAGTTCTGGCTCTCCTAGAGTCCCAGGTGGGAGCTCATTATTTAGATCTCAACTCAGAAGTCACTTTCCCTTGGGCAAATTTCCCAGGATTATATTCCTCACAGCAGGCACCACTGTGAGACCTGTCTATGCTTTGCTTCCTTTCCAGAAAACAAGCAGTTCTGACTGATCAGTACAGGTCTAGATCTAGAGTCAAACACAGTCCTAGTCTTTGCTCAATTATTCCAGGATCCAGTAAGGAGTGGTCCCAGCCAGTTAACAGGATCTTAAAGCAGAACTGAGCAGCACCGGAACTGAGGAGCTGCGGCTGAAAGCCTGAGTGCCAACGATCAAGCCCGGTCCCTGAAAAACAGCAGCACGTGGCGCAGCCAGAGGCGCAGGCTGCGTGCAGGGGGAGGGGGCACCCGGTTCTGGTTCTGGGCACGGTCCTAGGCCGGCCGCGGGACTCCGCCCCCTCTCTTAGCCGGCCAGGCCTGCTGTTTATCCTCCCGGGGACACAGCGGCTGTAGGAACAACATGTAATTGATAACAAGCAGAGAGCCGGCCAAGGGCTAGCCATTGGGTCAGCGTGCAAATCACGGGGGTGGCGAATGGGGGCCGCTCTTCAAAATAAGAGTCTCCTCCCTGGGCAGTAGTCCGAAGGCCCCAAAGTTACTGCCATTCTCGCACCTGTAAGGCGGTGGGGGCTCTCCACGGTCGGGGTGGGGGGAACATCTGAAGGACTCAATTAAACATTTGGGATTTCACCTTCGCATACCGTGGGAGAAAATAGCCCCTATGCCCTGCTGGTGAAAGGGTTTCCAAGAAGGGTGGCCTGCCATGCTCCGCGGCTGCTACCCTCAGCCATCTCCCGGGTAATGTTTGGTCAAACGGGCCTGGGGACTGCGTGGGGAATCGGAGCATAAGCGCAGGAACGCTGCGGGTGCGCGCAAATGGGTGTGAGTTTGTGTCGTGTGACTGCGTGTGCGGGGCGCAGTGCAGCCGTGCGGGTGTCCGCCAGGTGCTCGCGCGTGGGTGCCCACCCGTGGGTGGGAAGTACGTGGGAAGGTGGACCAGACTCTTGCGCACAACCTCGGAGAGCACCTAACCCTCCGCCCAGTCCCCCCCTCCGCGACTCCTCTTAGGCCACCGCTGCTATGACCGACAGTAACCTCTCCGCCCCTCGGTCTCCAGGCCCTGCCGGACGCCGCCATATGGGAGCGCAGGTCCAGGAGTGCCACAGACGCGCGTGGGCTCCGCAGGCAGGAGCTGCGCACACGGGGTTCGCCCTCCGCGGGCCCCGCGCTCTCACACGGGGCTTCCCACATTCCCCGGGACCCCGCGCACGGCTGGAACAACGAGCGCCAGGGGACGGCCCGCGATCCCCCGGGCGGACCCACGCGGCCGCGGTACCCCGCGCGTCTCCCACCTGGACTCGGCGTCGCCTGGCGCGGCCTCGCGCGTACGGCCCGGCTCCGTATGCGGCCGCGCGTCCAGCGCTCCTGGCCGCAGCCCGCGCTCCCTGCGGCCGAGCTGGGCGCTCGCCGCTCGCCCCTCTCCGCGCTCTCCAGCCGCTCACGTGACTCCCCGGGCGCCGCGAAGGCTCGCAGGAGGCTCGGCCTCGGGCGCGCGCCCTATTGGCTAGCGCCGCGCGTCACGCGCCCTGCCCCGCCCCGGCCGCGCCCTCCCGCTGCCCACGCGCTCCCGGGCCTCTGCGTGTACTCGCATTCGGTCCTCGGGTGCGCACGTGAGACGGGCCCAAGGACCCACGGAAAGCCCGCACAATCCTGAAGTGCAGGTCACGAGGGCCTCAGGAGCGGAATTGCCCCCGCAGCCCCCTCCGCATCCCGATCAAGACCGGATTTAGTAGGGACCGTGTCTAAAGGGGCCATTTGTAAAAATGTATCTGGTCATGGTTAACCACGAGAATGCGTGCTCGCTGCGCTGCCTTCGGCCTCTGCGACTGACTGTCCGCGGAGACTTGTGATAGTGCAGGAGCCTCCCCAAAGACCACAGGATGCTCCCCATCTGCAGAGGGAGTTCCATACTTCAGCCCCAAGCCATCCTGGGCCATTTTTGCACAAGCTTGATGAGGAAAGTGAAGCCCTAGAAAACACGTGAGCGGAGGGTGCTAGGTACCCTGTTGTGCCTTTTAACCCACGCTATGCCTGATCCCCCAGTCTGCATGAAGAAACCCTGCTGAGAGCATGGGCCTTCCTAGCCACACAGATAGAGGACTCCACAAAGCCAGATGTGTCTGCCTAAGGGGCGTCTTACCTAAGGCATTTAGACAGACCTTCTTCTTGGTACTGCTTACCTGGCACTGGTAGGTGGCCAGTCGTTTCCCCTGCTTCTCCCAGCGGCCTGTGGTGGAGCCAGAATTTGTAGCCAGAGGGTCTGGGTCCCCTTAATCAACGATCTGGGGCCCTCCAGGACAGTGCCCAGGACCCACCAGTTGAACTGAGTCTTAGCCAAAGCACTTGAGGGAGCCTGTGCTCATCACAAGCCGGCCATCAACTTTGTGATCTTAGACAAGGTACCTCCTGTGGCTAAGGGCATTCTGCAGTCAGAGCTAGCAAGCAGAGCAGGTGTAGTTGGTTAGTCTCTAAATTGATTGATCCCCTCTTGGCGGCGCAGGGCAGGGTCAGGCTGGGCCAGCACACTTCTTCACAGTGCTGCCTACGCTGGGCTCTGCATTCCTCACACTCTGTCCAATGTCTCTCACCCCCTAGAGAGAAGTGCAGCCAAAGGTCAAAAACTCGACAGCAAAGGTGTAGCTGAGCAGCCTTGGCCCACAGAGCAGATGCCCCAGCTGTCCAGAAACCCATGACCAACCTAGGGCATCCTGCCTAATCCTGAGTCAGATTAGGCCCCCTTGCTTCAGAACCTTCCCGAGGCTCCCAGCTCACCAGAAGTATATATGACCCACACTTTCTCAGTCTTCTTCAGTGTTTTTTGGGTCCTTTTCATTCCATCCTTGACCCCTTCTTCTTGCTCATCTTACTACAACCGCATTGCCTCCAACTTACCAGGCACAATTTCAGGACTTAGCATATGCTGTTCCCTCCTCCTGGGTATGTTCATAACCCAACACTCAACGTGGCTCCCTCCTTCATGTTCTATTGAAGTGATGCTTTCCAGAGGAGCCTGCATTTGCGTTCTTCTTTCTCCTATTTTCCTATTCAGTTGAACAGTTCTGGATATTTATGATCTCCTAGTTTATTAAAACAAAACAAAACAACAACAACAAAAACTATTTTTATTCTGCATGCTTGCCTCCTACAGAGAATGTAAGCTGCATAGACAGAGGTTTCTATGTATTCAGAATCAGATTTTGCATCCCCAGCACCATGTAAAAGCCTGTGATTTTAGGACATAGGGAGCCGAGGCAGCATCCCTGGAGCAAGCTGGATTAGCTGGAATTGAAGAGCCCCAGGTTGGGTGACAGACCCTGCCTCAATGAATAAAGTAGAGAGAGGTGGAGAAAGGCACCACATGTCAGCTTCAGGCCTCCACATGGACACATACATATGTGACGTGTGCCCCCATACACATGCCCACTCACACCATACACACGGAAATTAAATAGGGTTCTGGGGACTTACTTTAAACAGGGGACAGTTGGTCCTTGGGGGAAATCAGAACAATTTCCTTGTAAGAATCCTAAAGCAAACAAGCACCCTGGCAGAACCTTCCAGAGTATGGCTTCAGGTCTGCTGTGCTCCCTACCTGTTTCCTTCCACACAGGACCTAGCAATCATCCTCAGACAGAAGTCAAGCTCCATGCCAGCCTTAGCTCCCACGCCAGCTAGATACCGCTCCATGTGCACCACAGTGCACAGCCGGGATCAGAGGTCTGGACAAGACATTCCTGTTGACTGAAGGAAGGGTTCGCAGGGATCCTGACCTCCCAAAGGCCTCTGTGAGCTGCTGCACGCTCTTTCCCCGCCATCTAGACAGGAAAACCCCCAAGTACAGCAGGAAGGACTTATTTACACATATTATTTTCAGAGTAGGAGCTAGACACCAGGGCCTCGGACTTGGTAGGCAAGCTCTCCTTGATGCGCCATTTCCATACCCACTAGAGAGAAGAAAACCAGACAGTAGGAACTCTTCACGGGAGGCCTGGGGGGAGGGCAGAGTATATCCTGTGTGCCCTCCATTCAGAGAAATGCCTCATAGAAAAGGTCAGAGGGGGTGCCAAGTCCTAGTCTCTGGGACTTTTTTAAACTTTGAGAACCATCTTTTAGATTGGAATGACATAGATTTCTGTAAATTTGCAGGGGTTTTATTTTTTGTTTTCATTTGAAACAAGTTATTGCTACGGATCCCAGGTTGATGTTAGGGTCCTCTTAGTTCAGCCTCATTTTTAAAAACTTAATTTTAAAAATATTTATTTATATTTCATGTGCATGAATGTTCTGTATGTATACTACATGTATGCAGTGCCCACAGAGGCCAAAAGTGGGTGTAAGGTCTCTGGAAATGAACTTACAGTTGTGAATTACTGTGTGGGTACTGGAAATCAAACCCTCTGCAAGAATAACTTATGCTATTAAACCCTGAGCCATCTCTCTAGCATCGTGTATTTTAATTTTAGGTACACCTTTAGTAGAAAAACTTACATTTCCTTTTAAAAGGATTAGAATGGATATAATGTATGATATTTGAGTATTATATGGCTTTGTCTGTAAAACTGTCTGATACTGGGTCCTTTTGGGGTGTTGATATTTTTCTCAGAATAGTTCACACATTTTATTGATATATTTGATTTTAGATTCCTTCTTTTTAAAATTCCCACTTTAGAATTGCTATACTTTCCTTCCCTTAATAGTTGCTGTTGAATTTGGGGTACCATGCATTCAAGGTAATGCTCTACTACTGAGCCCAGCCTCAGAGGTCTATCCTTTTACTAGGAAGACAGAAGTCTTTCTCCATGTCAGGGGCATATTTTTCTATTATTTCCTTCTTTCCTGAGATATCTTCATGCCTAGATCCCCCCTATTCAGACCTCTACCCAAATGTCACTTTAGCCCATGGCTTTCTGGTCACCTGGTCTGAAACAGTGTCTGCATTGCTCTCTGATCTCTAATCTTGATTCAATTTATGTCATAGTTGTGGTTTTCTATTTTTATACATATATGTTATTGCCTATTTCTCCCACAGCGCAACAAGCTCTTTAATGTCATGGATTTGGATTGGAGCTGGAGTTTCTTGCTTAGCTTGTGGGACCTGGGTTTGACATCCCAGCACAGCACACAGGTACAAGCACACATACTCACAGATGATAAAGATGAAGGACATATATCTGGGATTGACATTCTCCTGATTAGCTTGGCTTCATCTCCTCTCCCATGCACATGTCCCCAGATCTAGCCACATCCCAAGACCTGCAGCCCTCCCTCTGCCAGCTGCTGACAATGGGGCCCCTATCCTGCTAGCTTCTCAGCTGGCTTCTTCCTGCAGAGGCAGACCTCTGAAGGAATGCAGGTGGGCTCAGCAAGAGTCCCATGTGGTGCTGGCCAGGGCTTGTCTTGCGTGGGATGCCTGCTTCCCTGGCAACTCACTTCATTATAGCATGAACAAGCATGAAGCTGCAAGTCCAGGATGAGGTGTCACAGGGAAGACATTCCTCCTTGGCTTGGAGACATGGCCTCTTCTCGCCCAGTTCCTGTACAGTCTTCTCTGTGTTTATCTGTGTCCTGGTCTCTTCTAAGGATTCCATCCCAGTGGCTTTGTTTTGATTTAATTCCATCTTTGAAGGCCCTGTCTCCAGAAAAAAAAAAAAAAAAAGGCTTTCCGAAGGAACAGAGTGTAGCACCATGACATAAGCATTGGGAGAGAGACACCATCCAGCCTTGAGTACCTTGGGCAAACAGCTCTCCTAGAGCTGCCTCACCTGGGACCACTTTCAGTAACCCCAGTTCAGTTACCCAAGGGAGGTTAAGGCCACATTGCATACTGCCTGTCCCCACCCACACATGGCAGGCCAAGGGTCCAGCTGGCTGTTAGCTCTTAGCCTACAGCTATAAATAAACAAACAAACAAAAACCAAAAAACAAACAAAAAAAACCAACCTGTCTAAGTTACCCTGGTGTTCAAGGCTCGGCTCGGCTCTGCTCAGATGCATCCTTGCCAACAGGCCCCACTTCAAGGAGGGAGTAGATATGGATGGCAAAGCAAGGGTCTGGGTGGTCTGCCTCATTCCAAACCCTGCTCCTGAACCTTGGGTGTGTGCTTCCTGGCATGTCATGTTATTCAGTTCCTATCTGAAAATGAGAATGCTCCTGAGGTGTCTGGATGATGAGAGAGCTCACTCATATCCCTTGAGCAAGGACTATGAAGTATTGTCAATCAGAGCCTCAGGAGACCCACCTATGGAATCCACACA
This sequence comes from Cricetiscus sungorus, assembly GCA_030556225.1. Classification (NCBI taxonomy): domain Eukaryota; kingdom Metazoa; phylum Chordata; class Mammalia; order Rodentia; family Cricetidae; genus Cricetiscus; species Cricetiscus sungorus. The sequence goes on along the minus strand of JANBXA010000735.1, from coordinate 4,031,285 downwards.
GCCTCCTCTATCTTCCCAGCTGGAAAAAGAACTTGGGTGCAGGAATCCTACACAGCTGATGGAGCTGTAATGCCGGGGCTCCACGCCCAGTATTCTCCAGGCCACGCTGCAGTCAGAGGCATCCTGTCAATCAGTCCTGCATCCTGGCTGGCCTTGTTCTGCTACCGTTCCTCTCTACTGAGTCTCCCAGACACTGCCACTATAAACCTCTATAAGCCCTTCTCTGGGGGCATCTGCTTCTCTGAAGATAGAACGAATGCAGGCAGGGAGCCACTGTGTGGCTTGCTCAGGGATAGAGTGAATTACATACCAAATCTTAGAAAAGCACCTGGAACGAGGTAGAACTTTTCAAGTTGGAGCCACACTCCTTCCTGAAGCCAGTTTCAGGGGCTACAACTGTCCTGTGCATAGATGTCTGATAAAGAGTAGGTGTCTGAGGCCCTATGTCACTCATCAGCTTATACATGCTGACATCACTTTGTACTTGATAAATGCATAATTACCATATAGCAAATAGAAATATGTACTAAAAAATAGGTTTACAACTAAGTTAATGAATCTACTTCTATAGGCAATGACTAATTTATTGTAAAGATTTATTTTTATTTTACATGAATGTGTGTTTTGCCTGCATGTATGTCTATGTGCTGGGTGCATGTAGTGCACATGGAGGCTGGAAGTGGGAGTCCAATCCCCTGGAACTAAAGTTACAGATGGTTGTGAGCCTCCATGTGGGTGCCAGGAACTGCACCCGAGACCTTTGCTAAAGGCTTAAGGGTAGCTGTGCTCCACTCCTGATCACAGGCCCTTTTAACCACTGCTTCCTTTCCCCAGTTAAGTCATTCATTAGGTCAGAGGTCACATTTCCCCAGCCTTCTTTATAACCAGGGCCTCTTTTCCTAAGCATTTTTCTAGGTTTGTAGTGATTGGTTAATTGGTGTGTTTGTTAATTAGCCTTTGCCACAGTTGCCAATCCTGCTCATTCTCATTTTCTCATTCTAGTTCTCAATCAAAGGACCCCAAAGAAAGACTGTGTCTCCCTATGCCCCTGGAGCTGGCAGAGGGCCCTGCAGAAGTGAGGGTTAGCCTCCTCATGCTTCCTCAAAGGTCAGGACAGGGAGAACTCCAGGGCTAAGCAGACAAGGCCATAGTCCAGAGAGGGGAGACTCTAGAGAGTTCCACACCGTGCATCTGCTTCACCAGCCAAGCTCCCAGGAGAGTGGCAGAGACTGAACATGTGTCAGTCAACATTGCTTTGAGTCTCTGTTGCAAATGGCCAATGGCTACCAGTAGTCTCTGAAGCTTCAGAGTTTGACTTAGGGTTCTTGGCTTGGGATGGCTTGAGTGGGCACCTAGTAGAGTTTTGATTTTGGACCTTTCCCCAGGCTACTGAGCTGCAGTCCAGTGCTCTCTTGGTACAGCAGCAGCAGCAGCAGTGACCATAGCTCCCAGTGAACTGCTTGCCAGACGCTGTGAGTGCAGGGGGCTAGGTGCAGGGTACAGGAGCTATGTCTAGGGTCCTTTGGTACAGATGCTGCAGGGTAAGAGTGTTGTGTACAGGGCGCTGTGCTATGCTGCTGAGTGAGGCAGCAGCTCCACATATTAGGCATATTCAATGCATTTTCTAGTTGGTGAATTTGTCAGGAGGGAATCCTGTTTGTGTCTGAGGAGTATATGCACATGAGGGGTGGACTGCACATTGCAGAGCAGCAATGCAGTCAAATGCCCTGCAGTAGTGGAAACCCTCTTTATCTTCCATTCTGGAAAGGGTAGGCGATGGAGCTGTGCTGGCGGGCCAGGCAGGAGGTGGTAGGCATGAAACACAACCCCAGGCATTGACAGAGCCTCCAAGTTCTTTCTAAGAAGCTTGCATGAATCCCCGGCTGATACGGTAGGTCACTTTCCTGAGTGCTCATCATGTGCCATGCACAGGGCCAAGAACTAACACAGGTGTGTCCTGTATGTCAGCTCGGTCCCAATGCTTGATGAATTATGCCTCATTTCCCCCCCACCCCAGTGGCCCTAGGAAGTTGGTACTGCCCAACAGCCATGGCTGTACCAGTCCATAGGAGGAGCTGGCACCATCAGGACAGGAGTGAATTCCTGTCTGGGTAAAGTATGAGGGCACCATGAACACTCAGCCCAAAGCCTGAATGGCAGGGTCTGCCTGAGAACTCACATGACAATGACAATGAGATGACAGGAGACTCTTGTGCCCAGACCTGCTTGATCTACTGAGAAGGAGATGAAGTCATGGTCAAAAGTGAAGTTGGATCCAAACACCACCCACCCCCAGGCCTCACTCTGCCCTCCCGAACAGCACAGCATGGGTCTCCCCTGCCTGACTGAAGTGAGACTTAACACATGTCTGTCAGGCCAACCACAAGCTGAAGTTTCCACCAACCTTGTCTAGGCTACCTGTTCTGTAAGTTCAGCAGAGTCAAAGTGCTACCATCGTCATCAAATCAGCCATGCCAGCTTGCAAAACATCATTTGGGCTTGTTGACTGTTGATACTGCCTCATACAAGAAAGGCAGGGAGGGTCATGGCTGATGCGATTCTGCTCTGATTGATAAGTGGCCTGGGGAGGGGCTGGAGTATATAGTACATAACCATTGGGGAAATCATCATCCCTGATTGTCGCAGACCTTTAAAATTAGATACAACCTAATAGATTCCTTTGAAGTGTGGCTGCTTTAAGCTCACTCGTGCTCGCGCTCCTGCCCATAACACAACACCTCAGCTCTCCCATACTCTGTAAGTAAACCAATTGGTTCCCCAGAATGAACTTTGGTGCCATCACTCCTCTGTTGTAGGGACCTTAAGAAGGGCAGTAGATGTTTCTGTCTCTGGGGAAAGAATTTTGGCAGCAGCAGTTCCTGAGGAACCGAGGGGTCACCTGGTGTGGTCAAGAAGGGGGCCCTAGAGGTCTGGACATGCCGACTCCCCTCCCAGCTCTATACTAGCCACCTCTCAGATCCTAGGGGCATTCCAATGCTGGTCCAGGCAGAGGAGGGGCACGGTGTGCAGGTTGGCTCTTCCTTAAGGAGATTTTAACCTCATTCATTCCTGGCTGAAGAAATACAAAGCCAAACACTCTTCCTCTAACTCCTCTGAACCTATGACACTGGAACCACCTATGCTGTGTGACCACAAAGCTGTCACAAGTCTACACTCAGGAGTCAACTTGAAGAAATGACCAGGTGTTCTGTCAGATTTCTGGAACATTTTTCCCCCTCTCATTTGGGAAATATTAGAAACTCACCAAAAAAGAAGAAAAAAAAAAAAAAGAAAGAAAAGAAAAAAAACAAATAACAACAAAATAATTTAAAAAAAAAAACATCAATTATGGCTCATCTGTACAGTAGAATATTGCTTGCTACCTCAAAGTGATTTTTTTGTCTTGTTTTGTAGCACTGGGGATAGAACTGAGGGAGGGCCTCACCTCCAACCCTCATGTGTCAACTCAACTCAAAACTTAAAAGACTGTTTTATGAAGCTTAAAGTGGGAAAAATGTGAGCCTGGCCTGGGTGCTTATGCCTGAAATTTCGGTAAATAGAAGGTTGAGGCAGGAGGATTGTTATGAGCTTAAGGCCAGCCAGGGCTACTAACAAGATCTTGTCTCAAAAGAGAGAAATGGGACGGGGGTGGGGGGTCGGGGGAGAGAAATAAAAGAAGGGAAAAAAATGACACAACTCCACAAAGTTCTACTAAAGAGAAACAAAACAAAACAAACAGAAAAAACAAGAGGTTCTGAAACACGCATACCAATGACGTTACCCAACAGTTACAGAGTTCTCTGTGTGAGTCATCCCTCTAGCACCTCCATTCACATTTCTAGATTTTTCCTACACTGAACATGCATTACTTAAAATATAATCAAAATGAAATAGTTTTAAGTTTTTTAAAGTTGTGTAACTGTGCTATTTTAAAATAGCCTTTTTTATGAGTTTAAAAGTAATGTTGCCTTTTCTGGTGTCAAATTATTTACTCTGGAGGCTGATCAGTGAGAAGCCAGCCTGGGCTTTGGCAAGAAATTTGTCTTAAAAATACACCATACACACACACACACACACACACACACACACACACACACACACACACACTTTTTAAATTGTTCAAAATGTCAGAAAATACAAGCATGCATAAAAGGAAAGAAAATGGGAACGTGATACCATTGTTAAGTTTTCTTGCTGTATAACAAAAGAGGCACATTTTGGAGGTGGAGCTTGGCTTTGGAGACTTTTTAAAGATTATAATAAAAAAAACATAGGGCAAGGCTGGAGAGATGGCTCAGCAGTAAAGTACTGGTTGATCTTGCACGAGACCTGGGTTCCATTCCCAGCACCCACACGGAGGCTCACAACCATCTGTAACTGGTTCCAGGGGATCCAATACCTACTTCCTGCTTCTGAAGGTACTGCGTGTACCTGGTGCATAGACACAGGTGCAGCAAAACACTCATACATGTAAAATAAAAATAAATCTTGACAATAAATAATAGTCTAGTTGCCTATAGAAGTTAATTTAGTTATAGACCTATTTTTTTATTTTACATATCGATCCCAGTTTCCTCTCCCTTTCTCTTACCCTCTCTCCCCCCTCACATGCACCCTGACCACCCTTCCCTCCCATCCCCCATCCCCCATTCCACATGTAGGGTGATGCCATCCAGGAGGGATCATCTAAATCTGTCAATTCATTTGAAGTAGGGACTAGGACTTCTCTCCTGTCTCTAGGTTAACGAAGTATTCCTCCATGGGGGATGTATCCACAAGGTCTTTTTGTGCACCAGGAATACATCCTGGTTCCACTGTCTGAGGTCCCTTAGACTGCCCAGGCCTTCTAGCTGAGACATATGTTCAGGGGGTCTAAGTCAGTCCCATGCTGGATTCCCAGCTATCAGTCTGGGGGGCCCATTAGTGCCTCCTTGTTCAGGTCAGCTGTATAGACCAATTTTTAAGTACATATTTTTATTTGCTATGAGGTAACTATGCATTTTTCAAGTACAAGGTGATGTCAGCAGGTATATGCAGATGGGTGACATAGGGCCTTAGACACCTACTGTTTCTTTGGGCTGAAAGCATTCAAAATCCTCACCATTAGTTCTTTGAAATGTGCAATGAGCTACAATGAGGTCAAAAGTGACTCAAGTCCAATTTAGAAAATTCAATTTTACCATTACATATAACATTGCAATAAAAAGCCAGGCCTGGAGGCATAGGTTTGCCACCCCAGCTATGCAGAGACCAAGTCCTGGGCTACTGAGTGAGTCAAGGTCACCTTGGGTAACTTAGTGAGACCCCATCTCAAAATGAAAAATACAGAAAGGCTGAGGCTGGTACTGAGTGTCAAGGTTACTGCCGTGTGGGCATAAACCCCTGTCCAGTGCCCAGCACAGCAAACACAACATCAATTGCAATGCATATTTTGGTACATACATTTCTGTAAACTTATCTTACTTTGGGATAGGGGGTGTACCAGGGATGGAAGCCTGGGCCACCTCACTTTAAGCATATGTTTTGAGCTTCACCCTAGCACCTTCCTGACCCTTCTCCTTCGTTTCTGCCTTCCTTTCAGAGTCTCTGTCTCCCTACCCACCCACCCTGTTCTCTTGAGATGGTGTCTTTTATAGCTCAGACTGGCCTTTTCCTCTCATGGTGTGGCTGGGGATGATCTTGTATTACCTCTACCACCTCAGTGCTGGGATAACAAGCATGAGCCATCATGCCCAGGTCATAATGTGCTGGGAGGGAACCCAAGGCTTTGCACACGGCAGACAGGCAACCACTCTGAATCATATTCCCAGCCTCTGTCCTATTTCTCCAAAGGGGAATTTGAGGAACAGGAAAGTGAACCATTGTTCACTTTCGTGACATTTGTGTCCTGATTGTACACTAGGGTTTCCAGTCCTGTGGGTTCTTGCCCCAGTGGGCTCCCAAGCCTCCTTCCTTGGGTCCATGTCAGCTTCCAAGGTCATCACTTGATTAAAAAGTGACAGCTAACTGCCAATCTGACAAGTGAAAACATGCCACTGTGTTACTCTGCAATCCTCTCATTGCTGGATGCACATTCCTAGGTGCTCATTTGCCCTTGACCGACATTGAGAGTCCCTAGGGAGGACCTGTGTGCACCCCTTTGCAGATCTGGAACCCAGACCTTTCTCTAACCAAGGACTATGAATTAGTTGCTTAGGAAAGATATTTAAACCCAGTCTTATCTGTGCCCAATATGCTTTTAAAATAGCAGAATTTGTTTACATTTCTAAAGCCAAATACAGCCATGGAGTCTGCCTCTGGCATCTGCTTAGAAAAAAAAAATCCCTCTCCATCAAGGTCCTGTGTGTGTTTGGTCCCATTGTCCTCCTACAAGGTACTGGCCTCCCTCGACCCGACAGACCAGGTGATGAAACCTCTTCTGAGTAGTTGGAATTTTATCCCACACCAGGCCAAAGTCAGGATCTCACCTGTACAGACTGGACATGCCTGGCTTGCCTGTGTTCCCCTCTGATCTTGCTTTAGGATGTGTGAGACCTCTAGGTAGTTCCCACCACAAAGCCTGAGCCAGAGGCACAGAGGACTCAGTATTGCAGGCCAGCATGAGACAGGAGTTGTATGATTCTCCACAGGCAGGGCAGCAAGCACTGGCCTCCCCAGAAAAAGGCTTTTCCCTCATGCTCTCAGGCTGTACTAGGTGTTACAGGACAGGTGTGTCACTCCTCAGGTCTCAGGCAAGGGACTGGGAGTCTAAAGAGTACAGAGAAGCAGGGACATGTGCAGAGACACAGCTCCTTCTGCTTCTGGGACAGACTTGTCACCTAGGGACAGTGACACCCAGCTGTAGCTGTCAGGTTGAAGGAGTCCTATTAGGCCTTGCAACATGATGGTGAAGACTGTTGAGGTTGGGAACAGGAATTAGCACTCCAGAGGTGAGGACAGGCTGGAGAGGGTACTTGGGCAGCACTCCACTACTCAGTGTTTGGGCATGGGGGTTGGGATGATAGCGGAGGAGACAGGCGTTTGAGCCACATGTGAAGCCCTGAGCTCTCTCAAGCCATCACACATATGCTTAGTCCTATCTGTCAAGACAGGCTGTGACATACATAGACAGGCAGACAGGCTAGGACAGAACGTGACCTGTGTTTCCTAGAAGGAACTTTGTGTAGAGAGCTAAAGGGTTGAAGCACCTAACAAGGTGGAGGGTCCAGCGAGGGGAATCCTGGCTAGGAGCCTAGGGTGAGCAAAGGTCCCTAGGCAAGGCTGACTCAAAGGAGGAAGCCTGGGCCAGTGTGGGTGGAGCCTGAGGAGGACACCAGGAGGCAGCAGTGGCTCACTATGGGCACCAGAGGATCCTGCCAGCACTCCAGATGCCAGGATGGTGACACATGAGCTGGCTTCCAGAGCAGGAGTAGTTATATGAGATCCAGAGTCACACAGTCAATCATGAGTGGGTACACAAGAAAAGCCCATCTACTCTGCCCATACTGCCAAGGCCATTCCCTAGAGATGCTGGGCTGAAGAGTGCATTCATTAAAAAACTTACTGTTGCCAGGTGGTGGTGGAACACGCCTTTAATCCTAGCAATGGGATGGGGATGGGTATGTGAGGGGTGTGTGAGGGGTGTGTGTGTGTGCCGGCAGGTGAGTCTCTTGAGATACAGACTAGCCAGGTCTACAGAGGGAATTCCAGATTAGCCAAAGCCACACAGAGAAACCCTGCCTCAAAACCCACAAGCAAACAAATTTACAGTTCTTGTGATGAAGGGGGAGGGTGCCCATGCATGCCATGATGCACATGTGGAAGTTAGAGGGTCAGAGACTCTGTATGGAGCCTTCACGTGGGTCCAGCACTGGTTTCCAGACTTGCACAGGCTGATCAGTCTCCCCGCCCCTGAGTGATGGTGACATGTCTTGCTTGTCCCCATCAGTGAGGCTGTCCTGCACGGGTATTCAGGCAATTCCTGAATAGCTGCTTTGTGGCTCGAGGACCTGCACTTACCTCACCAGCGCCTCCTGCTGGTGTGGCCTTTGCTGGCGCAAACGGGCAGTGAGTGCCCCTCTGAGAAGACCAGACATCAAGCTTTTGATGCGTCTGGCATGAGTAGAGAGCAGAGACCAGGTCAGAGGATTCATACCTGTAATCCTAGAACTCAGGAGGCTGCAGTAGCAGCCTGGAGTCCAGCCTGGAACCCTGTCTCAAAACACACACACACACCACCACCACCAACAACAACAACAACAAAGCCTCATTGATTCATGAGTCTTGATTTGAGGGTCTCTGAGACAAAAGTGGGTTAAATGGCTCCTGACTCTTCTGCCTGAGCACTACCAGAATGGATTGTGACCTGGCCAGCTACCATTCTTCTTACAGGCGGTCAATGCAGGGCTTCCCCACACTCTTCCAAGGGTAACTGACTGCAAGCCTCCTTGGCCACCCTCAGCCGTTTTCTCTAGAACCCAGATGTCTGCAAACATCTGGAAATGGTCCTTATCCTGGCTCCCTCCTGACTGGGGCTGCCTTCCACGCCTTTGGGTGATACAAGGTGCTCTTCACACAGCCTTGGGCATTCTGCAACTATAGACAGATCAGAAACAACTGGAGTATTGAGCACCAAGAGTTTTAAAGAAAGCAAGGTCTGTGACCTGCCGTATCTATTCTTGGGCATGTGTCTGCAGGGAAGCGTCTGGGGTGCAGACCCACCTCCACCCCCACTGCCTGTCAAATGTGGACCTGTTTCAGGTCCAGCCTGAAGGTTAGTGGCCGAGTGGTACTTGGCCCTACCCCAGAGATGCTCTCAGAAGGACTCCCAATTCAGCCTCTGCCATGCCACAGGCTGTAAAGGCATCTGTCCCACCAGACAATGTGACAGGCAACCATGTCTACCCTTGAGAGAGTTACATAAGAAGGTAAGAAACACGAGTATCTCCATGCATGTCTGACAGCCAGGGACATGTGATATCAGAAGGGACAGAAGATGGTGCTGGGAAGTCAGGATAGAGAGGTGGACAATGACTCCCAACACATCCATGAGAGAAGACTTGTCCAGAAGGTGGCAGGAATCTTGAAGGAGAGATTGGGGAGGAGGCAGTAGTCAGATCTAAGGTCCTGGAGCATTGAGACTGGGTGATTAAGAAGCAGAGGGAGGCTAGTGTGGCCTCGAGCAGCCCAAGGGCAGTGACAACAGAGCAAACACTTGACCTTGTGGGCTCCAGGGAGGGTGTGAGACTCTCAAGGTGAGCAGAGACGTCTGGGTAATGATGTGGTCTAGCTTAGGTCTTCTGAAATCTCTCAGGCTGACTTGCCATGAGAAGAACATAGAGGTGGTGGGTAGATCCAGGAGGCCAGTGTCAGGGACATGTGTTAAGGACATTTGAGCAAGGGCAGCCTCCAGGTGGCTCCTCACCAGGGTCCTTAGCAGGATCAATGCTTGAGGAGCACAAACTCACACGGCCCAGTAAAGAACTATCCTCATCTATTGCAGAGATAGCACAGAAAGGTTAATTAACTTCCCCCAAGCCACACAGGTAGAATACAGAGTCAAGATTTGAATCCATGTTGTTGGAAACCAAAGCCAGCCTCTTAAAAGGAAGGTTATAATGTCTGCCCCATAAGAAACTATTCATAAAGAAAATAGAACCGTGGGCCTCCATCAGGAAGGTGAGCCGACAGAAGGTAAGTGGAAGTAATTCTGACTGTGGGCTGCCCCATAGCTACTCCAGGGAAGAATGAGTTCAGGTGGACCAGGGAAGCCCCCTCCCCCAATCTCCATCTCATTTTCTGGGAATGTAGGGAAGGGAGGGTAGCCATCCACACAGCACTGTCGTAGAACGCTGACTTGGGGAACCTGGAGGAACCGGTCATAGGCAGGAGTAGTCAGTGGAGGGGACCCTGGAGAAAGGATATGGAGCTAAGTACCCTAAAGTACTGGGTATTTGGGATGTGGGTCAATTTAGGAATGTGGCTCCGTTCACCCTAACTCTGCTCAGAGATCAGTTAGCCATGCAGAATTAACGTTTGGGCCCTTCTGGGCCTGTTTCTTCACTCATGGAGTAGAGAAGGAAAACCCCGACTCTATGAGAAAGCATCCTGATCAAGGTCGTGGGACTGACCTGACAAGTGCTCAGCTCCGACAAAACCTACCATGGAGGGTAATGTGTTGACAGGTCCATCACTTGGCCCACAGGACCCTTCCACAATAAAGTGAACTCCTGGTCCCCGTCAGGAACCAGCAAGGGCCCCAGAGCGACTGACCAGGGGAAGCTATGCTCACTTGCTTGCTCTGTGAAAAGCCACCAATCTCTCACCATTCCTTCCACTAGCCCCTGCTCCTGAAGGACCGTCTCCTAGGCTTGCCTGACCATTCATTGAAAACAGCCCCCAGCCCACCCCTCCCCCTCCAGGCGGCAGCTTCTCTGCAGGCCCTGGTCTCTCTGGCCTGGCCTGCTGCCCACTAGCCTGCTGCACTGTCCCCTGGGCCTCCCTCCGTGAGAAAGTTCCTCTGGGAGGATTTGGCATCTTTTGTTCTTGGCTGCACTTGCTGTCGTGAGCTGAGTGCTCAAGCAGTCTCTCCCTGTGGCGACCAAGGCTGAGCCAGCCTTCTTAGTCTAGGACCCATGGGGTCATGGTAGAGTAGGGCCTGGGAGGGGGTGGCAGGCTGCAGCTCTGCCCTTGGGAACTAGGATGTCCCTCACCTCCTCTGCCTCCGCCTCCCCACAGAAAGCACAATGACAAGAGCTTTGCTGAGGCCTCCAGGCTCCACATGTTCTGGAGTTCCCTATCTAATTGTGAGCCCTGTCCCAGGACCATGGCTCTCAGGTGAATGCCCCAAACATTTGGATCAGGAGTAAAGTGTTTCCTTCCTGGCAACCGCTGCAGTGGACCAATTCCATATGGGCACAGGTCAGATGTGAGCAGGCCATACACAACAGTACTTCAGGCCAGTGCTGTCATGTCCTTGTGACTTTCATGTCACTAGCCATGTCTTCCTTGTTCAGCCAAGCTTCCCAGAGGTGTAAACCCACCAGAGTGCCCACCTTTCAGACAGCAAACAGCAAGCTGAGGACTAGCTTGCTGTCCAGATGTGAGGACACTTGGAGATGTGGGGGTTATTCATTCTTTGCTATATATATCTTTTAATTTTATTAGATTTTGCCTATATGTATGCCTGTGTGAGGTTGCTGGATCCTAGGATTACAGACAGTTGTGAGCTGTCATGTGGGTGCTGGGAATTGAACCCAGGTCCTCTGGAAGATCAGTCAGTGCTCTAAACCACTGAACCATCTCTCTAGCCCCTGTTTGCTATATTTTATCAACTGCTTATAGAGGTAGGCAAGTCTCTACCACTGGGCTGTACTCCAAGCCTGAGATTATAAAGTATGGGGGTTACATGAGAACATGCTGACCTTTTTAGGGAAGACCTAGCCACAGGAGTTTCCCCCGGCTTACTTAGTAACTGGTATGGAGATGGACATCCCAGCCACAATCACTGCTTAACAAACACCCTGGAGCTTAGCAACTGTAACAGTGGCAACATCTATTGTGTTCTCAAATCTCCTGCTTGGTTATAGTTTGTGTGAGGGGGAACACTCCACTTATGCCACATGGCATCATCAGGGGTGATATGAAGGCTACAGGCTGGAATTGTCTGAGAGATTGTTCATTCACCTGTCTGGGAATCAGTGCTGACTCCCAGTGAGCTGAGATCTTAGCTGGGGCACCCACACATAGGTCATCTATACAGCCAGATCTCCCCACTTCCTAAAGCTGTTTTCCAAGCACCCAGAAGAGCATCAAGGAAGGGGCTGTGTCAGCTTTTATGATGGAGCCCTGAAAATTAGGTCACATCCTGATCTAGTCTCTGTGTCCTGACACTGAACAGCAAGATCCCAGAAAAGAATATGAGGCTGGATATACTTACTGCTTTGGCTACTTTATTCTTTTACATTTGTTTGTTTAGTGTGTATGTATGGTGTGTGTGTGTGTGTGTGTGTGTGTGTGTGTGTGTGTGTGTGTGTGTGTACGCACACATGTGAAGGCCAGATATCAACACTGGCTGTCTTCCTCAATAACTCAAATAATAATAATAATAATAGTAGTAGTAGTAGTAGTAGTAGTAGTAGTAGTAGTAGTAGTAGTAGTAATAGTAATAATACTATTATTGTATTTTTGTTCAAGACAAGGTTTCTCTGCATAACAGTTCTGGCTGCTCTGGAACTCACTTTGTAGATAAAACTGGCCTCCAACTCATAGAGATCCATCTGCCTCCACCTCACCCTGCTCAACTTATTTTTCCGTACAGAGTTTCTCACTGAACCTGGAGCTCAACAGTTCAGCTACACTGACTGGCCAGAAACTCCAAGGACCCACCTGTCTGCGCCTCCCAAGTGCCTGACTTTTTATGTGGGTGCTGGAAACTCAAAGCCAGGTACTGTAACACCAGAACGGCAAGCCCTTTAGCAACCGAGCCATCTCTGCCCCAGATGGCAGACTTTTAAAATAGATGATTGTGTGGCAATTGGTTATGTAGATAGAGAAGACAGAAAGTTAAAGCCCCACCTTGGTACATGCAGAACTGTTTCAGGTGGGGTAAGACAGAAACAGGAAGGATGCATCTGCAAAGGTTCAGGGTGATGAAGGTACCTGACAAAGAACAGATACCCACAGGGCATGGACTGCAGACAGAGGAGGGCATGCAGGAAGGACGCCCAGTGACAGAAGAAAGTTCAGAGCCAATCAGCACTTGGGAAGATAGTTGTCTTCGCTGTCCATGGTGGCAATCAAGTTAAAACCACATTGAAGCCTCGGAGGTGGCCATGGCACACACCAGCAGCAGAGGCACAAGGGGGACGGAGGCAGGAGTTCAAGACCACCCTCAGCTACTGTAATACAAATTAATAAATGACCCAGAGACTGATATTGGGGTTCAAACTTCAAGCTGAAGATCAGAAAAACAAAGCAGCTGGCCACTAATTCTCACCTCTAGCTTAGGCTGAAAGGGCTGACTCACACAGGAGCTCTTCACCATGTCTCAAACTGCTGCCTTTCCTCAGCGTGGCTGAAGAACAAATGCCTCATACTGAATACTGAAGACCATGCTCCTGCTTATATACCTTTCTACTGTTGTGATTAAAGGAGTGTGGCTATTACTCTTTTAGACTGATTCAATCTTGTGAATCCCCGGGTGGCCTTGAACTCAGGAGATCCCTCTACCTCTTAATCCTGAGACCCTGGATTAAAGGTGTATACCACTACCTCCTAGCTTCTGGCTGCTGGGATTCAAGGTGTGTGCCTTTGTGGCTGACTTTGCTTTTTGAATCCTCAGGCAAGCTTTGATATATTATAAATAAAAATCACTATAAGCTATATAATGAACTCTAGGCCAGCTTGGGCTACAAGAGACCCTGTCTCAAAAAACAAACAAACTCATACCAAAGTATGATTCTACTTAAGCCTAGCTTTGTGGACCAATAGGTTTATTGGACTTATTTACAAGGGGGGGTTGCTGATGGGAGTGTGGGTGACCACCCCAAAAAGCTGTATCACAGAAAAGTCCCCATTCCAGCGTGGTTGAGGACTTCCCAACCACTGTCTACATGGAGTCCCTTCATCAGTTAACCTTTCACCTCCATGTAGTCAGCACCCCAGATACCATGAGCATCAGGTGAAGGGTGACAACCTCTCCACTATTGTTTTTTATAGGGAAAGTCAACAGACCCAATACTGGGGGCCTCTTGCCAGTACTCACGGCTGCTCCAAAGATGGGAATTGCTGTCATGCTTGGAAGACTGTTCCAAAGCAGCAAGGAAATGCCTCAAAGGGACCGTAATTCACCTACTGGGGAGTGTAGTTGGCACAAAGGCTTGGGAAAGCATCGTGCCATGATCTACTGCCATGAGCAGCAATTGCAGCAGTGAGCATGTACAAGCAGTGGCTTTCCATGCATCAGACATGTGCTACCTGTGGAGGAAAGTGGTGCAGAGTAAAAGTTCTCCTCAGCAAAATGGATAAACACCCTGTGCTCACTTCCCAGCGGCAGTGAAGCCACACCAGCCACATGCTCCCGCTGTGGCTGTCCTTCACGATGCCAGGTAAAAAGTGGCCCCAGAAGGGCAAAGGATTCAGGGGTTAAATCCAACCTTAGATGAAACTAAACAAGAAAGTCGAGGAATACTCTCAGTACCCTGGAGGCTGTGTCATGGTGGGATGCAGGGCTCTTACTTTCCCGTGGTATCAGATGGAACCCAGGGCCCTGCTCTCATGCTGGGACAGTGCTCTGCCATGGAGGCACACCCTAGCCAAAGCTAAGGAATGGAAATTATTCTGAGCCTTAACTGCTGTACTTGTTCTTAAAAATAATAATAATGTCTGGCACTGGAGAGATGGTCCAGTGGATGGGAGCACTGGTCACATGAGCGTGAAGGCCTTAATTATGTTCAGTAACCACGCTGAAAGCTTGTGTGTGGAGACAGGATTGTCACTGGGTTCATTAGCCACCAGCACAGCTCTAGGTTCAGTGGAAGACCCTGTGTCAAGGCAGAGAGTAAAAGCAAAGGACATCCTATATGCCTCTGTTCTTGAGTGCATAGGCACACACACCACACACAAATTCCTATCCTTTGAAATGTATGTGTGTATATTTACATATTCTATAGATTTGTATATTTCATAATAAAAATGGAGTAAAAGCCTGGAAAAAAGGTGGCAAGGGGACTGTTTAACCTCAAGAAAAACAAAAGGAAATTTTCTAAGAACATTCCAGAAGGCACGATGGCTGCTGAGGTGGTCAAGACTGCAATCCACACCCTGTGTGGACAGTGTTGGGAGGCTGATGAGTGGAAACAGGGTTGATCAGAAGAGCTTTACCCTTGTCTCCTGAAGCAGGAGCTTAACCAGATAAACCCAGGAACCAAAGTGCAAACACCCTCTGAAAGATGAGGAAACACTCCAAAAGAAATAGCCAAAACAAAGTGAGGCTGGTGGCTCACACCTGGGACGCCAGCTGTCAGGAAACGGAACGGCTGTGAGTTTGGAGACGAAGCTCTGAGACCATGGTCAGAAGAGGACCTCACAGGGAGATGGCAGTGATGAGGCCACCTGTGGGATCGTGGCCACCCTCTGCTCACGTGTGGGTTCTCAGAGCAGAAGATGCAGCTGCTGAAGGGGGTGGCCACTTGTACCTTAATCATTTCTGTACCACTGGGACCTTTTACACTGTCATGCAAAACTCTGCCCTCACCTCACAGGAAGTAGACAGTTTATTCTGGAGCTGAACATGAGCAGCCATGGCCCAGGAATCCAGACTCAGGTTCCCCAAGTGCCACACTCCAGTGCAGCGAGAGTCTCATCAAGTTTAGCAACAGAACAAGGAAAGTTTTAAGTCAAGGTGTTTTTCAGTGCTTTGCTAGTAGAAACACTAGGCAGGTGGGTTAAAGCAAAGGGCTGCTCTGGGACTCAGAGGCTGAATGATGACATTCTTAGCTTTTGGGTCACCATATACTAACATGGTTTGTTAGTATATACCAAAAGGTCTAACGTGGTAGTCACAAGTTAGGTTAGATAGGACATAGGCAAGGAATGACTTAAGGGGCCTAAAGACAGCCCAAGCCATTTTGGCTCTGGACATGCAATGTTCCAACCCTCCACATCTATGTAATTCTAACCAGCCAATCAGCCTTGTGGGATCTTAGAGGTATGACACCCCACCCCACCCCCCAACCTACAGAAGTCTGAATGCAAATGTGAGCCAGGGCTCTTCCCTATAATGAGAATGACCACTAACTTATTTGCCATCCTAGAGCCTTCATCCAGTAGCTGATGGAAGGAGATTCACAGCCAAGCACTGAGATGAACTCCTGGAATCCAGCTGCAGAAAGGGAGGAGAGATGAGCAAAGGGGTCAAGACCATGCTGGGGAAATCCACAGAAACAACTGACTTGAACAAGGGGGAGCTCATGAACCCCAGACTGACAGCTGGGAAATCAGCATAGAACTAAACCAGATCCCCTGAATGTGGGTGTCAATTGGGAGGCCTGCGCAGTCTATGGGGCCTCTGGTAGTGGATCACTATTTATCCCTAGTATACGAATGGACTTTGGGAGCCCATTCCCCATGGACGGACACTCTCTCAGCCTAGACCCTGCCCCAAATGATGTGATAGACTTTGATAATACCCCATGGAAGGCCTCACTCTCCCTGGGGAGTAGAAGGGAGATGGGATGGGGGGGTGGGTGGTGGGCATGGGAGGGTGGAAGGGAGAGGGAACTGGGATTGATATGTAAAATAAGATTGTTTCTAATTTAAATTAAAAAAAATTTGTTTAAAGAAAATGAGAGCCTGGATGATATCGAGAATAAACGGGTCTGATGATGGCCAGGTGTGACTAGGCTGGGATGTTTAGAATTCCCTGCAAGTTTGGAATCAGGCAGGATAGAAGAGTGTGTTTAGGGGAGGGGTTGGTGGAGTATGGGTGGGAGTGGCTCTGGGGCTCTCAGCCTTGCCACATCTCTGCAGATTTCCACAGCTAACCAGAGAAGGTGTAGTCTGGACACTGTGGCCTGGGAACTTTGCTGCTGGCCCCACCTGTACTCTCCTTCCTCCAGGACTCTGGGGCAAGCAGAGCAAGGTCAGTGTACTCTGTTTGCATGGTCTCCCTGACGTGGGCCTCCAGCTCCTGTTTGCAACTTGTTTACAAGTCTACGTCACTGGGAACCTTTCACCTGGTAGGTACAAAAGGTTCCTTTTTTTGTAAATCCCTTTTGGGCAGGGATTTACACACACCACCAGGACCCAGGACTCTAGCTAGCACAGGGCGACACCCGGTGGTGAGTGTAGACATTACTCCATCTGTGGGCCTAGTCTGCAGCAGATATCATTCCTCACCTATGCACACAAGACAAATCCACAGTCACCTATCCACCATACTCCACTAACCCATCCACACACCATCCATCTACCTAGAAACATGTAACTCTCTCCACACTACCCATCCATTCATTTACATGAAAGGATTTTCACCTTTCATGTAAATATTTATCTCCCTAAGGATTACTAGGGAAGGGGGAGGGGAGGAGGGTGGGCAAGAAAAGATGGTAAGAAGGGTGCTTCATCCAAAGCCGACATGTACATGGCCAGACTTGTTGGTACACGGCTTCAATTCTAGTCCGAGGAGGGGGATGACAAGATTCCTGGCCTGACCTACCCAAGAAGTTCCAGACCAGCCTGGGCCATATAGTAAAACTCTATCTGAAAATAACCAGATAAGTAAATATTAATCCTTGGTAGCTTTGGCCATCTTGACAGAGTCCTTCAGCCTGCCTGCTGTGTCCATATCCTGGATCCCACACTGGGACACACTGTGCTTATTGTTACCTGGTGGCTTCTGTCCTTATGAGAATCACACAGAGGCCCTGGTGGAGGGTGACCTCTGCTTTGCAGTCACACTGAGGACATATCAGCCTGGACTTTGGGGGTCAGGGATGGCCAGGTTGAGCCACTGAAGCCTTAGGATGGGAAGGAGCAAAGAGGAGGACTTGGACTGGACAAAGCCTTATACTCAGAGCCCAGAGTGTGGAGGGGATGAAGATGGACAACCCAGACCCTTGAGACCCCCTCAGCTACCACATGGGGCTTGGGCACCACGGGGCAATGGGTCACTGAGTTACTTGCTACTTGATTATTTCATGACAAAAGAATACATTTCTACAGCTTCATTGTAAGAAAAAAATACAAAGAGGGGAAAATATGACTATGAACCTACCACACAGAAATACTGTTCTTTGTATGTACATGTGCAGGCGATTCCTTCACTTGCCCAAGGCAGAGCCTGAGCTATGAGCCTTGAACAAGACCTCTGCTCCCAGGCTCAGAGATCATAGTCTACTGTGTAGCAGACATCCTGCAGCTGATCAAATCACCATGAACTTGGGTGCCCAGGCCCTCACCAGCATCCCCAGCATCAAGTCCTCCAGGTTCACTTTGTCCTCCTATGCCATTGCCAGTGAGGGAAAGCTGGAAATATTATTATTGTTATTGTTATTATTGTTATAATTATTATTATTATGCTAAGGAAATGTGCTAGGAAGTGGTCTGCTGTGGTCCCCACCGTGTAAGGTGATATTTCCTTATCAGAGTCATTGCCAGCAGAGGCAATTCTTGAATCAAAATGTTAAGGCACCCTCAGTCATCAGCCTTATTGAGATTATGCCACCCTGCACTGTGGGAAGGCCATCTGGTAGTGGCTCTCTCTCTCTTCCCCAGGGACGGGCCTTCGACCAACCTCCCATCAGATCCCCTAAGCCTTCTCCATACAAGGCAGGATGACACACCCACCTTGCCTTCCTCCTGTCCTCCTCCTTCTTACCCATCCCCATTATCTTCCTCAGTTGGTCTCATCTCCTTCCCCCACAGACCACAGCCCACCCACAAGCAGTCTAACCTCTGTTCAAGGCCACCACCATGCAACATCCTCACTTCACCGCCTTGTACCTCAAACCTTGGTTCTCTGGCCTCTGAAGCAGTCACTGGTTAGAGAACCCAGTCTGGTCCAGAGCTCAGGGAAAAACGTGTCTCAGGCCCACTTCTGTCAGCAATGCCTACAAGGCAGCAAAATGGTGCCATGGCCAAGACAGTTGAGACAGTGGTTGCCATTCATCTTTTCCCCCATTCATTTGACCCCAGGAGACCCCAAAACTACCCTTTAGGTCTTCCCAGTGTCTCTCACTGCATTCCTCAGCATCTGCAGGCATAGTTTGCCTTTTTTTCACATTCAAAGACCTCAATGCCACTTGAGGTACACTCTATCAGGGAGTTGTACAAGTTACCCCATCTAATTCCAGAACATTTTCGTCACTCTAAAAACTACTCTATCTCCATTAGCAAATAGAACATAGTAAACACTATCCTTCTGTGTTCAGGGATCATGGAGGGATCAACACGGGGTTAATCTAGGCTCAACTCTCACATCAGAGCCAGTGAGCCCACCACACTCCTCACCTCCACACATTTCCACTGGTTCGCCTATGGTACCATGCCTTCCTTGCCCCCAGCCTACCCATTCTTCCAAGTGAGTACTAAGTACCCCTCTCCCTCCCAACTGCCCACCATCATCTAAGTCACCAGTGGCCATTGCTTTCTGCCATCTTCTCCATCCTTGTCTTGCCCTCCACTCCAATCTATCCTCTTCCTGAAGCTGGAGATGAAATTGCATCTGACAGTGGCCTTGTCAACCTATGCTCTGTGGAGAGCAGGGAAAGCCCACCTTCTGATTGCCCCTGGACCACACCCAGTGTGACCTGGTGGGCCCCTGCCTTCCCATCACCACTGCCCTCAGCCCCCTGTTCCCTATCTCAGCTAGGGTTTCTGTTGCTGTGAAGAGACACCATGACCATGGCCACTCTTATAAAAGGAAACATTTAACTGGGGTTGGCTTACAGTTTCAGAGTTCATTACTGTCATGGCGGGAAGCATGGCAGCATGCAGGCAGACATGGTGCTAGAGAGGGAGCTGAGAGCTCTACATCTGGATCAGCAGGCAGCAGGAAGAGAGTCACACTGGGCCTGCATTGGGCTTCTGAAAACCCAAAGCCATCTCCAGTGATGCACATTCTCCCACAAGGCTACATGTATTCCAACAAGGTCACACCTCCTAATAGTGCCACTCCTTGTGAGCCTATGCAGGCCATTTTTTCCAAACCAGCACATCCCCCAGCATCCAGCAAAACCTCCCTAGGCATGTGTGTGTTCCTTGGACTTGGTCTTGCTCTACCTTGCTCCCCATTCTCAACTGCTCCTTCTGCCTGTTCAGAGCCCATTTATCCTTAAACTGGTCATACCGGTGCTATCCCAGGCTGCCCGATCTTGGATGCCCAAAGACAGCAGAATCTCATTCTAGGTTCAGAAACCCACTTTGAGGCTGTGAAGCTTGGGATGTGAATGGCAAAACTTAGCCTGTTTCCCAGAGTCCAATGGAGTGACCTGCCTGAACTGTAGTCAGTTCACTTGAGATGGAAAGCAAGCAGGGTATGCACCATAGGGCCACCACAGCACGGGGATAGGGACACTTGGGGGAGGTGGGGTGCGGTGTCCTCAGGTTTTTTTCAGGCCCTGAACAGCTTTCCTCTGAAACACAGAGAAGAG
Source organism: Cricetiscus sungorus (assembly GCA_030556225.1). Taxonomy (NCBI): domain Eukaryota; kingdom Metazoa; phylum Chordata; class Mammalia; order Rodentia; family Cricetidae; genus Cricetiscus; species Cricetiscus sungorus. The sequence continues at coordinate 4,011,153 of JANBXA010000735.1, read as the reverse complement.
GTGTGTGGGGGGTTGTCAACAGAGTGCAAATGGCTTAGACAGCAGTCATGCCTCCCACGTGGAGCCCCAGTTTGCCACAAAGGACAGCCTTACTCCAGAGCATAAGACCTCTGAGCAGGAAGAAACTCCACACAAGCATTCTGGGACTTGACATTTGATCCTGGAAAGTCCTGAGAATGTTCTAGTCTGTTCCATTAAGCTTCCAGACATCTAGGAGGTAGGCTGAGAATAGCACATCTGGGGATTAGAGTCACCTGGGTCCATAGGTCAAGTCTGTAAGGCTGACCAGCATAGGTGGGTCAGGGGAAGAAAGCTGTCTGAGCAATGAACAGGAAGCCCCAAGGCTTTCCCTCCACAGCTGCAGAGCTGGCCTCTTAGGCTTGGGAAAGAGGCACAGGTCCCTGGCTATTAAGCTGGACTAGAGTCCCAGTCAGCTGTGTAGCCTTGGGTAAATGACTTCATGTCTCAGATCCTTAGCTACCTCATTGAAATAACTACAGCTAAACCGGATGCCCTGGAGGCTTACATAGGGACCTCATTTAACCAGATACAGCCCTCTGACCATGGTGTCACATTGTACTGTCAGATAAGCTGTACTTGAGGTCCTGTTAGATGACGTCTTTGTGCTAACCACAGTCTTTCTTTATAATATTCCCATTTTAGAGAGGAGAAAACTGGGCCAGAACTTACCCCAGGCTGCACAGTCATGTAGAGCAGCTTGGAATCAGCCCTGAAGAATGCCAGTGTCCTCCTCTGGCCATCAAGCTGCCCTGCCTCCATCCAATGGGTCTTGGGCTCCTGACTTGGATGACAGTCCCTTAAGATTTCAAAGACAGGGAGTTTAACACAGGGTATCACTTTCACACTGGAGGGAGGCAGCAGAAACTGAAGGGGAGAGGCTGAACTGTGGGAGACTCAGAGCAACTGAGGCTGGAGAAGCCAGAAATGCCATAAGATACAGAGTGAAGGGACTCTCCTTCCCCTACCCACTGGACCTAGAAGGTCGCCAGCAGGCAGGAAGGGGATGGGCCAGAGCAAGGTGTGTGCTTCCTCCACCTGCTAGGAGGGTCAGTCTGAGAGGCCTACTCCCAAGTGGCTCAAAGGTAAACAGGCAGGAACTTGCCAATAGAATAGAATAAAGAACATTCCCTACCCCCATCATCCCATAGGAAGCTGCTCAGACATGCAATTTCAGAAATATCTGCCTGTGACAAAACCAGGACCATAGAGAAGATGCAAAATCTGCCCTTGCCCCCTTGGGGGACTGGTCATCTTGGTAGATCTGTGACAACTTTCCCATGTGGAAGTGTCTTGTGTCCCCCTCCCCCAAGCCAAACCTCCCATCATGGAAGTCAGAGGCTTTGGGGTAAAGGGCAAGGTACATGGCATTCAGAAAACACAGCTGGAACCACCTGCAGGTCAGTGGAGGCTCTGACAAGATATATTTGTGGCTAGCTTTGGGCTCCCTGCTGATTCCCTCATCCTATGCCTGGTGTCCTGGCCCTCTGGGGTGGTGGCATAGGGGGGATGTCTGGAGGTTCTCCATGACTTCTTCCCTGGTACACCTTTCAAGTAGGGACATAGGCCTAAAGGAAGGTTGTTAGCTTTTCTGAAAACACCTTACTGTGAAAAGTTCTCAAACTTTAGACATAACACAGCTTTGAAAAGAACTTTGTAAGGGTGTCCAGGCCCCCACACAGAGGGCTTTGGGAGGACAACGGCAGTGGCCTTCTCACACTTCTGCCCGGCCTTCCATCTCGTGCTTACTCAATCTAATTTTTTAAATAAGCCTTTTGTCAGCTAATCTTGGGCTTAGATTAAAAATTCCAAAGACTCGTGTCACCAAGGCTGCTGACCTGAGTTTGAGCCAGGTACCCTCAGGGTGGAAGTAGAAAGCTGACTCTGTAAGTTGTCCTCTGACCTCTAAACTCGTGCCTCCCCACACTAAGCAAAAACAAAAATTTGTTAATTTCCCTATCAGGCCCCATCTTCTGAGTGATTTTCATTCTAACCTTCTAAACAACCAAGAGCCACAGCAGAGCACTTCCATTACCAAGTACAGTTTCAGGCTTCCAGGATCTCCAGTCGTTTGTTTTGGATAAGGAATACGATCACAAGAGGAACTGGTGGGAGTTAGGGTGTGTCTGGTTAATGGCCTTTGTGGGCATTGATACCAAACCAGCTCTGTCTCATAGCAGAAAAAGAATTTACTCTGTAGCCAAGTATCAGTGGCTACTCACCCCCCATCCTCCCACACACACACACACACACAGACTCAGGTTACAACCAAGGGGGTGGGGCTCTGCTCTAAGCCTCAGATGCTATCTGAGGACATTCTTAGCTTTTGCTTGGTGGAAGTTAGGGGTCTGAACATTCCAAAAAGAATTACTTAACAATCACAAGGATGTTCAAGCAATCACAGATGTGATCAATAAATGGCGTTTCCTTGGGTGGAGGTGCACGCTATTAATCCCAGCACTTGGGAGGCAGAGGCAGGCCGATCTAGCTCCGAGTTCAAGGCTAGCTTGGTCTACAAAGCAAGTTCTAGGACAGCTAGGGTTGCACAGAGAAACCCTGTCTTGAAAAACAAAACAGAAACAAACAAACAAGCAAACAAAGAAGTCAGTTTTGAGGGTTAATATTGCTTAAGACAATTTATCTCTAGCCCTGCAGCATTCCAACTCTCTAGTCACTGTGGCATGTGGAATGATTAACACAGGTGTGGTTTTCTTCTAGGAACTTCTGATCACCCTGGTTCCTTGTGAGGAGGGGTGGTGGTTCCGAACCAAACCTGTGAATCAGGGGGGTGGTGAGCACCAAATGATGGATTTGCTCGATGAGCGTGTTGAACAGTACCTGGTGTGTATGAGAGACCCTGTGAGGGTTCTCGGGAGACTCAGGACACATGTGCTCATGCCGGGACTGGCAGCATTCTTCTTTATTTTCTTCTCTTTGGGTCGCTTATTTTCCTAGATTCCTAAAAGCCAGGTGGTATAAAACACAGCCCATTCCTGAAATATTTGTTTGAGTGGCTGAATTAATATAATTAATATGCACATCTCTTGGTTTGCTGACCCTCAAATCTGGTGGGTTTTTTTTTTTTTTTTTTTTTTGTGATTTGTTCACCTATTCTGACAAGAGAGAAGGGAAACTGAGGTCAGAATGTTGGAGATTCTAGACCACAGTGCAAGGGCCTCCTTGCATATTTAATACTCACTGAATAAAAAAACCCAGCTATGCACAAACCACATGCAGAGCCCACAACACTTTCTGCCTGGCTCCCCCCATGGCTGGACTGTCCTGCAGGGTAGGTTCCTTCTGGTGATTCAAGGAGCCCCCACCAACCCAACTCTAGGGGCTGCCTCTGCAATCCTTCCCCGGCTTTCCTGCCTAGGATCTGTCTCTCCACCCAACGGGTGGTGCCAGCGACCTAGAGTAGAGCCAGGAACTAAGGGGGATTATCTTTCGCACATTCCTGGCCTATAAATCTAGAAGACTCTAGACTCCCGCCCCAACTCCGAAAATCCCTAAATATTCTCCTAAGAGCTAGGCTGTTGGGTGTGCCCCAGCTGCAGCAAACCCTTTAAGGGTGGGTAGGAGAATCTGGAGGTGGGAGGGACTGCTGCTCTGGGCAAACACACCCCTTGTCCGGATTGTAACAACCCAGACTTGGCTCCACTCCACTCTTTAGCTGTTACAGTTCTGCACAGGACTCTGTGCCTGCTGGCCCAATGTGCCCGGGCCCGCCTCCGGAGCTTTGTGACGTCACAGCTCTTGGGAGAATCGTTGCCTTGGCGTTGTAAACGCAGTTCAGGACCAGAAGACTCGAGAACTGCGAGAACTGCAGACTGAGGCTTCGGAGCAAGCTGGGTGCTTGTGGCTGGTGGGTGCGCGCGGGGCCGGGCCAGGGGGGTCCAGGAGGGATGGCCATGGGGCACGGGCCCAAGATCCAGCACCCTTGCTGGGCCCCTTGCAAGACTGTGCCCCTCTTTGCTCCTTTCCATTTACTTTAAAACAGGCCTAATTTAAGCACCCACCTTTTCCCTTGTTGCTGCATTCTTGCCCCAGGGCATGGTGTGGCAGGGGGACCTCAGGGTGTTAGGAGGTTGGATTCCCGAGTGGGGTTTCCTCTTCTAAAGGGACTGAGGCAGGGATGGCTCAAACTGCAAGCAACCCTGGGCTCTACCTCCAGCCCTTCCAGGCGATTGTTTGGAACACTGGCTGAGCTTCTTGCAAACAGGAACACTTTTCTGTTTGAAGGATTCCCAGGACACGGTCAGGAACTCTGACAGGTGGAATACAGGCCTTGTTTTCATGCAGCTTGCGTTCTGGGAGAAATGGGTAGTAAAAGCCTTTTAAGTGGTAACCACCTTACCCCATAAAAAGAGCTGCACTGGTGCAGGAAGATCTCCCAGGGTGACATCCAAGCCTGGGTTTAAAGGGAGAAGACCCCCACCCCCAACCTCAGCTAGGTAAGAGGTGGCACAGAGGGCCCAGGGTGACCAAAGCTGGTGTGTTCTAAGAACAGGAAGATCCTGGCAGCTGAGCTTTGCCCAGGAGGGGGACAGTGGATCCCACCAAACTGGATACAGGGTTATGTTAGGATAGGCAGTATTAGCCCACACAGTGGAAATGCAGGCTGCTATCAGCCACTCAGGGTCAAGAAGGACTGTGGGTTTGGGAGACCACCTACTCAAGTACTGTGTCACTCCCCAGGTGAGAATCTCCTTCAGCTAAGGACAAGCTTTGCACACCAGTTGGTCCCCAGCCATAATGTCCAAAGCACTTTCTTCTACATTCCCTGTGAAAGTGGTCCGTGACAGTAAGTACTGAGCTGGGTGGGGGGCTCCTAGGAGTCAGAAGGAACCCTGGAGCCTGGGACAGTTAGAGGTGTGCTCACTCAAGGGTTTAAGTAGTTCTAAATCCACTCCAAGTATGTGTTCCTTGCAGATCATCAGGGACTGCATGCTGTAAACCGTAGAAGCCTGTTGCACAGCTTTCTTGGCCATGAGTGACAGGAAGGTATACAGGGCTGGTGCCTTCTGATGTTTGGGGAGTCTGCCCAGGCCTCTCTGCCCTTGGCTTTAAGGGTACCTACCACCCATTCTGCTTTCACACTTCCATAGTGTTCCTCCTGTGTGTCTGTGGCCCAGTGTCCCTTTTATTAGTACAATGGACTTAGGCTTATGTAGATGTTCTCAACTTCAGCAAACATAATCTATAATGACATTACTTACAAACAAGGCCACATTCTGAAGTGCTGTGGAGTCAGGGACTTCAGTGCAGGGACTTGAAAGAACACATTGCAGGTGGTGCAGGTCAGAAGAGATGCCACCATAGAAGCAAACATTTCTGCTTTTTTTCTGCTGTGGGTGCTAGGCTGAGCCTGGAGGAGGAGGGGGAGGCTGGCTGGTCCCAGTATGGGTGAAATGTCCCTTCCCAGGTCAAATGACATGCCTGCTATCAGGTGCTCACATTGGTGGCATCTGGTGAGGCTGTGAGGTGGACAGTGCTGCCATCCCTGTGTGTTAAGAGTTGTTTTTCCCTACTGGTCTGGTCCCTGAGCAGTGCCAAGCCCCCAATAACACACAGAAATGCTATATTTGATATAAAGCTGTTGGTCAGTTACTAGTTTCTTATCTGCTACCTCTGTCTTAAATATTAATCCATTTCTATCAATCTAAGTATTTCCACGTGGTCTCATCTTACCAGAGAGAGGGCCCTGGCATCTGTTCTCTCCAGTCTCTACATCTTGACTCTTCCCTACTAATTCCTGGAATCCTCCTTGTCTCCTAGTCGCGCCTATCTTGCTTTCCTATTGGCCAACAGTGCTTTATTCATTAACCAATAAGAGAAACATATTTACAGAATGCCATCTCCCATCATGTGTTCTCTGCTCTCTTCATCTGTTTTGTTTTGAGTCAGGGTTTCTCTGTGGTTTTGGAAGCTGTTCTGGAATTAGCTCTTGTAGACCAGGCTGACTTACAGAGATCTGCCTGCCTCTGCCTCCCAGGTGCTGGGATTAAAAACATGTGCCAGCAACACCCAGCTCTCTTCATCTTTTAAATCCCAAAATAATGTGTTTTTAGGGCAAGTCCTCCATGGTTCAAACTTCAAAAGTATATTTTCAACTATTTGAGAGCCTACTCCAACATCTCCCCAGGTACTGTGGTGATGGGAAGAGACACATATAAGCAAGCTCTGTGCATATCCAAGCAGAAACTTGTGTCTACAGTGTGTCCTTTCAAACACACAATAAAAACTCCCTCCATACCCTGATTTTCCCATGAGTCCACACATTGAGCATTCCCAGGAATGGTGGTGAATCCCTGTAATCTCAGCACTGTGTCAAATCAGGCAAGAAGTTTGTGAGTTGGAGTCCAGCCTGGGCTACGTAGATCCTGTTGCAAAAAGCTATCTTTAAAAAATGTAGAGACATTTCGTATTTTTTTGAGCAGATTCAAAATCCCACAGAGTGAGTAGAATGTGCTTTATCGCCAGCTGTCAACAATGGACACTTTATGTATTTCCAAAAAACAATGATGCATACTTGCTCCCACAAGGAAACTTAGTCCTTCCCACACATTCACTTTCTTTCTTCTCTCTCTTGTCTGAGTGTATTTAAAAATAAAGGCTGAAATAGATGGTATCTCCTCTCAACACAGAAGAGTGCAGGAAAACTGCTACCACAAGAAGATGGGAGGGTGTAACCAATCTCCTGTAGAGGGACTCAGGGTGGGGTGTTTAATTGGGAGGGCACCCTGTAGCATTGAGGCAGAACAGCAGGTGGTAGCCTAAGAAACTTGACGGTTGGTGAATGTTTGGGAAAACCAGGCCAGCCAGCCAAACTTGGGATTGGCTTGCCTAAGACAGCTGTGAGGTCAGAGGGAGCCCAGAGCTGGCCACAGTTTCCTGTAGAGACTGGGGCTGAAGGACCAGCCTACTGACTCACAGGACCTCAGTAGTCAGCCTCAGCAAAGGTTCCATTCAGGGATACACGGCTGAGGACACCTGACCCTAATGATTGAGGTCTTTTACCAAATGGCCAAATTTATTTTTTGGAAGCCAGGTTGTGGTGCAGGCCCGTATTTCCTGTAAAGCACCTCCCTCATGGACACCAGGTTGGTATCAGATGGGCAGGCCTTCCCTGTTGGGCAGGGCTGGGGACAACAGCTTCGTGAGGCAGTTCAGAGGAACCTGGCTTTCAGAGAGCTCACTGCATCTTGGGAGCTGCAACATGGTTGTCTCAGAAGGTTTACTCTGTGATAAGTACCATGACCAAAAGCAAGTTGGGAGGAAAGGGTTTGTTCTTCTTACAGTTTATAGTCCATCTCCAAGGTAAGTCTGGGCAGAACTCCTGCAGGGCAGGTACCTGGAGGCAGGAACAGATACAGAGGCTTGCCCTTCATGGCTTGCTCAACCTGCTTTGTACAGCACCCAGGACCACCTTCCCAGAATGTTATCACTCACAATGATCTAGGCCCTTCCACATCATCAATAACTAAGAAAGTGACAGATCTCATGGAAGCAATTTCTCAACTGAGGTTCCCTTTTCTCAAGATATATCAAGTTGACATAAAACTAGCCAGCTCTGTCCACAAATCCTGTGCACAGATATGCCAGTGGGCAACTGTGAGACCACAGCTGTTTTTTTCATCTGTATTAGGTACCTGCCGGTATCAGCCACTGTACTATTGATAGAGGGGAGATGAGCATAGGAGACATAGGAGGTGCTTCTTTGGGGACCTATTCCTGCTCCACCAATTCTGTTCTATTCCTTTTATAGGAGGGGAAACCATTCTCCCAGTGTCTATTGGATGGTGATGGTGGTGGCACATACCTTTAATCCCAGCACTTGGGAGGCAAAGGCAGGTGGATCTCTGTGAGTTTTAGGCCAGCCTGATCTACAGAGCAAGTTCCAGGACAGCCAAGGCAACACAGAGAAATCATAAATATAATCATTTACCAGTCACACAAACACACACACACACACACACACACACACACACACACACACACACACACCTTGCTCAGTTTATCTAGTGTGGCTTTTATGTGATTTCAGGCCTGACCACATGATATTGAATAACCAATTAGGAGGAGCTCATTCCTGGGGAAGACTATTTCTCCAGCTCTCGGCATTCCTTAGTTGTAGTTCTGTAGTTCTTCATCTAGGGTTGAGGCCTGGTAAGATTTCCAGCCCTGACACCTCCATCTTAGCACAGCTACTGGTGGTGTCATTGTTCAGATCGTGTTTAGGCAGCCATATTATCGAGGTATCACAAGTGAAGCTTCCCTGTCACTTGTAGGATGTGCAATCTCGAAGCACCTTCCTCAATATCCAGCCCTCAGAATCCGCCTGGTCCCTTTGCTCCAGGGCCCCTAAGCCTTGTAAGTGCAGTAGCTGTGTTGTAGATGTGTTTAGAGCTGGTCACTCCACTTTGACTTGTTCTCTGCACATTGACTGGTTGTGGTTTTCTGTGGCAAAGAAAAATGACTTTGATGAGGCTGAAACCTATCTTTAGAGTGTGTCTGTTCTTAGGAATTATACTGTTTTAGTGAAGTGTTGGCAGTGGGTTCTCCTCTAAGATCCGGGGCTTTTAGCTAGGTTTTAGCTAGGTTCACTATTGCTGTGATGAAATACCATGACCAAAGCAACTTGGGAAACGGGGTTTATTTCACTCACAGTTCTATATCAATATCATCATCAAAAGTACTGAGGGCAGGAATTCTTAAAGGGCAGGAACCTGGAGGCAGGAGCTGATGCAGAGGCTTCTGGGGAGTCTGCTCACTGGCTTGCTCTTCATGGAGCTTTCTTATAGAAACCAGGACCATCAGCCCAGGGATAGCACCACCCACAATAGGCTGGGCCCTCCCCATCAATCACTAATTAAGAAAATGCCCTAAGGCTTGCCTATAACCTGATTTTATAGAGGCATTTTCTCAATTGAGCCTTCCTCCTTTGATTATTATTCTAGCTTGTGCCAAGGGGACATAAAACTAGCCATCACAATTTGAAATTAATAAGAGATGGGGATGAGTGGCAGTAAGAAGGACCGAAAGGTGATGAACATGGATGCATGCCCCAGAGGCTTCAAAGGCAGGAATGGGGTTTTAAAAGAAATCCCATGCATAGTGTGTGTGTGTGTGTGTGTGTGTGTGTGTGTGTGTGTGTGTGTGTTTCTATGTACGAATCATGGTGTGTATGAAGGTCAGATTTCTCCTTCCATTGAGTGGGTTCTGGCAATCAAACTCAGGTCATCAGGCCTCCTAGCAAGCATCTAACCGACCTACCTCACCAAGCCTTTGGGACACTCTTGCCCTAGATTCCACCTGTGGTACCCTCCTCCTGTAAGACCTTTAGGAATATGGTCACCTATTCATTTTTTGAATGATTCCTCCATGAACATCCCATTTTTAAACTCTGAACTCTAGTCAGATGTGTACAACTTTCCAGGACATAGTGTGATGAAGAGGGTGGCTTAGGAACAAAACTAACACTTGGTAGGCAGAGGCAGATGGATCTCTGTGAGTTCCAGAACAATCTGGTCTACAGAGCTAGTTTCAGGACAGCCAAAACTATAGAGCGAAACCCTCCCCATAGAGAACAAGACCACTACCATGGTTTAAAGCCAAATTTGAAGCAAACTTCAGTTAAATACAGGTGAGTGTGCTCTGGCCAGATCCATACCCAGGTTCCCAGAAAATAGCCCAGAATCAAGTATGGTAAGGGGTAAGGGCTTAAGAAGGAAAACCCGTTATTCATTGCATTTCCCATTGGGTCCAATCAGGGGCAAGCATACATCCTGACCTATTTCCTGCCTATGAACCTCCCACCCACATGTGATCAAGTACATCTGGTACAGATGAGTAAAAAAAAAAAAAAAAAAAAAAAGGCTTGTTTTGGGAAATGAAAAACAAGTGGCTTATTATCTCCTATAAACAAACAACAGCCTCCAGAATTTTAGGAACTATCTGTCCTTGGGCAAGGTGCTTGCAGATCAGAGGCATTTTTGTTTCATTAATCTCTAAGGCATAGTAACTAAAACTTAAAATATAACTTTGGCTCTTATATTCCTCCCTTGAGTTGTATCCCAGTCAAATCCTTGACTGTTGATGGGTACCTGTTTATATTGGGATCTAATAACCACCAGCTTAATGGTACCCAGACAGGAATTATCATTTAGCTAAGGCATCAATGATGCAAGAGCCAATAGCAATTATCAGAATTTTTTTGAAATTTTCCCCAAGTACAGCCATATTCCTAAATAGTTAAAATAAAAATAACTATTTTCTTTAAAAGCTATACAATAATCTCTCTGTTTTATATAGAGCAGGCTGAGTGCCCTATCATACTATTGAACTATTTCAGCTAATGAATATTCCTGTTGATAGATCTGGCTCTACTTGGTTTTAACAAGTGCCTTTCCTGGAATGCCAATAGGCAATATTTTGCCCCCTATGTCAGGAAGTTTCCTTTCGACCTAACAGTCCAGTCATTAGGGGAGAATGGGTGATGCACTCTCTTCTGTAATTACTTCCTACTGAAACTAGGATGTTGTTGTTAGGGCCCAGGAAGGCTAGAGTGTTCCTGCAATATTAAAAATAAAGTACTTTTTTTTTTTTTAACTTGAAGAGGAAGAAACCAGGGCATAACCACAATCTGTGTAAGACAAAACCAAGCTCCAATATCTGGGATTCATTCTAATCTTTTTGGTTTTCTTGAGAGGCTGGGATCACCTCTTTGACCCAACTCTTGACAGCATATACATACCCTGTCCCCTAGATGCCAGCCTGCTCCATTTCACTGTGGCTGTTGCTGCTGGTGACTGTCACTTGGCACCAGCATTTCCAAAACTGCTAAGGTCACCCATTGCAACTGGGAGCTTTTTAGGAACTCTAGCTCTGTGACACATTGGCAAAACTTAGCTGTTCCTCGTGATCAGTGACCAGAGAGCTTAGAGATAAATTCTGATCCTCGGCCATAAATGCAGCCATGCCAGAGCTGGTGAATGGCTGCTGTCAGCAGCAGAGACAGTAAAACTATCTGACCCATTTCTAGCTCAACTCCATGCAACAAAAGTTATGGACACATCAGAAAATACAGACAAAACTTTACAACAAAACAGGGAGACACAACTCTCTCAAAAAACAGACAAAACTTTCCAGTAAGACAAACAATGGAATAAAACTTATGAACACACCAGAAAACAGAGAGACAAAACTTTCCAATAAAACAAGCATATACACCTTTCTGGAGAAATAGACAAAATTTTCCAACAAGATAAAACTTTCCCCAGGGAACAAAACTTTTCAAACAGAACAAGATGGGTGGGTGGCATCTTGCTATATGCCCTGAATGGGAGAATATTGGGGTCCTGTCGAACCCACTCCACATTCCAGAATAGGGTCCCACAAAACAGAACCAAACTATGACTCCATAGATGCTTGTTGTTTTTCTCTGCATGGCAGAACTGAAGCCTTGGAACATCCTGAGGCACATGCCTCCTTAAGTGGCCCTTCAGTTGTGGAGTTCCAGCTTTAGAATTTAGGTGCGTGATCTGAATCTTGCTGGGGCCTCCAGAAAATATTAATCCTGCTGATCAGGAATAAGATCACTACCACAATTTAAAGTCAAATTTGAAGCAAACTTTAATTAAATGCTGGCCAGGTAGATGGGTTATGGCCAGGTCCATACCCGGGTTCCCAGGAAATGGCCCAGAATCAAGTATGGCAAGGGCTTAAGAAGGAAAACCCATAATTCATTGCATTTCTCATCAGGTCCAATCAGAGGCAAAGATACATCCTGACCTATTTCCTACCTATGTACCCCCCCCACCCACATGTGATCAAGTACATCTGGTACAAATAGGTCAAATAAACTTGTTTACAAGAGTGAAAACATGTGGCTTGTTATCTTACACAAACAGTAGCCTCCAGCTACTCAGGAACTGTCTGTTCTTGGGCAAGGGGCTTGCAGATCAGAGGCATTTTTGTTTTATGGAGCTCCAAGGCATAGTAACTAAAACTTAAAATGTAACTTTGGCTCTCACACCTATATCAAACACACACACACACACACACACACACACTCACACTTACACACAGATTGTCAATTCCAGGGAGGCAGAGGCTGGTAGCTTGACAGCCTCTGGCAGGATGGCTTAATTTCCTGATGGAGTGTTATGTGTCAGGGAGGCAAAGTGTCCTTATCTTCTAGAAGCCTGGGCCAGGTTAATTGCTGACATCCAGTGGCTGAGGGGCTTTACAGGGCAGGTCACTCCCTCAGCTCTACTGACTCCCTAGAGCAGTTAGACATTGTTGATCTGACACTTTGAAATCTTTGATAGGGTATTAAAAGTCAGAATTTAGAAAGAATCCCTAAAGCTTAACCACAAACCACAAAGAACCCATCCTCAAGTGGGCAAATGACAGCCACTAAGACCTTCACAACAGAGAAGCTAAAGTCAAACTCAATGGGATGCCACTTCACATGCATTAGGCTACTTGTCAATAAATGACAAACAGAAGACAGGTGGTGTTGCCAAGGATGAGGACTGGGAGTAGTGAAGATATAGCTTTCAAGAAAGCAGTCTGGCAGTTCTTCAAAAGAGCTCAGAGTCAAATAACATCTCCAAGCAATTGTAGTCCTAGATTCTTCACAAGGGAGATGAGTGAATGGAATAGAGCATGTAGTGATAACAAAGACAGGGAGGCCAGTGCCCTAGTGTCTGACCCTGCCCTCATCCCATGTGCTCCAATGCCTCACTTTAGCCAGAGTGTTGGACAAAGACAGGGAGGCCAGGGCCCTAGTGTCTGACCCTACCCTCATCCCATGTGCTCCAATGCCTCACTTTAGCCAGAGTGTTGAACAAAGTCAGGGAGGCCAGGGCCCTAGTGTCTGACCCTACCCTCATCCCATGTGCTCCAATGCCTCACTTTAGCCAGAGTGTTGGAGACTTTTTCTGATTGCACATTACTTCACTGTGAGCTCATCGCAGGCATGTTCAGATAACATACAAAATCTGAGCACCAAGGGCTGAGGCACAGCCCAGATTTTGCTGTTATCTCGGGTACCACAACATATCTTATGCATGTACATTCATGCCCCCCCACATGTCCTCACACCTCTGGGATCAACCAAAATGGAGTGCATGTCAAGGACATGGCCATTATCTGATAGTATCTTGTTACTAAAATTCCTTCCCCAAGAGAGACATAAACAATGTCTACTCCCCATTCCCAAGGTCATCAACATCAAACTGTTATGATTCCACTAAAGTTCACTTGGAACCAATGAATTTATGGGTCTTTCTTATAGATCAGTGGTTCTCAACTTGTAGGTCTTGACCCCCTTGGGGTTATCTAAGACCATAGGAAAATAGATATTTACATTGCAATTCATAGTAGTAGCAAAATTACTGTCATGAAGTAGCAACAAAAAAATATTGTGGTTGTGGGTCACCACCACATAAGGGACTGTATTAAAGGGTCACAGCATTAGAGAGGTCACACCCATTATAGAGCATGGGTGAGCGGTTACTTACAGGAGTGTGGGTGGTTTCTCCAAAGGCCACATGAGAAAATCTTTACTCAGAACAGATGGTGGCTTTCCTATAGTCACAGAGATAAGGCCCACTCTCTCAAGACTCAAGACCACATGCCATTAGGGCAGATTATATAAAGCTGGTAGGGAGGGGTGGCTGGATATCTGGAGAGGGTCTCGTGACATTTCCCCTCCCTTTTCTAATATGTTCCAACAGGCCCAACTATGATGGTCTTTTGACTCAGAATAGTTTTGTACACCACGTCAGGAGAGGCCCCTACATGAGACCCATGTTGTTCTGCACTGGTGAGCAGCCTGAGATGCAAGGGTGGGAGTGCATCACGTGAACACAGGAGTAAGCCACATCAGCTCCATGAAGAGCTGGTGGCAGCCTGGTCCCTCCTTGAAGCAGCTTTGTGACCCCCCTCATACCCTCTGAATAGTAAACTGTCTCTGGTCCCATAAATCTCTTGGCCATGCTGGGGAGAGGGCACCCCAGGAAAAGCAGTCACACTTTTAGCTGATGGAAGGGAGACCCCATTGATTGAAGTAGGTCCCTCCTGATTGTTTGCTCTTTGCAAGCTCAGCTACAGAAAGAGAACACACAGGCAAGGCATGCAGCCCAGGAAGCAGCTCAAAGACTGGAGAGGGAAGGGTTCAGGTGCTCAACCTTTAATGTTTGGTGGTTCCTAGAAACTCTCCTTGTTGCCTGCTGCAGTTTCTCTTCCCTCGGTTTCAGCCTTTCCTCTGCTTCTATTGTCTGTCGAGGTCTCTGTCCACTCTGCCCAACTTGGAGCCCCCCCTTGCCACCCCACCCCACCCCCACCCCCACCCCCCGCCACCCCAGCCTTCTGCTACTCTTGCGCCAAGCCCAGACACAGGGCATATCCTTGTATCTAAATCCACAAAGGGCCTCATTTGCACAAAAGAGGTGGTGGTTGCACCAATAACCGCTTCTTCTTGACCACCAGTGACTGAGGGCTCAGGAGGCTGAGCAGATCCACAGCAGTGGGTCCTCAGAGCACAGGAGTTTGCAGAGGAGAGCCTGGGGCTTTGCAGTGGTGGCAGTGCAAGGGACCTGGCCAACAGTGCTAACTTTGGTGAACCAGAGAACCTATTACAAAGCTGGGAAATGACTAAAGACTTAAGATACTCCCAGGGTCCATGGAGGGGCTGGTTCAGTTAGGTGTGTGTGAGCCATGTGAATGGGCCAAGAACTTGAGACATTAACTTGCAGCAAAAGACACATACAATAGTCATTCTTAACCAACTGAGTGCAAGTGCAACTACCCCGCTGCTGACCCCGTCATCCAGCACTACTCTTCCTTGTCCAAGACAAAGCTGTCTTCCCATTTCCAAGTACCAATGTGAAATACCTGCTTAAGAAAGGAGACATATGTAGGTGGACTTTTTTCTCCCTCCAGCCAGTTCCCAAATAGCCACACTGAGACTTATTATTAATTATAATTGCTTGGCCAATAGCTCAGGCTTGTTACTAGTTAATTTAAAAAATTAAAAGTTTTTTTTTTCATTTTTACATACCAACTGCAGCTCCTCCTCCTCCCCCACCCAATCCCCATCCACTCCTCAGTAAGAGTAAGACCTCCCACAGGGAATCAACCAAGTCTGACATATCAAGTTGAGGCAGGACCAAGCTCCTCCCCTGTGTAGTGAGGCTGAGCAAAGTATCCCTCCATAGGCAATGGGCTCTAAAAAGTCAGTTCATGCACTAGGGATAAATCTTGGTCCCACTGCCAGTGGTCCCGCAGACTGCTCAAGCCACATAACTGTCACCCACATTCAGAGAGCCTATGCAGGTTCCCTAGCTATCAGCCCACTAGCTCGGGTCAGCTGTCTCTATGGGTTTCCCCATCATGATCTTGACCCCTTTGCTCATATATTCCCTCTTTGACTGGTCTCCAGTAGCTTGGTCCAGTACTTTGCTGTGGATCTCTTTATCTGCTTTCATCAGTCTACGATGACAATTAGGGTATTCATCAATCTGATTACAAGGGAAGGTCAGTTCAGGCACCCTCTCCACTATTGCTAGGAGTCTTAACTGCTGTCGTCCTTGTGAATTCCTGTGAGTTTCCCTAGTACCAGATTCTCCTTAACGCCATAATGACTCCCTCTATCAAGGGTTCTCCTTCCTTGTTACCTAGCTTCTCAAGGGATTGTAGCCTGGTTGTCCTTTTCTTTACATCTAATATCCACTTGTGATTAACTACATATTTCTGGGTTTGTCTTTCTGGGTCTTGGTTACTTCACTTAGGACGGTTTTTTCCTAGTTCCATCCATTTGCCCCAAAATCAAAATGTTGTTTTTTACCCCACCCGACCCCCCCACTCCCCAAGGAATACTCCATTGTGTAAATGTACCACATTTTCTCTATCTATTCTTCAGGTGAGGGACATCTAGGTTGTTTCCAGATTCTGGCTATTATGAACAATGCTTTACTCACTAACTCATCAGATACTGCCTCCAGGTTCCTGCCTTGTTCTTCCTTGAATGGACTATGATGTGGAGCTGTGAGTGAAATGAACCCTTTCTTCCAAAGTTCCTTTGGTCATGGTGTTTCATCACAGCAATAGAAACATAAGACATCCATTCTACCATGAAAGCAGTTACATGAGCATTTTTTGTTTAAGACAGGGTCTTAGCTGGCTAGTTACTCTCTTTGTAGATCAGTCTGGCCCTGACCTCAACGAACCTGCCTGCCCCTGCCTCCCAAGTACTGGGGACAACAGTGTGTGCCACCACCCCCAGCTCACATGAACATTCTATCGTAAAATGACTCAGAAATCAGTGCAAGGAATAATAACTCGGAAGAGTGTACAGAGGGGTGCAATTGTGGGCAGGTGAAGAAGTCTGCTGTGGGAGTCGGCTGTCTTACAATGTTGTTTACCTTGAGCTGGTAGGTGCTAGAATGTTCCTTAGAAACAAAGATTCAACACAGTTGCTATCCATCTGGAGTACTGATGATAGTCCTGAAGCGATGCTGGCACCTGACCTGAATTCACGCCATCCATCATGGAGGCTGGCTACATTTATGACAAGCTTTTTCATTTAGCATCAGGTCCTCAAGATTCAGCTATGCTGCACATGTAGTGAAAAAGCAAGAGGTGTCTGTGCATGCACAAAATAGATTTTGCTTTTAAAAAATATTTCTTACTTTTATTTATGTATAAATGTTTTTGTCACATGCTTGCAGGTGTCTGGGAGTCCAGAGGAGGGTTTTCCTTAGAGCTGGAGTTACAGGTGGCAGAGGGCAGGGATCTCTCAACTCTGAAGCTATCTCTGAAACCCTTAAAACATTTTTTAAAAATTCTTTGAGAGGTTTATGTTTGTTTGTTTGTTTGTTTTGTTTTGGTGTTTTGAGACAGGGTTTCTCTGTATTGTTTTGGAGCCTGTCCTGGAACTCGCTCTGTAGATCAGGCTAGCCTCAAACTCAGTGAGATCTGCCTGCCTCTGCCTCCTCTGCTGGGATTAAAGGTGTGTGCCACCACCTCCCAGCTAATTCTTTGAGAATGTATGAGACATACTCACCTTTGGTGTACTCCTTCCCTCCTCCTCTCAAATTCATGTACTCTGAAACATCTTTAAAAAAGTTTATTTATGTGTTTGGGTATTTTGTGCCCTCAGAGGAATACTAGTGTTACCTAGTTATATCTAGATAAACTAGAGATACAGAACTTGTGTGGCAAGAGGATAACAGGTCTGATGCCATCCTAGGACACACAGAAAGACTCTCTCAAGGTGAAAAAAAAAATCCTTTGTTGAGCAGAGGTGAGGACGGTTCTTATACCACAAAATTGAAAACTTTTGACAATACACGTGCCTTTAAAAAAAATTAAGAATGGAGATTTGAAGTACACTTTTGATTTGGTTTTGGTTCTGGTCTATTTATTAGACTTTGTTGTGTTTGTGTTAGTGTTTGGTGTCTAGTATCTTCTAATTTTTATGATGGGATATGGATAACTCTGCAGGAGGAAGCTCTGGGAAACCCAGAATACCTCACTTCCCAGCTGCCCTACCCTTTGCTTCAGGCTGAAGCAAAGGCTGAGTCTTCCTCCTTTCTGGGCCTCCAGGCTCTGCTCACCCTCACCCTTCCACCTAGGACTTCCTCCATCCCAGGGGCCCACTGGGGACCACAGCCATCCCTGACTTACCAGCACAGTTCAGTTCTGCTTTCTTCTGGTTCCCCTGCTGGAGTCCTGACTGTCTTGGGAGGGGCCACAAGGCTTTTTGCTGTGGGTGTCAGGTGCCAAAGTCAGTAAAGCAGCTGGACTCAATGCCTAATGTCATCTGAAGAAAGGTGAACCTGCCTCAGGGACCTACCTTTCTTAACTTAGATTTCTTGATCACAGGTTAGCAGAACCCTTTTCAGGTGGAAGAGGGTGGGGCTCCCAAGGAATAGGATATTGACATTTCCATTCTGCCGCAGGAGGAGTCTGGGGCATGTCGCTTACAGGGAGATATTAAGGGGGCTAAGGGAAGGGAGGGCCTGAAGGAGCTGCCTCCTTCCAGTTCTGAGGGCAGGGATGCTCATGGCCATTTCCTCACACAGTCAAGTCAGCACCCTCATCTCACTTGTAGACCTGGAGGTTCTGAGAGGTGGCTAAGTTGGCACCCTGTGTGAATGGAGCCCAGCACAATCCTTGCTGTGTGTTCACGGCTCTCAGGGTGGGACAGGTTATTGCTGTAGCTCTTGCTTTTGTGTCTCACCAGGAAGCAGCCTGGAGTTCATAAACAGCTCCTCTTCCTTCCTTGAAGACAAAATGAAACATCCAAAGAGAGGTAGTTTCCTAAACAGGGTAGGGGCAAAGCCTGGCCCCTTTCCTAGGGGCGTGTCCAGCTGGCCTGCAGGGTGCTGGGTGGAGGGGTTGTTTCTCTTCCTGTTGGACAGAACTCAACAGAAACACAAGGAGGTTGTAGGGAAAACCCGAGAAGGCATCTGGGTGACCAGGTCCTAAGTCTTTCTGTCTCACCAGAATTTTCAATTGTCTCGTGGTCATGGAAGAGCTAGTGTGCTCATCTGTGTCTGATTCAAGACAGGAAGAAAGGAACCCAAAAGAGAATTAACTGCTAGCCCTAGCTCCCAGCTCCGCTGGCTAGGGAAGCCAAGATAGCAGGGACAGAAAACAGACAAGAGCAGAGCGATGGATGCACTTGCAAGCCTGGTGCGCAGGGCACCTTCTCCACTCTTGTTCAGACCAGATCCCCACCCCAGGGAACAGTGCTGCCCACCTTGGGCTGAGTCTGCCCACATCAACATAATCAAGACAGTCCCCTATAAACACTATAAACCCCACCCCTCAACACCTCAGCCATGAAGGAAGGCATCCCAGGAGCCCCATGGCTCACAGTCCATTGACCAAAACTCTGTGTGGTCATAAATGCGGACTAGAGGTCTTTTAAAGCAGACATAGCTACCCTTCCTCTCCCAGAGCTCTCTAACAGCCTTCACCACACTACCCCTTGCCTTCCAGCGCTGTCCTTGAGTTTCATATTGATGGGGACCCTGTGTGTGTGTTTGTGTGCTGTTCACCACCCTCCATTCCCTGAATCCTTGGAGCTCACACTAGTTGTCCATGCTAGGATCTGGATCAGTGTAGTAGAGAGAGGCATGGCCTGAGGTTCACAGAGTAGAGCAGCATGAGCTCTAACTCAGAGCCTGCTCCTAGTTCCCTAGATGGGTTTCTGTCTATCTCTTTGGGGCCTCCAGGAGTTGGCCTGGCCTGCACCCCACTTGTCCTACTCATAGGAAACCTGTTCAGTAAATCACTTTTGGGGAGGAGGCTCTGGCTGGGATTTTCACACCAGGATGGATGCACATGGATGAGACAGATGCCACCTCCTCCCCAGATTAAATCACAGAGGAAAGTTTATGGGACTTAAGGACCCAGGAGAAGACTTCAAGTGTGGCTGGATAGAAGAGCACTCTGGGGACCCCTGAGACATAGGCTAATTTTTCCTTTTCCAGGGCATGTGTCTTTATCTGACCCCTCAAGTAACCCTTTCCACATGTCAGGGGATGTGGATTTCTTCTTGTACAGAGAGCAGGAGAAGAATAAAGCCATTGCAGTAAGTATCTGGGCCTGGGGCAGCCTCTACTGAGAAGCTTTTCTGCTGTCTGTACCTGTCTCAGCTAAATGTTTCCCTCCTCAACCCACTTTCCATCCCGAGCAGTCATTGGCTCACTTTTCCTACAAAATCCGTGCAGACCCTGCCAGGCTCTCCTACCACTAACCTGTCCCATGACTCCCATTGTCATTGTCTCTGGGCCTTAGTCAGGTGGCTTCCTCAGCTGCTGTGGCAATCTCTCTACCTCTTTCACTCCTGAGCAGAATGCTGTTCTCTCCCAGAATTACTCTTGTCCTTCAAGGCCTGTCCCCCACCTGCTGCACCCCTCCCCCACCTGCTGCACTCTTCCCCCACCTGCTGTACCCCTCCTTTCTTCTGGCCTGACCTAGCAGCCTGTGTCCCCTGATCCAGGCTCAGCATCTGCTGTTCTCAGGGTGGCATGGCCCCATGGCAGCATCAGAGAAGCACTGGGTGAAAGACATCCTTCAGCCTTTGTGTTAGCAACTGGAACAGGCCTGTGACCCATGCCCAGCTGATAGCTTGGGGCTCTATGCTCAGCCATAGAGAAGGGATGAAGAACCTTCTCTCTGGACTTCACCTGGGGCCTTCCTCTTCTTGAATGCAGTACTGAACATTTCTATATCCAAGCCTGGCAGTACCTTGGGGTACTACCTTCTGCAATATGTCCACTGCAATTGCATGCTGCCCTTTTGCCCTTGAGACATATCTAACTTCCTCCTTGAAGATGTCCAATTTATACCTTCCCCTTCCAGCAACTCTTCCCTACCTAGAGAGTCCCCACACATACATTCTACCCAGAGAGTCCCTACACATATTCTCCCTACTCAGTGGGTCCCAGCAGAAAACAGACTGATGAAGAGACTTTAGTGCAAAGCCCACAATGCTAGACAGCATGTGTGTTTGATAGCTGCTATAGTCAGGGAGTGTCCCCCTCCCCTGTCTTCCTGAGATTGATCAGGATATCACTGAGTAGCACAGAGGTGCAGGGCAGTGGAGACAGCCAGCTACCAGTAATCTTCCAGCCAGGTGACAGGTCATCCTGCAGAAGGAACTGTTCGTCTTTTGGAAAAAGGATTAAGTTCCCTAAGCCTTTTTGCCAGTTTTAGCAAATCAAATTCTTGGTCTCAGTTAAAGGGGACTTTGGGTAAAGGGACAGATGACCATATTTTAGCCATGCTGATATTGTTTGTTATCTGGCTGCATATTGAACTGGCACCTGTGTTTGGTATAGCTGCCCCTCTCAGGTCCCATCCTCGGGTGGTCATTGTTCCGTTCAACCCTAGAGGTTGTGTACAAAAGCCCACAGTCTCTCTAAGAGCACCAACAGAGTGCTCAGCACAGGTTGTGTGTGCATGTGTTTGTGTACATATGTGTGTCCTCCATATGTGTGGGCCTGAAAGGTGACATGCATCCGACAAGAGTCCAGATCCCATTAACTGCCTGCCCCCCCCAACTCTCCCAGGAACGTGAGCAAAAGAAGATGTTGAGGGTGCACCAGAAGATGACCTATTCATCCAAGGTGTCTGCCAAGCACACTAGCCTGCGTCGGGAGCTACAGCTAGAAGAGGAAATGCAAGATCAGGAGCCAATAGCTGAGGCCCGGCAGCTGCACACCTTCCACAACAACACTGCCTGGAAGCTGGCTATGACCCACGGTACATACAGCACCTTTACCTTGTGCAGAAGCAGGAACAAGAGATGATTAAGAAAGGCCCTCTGTGTGTCTGATACCACATACCTTGAAGAGCTCTGTCTTGTTGGGCCATAGTTCTGGGACATGCTGATCATATGGAGACTGCATGGTTTGCAGAGGCAGAGGCAAGCTCAGCTTGCAGAGGTATAGGCCCACCCAACAATCAGCTAGTCACAGTCAATGGGCAGTTCAACTACAGTTGAACTGAAATTTTCCTTTCAGGTGTTGGTCATCTTGGTCACATTGCAGCATTTTATTGGTCATGGCCAGCAATGGACTCCTCTGTGCCATGAGTTGGGGGGGGTGCTAAAATGAGAGGCCCAAACTAGACAGTCATGAACCATGAGGAGCCTCACAGTCACCTCCCAGCATCCCAGGGAACCACTTCCTGGAGTCCCCTTGATATCAGAACTCTCAGTGATGCTCAAATTGTATTTATACTCCCTTGTATTCTCTAAGTCATCCATAGACGTGTATACTGTAGATTCTATGTAGACAGTTGTTTGTAGTGACAAAGGAATACTGTTTGCCTGTAATGCAAATGTGATTTTCTTCCACATATTTCTGATCTGATGGTTGAATCCAAGGGAACAGACCCTACACATACTCCAGCCTCTCTCCCCTACTCACCTTCTGGGTCTTATTGCAGAAAAGAATGTGGAGCCTGAGACATTGAATGACTACATGAAACAGAAGCGAAGCATGTTCCTCCTCCAGGTGGGAACGGCTATGTGCAGTCGGTCTGTAGCTTGGCTCTGGCCTAGCCAGGTGTCTTCATGCCTGCTCTGCTGGCCCACAGTATGCGGTGGCAATGAAGCGCAATGAAATCCAGCGGCTAGAAATGCTGGCAACCCGGGAGGAGAACAGGCTGGAGAGGGCTGAGAAGTTCCTGGAGAAGGATGCAACATTGTTTGACGAGTTCCTCAGGGAGAATGACCGTAGCTCAGTGCAGGCCATGAAACTGTGAGCCTTCAGGCCCTTGTGACCTTGCCAATAAAAACCCATACTCTGGACCAGGTCCAGTCCAAACTTACCCGGACCTGGAACCTCGAGCCCTAGCCAGGCCCTGATCTCAACCTATAGTCATGACCCCTGGCTACCCCACTGGGCCTGGCTACTGTCCAAGGCCCAGGCCAGGCTTCATCCATTTCTGATTGATCTTTAATGATCCATGATTGGCCTCCTGGTTCCCCCTTTCCCAGGGCTGAGAAAGAGACCAAGATCAAGATGGAGAAGATTATTGAGATCCGGGACCTCACGGCCCAGATCATGAACATCAAAAGGTAGAGTACAGGTAGAATCCTGTCACTTCACTGGAGCCAAGGGCTGCTTAGGACCACCAAGGCCTCTCAAGGACTGAACCCCTATGGGAGGCTGTGGTCTGTTTTATGGGTGTTGATGAATCTGAGACTCAGTGACTCTCCTGAGGCCACATCATCAGGACACAGAACCATTGTGACCCAGGCTGAGAGCAGCAGGCAGATCCCATGGATAAGGACCCTGTAGATCACAGAAGGTCACAACTCAGGAAATCCTGAGTGTTCTAGTCCCTGTAGGGCAAGGTCCTTTCCTAGCTGCTCCCAGCTAGGGCTTGGTGGTGGACACTGGCTAACTTTCTGCATCCCTCCCTGGGCCTAGCGAAATCTCTAAATTCGAAGACACTTTGCAACATTACAAGATCTACAAGGACTTCCTGTATAAGCTGTCACCCAAGGAGTGGCTGGATGAGCAGGAGGAGAAACGCCTGGCTCTCAGAAAGGCCAAGGAGCCTGGGGAGTTCATCAAGGACAGCAGCATGGCCACCTTACTAGGGGACAGAGGTGGGGCCCAAGAGAAGGATGTCCCCCAAGGGTCGGCCCTGATAGTGGTTCAGGGCCCAGCTGTGCCCAGCTTGAAGGGACCCTGTATGTATGGCACCCGATCTGGTCCTTTCTTTCATGGCAGGCTCCACAAATAGAAGCACTCACTTTGAATACCCAGGAGCTCAGCTTGAGCCTTCCCACAGAGGGACATGGGCTTCCAGTTGGATCAAGGGCTCTCCTCCCAAGCACTCTCCCACCTCCCCACCCCCCCCTTCCTCCTGGGCTGAGAATTACCACATGAAGTTTGGGCCCAGCAGTAGTCATATGGGATTCTCTTTTGCTTCCTGTAGGGTCTGGCAACAAGAGCAAGACAGCTTTGCTATGGAAAGGTATGGCTGCCCCAGGCAGAGGGGACCCGCACCTCATGCCAGGGACACACATAAACTTTCTCCCCCCCCCCCACCAGAGGTTCAGAGCTTGAAGAAGCCCTCAAAGATTACACGGTCTACGCAGGCCCCATCCAGCACTCAGAGCCTCCCGCAGGTTGGTCAGGCCAGCCAGCCCAGTCTGTACAGAGATCTGGACTCCAGGATGTGAGTGGTCTCCAGGGGCTTTGGGGAAGTAAAGGCCACTAAAGGAGACAGCCAGGCTGGCAGGGTCACAGGGGAGGGGCTAGGAATCTCATGTGGCTCTGGAGCAGGGTGAGGAGATGGAAACCAGCTGAGGGTCATTCCACAGAGCTGCCTCAGGTGTCTGGTTTTTGCCCTGATGTGACTGGGGTAGTCAGTAGCCCCAGTGTGACAACATAATAAAGGAGTGGGAGGGGCTGGAGGGGTTGTTCTTCACTGGCAGACTTATGCCAGGAGCAGCTTTTCCTGTCTGTAGACTATCCTGGGAGGGTCAGCAAGGCCCCATATGTCAGAGCCCCAGAATACTGGGAAAAAATAGTTCCACAGGGTCACTGCCAAGTAGTATTTGTGTTTTAGTGATATTTTCCTGATGACAAATTCTGCCTTGGCTCTGGGTGGTCTGGTTTTCTCATCTTTCTATTGGCTATTTGGTTCCCTCTGTCAGTCCTCTGTTGGCTTTTCATATACCTTGGTGGTATCCTGACATCACATTTTCAATATTGCTTTTTGAGAAAAATTAATTTTAATAACGGCATGTTACCAATCTTTCCATTTATGGTGGGTGCATCTCATACTCTTTCATGAGAAATCTCTGCTGGCCCTAAAGTACTCTGCTCTTGTGCTGCAAGTGTCAGTGCATTGGTGTGGATATGGGTATCTGGGATGAGAAATGGGTACTTCCTCAGTAGCAATCCCAATCTCTGTTGTCTCTTCCCATGCCCCATCTTCTGTCTCCCCCTGCCAAGGTGTTCCAGGCAGCATTATTGGTGGTATAGGGTGTAGCAGAATTCACAGTGCAAAGTGCACTTGTGTTTGCTCAGAACCAAGTCTGCAGTGAATTCACAATGCAATATGGGTGAGCACTGTCCCAAACACCCCAGATTAGTTATACTTTGTTTGACTTTTAATTAATTTCTGGTCATTGCATGTTGGACTTTTCACTGGTGCTCATTTCCACCCCTTAATTCTCACAGTTAGCTATGCAATCCCACATGGGGTTGGGACCCACAGTTTAAGAAGCTGGGAGCCAGCAAGGTGGTGGTGGCACATGCCTTTAATCCCAGCACTCAGGAGGCAGAGGCAGGTGGATCCCTGTGAGTTAGAGGTCAGCCTGGTCTACAGAGAAAATTCCAGGACAGCCAGGAATACACAGAGAAACCCTGATTTGAAACACAATACAAAATAAAATGCTGGGAGTTGGTGAGCACAAATGGATAGATTGTGAGCTGCACAAGGTTGTGACTGAGAAGACCATATCCCTTTGAAGGGTGGATTAAAGGCAGCGGGGCTCAGCAGGCTCCCAAAGTACCTTGAGTCTGGCTGAGCTGTGCTACCACCATATTCTGTAACAAGGCCCCAGAAGGTGCAGGCGTGAGGCATAGGCAACTTTCTCTGCTCGTAGAGTGCTATGCACCTGTGTATCTCCATTTCCACCTCAGATTCCTGGGCATCTGGCAGGAAGCTGACCTCACCTGTCAATCATGTATCACAGCTGGACCTCCTGAGCACAGCCCAGCTGGAGTGGGTGGGGGCCACTGGGAAGAGCTGGAAAGCATGTGCTGAGGCCATGCAGCCTCTTTGCACCCCTATGAGCTGTCTCAGGACAGCCCCTGCCCTGTGAGGTGCTGCTTGGAAGAGCTTGGTATGCCCAATGGCTGTGAGTGGGGCATATAACCAGACCCAACCCAGGTGACCTCAGAGGGGCACTCAGTGAACGAATGGTGAGTAAGAAGGTAGGTATAATGGAAGTGAGGGCCTGCACCTAGAGAGAGGGCTGACAAATCAGCCTAATGAACCTAATGAACCAGAAGGTGGTCTTATTTTAATTGGAGACTGATCACTGAATTTTGAGTGTTTCCTGGCTGTAGGACCTTGATGGGGCCTGGTGTTACACCTGGGCAATACGGGGTGGGGAGGGGACACTCCATCCATGCCTTTAGTCCTTTGACTACCTCCACCCCCATCCAGCCACTTGTGGCCTAGACTGGCCCAGGAGCTCTGACCCCACTGTCTGTCCTCAGGTCAAGCTCTACAGTGCCATCACAAGAAGACACTGACAGCGATGGGGAGGTCTGTAGCTGGGCTCTGTCCCCTCTTATTCCCCCATCTATCAAGTACTCTACACTGCCCACCAGGCCATGTCCTATGCAGCACCCTCTGCCCACCCCTCACAGGATCTGGCACTGTACTTCACTGATCCCCAGCAGCTCTTGGATGTCTTCACACAGCTAGAGGAACAGAACCTGTCACTGATTCAGAACACACAGGAGATGGAGGAGACCTTGGATGATCTGAATGTCACTCTGAAAAACACCCAGATCCGCATGTAAGTTGCCATGCTGATCCCCTTGCCACTCCAGCCCATTGCACTATCAGCTGTCCCCTTCTGAAGAAATACCAGGACCTTGGAGCCTCCTTCAATCAGAAGCAGCACTGACGACCTCCCATCCAGCCCTTCTACCATTAACCCAGGCCCTGGGAAGCCAGCCCTGCCAGGTGGAAGGCCACCATACTCCAGGGCATGGTTTGGAAGGCGCTGGAAGCTGGTCTTCAAGACACTTCAGTTAGGGGAAGTATTAGAGGTCCTCACAACACATCCCTGGCCCTCAGACTGTGAGGGAAGGAAGACCTGCCTTGTGGGTAATCTGCTGCATTCCTGTGGGCACCAAACAGCAGAGCCTAGGGCTGTCTGAGAGGCTAGGGCCAGTTTGGAACGGTTGGGACCTGAGAAGACAGGTCTGTCAAAGCTTGGCATGCACAGCAAGGGATCAGGAGACTCTGGGAATACCCAAGGGAAATCCAGGGCCCTAGATATAGTCCACAAGGCAGCAGGGGAGACAGGAGCTTCATTCTCACCTGGAGCTCACTGGATGCTCAGGCCCATAACCCCTGCAATAGGGTGTGGGCACCAGCCATCCCATCCCAGTTTCTTTTGCTGGTCCATTCCAGAACCCAAGGGGGCTGAGTAGGGAAGACTAGGCTGGGGTTCTAGCTGGAGGGTATTGTTTAGGCTCATCCTCCAAGTCCCTAAACTCTGAGCAACTTTTCTGGGTGGGCCCAAGGCCTGCAAGGATCAGGCTGGGCCTGCCCACCGGAACTTATGTTGGATGGCAGACAGACACATACATTGACTGGTAGGAAATGGACATGCTAGAAAGAAGAGAAGGTGAGCAATGTGAGGGGCAGGTGACATCAGTGAGAGGGGCAGGCAAGAAAGCAGTGTGTGGTCCAGGACTTGTCCAGGAAACAGGGATGAGCCAGCCACCCAGAGGCCCAGGGAAGACAGATAGCTTAGACAACAGAATCAGCCAGGACATAGGCCTTGAGCCAGCTGAGACTTCAATGTCCAGACAGGGAGCCATGTTTCTCATAACTCACCTTACTGATTGATCCAGCATGGCTACCTCCAGAATGAAGTGGAACTACCAGTTGTTAAGCAAAACTGTTTTCTGGAAGCCTGGTAAGTGCTGAGGCACAAGGATATTGTGGAGAGAAGCCAGGAACACCTCAGAATCCCAGAGGACCTGCTCTTCCTCAGCATAGCCATCCATGCTCCTAGCTGGATACAGATGACAGGCAAAAGCTGTCCCCAGGAACTCCCACATGTGGTTTCTGGGTCAAAGACCATGAACTCAGCTACCCTTTCTGAGGGAAAGAAAATCAGAAAACAGCTTGTGAGAAAGAGAAAATGATTAAAGGAATCGAATGGATAATAAACTTAGCAAAAGAGCCTTAGATCCAGCTGGCTAACAGATAACTCTACAAAACATTTAAAGGGTTAAGGGGATGGCTTAGTAAAATGCTGCCTTGCAAGAAGGAGGACCTGTGTTTGATTCCCAGAGCTCTCCCTCCCTTCCCATATATGTATGTATGTATATTGGCTATATATAACAGCTATATACATAATGGCTATCTATATAATGGCTATCTATATATGCTAGGCATTATAGTATGCATTTATAACTATGGTTTTGGGAATAAAAGGGCAGGGGATTTCTGGGACTTGCTGGCCAGCAGGCCTAGCTCATTGACAAGCCCCAGGCAGTGAGAGACCCCTGTCTCAAATAGACACACACAGCATACAGTCACACATTTAAGGGAGAAATGACAACACTCCTCAGCCATCTCCAAAAGACAGAAGAGGAGGAATGGTCCAGCATGGCCTTGATGCCTAGCCAGCCAGCCAGCTCAGGAGAGAGGGGTCCAGAACAGGGTGTTTTATCACTGGATACAAAGACCTCAAAGAGATGAAAACAAATTGAACCCCAATTGTGTGTAAAATGACAACATGGGTCACAAATTAGAAATAGAAAGGAACTTCAATTTAGTAAACACCATAAGATCCAAATAGCTAATGATGTCGAGGGCAAGAGACTAGTTAGTGGCTTTTCCACTGGCATCATGTGCCAAGGGTGGGTGACTGGAGTCCCACCGCTGTGGGCAGATCTCCACTCTCTAGGCCTGTGTCCTCAGGACAGGGCTCTGCCTACTGGGTCTTGCTTAGTGGGAGCCTGGGTGCTGAGGGGACCGTCTGACCCTGCAGGGACAGGGAGGTCAACATGCTGAAGCAGTGGATCACCACCATGATGATGTCAATCTCCAAGGAGGAGGAGTCAGCCGCAGAGCTGCAGCTCAAAGCCCGAGTCTTCCACTTCGGGGAGTATAAGGGTGACCAGCAGGTAGGGCCAGGAGCTCAGCACACAAACACAAGAATCTCATGTCCTCACTCAGCTTTTAGTTCTTCCCAGTACTTCCCAGTGCCTTGTGTGAGACTCCAGGCCAGGGGCCTGCCTGGTTGAGCTATGGCACTGGCCAGGCCTTTTCATCTGCTGCTGATCATTAATACCCACTCAACACCCACACAGCAGTTGTTGTCTGCTTTCTGAGTGTCAGGTAGACTCAGAGATTGGTGAAGTCATCTACCCTGGGTGTCACAGAATGTGGTCAGTGCATGGCTCCCTCGAACAGGGGACTGGGCTTCAATGGGCTTGCTAGGAAGCTGGGGAAAGGGCTGGGATATGAGATGTCAGGTGTGACCATAGGAGCACCAGGGCTATTCTGGCTAAGAAAAGCAGGTACCATCGCTCCACCCCACCCCACACTGTGGTTGTTCCATTCTGGCTGGCAAGCCACGATTGCTGGTGTAGGCAGGTGATCATGTGAGGGTGAACAGGGGCCTGCAGCCATGCCACACCACTGGCCGACTGTCCCCAGGACCAGCTGCTGGAGAGCCTGAACCACAAGGTGCTGGATGTGTATCAGAAGTGTGTGGGCATGCAGCAGGAGGCCAACCTGGGCACAGTGCAGATGCTGACTGTGGTGGAGCACCAGCTGGATGAGCTGCTAGAGAATCTGGATCGGGTGCCCCAGGTCAAGATTGAGCAGGCTGAGAAGGCTAAGGAGAGGGAGCGGCGCATGAGGTGAGTCACCATGCCCAACCTCCTGTGACTGTAGCCCTGGCTTGGGTGCAGAGCACTCTAGTCAGCATCCAGCCTCATGAGTCTCCTGACTAGACATAGGCTCAGGACTCTGTGATGGGAGGTCAGGCCTCTGTGGGTTCTAGAGGACAGGGGTCATGGGACACAACTATCTGCCAAGACTGTCTGTCCCAAACATGGGGCCATCTCCTCTGGGGTCCCAGCACCTGTTCTAAGACTAATGTCCTAGCTGGATGCCAGGGTGTAGGACTGTGGGTACAGAGACTGAAGACACAAATGTGGATCCAGGAAGACATGCTTTTTGGGGGTGTGTGGTCTGAACCTTAGGTCATCCTCAAGGCCAGCACGGTGTTTACATAGCCCTATCTGCTTTTCCCTGCAAGCTTTGGAAGGGCAGAGGGGGCATTTTCTACATGTGGGAGGGCATGGGCTGACCAGGAGCCTGGGTGGGAAAAGGAGAGATTCCTCTCAGGCTCTGGTCCCTGTAAGCCACCTCTTGTCTCCAGGCTTCGTGAAGAGAAGGTCAGGATGCAGAAGGAGCTACAGGAAGAGCGACTACAACGGGCTCGAGCCAGGGCCCAAGCTGAAATAAAAAAGAAGGTGAGAGATGGGTCCAGGACCACTCTAGGGTGCACCTTCTAGGCTCTCCTGCCTGAGCTTCAAGGCTTCCCTGAAGGCAAATCACTGTGCTGAAGAAGCAGACAGTTGCTTGCAGTGCCAAGCTGGAGTGGAACAGTCTCCAAAGCCAGGCACTTCTAGTGCCCCTGCCCTAGGGCTGTCCTCACCAGAACCAATCTTTGAGATGTGCTATTCACAACACTCTTACCAAGTACAGTCAGCCACAGAACACACACCAATACTGAGCCTCAGGATCCTGTTGCTTTGTCCAGCCACCAAACAGCACCCCTAAGTCAGACAACTGCCTGTTGTTAGGTCTGTGTCTTCTGGGTCTCAAGCCCTCACCTCATAGAAAATAGAGTGTGACAGCCTTGTGCCTTTTGAATGTGACAGCATAATGTCTAGCCTTGAAAGCAGGCCTGGAGCCAAGCATGGCTCCTGAGAGACAGAGAAGCTAGTAGGTGTCTATGATACATGGCTGGCCATTTGATTGCTTGGGAAAAACAAGCTCTGTTGATAATAAGACACTTCTAACCATCCCATTACCTAGTCCAGAAAGAAAGCTGACACATAATTGCTTTCAGAAGATGCAGCTCATTAGGAGAAAGGGCTTCCAGGCCATGATCCAGACTTAGATGGCAGGCAGAGCGTTAGACACAAACAGGACAATACATGGAGGTGTAAAGCTATCAGGGTCTTAGCGGGGAGGGAGGCTTTTCTTTCATTAAGAGAAGGGGTGAGGGGCAGAGGAGAAGAGCCTCCCTAAGCAAACCCAAGACCAAAGGAAATAGCTAAGTTTGGGGGGGGGAGGGCGGCAGAAAGTTTTGTATCACATGATTTAGTTCAACATGGTGTATGTGACAAAGAGCATGCAGGAGCTAGGTATTGGTTAGGATTATCAGTCAAGGGCTGTTGTTGGACAGAATAGACAGCTTAAGTCTGTCCAGAAAGATCAGTTTTTAAGAGTGATCACTGACTTTCAGAGGCCTATGTCTAATGTGTTCTGTCACACTGCAGGGTCTCCTGTGGAAACCCTGAGCTAGGAAATACTTTAGCTTTTGCCCTTCAAAAAGTGTGCTCCATGGAGCTGGAATGGTGACTGCTAGGCTGATCTACACTCCAGGTCCCTTTAGTCAGTACCACCCTTGAGTGGCTGGTCTGCCAGACCAGGCTTTGCTGGCCACTTCTTGAACCTTATAGCAGGGGATGTGGGCAGCAAGGCATCTACACAGCCAGCATTGTCTTACCGCATTTATTACCCCTGCAGAGAGGCAGGAGATTGGTATGCCGCTCCCGTCCACCAGTCATCAAAATAAAGGAGGAGTCTGAGCACATGATGATGGACAAAGACAAGGAGGAGATGCTCTTCTTCTTCACTTAGCAGCAAAATGGCTGAGGGCTCAGGAAGAGGTCAGTAGTTAGTCAAGACAGGGACTGTGAGCATCTCATGCTCTCCTGTCAGCCTCCTTATACAGGAAATAAATGTCTCTTGGGAGCCTGAATAACCGTTTGAAGGAAGCCTCTTGGAATCCCTCTTTTGTCATTTCACAAAAAGCATGTGTTTGAGGGTCAAAACACCATCCTGGTTCTCATCAGAAATAGCTGCTAGGAGAGAAGCCCAAGAGTGTTGCTGGCCCTTGAAGACAAAAGAACTGGTAGCCAGCTGGGCAGAAGGGGCAAGAATCTCAACAGCATGCATAGTACCTTGAATGAAACCAGGGCAAAATCTTTGGTACATGACATACAAACACCTTTATTCATTTGTACTAAGAGTTGGGCCCATGGCAGCAAGAATCTCCAGTGTTCAGAACATGACATCCATCCTATCACTTGGCAGACACACACTGGAGGCTGTGGGAGAAGGAAACTTCTCTGTGAAGTGGGCTCTTCAGGCAGGTGACAGTGGTACCAAGCTGCTCATGGAGTGGGGAGAGCCCTGATGACAAGTGGGCAAGTTCAGCCCCGAAACTTTGGCCTATGATGCAGGAGAGACCTGTGGAAAGGAACTTTTCAAGTAGGATTTATAATCCCCTTGTAGAGAGCAGCACCTAGGCAGATGGTACCACAGAGCCATCCAGAGAGGACTCACGACCAAACTCAGGGCCCTCCCCGAATCCAAGAAACAAAGAAACTCAGGTGGGGTAGAACCAAAACACTATCTGAATAAGCACACACTCCAAAAGGCCCAAGAAAAATGTATTTCTGAGTGACCCTGTATCCAGTCTTAACTAACAAATAAATATGTGCAAGGCAACCATCTCCTCTGGGAAGACAGAATCACTCTGTGAAAACACACAAGGCCAAGGCTACATAATATGCTTATCTTTAACCTCAACCGTAGAACATGCCTATCATTCCTGCCCTACACATAACATACAGCATTCAGTCTCACTATGGACACTGAAGTTATTATTTACCAAGAATCCCAAATACAGAATTTAGAAAAATGACTTTAAAAGTCTCAACTCTTCATTGCCAAAACTATGAGCCACATTTTCAGTCTAGGAAGAGGGCCTTTGAGAAGGCCACTAGTGGGCGCCAGGCCACCCCAATCAGACTAGCTGCCTGTGTAACCTGAATTTTGCTTCACCATGGCATACAGTGTAGTGAAACAAACACACCCACTAACACCATCCCAGGAGGTGAGATGCAGTCTGTCACACAAGCTCTCAGAAAAGAACCAAATTTCTAGATGCTAACACACTGCAATTGAAGGCCCTGTCCAGTCTTAGCGATGACCTGAGCAGGGAGCCATGCTCAACCCACTTCCTGCAGGGATCTCTTAATATAACAAGTGCTACCCAGCTCAGATCCAAGGGGACCTGCAAAGAACTGGAATGCACACACATGGCATGGATATGGTGCCTATCTCACAGAGGGAAACCTGTGGA
Source organism: Cricetiscus sungorus (assembly GCA_030556225.1). NCBI lineage: Eukaryota > Metazoa > Chordata > Mammalia > Rodentia > Cricetidae > Cricetiscus > Cricetiscus sungorus. Next base: position 3,978,431 of record JANBXA010000735.1, on the reverse strand, counting down.
AGCGGTTTCAAAGAACATAGCCAAATTAGCTCTTGCTGGAATAGAATGAAAAACACTTTGAATACATGTACACCAAAGTCTCAAAAAATCAGGCTCAACTGCTGAGTAGAAGTCAAGTGAGGTCTCCCTGCCTACACCACAGTCATCTGAGGTCTTGAAATGTAGCCTGGAATATGTTTCTTGTTTGCTTAGCTGCTGTCACTGAAGGTCCTGCAGGTTGATAGTGCTTCCTGGTGCCTGTGCAGCCTCCAGTCCAGCAGAACCTCCAGATGCTGGAAGCACCTCCTGCAAAACCAAGCAGAAAAGTGAGGAGGGGTGAAGTGCAAAAGAGGAAGGCACAGCAGAGAACTATTCCACATGCTATGTCCCTTCAGAGAACAATGTGCTAGGTATGGTGGCACATTCTTTTGATCCCAGCACAGGAAGACAGAGACAGGCAGATCTCTGTGAGTTCCAGGCCAGTCAGTCAAGAAAAAAAATAAAAAGGAACCATTGTTTTTCAAGATTTCCCCCCTAGGTCCTAGGTCTACACATATTCAGCACCCATGTACTTTCCTGTAAACAACAAAACAAAACCCAGGACCATCTCTTCTTTTACCCCACCCAGGGACATGGCCATGGGTGGGACCCATCACTCTCTTGCTAGAGTTCAGCATGCCTACTTTGGTAGTGCAGACTCCATGCTGCAGTGGGCAGGTCTCAGGTCACCGGTAGTTTGTAACTCATCTTCCCTCCCTCATTTCCTCTTGCTCTCTTCCTCACCACCCCATATCTTCCCTTCTTCCTTTTCTGTGTTTTTTTTAGAGACAGATTCTTGCTATGTGGTCCAAGTGGCCTCAATTTTGCAGTTCTCCAAACTCTGTCTCCTGATTACTGGGTGCCACCTATGTCTGTCACATCTGGCTCAGATTTCCTTTCTTTAGGAACAGTCTTCTGAGGGGCTTAGGACAGTAGAACTAATATTTCTGAGGTAGGGTGGCAGCCTGACAAATGACTTTCATTCAGACCTACTCTGAGCTTAACCACTCACCTACACAGCTATTGAATTCATCTGGGTGCAGATCATTCATGGAGAATTTAGAACTGGAGTGTGCGGTGGTCACAGGCACACTAGGTTTCACCCGGTCTACAAGCAGATACTGCAGTGTCAACCAAGAGTTATTTAAAGCTGTGACCCTGACTAACATTTCAAAAAGTACATGGTGGCTCGCCTGATCACCAACCCAATGTGCCTCCAAGGCAGGTCTATGGCAGCTGTTAACCCATGCCATAGCCTTCTGACATGGGAAATCTGTGATGAGAAGAGCAAGAACAGTAGACACCCAGACCTGGAGGACGTAGACAGGCAGATCCACGGTGAAGTAGGGGTGGAAGGCAGAGCGCTGAGGGCTGAGGGCCAGTGGCAAGCCTCCTTCACCTGAGGAGTCATCCTAGGGAGGCAACATCAAGAGCCATCACACACTGGTAATCAGGAAGCAGGGGCACTGGCCCCTCAATCTCTCACTTCAAATCCAGCTCAAGATTCAGCTTAGTCTGGAATCTTCTGCTGCCTGACTCCCTGTGTTTACTATTTCAACACTCAAAAACTGTCCCCAGTCCTAACAGCACCTTTCTTCCTACACTGCCCTAAATTCTGCATGGATGCCCTAGTACTTTCTCAAACCCTCGGGAGGCTTTCTCTCTGTTACTATTGGCCAGGAAATAATAGTTTATCCTTCTCATGTGCACAATCAGTTACAGCTGCCTACCACCCCCAAATTGAGCATGCTGTACTTATGCACTTCATCCTTCCACTGCCCCAAGGGCCTTCTGAGTGCTACTGTTTCCATCTCATGACAACAAAACTGAAGCTCTAGGCTAAAGCCACTTGCCCAAGACAACACTAGCTATCAACAGACAGGTGAAAAGATTTATATCCAGGTGCATGCTCTTTCCAGTGGCCTCTTTTTCTGCCTGTGGTGGCAGCTTTCTGGAGTACCTTCTGCAAGCTGACCTGCACACTGTGGCTGTGCTTCTTTGGGACAACCCCCACTTCTTTCATTGTCCCTATCCCTAGGGAGTCCTTGATCTCTTTCACAGTTTCAAACTGTTTTACCATTGGGTCAAAGAAGGAAGAAGGAGCATGATTTTAAGCCCATTTTCTACACATAAGCCCAAGTCTCCGCCCATCAAACCCTCAACTTCTTTTTTGGTCTAGAACCCTTTCATTGCCTATTTCCCAGGTCAGCCCTTGCCAACCCCACCCCCTCATTTATCTGAACACCCTGCAGGCCCTTCGCAGTCTTCTATCCTGGTCCCACCTCTTTCCTTCATGGTGAACCTTGCCTGTCTCTAAGTTCTCTGAAGTAACAGGGACAGCTCCACCCTCAGTCTCTGACATCTGGGTTTGCACTGGCATCTTGAAGTTGTATCTGTAGCCCTGAGTGGTATGCAACATTTGTGTGACTGGGCCAGAATACAGTTAGATCCCTCAGCTTCCAAACCCCTTCCTTCCCCATTCCTCCTCCTCAGAGGTCATCCTGGGAGTGCAGGTATGTATGGGGTTGCTGAAGGACTTGGAAGTGAGCTCCCATAGATGGCTGTCAAATATAGATCTGCTGAGCCCCCCAAACAGGTGGCAGAACCCAAAGAGAAAGCAGACAATCAGGAGGCCCCACCACTTTCACATGAGAGCCTGCAGCAGCTGGTGTGTGGGAGTGGTGCCCAGAAGCATAGGCAGAACAGTCTAAGGAGAGCTTATGGGAGAGTCTGGGTAGAGGTGGGGCAGCATGAATAACAGCCGCTGTGAGGCTTACATGGGGTTAGTCTGGGAGTCTCAGATGCCTCTAGCCTGTACATAATGGTCCCAAAGTAGGCCTTGGTAGGACAGGGGCACAAGCCATGTGCACCTCCAAGGGATATGGGGAAGATGGATCAGGTTGAGGGGACTAGATACAGGGTTAACACAGTGCCACAAACCTGATACGTCAGTCCTAACAAAGGCAAGGGCTTGCACAGATGCAGTGAGACAGGCTGGGAAGAAGAGAGAGGCTGGGGTTATTAAGATGGCTGGGACAGGATAGGGGACTTGGGGCAGTTTACTGAGAGGGCAGTGGCCACCCCTCCACCATCCTGCCCCTGCAGACCTCAATATCTGCGTGGTTCCTACCTGCAGAACAGGGATCTGGACACACTGCAGCCCAGCTGCAGGGGCTGGTGCTGGCAGACCACCACTGGGCATCATGAGGTTTCCACAAAAACAACTGTGTTGGTCTGAGTGGACATGAGCAGGGTTGACCATACCACCTTTCAGTTTTCCATGAGCAGACGCAGAAGCTCCTAAAACAAAGCAGATAAAAACAGCACATTTAACACATGCTTCCCTGGCTGGGCTCTGGCCCTGACTGAGGACTCATGAGGAAGAACCTTCAGGATTCCCATTATCCAATACAGCTTCACTGACTTGAAAATTGTTCCAAAGGAATTTTCATGAGGCAAGATGTAAAACAGACAAACTCACCAGATTTTAGTGGAAAACTTACCAAACCTATTGTAATATTTCTGCCTGGCAGAACCTGAATCAATACTGCTTCTCTGAGGTCCAAGTCCCTAAACTCCCACAGCTCCTGGCAGGTAGAAGACTCAAAAGCTTTAGTACTCTGCACACAAAAGTGTGTCACAGTAGCTAGCTTTGCCAACCAGCCCAGCCTTCTAGTTGCCTCAAGGTTTCTTTTTCTTTTCTTAAACATGGAAGCTTGGTAGTGGTGGTGCACGCCTTTAATCTTAGAACTTAGGAGGCAGAGGCAGGTGGATTTCTGTGAGTTTGAGGACAGCCTGGTCTACAAAGTAAGTTCCAGGACAGCCAGAGTTGTTACAGAGAAACCTTGGCTTGAAAAACTGAACCAAACCAAACCAAACCAAACCAAACCAAAAACCCCATGGCCCTATGCAAGGCCCATGGCTCCTATGGACCTGCTTGCCTCACTCTGGAAGGTCACTAGCACCTTGTGAAGAGGGTATCCTGAGTGTGCTGTGTTCATGTTTGTGGCTGGTATGCCACCTGGGGCCACAGGCACAGGGCTTCACTTTGCTTCTCCCACAGCATGCTTTTGTGGTGGGGTGGGCAGGGCTAAGGAACCCTTTTTTCCTTCTCCTCCTCCTCCTCCTCCTCCTCCTCCTTCTTCTTTTTTTTTTTGAGACACAGTTTCTCTGCTTGTCCCAGTATTTGCTGTGTAGACCAGGCTGGCCTTGAACTCACATAGATCTGCTGGCTTCTGTCTCCCAACTTCTGGGATTAAAGGTGCTTGACACCACTGCCCATTGAGAAACCCTTTCTTAAAGTGCAAATATTAACCAGGCTGATGGACAAGGTAAAGAGAGTCCATGTTGGAAGAAACTCTCCCTCATTGCAGGGTAAGGTAAGGTGGTTCCACTACAATTTTAACTCATCTGCTAGGGTCTCTGTCCAAAATCCCTAATGGTTTATGTACATTTTTCCTGCCTAACTTTTCTCTCTGATCTTAGCAGGTCAGGGTTGGGGCTGGGCCCGTCTCACAAAGAAGCTTCCTATCACCACTTCTTGAACATGTATACTAGCTCACTCAGAGTAGAACTATACACAAGTGTACTTTTTTGCTTTTAGGTTTCTTACTAACCTAGCATGCTTCTTTAACATAAAAATATGGACATGCTCAGTGTGTGTACTCTACACTGCACGCATTAAGGTTCGCTTGGCTGTTTTTCAGTGCAGTAGTTGCAAGGGGAAGAGTGTAAGGAATCCACGTTTCCAGCCAATCCTAGTGATGCTGGACACACACCTTGTTAAGCCTGGTGCTCATACTGGCTTACCCTTTCTTTGCCTACCTATCTGTCTTCATTATTTATCCTTCCCAATGAACTTAAAAACTGACAGGTGGATTTTTAGCTTTTTGGTTGTTGGATTTTGAGATTTTTAAAGGAACTGAATAAAATATGCCAATCAATATGATTTGAATGTTTCCTGCCAAAAATCTGGCAGGCTTTACCCTGCTTGAGCTTATTACTATTGGCCCTGGAATAGCTCGCTTCTGTTTTTATTGTTACAATCTTATTGTTTTCCCATTATCCTCTTCCTGTTTAACATAAAAGCAATGAGCTGAGTGATCCATCCCAGTGCCACTAATTTCCACACACCTCTTCAGACTACTCATGCTTTGCACTAAAGCCTATATGGGCTTTCCAAGTTTAGTGTCAACATCATGTTAGCAATTACCATATCCCCCTTCACCAACCTCTGCAAACCTCCCACCAGAGTCAAATACTGCCACAATTCTGGCTCAATGTCTTTCCTAGATTTTGAGGTGACTGTCCTTGGCTGCTCTCTAATAAAAATGATGATAACCAATATTATTAGGAGGACCTCTTGGGCTGTCAGCTGATTAAGGCCTGAAAGACTATGACTGTTACCAATTGCTTGTTTGTAGAGACACCATGCTTTTCCAATCTTTGATGTGGCCAATCACACTGGCAGGTTGCCTAACTAACCAGGAGTCCCTTGAAGCTCTAGGCGAGCCTTACCTACTCACCACAGTCCACTTCACCTGAGGGAAGGCAGAAATCCTGGGGCCAGACTATCTTAGGTTCTAGTCCTAGTAGTGATCCTCGTTAGCTATTACTGTTCCATGTTCCAAAATCATCCTCCAGAAATGGGGTAACAGGACCTATACCTCTGAGAGTTTTAGAGAGGCTAGGGTTGGCTAATAGACATGACACAATGGCTCAGAACCAGGCCAGGTGCACAGAAAGCCTTAGATATTATACCTCTGTCAGGCTTAATATGCGGGGTATTTTACATATGCAACAGATGTAACTATTTGAAATGTATTCCTTGGCTAGTGATCTGTGTATATTTTATTACTCATTTAGCAGGTATTTCCTGCATCTTCATCATGTACTACAGCTCCCAATGAATGGCTCACAAACCTATCATCAAAATGCAGTGGTAGCTGACAGTGCTTCACATTAGACAGAATTTAAGAGCAGGATAGTTTGGGATCAGCCTGGGCTACATGAGACCCTTTATAACATATGCTGCTCCCACCACTCCAGCAGTGTGGAGATAACACGAGGACAAAGATGACCTTGAAGAATGATCACAACTGAAGGCAGCATTTCAGGCAGCCACTTGAGCACAGTAGCACTAATTACCGAGAAGCAAACATCCAGAATGATAATAGCAGCAACGGACTATCTCCTACCAAAAGGAAGGAACCAGGAAAACTGGTGTCACCAGAGACTAGAAGAGGAACAGGGCAGAGACAAAGGAGATAGCTCCTTCCATACAACAGAAGCCTGGCTGGTTCCCAACCACCTGAACCTCATCTTTGTGATCTCAGGATCAGGTTCCAGGTGCTACTCAGGGAGCCTGGGTATAGTCTCTAAGGACATGAAGGTCAAAGCAAGGCCTGGGCATAGGTGAGCACTCTGTCCTGGAGGTCAGTGGCTGTTGCACCACACCCCCAGAGCCCTATTTTGCTCCAGCAAAAAGTTAAATAAAATGGATGTGAACAGAATACACATTTATACCTATTCTAGCACCTTTCAGTCTGTGCTCAACTATTTTACAATAATTCCTGCAGAAACATCACATTCATCCTATGAAGCCAGGCCTCCTCACACAGAAAGGACTATCTCAGGTGGTGCACCCCAACCACACCTACCTTTGGGACTATGCAGAGTTGGCAAGGGGCACCCCCTTGGCTCTATCAATCATCTCCCTGATAATGTATGTGGCAAAGATGATGCTGTTTTTAGGTTAAGGTTGGTAATCTGTCATCAAGGGCTGCTTTCATCCCCAATCACTAAGAGCATGGAAGGGAGTCAAGAACAAAGTGATCCTGTAGAGGACATTTGAACTGGGGTACAGACTGTCCCAGCAGGGAAGCAACCTAAACTAAAAAAGCACAAACATGAATAGAAATGAAAATGACAGACTAACGAGGCTAAAGGAGATTCCTGCAGTCAGGACTATGGGCTCACCTCTAGCACTGTGGAAGAATTCAATGCTACTTACTGTCTTTCCCTGCCTTAAAAAAGTCTGCCATGAAGCCACCCACCAAAACAAAAGTTGTACTCAGGAGAGTGAAAGCATTCACACTTAGAAAGCAACCATTCCACAGCCCTCAAAGGTCAGTGACTGAAGGAGCTTTACCAACCTTGGACACACAGAGGAGACTAGGTACAGATGGAGCAGAGGCACCTGGGTGAGTGGACAGACCATGTGGTGACAGTGTAAAGTTCACACTCTGCTTTGGTTCCCAAAAGCCACCTCAACCATAGGCCTGTATGATCTAGGGGTGTGTGTGTGGTGTGTGTGTGTGTGTGTGTGTGTGTGTGTGTGGTGTGTGTGTGTGTGTGTGTGTGTGTGTGTGTGTGTGTGTGGTGTGTGTGTGTGTGTGGTGTATGGTGTGTGTGTGTGGTGTATGGTGTGTGTGTGTGGTGTATGGTGTGTGTGTGGTGTGTGTGTGTGTGTTGTGTGTGTGTGTGTGTGTGTGTGGGTGTGTGTGTGTGTGTGGTGTGTGTGTGTGGTGTGTGTGTGTGTGTGGTGTGTGTGTATGTGTGTGTGTGGTGTGTGTGTGTGTGTGTGTGTGTGTGTGTGTGGTGTGTGTGTGGTGTGTGTGTGGTGTATGGTGTGTGTGTGTGTGTGGTGTGTGTGTGTGTGTGTGGTGTGTGTGTGTTGTGTGTGTGTGTGTGTGTGTGTGTGTGTGTGTGTGTGTGTGTGTGTGTGTGTGTGTGTGTGTGTGTGTGTGTGTGTGGTGTGTGGTGTGTGGTGTGTGTGTGGTGTGTGTGTGTGGTGTGTGGTGTGTGGTGTGTGTGTGGTGTGTGTGTGTGTGTGTGTGTGTGTGTGTGTGTGTGTGTGTGTGTGTGTCCCTTAAGGTGGGACAAAGTTCCTAGAGCTAAATGACATCCCCATGAAATCTAAACCAAACTAGTGCTTTGTACTTAAATTTCCAGGGAATTGTATAGATGTCACCAAATTTTCTCCTAGAAAGAGAAGTAATAGCAATGTGACTCCTGTGGCTGACAGCAAACCTCTTCCTTCCAGGAGGTTTCACTCATGATGACAGCCAAAAGAAGAGTGGAGGAAATCTGTGATATATATGTCCAAAGATACTTGTTTTAAAGTGAAGAAATTACTCAAGCAACTCAGCCAGTAACTCACTTGAGCATTTCAGCTACATGCACACACCACAGCCACATAGTTCTCCGGCCATAGGCTAGGCTTTGCTAGGATCAGCAGGTCACCCCAGGAGTACCAAAGCAATGGAGTGGGAAGCACATGCCCACATTAGCTTCTTTCTCCTGCCTCTCTTCGGAAGGGAATCACACATCTCCATGTACTAGTGATACTAGAGAGTCCAGGAAAGCTTTACAAGCTACCCAGGAGGAATGGCTACTCTACTGCTTGCTATTTTAATGTGACAGTTTTAACTTCAGTTTTAAAAATCACAAAATCGGTGTATTCTCAGAAACAAAATGTAGAAATGACCACAATAAAATATTTACAATCTTCACACCTACAGTTGGGGGGAGACTATCCATGCATGGGCATGTCTTACCTAACTTCTATATAAGTATATATACAATTGTGTCTATCCACACACCCACCATTTCTTACAGACTGACTTACCAAAAACATTCCCAAAGTGTACAGCTTTGTTGACATACTTTTGAGTTATAAATATTCTATAATTCTGGTAGAACAGTAGCTGGCAGACGGTTCCTTTACACAGACTCCTGGTTATTTTCACAAGCTAAAAACAGTAAGGTGCAGCTATACATGGAATCATCGCCCAGTTCTGGGTTTTTCCTCTTGGAATCATCACCTAATGACTGTAGACACACCAGGTCCTATGCAGCTGCTGGTAGTCTTGTTCATGGTGGTGCTCATCTGCCTAGTCACCTTCAGTTCCCATCAGATGTGGCTTCTGTTCAACTCTACTACAAGATTTGCTTACCAAGCCTCTGTTCATTGGGTCTCCTGCCAGCACATGTATAACATGTGACTTACTTCCTGCCTAGCCTGCCAAGGTGACTGTGAAACCAAACAAGTCCTTCTATTACAGCAGGTAGAACGGAGTGTAGTTAAGTGCTGGCTGTTGTTAACAGCTTTTCAAAAGCCCTAAACCATTTGAAATCCACAAAGAACAGCATTCAATTGTTAGAAGTACACAGGGTCACCTCTGCCACCATGCAAGGATGGACCAGGCCCCAGCTGTTTCTATGTCCTGTGCTCTGGCTTGTGACTCTGACCATGATACACCAGCATTCTTTTCCTGCTGGGGCATTGTGGTGAACATGTGACAGGCTTGAGCATTCCCACCTGTCTTCAAACCTTCTTGGACTTTCAAGTGAAATAGTGTCACCACTTTATGGGATAAGTGTTGGGCATGTAACATTTTTTTTTCCTCACACCCAGTTCTAAGGGCCCCTACTTCAAGACAAAAAAGGCCCAAATCCCTCTCACTATTTGGCTACCACTGACCCCAGCCACTCTTGCTTCAGCAGGATGGCCACAGAAATCCCTAGCTGTTCTTGTTTCCTCCCATTTATGACACCTATCAGTTTGTTGTCAAAAGAGCAGATGGAATGGCCTTTTAAGACACCATGCCCCCTTTTTAATGACCCTCTGTCTTCCCCTCTCAGTGAAGACCTGAGGTGTGACCATGGCTTTCAAGGAGTAACAGCTGGGTCACCTTAGTGCCTCTGTTCTCCCTCTGCACAGTTAAACCCTAGTGAGGTCAGCCTGATTTCTCTTTGGACAGGCCAACCACATTGCAGCCTCAGGCCCTTCCTAGACTGCCAACCACCTGTTTCCATCTCTGTGGTACATTCTCATCTCCAGGTTTTATTTTTCCTAATGCCTTCCTCCCTCCCTTATTGAGAACTATGGCCCTTCTCTGATCTTGTCCTGGTTCAATAATTTCATTATTTGATTTATCCAGGCTTTGTTCATCAGGTACTTCCATGCCACTCAATAGACTGGGTATCTGCTGTTCACCTTCCCCTGGTGTATGGGAGGGAAGAGGCCACATGACCAGGGAGAAAACCTTCTCTACCTTTCAGCTAACTTCTGTTGTCTTTTCCATGTAGGAGAATGCCTGCCTGCTTGTGAAATTTCCTCCTGTGGAGCTGCTGTGATCCTGCAAGCGCATTTCCTTACTGCCTATTGCTGCCCTTTAGAAAACTCCAGAGGGCAGATATTTCTTTATTAACTGGACACTAAATATCTCCTTTTACTAATTTTTTAGCTGAATGTCTTGGGCTTCGCCAATAGTGAAGTCAAGTATAAATTACCACATCTCCTCCAAAGGGTCCACCTTAGTTCTATTTTTGGTTTATTTCCAGGGCAAGACCCTCCAGAAGAACATGAACACCTATGACAAGAATAGGAATAGGAGTGGTTCCCAAATGACCTGGGCACACCTGTAAGGATGCCCTTGAAGCACAGCAGTGAGTGGGTGCTGGCTGCTAGTCTCAAACTCACCAATGAGCTGAGCTTTGAACCCCTATCCCCACTTGAATACTGGTTATGACAGGTGTGACACTACATTCAGCAAAAATCATTATGAAATTTCTATTTTTACCAGCAATTCCTATTAATTTTTAAAGAAATGCAACTTAAGATCTGTTGAAGGCTGGAGAGATGGCTCAGTGGTTAGAAGTGCTTGCTATATAGCTCCAGAATGCAAGTTTGCATCCCCAGAGCCAACATCAATAAGCTTGGCATGGCTGAGCATGCCTGTAACCCTAGAAATGGTAGGAGAGGAAGGAGGAAGGCACAGAAACAGAATTGCTGGGCCTAGCTAGAAGACAGAGTGCTAGCTTCAGGTTCAATGAGGCCCTGCCTCAGGAAATAAGGGAGTAATAAGTGTGGGACAGCTGATGTTCCCTCCTCTGGCCTTGCACACACATACCTACTGAGAAAACAGTAGGGCTCTTCACTGGCCTCTGATTATGAGTGACTCATTAACAGATCTACCATTAGTCAGAACATAGTTAATACAAGATGTTGAGGATGCCAGTCAATACATAGTATCTATTATTTTTAAGGAAGCTTCTATGGCCATTCTGTGTGGTGACAACCCTTGCTGTCCATATCCTAGGTAGAGTAAGGTATGTAGAAAATAGCACAATGGACTGACACATATAATTTTTCCATGTTACAGTGTTCATATTTGTCTTTTAGAATAGTGTGCTGTTGCAGGTACTATATTAACACAGTGTATGTGACATGTTTATTTCTGTTTCCGCTGATGGTGCAACTTTCTTTTGCTATTTTTCCTTGGTTCAAGTGCCTCAGCAGAAATGGAAAACAAATGCCTGGATAGCTGTACACATTTAAGGATAGGCTTTGTTCCACCCAAGCCAAAAGTTCCAACCTGAACAGATGGTTACACAGGACTGGTTATTATATGCTTGTTTTCTCATCTTGTGCTTTCTTTTCTTAAGAGGAGGCTGCTGTGCACACATCTGTGTTTATCTTTCAGTCACATCCCTGGGTCATATGCACCAAGTCATCATTAGCCTACACTTCAAGTGTCCTATGGCTGTAGTTTCATTTAATCTCCACAAGAGACCCAAGCAAGTGCTGCTACTGTTCAAGGGTTCAAACTAGAAACTCTACGGCTATCACTTTTTGTTGCAATTAGGCATTTTTTCCCCCTTCTGCTACCTAACTGTTCAGCAAGCTTTATTTTGGCTTCCAAGTGAATTTTACTTTGTAATTTTTACAAATGATTAGAAAACAGTCCTGCCAAGACTTTTTCCCTATGAAGAAATGAGTTGTAATTTTCTTCATTCCTCATTCCTTGTGTTATTTCTACAAATACTGGATATGGACTAGAATCTAGTAAATTTACTTCATTAATCCCATGAATAAACCTTCTTCACAACGTCAATGTTTCTGCTCATTCTGTAGCAAACAAGCTAAGTGAGTCATTTTCAATACTGCTGGGCCTTTATTCACTCCCCTCCCTCCAGGTTTCTATCAGATTTCATCTTATACTACTTGAGATTGAAGCTTTCAAAATAAATGTTCTTTAGCTCTGCTATGGATCACACATGGGCAACAACCTCTCCTTGCTTTGGAGTTTGTTTCGAGTCATTGCTTGCCTTCCCAAACATTTCCCTAAGGGTGTGCTTTGCTTAGATGAATTCAATCTTTGTCTCCTGGCACTGCACTTAAGAGTTGTTTATGCTTTCACAGTGACACAAATGCCCCTGGGTTTTGGTCACACATGCCTTGTTGTTTACTGCTCTGTCTAATTAGCACCATACCATCTTTCCTTTCCCTGCCCTTAAAGCCATTGATCACTGCTTACTATGTGCAAGGACTTAAGTTCAATCTCTAGTAATGACCTTCCCTCTCCAAAGGTATTCTCACACTGAGAATTCTTACATTGATGATTCTGTTAGGAGCAGCTAAACGCCTGCGCTGAAGATGCAGGCAGTGCTCTTGTATGCACTCTCAACAGCAGCACACTGGGAGCAGCCTTGGATTTTAGACCACACACTTTCTGAGATTGCACATGCCTAACATTTATAGCAACAACATCTTTCTGTTTGTTAAAGCATGGGTTCCACAACAGTGTAGTCACACTGGGACTTCTGTGCTAAGACTTAAATGCAATTCATAATTTCTGATCACAATGTCAAAATGCAGACACCCAAGAAACCTAAATTCCCCCCCTCAGACTTGGTGCCACAATACTAGCCCAACCCTACCTAAGTCACTTTGTCTGAGCTGATCCCACCTAGAGGAATATTTCACTAATAATTACCAATGTAGTAACAAGGAGTATGAAATACTGCATACATACTCCCCAAAACAAAACAACCTCATAACATTCTGCATAGAGATCTCAGCTCAGACTGATTAATATATTTACAAATATTTCCTAGCACTGGACTCTGAGCTGGTGTGCATACAGCTCACCAGCAGCCAGCACAGTCTTGGATCCACACCCTGGTTGTAAATACCAGTCTCCAGTAAAGGAACCAGGGTTCTCTGGAGAATAACACAGGACAAGATGAGTTCAGGATAAGGGTATATTGAGGGCAGAAGAATCCACTTGCAGAGTCTCCCAATGGCTACAGCCAGGATACTAAGAGCAACAAAATCAATGCTAGTCATATATTATAACTTGATATTGGGACTAGCCTAAGGCACAGGCCTCTGAGTCTACGCTGAGACTAATGGAATGTACCAGTGAGAGGGGAAGAAAGAGCTCATTTCTGTAGAAAACACTCATTTTTAAACACAGGAAATACAAATTGCCTGCAAAATGTCTGGGTCACACTATTACAATCAAAACTCACTGTCTAGTGTTAAATCTATGAAAACCATGAGAAACAGGGGATCTGCAGTGTGTGGTAAACAATTACCCTTGTTGACTTCCTGGAAGATGACCTAGGGGCCCTAGAATGCCCCACCTGTTTGCATGGTCTTGCTTCCTGGATAGAAAAATAGCTCTGTAGTTAAAAAGTACAGACAGCTCTTGCAGAGGACCAAGGTTTGATTCCTCGTACCCATGTGCCACCTCATAATCACCTGTAACTTCGGTTCCAGGCCTCTAATGCCATCTTTTGACCTCTGAGGGTAGCAGGCACAGGCATGGTACATGAACATACATATATGCCAAGAACCACTGCCCTCCCAGATTAAAATAAAAATATTCTTGTTTTTCTGGGGTCTTTAAGCCACTTCAGAGAGCCAATGCTCTACAGGTTAGTTCTGGGTCACAAACTGCCAGCCCTACATCTTTTGGACTGGGTCTTACATAATCGAGTTACAATAAGCAATAAAGATAGCATGCTTCAGGTGAGTTCTTCTGGTCACCAGCACTGCAAAAAGTTCACTGTCCTCATCACATGATCCTGCTCTTGGTCTGACGATGTCCTTTTACTGCCTAATACTGACTGAGTACCAGAGCTTTCAGTGGGCCGTGAGCTCCAGAGAATGACTGAAGCTAAAAGCATTACTTGGGGGCACATGATTATAAAATATTTATGTCAAATTAAATATTTACAACCATAAGGGGGAAAAAATAGGACATTTATAGAAAGTAGAAAGCTGGTCAACAGCACCTTTGCTAGCAATCCATGTCATACATTTGTACCCAGAAAGAAAGAATTTGTACACAAGGTGGGCACATTACCTCCAGCTCTAAAAGACCTGAACCTCAACCTAATCAAAAGGAGGCTTCAGGAAATGCACATGGAAAATCTACAGGGTGAGGATCTGTATTCTCAAAAGCATCATGACAGGTATGGGAGGGCCGAGGTCCTGACATGGCTGGAGACTTGGAAGACCTGACAACAGAGTCCAGGTGGGAGTCTGGTTTGGCCCAGGCAGAGAAGGGACCTGGTGAACACCTGCTAAGAATGAACCTCCAATGACTGTGACTGCAGAGACTGTCAGTAACAGGTTCACCAGGGCCATGAAGAGGCTCTAAGGAGTACTGTGAACATGATGGTGACACTATGTATTGTGCACAGACACCTGAAGCAGAAAGGATCTGTAAGTCTGAAAGATGTCAGGAGAAGTACAATTGGCTCCAAGCACTATTTAAACAGGATTGTATATGAAATCCCTCCTGGCTGGTCATAGGATTTCAAGAGTGTGTTTTTAAGAAACACAGTTAGGTGGCTGAAGGTAATCCTTCATCCTGGCAGGGACATTTTTTTTTTTTTTTTTTTTCTTCTCACCCACAAAAGCCAGATACCTTGCAGATGCCACAATTCTATTTCCCTTCAAAGTAAAGTCTATACAACAATTAAAATGAGTACACGACATGCTGTGGCCATCACAGAAGGTAGCCAGAAACTACTCACAGAAACCTGGTGCAGACTTAAGCACCCTGACTTTCTCCTATCAATTATACCTCAGGGTGAAAGACAAGAAGCCTCTCTAAACAAATGCTCTAGCTAGTAAGAGGAAGGTAGAACTATTATCACCATCTCTGCAGACCCCAGGGATCTAATGGTGCTAGGTGCTAGTCATTAATGGCTGCTATGAAACAGTTCAAGGAACTCCAAAAAGAACCCAGCACCACCTCAAAGAGCTTTCCTAACCCTCCTCTCCCCCAAAAGAATCAATCAGATCAAGTCTCAAGATGTGATTGCTAATTTAGGGGAACACACAACAATGAGAAGTGCTCAACTACACCAGTGAAGCAAGCTGCACAGCCACCTGAGCACACAGGACAGACAGATCAACCCACACAACATTCCACCCAACATAGGAAAGAGTGGGAGAGAGAGTACTACGGCTCTAAACCAGAAGGATAGCTGGCTGCCAAGAATAGCCTTTGACTTCTCTGTGGATTCTGATGCCAACAGGTAGCAGCTGCAGGTAACTGAAAATCTCAACATTTGCCAAATACCAATATTAAGGAAAAATTGTCAGTTTTAAAAGATACTTTTAATGTGACTTTAATTTTTAAAATGTCATACTTAAAATGATAACCAAGTAACTATCTCTGTAGATATTGGCTCAGTGTGGCGAGTGCAAAAAACTTTGTATGTACCAGAAGTCTGAAGCACTCCTTTTCCTCCCAACACAATTACTGCTGGGCTCAATAAAGGCATCTGACTTCCTTAAGGAATTTGGCTTATATGTGGTAATTTTTTTCTACAGCACTCCATTTCCCCTTTCTTTTATTTTCCCTGCAAATTTTAATTACAAGTTTCAGATCCTTGAGGCACAGAACTGTCCTTTCTAAGTCACAAATGACACTGTCAAGTACATAGGGAAACATCTGCTTGAAGAAAACTTATTTTAAATCGCAGCTATAACATAAGAACAGAAAGACTAAAATTGAGCCAAGTAAGTTTAAGTGAATGTAAAGATGAATGATGCCTGAAAACACTGAAGAGCCCTGCTGACATAAACAGGATTTGCCAGTCTCCTTTCAGCACTGGACCTTCAATCCCATTCTTAACTGGCCCATGGGATACTGTTTTGTTTCTTCTTCTCATTCAAGTGAGCTGCTGCTCTTATTAAAGGTTCAGGCTGATTCAACCAGACACTGCTGTGCACAGAATGCCTTCACATAGCTGTCCTACAGACAATAGCCACCCTACCAGGCCCAACTCAGCATCCAACTACTGACACCTGGGCTGCTTGGCTCATTTATTCAGTAGCCTTCCAGAACTGACACTGTGTTTGAACCCTTGACTTCCCTAGATCCTCTTTAGGCTTGTCAAGCATGTTCAGACATGCTGAGGATTTGGTTACTACCTGTTTTCTAAGTATACATAAAGCTAAGGATTGATATAAGGGGCATTTTGAACATAGAAGACAAAGAACACAGAAACAACTGTTCTGTGTGTTTCCTCTGCCTGTGACTGTGACACAAGAGACCTTAGTCCCTTGTCCACCAGCACTGCAGCACACTCGGCCTCACCTTCATCGCTCCCAGTTCCTTTCTGCTTTTTTTTCTTGACTAGTTGAATGGCTCGGTAATCAGTTCTTGCTGAGCCCCCACTTTCCTGGGACCAAAGAAAAGTGTGTCAGTTGCTTGATCTAAACAGCAGAGGAAGGGTAGCAAGGGGACTGCAGAACCATCTTAAGCCTGCCTCGGGAATGTATCAGAGCTCCAGGAATCAGTCACCAGCAAGGCACTCGGGAAATCACACTCTCGATTGTTAGCACAGGAAAATACACATAGCTTCAACATCTGGAAAAGTGAAGGTCATTCTTCCAAGGTCTAAACACACTTTAAATATTTTAGAGAGAGGCTGCTAAGATCTGTATACTGCCCTGTTCCCTAAAACACAAGTCTTCTTGATGCTAGAGTTATTTCACAGCAGCCCTGGGCAGTGTTGGCAGCCAAGTGCCACACTGTCACATGCCAATACAGAAAGTGTCACTGAATTCAGCAAACTTACTGAGGTGCCAGAGAAACAGTATTCAAATAGGATATTTAAAAATTTGTGAACACTTAATAAAAAAAAAAAAAGTTTCATTCTTAAAACTAAAAGGAGCAAAGGAAACCAGCCTCTACAGCTCATGGCACGCAGAAACCCATTCATAACACCACTCCCACTAAGAGAAGCAAGGGAGCCCAATGCCACACAGCTAACAAGAGAACAAAACCAACCAGGGGCAAGCCCAAGCTCTGCTGGCTCTTCCACCTCTACCCACAGCTAGGCTGAGACACAGGAAGGCACAGAGTGCCAGAGACAGGCTTCCCAAGTACTCTGAGCTGTGGTTCCCTCCAGTCCCTGTCTAGTCACCTGCTGCTCTTAGCAACTGCTGTGGCAGCCTAAACAGATACTGGCAAGTGTAGCTCTGCTACCAACAAGCCAGACACCAGAAATGGAAAGACTGTGCTGCTCTCACATTGAGAGAAATACAAGTCGGCTCCAGTAGGTTGGTTACTAGGAACCCTCATGCTTGTAGTAAGGTAAGATGCATGAATCTTAATATAATAAATGTCAAAACAAAATTCAACCAGAATTACAGAGAAACATGTATGATCATTTCCATTATAGACTAAGGAAAGTCAGACTCTCTTTAGGAATCTTTAAGTTACTTTAAATTAGATTATATTAAAGGTATAATTGATATAAATATAGAATACATTAACTGTCCAGCCTCAAAATTGGAGCACTGTTATAATCCTCCATGAATGAAGGCTCAGAACCACTGTTTAATTCTAATAAAAATATCCTGACATAGCTTTAAAGTTCTCACTGAACTGTTAAGAGCCAACATTGCTCTTCTAGGACTTGTCACTATGTGAAAAGCATGAATGTGAACATTTCAATAGTAGGAAATGCCTCAAGTTTTCTCAAAAAAACTATAAAAACACAGAACTCAAAAGAACCTTAGAAACCATGTAGCCCAAACCCCTTATTTTAGAAATAACTGAGGATTTAAGGCTCAGATAGGTTAAGTGATTTGCACAAAGCTTCAAGAATGTCAATTCCAGAATCAAGGTCAAAGTCAGGCTTCCAGACTATTGCCCAGGCTCCATCTGTCCTTCTGTACACCAGAAAGAACCGTCTGCTTAGACAGGATTCATCCCAAACATGATCCAAAGTGCATTAGGGGAGTGAGCTAGTGGTGGTGACGGAACAGAGTGCTTCATACCAAGTAGAGGCTGCCGGTGCCAGACCTGAGCTCTGAGTTCTTGTGAGCCCCTGGCCTCTCTGCAGAGCTGGACAGCATAGACTGGGATGGCTTGTGACTTTCTTCCTGCCTTTGTACCACATCTGGGACAGGAGGCAAGTCTTGTTCCACCTTTATTGGAACCAGCAGATCTGGGACTCTGGCAGACTCTTGAGCAGTGCCTGAAGAGGTTGGTGTGGTGTCAGGAGCTGTCAAGTTACTGCTGGGTGTCAAAGCTGGTGGGTCTTGACCCAAGTTCCTCACAGGCAGAGCTACTAGGCAGCCTACTGCTCCTGTGCTCATGGCCTGAGAATCATCTGTACTGAAGCTACCTGGCTGGAGAACTGTGGTTGATGTCCCAAGAACAAGAGGACTGTCCAAACTTGGAGGCATATCACTGTGGGCCACCAGAACCAGGGGGTCCATGGGCCCTAAGGAGTTATTATTAGAAGGGAGATTCCCTCCCAGAGAGGAGCTCACAGAAGTAACATCAATGGTAAGGATCCCAGAGTTCAGTGCTTCATCTGACCCAGCTGTCGAATTGCCACTGTTAGCAGGCGTGTCAGAGAAAAGTGCTGCTAGATCTATGTTGGTGAGCTCACTTTGACCCGGGCTACTCAATTCACTGCTGGGTGTGAGAGAAGTTGGAGCTTCCAGCTGAGGTACAACATCTGCAAAAGCAATGGATAGTTCAGTTATTATCTTGCTAAACTAAGAAATCTTCTCTCTGCTTGAGATACTGGCAGGCACTCCTTGAAACAACACTGACTACCCTTTCATCAGACCTTTCCACCAAGGTAGAGAAAGACCTAATGCAGGCATACAGTGAATAGCAGACACCAAAGGAAGGGATAGCTTGACATCAGCACTTCATCTAATACTTCCTGTCCTCAAGTTGTCTTTGGGTTCCAAAGTCTCTGCCCTCCCTCCTGTGCTGCACTAGCCAAGGTTTTAATCTACCACACAGCATAAAGCCTCCATAAGTCAGCTGTGAGACCAACTCTGGCTCTGAGGTTATTTTTGAAATTAGTGTCAGTCATCTTTAGTCATGTCAAATTCTGAGCCCTGCTTCACATCTACTGTCATCCACAAAATGGTTTGAGTCCTCTGTGGTTAATCAAGGAGTAAAAATGGCTGTCTGGGCTGGGTTGAAAACTTAGGTTTAGGCAGATGCATGGAGTTCTACAGATTTTGAGCTGCCCCAGTGCCTGAAGCAGAGGAAGCAGCTCTCAGCTGTTTCTTTCACATGAACTACTTGTTAACCACAAATGCATACTTACTATGCATGAAGGCCAGGTCAGAGTACATACTGCACTTTTTTTTTGAGAAAGAGTTTCTCTGCATAGCAGACCAGTCTGGCCTCAAACTCACTGAGATCCACCTGTTTCTGGCTCCCAAGCGCTAGGATTAAAGGCATGCAGCACCACGCATTTTTAACTCAAGCCTACAAAAGACATCTAGTCTAGACATAAGAACAGAAACCAAAGCCAGAATCTCTCTTTAGTTGATATATCAGAAAGTTTCTTCAAGAGTATCTTAGTACCAATGCAACATTCTGAGAGGAAATGTGATTCTTTCTAGAAAGTGAAAATTAAAAACAAGCAAACAAACATAGATCTTGATGACTATGTTCTTTGTGAAGAGTAATTTTGATGGAAGAAAGATGTCAACTTACTCAAAAATCTCCCATCTAACGTTTTTTAAATTCCACAAATGTCAACTACAGAATTGTTGTAAATGGGTATACAAGAGAGAAATCACTGACTAAACACAAGACCATAGTGCTAATGGTTAGGGTTGTGGCTTTGGAAGACAAACAGATCCTAGAAAAGATCCTGGCTTGGGTGCTTCCCTTGGTGTGACCTTGACATCAGGACCATTGTGGAGTGAACTTAAACACAAGCTGGCAGCCATCAGGCATCCTCTACTGACAATGGGCAGGATGAATGGTGCATGAATCAGTTGATGTATATCATAAACACATGCCTGCTAAGACGGCTTCTCACCCAGCCAGAATTTAGGGAAAACACCTGTGAAGTAACCTGAATTAGCTAGCTTAGGTAAAGAGAGATACAGTTTAAAAGGAAATGTCAGGCTGAGGCCTGTGAGGTCATAGAGCATTAGCTCAGAGCTGGAAAAAGAGATAGTGGTTGACAGCCTCTAGGAAGAAAGATAACACTCCCTAACATTAAGTAGGAGATACACTCTGCTTGTCCTTAGGAACTCATCACACTAGCAGGAGGGCAACTGCTTTTACAATACAGAGTAGCAACTGCTGTGTTGTGAGGTCACAGTGCCTGAGATCCAAAAAACAGAGTAAGCAACCACCTCCCAAGAGAGGAAACCAGATAAAGAACACAAAGCATCCAGCTGCTCAGAGCTCTGCAATAGGTGCTTTAACCAAGAATGGCTCATAGTATCACTTTTTCCTTCTTTTCAAAGCTCAGGGAAACAGGGCTCAAAGATCTGTCCAACTGGGAAAATGCTAAATGGTATTGTTTGCTTCACAGGTCACAATGAGGGGAAACTAGTTAGAAACATGTATGGCCTCCACCAAGTTACCTTACCAGGAACAGAACCTACCTTGTTTCAGAAAGAACTGCCTCTGTGAATGAACTACAGAGAAGCAATCACTGCTGTCTCTCCTACATCCTTGATGTCCTGTCTATGATTATAGGCAAGACCTAGAGGGGCAGGTTTCCAAGTGCTGTACCACAGATGCTGAATGTCAGGTCTTACTTGCTCAGCATCCTACCCTCCACATGCCCTTGACCACTATAATGATGCCTCTCTCATACCCCAGCCCTTTCCTGGAACACAGCTCTGCTCTAGGCTTGGAGGGTTTCCTGCCCACCTTTGGAACACAGTCCTCTGTGTAGAATCTGCTGTCTCCTAAGACCAGGAA
Organism: Cricetiscus sungorus; assembly: GCA_030556225.1. Lineage (NCBI taxonomy): Eukaryota > Metazoa > Chordata > Mammalia > Rodentia > Cricetidae > Cricetiscus > Cricetiscus sungorus. The sequence continues at coordinate 3,957,390 of JANBXA010000735.1, read as the reverse complement.
GAAAAGAGGGAATTCAGTACTCAAGAACAGTGGACATGGTAAGACAGACGCAGGATGCAAATACAGGGCAAAGGGCCCAGCTGCAGACAGGCTTAGAGCACATGTGTCAGGGAGGCCTGCAAAGTGATGGCGCATTTGAAGGGAAGAACTACACAGGCAAGGGCAAAACAGTTACAAAGGGGCCGTGGTAAGACAAGATTAGCAGGAAAGGAGAGTGCAAGGGTCCCATGGCTGTGTGGAAACTCACAGCTCCTATCTCATGGTTTACATATGATTGAGAGATGAAGGGAGAGGTACCATTCCTGTTCTCTCATGCTCAGGTATATACATTTTTGCAACTCTCAAGAGCCACAGTCACAGACCTTGGCGTCTGCTGTGCTGCCGCACCATGTGTGCCTTCATGCTGTGCTTAGAGGTGAAGAGCCGGTTGCAGCTGGATATTGGGCATCGGCTTTTCGGAGCACCCACGTCTTGCAAGTGTTTCTTAGAATGAATGTACAGACTGCTTCGAGCTGAGAACCTGGCACAGCATCCTGGAATACAGAGGAGAACCAGTTACACCAAAGGATAATCAAAAAATACTTCCTAATGACATCAGAAATGATACTATGAACTGGTAGGACAACTCAAAAGGGAGGTGTTTGCCAGCCAAGTCTGGTGACCTGAATTTGATTTCTAAACTCATATAAAGGTGAAAGGAAGGAAACAACTCTACAAAGTTGTCCTCTGACCTCCACATATACACTGTGACCCACTGTGCCACATGAACTTCTAACCCCCAAAATAGTAATTACGAATCATGTACTGACTAGTATATACTGATTAGTTCTAGCTTGATACAAGCTAGAAGAATCTGAGAGGGCAGAACCACATGAGAAAATACCTCCATAAGATCAGGCTATAGGTAAGCCTGTCAAACATTTTAATTAGTGATTGAGGTGAGAGGGCCCAGACCAATGTGGGTGCTATCACTCTGGGCTGGTGATTCTGGGTTCTCTAAGACAGCAGGCTGAACAAGCCGTCAGGAGCAAGCCAGTAAGCAGCACTCCTCTAAGGCCCCCAGGTTCCCACCCAACTTGACCTCTTTCCTTGGCTTCTTTCAATAGACTATAATTAAGGATATATAAGCCAAATAAACCCTTTCACCCCCAAGTTGTTTTTGGTCATGATGTTTCATCACAGTACTAGTAACCATTAACTAAGACAGAAATTAAGTCAATGAGAAATCACAACCCAATTCACGCAGGATGACAAAGGCTCAGAACTTTTGAGAATAAAGGTATGGGTCACTTAAGGATTAAAAAAAAATTACAACAACTAAAACAGTACCTGATGAGGTGCTTGTTCAGGGTGGAAGAAATACAGAATGGGTAGAGGAAGGTAGCTATAACTACCAACAAAGGCCACATGACTGGTTGTAAAACTGAGGATGATAATTGACATGTGTTTCTGTCATATTTTGTTAAGAATGTATTGTAAAGATATTTGTGTTTTTTCCTAGATTTCTTTATCATGTTATGTAACACCAATTGGGTGTCAGTGGTTATCATATATAACTTATGAGGTACTAAAAGAATGTCCCTCAAGGGACACTGCCACATGTTCTAAGATATATAATGCATTTGCAGTTTTAGTGGGATAGTTACATCATGTTATGAGTAATTATGGCCTGGTCATTGGTTTCATTTGGAAATGAAACATATCTTAATGACATAAGGAGATATGGTTTGTATCAAGTTCTCAAGAAGTGAATTTGTGATGACTAACCTTGTTTGTCAATTTGACTACATCTGGAGTAAACTAAACATTTGTGAGGGATTTTTCTTGATTTGAGGTCAGAAGACCCACACTTTCTGGTGGCAGCCTATATAAAAGGACATGGAAGATGAACGATTTTGGTTTTTTTTTGTTTTGTTTTGTTTTGTTTTTTTGCCTGCTTGCCCTCATTCTCACTGGCAAGCTTATCTATTCTGCTGCCAAGGCATCATTCACTGGCATTAGTCTTCTTTGAGATTCCAGTGTATACTGATGTCTAGCTGAGACATCCAGCCTTGTGGACTGAACAACTGGATTCTTGAACTTATTTGGGAGATAGCCACTGTTGGGACTAGTTGAACTACAGCCTATTAGCCACTCTAATAAACCTCCTTTTAACATATATATATATATATATATATATATATATATATATATATATATATATATATTTCATTCTAGCAATTGTTCTTCTAGAGAACTGTGATCAATACAAAGCATGACATTATGTTCCCAAGCACTGGCCACTGACAAGGGACATATAACAAATACCCTAGGAGGAGCACAAGGGATACATGAAAATTATAAAGGAATATGCAGACCAGGAGTTAGTCAGTCTAAGACATGTAACCTAATCAAACTCAGTCTGTTTGTTTCTTCCATCCACCACTCAGAGTTGAATAAAAACAACTCCTCCAGTCAAAGTTCAGTTGCAAAAATGTATACTAAACACCTCTATTAAGCTATTACAAAAAAAGAAAGGAAGAAATGAAGGGAGAAAGAAAGAAATCCTATAGTTCTAGGGGTTGGTACTATCTCAACACATGGCCAAAGATAACCCCACCCATTTCACCTCTGTGTAGCCCAGAAACCGAGCAAATGTCTCTAGGTCATAGGCAGAAGTGGAGCCAGAGACAGCAATTCCCAGCTTATACACTCAACTGACTTACACATCTGATCTAGATTCAAGTGCTGGAGGAAACATACATTTATAATGCCTTCCCTTCACCTCTGACTGTCTGTCATGTTGGTGCCCTGCCCTTCACAGACCCAGAAAGGGGAGGCAGAGTTGAGTGCAGAGGCTTGTGAGTTGGCTGAGCATGTAGGTAGTAAGTTAGAATAAAAGGCAGAACAAGATCAGTGCTGAAACAATGAATGCTGTAGAAACAGCTTCTGGGAAGACTGAGACACAGGTGCCTGAGCAAGAGACAGTAGGTGACTCTGTCCCTGCTGAGTGATGGGACCAGGCCTTGGAGCAGAAGGGTGTAAAAGTACAGGGAGTTACCCAGCTAAGGCTGTATGCATGCAACCCTCGTTTGCTCTATGGCCACAGATAAAGTTCTGACCCTTCACAGAGCAGCTTTTCCTTTCTGTAAAATGAGATGCACGTGGTCAAGATAAGGAACAGAGCTTAGCTAGAAATATGTTTGAAGTTTCATGTGAGAATGAAGTCCCAAACTGCAGAGACAGTCAGGGCCCTTTCTCAAATGGCTCTATTTTCTTCCTTAAATAGCCCACTTGGAGGCCTGGGCACTGGCAATCTCAACACAGAGCCTGGCTTCATTTAGTCTATAGAAGGGGTTCTATAGTCTCTGCACCAGCCTCCAATGCCTTGTGCAAAGGCCCTGATCAAACCCTGCCACTCTTTCCTCAGCTGAGGCTCAGTATCTTAATGGCTCAAAGCTTCTTGAGAACTTCAAAAACAAATACTCTCCCCTAACAATGAACTTCTGCCCTTCTACCAATCACCTTAAAAAGAGCTGTGAAATAAGCAGTCCCCTGCTTCCTGCTCAGCAGCTCTGCCTGAGTTACTCTATCAAAACTTGCCAACTAACACCAAACCACACAAATGGATCTCAGCATTTTGAATTGTTCTCCACAGACATCCTTCTGGCTCAGCACCCTGCCTTTATACCTCTCACCAGGGCAGCCTTGCCACTGTTTCACCCCCTATGTGGCTCTCCACCTAGTCTTAGAAAATAGAAAACAAAACCCCACCTAATATCAACCACTACAGTCATAAGAACTGACAACTATCAATGCTTTTACAACATTTAAAAATTTTAATTAGTTGAATCTTTTCAAGAATCCTATGAGATTTTATTTATTTTATGGATAAGGAAAAAAAGCAAAGAGCTTAATCTGCTCATTTCAGGGCTTCTCCGAGCCATGCAAGCGGCAGACTCAGGACTTGAATCCAGAATTCACGCTTTCAATTGCTTGCAGGGTTTAAGCAAGGACCTTCATGGCACCTGCTTCACTTGTAGTTCAGCCTGCTCTTTAAGCCAGCAGCAGACACACAGTCTACTTTCTGAGTACCTTAAGTCAAGTTGAATGTACATTTTATGTGCCAAAAGACCAAACTGTTCACCATTCCAATCACAGTGAGACACTGATTCAACTACTGTGCCTCCCAAGTCATTACAGCTTGCTCTGACCTCTATCTTTGCTGCTGATGGGATTCTCTTCCTTTGTGCTGTCAGCCCCCAGCCCAGGATGACTGCAATACCTCTCCAAAGATCAAGCGAACTGCTCTTGCCCTGGGATTCTCTCTGCTGGTCTTTCTGCTTCCAATAGCCATTCTTTAATGTCTGGTTAGCTCTGCCTCCTTAAGCTGACCAGGCCATTCACACACTCCCAAGAGCAGTATGGCTGAAGTCCAGACATCTTACAGAAACTTGTATGTTCCTATTTACCTGACCACACTCATAGCTGGTATGCTGATAAGAACTTGATCCTCCCATTTCTATTATGTTCAGTATGTTTTAAGAACTGGTTTCGCATTAAATGGTCTTTATTATCCTTCTTCAACTAAGATAACTAAAGTCCACACATGTAGCTGAGGCCATCAATTTAGGCCCATCAGACTTAACCTGGACCACTCTTTCCTTAGTGACAGCAGATTGACATGAATGGGCCATACACATTTTTGGCAAATAAATTACACTTTTAACATTTTAAATGCTTTTATGTCAACTTGACACAAGCTAGAGTCTTTTTGAAAGAGGAAACTTCAATTGGGAAAAATGACTCTGTAAGATTGGTCTGTGGACATACCTATGAGACATGCTCTTGACTAACGTGGCAGAGCCAAACTCACTGTGGGTGGTGGTACTACTGGGCCTGTGGTCCTGCGTGCTCTAAGAAAGCCAGATGTGCAAGCCATGGAAACAAGCCAGTAACCAGAAATCCCCATGGCCTCCACATCACCTTCTGCCTCTAAGTCCCTTCCTTGAATTCCTGCCCTAGCTTTATTTGATGATGGACTATAACATAGAAGTATAAGCTGAAATACAATCTATGTTACTTTTAGTCATAGTGTTTTATCACAGCAATAGAAACCCTAATTAAGACAAAGCCTCAAGAATACCCTTATAAAGAAATAAGACAAGACTTCATTCTGTTGAAGTACAATATGATTAGTTACTTGGCATTTAGTGAGCCCAAGCTATGTGCCAGACCACACAAAAAGGATTCTTCTCCTCACTTCACCTGTTCCTCATCATCCCCAAGTGAAACAGATGGTGGAAGTAGAGCCTCAATTGAGTGTTAGGGCAGAAGGCAACCCTGTACTTCTTCCAATACATTTCTAAGACAGTGTGCATGTACTTTCAACCAACCAATGTTGTACCTGGCAACTATCTTAGTGTTTCTGCAACTCAAACTTATAGCTAAACTTGAGTGTTGGTGTGGCATTTTGTCTATAGCTAAAGCAACATTTTAAATGGTACCTTCCACAGGGCACTCAAATGGCTTCGTCCCCAAGTGAGTGATACTATGGCCCTTCAGATGCTCTGCTCTAGTGAATGACTTGCCACAGCCTTCCACAGGGCAGGTGAACCTCCGGTCGTCATCATGTTTCCTGAAACAAAAATGAAAAAACAATAACCACTCACAGATTCACAGGGATGAGGCTTTAGACATAGAAACAACATTCCATTCCAAACAATCAATACATTCAGAATGTCCACACATAATCAGAAATTGTACTTTGATAAATTAAGGTGGCCTCAGAGCCAGACACAGAACAATTAGTGCCACAACAATCTAGGAACAGGTGAGTCTCAAAGGATCGAATGAAACAATCTAAATTGTATCTATGGTCAATGTGCTTTCCAAGACACACACACACACACACACACACACACACACACACCCGACAGAGAGCTAGACAGCAGTGGAGTGGGAAAGAATCCTCTGAAGTCAACTTATAAAAACTGTCTTTTTCTAAGTAATGTTTTCATTCTGAGCAACTCAGACCCCAGTTAGGCAAACAGACACAGGCCACCCAGACCCTCAGTCTGTATAATCCCAATACTGGAGCTATAACCAAGATGGAATGACATAATATGTTCAATATCATGGGTATACAGACCCCATGTTGTCATTATCACTACTGAAAGTTTGTAAAAACATGAAGAAAAGTATTTCTACAACATCTAAAAGAAAACAAAAAACAAAAATGTAATTGTATTGACAGTGCACTAAGTAAACCAAACCAAATCAAACTTAACAGGAAATAACTGTTGTCAAGTGAGGAGATTCTTAGTGCTTTTCTTACAGTTTTCTGATTTTCTAAGACATTGACACGGGGCTCCATTTTAAACAGCCTGAAATCACAGAACATCCACAGTGTTCTGTGACACTTCATGAACTTTAAGAACCTAAATAACAAAATGTAAGGTTTACCTTTTGTGCCTTAGAAGTTTGGACATACTAGTGAAGGTCCAGCCACAACTGTCTGAGTCACAAATAAACGGTCTTTCACCTTGTAAAAGAAAAAAATGACACAGCCTAACTATGAGCACAATAGTCACCACAATGCATGGGTCCACATTGTGGTACACCCTCCAGCCCATACCTGTATGACTTCGCAGATGAATTTTCAGCCGACAGGCTTTGTCATATTGTTTATTGCATCCAGGAAAGGAGCAGGAAAAGAGCTCTTGTTCTCTGAAGTGGGCTCGGTTATGGGAAAATAGGGCACTCACTGTGATGAACGTCTTCTCACAGCCTGATTGAAGAAAGTACAAACTCAGTTCATAGGACAACAAAAGCACACAGTGCAGCTTACACTGTCCACAGCCCAGGGCATGCTCACAATGAGCAGACAAGGAAAGACATGACTCGGAAACTCTCTTTGCAAAGTCCTGTCCACCATTATTTAGCTTTCTAGAAACTACAGTAGGGGTAGCACACACAGGCCATGTGTGATGTGGAGATGGCACCACACATAATTAAGAGATGTACTCCAAATACATCCTTGGCCAGCCTGTTCTGTAGCCAATTCTGCATAAACTAGATGTGTCTTCCACAAACACAGCTGGCAATGCTGCTTGAGTGAAACCCAGGAAAAAAGCAGGATCAAAAGCCCCAATGATCAAGAGTTAGTCTCGTATAGCTTTTCAGGGCTGCAACAAACCCACCCGTTAAGATTTTCAATTCCATTGCAGGATATTGCAGCCCCCACACCTCAATTTCCTGTAACCTCTGCAATTGGCAGCCCTACATCTTATCTGGTTTCTCTTTTCTTTTACCTATTTCCTAAGGTTCTTGTCAACTTCACCTCCATCCTTATAATCCTACCCCATCAGCCCAAACAACCCACATCTCAGCAATTCCTACATCAACACTCCTTTGACAAAAATGTTACATGCTCAAACAGGGTGGAGAACAAAAAGCTGAAAAATGTTTAGAAGCTATCTTTGTTGCAACTCTTCCCCAGAGTCCCTAAAATGCTGTCACTATGAATCTGAAACACTGCACAATCCTGAATTAAAAGTAGCAGCCCAGGGAATTTCTGCCCCATCCAAAATTCCTCTTCCTTAGCTTCAATCTGTACCCTTTGCTACTTAGGATGTAACTGATTCGGTTAATCTGAACATTAGCACTCTCAGCCTTAGCAACAGTCCTCATCACCCCCTTCCTCTTTCATCCTGCTTCTGTGGATCTTTTACCTGAAGCCCTCCACCATTCCCACTGTCACTTCCTGGCTCACGTTGTCAAAAGAATCCCTCTTTGACTGGACACTTAAAGGTGCTCCCCTGGTCTCTCTCCCAGCTTCAATGGAAGCCCAAATGATCAGCCAACACAAGACCCTCAGGAGCACCTCATTCCTTGAAGTGAATCTCTGTCCTTCCCAATACAACACAGAGAATGATGCTACCTTTACCAGGGTGAGGCCTGCAGCCACCATTCTCACATCAGGAAATGACTGGAGAAGGTTTTCAATCAGACTGTATTAGATAATCTGTGGGCATGTAATAATACAGTACTAGAATCTGTTGCTAAACCCTACATATGAGCATACTCTATAATGAATGTTACTAAGAGAACAGTGTGTATACATGTTAATGAAAAGAACAGACATGATCCCAGAAACTAAGAAATCTGACAAAAATATAGAAGACACAAAAACAAATGTGCCACACATCTGAGGGTGGCTGCAGAGGCTCACCCTGGTGAAGGAGCATCACTCTAAGACGGTAAGGACAGAGGTCTTATTCAAAGCAAGAAGTATCCCTAGGGCTCTGTGTTCGCTAATCCGTGGAGTTTCCATAGAGGCTGGAAAAGGAGCAGAGAGGCACTAATGAGTAGTCATCCCCTCAGCAATTTAAGATGGCATATTTGGCCGTATGAATTTTGGATCTCTGACTGATCTAATACACTTGAATGGATTGAGAAAAAGTCCCAACTCAACTCTGAGAAGTGGTCGCTTTCAGAGGAAGTATCTTAACAAAGCGTTTGTGGCCTCCCCGAGGGACAGCTGTGACTATGCATGCCACTTCGCTGTAGGAACCCGAGGCTTTACATCTAACTATCTGAAAGGAGCGTGAACTCAAACACGGGGGTGTTTCTTTGCACGCTTCCCTTAGATTAGGGTATCCTGGGTAAACACTGCCTGCCGGAACAGTGGCACAGAGGTTGGCCCCTGGTCCGGACCCCGTCGGACCCAGGTCACGCTCACCTGGGAAATCACACTTGTAGGGGCGCTCCGGCTCGAAGTGGCTGCGCTGGTGGGAGTTGAGCTTGGCGTGTGTAGGGAAGCGCTCGGCGCACACCTCGCACTTGAACAGGCTCTCCTGTTCGTGCCCCTTCATGTGCGCCTTGAGGTTGTACACTGTGGTGAACTTCTTGCCGCAGCCGCTCACCGGGCAGCCAAAGGGCCGCAGCTTGTCGTGCGACTGCAGGTGTCTTTTGAGCTTGTAGGAGGTGGTGAAGGCCCAGCCGCAGCCATCCAGCGGGCACTTGAAGGGCCGCCGGCCCTGGAGGCTGCCGTGCGTCAGCAGGTGCACCTTCAACTGGTGCTTCTTGGCGAAGCTCAGCGCGCACTGAGGCTCTGGACAGCGGTAGACTGGAGAGCCAGCGCTAGTGGCCACCGGCCCGCGGCGGGACACAGAAGCGCTCGAGGGCTCCGGGCCCGCGGTGGTTGCGGGGTGCAGGCTCGGGGAAGCGGGCGCGGGAGAGGGCGCGGGCGCGGCGGCCAGAGTAAAGACGCCGCGGTCGAAGCGCACCAGGAGGTCCTGGTTGTGGATGGTGACGGTGCCCGCCAGAGCCGCGCCGGGGGCGGCGGCTGGGACCTGATCCGGGGGGCTCGCGCACGGGCCGGGTTCGGCCTCCTCCTGCCCGTGGGCGTCGGCCGCGCGTGGCACTTCCAGCAGGACCACGAAGGAGTCGCTGCCGTCCTCGGAGGGCGGCGGGTTCGGCCCCGGGGCCTCCTCCTGACGCGGCCCGGACCCGCCATCTTCCGGGCCCCTCAGCAGAAGCAGGCGGCGGCGCCCGGGGCCCGCACCGAGGGTCGGCCCCGCGCCGCGGCGGAGTCGGCTTGGACCACCGCCATGTTGGTCTCCGCGCGCGACCGGGGCGGCGAGCACGGCCGGGATGTCCATCTTAGGCCCAGCCGAGGTGTCCGAGCCACAGCCTCCGGGGAAGAGCCGCCCGGCCCTGCCAGGCATGCGCGCGACACCAAAGGTCCGCCCCAGCACCCCTCAGGGAGTCTCTGTCAAAGCTCAGGCTTGAGTACAGCCCCCGCCGCAGCTCGAGCTGCGCGTGCGCAAGAGCCGTGGGCGTGGCGCGCGAGGGCTGCCGGGACTGTAGTCACGAGGGCGCCAGGGGGTGGGGCAGGGGCGGGGCCTCCAACTTCCGTGTACTTTAGTTTGGGTCCTAGCTTGAGGAAAGAGGTTCTTGAGCTTTTGACTCTTCCTTTTGCACCTGGGTAGCGCAAAGGAATGGAAGTGAATCGCACCTTATAAGAGTTCCTCGTGCCCTCTGTGCTTTGGAAATATGAGCTAATTCAATCCGTGATTGACAGGCGTGAGGAAACTGATGCCGAGTTTATTTGAGTGGCCAGGAACTTGCAGTCAGGCATTGAATCTCTCCACTTTGCTAGACATCTTCTGTGTGACCTCGCTGAAGTGCACATCTACCTGGTACTTCTGGACTACAGCCCTAGCTTGCCCCGTAGCATGTCCTGACGGGATCCCTGCCTACGCCACCAAGTTGCCTTGACACAGCGTCAGCTTACTAAGATGCTAGCTGTTCCCAGGACTCTGTTGCCCCACTTCTCTTATATGGGTTTGTGTGAAGTCCCTTCATTTTTGTCATCACTACCCAAATTCAAACCTATTTCACTCCTAGATTCACAAATAACTAAAGAGCAAGTCCTCAGCCATCCTTCACCCAACTGCCTCCCACCCAGTCTGTTTTATGCAGGCCAGGCTTTTTAGTCTTCTGAAAGTGCAAATGCTATTAAAATCTTGCCAACCTGCCCTTTGCACCCACACTGATTTACTCCCATTTCCCACCAACCTGTCCCTTAATATGAAAGGCTATGCCCCTCCCCCTATATCTACTCCAAGAGGGATGGGGATACGTCCACATAAACTACATGAATATTCATAGTAGCTTTAGTTACAACTCCCCAGTGGATGCAACCCAATTTTCATCGTCAGGTGAATATGTGTTCGTACAGCAGAATATTTTTGAATCATAACATAAAATATTGCAAGTTATAACATGTCCACACCTATGAAAAACTTGTGAAAGAAGATGCGTTGAAATAATGTCGTGTATATGAAATGTCCAGGAGACAGTAGACAGTAGATTAGTGGCCCCTGTTGGCCGCAGGGAGATGGGGAATTAGGACTAGTTTCTAACAGTGATGGGTTCTCTGTGGAGCAAAAGGTTTTGCATTATAGGTGCTGATTAGACAGCACATCTGATACACAGAAACTACAAATAACAAACTTGACAACAATGACTCTTACGTATGTTTCAATTAAAAAATGTTTAAAGGTCATCACAGAAATTGGAAGATCCCATTTGTATGAAAGAACATTGAATGTCTGTGCATGAGTTTATATACTCTGAAGGAAAAATCTAGAAAGATTCCTAATGTGACTTCTGTGGTGGACTTGAGAAAGAGGCTTTGAGTACACTCTAGGTTCCCCTTGGCACTACTGAGTTTATTATTAGTTAGGTGTGGTTTTTTTTTTTTTGTGTGTGTGTGTGCCATGGCATATGGGGGTCAGAGGACAACTTACAGCAGTCAGTTCACTCCCTCCATCATGAAGGGAACTCAAGTTATTAGGCTTGGTAGCAGGTGCCTTTAAGCACTGATCCATCTCACCAGCCTTAGTCAATTTGTTTTAGATCATAAACAAGTAGTTTGGAAAATAAATTCTAGATTTATAGATGCTTTTTATACTATGGAAAAATATTTTGATAGTTTCTTTTAAAAACATAGAATTATCATGTGATCCTATAGTTAGAATTCTAGGTGCAGACCCAAAAGAGCTGAAAGCAAGGCCTTGGGTAGACACATGCACACCTGTGCTCACAGCAGTGGCTGAATAGCTAAGCAAATGTGGTCCACTATGCAGTGCAGCCTCTCAGCATTAGCATGGAAGGACATTCTGCTACATGCAGCAACATGGATAGGCCAAGGACATGTCCCTGGATGAGCAAGCCAGTCTCAGAAGGGCAAGCACTGTGTGACTCTGCATCTGCAAGACCTCTGGAGCATATAGTACATAGGAAGACAATAGGCTGACAGATGCTAGGGGCTGGGAGGGGACAGCATCAACTTGATATGATGAAAAGCTCCTAGACCTGGGTGGTGGGGACTGCTGCATTGCCTTATGGGGTGCTTCAGATCTCTGTGTTGCACCCTGGGAAGGGGTTGGGACAGTAAATTTGTTATGTGTGTTTTACTACAATAAAAGAAAATATGTTGGAAAGCAGTAGATAGCATGTTGACATTATTGTCTTCTATGTTCTCTGCTGTTTCAAGATATTTAGACATCTTTTATGGGGGTATATTCAGCCTCTTGGGTTTGTAAAGAGGATCACTGTCCTCTGGTTTCTCTGACCCTCCTGACCCAGGTCTTCTTCTACCTTCTGCTGGACTTCAAAGTCTCTGAAGAACAATTTTTGTGCTACCCCTTCTGGTTTGGGGTGCTCAGGTCATGACTCCAGCAAGGATCAGGGAAGCAACTGTGGTTTTCAGGCAGAGGTATGATATGTTGTTGTTGCACTTTGTAAGAATATCCCCAGGAGTACAGAACTGAATAGAGAATTCTCAATAGAGGAATCCAAAATGGCTGAAAGACACTTAAGAAAGTGCTCAACATCCTCAGCCATCAAGGAAATGCAAATCAAAACAACTCTGAGATACCATCACTCCTGTCATAATGTCTACAATCAGAAACACCAATGACAGCTTATGCTGGAGAGGATGGAGAAAGGGGAACACTCCTCCACTGCTGATGGGAGTGCAAACTTGTACAGCCATTTTGGAGGTCAGTATGGTGGCTCCTCAAGAAAATGGGAATCAGTCTACCACAGGACCCAGCAATTCCGCTCTTAAGCATATACTTAAATGATCCACTTCCATGCAACAAAGACATCTGTTCAACTATGTTCATAGCAGCATTATTTGTAATAGCAAGAACCTGGAAGCAACCTAGATGCCTCTCAACTGAAAAATGGATAAAGAAGATGTGGCACATTTATACAATGGAATACTACTCTGTGGGGCCGGTGGGGGGCAATGGAATCTTGAAATTTGCAGGCAAATGGACAGAACTTGAAGAAACCATCCTGAGTGAGGAAACCCAGCCACACACACAAAAAAGGAACATGGTATGTATTCACTCGTATGTGTATTTTAGACATAAAGCATAGGATCATTTGCCTACAATTCATACTTCCAGAGAAACTAGGATACAAGGAAGAACCTAAGAGATTCATACAAGGTCCCTCACAGAAAGAGAAAGGGACAAGATTTCCTGAGCATATTGGGAGGAAGGGCAGTGAATGGAGAGAGAGTTAGGAGAAAAAGAAGGGGAGGAGAGGAGAACATGTGGGACCAGGAAGATTGAGTCAGGGGACAAATAGACGAGAGCAAATAAGGAGACACCATAATAGAGGGAGCCATTGTAAGTTTGAAGAGAAAACTGACTCTACAGAAATGTCCAGAGACCTACAAGGATGACCTCAACTAACAATATGAACAACAGTGGAGAGGCTGCCTTAAATGCCCTTCCCTGATAATGAGATTGATAACTAACTTATATACCATCCTAGAACCTTCATGTAGTAGCTGTTGGAAACAGAAGCAGACACCCACAGCTAAACACTGAGCCGAACTCCTGGAATCCAGTTCAGAGATGGAGGGGTGATAAGAAAAAGGGTCAAGACCAGGCTACAGAAACCTATAGAGGCAGCTGACCCGAACAAGGGGGAGTTCATGGACCCCAGACTGATAGCTGGGAATCCAACATTGGACTGATTCAGACCCCCTGAACATGGGTGTTAGTTAGAAGGCCTGGGCAGTCTAAGGGACCTCTGACAGTGGAACCAGGATGTATCCCAGGTGCATGAAAGGACTTTGGGAGCACATTCCCCATGGAGGGGTACTCCCTTAGCCTAGAGACAGGAGGGAGGCCTAGACCCTACTCCAAATTTTGACAGATTTTGATGATTCCTCCTGGAAGGCATTATCCTCCCTGGGGAGTGGGTGGGGAATAGGACAGGAGGGGGGCTGTGGAGGGCATGGGAGGGAGGGAGAAGGAACTGGGATCAATATGTAAAATAAGAGAAAGATAGGAAGGAAGGAAGGAAAGAAGGAAGGGAGGAAGGAAGGAAGGGAGGAAGGAAGGAAGGAAGGAAGGAAGGAAGGAAGGAAGGAAGGAAGGAAGGAAGGAATGAAGTTTCCAGGAGTACCATTAAGCTGAGAATGGAGGGAGCCTACGTAGAGGGTACTGAGGAATCTGAGCAAAACTGGCCTTGTAGGCAACAGAGAAGGCCAGCCAGAACAGGGTCTATTCCACACTGCTGAGCCCTGACTATCCATTCTGCTGTGCTGGTGGATACATTTCAGTATCTCACCACAGATGATGGCTTGTTGTTTTTGAATGCTACTATGTGTATTTATCTGTTCAGCCAAATCTTACTTTAATGTGTGTGTGTGTGTGTGAGTGTGTGTGTGTGTGTGTGTGTACTAAGTATATGTTCTACCATTGAGCCTCCCCAGCATCTTTGCATTTTTATAAATAAACATGTTCCAGGCTTTTAGGAGAAAAAAATAGAATAGGCACAGCTTAAACCATGTATGTAATTATAATATCATTATATTTCAGTTATACTTATATGAAATAGAACTAAAGATATTTTAAATGAATTAAAATGTCAAAATTTACAATTCAATTTCCAAGTTACACTAGCCATATCCAAATACTGGATACTCTACATATGGTATCCATTCTTCCGGAAGACAAGGGCTAGCAGTTTGTGCTGACTTGCCAGTGCAGGGAAGTTCCTCTACAGGGAATAGCTAGGGCTCCACAAGGTAATAGTGCACACTCAGGGTATGAGTGTGGAGGGGGCTGCTCCAGTGCCGATGTCTGCCTGATCCCCTGCTGTGATACTACATAGAGAATAAAGAAAAACCAAATTACCTCTTCACAGAGATCCAGGTAGCATGTCTCTGTTGGGCATATTTGGAAACAGGCACAGAGCCCTGACCCCTCACTGAAGGATGTCTGACTTCACACCTACTTTTTGACTTAAGAAAATTCTAATTTTATGCAAGACACACAGATCAAGATACCAGAAAGCAAGTTTTGACTTCTGCTATGGCTCGGCTTATTCAAAGGGTGTATTGGGAATCGGTGGGACCTTTAGAGGTAGCGGTAGTAGAAGGTCTTTAGGTTATTGGCAAAGTGACCTTGAAGAATTGTAGGACTTGGGTTCAAACTTCCCCTCTTTGCTTCCTGGCTCACAGTGTAAGCATTTTGTTCTGCCATATGCTCCCTACCATTGCTGTTTGGCACTGTTGCCAGAGGTCCAAAGCAATATGACTTCTTGATCTTGGGTTGGGACATCCAGACTTTAAGCCCCCAACCCCTTTGTATATTAATTGCCTTGGGTGTTTGGTTATAGTAACATCACAATAAAACATCCTTTTGTTTTGTACCAAATGCAATGACATTTTCCCAAGGCTCAGTATCTCCTTAAGTCTAAATAACTGCACAGTAAAAATCATTGGTTGCTCATGTGACAGTGAAGTAGGATTATTCACACCCAAATCCCGCAGCCCTGCTCCCACCGCAGGGCATCATGGTCTATCCTGGATAGGGGGTTGCTGGAGGACCCTCATGTCCTTGCTGTGGCACTCTGGGGAAGACAAAGGGTTCCTTCTGTCTGGTCCCATGCCAGTATGAGCCAAAGATGCCAGATGCTCTCACAGCAGCACAACTTCTCTGTGGCCAGTGGTCTCAGAGTTCCTTCTCTTCCTTTTCTCTCATCCACCTTTGTGTTTTCCTCTTAGTTCTGGCTCAGCTTAGGGGACAACCAGCCTATGGCACCCACAGCAGGACAGGGGGCCTGGTAAAGACTGAAGAGAGAGCACAGGGCAACAGGAAAATGGGGGAGGGGCTGAAGGCTGAGAGTTGGTGAGTAGGAGGCACTATAAAGTAGCAGCAAATTCCAGAGGAAGGCCCAAGGAAGCACAGCTATCCAATTCTCTTGGCCAGAGCCCCTGCTCCAGAGGCCAACCTGGTGTAGATCTGGTTGGTTGGTCTGGGAAGGGTGTAAGATCCCACTTTAGGCCAATGCAACTCCTGCAGGATTCCAGATCCCAAACAGAAGACACCAGAGATCTCAGGAAGTTGTTTGTTCTATTTTTCAGGTTCACACAGCTGACCTGGAAAGTGTCTTCTCTCCACATGGCCCAGCACCTGGCCACTTTGCCTCAGACACTGTGCTACCCACTCCTGCTAGCCCAGTTTATGCCATGTACTTGCCTCTACTTTATTCTTTACTTCCTGTCTGTCCTCCTCCCCATACTCCTCAGCATCAAGGACCTGGTGTGGGCACTTTGTGTACCCAGGCCTGGTTCTCTGAGGAACCAGAAGTGATGGCATAGACAAGGGATGGAAGGATAGCGAGGACAGCAGTGTGGGGACGGTGCTGGACGGGAGACTGAATAGCACTTTGAGAAGGTCACAGAGAATCCTAGGAGGATGACGCCAGGTTGGCCAGCACTCAAGTTTCCTTCCCATCCAAGCTGGAGTCCACTGTACTGCAGGCTTAAGGACCTGCCCATAAGCAAGATGTGTCCTACCCTCTCACCCAGTGGTCAAAGACAAGTGCTTCCTCCTCGATAAGCTTCTGTGGACACTAGGGGAGCTATGTAGGGGTGCAGTGTGGGAGGCAAGTGGTGATCTGAGAGGGTCTGGCAGTGGGAAGGAGAGGTTCAGGCTCTCCTCAGGGCCGCAGGGCCTGCTGTATCACTTGTTCATCTGCCACCTCATGGGGAAGTGTCACCACCAGGCCACTGTTCTCCTGCATTGTCTGGCAGATGATCTCATAGGCCTTGCGGTTCCCAGACCAGCAGCGCCGTGCCACCTGCAGGAGACAAGCACACGGTATTGGTATCAACATCATTGGGCTCTTCATGTGGTACCCTGGCTCCCAAACTCTACATCCTCTTCTACTTGGAAGATTTTAGAGCCTTCTTTGTGTCTTCCAGGCTCAGAATCCCTCTCTCTTACCTAGAGCATGTAGCTGACTTTGCCTCTTTTCCATCTGAAACAAGTTATTATTGTACCCAGTCCTATCCCATCTCTAAAAATGAACTAGATACAGCAAGCTCATCCCTAGCACCCATCCTTTCAGAATCCTTGTCATCAGCTGTCATCCCTTCCTAGCCCACTTCCTCCCTTTTACCTGATCATGACTCATGACCATGACTCAACCTCTCCATCTAGCTGCCACTCCTCATCTCCAAGCCTCCCTGGCCTATATCCACACCATTGATAGTGAAGTCTCCTTGTGCCAGGATGTAGACCCTGCTACCTCCTGCTGAAATGCTGAATTTTAGTGGTTCCTGTTGAGTGGCCCTACCAGAGGACTCTCCTTTATCCCTGCCTGTGGGTACAACCTGAGTCATCCAGAGCTACTGTCTTCACTCTGGTCCTTTGCTCTGGAATCCCTCTCTGGTTTTCTCACACCCTGTATACCTTTCCTCATCATTATCTGACCTCCAACCTCTAGTTGACCCTTTTGGGCTGCCTGTGATGTGATTTAGGACAGGAATCTGTCCCACTTCCCTCTCAGTGCCCTCGTTGCAGGATGAAAGACCCATCTAGCTTCTGAAATGTGCTCTTTGACTGCCTTTGAAGGTGGCAGTGAGGCCTGGTGTTGCTGGGGTATGGCACCTGGCATGGACAAAGGCCACCCAGTACAGAAAAAAAAACAAAAAACAAAAAACAACAACAACAACAAAAAAACCAAAACAAAAAACCAGCAACACAAAGTGGGGAAAGATGAGCCTTTGAGCCTTAAAAGGGAGATCTTGAGGCCAGGGCATAGCAAAATGACAGAGGTCAACATGCCTGAAGCCCTGGGTTTTCCATCTCAGCCTCCAAAAAGTGAGGCCTCAACACCAGTGTAGGGGTGCTTCAGGAGGAAGGGTTGAGCCTGCCAGGGTCCATCTGCATTTACAGGAGCTAGACTGCGGGGTGAGACCAGAGACAAGGAGACCCAAAGGAAAGTACAGAAATACTTGGGAAGGGGTGGTGAAAAGGGAGGTCTTAGGCCTGGAGAGATGGCTCAGCAGTTAAGAGTATTAGCTGCTCTTCCAGAGAACCTAGGTTCAGTTCCTAGCAGCCATATGGTGGCTCACAGCCATCTGTATCTCCAGTTCCAAAGGATCTGACCTCTGAGGGAACCATGCACACACAGAGTACACATACATGCAGGCAAAACACTCATACACATAAAATCAAATAAAAATAAATAAATAAATAAATAAATCATTAAAAAATGGGGAAGCCCTGGAAGGCCTTGGAAAGGAGTAGATGTCCTTACTGTGGAGAGATCAGGATTACAGCCCAGACTTCCAACTTGGATAGGCAGAACCATTGAGGAGAGGGGGTAGTGAGAAGCTGAAGAGTTCTGGAGGACTTACACCATTGGAGACATCCCAGCCCAGCATCATCCTGGCCTTTTGCTCAGCCTGTGAGGTTCCATCTAGCACAAGGCCAAATCCCCCATTGATCACCTCACCCCTGTAAGAGACAAAGAGATTCCTAGATCACTCCCTGTATTGACTTGCTTGGATCAGACATCATGCAACACTTCAGGCATTGGCCTGAGAAGATATCACATTGGCCTCTACATCACAGAGACATATGGTCAGCAGAACAGAGGGACAACATCCTGGTTTCTCAGTCAGTTATGCTTCTCAGCTGGTCTTATCCACTTCATGTATACTTCCAAGGCCCTCTCTATCACCTTCTGCTTGATGCCTGCTTGTCCACCAGAATGGGAAGCAATCTTTCTTAGGTACCCAGGATTTTGTATATGCTAGACAAGTACTCTAGTACTGAGCTACACCCTGGTCTGGGACAGTGCTCCGAGAAGGGAGGGAGGGTGCTTCTTAGGGCCCTCTCAAGTGGCCATAAAGAGTAGATGGGCACACAGCACACAGGAAGGCTGCATGGTTCACAAGATGCCATGCCCCAGGTGGGCTACTAGTTGTCCAGATGTGCTGACTGTCCCCAGGTTGCCTGCATTGACTTACCTAGTCTCTAAAATGGTCCTGTGACACATGAAGTCTACCACTTGCAATCCTTTCATGTAGAAATAGCTCGAGAAGTCTTTGCTAAGGTACAATCTTTCCCACTCAGTGACTTGGTCAAATAGCCCTCTCCTGCAGACACAGCCAAGAGCACATGGAGCTTCAGCCAACTGGTGCTCTCACTAAGCGTGACCAGTGGACACACAACACAAAAGCAGTCACTAAATAGACACTCCAAAAGAGGGACAGTGAGGAGGTCAAGGTCATAGAGTGCACTACAATTGACATATGGCTATGTGTGGTGACCTCGCCTTTCCACAGGGCACTGGCAGTCAGTCCAGGAAGTGAAGAAGCAAGTGGAGAAGCCTGAGGACAAACAGTTCAGAAACAGATTCCTGTCAAAGGAGGAAGAAACTAAAGCCACAGAACTGGGTGTGGCTTGTCCTTGGAGAAGCAACAGTATGAGCCAGGTCCCTCCACCCTTTCTGCAATTGTGCTAGAATCCAGGGCTTACTGGATTCTACTGAATCCCTAGCCTGCCTGCTGCTTTCTTATCTTGTGAGGCTCCGAACAAACTTCAGCCTCTTTTACAGTCACGGTTGTCCCCTGCTAGGCACCCCATAACCAGGGAGCTCTTGTCTGTCCTGCTCTTCTCCAGCCAGGACATGCACTATGGTCACATTTTCCATTAATTAAAGCCACCTGACAGGGCTGCAGCTTGGAATTCTAGCCTTGGTGGGCATGAGGCCAAGCCAGTCATCTGGGAAGCTGGTTAATGGAAGGATTTGGCTCTTCGGGACAGAGGCTTGCCTGGATCCAGCCCACACTGGCTCAAAGTTTTCCTTCAGAGACTGCAGCGTCCTTGGCTGCTCAAAGAAGCCAGAGCTCCAGCTTTGACTGGCCCTGGAGACCCCAGACAAGAAACTTCCCCAGAGGCAAACCCTCTGTGACTGTTTCCTTATCTGTAAAGCCTATGCTCTTTCTTTGGTTCTGGGAGTGGGAAGATTGGAAGGGATCAGTGAGAGTTGCTGCATAGTGTGCATCTGATGAATTTGAGTTAATATGCTTAGCAGCAGAGGAATGGCCAATGCCAACCAGAATGAAACCCTATAGTTTGGAATTTAGATATTGTCTTGAGGGAGGTGGTAGCACTTTTAAGAAGGAGCGAGGCCTTTTCCTATCATGGATGAATGGTTCTGTCTGCAACGCTAGAGGCTCCTGATATGCTACGCTGCCTAAAAACAGTGTGGCCAACTGACCATGGACTGCAACCTGTGAATCCATGAAGCAGATGAACCTTTCCTCTGCACAGGCTGGAGAGCTCTATTGTTACAGGAACAGAAAGATGACTAACACAGAGGTCATCATAGAGGCCTTAATGATGCTGCCCTGATGCTGACTGGAAAGTGGCCTGTGTGGACACAGCTGTAGGCTGGGGAGAGTGGGGAGCCTGCTGTCCTGGCAATTATGGGCTCCCACTCCTTCAAGAGAGATAGTTATGGTGGGGATGGGAATGCAGAAACAAACATGATTCTCGTGTCCTCTATGACAGGTAGAGGCCAAACTGCTGGAGTTGTTTTATGGAAGCCTCCCTCTCTGTGTTCCTCCATTCTCCACACCTCAACATACTGACCCGCTGGTTCCCAGGTCACACGAGGAATGTATTGGCATAAGTCCTTCATAGAACAACTCCAGGGATCTAAGTCCAAGAACCTCAGGCCCCTGGAACTGTCCCTGTCCCAAGAGGATCTCAGGGCCTGCACATCAGCCCACAGCCTGCTCTCTGCTGCCTTCTTACCAGCCTACACCCCCTCCATTGTGAAGTGCAACCCAGGTGGCACCACGACAGGCATCTCCCACGAAGTTCTGCACGGCCATGTCTGCAGAAACAAAGCAAGCACGATCCATCATTCCTTGCACTTGGTGATCTGAGGGCCAGATAGGCTCAGGCTGCTTCTTGGGACTGAAGATCAGTGTGACAGTGGAGAAATGTGGAACAGAGAAAGGGGAGTCTAGGACTTCCCTACAATCACACTTTCTGGTACTGAATGCCCATTCATGTCTAGGGCAGGGATTTCAAATGAATGATGTTTCTTGACTCCATCAGAGAAGCGAGGTCCCCATGTTGGCTGCTGGACAGGTATTTGAGAGGCTATCACCCTTGCACAGTGGTGTACTGTCTCTTTAAATACAGTAGTACTTTTGCTTCTGTTAAGGCTCTCCAGAGAAGCCCAGAAGTCATCCTGGCTCAGCCCTTTAGATGACTTAGAGAAAAAATTGCTTATTATCATACTCCTCTACCCAGGAGGTATTCCTACCCAGCATTTTGTTTTTGAATGGGCAATGTATGAAGCTGCACAAACTCCATCTGAGCATGCTCAGTTATGAGGTGTCTTCCTAAATGAACATGTATGAGTTTCCTCAATGAAGAGTCTCTGGTGTTCTTTAGTGGGTATGGTGCTTTGGCCACGGTGCCAGTGCTTCCCCATTGGCTACAAGTAATTAGTCTTCACTATTTCAGCCCTAGTTTTGGTCTTCCATGGTTGCTTTGCTGCACCAGGGATGAGCTCATCATTACAGGGCAGCCATGTACATAGAAAACTATGGGGCCAGGCACCCATGAGGAAGCAGAGCCCCAGATGGTTGCCTTCTAAGCATCTAACATGTTAAGGGACAGGTGGGAGTAGGTCTGTGGCTTTTGCCACTTTGCTACCCTGGAGTCACAGGTATAAGTCTGCTACTTCCTCTTGTAACTCATTATCCACCACCCCCACCACCACCACCACCAAATCTCACAGAGATCAGGGAACCTAGACCCTCCCTGGGTGAGGAAGAGGAGGAGGAGGAGGAAGAGAAGGAGAAGAAAGAGAAGGAAGAGGGAGAGAACCTGCAGCCCAGAATCTGGAAGACAGAATCTCCTTCCTCCCTTTGAGATGAGATCTCTCTGTGTTATCCAGGCTGCTTCTAATTTTTAACCTCAAGTTCCCCATCTCACTCAGCTAGGACTATGGATGTGCATCTCCTCAGCTAATATTAAGTGACAACAATCCTTTCATTTTTTTCCTCACCTGCACAGAAGGCAGAACCATCATAAATATTAGAAGTCTCCCTGAAGGGGCTGTCAGTGCCACTCACATCATGGTGGTCACGGCTCAGGACCACTGGTGCCTGTGGGGGACAGAGAAGGGTGTGGAAGTCATAAGTGTCTATGAGGCCGATGATGAAAGTGGGGCTGTGCCACATGCTATAATATACTGTATATATTTTTAAGGTATTGTACCTATACAGTTCATTTAAAAATGTAATGTAAAGTTCCAGTTCTTGAAAGCTATTATCACAAACTATTTAGGATAATAGAGAAATGCAGGTTAGTATCAGTTCATCTATAACAATCAAACTTGTAGTCATGTTAGGTATATTTTCAAGGTCAGACAGAGTCATATTTTACATAGATAGGAGGTCTTCAAACACTTCAGAGACCTATAGATCATGGCATTTAATATGTCTTAATAACATAAGAGTTTTCATGATAGTGAGACACGTTTGCTCCTGACAGCACCAATCTACTTCAGAGAAGATGATGGGCATCCAAGAACCTCCCCTGGAGTTTGCTTTCATTTGTGGCAAAGTTTTCCACATGGGCAAGAAACCACCCCTGCCCGACTGCTGACAGTATGCTGCCCAAATAGGACAAGACACAAAAGAAGGTGAGTGCAAAACTTTGCTAAGACAAGGTAGACAGCCCTTCACAATTCCTGCTGCACAGGAAAGTCTGTCAGACATTCTAGGCCTGTAGGCCAAAGGTGGAGGCTTCAGTGTTGCAGAGAAACCTTGGGTGACGTCCAGGCAACCGGTGTCTCTATAGAAATATAGTTTTGGAAGTTGTTGGCTCTGCACTTCCTGTTTACTCAAGTACTATTATATCCTTCTCAGTTATAGTTTTACAGTTTTCCTTGTTACCAAATTCAAAAAAGAAACCTACAAAAGAGATGTAAAGTTTATTAAGGTTGAAAGATAAAACAGCTTAAGTTGTTTATCTTAGAAAATTTTTAAGGCCTAAAAGGATACATTTATGTTGGTAATGTAAATTATGACAGAAAGTGGTTTAAGTATAAAAGTTTGTACTCACCAAGATAAGATAGATAATAGAATACTTTCTCGAAAATTGTCAAATACACATGGACTGGACATTGTGAATGTAATTTTTACATGATAATTGTTCTTATTGTTTATGGTTTTACTGTTTTAAAATTAAAACCTTTCCTTTTTATTAGACAAATGGTGGAAATGTTGTGGAATAATCTTTTTGTACACTGTGAAAATGTATTTCTGTCAAGGCACCTTCTGATTGGTTTAACAAAGAGCTGAACAACCAATAGTTAGGGAGGAGAGGATAGGTGGGATTTCTGGGCAGAAACAGGAACTCTGGGAAGAATCTGAGAGGCAGGAACTCATCAGCTAGACACAGAGGAACTGGGATGCTAGTATAGAACAGAGGTAATGAGTCACATGGCAGAACAATATAAGCAGGTCAATTTAAAATTTAAGACCTAGTTGGAAACAAGCCTAAGCTAAGGCCAAGCTTTCATAATTAATAAGAAATCTCCATGTCATTATCTGGGAACTGAGTCCAAAGAAAGTCCTGCTACACACTCTAGCAAGAAGCACCTGAAGCTGCTAGTGGGTTCCTGTATGTCAGGAGGCATCAGAGCACAGGTCTTCACCAAAACCCTACCCAGATAGCAGGACTGCTAACATGTTCATTTCACAGGCAGGCCAACAGAGGCACAGAAGGCCTAAGGGACTCAGCCTACACCAAAGAGCTCGAAAGTCAGTGAGCTGGGGTGTAAACATGTATATGCTATATCAAGTCAGGGTTCCACCCCTGGGAAGTGTGATTTTTGAGCCTTTGCAGTGAGGGAAGGTGAGGGGAGATGTCATTCTGTATATATGTTTCTCATACTGGTTAATGAATAAAGCCCAGTTGGCCAACAGGAAAACAAGATAGGCAGGGCTAGGAGACTGGGAGGAAGAAAGAGGAATTAGTTAGGAGGAGTCAACATGGAAAGCCAGGAGAGGTAGAATGGCAGTCAGCCGCTCTGGCCGGTAAGATGAGCCACGTGGAAATACTTTGATTAGTAGAAATGGGTTAATAATTAAGATAGAACTAGCCGATAAACAATTATAATAACTGGCAAACAGCATTGTATCAAATACAGAGTCTCTGCATGTTATTAGGGGCTTGTGTGGTGGTGGGACCAGACCGACTGGCAGGGAAAAATGTGCTCATAACAAAATGGTGTCAGAAGTGGGACTGAGAACTTTCACTTAAAAGTTCAGAAAAGCTTAAAAAAATAGTTTTTAGAAACAAATGAACAGAGACAAGCAAGGCTTCTTGGTAGCAGCATTTTTCTGGGTTGGAATCTGTTTTGTGAGAGACAAGTAAATATTTGCATGGCTCCTTTAATAGAGGTTTCCAAAATTTGCATAAGCGGCAAAAAACCACATTGCTTTTAAAGAGCACTGCTAACAATTTATTGGTGTGTACGAGGGCTGGCAATGAAGCTTTACAGTGTGTTTTAAAATATATGTTGGCTTGAGAGAAAAAAAAAGACAAAAAATAAAATGGTTTTAAAAAGACAGAGTGTGGCTGGGTGTGGTGGCACACGCCTTTAATCCCAGCACTTGGGAGGCAGAGACAAACAGATCTCTGAGATTTCAAAGGAAACCTGGTATACAGAGTTAATTCCAGGACAGATAAAAGTTACAAAGAAAAACCCTGTCTCAAAATATGTAAAAACAGAAATAGAAGAAATAGAGTAATATAAAAGCCACATAAAGATGGAAAGCACAGAGAAACTTTGGATTTTGTACGCTGTTCTGTTATCTTTAAATTGTTTGACTGCTGAGGAAATAACTATTTATAAAAGAAATGCTGCTGGATTAATTCAATTTATATATTTTAAAAATGCTTTGACTCCAAAATTTAAGCCTAAGGACAAGTTACTGGGGAAAAGGATTTCTATTTTTGTTTCCACAGAAAATGAAAACCAGACTAACATGGTTTGATCAAGCCAGACTCCCTGAAACAGTGCCCCAGGTGATCCAACATTCAAAGCAGTTGGGACAAAGTAGCCTTGCAGACTACAGCCAAGATTTCTGTGTCTTCTTAGCATCCCCATGACAGTGCCCCCTACCAGCAGGAAATAGTTTGGAAAGAACAACGCCAAAATTCCCAAATATTGTTTATAAATGCTTGTTTTCATTTAAGTGGGCTTGGTGGTAAATGGTTAATGACCATAAGCAATCTTTTTAAAGGTAAAAAGGAAATTATGGTATAAATATAAATATAAATATAAATGTTTTGTTTTGGAATGGATTTTCATTAATTGATACAATTTAAGGTCAATTTTGTGATATGTATATTTCTCCTCTTGTTTAAGTATTATGTTTATATAACTCATTAAAAAATGTCATGTATAATTTAGTACAGATTATAGAGAGTTACCTATGATAGTCAAAACTTGGAGTTAAGTTAGTTAGGATTTCTAGATATGCAGAGATGTATTTGAGATAAATAGGCATTCTTCAAATCTTTCAAAGACCTACAGAATATGGCATTTAAAATGGTTTAGGGTTTTTCTTAACAGTGAGGCACAACTGCTCCTGGCAACACCATCTGCAACAGCAAGTAAAATGGACATTGAAGAAACGCGTTATAGAGTTTGCTTCTAGACTAGCTATTTGGACAAGATACTGCTCTTGTCTAGACTGTTTGATTTTATGCTGTATAAACTGGACATGCAGGTCCCACAAGAAAGTGACTCCTGAAACAAGATGGACAGTACTACAGGGTTCCTGCTTCATGGAAGAGTCTGCCATGCATTTTACAGGACACAGAGAAAAGTGACTGACAAACTGCCAATACAGACAGTTTAAAGTTTTCTGCTTTACTGAGGAGTCTTCCAGAACCACTATGGCCTAGGGGCTGAAGATGGAACATTACAGAAGAACTTCGGGTGACTGACCAGGCAGTGAGTTGTCTCTGTCATTTCTAGAGTTTATGTATTATCCTTCTGTGGTCTTTGAAGGAGTTGAAGACAGTTACGGTTATAGTTTTCTTTAGTTATGATTAAAGATAAGTTACATATAGGACTTTAGACTCACAAAGATAGGATAGATAATAGAATATTTTCTTTAAGTCTTACTAAATGTTAATGGACAAAATATTGTTAACTGTGATTCTTATTAGATAACTGTTGTGTGTTATATTTTGCTATGTTAAGGTTAAAACCCATCTTTTTATTTTAGACAGAAAAGAGGAGATGATGGGAGATGTCATTCTGTATATATGTTTCTCATACTGGTTAATGAATAAAGTGCTGTTGGCCAATAGGAAAGCAAGATAGGCGGGGCTAGGAGACTAAGAGGAGGAAAGATGAAGTAGTTAGGAGGAGTCAACATAGAGAGCCCTGAGAGGTAGCACACTAGTCAGTTGCTCTGGCCGGTAAGATGAACCACGTGGAACTACTTAGATTAGTAGAAATGGGTTAATAATTAAGACAGAGCTAGCTGATAAACAATAATATATACATATAAGATTTTAGACTCACGAAGATAGGATAGATAATGAAATATTTTCTTTAAATCTTGCTAAATGTTAATATAATAAATATTGTTAACTGTGATTCTTATTTGATAACTGTTGTGTGATATATTTTGCTATGTTAAGGTTAAAACCCTTCTTTTATTTTACACAGAAAACAGGAGATGATGGGAGATGTTATTCTGTAAATATGTTTCTCATACTGGTTAATGAATAAAGCCCTGTTGGCCAATGGGAAAGCAAGATAGGTGGGGCTAGGAGACAAGGAGGAAAGAGGAAATAGGAAGGAGGAGTCAACATGGAGAGCCCTGAGAGGTAGCACGCCAGCCTCTGGCCAGTAAGATTGAGCCACGTGGAAATACTTAGATTAATAGAAATGGGTTAATATTTAAGACAGAGCTAGCCAATAAGAAATGATAGTAACTGGCCAACAGAATTGTATCGAATACAAAGTCTCAGCATGTTATTGGGGGCTGGCGTGGAGGTGGGACCAGGTGGCTGGCAAGGAGGAACAAAGAGTGGGGCCAGGTGACCAGCGGCGGGGAAAAAATTTGCTGGTAACAGGAAGGGGCTAGAAGACAGCTTTAGTTTTGTAGGTGTAGGTATGGGTAGGCACAACTAGGAAGTGCCCTTTAGTGACATGGGAAGTAGGGACATGGACAAAACTCCCTGTGTGATGTTAAGTACATCACCCTCCTTCCCTGGGCCTTGACTATCTGGACTAGGTAATTGATGAGACCCTTTTCATGCTACCATGAAACAAGAGGACAAAGAGCACATGGTGAAATCAGTCACACATGTGCAAATAGTGTTCCCTCGAGTTTAAAGATTTCAGGACCCCTGGAATTCCAGTAGACACCGTGGGTGACTGTCTTGCCTGTACCCATGTGGCAGAAGCAACAGGTGTGGCTGAGGACAGCTAAACTCAGGTCACCCCAGGGGACTGCCACTTGGCTCCAATGAGGAAATGCTGTTCCTAACCGGGCCCAGGCATCTTCCTCACAGTGTACAATGAAGGAGGCTACAGGACTCTGTGGGACTCAAAAACCCCCAGCTGCCCTTGCCTTCCTTGAGCAGGCCACGCTGTGCCTATGACTTGAACTCTGCAATGAAACTGCTCTCTGGCACCTCTAGTTTTTCAGGGTCCAGTTTCATGTCAGCACTTCAGGAAGGCCCATCCTGACCAACCATGGATCTCCATCTCACCTGCTGGCTCATGCTTTCCCAGGGCTCATGGCACATGTAAACAGCTAACTGATACCTGCAGTTATGTATCTGTCTCCCTTCATTATACCAGCTCTGAAGTTGGGACCTTGTTCATCTTGCCCTCTGCTGTGTCCCTCTCAGTAATACTCCCAGCACTCCTGACAGCAATGCTACCAGGAACAGGACACCGTCCCCTAAACAAGAAGAGCAACTGTCTTCTTCAAGCACATGGACTCAGGGATCTGGGCTGCCAGTAGTATGAGGAAATTTAGCAAACTTGGGAACATTTGTCATAGTTTGAACAAGATAACTTTGAAAAAAGATGTGTGGCATTACTTTAGTGGACTATGACTCATTTGGACTTCACATTTACATTTGGGGTTTCAGCATGCTATTCTTTTTACAGAATAGAGAAATTCAGGGTCAGAGTGGCCCAGTTGCCCAGGTCACAGCAAGAGACACTGTTGGAAGTTGTGTTTGAACACATCTGCTCATGCTTTGTGTCTGGTTCCCCCCTGACAGTGACATATGCTCAGAGTTGGGTTCGGGGAGATGATAGGCCCTCCGTTCTGTCCTTTCCTCCCCTTTGCCTCTCAAGCAGGGCCTGGCTTCCAAAGCAGCTCTTCTCTAGGCCCCTCTGCCTATCTGTTCCACAGAGTCCAAGGCCTTCAGGGAACTCAGCCAGGGGAGGGTCAGGGTGCTAGTGGGAGAGGTGGGGAGGGCAGACTGGAGCTTGAGCAGGGAATCATAGCTGGGAAGCCCCAAGCAGGGCCTGTGTGATAAGGTGTCTATGAAGGCACCTTGAAAAACCACAGGCTGTATCACCTTGATCTTCCCACTGGCGATGGCCTGGTTAATGGCCACAGCAATGGCCACACGTCCTTTTTGGTCTGAGTACAGGATCCTTGCCTGGGAGCCCACCACCTGCAGAGGAGAAAACAAGAAATCCCATCAGCCAAAAGCAAGCATTCAAGAACTAGTGGTGTAGGAGAGATGTGAGTGACACTACAGCCATGTGACCTGGTCAGCTGCAGCCTGCTGGCCCTGAGATGCATGGCAACTCTAAAGTATGGGGCTCTGGATGCTCCTCTCTCATCAGCCCCATTAGATACTACACAGGTGGGCAATGCATGCCCACAAATGGACTTTTCATGAGGCCTGGGCCACCTCATTCCATTCTAGGCCCTTTCCTTAGTTCATCCCTGAAGGACCCCCAGAGACTGGCTTCATGTGAACCATTGTGGGTCCTGCCTTTGAGCCTTTTTCACATCAGTACCACCAACGTGAGATTTGACCAAGCCTGGCTTACTGAGAGTACTCTCCCCACAGTTCACAGCTGCATCTCCAGGAAGATACTACAAGTTTGATCAAGAAGATAGGAAACAGAGGCCCAGACAGGGGTAACCTCCCTTTAGGTTGGTACTTGGATCTCATGTTCTTGTGTTGCACCTCTGGAAGGGAATGCTGGTGAGCTTTTAGAAATGAAAATGTGTCATTTCTTAGTCCATGGTTCTCCACCAGGATGCTACTTGCGATGGCTGCAGATAATTTTGTTGTGTGGACCACAGCCATGTATAGACTTTCGGGTGTAGATGCGTGAATAGCCATGAGTATGGCAGCATCATTCATAAGAGTGAGAGGTGGGCACACACAGGTGTCCAGTAGTTGAAGTGTGGACAGGCAAAAGGTGGTCTATCCACGTGACAATACAGCCTGTACCTCCAGCTCTGCCCCTTCAGAATCAACTGGATACTGATCAAGAATGTTCTGGGTGTGACATACCTTTCACCCCAGCACTCAGGAATCAGAGGCAAGTCAATTTCTAGGAGTTTAAGATTAGTCTGGGCTACATAGTGAGTTCCAGGACAACCAGGGTTATATAGTAAGACCCCATCTTTTAAAAATTTCAGAAAAAGGGTTAGTAGGGGAGATACTTTGGTACATAAAAAGTATGAGGATCAGAGTTCAGATCCCCGTACCTAACTAAAAGCTGGGCATGCAGGGCAGCCCACCTATAATCTTAGTGCTCAGTGGGCTGAGATGGGATCCCTGGAGCAGAGTTCTGGGTTCAACAAGAGACCCTGCCTCAGTAAATAAAAAGTGGAGAGTAATCAAGGAAGACACTCATTGTCAATACCTGGCCTCAAACACAGACATACATGCACATGAATCAGCACACACATGTGCCCTACACATACACATGCATACACACATACATGCCACACATAAACACATGAAAAAAAGAACATTTGGCGGGGGGGGGGAGGACTCACCTATATTGAATGTGCATAGGTTTTTTTTTCTTGTGAATATTTCCTAAGTGGATCAATATTTAATGTTTGTATTGCTTCTATCTTGTCTTAGGTCTAACAGGTCACCCAGAAGTGATACAAGGTGTGTGGATGGCCTGTGCAGGTTCTGTGATGACACGAGGTCATGTGTATTAAGGATCTGAGTGGGCTCTGACATCTCGAAGCCAACCCTCCCCCCCCCACCTCAGATATAGAGGGAAAACTAACATATGGCCTTGGGAAGATTCTGACTCATGTGACATAGAAATACCTTGAGACATGCCAGCTGGAGCCAGCCAGTATGGATAGAAACACTGGAAAAGGATCCCAAAGGGAAGCAGGTAGCGCTGAATGTGCTCTACACTCTAGAGCTGTACCCTGGAAACACTTAAAATGAGGATCATAAGATTTATGCATATTTATGTGTATCTTGCTGCAAGTTAAAAAAGGCTTCTTCCCAAATGTTGGTAGTACCTGGGCTGAAAGAAACTGAAAAAGCACAGTTTCTCTAAGGAAGAAACTTGCCCCTCCTGCCTAGGGAGATAGCCAAACTGCAAAAGAGGGCAAGGGCAGGTGACAGGGACACTGACGTCTTACTAGGCTCAGAGTTGGCCTGGGCAGTGGAACCAGTATCTTCGTTGGGTCTGGCAAATGGCCTTGTCAGTTCACTGTAAGTGTGAATCGGCGCTGTGGGGTGTTCAGATTTCTTGGGGGAAACGAGGGAGAACTGACATAAAATGGTTTGTGGCAGTTAATCTTCATTGTGAATCTGACTGGATTTGGAATGGCTGTGGGAATGCATCTGTGATATGCTAGGAAGAGTTTTAGGAGGGGCTAACTGGAGAGGGAAGACTCCTAATGTGGGCAGCACCACCTCCAGGGCTGGGCTCCTTGACTGTGAGAAGCAGAAAGCAAGCTGAGCACCAGCGTTCATCTCCCTGCATGTAGTGTGACCAGATGCCCCACACCCCTGTTGCTGTGCCTTCCCAGATGTGATGGACGGCTCCCTTAAACCACAAGTCCCCGAGTGGCTTCTTGTCAGGTATTTGGTCACACACTGAGGAAAGCGAACACAACTACCAAGCTTGTCAAGAATGTCACATATAAAAGGAATGGCCAGCTTTTAAGAGAAAGGCATCTTGAAGTAGGGTGAGTGAGCTTTTGATCCCTTCCACTCAAACAAAGGTGGACAGTGCCTCCTGCTTGCTGGCCTGAGGCATGTGCAGCTGGCTTTGAACCCACCCCTTGTAGCATCTCCAGACAGTCGCATCCCTGCTGCCAGCTCTGCTTCTCCTCCCTACACCTCACTGGATAGCTTGTGTGTTCCAACTGCAGCACCTCAGCTACCCTGTCCCCAGCCCTAGGCACTCGGCTTAGACTTGGGACATAGAGACTGTGGCAGGCACATGGGGGCTTATGGGAACACACATGGAAAATATGGCCCTAGGATGGGCTGGGCCATGATGGGGACAGTTCCCTCCTGGCCCTGAGATCTCTGGCTAGGGACTCGCTGGCTAGCTTAGTCATGTGTGAACCAAACGTGTCTTCTTTATTTAATCTCCTCAGTCCTCCCACCCTCTCTAGTCAGGGCCTGATGGCTGCTCTCTGTCATCAGACACCTTTTCTGACCACCCATCTGTCCCCCTGCTGGTGTTGCCTTCACTTGTGTACTCAGCTCCAGGCCTGGCAGAGCTGTGTGCCCAGGGATGGTCACAGAGACCCATTGCACGATCCAGCACCACTACCTCAGTGGCGTAGATGGAGGCTGAGCACTCACCCAGGGTATTCAGCTAAGAGCACTACAGAGCCAGCTAAGGTACCCAGGTCTCACTTCTCACAGGAATCCCAGAGACTATTTGTGGAGTGACTGGAAGAAGGAGCACCTTGTTTGCGGTTTCAGAGCCCCAAGCCACCCTCTATTTAATTCGTTAAGAGAAAATCAGTGAAATACACGGTCCTGGCTAGTTTTTATGTCAGCTTGACACAAGCTAGAATTACCTGAAAGGAGGGATTCTCAACTGACAAATGCCTCCATAAAATACAGATGTAGGGCATTTTCTTAGTGACTGATGGAGGAGGGCCCATTGTGGATGGTACTATCTCAGGTCTGGTGGTCCTGAGTTCTACGAGAAAAAAGTCTGAACAAGCCATGATGAGCAAGCCAGGAAGCAGCACCCCTCCATGGCCTCTGCATCAGCTCCTGCCTCCAGGTTCCTGCCCTCCCCAGCCCTTGCACACACCCTGCTACTTCCCTGTTTATGGCTTGCCCACTCTAGGAGCTGCATGTAAGCAGCATCTTGTAGGGGTTTGCCTTTCTGTGCATGGCAGGTGGCAGTGATCGACAAAGTACCCTTACTTGGTGCTTTATAAGGAGAGAGATTTTGTTGATCCATTTGTCTGCCAAGAGCCATTGGATTGCATTGTCATTTTAGCTACAATACCTATAACACCCTGAAATCAGTTCCAATCCTATTACTCTACAGCCAGCATGGGATAATTAGATTGCATTGCTTTATACTCCCACCAACATTGTCTAAGTTTTCTAGTTTCTCCATGTGCTATCCAGACATCCTTTATAAGCCCTTTCCTGGATAAGGTGGCCACCATAGTGCTGCTGTCAACAGTCACATGGATACAGGTTCTGCACCTTCTCAGGGCATTACAAAATGAGTGTTGGGACTGTGCTGAGACCTCTATGCCTGCACCTCATTTATGGGCAGTTTCTTGACAGCTCACCCTCCTTCATGACTCTGCAGTACCCATCTTCCCCCAAGCCAAGCTCTCACCAGCTGGTGCTTGGCAGCCTCCCGGATCCAGCGGATGTTGTCCATATACTGTAGCTTAACGGATGCCTTCACTGCAGAGAGAAAGGGGAGGGGTATCTCAGGCCCTGGGAGCTGCTGCCAGGGGCCCCAACTCTGTTTTCTGCTGGCTGTTTGCCATAGGTACTGGGAGACCTTGGATGATGCACCCTACACTAGCTGTCCTGAATCTGGGAACCAGTACAACAGTAACACAAATTAATGTGTGGGCTTCTGCAGCTCATCATTGCATTCATTCCCTCAAAGAACAACTATTGAGTACCTATTGTGTACCAGACACTGAGCCAGGCACAGGAACAAGAACTACAGTTGGCTATGAAGAGGTAGTAGTGAGCTGGTTACTAGGGTGATGCATTAGGGGCATAAAGTCTCCCCAAAAAAGGGAAGGTCAGAGTCCTTGATGCTGAGTAGCTCTGTGGGAACATAAGTACAGAGGAAACATCCAGCATGAGGTCTGAAGTGGAAATGGTTGGTCTACCCCAGGAGGAGGCAAGAGGAGGATGGTGGCCATGGTAACAGCAGGTCTGAGCAGCTCACAAGAACAGACTGGCAATGCGAGAGCTGAGAGTTCATGGACAGCACAGAGAACATTGATAGAGTGAAGGTGCACTTGAACTCATCACTGCGTGTTACTCTATGGTCCTGAACTATGCCCTGTGCCCTGGAGGTCCTCAGCATCTATCTGCTCTGCCTGGTAGAAATGCCTCAGGTTGCAGTGTTCCTGCTTGCAAAGGCAGGTCACACTGTAGCTGGATGCTGGCTGTGCTGGGAATTCTTAGCCACCACATCCGTAGGCACTCAGATTCTTTGCCATGCATTGGGTGGTAGAACACCCAGCTGTGCCTGCTTAAGACCAAGCAGTTGTTGCAAGTTAGAGAAGCTAGGAAGGCAATGGACCAGATTTCCCAATGTAAAACTCCAGCTACTTCCTTTAATTTGGTCTGGCCTTCTCTTTGCAATTGACTGACAATGTCAAGTGCATTAGAAAGGGCATTGTGCTTCAAGAAAGCTGCAAGGACATGTAGCCACAGGAAGACCACAGTCACTCAGCTAAGGGGCAGAACCAAACCTCTGCATCTATGATCAACATGAACTCAGAGGCCCAATGCTCAGAGAACTTGAGCATCAGGTGGGTGCCAACTGGGCCTGGCATGGAGGTCTCATGCTCACACAAGGAAGCTGAAGTGAATGAGAAGCACTCTTGAAATGCATCAAACAAGCCCAATGCTCAAGTGACTCCCTCCTGACTCCTGGGGATGGGGCCTGCAGGAGAGCAGCTGGGTCTGGGAGGGCCAGCAGCGTGTGAATACCCAGGAAACCCCTGCAATTGTGGGGCTGGTTGCCAGGCAGTGGCACTATTGGAGGATGATGGGACCTTTGAGAAGTGGAAGAAAGTGGGGTCATAGTGGTGTAGCCTTGAAGGAGATGTTGGGGACACTCCTCCCTTTGGTTTCCAGGGCTGTTCCAATCTAAAATAATGAAGCCAACTAAGCACTGAAGCCTTTGAAGCCAAGAGGCAAAAGAAAACCCCCCCCAATTTAAGAGGAAGGCTGGCTCACTCAGGTGCTTCTTGTAGTGACAGATAGCTCACTGACTTAAAGTTCCTTGTGCCTTGCAACCAGCAGGGACAGAGGCAGAGGTGAGCACAGAGATGGAGGGCAGAGCCTGAGGTGTGGGTGGGCGTCATGCTCTCAAGAGAGCAAGGTCTGAAAGTGCTCAAGGTCCCTTGTCAGCAGCTTGTAGTCCTGAGACCCATGCAGAGTATAGTACTCTATAGGTGTCCTACAGAGGAAGGACATTTGGGAGACCAACCACTCCTGAGTACCACCCACCCAGAAGTACCACCTCCATCAGCAATGGCTTTCTCCAGCACAGATGTGGCCAGATGATCAGTGACAGCCAGGTCCTGAGGGTCCCCCGACGTGCATACCCAACGGAAGGGCCCAAAGCCCTGAGAGAATATGTCCCTGCAAGGACAAATGTCTCCTTAGCCCCAATCTCCTGGGCTGCCTGCACCTTCCTTGCTGAGCTGGGGATTGGCATTTAGGTATGCCTAGGAGAGAGGGGCAGCATCCAAAATGAGCTCAAAACTGTTGCCTCTAAGTAATAAGTCTTAGAGGATCCTCCTTGCTCCTCTGTCTCTTCCTTGGCCTCTGCTCCCATCTCTAAACTTGTACCACTTCACTTCTCCAGTGGCAGGAGCAGGGAAATGGGACAAAGGCACACAGATGTTTTCTCAAGTTACTCTTAGAAAGGCTGCATGAAAACCAGTCATCTATGTGTAGACCCGGCCTGCCTTTCCCTGATGACTCAGCTTCTGTGGCAGTTGAAGTGGGCCAGAGGGATGCTATAGCCATGGGCCATAATAGCTCCGTACTTGCCAGGCAGGGCTGAGTATGTCCCTGCTATCTCTTTTCTATTTATCTTCCTTAGGGAAAACCCAGCGTCTGTACTCCAGTGTCCCAGCCCACCCTTGACTCTGCTTCCACCCACAGCAGTAAAGCTCAGAAGGCAACTTCTGCCTCTCTGGACTCCATCCTGAGATGTCTTAGAGCTGTCTCTGGGCCCCTCTGTGCACTGAGACCTGTGAGTCTGAAAGTCCAGATTCCTTGACTGGCCTACCATGGCTCTGGTTCCTGCTGGGTTCCCCTACTTTCCTATTGCTCTTGGGCATCTGGCCCTTCTCAGACCTGCTCTGAGCAGCCAGATGGCACAAGGACTTCAAGCCACTGTATATCTTGGTCTTTAGGAATGAATTGTTATGCAAAGGACAGCTGCCTGACCACATCATTTAGGAAAATGAGTGGGTATGTGGCAGGGCGGTGTGCACAGGGAGTGGCCTTGGCTGTCAGGCCCTTGTTTCTCTATTTTCTCACTGAGGATCCACAGAAGCCTCCTCTGCACTAGTGTGTTATGTGGAAATGCTGTGACCACTACTTGGCTACTTCTCACCTGGGTGAGGTCTCAGCACACAGCTCTGTGGTGATCAGTGCTGAGGGCTCTTCCAGCCAGAAAGGCTGGGTCTTAAGTCCTGAGAGGAACAGAAAAGGAACTAGACATCCCAAAATGGAACGTCCATCACTCACCCCATAACGTGCTGGACGTAGGAGGGGTAGCGGAACTCCGTCTTGTTGGCTCCTTTCTTCTCCACATCCGCTCCTGTGGAGTTACCCATCTGTGTGAGCACCCATGACCACAGACAGTGACTTAAAGATGGGGCCCTGGGCAAGGCTGGGAACAGAGTCTCAAGATTTTTCCTTAGGCAAAATAAGAGTAGAAAAAGCAGAATACTGCCATCTGTGTGGTCAAGGTGTAGGGCACAGACTTATCGGCCCACAGACTCAACATCAACCCCAGGGCACCACCCAGAGGACCCATCCTACTAGGTGTGCAAATGGACATAAAGAAGACCTGGAAGGAAACAATCTCTTGTGGACTCTGGGCCTTTTATATTTTTAAAAAGTAAGAGGAAATTGAGGTCCAGAGAGGCCTGGCTGCTTCAAGAAGGTAAAACCGGGTAAAGTCACATTTAGATCTCCCAGGTATTCACTGGCTGATCGTGCCACTGAGCTATGGGTATGAAAGAGGGAGAAAAGACTGTACCCAGGTATGCTCACACCGGCCCCAGATACCACTTGTCCAGCCCCGCCCCTGTCTGCCTACCTGCTCGCTGAGCCTCCAAGAGGAAGGCATTACCATAGTCCCAAAAGAAGAACTTCTTCTGGGCCAACCTGTTGATGGCTGAGACATGCCTCCTCAGGCTGAAACAAACAGGTGATCAGCCCTTGACCTGTCCTCCAGCTCTGCAGCCCACCCCATCAAGCTTCCTAAGGCCTTCTAAACCCAGTGCCAGGAAGTCTCCTTGAGAACCAGCGCCTCTGGCTCACTGTGGCTGATTCCCATGTCTAATTAAAACCCCCAACCTCTCAACACCTGCTGTCTTGTACTGCACCCCAATCAGCATTCCATCAGAACCTGAGGTCCAATGTACCAGACAAGGGTACGAGGTGTCCCAGTGTGTACCAGCACAGACATGTAAGCTGCCCTAGGGACTTGACAAATATCAATTTAGTTTATCCCATTATCTCCAAAAGTACTGTGCCCATGATGATCCCCTATGAAAGAAGGAAGCTGAGGCTCTGCTGTCCTGCCCTAAGCGGCCCTTTCCTGTCACCCACCTTTCCTGCACTAGGTGCTTGAAGGCAGCTGGGTTGGAGGACATGAGGCTCTGGGCTTCTGAGAAGCTGAGCTGCACAGGGTAGTAGCCGCCATTGAATGGGTTGTGACAGGATGTCTGGTCTGACCCGAGATCCACCAAGAGCTCCCCAGTAGTGTCCAGTTCATGGACCAGGCGCTCCCTGGGGAAGTGGTGGGGTGGTCAGAGTAGGACAGGCATGCGTGGGTTTGAGGAGAGCCAGCCAGCAGAAACTGCAGCCCACATCTCCACCCACACACCCTGTAGGTAGTGTCTACTTTCTCCTTTGCAAAATGCATGGGCAGAAAAGCTATGTGGGTCTGGGTGAGAATGTTGCCTTCCCAGGAAGGACAGAGCTGAGGCTCAGAGCGTGGGGGCTGGAAGCACTTGATTAACACCCCTGATGTACCCAAGCCACTGATTTCCACTTACCAAAGGTCCACCACATTGCCATGATAGCCAAGGCTGAGCACCTCCTTCTTTTTTCTTGCTTCCCTAGAAGGACATAAGAGCAGAACAAATGACCTGCACCTGTCCTCAGATGCCCTAGATGCAGCTGCTCTGCCTACGTGCAGGGTGTTCAATGCTGGCCAAATGTGACAGACATAGGAGGTCACTTAGGGCTTGTGTGTAATGTGGGCTTATGTAAGAGAGTGGGACTGTGTGAAAGTAAGCTTATGTGAGTATGTGTGCCTATGTGTGACTGGAGGCTCATGTATGAGTGCAAGCATCTGTGACTATGGGCCTGTGTGTGGGCTTGCATGTAAGTGTGTGTAACTGTGAGCCTATGTGTGACTGTTGGCCTACATGGGCCTATATGAGTTTGTACTTGGATGAATGCAGGCTGGAATGCACAAAATTGGTTGATCTGAGCCGCAGTGGTTACTGGGAAACAGGTACTTCAACCTTAATAGGCTCTTCATAGAATTCACATATGGGGTGGGGCAAAGAAGTGGTAGGATTTACTGATGATGATTCCAAAATTATTTGGAGAAATAGAAATAGATAAGAGGATAATAATTGAAATAGATGAAATAAGAAATAGATAAGAAACAGAAATAGATAAGCCATGCATGGTAACAAACCTCTGCAATCTAATACTTGGGAGGGGAATGTAGGAGAGTCTCAAGTTCAGAGACCATGGCTGCCCACAAGCCAGCAGCAATAATCCCTGCGGAATGGACTCTCTATAGCCCCCTCCCATGAAGCTTTCAAAGTAGAACCTCTAGATGACACCTGAGCTGGACATCAAGCACTGGATGGCCCTAGCTACATTTTATCCCCTGCTTCCAATGCCCAAGTACCACTCAGTCAACTGTACCTGAGTCTCACAATGCAATGGTCCAAGCTGTCAGTCACTTCCATCAACCAGCCTTGCCTGTGGCGTTTTACAAGTGCAGATTTGTCAACCTGAGGTCATGGGACACAGGCCATTCATTACACATCATCCCTTGAACAACCTCTTGAGAGGTGCTACCCTATGCACCCCACCCTACTTTCATGATACAGCCCCAGGGAAGTCACTACAACCAATGGGAAAAAAGAAGGGGCCTTTGAGATACGATTCCTGGCTGAGATAGCCAGCCAGAGGGGACATGTCTCTTTTCATTTCTTTCTGATTTTTATCTTCATGGGAAAAGTCCAGAAGAATCTAGAGAGCTAGCAGTGACATCAATGAGCTGCTAAACTAATACCAGTGCTGTCAGTTACATGAGAAAAATAAAACTCTTATTTATGTAAGTTGCTACAGATGCCCTGTTACCTACAGCCCAACTCAGTCCTAGCAAAGTTCAGGCATGCAAGACACAACTAAGCCAAATTACATGGGGTGTCCCCTAGACTCAGTTCAAATCTCCTCACTGCTGCTGCCCCCTGCTTCCCTCCTTGACCTTGACATCTTCCAAACAGATGTGAGAGGCATTAGGGCAAGACCTCCTGTGCACACCTCTGTGAAGGAGCAGTTGTCTGCCTCCTCCATCCAATGTCAGCTGCTAAAGCTGGGGGAGGGGTGCTCATACTAATTTAATTCACAAATATTTATTCTTTGTCATCTAGGTTCCTCATCTAATGAGACAGATACAGGAAGCAATGGCTGGACACACACCATTATAGCTTCATGGGCTAGAAGTTAGCATGCATGGAACATGGAGGGTGGTGGACACTGCAAGCAGGACTCATGTGTTGCCATAGGGACCCATGTGGTGAGGTAGCACAAGGCTTTATGGAGGCGGTCGGGGCCTTGGTGAAAGAAATCATGAAGAGAGTGGAGTGTGGGAAGAGTGGAAAGGTATGGCAGGCAGAGAAGGAAAGGATAAAAAGGCAAGGGAGAGGGAGGAAAGCAATCAGGAATGAACAAACGGATCAGGGAGTTTTGAAGGAACAGGCAGAAGCTCTCCACCTTACCTCCGCAATCACCCCAATGCATCCAACAATGGCTGCAGCCTTGGCTTGAGCCCCACTCATCCCACCTAGTCCAGAAGTGACAAAGACCTTTCCTGTCAAGTCCTCAACGCCCAGGTACCGCCGACCAGCATTCAGCACAGTGAGCTGCAGGAAGGGGAGGCAGGGTACTTATTGTTCACTCCCAACAGATCCCTCTGCAGGGCCCCGCCACTTATCATGTGTGCCTGTCTCTCACCACTGTGCCATGGACGATTCCCTGGGGACCAATGTAGCAGTAGCTGCCCGCTGTCATCTGGCCATACCTGAGCAGAGAAGAAAGGGACAGCACTTAGGAGCTTTAGACTAAACCTTTAACCACTCTCAAAGGTTCTCCTGCATTGTCCTTTGTTATAACAAATGGGCAGAACCAGAGAGTATTATGTTAACCAGAAAGAGTCAGAGAGACAAACATTACATATTTTCACTTTTGTGTGTGTGTGTGTGTGTGTGTGTGTGTGTGTGGTGTGTTAGAGAGAGAGAGAGAGAGAGAGAGAGAGAGAGAGAGAAAGAAGGAGGTGGAGGAGGAGGAGGAGGAAGAAGGAGAAGGAGGAGGAGGAGGAGGAGGAGGAGGAGGAGGAGGAGGAGGAGGAGGAGAAGAAGAAGAAGAAGAAGAAGAAGAAGAAGAAGAAGAAGAAGAAGAAGAAGAAGAAGAAGAAGAAGAAGAAGAAGAAGAAGAAGAAGAAGAAAGACTATGAGAGGGGAGGAGGAGAAGGAGATCTAAAAGGGAACAAACAAGAATGCATGTGTCATGAATGCAGAAGAGGGACTACTTAGGGAGGAAAGGGGACCAGCAAGAGGGACAGACAAGCATCAAGGAATAGTTGTGATGATGAATAAGTAACTATAATGGGGCTGGAGAGAGAGCTCAGTGGTTAAGAACCCTGGCTGTTCTTGCAAAGGACCCAGGTCTGGTTCCCAGCACCCACATAGCAGCTCACAGTTGTCCAAAGTTCCAGTTTCAGGGGATTGCATACCCTCTTCTTGCCTCCATGGGTACTGCATTCGTGTGAAGACATGCACACAGGCAAAACGCTCATACACAGAAAATAAAACTTAAAAATTACTAATAATGATGTACATGCATAAAACAGACACAGTGAAACCCACTTCTCCATATTCTAACTAAAATATTTAAAAAGTTAAAGCAAAAACAAAAAGGTAAGGATATAGTAAGCTAGAGCCTCTTGTCCTCTCCTGCCTCCCAGGTATTTTACAAATAGATTTTATTTTCCTAAAATCTGTCATACAATTAAGTTTTAAAACTCAGTATGGAGATGGTTGGGTTAGGTGGAGCAAGGCTGAACATGGCCTAGCATGCCCATACTATATGCTAATGTCTACCTGGACACTCACAAAGATATTCAGAGCAAATTTATGAGCAGTGGCCAACATCTGAAGCCATCAAAATGTCCACACATAGAGGGAAGAGAGAAAGGAACTGTGGCGTAAGAACAGGATGAGAAAATAGGATAAGATATGTCCCTGCCACACTCGACTAAGTGAAGGCGTCTGGAGTGGGAAAGCATGTTCTGCAAGATTCCATTCAGGTGACATCCAGTAGGCTTAACTGTGAGGCATCTTCATACTGGAGCTGGAGCCTTGGTGTGCCACATGGCACATGAACACATGAACACATGGCAAGGTGGTAGCATTGAACACACACACCAGATCCACTGCTGGCATGCTCAGAGATGACTGCTGTTGGGTTCTTGGTTGAGTGTGGGGCTCCATTCCAAAGGTGTTGCTTTAATAGCTTGTTTTCCACAGCCTGCCCTTGGGTCCTTTCCCTATCAGCACAGGCATTTCTGGTTATGGCTTCACAGCAGATGACATTCAAAGCTATGGTTCTCTCCATCCTTCTGTTGGCTCTGATTTTCTATGTGAAGGAGTGAATAGTTTGCAGTGGGGTGACCTCCTGTTACCTCCTCCCACCTGTGAGCTGTGTCCATAGGGCAGAAAGCAGGTAGGAAGGCTGTGAGGTCATAAGACACGGATATTAATAGATGCCATCGAATTTCCAGTGATGTCTCCAGTACGGCCCGAGTGCAGCCATTGCCATCACTGGATAATTAGCAAACACTGTTTTGGACAGTGTAATTGGGACAATAGCATTTGCTGCTAGCCTAATTGCACTCTTTGCTGAAGACTAGGAGCCTCTCAAGTTCTCTGTGCTGCTTGTTTTTCAATACCAAGTTCATTATCTCTTCTATTAGATTCCTGCCTCTCAGTGACTTTCCCCAACTCCTTTTCTTCTGGTTGGAGAATGTGTTGTCACAAGCCTGTAAATGAATACCAAGTCTACCACACAATACTCCTGACCACCCAGAACTTTTGTTTTCTCTTCTAAAAATGGAGATATGCAGGCATGGTACATACCAATAGTCTCAACACTCAGATGTCTGAGGCAGAAAGATCATGAATTCTTGTTTATAGCAAGACACTGTGTCAAAAAGATAAGCAAATAAAAAGGAGGCCATGTCACTTATCTCAAAAGGCTAAGTGTCATAAAAGAAGTCATCTGGAGATGGTGCAACCCACTATGAGGCCCATAAGGTCAGCTCTCTGTGGAGCTCTGGCATTATGTGAATATCCCAGAGGCAGATTGTGCCTCTGTCATTTGATAATTCTCACACGGTCCACTTTGACAGAACCTATGGATGTCCCCTCTGTCTAGATGAGGTTCTAAGAGTGCACAGGACACAGGCCCAGGGATGCACAGTTCCTGGTTCTTGGAGCTCAACTAGAATGCCATATGGCATTCCCAAGACAACTTACAGCATAAAATTACAGCTGGGCCAGAAGCTTCCAGCAACTGATGGAGGTACC
Source organism: Cricetiscus sungorus (assembly GCA_030556225.1). NCBI lineage: Eukaryota > Metazoa > Chordata > Mammalia > Rodentia > Cricetidae > Cricetiscus > Cricetiscus sungorus. Next base: position 3,915,161 of record JANBXA010000735.1, on the reverse strand, counting down.
AACCACTTCAGCCAAAGCCTGAGCCTTTCCCCCACCATCCCCATGGGATGTTCCCTGCATTTCTATCCATGCCACCCTGATGGCAGGAAGGATTTGGTCTCCATGTCTTCTCAGCTTCTGTACACAGTGAACCTTGTCCCATCTCTGCTGCAACTCCTACCTTTGCTCTATACTAAGGATTGAATCCAGGACCTTATGCATGCCAGGAAGGGTTCTACCATGGAGCTGTAGCCCAGCTTTTCTTTGAAAAAATGTTTTCCTCGCTAAGTGAGAAAAAAACGAGCTCAGGTTATCATATTTGAACTTATCCTGTATCCCAGCTGGGCCTTAGGATCCCCCTGCCTCAGCCTCCCAAGGGGCTGGGATAATAGGCTATGCCACCAGGCCTGATTTCTGTCCTTTGGCAGTCAGCGTCCCCACATCTCCCTATGACAAACCCTGTGCAATAGCCAGACAAGGCTTGACATCTGTAGCTCTGCCATTTTTGGACTTTAGTCCTCACCTACAAAACAGAAGTGTAGGGACAATCCCAGAGCCACAGCGAGGGAGTAGGGACCAGCATGTGTTCGCTCAGCCCTATGACCCCAGGCTGCTTCCACTGGAACAGAAAAAGTTGTTAGGCCCAATAACATCAGCAAATATAACACAGAGGTTACTTATAGCCAGCAACAGAGCACCTAGTTTTTCTGAGACCCTGTTTTTCCTCTGCTAAAGGGGTTTGTTTCAGAAGTCTGACAAATCCAGGGTACATTATGGTGGTGTGGGGGTGGGGAACTGTGCTGCATTAACACTATGAACTGTCAGTCGCTGGCTTCCCATTCTTCAGATTCTATTTTATGTGATGTTTCCCTGAGTGATGATTCCAGAGGTCCATGAAGACAGGAGCATAAGAAGACCCTCTGTGCCATAGTAAAGACTGGAAATTTTGCAAGAAGGGTCATGGTGTCACTGAATACCACAGAAAAATGTGCTTCACAAACAGACTTCATGCCGTGTTGTCAACTGGTAAAGGTAAGGTGCAGAGGCTGCCACGATGGTCTTGACCCCTAGCCATGGGCATGAAGAATGTTTGGAAGGATACAGGAGACACGGTCCCCTGGGGTCCCATGTGGGACAGGCTTTCCTTGTTCAGTGCAGCTCCTTCCATGACAATGGATGAAACCTTTAGATGCAGAGCCTGAATTAGCTTTAGAGCACATGGGAAGTTTCTGCTCCCTGTCAGTGTCCAGGAAGCTCTTTTGCTTGCTTAAAGGGCCCTGTACCCGATGAGCCAAGTCACATAGTCACAGTTTGTCAGAGCATATTTTGCAGGGCACAGGATGGAGAATCATCCATCAGAATCCTTTCCAGGTGCAGGTTCCAAGACACCACCCTGTTTGCAGACACCCAAATCCTTTGGCACATAAATCCTGCCTGACAAACAGCCTATGTGTGCACAGAATTTGTGTAGTTCATGTCATGTAATGCTGTGTAGGTGGCTATGGTAACAGTACTTGCTGTTCAAGGGACAACAGCAAGAAAATGCCTGCATTCAGTCAGTGTGGAATTGGATTTCAAACATTTTCAAACAGCAGTTGGTTTACTGTACATGCAGATATCACTTAAAAAAAAAAAGACCCAAAACAAAGATCAAATCCCAGCTAGCAATATCTTCAACAAACTCTGAATGGATAGATGGATCAACAGGCAGGCAGACATACAGAGGTTGTATTTTTTGGGTTTGTTTGTTTTGATATGGGGTCTCTCTCTGTTATTTAGCTCTGATTGTCCTGGAACTTATTACAGTAGATGAGGCTGACCTTGAACTCACAGATATCCACATGCCTTTGCCTTTGTGAGTGAAGGAATTGAAGGCACGTATCGCCATGCCTTTTACCACAGGATTTGGGCGGTATTCCCTGAAATTGGTTTTCAATTTTTCTTTTTCATTAATAAAATCATCTTATTCTAAACATACAGAAGTTCTTTGAACTACATAGTGTCCAGAACTGGGCAAGTGTTTGTGTGTCTTCCTCAAGCCAGCTGTGTAATGTTTTATTTATAATCCAATCTTTTGCATGTCTGAGATTATGCATAATAAAATCTTTTGAAACAATGGAATCTAAATTTGTATATTTCTTTGGTTATATGTCTATAAAAAAGTAAGCATTTATGCAAAGCTTATGAAAATGAAACGATTTTATCACAGAGTACTAAGTATTTCCTGAAATCAGGCCTAACACAGTCATGTTGTCTTATCATGAAATGCAACTAAAGGCAGACGCCACAGCATCAAGCTGACACTGTAACTTACATGGTCACCCCCAAAGCAAACAGCTTCTCATACTCTGCCCTGGAGGAATAGTTGGGAATGACCTAGAAAAGAGGAAGGATCCAAGTGTGAGTGGTGCAGTGCTGTCTGGATCTCCTCCTCACCCACAACACCCCCTTTCTCAAGCCCAGCCCTGGGTAGGCCCCATGCCTGCTGCCTCAGACTCACCATCCCGTTGGTGATGATCAGCCGTGGGGCACCAGGGCTGCTGGGGAAGAGGCCCAGCGGGTGTCCACTGTACATAACCAGAGTCTGTTCCTCAGTCATCTTCGACAAGTAGGACATTGTCAGCCAGAACTGGAAGGACAGTGCACATGTGTGAACTGGCATCCATGTAGACCCAAGGATTCCTGCAGGTCTCAGCTGGTCCATCCTAATGGCCTATTCACCTAGATCCTCTTGAATCTCCAGAGTCTCCTGGTACCTCCCATAATGCCACTCTAGCCCCTTTTTATAAGTGAAGCATCTTCAGGTGACTGCCAGTGCTGAAGTATCAGGCAGAGCCATGGACTGCTGAGTGCCTCCCAGAACACCATACCTGAGCCCAGTTGCTGAACACCTGCCCGTTTCCTCCATAGGTCACCAGCTCCTGTGGAAACTGGAGAAGATGTGGCATCATATGAATGGGGGCTGTGGACAGAGAGAAGCAGGGCCCTTGCCTGCAGCTATACTCAAAGGAACAATGACATAAGGACAAGGCAAGAAGCCTAAAGGGACACACAGCATCCCCCAGCCATGTGGGCTACTGAGCATGGCTGACCAAGTGAAATATATCCTCCACGTCAAGATTCTGTGTAAAAGGAGATGTAAGGGATCTCATTAATAATGTTAAGACACCCCATGAAAAACTATTGTTAAATCTTTTTATTTTCAAGTGGACATTAGAAAGCTAAAATTATGGGTGCATTTATATAAATACGTTGTTACATGTTATTGTTATTTTACATTTGTTTCCTGCTTTTGATTTTGCCCTATAGCTACAGAGAAAGGTCCAGGGAGTGTCTTATGCCAGCTTTGTAGGCTGAGCCTTGAATACCAGGCTTGTTCGCATTACTCAGGATCTCAGGTCATGTTTCTCTGGGCTATGGTGGCCTCCGTTCTCCTGCCATTACCTGTGCCACAGCAGGGTCCAGGTTGTTCATGATCATATGCATGATGGCCGCAGCTGCTCGTGTCCGGCATGGGTACTGATCAATTGGGTAGGCCCTGCAAGCAGAAGTCCAGCATCAGGCAATGAGGGACCCTCAGGTCTCCCATCCCACTGAGATGCTGCCCTGGCAGAGCTGACAAGAACCTGAGAGAAGTCCTCAGAAGCACAGGGTGCCAGGTGGCTTGGATTTCCACAAGCCCAGAGCAGTCCACGCCAATCAGTGTCCTCCCTACTCCAAGCCTCAGAGGACTAGAAAGCTGATGGCTGCTTTCCAGAGCCCTCTACCTTTGGTCAGTTTAATCATTTGTTCTTTCATTCACTCATTAAACACCCCCAGGCAGCAATTCCATGACAGGTGGCAGCAGGTACAGCGGGGAGAAGGGCAATGGCTCCTGTCTCATGGGGACACAAGACTCCCTGGACCATTCAGAACAAGTCTGGGTTTCTGGTATGTTCTGAACAATGGTTCTCTATGACACAAACTGCACCATCCAAAATGCAGATTCTCAGCTTTGCTTCAGGGCAGCTGAACCCTAAGTCCAATGAGGCCCAGCATTCTGTACTGTGACAAAGCTTCCCTTGATGCTGTGCATTCCATGGTGTAAAAACTTCAATGAAGAGTATGACAGATTTGAAGTCATTGACATCATTCTCCACCCCATCCTACTCTTACCAGCTCTTCCCTACATAGAAAAAGTCAAAGGGACTGAATGCAGGACAGGGGTGCAGGCCACAGACCTATCTGATAAAGACCCCATCCTCTGGCCTGGCAGGTCAGTGCCAGATCTCCCCAAAGACAACCCACTACCTACTTTTTCTGCACAAGGGTGCACTGTGCCACCTCCATAGGTCCTCTAACTCAGGCAGAATGATCCCCTCTTTAGCCATGGATTTCCTGAGGCTCCAGACTTCTGCCCAGCCTTATCTGAAGCCAAACCCACGAGGGCTCACCTCATCTCAATGCTGGGGCAGAACCGGTACATGTAGATGTGTCCAAACTGTCGTAGCTCCTGGGCAAACTCCTGAGCCAATAGCTTCTGGACATCAGGAGGGAAGTAGCGCAGGGCATTCCTCAGAGCCAGCTGGGGAGGAGGGGGGTGAGAGATGCTGGATTAAGGCCCCTGACCCCTCTGAGTAGTCTATCTTCCCTCTCCACCTGGATTGCCTCTGCTCCGTTCAGAAACTGGTTGACTCACTCTGAGAACACCTGCTTTGTCTTTTGGAAAGAATTCCCTGATGGCAGCTGGCCCCTATTATGAAGGGAGACCTTAAGCTTACTCCTCTTGTCCCACCTGGCCCTGGGTCTGCAGACTCAAAGGAGGAAAGCAGAAGCCACTGTAAGCCCAGAGAGGCACCTGGCTTAATAAATGGCACAGAGGCTGTGTTCTGAGATGGGAAGACTGGGGCAGAATGCATAGCTGATATGGTAGCTGCAGCAATGACCTCACCATGTCCTCATTCTTGTCCACCAACTTGCATGTTGCCTTACAAGGTAAAAGACACTTTATACAAATAATTTGATTAAGGACCTTGGGACTGTTCTAGAATATCCACGTGAAAAGTCCCATAATCATGAAGGTCCTTGTAAGAGGACAAGGGACAGCTAGTATCAGGAGATGTGCGGACCAAGCTGAGTGTCATGTGGCATGATGTGGATTTGAGGATGCAGTGTTTTAAGGGATATAGCTGTATGCACAGGGGATTTTCCTAGCAGCACCCGTGTGCCCTCCTTGTCCTTTACTGTCTATGTCTGGAAGGTGGGAGTGATATTAGAACCCACCTCCTAGGTACTAATGAACTGGCATGGCTAGTATGCTGTTGAACTCACCTATGGGCCCTGTGAGTGCTAGAGCATAGTCACCTGCCACACTCATGGACCTCTGCCCTGCCCCGTGCTGCCTAGGGTCTCTACAAAAATGCTTATACAATCCTGGCATGGGAGGAGTCGTGTTAAGCACCAATCCATGCCCCTACTCAAAAACCTTCACAGGTCTCCACTGCCCATCTGGTGACACCCACAGTGGCCTTGGTATTCTGAATCTTCTCCAGTCATGCTACATCTGACTCCCAAGCTCTGCTCCCAGCTCTACTTGCATGGAATCTCCCCTAACTTCCACATTTTAGAAGGTCTATCTCTGCCTTTCCAGGTACTGCTTCTCTTGACTAAAAATACACCTCATTTCCCTTCTAGAAACTTTACCTAACTGCCACAATCACCTCTGCCAAAAAGTCCTCCTAGGTCCCTTGTAGGATATGGGGCCAACTTCTTAATAACTGTTCTTGTCCATGGATTCAACAAGCACCAGCATTCAATGCTGGTGTTGCTGGAACTTAGATATCATCCCAAGGGAGCCCACCCTCAAGTTCAAGATGGTGTGTTGGCAAAGACAGGTATGCAGACCCGCTGAGGGAAACGGATCTCAGGATAGTGTGTTAATAGAGACAAACATTTGGAACCACCATAGTGAAGGACTCAGCTGTGGCATTTAATGCCCAACACAGTGCAGTGGGTGAGGCAGGATTTGGGGGAGGCCACTGAGAGAAACTGTACACAGGGGAGGGAGTATTCAAGAAGGTGCTTCTAACAGAAGAACTGCCCATATTGTGAGACACATTTTGAAGGTTGAACAAGCCTTGCTGAGTGTACACTTACTAAAGTTAATAGACAGCACTCCTTACTTAAATAAAAATCTTTCAAAAAAAAAATCAGGGAACAAAGTCCCCAGTCTACCCAAACAATGAAAGAATAGAATAGTATGTAATAGTGGAAACAAGGGAGAACTCAACGTATGCACACCTGAACATACATGTGCATGCACAGGAACACACACACACACACACACACACACACACACACACACACACACAGAGAGAGAGAGAGAGAGAGAGAGAGAGAGAGAGAGAGAGAGAGAGAGAGAGAGAGAGAGAGAGAGAGGGAAATCAAGTCAAAATCAAATCAAGTCATGAAAGAGAAGCTGTTACTGATTTTTGGACTCCATCCCAGAGGGAAGACTTAGCCCTTCCCAACCCCAGTCCTGCAAGGCCCCTTTCCTTTAAGGATGCTGCATCCTTCAAACACAGGGTGACATACAGGAATGACACTGAAGGGGCCCAATCTCTCAGTTCCTGGCTGCTGTTCTGCTACCACAACACACCTTGGAGGCTGATCACTATTTTCCAGCCACCAAGGTGTCAGCAGAGGCCCTCAGGTGGCAGAGTCTTCCCAGCTTTTGAGGCTGAGTGTCAAAGCACTGGTGCATAGCAGGGAGGTGACCAAGTGGAGTGGGGAAGCGGGGACATTAACCACAATACAGATATGAGCTCTGTAGAATCAGACAAGTCAAGTAGAAAGGCAGGTTGCCCCCCCCACACACACTTTGTCCTTCCTCTCTGTAGCACCAGCCCTGACTTGCCTGGCATCACCCGTTTTCCAGGACCCTTTGCTGCTCTCACTTGCAGCTCCTGTCCACCAGAATTCTACCCCAGCAGCTGCTAAGCACACTCCCTGCCTGTGGGCAGCTTGAAGACAGCTTAGGGGTGGTCTCCCCCAGGACAGCAGTCTCTGGGTGAGGGTAGGGCTCCTCATTCAGCCTTCATACTTCTGTGTCTTTCAGAAAACAAGTCCCCATGACTCGGGAACTCATTTCGCTTGGAAAGTTCTTGGGCCTAAATCCTTTGGGCAAAGCGAGCCACCAGATGAGGCCCTATCTAAGGTGTCATGTCTCCCAGCCCTGTGTGTCCTTGATGGTGACCGTATAGCTGTAGGCACAGGGAGGTTTTGGGGAGGGACAAAGGGACAGCTGGTACAGAGGACACAAGAGTCACTCAGTGTTTGGGCCAGGGCAAGGTTCATGTGAAGCTGCTGAGCTAGGGCCACTTCACACCCTGCCTCTTCCTCTTCCCCACTAGAGGTGGCCACAGCACCACCATGCACTGTTTGGGTGACCTTGAGCCCCAGTGTCCTCATCGGGAAGTGGGGGCCCAATTCCAAGCTAAGGTAACTCCAGGGTGTCTTCAGCTGAGGAATATCTGGTGTCAGACCCTAACACATGGTGGGAACAGGGAGAGCAGCCGAGGTGTGGAGAGAAGGGGTACCCAGAAATGATGATCATCCAAAAGACACCAAAGAGCCCCAGAGCCCCTGAGGACGGGGTAGCAGCTGTTACCTGCTCTTCTGAAGGGCTGAGGTCGGGAGTCCTGACTGGAGCATGTGGCACCCCAGCCCAGCGTCCCCGGTTCTCAGGGAGGGGTCGCAGGGGCAGGCCAGAGCACAGTTCCTGGAGGCTGGACATGGCTGCAGAGACTGAGGTGGAGGCCAGCACAAAGTGACTGGGCACTCAGGGGCAAGCAGGGTGGGGACAGACAGCCCCAAGGCCACCTCCTCCAGCCCCTTATTGGGTCCAGAGAGAGCACAAAGGGCAGGTCATTTGGATCACTGGTGGGTAGGCAGACCTGCCTGAGTGTTACTGGGAGAAGCTCCTTGCAGGGCAGACTCAGGTTAGAGGGAGTTTGAGAGTTTGAGCTCTGAGATTGAGGTTTTCTGCTTAGAGGATGTCACGCAGGTGGCAATGTTGGGATTATGTGTCTTGATGATAGAGAGTTATGTGACATTGAATCTAACTCAAATACTACAGAAGTGAGTCCCTTGTACTCCATCTCCCCTAATGTTTGAGCAGGAAGGGGCCAGATGGTAGGTGTGTTAACAGCTCTCCACACCCCCAGCCTTCCCTAATCATTAACAGCTCAGCAAGAAAGCTGTCCTCATCATCCTGGCCTCAGACCAGAGGCCAATGCTGGGTGTCACTCCCCTCCCCCCTAGCCAGGAAGGGCCCACTATTGAGTTCCAGTGGTCTTGGTAGGTAACAATTCCTGGCCAAGCTTGTGGCCTTTGCTCTGTCTCTTTGTACACAGGTGAGTGGCGACCAACTCTTCCCTCTGCAGAAAAAGGTTATGACACCCAGCCCACAGCAGAGTGGGAATGTGACCCATGGCTAATTTGAGCAGCACCAAGGTGGCTAATCCTTACAATGGTTCTCACAACTCAAGTCCCATTTCACTGATAAAGAAACTGAGGTCAGAGGGGCAAGGAGACTTCACTGAAGTGCTGTAGCTAGTCATGAGTGAAGCTCAGATTGGAGCCCTGGGACCCCACATTTGGATGGAGACACCATTGAACTGGTTCCAGCTCTTGAGTACAGTGTACAGGACAGGGTGGGGTGGGATGCTAACAAGATATTATATAACATAATGAGAAAAATAGATTGATCTCTGAAGCTCTTATAGCCAGGGACCCCAGGGGACTCTTGCCTCTAGTGATGTTCGACTTCTAGTTCACAAATCTTGTGGAATTCCAGGGTGATGAGAGTATTTTTATCTCAGTATTCTAGAGATCTAGCCTTGTGGCTCCTGGACAGCCCCAGAAGCCATTTGTTTACCAGGAAAACTTTCTATTTCTGAACCCAGGAAGGGGAGGGAAAAGAGATTGATCACCATTGACCAATGCCAACAGTATTGACTGTGTAAATAACCTCACGAAGTCCCCGAGGAAGGATTCACAGGGTTCCTACCAAGTCACCAGGGGCCCTTGGAGGTCCCTAAATCTCATGCTAGAATAAGTTAGTTAGTCAGAAAATAAACATTGCAAACACTTTAAAAGAATGAGGGGTTCACATAGGCTGAACATGGCAGTGTGCTAGGCTTGAGCCACAACCACCCTGCTCACTAGCTGTGTGTCACTGGGCAAGTTTCTTGGCCTCTCTACATCTACATAAGTGAAAGGATGGTTGGCCCTTAGGATCAACATCTGAAGATATTTCTAAAATTGCACCTGTATGGACCTATACATATGTTTGTCCTGACTATGGGTCCTCCAGCAATACAGTCTAAAGGCTATTTACATAACGATGGTGTTGTATAAATATAAGGCATCCAGGGATGACTGGAGGTAAATGGAAGGACTTCACAGGTTACACACCGCTTTATAACATGTAAGGTAGGAACTGTGGAATCTGCAGATTCTAGCATTGTGGACACCAAGGGATGACCCTAATAACACTAATATCTCATAGATGTGGCTGGGGATGGAATAACATCCATATCTGAAGGGTCCTGAAGATGCCCCACATGTAATCAGCACCATATGAGATCTGGGCATTTTTCTCATTGAAACCAGCACTGAAGAACTTCATGTCCAGAGGCAGCTTTGGCCTCTTGCTAGTCTCCCCACCCTGATTAACATGAGACTGGAGAGGCACAACCCACATCCAGAAATCTGAGCTGTCAGATTTGCACTGTCTAGACTCACCCACTGGAGGATGTGGGGAGCTGTCCTATCTCACTTCACCCCTCCACTAGCATAGCCCAGAGCCTCCTTACTGCTCCTTTAATATGCAGAGACAGAATATAATCAGGTCTTCAAATTCCCAGGCATGTCTCTGTGTGAGGCAGGGATCCAGTCCAGCCTCAGTGTTTCTAGGTCAGAGACAGGCCACCTGGTCATGTTCTGTGGTCCCAAGGTTCTAGGCCCCTGTGTAAGAACAGCCACACATGCCATGTGTGATCATGAAGCCATCAAATGTGTTGCCCAGCAGACTTCCAGCCAATGGCCATCTCAGTTGCCATCTGACTGGAGTAGCATGGGAGCCCTGGGGAAGCATACTACCTGGACCCTTCCCCAGTTTTTCATCCACAGAACTGAGGGTTTTTGGAGACTGCTAAATTTCAAGGCAACTTGTTACTTGGCTATAATTGACACTCACTCAGGGTCTTTGCAGCAGGCAGAAGGAAGCTTCTCTGGGGAGCTACCAGGGACCCAGGTCTAGAAGCAGACATCTGTAGGTTCCAAGACTTCAAATTTTTCTGGTGGCCTCCAGGGACTCCCATCTCTAGGGACAATAGTGGGCTGAGTTGTTCTCAATTTTGATCACTAGGTGGCAACCTAGAAGGCCAAAACACTGAAGATTGGAAGACTATCCTGGGTTCTGTGGGAATGAACAGTTGTGTATCTCTGTGAGTTTGGGAGAGATTTGGGGCAGATAAGAATCGTGGGTGATCCAGAATCTTTGGGTTCTGGGCTGGGTTGGAAGGAAGCATGAGTTCCTAGAGGATGGGAAATCCTGAGAAGGATGTGGTTTTAGTGTGAGCTGGGTTCCCACCCAGCAAGGTAGAACCATCGTTGCTGTTAAAGCTGTGTAACTGTTGCTTATTTCATAGTCTTTATTAATAGATAATAAATAATTTCTATAAGAGGCAGCAATTAGAATTATTGAATACTAATATAAAGTCTGACACTTGCTGCACTGGGGTTTAATATCACCTCTATTGCACAGGAACTGAGATACAGACAGCAGTTAAGACACCAGTGTTAGGTGCACCCTACACACTCAAGGCTCAGTGCTGGCTCATCCACGCCCGTCCTGCACACACAGGACCAGCTGCGTGCTTGGGTTCCCTAAGGGGCTGGCTTCGGGGCAGCAAGACTCTCGGGTCAGGTGTCCCCACCACACAGGACCTGCCGAATGGTGTTCTCTTCTACTTTTTATTTTGTAGCATCAGGATGTAGTTCAGAGCTTCACAGTTTAGGAGAGCCCTCCATCACTAAGCCACACCCCCAGCCATTTCTTTATCTGGCAAGGCCTTGACTTTACTCTGGTGTCTCTCTCCAACTCAAACCCTTCTGCCATTAAGAAGAACAGGAGACACTAACTGAGAGGGCCCTGCTTTTCCCATCTCACCATTTGAGAAGCTTCTGGGATTTGACAGGATGGCGACGTCCCAGAGTGACAGGTGGAGCCGGGTCAGAGACAGCTCCCTCAGGTTTTCTCTGCCCTACACACTTTTGACTGCTGTCCTGCATTTGTGATGCAACCCACCTCCCTTCCTACCTGAAGGTCACTGTGGGCCCATGAGGCACTGGACAGGAGTTAGGCACTTTAGTTTAGACAGCTACAAGGAGGCCTCTATTGTAAAGCACCCTTTAGTGCTTGGTTTTGTTTTTTATTTTTGTTTTGTTTTTGTTTGTTTGTTTGTTTCATAAGATCCTTGGCCCTGGAAGATTTGTGACCCCAACAGTTATTCAATCCTTCTCTGGTCTTTTAGCCCTACAACCTTGGTACTGTCCTCATGGTTTCTGACTGCCTTGAACTCTCCTTGGGCATCTTGGGAAGCTGAGCTCCGACTTCAGCTGCTGGACCCAAAGCACACCCTAGTTTCTGATTCATGGTCTCAGTTACTGCTGTTTCAAACAGCTCGTGCAGAATGCAGGATGTACCATCAGTGTCTGAACATGACTCTTGGGTATTTTTACCCACAATAGAGGGGGAACCTTTTCCCTGGTACCTGTGCCAAGATTGGTGCAAACTTAGTCCTTAATTTGCAGAAAGGGCTGTGCCCTGATTGGTGCAGACATTGGTTGCCACACTTCAGTTCTGATCATGATCACGTGTGCTGCTATGTGAAGGGAGTTCTCCAAAGTAGTTTTCCCCAGAATGGAAACTGGGGGACTGCTGTGGAAAGCAGAGGTTCCTAAGGCAAGGCCAGGAAGTATAGAGGAGATAAGAATTTACAAGGGCTAAGGAGAAAGCATGCTGAGAGAAGAAGCTACTGATTTATTTATTTATTTATTTATGGACAGGATTTCTCATTAGCTATGAAGTCTGTCCTGGATCTCGCTCTGTAGACCAGGCTGGCCTCTAACTCACAGAGATCCACCTGCCTCTCTACCTACTGACCACTGGGATTAAAGGTGTGCACACCACCGCTTAGCAAGAAGCTACTGATCATTAGTAGCAGAGGGTCCCAGCACCCTGGGCCTGAAAGCTGTGACATTTGCCAATTTTGAGAGCCAGGAGTCCCAAAGCCAAGGGAAGAGAGCTGTCACTTCCAGAGTTACAATAGCTGCCCACTATTAGGGGTTAAAACCCAAGGTTCAGCGTCCAACCTGAGCAGCTGGAGCCTGAGTTTCTGGTCAACATGGCTTTGGCTCTTACAATGCCAGCTGTAGTCTCTGGCTCTGCTAGTATGGCCCATGGGCCTTGGACACCTATACCTGAGAATTTCTCCACTCCTGGTTCCCACCTGCACAGGGTATAGAGTCCTAATGACCAGTAGCAAGGCTAGACGCTGCAACTCAGTGTGGGGGGTTCCAGCCTCACCCATTCAGCCAGCTAGAGCGGGGAACCTACCATTTGCCAGAAGTGCTAGACGCCACTCCTGGGCGGATCCTAGGCTAAGGTCAGGACTGGGCGTGTCCTGGGCCTGGGCTGCACTGTAGGAGAACCGGATGACTGTCGCCTGCCACCACAAGCAGGACACAGCATGGGAAGGTGCTCCTGCTGCTATTGGCGGCAGCGGCAGCGCTTGCCTGTGGTGGCAAGTCTGGGCGCTGCGCTCCTGCTCCTGTGCACGCTCCTGCTCCTGCGTTCCGGTGAGTGCGCCTTGGCTGTGGGGCTCTATTAGCAGGAGCACCCCTGTGGGAAGACAGGCGCCTTTCACTCCCGCAGGGGTCTTCTTCCCAGTGACTGGCTGGCAAGGTGACCATTGTCTGGATCACCATTGTTTAGGTCTGGTTGTGATGGTGGTGGAGAGCTAGTGTAGGGGCTTTCAGTGTTCCCACTCTCTGAGCCTTGAGAGTCATCTTTTGCTCCAGCCTTGGGATGTCCGTTTCCATCTGAGACCCCACTGAGTCCCTACATCCACAGAAGAACTGTACAATTCTATACCTGGGCCTGGAGGTACAGGACCTACGACTTGCTCATACCAGTTTCCACCAGGCATGTGGTCTCACTCTCAATGTGCCCAGGTCTACTCAGATCCTCTGGAGAACAATTCACTTTACAGACAACACCGAGGGCAGATGTCAGGTGTGGGGGGGAGGGGGAACTGGAGGTGCCTAGGCAGTGGGCTATGTTTGTGACAGTCTGCCCATCCTATGTCTGTGTCTGTGGGGTCTGCTCACTTACAAACAGGTTCATACACTAGAGTGGACAGGGGCATTAGTTGGCAGTGACTCAGGACAAAGGAAAACCGTTTTCAGTTTTCAGGGTGGTACATATCCATAGAGATACATGGGCCAAGTTGGTAGGTTGGGGATCACTTAACAAGCTTAACCTGTTATCTGTCCCCTCCCAGGGTCTCAGGAGCCTCATCTATGGAATAGTGCTGACTCCATCTTTACAGAACTTTTTGGGAGGGTGAGCTTGAATGTTACAGTAGACACTACTTGGCCCCCAGCCCTTTCATCGCATTGGATTCATTCTTAGGGATCCCTGGATGGAGGCCAGGGTTGACCTGTGATACAGGTGGCCGAAGGAGTAGTCACCAGGCCCATGTCTACTCACTCTACCAGTCAATAAATTCTCCATGACCAGACACAAGTGGCTGTGCCTGAACACCTCTGGAAGCCCCCGCCCTGCCCCGAGGGAGCCTTCCTCCCCTTACTGAGTGAGGGGAGGCTAGCCCTATATTGTAGGTGCTTCCTCATGTCTAAAGTGTCCCTGGCACAGTCTGGGGTGCGCCCCAGTGTCTGCTGTTCCCACAGTCTCTGTCCACCCTGTCATTCATTGTAGACAAATGTTTACCCAGTCCTGGGTCATGGTGGCTCAGGCCCCTGGGCCTTCAACCATTGCTGCATGGTATGAGAGGACACATGAGAGTCTGGGCCCTGGGCAGTGTCTGCAGAGGAGCACGTGTCTTGGTGGCTCTTATCATGTCTTCATGCCTCTTGGGACACATCTCTCCTGCTGCCTCATCTAGCTAGGTCTGAGAAGAGAAGAGAAACAACCACTTCCCTGGGGTTCTCCTCACCCTCAGGATCTGGAACGGAGGGGATGTGATATGGGGACAGAAAGTGTAAGCATGTTTAGAGAAGGGGTCTCATGCTCTCCTCTCACCACCTTTGCTCAGGTGGGGCTGCCATCTACACCTGTCACCCCCAGGCTGGCCTCATGCTGTCTGGTCTGGGAAGTCCCCACTGACCCTGGCCCCATTCCCCATAGTCTGCAATGGTCTCTGAACTTCCTCAGCTGCCATCCTTACCTTCCAGTTTCTCCTGATGCTCACACCCCACTAGAACCGGTTTCCAGCTGCTTACTTTTCAGTCTTGGACGCACCAGAGCCAACCTCACCTCCCAGAGCTAGTTTCGGGGAGAAATGTGTGTTTATGGTGGGCTCTGGCTGGTGGACAGTAGGAAGGTCTGGTCTGACTGCAGGGGGCAGGGTCCACTGTCCTCGGCCTCAGGGTGTCATGCCCCTGTTTTTCCAGCCACATTTGTCATCAGGGGCTCCTGGGAAAAATTTATGGGTGATGAGGACTTAGAGGCCAGGTTCTAGCTGCCCTGGGGATCTCACTGGCCTCTTTTTAGTGAGGAGTCCATTCTGATCCCCCTGCCCCAGGATCTGCCACCCTTGCCTCTGGGCTCCCAGTGGTGGCCACAGTCATCCCCAAGGTCCCCTTCTTTCCTGTGCTCTCTTTCCTGGGCCTGGGCCTGGTGACTGGACTTCCCCACTGCTCGCAACAGTAACCACATGTCTGTTGAACATGTTGCCACTGAGCTCATCTAGGAGAAGGAAAACGTATAGGTGTCCTGCCTCAAAGAGTTGCATTTTGATGCTAAAACCCCAAATCTCCATCTGCTCTTGGACACAGACTTAGGCGTGGGGCTAGGGTCTTTGATCTGCCAACTGGGAGAACAGAAGAGTCTCAGAACAGCAAAAGGAGAGGGCATGGCTGTTGGGATGGAGCTCCCAAGAGGCTCACCAGGTCCAACTGGAGTCCAGTGCTCAGGAGACTCCTGGGGAAATGCTCTCTGATAGGTCAGTCAGATCAAGCAGGAGCAGGGAGGCAACTGTGATCAAGGGAAAAGAAGCAGCTTTCCAAAACCAAGAGTGTAGGGACAGGAAAGGGAGGAGGGCAGGACAACTGCCCAGCACACCATCATCACCCCACAGGCTCTCTCCAAGGATGTTCATATGGCTACGGCTTTTCTCCCTTGCCATCCTTGCCTGGGATGGCGATTTGGCCTTATTTGTTCCACTTTACAAAGCAAAGATATTTAGAGTAAACTGAAAGAAGCACAGATGTTGATTAGATAGGAAACTTAATAAACTGGTTATTCTTTTGTCAACTTGACACAGCTAGGGTTCATTTGGAAAGAGAAAACCCCACTTGAGAAAATGCTTCCATCACCTAGCCTGTAGAGGCATCTTCTTGATTAATGGTTGATATGGGAGGGCCCAAGGCACTGTCACCCCTGGGAAGGTGGTTATGGATGTGTTTAAAAAAAAAGTATGCTGAGCAGGCCAAGGGGATTGAGCCAGTGTCTACTTTATTCCCTGACTATAGGCTCTAGTTTGAGCGACTTCCCTCAGTGATGGAGAATGTCTTGTGATGAAATAAACAAACCCTTTCCTCCCCAAGATTTCAGTCATTGACACTGGGTGAGGTCTAAGTATTACAGGAAAGCATCCCAATTCCCTTCCTTATAGAACTGACTTCCAGAGGTGTTACTTCTGCTCCAGGTCAAATGATTCCATCAGTAGCAAGCACTGTGAACAATTGAAAGGAGGCTGACTTAGACTGAGCTTTAGTTAAGGTGTCTATTGATGTGATAGACACCATGATCTAAAGAGAGAGTCTATTTCAGCTTACACCTTACGGCACAGCCCATCTTCAAAGGAGTCAGGGCAAGAACTCAAAGCAGGAGCTGAAGCAGAGGCCATGGAGGGTGCTGCTTACTGGCTTGCTCAGCCTGCTTTCTTACAGCACCCAGTAGCACCAGCCAAGGGTTGGCACTGTCTACAGTGGACTGGGTCCTTTAACATTAATCATTTGAAAATACACCATGGGCCCATCTGGTAGAGGTATTTTCTCAATTGAGGGTTCCTCTTCTCAAATGACTTCAGCCTGTGTTACCAGACATGAAGCTATCCATTAAAGAGACTGCCACATTTAGTGGAAGCATGCTCAGCGAGAGGCTTCTATCCTGGACAGGACCTGAACTCTGATGTGAGACAAACCAGTAGCAAGTGTCACCCCCGTCCCAGGCCCAGTACTGGAGACTTAAATGTGCTTCCTTCATGCTAGGCAAATGTCATGTGCTCTACCATTGGGCTTCCTAGTCCTTCCTCCTCAACTTTAACTTTTTGCATCAGGGTTTCAATATTTGTCTAGGATAGCCGGGTAGTCTAAACTGTACTTAAGCTTGTGATCCTCCTGCCTCAGCCTTCTAAGTAGCTGTGATCACAGGTTTGTAAAAGTTAGTGAATAGAGTTTAAGTAGAACTGGAAAGAGGCAGAACGATCTTTCTTCCTGTGAAGAGCTTGTCCAATGTGCCCCACTCTCCCTTCAGGGCAATCACAGAAAGGAATGCCCCCACACTGGATTATAGGACTCCCTGAAAAGATTTGGGGGATCTGAGTGGGGCCAGCAGATCCAAAGCTCTGACCTCACCCCATCTGGTACTTGTGTTGGTTTGTCTTGCAACAGAACAGTGAGAACTTATTAACCAGAATGTGGCTGTTGCAATGTGCCCTGGGCAGGATTCACTCGCACCCCACTCCCATCCCCCAAAGCAACCTGCCCTACCTTGCCTGGGGCATGGGGCTTCCTGCTGGAGGTGGGGGCTAAGGACTGGGGTCAGTTTTCGTGGAGTTTTCTGTGATGTTTCAGCCCACAGGTTCCTGCAGGCATGTGCACTGCTGTTTCACCCTGTGACCTTATATGTTTTGTCCCTCCCCATCATGGTGGGGCACTTTCCCCTTAGTAAAGCAGAGTTTGGGGACCCCTGTGATGTGCAGGATGTGTAGAGCCTGCCAAGTGGAGCCCTGGGCCTCAGCAGTGCAGACACTGGAACCTGAAGTGTCTTTGGAACCAATAGGCTTGAGGTTTTATCCTTGAGACTGTCAGTTTCCCCATCTAATAAGTGGGGAAGTAACAGTTTCCACCTGACAGGACAACACAGGACAGCTCCACACAGCACAGTCATACAGTGTCCTGTGCACCTGCCAAGGATCTCAAGGACTTTACCTTTGTGAGGACATGGGTCCTGGGCAAAGCCCTCTGCTGTGGCCTGCAGCCCTTTCTCCAGGGTTTCCTTCCACTCTTCAGGGGGCAGAGTCGACCCAAGGCTGGGCGCCACATTGGTGTCCTGAGCTGAAGGAGGTGGCCTGACTGGATAGTCAGCATGTTCCTGCTTGTCACAGGCCTGCTTCTCATCCCACAGGTCTGCTCTGGTCTCCTTCCAAAGTAGTATTGTTTCCAGACACTCTGTACCAGGCTTGCTACCAGCTGCAGTCCAAGACTGTCCCCATCTATCTCCCATTGTTGGCACTCGGGCCTTTCCTCTTTTTTCCCTCCCCTCTTTAAAGCAGGGCAGTTGTTAGCTTCCCTGCTGCTTAGGGTTAAGGGAAGTCTTAGTTCTGTGGAGGCCTCTCCCTGAACATACAAACCTGCTGGCTCCCCTCCCCCGATTCCATTCTGTGTGTCTTGGGAAGGGGAGGGAGTACAGCTAGAAGCAGGTTAAGCAAGGCTGGGGGTGAAGGTCCTAGGGCTGCAGTGTGACCCTATTTGGAGCTAGCCTCAGTGGTCTTTGGTAGGCTGGACTCTTATGATCAGTGTGTGTGTGTGTGTGTGTGTGTGTGTGTGTGTGTGTGTGTGTGCCCGTGAGTGCGCATGCACCATTCTTCTATAGCCAGCCTGTCCTTGTCAGGCATGGAGCCCTGGGCTCTTTGTTGGCAGGGTGGAGATAGCTTGGCCCTGTAATCTGTGACCACAGCTATTCTGGGAACCCCTGGTGCCTGTCCTCCACCCACAAGCCTTGGGCATCTGTTGTGGGACCCACTCTTAGACAGCTGTGGTCTGGCCAGGAAATGGAAGGCCTTGGGCAAGGAGTGGCTTCTGGAAAGACAGGAACCTCCGAAAAAGGCTGTGGGTCAGATGGCTGTGATGTGGTCCCTCTAGGCTGATCTACCCTGCCCGCAGACCTAGAGGGAACAGCTGCTTGCTGAGGCTCTAAGAAGACCCCTTCACTAGGTGTTCTAGAGAGACACATGTAATCTGAAGAATGGTGAGGACACTAGTCTCACCAAGTGAGATGCCACTGGCATGTTGCAACCCTGCTCAGACTCCTGATGCCAGTTGCTGTATTTAGCAACAGCTTATAATTAGCAGCACCCACCTATTCTGGCAGCTCATTCTCCAAAGAAGGTTCTGTTCTACCAAAAAGGCAGCTGGAGCAGAGACCCTTCCAGGTAGAATCTGGAGAAGTTCAAGGGCTGAATTCATGGGCATCCTCAAAATAGGCTTCATGCATGAGCCCTGGTCCAATAGCCCTCCCCTCACTTATTCTAGGTACACACACACACACACACACACACACACACACACACACACACACACACATACAACCTGGGGTGTTCAGACAGCTTTGTAGTCTTCAGGACGCTGAAGAATGAAAGATAAAAATACAGTGTCCCTGTCCAGTTCTGGAAACAGGTAACACTGCACTCATCAGGAGCAGCGTCCATACCTCTGGGCGTGTGCATGCTCCCAGGGGCTTCTGTGGTACTTCATATAGCCTAGTGCCCTCACTCTAACAGCCTACAGGCTGGCTATGCCACTGCCCAGCCTTTCTGGATGCTCAAATCCATATTTAGGGATGGGACAGCCATTAGACGCGTGAGCCCCCAGGACTCAGCAGAAATGGCTGGCAGTGGGATGGGGGTGGCACTGAGATGGGGGAGAAGAATTGGATGGGGCTGGGTGCTCTTCCCAGAAGGCAGGCAGGCTCCTTTCTTCTTATCCCTGGTACTTGCCACTCTCCAGTGGGGGAGAGGAGGGTTTGAGGGTAGGAATGACCCAAGCACACTGCCCTACCAGTGCCCACCCCTTACTCAATCCCCAGGAGGCAGAAAAGACACAGGAGGAAAATAAGTCACAGTGGGTTAAATGAGTCCTAGGGATACTGGTCAAACCACACCTTATCCAAAGTCAGCAGTGATCTCTCTTTCCTTGTTGCCCTTCAGCATTTGAAAATAAAGCCCTGGGCTCTAGCTGGTTCGGAGGAATAAGGAAGAGTCCCCTACAGCTGTTGCATGACCTGGACCAGGTAAGTGACTGGGATACCCTCTTACATCCTGGATAGGAAGCTACAGTCTCCTGCATACCTCTGTCATAGTCTGTCCAGTATGGGCAGCGGGGCTTCCTGTGTAGCCTGGAAGTCCAATTTTCCCAGCACACCACCCCTCCCACCACACTGGAGGCCTGTGCTTGTTCTGTGCTATGTATTGCAGACACGGGGAAATAACACAGCTTCATGTCTGTCCCAGGGGACCAGTGGTGAACAGATGGTCATTAAGCCATGCTTGTCCCAGGGAACCAGCAAACAGATGGTCACTAAAGTATGCCTGTCCCAGGAGTTCAAATAGATGGCCATTAAGTTCCCAAATTTTAGTGTGTGGTACGACATGGGAATGTTCAGAGGAAGCCCTACCCCCAACACATGTACCCCATCATCTCCCAGCAGATGGAGCAAGCATCCCTACTGGGACTGCATACAGCCTCAGAAAGGCTCTCACACATTTAACAGCACAAGCACTCCTTGACTTAGGATGGGGTTAGCTCCCAAGGAACCCAGCTTGCTTAAATATTGCTAAATCAAAATGCTCCTAAATCTGGGACCCTTGACACTCAGACCCTTGGCCATACAGGACACTGCAGATGTAGCTACTCTCCTAGTGATTGTGTGTGTGTGTGTGGGGGGGGTCAGACTCACTATCCTCTCCTCCCACAGGGGAGGAGATCTATACAAAGTGTCACTCAAGTCCAGGAAAAAGTCTACATTCAAAGCTAGCAGCAGCTCCTTCTGAATGCCACCATCATAAAGTTGTTTTTTAAAAAACTAAAGTCATACAAGTATGACTGCCTAAATACCACTAGGAGCCCCACAGCTGGCTCAGCCAAACAGACAGCATGAATTAGCACCCACTGTATGAAGCCATTCTTGTACCAGGCTTTTTTTCTTTTTGAGCCACCAACCAGCTCCCAAGCCATGACACAGGGACTTTATAATTTTGAATGCTCGATAAGCTTAGGCTTATTTCTGACTAGCACTTTTAACTTAAATCAACCTTTTTCTCTTCATCTACCTTTTCCATCCAGGATCATTATCTTTTCTTACTTTCTGTATATCTTATTTTCATTGCTTCTCCTGTCTAGCTGGATGGCAAGTGCCTGGCTTCTTGCCAGGGCCTTGTCCCTTGTTCTATCCTCCTTCTTCTCTCTCATTCCTCTTCTGTCTCTCCTTTCTCCTATTTATTCTCTCTGCCCAACATTCCTGCCTGTCCCTCTCCTGCCTAGGTATTGGCCATTCAGCTCTTTATTTGACCAATCAGGTGCCTTAGGCAGGCAAGGCGAAACAAATGCAACACATCTTTTTATAATTATACATACATCCTTACATAGTTAAATGCAACATACAAATGTAACACACCTTTACACAGTTAAATTAATATTCCACAGCATAAATAAATGCAATGCACCTTTGCCCAGTTACAATAATATTTCTCAACACATTCTCTTGTGCTGAGACTAAGTGGCAAACAGCTGGACCGGGTCCTACCCTCACAAGCACAGCTAGGTAGGACAGTCTGACCAGCATTTACACATTTGCTCTGAGGGTACAGTGGGGGCTACAGGGAACTCTCCAAGGGGATTCTTGTAGAGATAGGGTGAGACTATTCACCAAGAGAGGGGCTTGCAATGAAACCTGAAAAGAAAAAGTTGAACACCACAGGCAGAGGGAGCATCTAGGCCAACAGCCTTAGAGAGGAGGGCAGAGAGGTTGTCTACATGGAGCCTGGGAGGTAGGCAGCATTCCATGGGGCTTGCCAATCAGTGGCAAGGGGAATGGGGAGCCATGGAGGATTTTAAGCAGGGGCAACCAACAGGGGCAGCAGGGGCAAAAGATTCTCTTGGACTGGTGTGGGGAATGGTGAGGTTATCTGCTGAACCTAGCCACACCCTTGAGTTGCAGATAAGGAAGTCTTGGTTCAAAGCATATGTCTGGCACACTGAGTAGGTGGAGGACAGACTCTTAAGAGGTCCTAGATTCGACTAACTTTGCAGCCTTCAGAGGGACAGATGCGTCCTCAAGAGTTTCAGGATCCAGAGACTGTTGGAGTCAAATCCTTTGAAGCCATATACCTTGCCTGTGGAGATATGGTAGCAATAGAAATGTCAGGGGACGAGGACTGATCTTGTTCCATCTTATGCAAACCATAATATAAGGCTACTGTTATGTCTGTTTACTGGTGGGGAATTGAAGCAAAGGGCCAAGGACCTTGCACAAGTCATGGGGCTCATAAAGAATTGAGTCAGCTGGGTGACTGGGAAGCTCACTGGGAGGAGCAAGAGCTATAGTGCAGATGTGGTCCCAGCTGTTGAATCCCTACAGCCCCAAGCTTAAGAGCCAGCCTCTCTCAAAATGCCATGACCTGGGGGAGCTAACTTCTCCCATGCCTGCGTTTTGTCATCTGCTGAGGAGATCATGTTGACTATCTTAGAATTTGCAAGTCTGTGAACAACAGCAGTGTTGACAGAAAGGCCAGCAACGCCATGGGACAGCAGTGGCATAGTGCACTGTCATCCTCTGATTGTTGACTGCTGTTACAGATTTGTAGCCTCATGACTGCAGGATGACTGCTGTCCTCACAGGAGAGGATCCCAGGATGGGGGTTGGTGGTTAAAGGTTTGGGTGTTTCCCCAATGCCTTCTTGTTTTGTACCCCAAGGAAAAGCCTTTCCCAGGAGCAGCTGGCCAGCTTCCCTACATCTCTTTGATCAGAGCCAGACTATATGCCTACCCTAGACTCATCTGTTTTTGTGAAGGTGTGAGGCTGCGGGTTGGTTCTTCTGAGGCTAGGCACAGGTCCCAACACAGTTTATGAGTAGGGAGGTGAGCCAAGGAATAGATGGCTGGCATTCCTCTACAAGGATTGCTGGGCTGTGAGGAGGTTGAGGGCAGTGTGGCCTGTGAGGCTCTGGGTGCAGCCAGGTTTCCAAGGCACTCCTGGATAGCAAGAACAGAATCGTTTCAGTTTACAGACCCTATGGTATGGCTGAACTTGGCATGGTGACAAAGCATAGTGAAAGTTCAGTGCAGTTCATGTCTCCTCAACTAGGTTCTGGTCTTCCCCAGATGGGACTGGTCCTTGTGTGGGCTTCAGATTAGGATCTACATTGTAAGGAGATCTTTGTGTCCTTCTAGACAACTCCCAAATACTGACAGGAGAACTTCTTAGTTATGAAAGCTCAGCTAGTTCCTAACTAGTTCTTATAACTTAAATTGACCATTTATATTAATCTACATTCTATCATGTGATCTTAGCTCTCTTCCACCTTGTACTTTTTCCTCTGCATGTCTCCTGGTGTTTTCTACATACCTAGATATCTCCTCTTCCTTTCTGTCTCTGCCCAGAAGTGTTATACCTCCTGCCTAGCTACTGGCTGTTCAGCTTTTTATTACACCATCTTCACACAGTGTACAAATATCCCACGGCAGTGCATTTTAACTCTTCCAAAATGTCACTTTCTGGAGTTCAAGTCTGTGTCTCTGCTTGTCTACTTCCCTGCTTTAGTTCCCCTTTGGAATTAATACAAGCAGGATGACTAACACAGAACCCCCACATTACATCACCGACTTCCTCCCTCTTACTCTAAAGCCCACCCCAGCCTGTGGATTCTGGGACTCGGTCAGCATTTAAAGGAAAATAAAAAGTGTTCCTCTACCCATCCTTTCTGAAACACTTTGTGTTCTTCCCTCCCCCATAAAACACAAAGGTCAGGTCACCTAATGAAGCATGGACCGCTGCAGAATACTTTTAAAAAGACTCTGAAACACATATGTTCATGTGGGCACACACCTACATACTTCCACACCACCAGCATCCATGATCTCATGCCCAAAGCTGGGGACCTACCATTTCTTCCTCTACTATGGCCTCTGAGCCTTTAACTTTCTGAGAAATAACTCAGCTTAAATTCACTCTTTTGAAATGGCTGATTCAGTGGTTTTTCATATTTTACATGTGACCTCATCACTGTATAATTCCAGAACATTTGTAACCCTGAGAGACTATGATCATATTATAGTCATTCCTATTCCTTCTCTTCTAGCCCCTGACAACCATTAATCCACTTCCGGTCTGTAGATTTACCTGTTTTCATCATCTATACAAAAGGGACTGTGCAGTTAGTCCCAACACTCAGGAGGACCAGGCAGGAGAATAACTTTGATTTCAAGGCCAGCTTGGTCTAGTTGGCCTTTTATGCCTGGTGTCTTTCATCCTGCATAAAGCTTTCAAGGCTTATCTGTGTTGTAGCATTTGTCATACTTTCATTCCACTTAATTATGAATAATATTGTTATGGATATGCCATATACTATTTATCCATTTGTCAGATAATGGACATTTAAGATGTCTCCATGTTTTTGCCAATAGGAGTAATGCTGTTATGAACATACACAGACAAGTTTTTGTGTGAATATGTTTTTAGTTGTTTGGCATCTTTGAGCTATGGTTAGGCAGGTGGGAACAGCAGTAAATGGTGCTATATGGTGTTATAGCCCTTACTCAGGCCTGGGGTATGAGGGACTTTAGTCCTACTAATGCTGCTGTTCCTGTGTCAGTGCAGAAAATCAGGGTTCCTAAACCTTTTACCTGAGCTAACATCACGGTGCTTGGGCTTGCCTTTGAGACTCTTGACCCTAAACACCTGGCAGGGTTCTAGAATTTTCCAGGAAACAGGGCATGCACTTTCCCCGTCTCTGGTTCTTTAAACCTTCTGTACTCTCTGTGGTCCTTGCCTGCTCTGGCCATTCTCTGGCTGTCCAGCTGCCAGACAGCTGGCCACCTTGTGCTTGCCGCAGTGCAGGCCGCAGCAGCAGGCGCTCTTCCTGAGCTGAGTCTCCTGCCTGGGCCATCTCAGCCCACACTACAGAGTAGGCAAGAGAAGACCTTCCTGAGAAGGGCCCGATGCTGCAGCTCCCGGAAAAGCTGTGATCTTTGTACAGTTTTCTCAAGGTGTCTGTAAGTGTTTAAGATGGTCTGTGCTGGCATAAGGAGAGTTTGGCTATTTTGATGTCATCCTTTTAGTCAGGAGATCCAGGCAAAGTCCAGCAGCTGCTAATTAAGAACCCAAACTACTCTCATTCCCCAAGTCTTTGATTATTTTCAGAAAAACAAACAGCAGAAGGATGACACAGTTATCAACACCAAAAGTAACTTTAATAGATTTTAACAATGCCCTACACCCCAGTGGCCTCCCTTCGTCAGTCTCAAAACCATGGAGGTGGGAAGACGGTAGGGGCTAGTCTTGGATGAGAATCCTATTGAAGAATAAATTTGAAGGACTACTCTGTAAGTACTGCTTGGGTCTTTGCGTGGCTGAGGCAGGCTAAGTGAACCACACCCTTGGTCCTCTGAATAGGACCTAATTTATAGTGCTATACTGTGATTGGAATACAGGAAGTGCTAGATAAATACTGGTGGCTGGTGCCCCTTCCCCCAGAGCAAAGACAGACAAGGAAAAGGTCAAGGTTCCTGACAAAGCACTGAGATTAACATTTGATAGTGGGGGGCTGGAGTGATGGCTCAGTGTTAGACCACTCACTGCCCTTGTAGAGAACCCAGGTTCTATTCCTTGCACCCACATGGTGGCTCATTCCCATTTGTAGTTCCAGGGGATTCAACACCCCCTTCTGGCCTCTTTGGGCACTGCATGCACGTGGCACATCCAATGTACAAGAAGGCAAAATACCCATACGTATAAAATGAAACACTTTGCTGGGGGGGGGGGGGAAAGGAATAAATCAAGGTCCAAAGAAATGTGTCCATTCAGTAATACAGAATCAGAAGTCTATCTAACCACCACACACATAAAAACCCATATCCTACAAGTATCTGAATGGCTAATGCCAAGGGAGGAGGGCACAGCGATGCTGTTGTCCTTGTCAGAGTGGGTGAAGTGGGGAGGACATAAGGCAGCAGGAATTGAACCCAGTAGAGGGTAGAGGGTCTATGTGTGCCTGTGGTTATATGCTGTGCGCCCTGCCCTTGACCATCCTTCTTTATTCAGTTTACCCAGTCCTGTAAAGACTCAATCTCGGCAATCCTACAGTGCACAGTACCCAGCACAAGTAGGTCTTCACATCCATCCTGCCTCAGCAGTCAGACTGCGTTTCTTCCAATTCCAGGGCAGATTTTGACCCCAGATCATGCAGAGACTGGTAACACTTCTGGGTTTCCAGTTTCCAGTGGTGGAGGTGGGGGGGTGTCCCGTGCCTGAGTCCCGGGGCACATGGCATCTGTGAAGCCTTGGCCTGGAGCCCGCTGCATTCTAATGCTCCATCCTGCCTACCTCCATCACTTGTCACCTCCAGGGTGGGCACTCCGTGATGGCCCAGGTACACCAGCAGCGGCGCGAGCTGCTGCACCAGGCCTGCAGCCGCCACACACGACGACAGCGCCTGCTGCAGCCACAGGACCTGCGGCATGTGCTGGTGGACGACGCACACCGACTGCTGTACTGCTACGTGCCCAAGGTGGCTTGCACCAACTGGAAGCGCGTGCTGCTGGCACTGCGTGGCCGTGGGGACCCAGGCTCCATCCCTGCACACGAGGCGCATGCGCCTGGCCTGTTGCCCTCTCTGGCTGACTTTGCACCGGCAGAGGTCAACCGGAGGCTGCGCGACTACCTAGCCTTTCTCTTCGTGCGCGAACCCTTCGAGCGACTGGCCTCCGCCTACCGCAACAAGCTGGTGCGGCCACACAGCGCGGCCTTTCAGCGGCGCTATGGCACGCGCATCGTGCGCCGCCTACGACCACACGCGCAGCCTGAAGCGCTGTCCCGTGGCCACGACGTGCGCTTTGCGGAGTTCCTGGCCTACCTGCTCGACCCGCGCACGCGCCGCCACGAGCCCTTCAACGAACACTGGGAGCGCGCCCACGCGCTGTGCCACCCATGCCTAGTGCGCTATGACATAGTAGGCAAGTTCGAGACTCTGGCTGATGACGCAGCATTTGTACTAGACCTGGTGGGTGAGCCTGATCTAAGCTTCCCGGCTCCACCACGGAGGCCAGAAAAGGACCCCACTCGTGACCAGGCCCAGCGCCTCTTCCAGGACATCAGCCCCTTCTACCAGCGCCGCCTCTTTGACCTCTATAAGATGGACTTTTTTCTCTTTAACTATTCTGCCCCCTCCTACCTGAGGCTGCATTAGGGGTGGTGGGTGCTGAGGAGGCCTGAGACTGCTGTGACCAAGAGGCTGGTAGTGTGGTTTGGAGAACCATTCTCATACCTTACCCAGTGGGCCTGGCCAAGATCCTAGAAACAGGCCCCACTCATACCAACTGGGTTGGGCACAGCTTGCCTCAGATGATGGTTCTGGCCCTTTCTGCCTTTGGTTTGATCAGTATCTCTTCTGCTGCACGAGGCAGGCTTCTCTCAAGGAACCCAGTTTTTTGTTTGTTTGTTTGTTTGGTGGTGGTGGGGTGGTTATGAGAGGCCATTCTCGGCCATGTCTATGCAGAGCCTGTCCATGGTGCTACAAGACCGAATGCCAGGGTTTGGCTCAATGTGGTCCGATATCCTGCCCTGTGCCTTCTTCTCTTCGCTCAGGCTGGCAAGCCAGAGAGAAGCCATGCCCTACCAGCCTTGGGAGGTATGGCTGTCCCTGTCAGCAGGCACTGCCCAGGACTCAGTGTGAGCTGCCTGCTGCCACCTTGCAGTTATGGGATGGTGGAGTAGTGACATTCCACCTCTACCTGGCTGATCTACCTTTGATCTCATTGCAAAATTCCAGGTCTTCCCCTGTGTCGTCAGAGGCCAGACAGGATGCAATATGGTGGCAGGTTTTGGTCATGTATTTTTTTTTTAAATAAATATGTTTTGATACATTTTCACTTTGGGGATTTTCTCTACCTCATTGGGCCATTTGCCTGCCAGATCTTGGGCAACTCACTGTGTTTCTGAACCTCAGTTTCTTCTGCTGTTGAGTGGCACAAGAATGCAAAGTGGCAGGCAGATCAGAGGAAAGTGGTCATGGAACCTAAGTCATGTCCGCAGCAGCCCACAGGTGGTGGTGATGGTGATGGTGATGGTGGTGGTGATGGTGGTGGTGATGGTGGTGGTGATGGTGGTGGTGATGGTGATGGTGATGGTGGTGGTGATGGTGATGGTGATGGTGGTGGTGATGGTGATGGTGATGGTGGTGGTGATGGTGATGGTGATGGTGGTGGTGATGGTGGTGGTGATGGTGATGGTGATGGTGGTGGTGATGGTGATGGTGGTGGTGATGGTGGTGGTGATGGTGGTGGTGGTGGTGATGGTGATGGTGGTGGTGATGGTGGCAGCAAGCAGGCGGCTGGAGTTAGAGAGCAGCCAAGAATAACCAAGAAGAAACGGTGGAAAGGAGACAATGAACAGCAGAGGGAGGGCCAGGAGATGTGTGACTGAAGAAAACTGGCCTTGGGGACTGCTCAATCACTGTAGAAACAAATACCTGTCAACAAGTTGTGACAGCAGCAGACACTGCCGCCTGCTGGCTGCTGATGCTATTGGCTTGCTAGAGATGGGCGGCCATTAAAGCTCAGGGGAATGCTCCCCCAGCCTGAGCGTGCGGAGCCCCTGGTCTCTGCTTCTATAGCCTGGAGCAACAGGGCCCGGGGCTCTCAAGATTTGGGCTAAAGCCTCTGGCTGTGCCAGTCCAGCTCTGAACCTCAGGCACTCAAGGGTTGGGACTGGCAGCACTGCAGAGTTTCTCCTCATCCCCTCAGATTTCTACCTAGGTAAAGGAGAACCTCAGGCGACGACTGAGGGCAGGCAAAGTTAAACCCTTCTGTGGGGTGCAGAGGGGCCCCGGGGCTTGCCTCCTCACTCATTCACCCCTGGCCTTTGTTTGTGCTGGGTTCTTCCTCTCAGGAACCCGCGGGAGGCCTTCAGAGCATGTCTGTGAGCAGCCATTGCCTTTACTCTATAGCTCTTGAAAGGAACTGCCCCTACTCTGATGGCTGTCTTGAGACCCAAGCCCGCCCTTCTCCCCACTGGAGGAATGTGGAGAGCCCAGGGCCTGGTATCTTTCCCAGCAACCCAAGACCATAGCTGTCCCCTTCCAGCCAAACTGTGGAGTGAGGGGCTGGAGCCACCACCCACCCTCCTTGCTTAGGTATATCCTGGCCCTCACACCATAACGGTTCACTGGGGCTCAGCTGTTCACATCTGTTCCTGTGTCACTCACCTTGGTTCCCAGCTCTACTCAGCTTCCACAAAGCTTCTGATAGAACCTTTTAGCTGAAGC
Source organism: Cricetiscus sungorus (assembly GCA_030556225.1). NCBI lineage: Eukaryota > Metazoa > Chordata > Mammalia > Rodentia > Cricetidae > Cricetiscus > Cricetiscus sungorus. The sequence continues at coordinate 3,886,350 of JANBXA010000735.1, read as the reverse complement.
CGACACCCAACTATAATGCCACAATCCCAGGTATGTCACATCCAGATGCCTTGAGGCAGTGATTATACACACTGATGATGGTTGCACACACATGCCCTCTAATGAGGCACCTAGATATCCCCTCACATGCCAACATGTCCCCTTGCAGGCAACACACACACACACACACAAACACACACACACCTTAACATACACAAGGTACTCCTATAATTTAAGAATATTTCTATACCTTATAGATCATTCCAGATCAATACATAGTTGCCTCTTTCTTTTAATGGCTACCTAAGGTTGCAGGTGCAGCTGTGAGCATTTGCAATGCCTACTAGCAGGTGTTTAGTTGTCTTCCCACTCTTGCTGTTTTCCAACTACTAGAACAAGTGCCATTATTGTTCCAACACCTTGGCTTACATGCTCATGTATCTGGATAAAGTTCTAGAAGTGTTATTTGCTCTAATTATTCTTTACTCCAAGACCATGTGATCAAATATTATAACCATTTAAAAAATGAGAATCTAGAGGCAAATTGACCAAGCAGAAATGGGATTTGAACCTGCAAAGTTTATTGACACTGTACGGTCTTTGGGTGTCGGGGATGGACCACCCCTGGTTTTTGGTGGCCTAGAATGCAGCTCCCATTTACGAATGTTTCTCTGGCAGCTGCCTGGAGCAGAGAGAAGGTGGCTGAGACGTTCTAGGGAAAGTTGTCTAATGATGCTGAAGTCTCACTGGTGTAGGGCTGGTTAGCCCTGGCCTTTGGAGGAAGCAGCTTGCCCAGGTCTTGTTTGGGGAACCGGAGGCTCAGTAATTTAAGTTCCCAGTGCTTATACAGTGGGGGATGTGGAGGCTGTGAGTAGGAGCTGATTGGTGATGTGTAGTCCGGAGCTCCGGCCCTAGAGAAGCCACACAGAACCACACCTGGCCCAGGGAAGGTTGCAGGTTCCAACCAGCCAGGGCATACCTGGGAAGGCTCTTGAAGGATGTCTCCAGCCAGCTCCATCCCCTCCCCATATGCAGCCTCTGTAGCCAATGGCTACAGCCAAAGAGGCACAAGAAGTGGCCCACAAACCACTCCTGCTACCTGCTCGTCTAGCCTTGGAAATCTGAGTTAGACACAGCAGATTTCAAATGCTTCTTGGGCCTCAGGGTGTACCCTGGTCCTGCCCACCCACTGGGTGAGCTATGCTGGTTGATAAGTTCAGCTAAGTCATGCACATTTTTCTTCTATGGTTACCATCACCTGAGACTACATCCTAGCTCCCCATCAGAGACTGTCCTCAGTCTGAGACTGGCCCCTCCCACCTGTGCCTGGATCCTCTTATCTTCTGGCCTGAGGCTGCCTTCACAAGTCCATGAGGTGGATCCTTGCTCTCTTCCCCCTTATGGTACCTGCAAGTGCACTCCCCTACACCAGGCTTCTTCAAGCTTCCTGTACCTTTTCACCCGTCTCCTCCTTCCTCCATGCCCTGGGTCCCACAACTGGCCTTGTTGGCTGGGCTTGCAGCAAGAAGTAGGCAAAAATTTAGAGCTAGAGGACCTCATGGGGCCAGGGTTTCTCCACTTGCACCCTGCTCTTCTGTTCTGATGTGGTGAGCTGCACAGCCCCCATATCTATTCCCTAGCCCTGGAGCCCTGGCTGCTCCTTCTGCCGGGGAAGAACTAATTTCTCACAGTGCCTCACTGAGGCATTGGGGTGGGGCTGGAGTGTCAGGGCTCCCTTTGCCATTTGGCCCTGAAGTCCCTCAGGATGAAGCAGCTTGCCCACCACCCCTGTGTACAGGCAACATTTGTAGCCTAGTGGTTTAGGATGGAACAATGTAGTCACGTGTCTGCTGACTCTAAGAGGACCTGCCCGAAGGGGACTGGTTTCCCTGTATAGTGCAGGGTGATGACAATGAGACAAATGTGTCTCTGTGCAGCCATCGAGATCACCCAAGGACAGGAACTTACCTTGGGAGGGGAATAGACCGAGTTGGCACCAGCTTCTTCTGTAAGGGCAGCTGATCCTTCAGTGGGATGCTCTTGGCCTTCCAGGACTGTGTGGATGCTGGGTTGGGGTTGGGCTCTGTCAACCAACGTAACCTAGAAGGGCCCTTGAGTGGTTAAGTGCCTGCAGCCAGCCACCCAGAAGAGTTCACACCTGGACCTTCCTATGTGTCTGGTCTCATATTCAGTGCTTTACAAAACCTTCATTCGACCCTTTGACTTCCCTGAACTTGGACAGCAGGTGAGGAAGGGATAGCTAGATCTTTGACCACAGCAGTGTTCCTGGGGGGCTCCTTGGACTAGTCTCTCCTCCCATCTCCACCTCCTCAGAACATTCCAGCTTCTCAGACCTAGGAACAATATGAGGGTGGCAACAGGACTCAGACCTAGGTGTCTAGGCCTCTAGTACCTGTAAGGAAACTTCTTGAGGAGTCTCTCCTGGGCCTTGCTTTTGTGTTTCTTATATCGGTGGGGCTTCTTGGGGCCTTTCGATTCCATCACAGGGAGTCAGGCTCTGTTCCTCTCAGCCATGGCTAGAAAACAAGAGGAAGCTGCTAGAGCAGAGGTAACAGTGAGGTCATGGGTGGTATCTGTCGAGCTCATTTGATTTCTCCACTGATAGAGAACATTGTTATTGCCTCATTTATCATGGGAAGGGAAAAAAGCAACAGCAAGCAAACTGCTTTGCTTGCATCCACCCAGGAAAAATAGGAATGCTGGGCTTCCAGAATAGCTCAGACAATCCTGAATGACCATGTAGGTGGCAGAAGTCTCTTCCAGCCATTTGCCATCCATTTGCAGGATGGCCCTGTCAGCAGCTGCTTCCCTCTGGGATTGGGACCACTGTAGAGTCCAGGGAACCTTTTAACTCCATGACACCCATTCCACACATCTCTACATCATCTTACAGCAGCAACTGTAACTTCATTGACTGGTATGGGGATGTCCCCACAGGCTACTGAAGCTCACCAAGGCAGCCTAGCTTAAATCTCCAATGTGACAAGGGTTAGCACTTGGATCACAAAGCCCCCAAACTGCTCCTGTCCAGGAAGCTGCAAGCAGTAGAGCTACTGTGGCCCCACAGCTGGGCTCTCCTGCCATACTCAGCAACCGTGGTCAGATGGGAGGCCCAGGTCCAGCGTGTTCTGGGAGCAAGCAAACCAGCAGAGCTGCACATTGGTGTACAGGATTAAATGATACCACAGGGGTTGATGCTGGCCATAGTTTTGGGTGCCAGGCCACCCAGGGAGCCATAACCCCATGGCTTAGTCCAACAGGGCCCATGGGCCCATTGCAAGGTCAGAAGCTTCTGAGGTAACAATCAGTGACAAGGTAGCTGCTGACATCTCTCACAACAGCTGAAGGGCAGTTGTACTAGCCTGTACAGATATTCTAGGACATCTTGCTAAGGGAAGGAGAGAGAGAGAGAGAGAGAGAGAGAGAGAGAGAGAGAGAGAGAGAGAGAGAGAGAGAGAAAGAGAGAAACAGAGACAGAAACATAATGGGGGGACCTGAAGAGGGGACAGGCGGCAAGATGGTTGAGAGATCTGGAGATTTGGGCAGTCAGGAGATGCCCAAGAGTTTGGAAAGTCAAATTGGCTATTTCTGATGACCTAACCAGGGTTGTTTAGGAGCTTGAATTCTCAGGCTGCTCAAATCTTTAAGCCTAGATTTAGGCTTTCTCCCTTTTCTCCTCTCAGAAGAGGAGATCCTCTCAGCTTCTTAGACAAGTGTCTTGAAAGGAACAGCAGAAAAGTCAGGCGAGGGCACTGAGAGTTTGAATAAAAGATGCTGGTTCTTCACTGGGACCACCCGACAGTGGTCAACAAAGACTGGACTCGAAGTGGGGAGAGCCAGATGAGAACACATCTCTTACAGTCTGGTGGTTCAGACTCTCCCCATTGGCTCGTGTGCTTCAGGTGTGGTCCCCAGCTGGTGGATCCAACCATGAGAGGTAATTAGATCATGAGAGCTCTGATGTAATTGAAGGGTCAACTCACTGATAAGTTCATGACTTGATGGTGCCATTAGGGATAGTGGAGACAGAAGATATAGCTTGTTGGAGGAGATAGGTCACTTGGGTCAGCATTTGTGCTGGATATTTCACAGCAATAGTAGCCCTAATTGAGAAAGAACTTGGTACTACGAGTGGGGTATTGCTGTGAGAGACCTGACCATGTGTTTTGGGAAGGACTGTGGAAGAACTTTGGAACTTTGAACTAGAAAACTATTGAGTGTTGAGAGTTCAGTGTGCTATTTTGTAGGAGCTTGGAAGATAATTGTTGGGAGCAGTGTAGATTATTGAGGCCTGGCATGAAGTTTCAGAGGGAAGCAAAGACTCTACATGGCCATGTTTGAAGATTCTTTAGTTTTTGGGTAGCTGGGGCTTAATTAAGCATCAGTGGTGATTTAACAAGAGATTGGCACTACTGATTTGCTTTACTGGGACAATTGATGATGGTTAGCTGGAGAAATTAGCAGTGATTAAGAAAAGACCAACGTCACCAAAGCAGAATCTTTTGGGAAGTATTTCCCAAGAGTCAGCACACAGAATCTGTGTTCCAGAAGTAGCCAAGGTTGTACCTTGTGCTGGCAGCTGAACTTGTTAGTGTGTCACCCAGGCGGTACTGTGTTAGAAAGCAAGAAGGAATCATGGAGAGCAACTAAGACTTTGAATCATGAAGAGAGCCTAGGAGAGGCTATGGTGAAATTGTAGCCCAATTGCAGTAGAAGACCCCACCATTTTAGAGATGCCAGTTCATAGAATGACTGCCAAAAAAATAGCAGAAGCTCTAGTGTGGAACTGGCCTGGTCTAGAAGACAAGCTGTGTGTGCTGCATAGTATGGAACCAGAGAAGTGGCCCAAGCTCTTTGGAGGAGCCCAGGAGATCATGATTCCTAGATATTGGACATTGTTTTAATCTGATCATGACTTGGTATTTCCCTCTTGAAACAATGAAATATTTAATATATTTTAGAGTTTATAGGAACCTACACTTGAGAGACTGAATTCTTAAAAGCAGTTTTTAGGTTTTAAAGGAGACTGGATTTTTAAAGAGATTGAATTTTTAAAGTATTTGAATTTGTAGAGACTACAGGAATTTTTGTAAAATATTTTATATTGAAGTGTTATTAATGTATGATCTTGGGGATGAGTAAGAAAGGAAAGGTTGTGGCTTTATAGTGATGTATTTATGTGTCAAGTTGTCAAAAGGTCAACTATGCTGGATAGTTTCATGTCAACTTGACACAAGCTAGAATTATCTGAACGAGTAAACTCCAATTGAGAAAAATACCTTCACATAATCTGGCTCTAGACAAGCCTGTAGGACATTTTCTTATTTAGTGATTGATGGAAAAGGGCCCAGTGATTGATGTGGGTGGTGCCATCCCTGCACTGGTTATTCTGGGTTCCATAAGAAAACAGGCCATGTTAGTCATGGGGATCAAGCCAGTAAGCAGCACCCTCCATGGCCTGTGCATCATCTCCTGCCTCCAGGTTCCAGCCATGCTTGAGTTCCTGTCATGTCCTCCTTTGATGAAGAACTGTAATGTAATGTTGAAATGTAAGCCAAATCAATCCTTTCCTCCCAAGTAGCTTTGATCATGGTGTTCCATCACAGCAATAGTAACCCTAACTAAGACAGCACTGGGAGAATATGACTTGTCCATGGTCCCTCTTAACCCCGGTTTTCTATCGCTGCCTTGCCATACCATCCAAACTGCTTTTGTGCCATGTTATTTCTGCTAAAAGTGGAAAATTAATAGAGCCAGCCAACCATGCACCAAAGCCCCTAAACCATGAGACAAAATAAAGATTTTCCCCCTGCTTTGTGTGTGTGGTTTTTTTTTTTTTTGTCATAAAATAACCAAGAACTGAATAAATGTGATTCCATCTGCCAAACTTGCTATGTGTCTCTGGGCTAACAACTTTTGTCAACTTGACACATAAACGCATCACTGTAAAGCCAGTGTGTTTCCTCGACACTAAAAATGGCAGCCTATCTGCCATGTGTCTGTGAACAACAAAGATGAGATCTGTTTAGGGAGCATTATGTGGCATTGACCTGATGTGATACTTGTCAAGGGAGTGTGACGGTTTGAATAAGAATGTCCCTCAGAGGCTCATGTAATTGAATGATTTGAATGATTTGGTGACTACCAGGAATTGGCACTATTTGGAAGTATTAGAAGGATTAGGAGGTGTGGCCTTGTTTGAGGTAGTATGTATTTGGGGTGGGCTTCGAGGTTTCAAAAGCTCTGGCCAGGACCAGGCTTGTACTCTCTGCCTGTGGATCAAGATGTAGCTCTCACCTACGTTTCCATGCTTGTTGCCATGCTTGCTGCATGCTCCCCACCATGATGATGATTATGGCCTAAGCCCTTGAAACTGAGCAAACCTCCAATTAAATGCTTTCTTTTATAGGAATCACCTTGGTCATGGTGTCTCTTCACAGCAATGGAGTAGTGACTAAGACATGGTGTGTGAGCTTTATGCTCCAAGAGGCAACAGGTATGGGCCACATATTTCTTTCTTCCACCTGATGATTGAGCTCTAAAGATCTGAATGGAAGCTGCTGTATGGAGAGCACAGTGGACCAGATGAGCCAAGGCTGGCCAGTCCCAAGGACCAGTGTGTCAAGTCTCACAGGCTGATACAAGTCAAGAAAAGGCTCAAAGAGAAAAATGACAAGACTGCACATGCATTTTTAAATAGTCCTTTGGAAACAGCATTTTCAGCAAATGGTGCTGGTCAAACTGGATAGCTGCATATAGAATAATGCAAGTAGACCCATTTTATCACCCTGCACAAAACTCCAACTCCAAAAGCTCAAAAACCTCAGCATAAGGCCATATATCTTGAATCTAAAAGAGAAAGATGTGAATCATCTTGAATTCATTGGAACAGAAAAAAAATTCCTGAATAGGAAACCAATAGCATAGGCACTAAGAGCAAAAATAAATGGGACCTCATGAAACTAAAAAGTTTCTGTATGGCAAAGGACACCATCATTAGGACAAAAAGGCAGGCTACAGAATGGTAAAAAGAGATTTACAAATGTATGCATCTGATAGAGGGTTAATATCTAAAATATATAAATAATTAAAAGAACTAAGCACCAAAAAAAAAAAAAACTAATTAAAATACCATATAGAACTAAACAGAGTTCTGAAAAGATGGAACACAAATTGCCAAGTAACATTTAAGAAATGTTCAACATACTTGGTTATCAGGGAAATGCAAGTCAGATCTACTTTAAGATTTCATCTTACACTAGTCAAAATGGCTAAGATCAACAACACAAATGTACCACCGTGGAAGTTAGAGTGGTGGTTACTCAGGAAGCTAGGAATGGACATACCTTCACCTTTACATGGTGCTGGAGGGTAGCCTACAATGCTGCCAGAGGAGAAAGCTACATGTCAGGCCAGCTACAATGGTGACCTGCCTGCATAATATGCAGGTGCAAAATGGAACAAAAGTTGTGGGAGTGAACAACCACATTATCTGATTGCATGTGAGGTCCACTCCATGACATGGAACCCATGCCTGACACTGCTCATGTGGCCAAGACTAGATAGGCCATAAACACAGAGGAAAACCAAATATGGCTTTCTCACTAAAGGAACATAGCAATAGAATGACTCCTGATGACATTCTGTGTGTCCATGATCAGTGTGTCACTCAGCCATCATTAGAGACACTGACTCCTGCAGTAGATGGGAACAAATACAGAGACTCAGAACTGGGAAAGTGCTGAAAGTGAGGAATCTTGGAGCACTCCATTCTAAATGGGATGTCTTTCTCAAACCCTTCCTCTCTGGGCTCAGTGTGCTATGAAAAAGAGGAAATGGAAAGTTGTAAGAGCCAAGAGGGATGGAAGACACCAAGCAAACAATGTCTTCCAGACACAGCAGGGCTGATGCACACATGAACTCACAAAGACTGGCAGCACACACAGGTTTGCACAGGTCCAAGCCAGATGGGGCCTCAGTGCTGAGAGAAGTAGACACAAACTCCCATCCCTAACCAAGTGACAGCTGCTCACAAAGGAAAATTAGTTTTCTCCAACAAGTTTTACTGTGTATACAAACTACACTTAAGGGAGGCCCAATGCCCATCAGTAGATGGCCAACACAACACAAATTCAATGGTACTTTTGGAGATTTTTTTTTTGTCTCATAATGCTTTGGGTAGTTTGGGTAGTTTTGTGTGTGTGTGTGTGTGTGTGTGTGTGTGTGTGTGTGTGTTGTTGTTGTTGTTGTTGTTGTTGTTGTTGTTTGCTTTTTTACCCTTACTGGTCTTTTGCTGTGGAATATTAACTAGGCAAAGATATGTTATATTTATTTTTGCTGCAGAATATTATTTTAACTGTGTAAAGGTGTATTTTGTTTATGCCACATTTGTTTAATTATGTAAAGATGTGTTACAATTGTTTCACCTTGCCTATTTAAGGGTCCTGATTGGTATAATAAAAAGCTGAATGGTCAATAGCAAGACAGGAAAAGGATAGGCAGGGCTGCCAAACAGCTGTTCATTTAAAGATGGGGCCAATCCTCCTTATTGCCTAGGGACTATCAGTCAAGAAACTCTTGACTTTAAACCACCTAAAAACAAATCAAACCCCCCAAATACCTCTAGGCCTCTTTCAGAGTGGAAGAGTGGTCTTCAGACTTAAAGGGATATACATCTCAATGGCTTTGAGGAGGTCTGCTTGCTCCCCGCTTCAGAGGGTTGGGGTGCGGCTTAACATTGTTTCTGCTTATATTTGTTTATAACCCTTTGCTTTATTTGCCATTCACCTAATTTTTTCGAAATTGCCAGAAATGAAAATAAAGTAAAGGATATCTAAGCAAATGGGGCAATACCTGTGAGCAGCAGGACCGCTAAAATGTTTCCCTATGTGCTGTGCAGGAGGCAGGAGATTCTGGATCTCCCTGACAACATTCAGTTGAAATCCTTATTGATTTCCAAGAATCTCTGTGCATCTGTGTGGCTTGGAAGTCCATCAGTGTTCGGCCCAGAAAATAGGATTTCAACTTGAGTTTGAGACTATAACATGGCCATCTAACACTAACTACAGAACACAAGTGTGTGTGTGTGTGTGTGTGTGTGTGTGTGTGTGTGTGTGTGTGTGTGTGTGCGCGCGCGTGCTGTACAGTTTTCTGGCATAGGAATGGCCTGTATGTGGCCTTGGGTGCACATATAAGGCTTCTTTCCCTCAGGGGTTGGAGTGGGGTGGGGTGAGGGGGATGGGGGTTAGGGTGGGGATCAAGAAAACCTCCAGCCAACTTGTTCTGGAATCTAGAGCACTGTGTCCACACATTCCAGTGTCCTTATTCCTTACTGGCCAGATGAGACCATCTAGCACCACACACAGAGGTATTTGTCTGGAGGCCAGATTTGCCCTGTCTTCACCTGTGAGATTGTACACAGGACAGTGTGGGATGGAGCATGGCAGTCTCTATGCCCTGCTGTGTGGAGTGGCTGGAAGCAGAAGGAAGGCGCCTCCCATTTCAATTCCCATCCATGGCCTGAGCCCCTTGAGCAGTAAGCATGTCCAAGGCCATTTTCAGTAGGCTTGCTGAGAAATCACTCGTGGAGCCTGGAGCCAAGACTTTTGAGACATCTCTGAATGTAATGGTCATGCATGGCCTCTGATGTGGTCACTGGTCAGCTGACTGTGGGCTCCTGGTCACCTTTGGTGGAAGATTCTTATCACATCCTAATATCTATTCCAGGCAGATCACCTCCTGGTCTTGGCTCTTCACCACCCACGTTCAGCCGTCCTATGTCAGGCCTGGCACCATGGTTATGTGACTTCCTCAGGGCCCTGCTTGCACATCTGCCCTCTAACTAGTAACACATCATTGGCAGGAGATACAGGGCAGGGCTCAACTAAAGGGGGAGATCCCACAGCTGGGAGAAAAAAGCCCCATTTTGGGCTCCACCCAGGCCAGCCCTCTTCTGCTGTCACAGGACTGGGCCCTCAACCACGTCCTTGAATCTCCCAAGCTGCTTAGCATCTAGTAGCTGCCAAAATCTTGGTTCCTCAGGCCCAAATAGCACCTGGGGCTTGTGTGGCTGAAAGATTGGTCTGTGTCTCTTCTGCTTTATGTAGGAGCCATTTTCTGTAGGAACAGACAGCTCTCAGATGGGGAGAGCTTCAAATACATCCCAAATACACTGAGGACCTGCAGGTGGGTTCACCTCTCAGTGTTTCATTTTCTGATTTTTAATACCGACAAAGACAACTCCATCTCTATTAGTCGAGAGGGTTAAATCACAATGTAGACACACTGATGATCCTATTGCCTGGATGCTGCATCAGTCAGTTGAGAAAAATGTTCTGGGGATTGGTTCACAAACACTGGACTTTATAAAGGTTTTGGGGGAGGAGGGAGTTCTAGGATGTAGTCACTAGTATGGAGTACTTGCTAATGGCCAGAGCTCTGGGGTTGGTAATCATGGATATAGAGTCTTTGCTACATAATGGCAGACCTTTTGCCAAAGCCCCTTTTACTCATCTGTCAGATGAGGAAGGCAGAGCTATTTCCCAGGGTACTGCAGGGTTAAGGGAGTAATAGTAGGTGCTTTGTGCCAAGTGAATGCTTCCTAAGTAATCCTGTCACCAGAGGACACTGCATGAATCTGTGTGCCTGGTCCCTAGTGATCACTTAAAAACAGATGTCTGCTGTGAGTGAATATGACTACTGTTACTGTAGACAAATCTGTGGTGATCAAGAATCTGTTGCTGTGATGACAGCGCTGCTCTCTAGCTTTTGACTGAGCACAAAAACATTTCCTATCACTCTTTAAAGGTTGAAGTGGCCATGATGGTTCTTGTCACCACTTGGATCATCCTTCTTCCCATGCCCTTATGAGCTGTCAAATAAGATTATGTAATGGAAACAGGACTCTGGTCCATGATGGCCTGGTGAGCACCATGGCAGCCTACATTGCCCATCTTGGGGCCTGTTTTTCCAAGGGAAAGGAAAATCTCTCAGGTTTGGTTTGTTTTCCCTAGTGAATGAACACCAAACATTCCATTTCTTCATTGCCTTCCATTTCATTCTTAGTCCAAAGACCATAAAAACTCTATGCCCAGAGGACTAGTATCCTAGATCACTAATTCCCTCATGAGTCTGGGACAGAGGCATCAGAACCTGCCCAGTCCTCTCCTGAGCCCTATCCCAGATGCTCTGGCCTCCTCAGAAGGCTCACATGTGCCAATAACCACGCCCAGGATCCCCAGGATCCCATGGCTCACCTAAGCACTGTCTCTAGATCGGACAAATGCTGCTCAGAATCTCCAAGCTTGGTAGTGCTAGGTAGTCTATAACTCATTGTGGAGACCAAGTCTGTCTCAAACTCACATGGATCTGCCTGCCACAGCCTCCTGAAGGCTAGAACTAAAGGCATATGCTACCACATTCTGCTACTTCTAGCTTTTTGAGGAGCCTCTACACTTATTCCCACAAGGTTCCCTGTTTGTACTCTCACCAACAGAGACCAGGTGTTTCCTTTCCCCACATCCACAGCATACCTCACCTCAAGGATAGACCTTGCCTTAGGTAAAAAGACATAAGAAGATATTCCAAGCACATTGAACAAAGATATAAACAGGCATAGCTATTCTAGTATCTGAAAACAATAGATTTCAAGCCAAAACTAATCAGGACAGGGAAGGACACTACTGACACTAAAGAAAAAAAATCAACCAACACAATATTACAATCCTAAACACATTTGTGCCAGACACGGAAAGACAAACACTGTATGTAGTCACTCATATATGGATATTATATATAGAGCAAAGGATTACCAGTCTACAGTCCATGACCCCAGAGAAGCTAGGAAACAAGGAGGACCCTAAGAGAGACATACATGAACCCCTCGAGAAGAGGAAAGGGACAAGATCTCCTGAGTAAATTGGGAGCATGGGGGAGGGAGGGAGGAGAAAAAGGAGGGGAGAAGGTGAGGGGGGAGAAGAACATGAGGGATCAGGAAGGTTGAGTTGGGGAAAGAGCAGAGGAGAGCAAGGAAAGATACCTTAATAGAGGGAGCTATTATAGGCTTTACAAGAAACCCGGCACTAGGGAAATCTCCAGTAATTCAAAAAGATTACCCCAACTAAGAATCTAAGCATTAGTGGAGAGGCTACCTTAAATTTCCTTCCCCTATAATGAGATTGATGACTACCTTAAATGCCATCATAGAGCCTTCATCTAGTAACTGATGGAAGCAGAAGCAGAGACCTACAGCTAAGCATTGAGCCAAACTCCTGGAAATCCAGTTGTAGAGAGGGAGGAGTGATGCGCATAAAGGGTCAAAACCATGCTGGAGAAACCCAGAGAAACAGCTGACCTGAGCAATTGGGAACTCACAGACCCCAGTCTGACAGCTGGGGAATCAGCATAGGACCAAACCAGGCCCCTGAATGTGTGTATCAGTTTGCGGGAGGGGTTGGGCAATCTATGGGTCCTCTGGCAGTGGAACCAGTATTTATTCCTAGTTCATGAATGAGCTTTGGGAGTCCATTCCCTATTGAGGGGTACTTTCTCAGTCTACACAGGGGAGAGTCTAGGTCCTGCCCCAAATGATGTGTCAGACTTTGATGATCCCCCATGTGAGGCCTCACCCTTCCTGAGGAGTGGATGAGGGGTGGAATGGGGAGATTGTGAGGGAATGGGAAGACAGGAGGGAGAGGAAACTGGGATTGGTATGTAAAAAATATTATTTTTAATTTAAATAATAAAATTTAAAAAGCCATATCAAAAATTAAAAGATTTCACCCCAGAGAGGCAGGGATGGTTCAACATAACATAAATTAATATATGTAATTCACCATATAATTTGACTCATGGACAGAAACCACATGTTCATTGCATTAGTTCCAAAAAAAGGCCTTTGACAAAATGCTACATCTCTTCATAATAAAAGTCCTGAATAATCTACGGATACAAAGGACACAGACTACATCTTGAAGAAAAATCCCCAAAAATTTTACATTAAAACCAGAAACAAGACAAAGATATTCACTTTGCCCCCTCCTGATCAATACAGGACTTGAAGTCTTTACTAAAGCAATAAGGTAAGAGAAATTAAGAGGATACAAATATGAAAAAATATCCTCATATGAAGATGATATGATCCTATATATAACTTGAATTATTTATAATTTCATTTGGCATTTTAATAAAATAATTTAACAAAATTTCCAGAAATTCTGTAATATCCACTTAGTAGGACAGGGACACTGAGTTGCTGGACCAGACAAGCTCCTGACGTAGCATGACTTGCACAGTTCTGAGACAGCCTGGGGTCCTTTTCTGGTGATGCACATGCTGTTCCTTCTACCTGGAATGCCCTTCCCTCCTCCTTGTAAACCTAACTCAATGTGACCCATTTCCTGACCCTTACACCGGCCAATCAGATCCTCTCTGGAGCAGTGACAGAGAGATGGCAGAAGGCTTAGTGTGCACTCAACAGGAGGCTGTGTCCATGGGGACTGACTGTCCAGGGGGCTGGCACCGAGTCCACATGGTGCAGTCCAGCGTCTGCTATTGAGCTTGGGCCTGGAGCGTCCCTTATCCTGGGACCTCGAGTCAGTTTCCTGTGCTTGCTTAAGTACCCACATGCTGCCCTGACAACCAGTGTTGAGTATGCGCTGTCAGAGGATTGCAGAATAGATTGAGGTTACCCAAAGATCACTATGAGGGCCAGGACTGTCAGCAGGGACATTCTGCAGACGGGAAAGACTGGTCAGAGCTGAGAGGACCACCCCAAGTTTTGATGTGAGGGTCCAGGATTCTCCAAAGCCCAAGTTCTCTCAGCTGTTGGCCATCCCACGACACCTGTCCTGTGCCTTCTTTCTGGAAGGAGCTCCCAAGGAGGCTGGGGGATGGGGTGGCGGATGCACAGGTGGGTTTGGTTGACTGAAGAGGAGACAGAAGCAGTATCAACCGGGCTGAGCTGTGCTTGATGTGACTCTAACTCTACCCAGCAACACCGTGCAAAAGAGGCGGACAAGAGATTCCAAGATGGAACATCTGAAGGATGATTGAGTGGGTGCCAGCAGTAAAAGAACAGAAGAGATGGATCGGCTAGACCAGTGAGCCCCGCTATGAGGTGGGGTTAGGCAAGGGCCACACCTGAAGTAGTGGTTGTTTTCAAGGAATGGACGGAGAAAAAAGGGTAGAGCTAGGATGGGAGGGTCTGGGGGAGAAAGGGGGCTGAGTTTGGGGAGAAGGGATTGGCAGAGCTAATGGGTGGGAAAAGGAAAGGATGAGCTGTTTGAAGAGTTGGAGAAGCCAGTAGACCTCCATAAAGGATGGGCGGGGCCAAGTGTTGGGCAGGACCCATGGGTGGAGTAACAAGAGATGCTGAACCTGATGGGTGAACGGTTGAAGGAAGCTAGTAAGATAGACAAGGACCCTGGCTGACCAACCTCTAGTCTACTCAGAGAAGCTGCAGGACTTGAAAGGGAAAGTGTAGGGAACTTTGGGGTCGAGGCTGTGCAGTTCCCTGAAGTAGCAGCTGGGATGGGCAACTGCCCTTAAGTTACACGGTCATCGGAGAAAAGCCTCTGGGACTGGCGGCCGCGCTGACGTCACGTGGCCATCTGGAGAGAACCCTGGAATCCGTGGCTGACAGTATTCTGAGGGGAGTAGCAGGATCTCCTGAGCTGATGTCACAGGCGCCTCTCTTTCACAGCTTGTGCCTTGCGAAGGGCGTATTCTCTGTCTTTTCCGCGTTTGGAGCGGCTCTGAAGAGGATGGTATCGGTTTCCCACCTGCGAGACTGGGGTCTCTGAAGAAACCTGCGTGCAAGATACAGCCTTCCAGGTGACCCAGGAATCCCAGAGTGACAAGGCGAGGGGCGCAGACCCCATCAGAAGTCAGGTTGTTCCCACTGCAAAGTTTCTCTACAAGTGACCTGCCACCTCAGTGCCAGAAACGCATGGCTCTGGTCGAGCTTCCATCAGCAGCTGGCCTCTCCTACTTCCCTATTGCCTCACACCATTTCTCTCCCTACATTTCCAGAGAACTTAGTCATTCACCCTTCCTGTGCGGTTTTTTCCTTCTTGAAGCTGCCGACCTCCCATGTGACAGTAGGTGGCGCCACTAGGTGATGCGTACTTAAGGCTTTGGCTAATGTTCCCTTGCTTGTTGGCTTGCTGGTCCACTGGGTTGGTTACAGGAACCTTTAGAAAGTCCCTAATAATTTTATAAGCCTATACTTTTAGTGCAGCTGTCAATGAACACTGTGTGGAATTAATTTTCCACAACTTAAGAATCTTCAAGGAATTCAGTCCCCAGCATGCCTCAGTTCACCAGAGCCAACCACACAGTTTCTCTCAGAAGTCAGGCGAGGGCCAGAATTCGCTTCTGGCTTTCCTATGGCTATTATTGGTGAGATGTTTGAGGAACTCTCCTGAGCGGCAAGGTGTTTCTTCCTACAGCTCTGATTTTTATACGCCTTATAACAGAATTCAGTCAGGACTTCTCCACCAAAACTCCATCATTTTCTACCTAAGCAAAATTTCTTATGAGTCAAACGTGTAAAGTTTCATTTTCTCCACGTTCTTACCTAGAGTCTTCCTAGGTGTGTGTGAGTGTGTATGTGTGTGTGTGTGTGTGTGTGTGTGTGTGTGCGTGCGTGCGTGCGTGCGTGCGTGCGTGCGTGCGTGTGTGTGTGTGTGTGTGTGTGTGTGTACTTGTGCCTGTAAAATCCCTATGCTTCACCAATGAGGAAAGAATGCGCATCATTGCCAGCTGGGAAGGTATGGTGGCTGGAGCTCCAGGCTAGCCTAGCACATTGCATCAGCTGTCTGGGAGCAGAGAGTGAATGCACACGTGCTTGCTCTCAGCTGCTCTCTCCTCTGTTCTGTAGATCAGGGTCCCTTCCCAGAGGGTGTGGCAGCCAGAGTGGGAGGGCTCTCCTAGCTCAATTAATGAATCGAGGTGAACTCCCACAGACAGGCCCACAGGCCATCCTGATCTAGACAGTTCCTCTCTAAGACCCAATCCTACATGATTCTAGAGTGTGTTGAGGTGGCAAAACTAACCTCTACTCTTTGTCAACATGACATAAAAACACACCACTTCTGCCACTTTCCCCCATGCTTGTTTATCTCGTAATAAATATACTCCAACTTTAAAAGTTCACATAGTCTTTAAAATTCTAATACTTTAAAAGTCCTGGGCAGTCTAAGGTACCTCTGACAGTGGAACCAGGTTGTATCCCTGGTGCACAAAAGGACTTTGGGAGCACATTCCCCATGAAAGGATACTCCCTTAACCTAGAGGCAGGAGGGAAGGCCTAGACCCTACTCCAAATGACTTGACAGATTTTGTTGAAACCTCCTGAAAGGCCTCACCCTCCCTGTGGAGTGGGTGGGGAATGGGACTGGAGGGTAGGTGGGGGGCATGGGAGGGAGGGAGAGGAAATTGGGATCGATATGTAAAGTAAGAATATATATATATGTGTATATCTATACACATATATATATAGTTTAAGATCACTTAACTATGAGCACCTAAGAAATTAAAAACAAGTTAGGTATGTCCAACATAAAATGGCACAGAGTAAACATTCTCATTTCAAAATAGAAGAGTCAGGGCATAAAGGAATGCCCTGCAAACTAAAATGCAGCAAGGTAAGCACCGAATCCTACAGCTCCATGTCAAGCATTTGGACCTCACAATGCAACTGGCTGGCCTTAAAAGCTTGGGTAGCCCTACTCTTCCATCCCTGCCACCTGTAGTACACAGACTTTTGTTCTTAATCTGGCTCCCGTCCTCTCCTGTGGTTGTCCTTCGCAGATGTCCTGGCCTCGGCAGTATTCTGGGGTGTCTGCTGCAGCTTAGGCTTAACCTTCCCAGCTTCACATGCTGACCTCACAGGGACTCTGACCATACCACACAGTGCCCGGGCGTAGGATCCCAAACTACCCCTCAATCTCTCTTGCATCTTCATGTTTTCAAAACCAATAATGTGGGCGATGCTTATGATGTTGCTGAGTATTGATGTGAGCTCACAATATACGCTGGCACCCTTGGGTAACAGGTGTAGCTTTTGTGTACTCAGGAAATTTGCCTATAGCACAGCAGATTTCTCAGTAGTGTTGTTGATTTCTCTATTACAGCTGGGTTTTCAGCATGAGCTTCAACACCACCCTGTAGCATGTATGTTTTTAGCCAGCCTGCCTGGTCCCGCCGCAACATCAGCCCCCAATAACATGCAGAGACTCTGTATTTGATACAAGGAGTTGGCTCCTTATTATCATTGTTTCTACTTTCTACTTATCTAAGCTTTCTACTTATCTAAGTATTTCCACGTGGTCATCTTATCAGAGAGCGGCGGGCGGCATCTTGCTTCCTTCACGCTCTCCATGCTGGCTCCTCCTCACTACTCCTCTTTCCTCCTTGTCTCTTAGCTCCGCCTATCTTGCTTTCCCATTGGCCAAACAGTGCTTTATTCATTAACCAGTATGAGAAACATATTTACAGAATAACATCTCCCATCACCACCCTGCCTTGAAAATTCCTCTGCCAAGCAAATCAGTCCATCACATCTCAGTTTTCTATACAGGCAAGATGAAGCCACATTCTTGGCTAAAAATTACAACGTAGCCTCATTTCAGTTTCTGTCACTCTGTGTTCCTCTCTCAGCATTGTTCTCATAGTCCATCAGGCTCTGCACACAGCATTCAGTGGATTTTCCTTTTTTCTGGCCCAGAGTTTCAAACTCTTGTTTTCCCCCAAAGCCACATAATGGGTTTATCACGGCCAAGATGACACTCCTAGTGCTGGTTTCTGGCTTCATTTACTTCTGATACTATGATAAAATGGAAGCTCAAGGGAGAGAAGATTTTGTTTGGTTTTCTTCTTTTGTGATTTATAGTTTCAGAGAAGCTGTAATCCATCATGTCAGAAAAGACATAGCAGCAGGAGCATGAAGCCATTGCATCAGCAGTCTGGCAGTAGAGAAAGAAACACACGTGCATTTTCTTGGCTCACTTCCCCTGTTCATATAGTTTGGGATCCCCTCCCTGCATGGGATGACACACCTACAGTGGTGGGTTTTCCTACCTCAATTAACACAATCCGTATAAACCCCTACAGGCATGCCCTCAGTGAAGTCCTTTACTGAGACTCTGTCTAGGTGATTCTAGACTGTGTTGACAATTCAAACCAACCATCAGCTGGTGTGCAGAAATGATAATGATTTCTGTCTGTTAATTTTGTTTCCTGTTACTTTTCTGAAAGCATTGAGCAGATCAAAGAGTTTTCTGGAAGAAGTTGTGGAACTTTAAGAATAGAATTCCTTATGTGAATTGAAAGAAAAAAAAACATGATCATTTCATTTAGATGCTGGAAAAGCTTTAGACAAAATCTAACACTGCTTCATGATGAAGGTCTTAGAGAGATAAGGAATACAAGGAAAATACCTAAACATAATAAAGGCAATATGTGCAGTACCAACAGCCAACACCAAACTCAATGAGGAGAAACTCAAAGTGATATCACTAAAATCAGGAACAAGACAAGGGTGTCCACTCCATACCTATTCAATATAGTACTTGAAGTTTTAGATAGAACAACAAGACAGCATAAAGAGATAAAGGGAATAAAAATTGGAAGAAGTCAAACTTTCACTATTTGCAAATGATATGATAGTTTACATAAGTGGCCCCCAAAATTCTACCAGGGAACTTCTACAGCTAATAAATGCCTTCAGTAATGTGTCAGGATACAAGATTAACTAAAAAAAAATCAATAACCCTCCTATATACAAATGATAAAGGAGCTGAGAAAGAAATCTGAGAAACGTTATCCTTTCCAGTACCCACAAATAAAGGCTGGAGAGATGGCTCAGAGGTTAAGAGTCCTGGCTGCTCCTCCAGAGGACTTGAGTTCAATTCCCAGCAACATGGTGGCTCACAACCATCTATAATGGGATCTGGTGCCCTCTTCTGGCTTGCAGTGCAGGCATACATAAAGGCAGAAAGTTATATTCATAACAAATTAATAAATAAATCTTTAAAAAATCAGTAGCCACAAATAACGCAAAATATCTTGGGGTCATGCTAACCAAACAAGAGAAAGACAAGAAATTTAAATATCCAAAGAAAGAAATTGAAGAAGATTGAAAGATCTCCCATGCTCTTAGATAGGTAGGATCAATATAATAAAAATGACAATTTTACCAAAAGCAACCTACAGATTCAATTGCAATCCCCATCAAAATTCCAACACAATTCTTCACAGTCCTTGAAAGAATACTCAAATTCAAATGGAAAAACAAAAACAAAAAAAAAAACCCAGAATAGTCAAAACAATCCTGTACAATAAAGGAACTTCCAGAGGCATTACCATACCTGACTTCAAGCTCTACTATAGAGCCATAGTAATGAAAACAGCTTGGTATTGGCATAAACACAGACATGTAGATTAATGGAATCAAAATGAAGACCCTAAAATTAATCCACACACCTATGAACATCTGATTTTTGGCAAAGAAGCCAAAATTGTATAGTTGAAAAATGAAAATATCTTCAACAAATGGTGCTAGAATACTTGGATATAGACAAAGAATGCAAATAGATGCATATCTATCCCCATGCACAGAACTCAAGTCCAAATGGATCAAAGGCCTCAACATAAATCAAGTTACACTGAACCTGATAGAAGAGAAAACAGGAAGTGGTCTTGAATGAATTGCCACAGAAGAAGGCCACTTCCTAAATATAATACCAGTAACACAGACACTAAGAACAACAATCAACAAAGGGGACCTTCTGAAACTGAGAAGCATCTTTAAGGCAAAGGACACAGTAAATAAGGCAAAATGGCAACGTACAGAATGGGAAAAGATATTCACCAACCCCACATCTGATAGCGAGCTGATCTCCAAAATATATAATGAACTCAAGAAACTAGACATAAAAATACAAAATAATCCAATTTTAAAAATGAGGTACAAATCTGAATAGAGAATTCTAAACAGAAGAATCTCAAGTGGCTGAAAGACATTTAAGGAATTGCTCAGCATCCTTAGCCATCGTGGAAATGCAAATCAAAATGACTCTGAGATACTTCTTACACCTATAAGAATGGCTAAGATTAAAAAACACTGAAGGCAGCCTCTGGTGGAGAGGATGTGGAGTAAGGGGGACACTCCTCCGGTGGGAGTGCAAACTTGTACAGCCACTTTGCAAATTAGTATGGTGGTTTCTCAGAAAATTAGGACTCAATCTACCTCAAAACACAGCAATACCACTCTTCGGCATATAGCCAAAGGATGTGGTCATACCACAAGGATATTTGCTCAACTGTTCATAGTAGCATTATTTGTAATATCCAGAACCTGGAGAAAACCTAGATGCCCCATCAACCAAAGAATGGATAAAGAAAATATGGGGCATTTACACATGGAATATTACTCAATGGTAAAAAAAAAAACAAAAAAACAAAAAAAATACCATCTTATATTATGCAAAGAGATCAAGACCAGGCTGGAGAAACCCACAGAAACAGCTGACCTGAACAAGGGGGAGCTCATGGACTCCAGACTGATAGCTGGGAAACCAGAAAAAGACCAACCCAGACTTCATGAACATGGGTCTCAGTTAGAAGGCCTGGGAAGTCTATAGTACTTCTGACAATGGAACCAGGATGTATTCCTAGTGCAGGAACAGGAGCCCATTCCCCATGGAGAGATACTTCCTTAGCCTAGAGACATGGGAGAGGGCCTAGGCCCTACTCCAAATGATTTGACAGACTTTGATGACCCTTAGATTGTTAGTTGGGGTCATCCTTGTAGTTTCTAAACATTTCCCTAGTGTGAGATTTCTTTTTCAACCTATAAGGGCTCCCTCTATTATGGTATCTCTTGTCAATAAAGGAACTTCAAGGGGCATCACTATCCCTGACTTCAGGCTCTACTGTAGAGCTATAGTAACAAAAACAGCTTGGTATTGGCATAAAAACAGATATGTGGATCTATGGAACTGAATTAAAGATTTCCCATGATCTTGGATAGGATCCTTTCAGACAATGAGAGAATAGTATGGTTGGGGAGTTACTACAACAGGAGGAACTGTATTAAAGAGTAGCAGCATTAGGAAGGTTGAGAGCCATTGCCTAGGAATCACTGAACCTGAGAATCATTGTTTCAACTAGACTGGTAGGGCAGTGAGGACCCCTTTTGATGCTTGGATTACAAGCATGTGCAAACATGTCCTACCTTTACTTGTGTGTTGGGAATCTGACTTTGTGTATCCTCACCAGGAGACACTCTGCAGGAAGTTGTGTGCCTGATCCATGGTAGACACTGTAAATGATATCTGTGAGACAGTACATGTGACTATTATCACTGCAGACAAGGCTGTGGTGAGGGATATCAGTTGCTGAAATGATACAGATGTTCTCTGACTTTAGACTGAGCATAAAACTATATTTCCCAATACACTTTGCAGGTCAGAGGAGGCATGAGTGTTCTGGCCAATGCTAGCTAGGCTGAGGTCACTGGACCTTGGATTCTCTTCATTCCCATGCCCCCAGCATCACCCTTGACATTTCAGTACTTGTAGCTGTTAAATCCTAATTCATTTTGTTGGCCTGTAATGTGTTGTCAGGCAACATGACTCATTAAACATGGAGAAAGTACATGTAACCTAATATTCACCTGTCTGTCTCCTGTTGTCACCCAGTGTTTGAGTTATTTCCTTTAGTAAAAATCTAAAAACTGGTGATGTACAAGTGAAAACAGTGTCTTTTCCAGGCGTGGAATGTGAGTTTAGTACTGGCACATTTCTGTGAATTGGTCTTTTAAAATGTCAAGTGTTTCACCTATGTGAAACACACATGTGACAATATTTAGTATTTGATTTGATGTCAAATGTCAAAGCATATTTCAAGCTTTACGGCATTGCCTAATATCAAAGATTTTCATGTTTCTGGTTTGCACTTTACATTTGGAGTTTTGCATTCACAGGAAATTTCGCCTCAGGAGTTCACAACACTGCAGCTACCTATGCGGCCAAGTGCCAGAGTTGAGCACACATGGCGCTGACAAAAAAGGATGTTGCTTTTCCAGGAGAGACTGAGAGCAAGACTTGACCAGCAGAGAACAGTCTTCAAATGAATGGTGGGACACATTTGTCACAAGATTTTATTATAGAACAATTACATTCTGGTGTATTTACATTCTTGTTATTTAACTTTATTTTTAGTGTGTGTGTGTGTGTGTGTGTGTGTGTGTGTGTGTGTGTGTGTGTGTTTTCATGTCTGTGAATATAGGCACCGATGTTTCATGATGTGCAGAGGTCAGAGTTCAACCTGTTATGCTGGTCTACACTTTCCACTTGGTTTAAGGTTGGGTGTCTTTTCATCTCCTTGGTATGGACCAGTCTAACTGCAGAGGAGATTCTGTGAATTCTGCCCCCTTATCCATAAGAACTCTGGGATGGAAAATGCCCGGTGCTTCATTTTTCTGGTGTAATGGGGATATCTAAACTCAGGTCCTTCTTCTGCAGTGAAGCTTTTATCCACTGAACCTCAGGGGGACTAGAGAGAATGCTGGGATACCTACATGAAGGTAATGTCTTTCTCTTACTATGAGGAAGTACACAAAGCATTACAAAGATTTCTTTTGAACATTCTAGCCACACTACTGAGTGTTAGTGAGCGTTGTGTCCCATAACTACACATATCTACAGCATTTGTTCGCCCTGAATTGAAATGTTGTCCATCAAGAAAAAAAAATTTCATTTGCGTTTTTTCTTGCACCTCCAAAATGGCATTGTGTTTTGTCTCCCTGAGTCTAACTATTGTGTGTTCCACCCTCTCTCTCTCAGTCAATCTACATAATACTTGTGTTCCTCTCACTGAGTTATCTCACTTTTTGTAACAACTTCATGGTTTGTATATGTTCCATTGCTTCAGAAAACAACCAAGGGATGAGACACCCAAGCTGAAGCTAGGAAGTGGTTATCTTATGGAAACAATAGACCCATGGAACAGTGGCCCAAAAGCTATTCTTGAGGGACATATATTTAGTTGGCTTATTAAGCTTTTTTAACAGCGTTTGTTAAACTGACTAATAAGCAGAAATGTTTGCCCAAGCAACAGAATTTACCACAAGACAGGAGGGAGGAGCAATTGGGTTTCACAAGAGATGTGGGGCCGGATCTTGATTCAAGAACTGACTGGTATGGTGTGGCTGTTTCTTGTTTTTCAGGGCTCCAAATCACAGCAGCCTCTACTGGAATTGCCCTGAACTTTAAGACTGAACCATGTCCCACACCATTCAGAGACTGTGTACTGGTCTTATGTATTCTAGAAAGTTCTTTCCATCACTGTGAATTTTAAATCCTGTTATTGTTAGCATTGCTGTACAAGTCACTGTGTGGTTCCTTGCACAGTTCTCTTTTGAAAGTTATGTGTGTAATTCCTTTTCTTTTGAATAATATAATTATTTATGGCAAGAAATCTTTTCTTATTTAATTTGTAAAAACAAGCATAGCAGAAGTTGAAATATTAAGTGTTAGAAGTGTTCACATACTAAAAGTAGTATGGGCTATCCCAGGCCGGGATGTGTAAGAGCCACTTCATAGGACTCTCTTAAAGACTCATTGATATGTAAATAAGTTATATATCATATACCTTATATATAACATAAGATATACATTACCATATCTCATATACCATATGGGCATGTGCTTTAATTTTCTATTACATGTTTTCCACCATATGGGTTAAAATAAATAATTTTAAGAGAAAAAAATAAAACTTCACATTTTTATATATACCAAATCACATAGACATTATGCCACTATTGACAGCTCTAATGCCAGCACTTCGGCTCTTCTTAAAGGAACTTATCCATCACTGAATATACAAACATTTATCACCCTCTCACACATGGACCTCAACAAGTTACCTATATGTTTTTCCATGCTCATAAACACAAAAGGACTGACTGTGGCATAGATATGGACCACAAAGAGTTGGATATAGAAAGATGTTGGATCTTTCAGGAACATAGTTCTTGAGCAGGAGATAATGCTGTCCAGGATGGACATCAGTACAAAGAAGCTCAAGAGCACCAGAATGATCTGAGTGGCTCTTTGCTCTGGAGATGCTTTTGGAGAAAGGCTGGTGCTATGGAGATGCTGGGACTGCTTCTTGTGCCTGCACAGGAGAGCCAGCATGTACCCACTGGAGAGGATCATGAGACCAATAAGAAAGGCTTCTCTGAGGGCCAGCAGTGTGGAAAATGTACTTTGCATGAGGTAACTCATGGGTAGAATTGAGCAGGATTGACTAACATACATAAAGTTATATAAGGTCAGATTGGGTGTGGCGATAATTGATACTAAGAGGTGACTGCTAATCAACATATAGAAGATATTCAGGAGCAGAAGGACCTGTAAGATGTGACAGGGGGTCTTATGCTTGAACTTTGCTAAACAGGAGCTTCTGGGACTGAGGATGATAGCCTGGAGGACACTCAACAGGCTAGTGGTACACAGGGAGAAACCCCTAAATATTCTATATGCGTAGACAAGGTATTTACATGTGATGTCATCCCATCCTCTCCAAGAAATAAAAATGTCTGTAGCTATGACTGTTGTGATCAGTAGCATAAGCAGGTGGATTAATGCCAAGAGACCAATGAGCAGGTCTGTGGGTTTGGGTCTCTGCCCATAAATGAATTTGGGGATTTGAAAGAGAAGCAGGATGCTGTTGGCCAAGATTCCAATGCCAATTTCAGAGAAAACTGTGTTCTTTAAGTTGGAATCAGTGTGGAGCCTGCTGTTCTTATTCATCTTATGTGGGAACAAACAGTGGGTGGGTAGAAAAGTAGAACAATGACTTATCCATCATGAGCACAACCCCATGAATAACTCTCAGACAGCTTTGCTGCCTCAGGGAAGCGTGCAGATGCCACACACTTCATTCCACTGAAGATCTCAGTTCCATTTCACACACCACAGACCACCCTCATGCTATTACTTGTCCTAAACTTTAGAGTAATGGATGGAGCCTATGCCCCATGGTGGCTGCATCTGTGTGTGAGAACCTTCAACATTAAAAACTATATCCATCCGAAATGATGTCTTTTCATATTTCCCATGTTTGGGTTTTACTCAAGTGGGAGCAGCATCGGTTTTCATTCCCAACGTCTTGCTTGCCAGGTACATTATAGACAGTTTTACTATTCAGGATGAGTTTGAATGAGGATGGTTGTGGAAAACAAGAAAATAGTCCTTTGCAATGACAGAGGACCCATGGATCGGGCTTGCACTTACTCTATTCAGGGCTGTATTCATTTATCTATTGTAAAACTAAATTTCTTCATATATTTCTACAGCAAATGTTGGGAATTGTGAACTATGAATCCAGACATTTCATATTCCATTCATGATTTCTGTTCCCTCCAAGTGTGACCTTTAGCACTCTCTATGGCAGAGTTCCAGATGGACAGTCATGTTCCTGTGTAATGGAGACACTAGGTATGTAAGAACATGCTTTATACACACAAAACATGACAGTGTTCCAGCACATGATGGTCTGTCAGTGTTCTGGCTGCTGGTTCTCTAATGCAGTGCCTTATGTTGATATGTGGGAGAGTTGAGGCAGCTCATTCACAGTGGCTGATCAGCTCTGTCCCTGCCTGAAACAGAAGATAAAAGATAATCACAAATAGTGAACATTTGGGTGAGGTCCTCTCCAGAGAACTCTGATGGACAATTCAGCTTTGAGCGCTGCTCTGTATCCCTGTTTCTAATCTCATTCCAGAGCTTTCTCGGTGATAGAAGCAAAATGTAAGCTCAGCAAGAGAATATTCTATTTACTTCGCCTTCAGCTCATGAAGTCAAGGGGTAAATAGAACTACAATTGTAGCAGACCCAAGGCTATCCTATCCCATTTTATGGGACTAACTAAAGGAAAATGGTCCAATTCAGTCTTCATAGGAGTCTAAGATTCCCTCTCTGTTTAAACTGAACATGATACTTTTCAGATTCCAGATATGCCAACTCCAAGTTTTTATTAAGAAATGTGGTATGTATGTTTTTGAATTGTTGCAGTTTATTTGATTAGACACTGACTAACTAAAATAACATATCCAAAAACAAGTTGGAGAGGAAAGCCTTTATTTTATGTTACAACTGATAGTCCATTATCCAGGAAAGTTGGGAAATGAACTTAAGGCAAGTACCAGGAGGCAGGGACTGGTGTGCTGCTTACTGGCTTGTGCCTCATGGCTTTCTAAAGCACCCGGGACTACCAACACAGGACCCGCACCCACAGTGAGTTGGGCCCTTTCACATGGATCATCAACCAAGAAAATACACCACATGCTTGCCCACGGCCAGTCTGGTGGGTATATTTTATCAACTGAGTTTCCCTCTTCCAAGATGGCTCTAACTGTGTCAACTTCAAAAAAAAAAGTCAACATAGTTGACCCCTTATCAACTTGACACACAAACACACCACTGTTACACTATAACCTTTCATCTCTTGGCCTTCTGAAGCTATCATTACTAGTATCAACATCACAATATAAAACATATTCCAAAATTTAAAAGTTCCACCCTTTAAAAGTTAACTCTCTCTAAAATATCCATAGCCTCTCCAAAATAGTTGAATCTCTAAAATGTCAAAGTCTCACTAACATTTTAAGTATCGCTACAAAAAAAAATACCCATCCTCTTTCTAGAACTCCAAAGTCTCTGTAAATCACTCACATCTTTTTTAAAAGTTTGAAGTCTCTTACCTGTGAGATCCTGTAAAATAAAAAAATAGTTTAAATAATTTTGTATTCCCAAAGGGAATTCTACAAGCCTCAAGATCACACAGTAATTATACAGTCATCGTATCATGAGATAACTCAGAATAATTAAGAATTCCCCTGATGGATTAAACCAGTACAAAAGTTGTACTTGGCATTATAATATTGTAAATAAATTGGCTGTTTCTTGCTGTAGATTCTTTCTGTAGTTTATTCCTTTCTACAACAAACTTGGAATTTACTTCCACAGTTTAGCACTATCTGATGATTTACCGAGGACAAATTCCCCCATGCATTTGGAATTTACTGATGTTATATGTAAAACCTGTTCTCCATTCATAGGTCCCAGATTGCTGATTATATTTCTTAGCTACGTGTAAGACCTGTTTCCCACTATCAGGTATGTGTTCCCCTCTCTATTGCAATTGCAGAGATCTGCCTTCCTGCAATTACTTTTATTGGCAGGCATTTGATCAGTGTTTAGGACCCAGGCAAAAGCATTCAGTCTAAGACATTCTTATATATCCAAGGACATAGAATCACTACACAGGAAAACTTGTTAATTCATAGCTGCCTAGATGGATAGAAAAAAAAGCAGCCATGATTTTACATCACTGGCAGATAGAGAAGTGATAATATAAACTAACCCTGCACTAAAACATTCTCAAACTTCTTGTTATTAACTCAAAAATTTAGCTCAAAGATTTACTGCTTTCTCTTGAGAAGGTAATCAGGCCATTTGCTCATCCTCAGAGAAAAGTAAGCTTTCCTGAAGGCCTTTGCCACCACTGAGACCAGAGCACTGAAAGGCTTAGTTTCTTCTGCAAATTAAACTTAGACCCTCTATTTGACCTACAGTCCTAAACAATTGATACTAAAAGTGTCTCCTACCGGTTTTAGTTTATTGCTCTCTGTATAAATCTTATCTGCATTGCTGACCCTGAGAAACTCAATCCTCACATTGCATTGCAAAAAGAATTAATGTTGCAAATGTATATATACCTGTACCCCCAACCCCCAAGAACTGGGGAGAGACGGAGACAGAAACAGAAATCAAAGACAAAGAAATGGAGAAAAAAAGAAACAAATGACAGCAAGAGAGAAAGAGAGTAAAACAAGAATAAGGGGCACAATTTTGTGTGAGTCCATTTCTTTTTCTGTCAGATTTTGGTTCCTTCGCTTATTTGTAGCTTTTTTTTTTTTTTTTTTTTTTTTTTTTAAACTCTGAGTGAAAATTTTAGAAGCTGGCCTTCTAACGTTTTTGATAAGGGAAAACCCAGGACACAGTGACAATCAAGTTCAATGAAGTCCAATATTGTAAATCTCAGTGCCAAACTTCTAGGAGTGACTAATGGACCTCTGGTTCCTCCACAGGCCTTGGGAACCTGTCCATAGCACACACAGCTGTATTCTAGGCTCAAACTGGCTTCATCCCACAGCAGCTGCTGTCCTTGGTAGTTGTCCCGTTATACTGGCATTTCCAAATTGCTTGGATCTGCACTGCAATTGTGCTGAATCTTAACATCTGTAGCCTCTCCTTGGCTCTCTGCAGGGACTCTAACCCTACCACACGATGCCAAACCATAACTGTATTCCATGATCCTTTCATGTTTTCAAAACCACTACTACCTAAGAGACTCTCAGGCACCAACTTTGGCTACCAGCATGAGATGCAGGGACCACAATGTTTGTGTGTTGAACCTGAGAAAAAAACTTGGCAGCAGATTTTAATTGTTCCTACAAGGCAAAGATTTTGCTTTAGTGGTTCTTAATTCAAAATATGAATGACTCTCATAGAAAATTTAAGGGATGCTCAGACTCCTCTCTGGACCACCTTCATGTGTCATGTCCATCCTCTGCACTGCTCTCACCATTATAGTCTAAGATCACACAGAATAACCCACTAAGATATCAACATTCTATAGATATTCCAGCCAAAATCTTCAAAGTCCTTCCACAAAAACACATGGTCAAGTCTATCAAAGAATTACCTCATGACCTAGTACCAATTTCTGTCTTTGTTAGGATTTCTGTTGCTGTGATAAATACCATAACAAAAAGTAAGTTGATAAAGAGAGGGATAATTTCACCATATAGTTTGTAGGTCATCATCCAGGGAAGTTTGGAAAAGAACTCAAGACAGGGACCTGGAGGCAGAAACTGATACAGAGGCTATAGAGTAGTGTTGTTTACCATCTTATTCATTATAGCTTATTCAACCTGCTTTCTTATAGCACCTAGGACCACCAGCTCAGGAGTGGCATTGTCCATAGTGAACTGGACCCTCCCATAGCAAATCAATCATCAATCAAGAAAATGTACCAGGTGCTTGCCCACAGGCTAGCCTGCTGGGGGCATTTTCTCAATTGAGGTTCTTTCTTCTACAATAATTCTAACTTGTGTCAAGCACAGACACCATGCATGTGGGGCATGTAATGTTGAAAACGAATTCCTGTTACACAGTAAAAATGTATCACTGAAAATCAAGAGTGTAGGGTGGAATTGTTTTATACTTATTTAGACCACATGACAAGTAATGGAAGATAATAAGGAGAGACAAGGGGGATAAAATTCACAAGTACAGGGTACAGTTTGGGGATTTAGACAGATAGTTGGTGAAAACATTTCACAAAGCAGATTCTGAAACAAAATTTCTATACCATTGTTAGAAAGGGTTAATCCCTTATAAGGTTACAGACCATGTATTCCAGATAGCAGCAGCTATTAAATAACTGGTGCTTAATTATTCCCATTGAATTGTGACGTTCTTAATAAAGTTTATGCATTTGTTATCCTGGTCAGAAGAAGGAGGGAAGGGAGGAGGAGGAGCAGGCAGCTACATTTTCCAGTGATCAGGTAAAATGGCAGTCCCCTCAGCTTTGAAGGACTGAAACATTTGAGTTGTGCCATGAGAACCTAGGAAAAGAAAGGAAAGAGTAACAGGGATCCAGTGTCTCCAGGTTTTATGGGACAGATGTCATCAGGAGCACTCGCTCTGAATGTCATCTTGTGCTGTGTGCACTGAGGGGCAGACACATGTTTTATACACTTATTTCATGGAAGAAAATATACACCTATCTGTATCACATACACATTAACACTGTTAACTAAGAAGTAAAAGAGTTCTAAAATGTTTTCTCTCATGTTGTTTCTGGAAATTTGTGTTTCCCCCTTAATTCCACTAAACTAACCAGAAAAGAAAGGGAACTTGATCTTTATGAATAATTGCGTTGTCAGACTGCCCAGGCAGTGTGCTGTTGGCTCTGCAGAGCAGGGCATGGGCTGGGCTGTTTTCAGCATCACTTCAGAAACAACAGCCTTGCAATCCTAAAGCACTTAGGAAAGGCAGGTAGATGCAGGTATGTGCCATGAATCCTCAGAGATATTCTCAAAATTTTCTGCTTTGAAACCACTGGAAAACCTTATTTTCTGGAAGTGGAATTCCATGTTAGCAAAAGAGAAAATTGATAGTGACATGACTGCTTATCATCATGAACACCAGCTTGTCAATAGAGACAGAGACAACATTTCTGAAGTCATCCTGTTACCTCCAAATTACATGCAGCATACAAATTTATCTCAATTTTATATAGTAAGAATCAGTAAGGTACATGGATTCTAGGCAGATATATAATTTCTATAGAACATCTTTTGGTGTGTATGTCCCCTTCTCGAGGAAGGAAGCCACAAGGAATCCTCTAGCCTGTCCCTACCCAGCTGAGCCTCAAAAGCTCACACCTTCCTAACTGAGCATGTGTTAGGAGTCAGGAGACAGACTGACACTCTCAGATCTACAGAATGACTTAAGGGACACTTGCCTAACAAAGGGCAGGACAGAGTGAGCTGTGACAGCCTGGGATGGCCTGAGAAAGCCTATGACAGCCTCTTTAACATGCACTGTGATTGATTTCACACAACATAACAAAACAGGCTGTTTTCCAGAGACATGAAGTTCTGGACATCATGCCAGGAAAGGTCCTAGATTCATGAAATAGATGCTATGTACAGAATAGAAGTGATGGGGTTGGAGGAATAGACAGCTCAACCGTTAAAGGCTAGGCTTACAACCAAAAATATAAGAATAGAGGCTATGTTGGAGAGGAGGAAGGGAAGACATTTAGAAGATTAAGAAAAGAAAACATGCATGGAGCAAGAAATGACAAGGAGGAATCTAAAATTCCTCAGTTAAAGCTGACTGTGAAGGCTGTGGCTGCTCAGGACAGAGGAATTGAAAGCCCCTGTGCTGTCTGAATCGAAGCCATGACTTTTGCTTTTGTGTGGTCCCACAGTTACCCAAACCATGGACATCCTACAATCCACAGGATCACAAAAGGGAGAGGTTTGGTATGTAGCACTGATCCTTTTTCATGCAAGTGGCTTGAGGCTGAGGTCACTCAATCGGGCTGTTTACCTTTGGCAAAATGCTAACTTTAAAACTAAAGACACTAGAGAGAAAAGGCTGGCCCGCGGGGTAAGGGAAACCATCACCAAGCATATGTCAACACTGTTCCCAGAGATGCCATAAATAAATGAACTGTTGGAATGTGGTGGGCAATTATGGAGAGCATTTGGGCTAAGGAATGGCATCTGTTTCTGAAAGTTTTGTGAGAACTGTAATTTTAAATTTTAAAACCTTTGAAGCTATGTCTCTAGGCTTAGACTGGCATCAAGAATGTCACCTGATGTTTCTAAATCAACCTCCAGAAAGCAGATGCCCCCAAAGGAGCAGCATGGCACAGACTCGAGCCACTAACACTGGACCCCACACAGCACTGCAGCACAAGCTGCTTCACTTGTCACCCAGGGAGGCCTTCTAAGAGGCTGGACTTTGCTGCTAAGGGGCTGTGACCTGCTGTCAGTATATTCATTGCCTCAGTGACAAAAGAAGTGAGTTGGTTCCTGTTCATCTCTTCCATAAGTTCATGAAAAGATGAGGTTTGGTGAAAACCAAGTAGAGACAGTAGGGCAGGATGGAGTTAAGTTGTCCAAATTTTCCCCAAAACAAAATGAGATTCAAGTTTTTCCATTAGAAAAAATTATATGCAGTGCATGAGAAGAACATAGAGAAAAGATAAAACATGAACCATTCTTCCTAGGATGTCCTATTCCTGGGTCTCAGTGAGTCAGGGAAGAAACCTACCACCATGTTCACTGTAATTTAATAATTATTGTCCTGACAACCTCACCATCATTGCCACTCAGTAACAGTTCCTAGGCTCAGAGGCCAAGGACCAACACCACTAATTGTGATTTAAAAAATTGAATTGCGATGAATAGTGGCCACGGGCAAACATTTGGCAGGCACTTTGCAATCTTGTGAGTTCCCCTCTGTGGGGTGTGGTTTAGAATCTTCAGCCTTACAGAGATTTTTAAAGCTTTGATAACATAAACTCAGAAGAATTTACATCAAAATAGTTCTGCCACATGTACCAAAGTGATAGACACATGATCAAGGACATTTAATTAAAGTGAGAACTCCTGACCTTTCAATTCTCTGACAGTTCGTCTTAGGAAGAGGTAAATCAGTAAAATGTTTGTAACTTGACAACTCCGCAATTCATTGTGAGTTATTTAGTTCATAGGAACAGAAGTGAATTCTAAATCAATTTTGAGAGTCTTTAAACTAAGGAAATGAATATCCTAAGATGAAAACTCCCTCGTTGCCAAGCAGCACACAGCCCCTGTGCCCAGGCGCTGTCAGAACTCAGCATCCCCTCTGCAGATGCTGAAAACCTCCCTGAGCCCCACTGCTCCTCCTCCCACAGCCTGCCTGGACCCCACCACCTTCTGATTCTGCACTTGGGTGCAGAGCACTTACCCAGATGGATGTGGCAGGGGAGGACTCTGCCTGAGGAGACCTGCACAGGCTTAGGTGAGGGGTTTTAATGCATCTCTGCAGTTTGTAATTTTAGTGTCAGTCGAAGGTGACAAGTTCTCGCTGGGGACATGGAAATGTGGCATCCCAGTGGAACTCCATACCTGCCTGTCACAGTACTTACTCTGCCCTGGATAACAGCCACCTGGGGAGGGCTGAGCACAAACTATCTGAGCTCCCTTGCTGCAGGAGAAATCTGAAAGTTTAGGTCAAATCGACAACCCTAACTTTTCTCACTTTACTCCTTAGACTTAATTTGGACCCGTTTCATCACTATGTTGTCTTCTGGGATGCAGGCCTCTTGGGCCTCCTATGATTTCCCTGTCCACCTGAGGGTTCTTCCTCTATAGTATGACAGGCAGCCTCTCCTGGGCTAGTTTTCCCATGGAACTCTTGTTTTCCAGGTAGTGTTGATTCTGTTTCCCTGAAGGATCAGCATTGACCTCATTGACAGAGGCAGGAACAAGCTCTGAAGTTAACACAATTTTGCTTCATCACCCACAGAGCTAAAACATACTTATCAAAAGCATTATGAACCCTATTACAAAACAGGACTGCTTGACCTGCAGCTGAAGCCTCAGTCACCTGGTGATGCACTCATGATGTTTGAATAATGTGATGACTCCACACTGAGGCAGGAGGATTGTAAGTTCAAGGCTAGCCTTGGCTATACTGAGAGACTCAGTTTCTAAAAAAGAAAACAAGTACAATGAGTTCATGTGGAGTGATTACTATTCCTGGATTTATAATTAGAACAGACTGCTTTAAACAATGCCTGTCTTGTCAACAATTAAATAGACACTATATATGGAAGCATTATTCTAGAAAGAACAGGAAGCAGGAAGTCTAGGAAGGATGGAACGTTATTTCTTTTCTTTCTTTCTTTCTTTTTTTTTTTTTAGACAAGTTCTCACCATGTAGCCCTAGCTGTCCCAGAACTCAATGTACACACTGGGCTAGCCTTGAACTCACAGAGCTCTGCATGCCTCTGCCCCTCAAAACAAGTGCTGTCATTAAAAGCTTGTGCACAACATTTGGATATGTTCACATTTTTATATACTTCTGTTTCACAGTTTCTTCACCCCCTCTCCCAATTTCCATTATTCTCCCTCCCTTCCTCCTTCCTCCTTTCTCTCTCTCTCTCTCTCTCTCTCTCTCTCTCTCTCTCTCTCTCTCTCTCTCTCTCTGTCTCTGTCTCTTTTCTTTTTCAGAGCCACATGTTTGTTTTATTGATTTTTTGGGGTGGGGTGGGGCGATGGTGAGGGTAAGAAAAGGTTTGTTTCCGGCTTCACAGGACACGCCCAAGCAAACCTTCATCCTCACTACGTGTGACAGACACTGCTCCCCTGCTTTCAGGACACTTGAATTTAAGAAGATGAAGACAAAATGCATCTCTTTGAAATGCAGCGCACTCATCTGGACAAATGGGCACTCCATGTGCTCTTGTCCACAGGTGAAAGGGAGGGACTGGCATTTTAGCTTCTACAACACATTTACAACTAAAAAAAAAAAATGCACCTTGTTTGACTTGTGGCAGGACTGTTTACTAAGGGACCGTTCAGCAATAATGGTCTCGAATAATTATAGCTAATGAAAATGCATTTAACTAGGGAACTACTGATTCTAAGCACTGTGACATTTGTTAGTAAGGAAGGAATTTTAAATCTGTATGTCAAATTCAGAGCAAGATTCCAGTAATTTCCCATTGCAGTATCTATAAATAAAATACGTGGATCAAATAAGAATTATATGAATAATGTTAAATAGAAAGTGCATACAGAACTCAAGATTACCTTCTCCATTAATTTTGTCACTTATTCTAGTTCAGTAAAATGCTCACAAGGAAAATAACCTCTTAAGGCAGAAGCCTGGTTATAACATTGCTCTTCAGAGCTTCATGATAGCAAATGCATGAACATTGATAAACTTCCCCACTTTAGACTGAATTGCTCATCTTGAAACAGGTTATTTTGTAAGATGGAACATCCATGTTATATCTTGAAAAGTCAAGGCAGAAAGTACATCTGCAGAAAGTCAGAGAGTTCACCAGAACATCTAGACAGAAGTCTGTTTGTAGATTTGGTGTCCAGAACCTTTTTGCCACACATGGCACAGATGCCTTTTTTGTAGGCACAACCTTAACAGTAATGAGAACCAGGCTTATGTACAGAACTTTTT
This sequence comes from Cricetiscus sungorus, assembly GCA_030556225.1. Lineage (NCBI taxonomy): Eukaryota > Metazoa > Chordata > Mammalia > Rodentia > Cricetidae > Cricetiscus > Cricetiscus sungorus. Next base: position 3,851,506 of record JANBXA010000735.1, on the reverse strand, counting down.
ACAAATTCTGCAAGTGGAGAACTTATACTTCCCATATAGATCAAACCTCGATTTTTCAAAGTCAAAGCTTTGTTTTCATTCAGCTTCCTTCCACCACTTTCTGTGGTGTTCTGTGCACTGTCTTTCCATGTATCCGGAGTAATAACTGTGCCGAGTTTCTTTTCACATTTTTTTGCACACCATCCTCCTACAATCCGTCCCCTAAACCGCCTAAGCAGGAGCGGTCACCAAAAGCTCTAGTATTCTCTTTACATAGCTGCAAATATTCTCTCCTGTTAAGTCATTCACAACATTCAATTTTGTTAGCACATAGCCCATTATCAGCATTTTGACTAGCTCAAAAGGTAGAAAGGACATGCCACAATCTTTCTCCAGATGTCCGATTTGCATTGCCTGGGACTTAAGTTATTTTTAAATGATCTTAAAGGCTAAGTAATGGGATCTAAGCATCAACAGTGACATCACTGCTAATAGATATGAGTTGTATTTTTCATTTGTAACACAGCCCCAAATGGCTCTTTGAAAATGACACATGATATTGTCATCAACATAAAAATACACCTTAAGTAGATTCTTACATTTATTTGTTTTTCTAATTAAGAATAATATTGCAAGACCATACTTTTCTTGACATTAGCTAATGTGAAAGCTGTGTAATTTTTCATATCTGATTCACTATCTAAACTTTGACTTTGACTTTGAGGGTTCATTGTGTGTATGTGTTTTCGTGTCTGTGTCCTTGCACAGGTGTTGAAGTAAGAAACGGTCCTCAGATGTCCTTCTGTTTTGCTGTCTATCTATCTGTCTAGACAAGGTCTCTCACTGATCCAGATATAGCCTATTGACTAGCTATGTCTGGAATCCCAGGGATCCTCCTCTTCCTTTATGGGCATATATGCATGGCCTCTTCTTTGTGTAAGCTGAGGTATTGGACTCTGATCATTGCTTTTGCATAGCAAGACTTCTTACCCACAGTGCACCCCCTCATCCTATAAATGTGGAATTTTAACTCAACAAAGAACCTTTCACTCAGAAGGCATGATGATACTGGAGCCCTAAGGTAGGACTTAGTTTTCCATGATGGAGCCACACAGCGTGGTGTGAACTGAATCCTCCTGGAGAAAGTCTTGTCCACACAGCATGGTAATAGTGGTTCATAATTCTGAGCTAATGTAGTCTCATCTGGAGGACACTTACCCATCACTGAATAATCAAATAGTCGCTATCCTCTCACACATGGACCTCAAAAGGCCAATTATATTCTTTTCAGTGCTGATGAACACAAAGGGACTGACAGTGGCATAGCTGTGGCTCATAAGAATCTGGATCAAGTAGAATACTGGATCATCCTTGAACATATGCCTTGAGAATGTCATAAAGCTGTCCAGGATGGACATCAGCACAAAGAAGTTCAAGAGCAGCAGGATGGTTCTGGTGGCTCTTTGCTCTGGAGATGCTTTAGGAGAAAGGCTGGTGCTGTGAAGATGCTGGACCTGCCTCTTGTGCCTGCACAGGAGAGTCAGCATGTACCCACTGGAAAGGGCCATGACACCGACAAGGAATGCTTCCCTGAAGATGAACAATGTGGACATTATGTATTTCATGGGGAAGCTGAATTGTAGAAGAGAGCAGGATTCAGTAATGTACAGTAGGTAGTCTGAGGTCACATTAGGGGTGATAACCACAGAGATGTAAAGGTAACTGGAAATGGATGAATAGACAGAACAAAGGGCAAACAGGGACCATAAGTTGTGACATGGGGATAAACTTTGTTTGAACTTTGCTAAGCAGGAGTGTCTGGGGCTGAGAGTGATGGCCTGGAGGACACTCAGCAAGCAGGTGGTACAAACAGAGAGACCCCTCAAAAATCTGTATAAGAAGATAAGAGATTTACATGTGGTATCATTCCATCCTTGGCGAAACATGAATATATCTGTAGCTATGACGCTCACAGACAGTAGCATCAGTAGGTGGATCACAGCCAAAAAGCCAATGGGCATGTCAGTGAGTCTGGGCTTGTGCTCACTACTGAGCATGAGGACATGGAAGAGGAGGACACTGTTGCCTGAGATCCCAATGCTTATCTCAAAGAAGAAGGTGTTTCTAATGTTAGTGTTAGTGTACAGCTTGCTGTTCTGATTCATCGTGTGAGGTCAAGAAGCACTGAACAAACCTTGTGGGGAAAAGCAAGAGATAGTGCACAGAGAACTGATGAGTGACCAGCTTCTCATCTGGACCACACAGCCTCTAACCCCTTGGTCCCAGGGCAAAACCACAGGCCCTTGCCCCACCCATCTCAGCCACACTAGCAGGTCAGCAGGAAAGATTTCTTCAGGCAGGCTATACCGGCAGCCCCACACAGGACCCTGTAACCTACAAATCCCACTCCACCCATAAGCCCACCCATTCCCTGAGACCTAAGTGGCTCCTTGGGACACAGACATCTACTGCACAGAGAGGGCTTAGAGAGAGGACTAACAGGATTGGATTAAGAGGTAAAGACACTGCCTGTGCCAAAGGGAAGAAGAGTCAATACAAGAATACAATAAATATAAACAACCTATCGAGCAATATGGCAACACCAGAACCTAGTGGGACTATACCAGGAAGACCTGAACATCCCAACACAGAAGGAGGAGGAGGAGGAAGAGGAGGAGGAGGAGGAAGAGAAAGAGGAGGAGGCAACGATGACCATAAAAATAACTTGATTAAGATGATGGAGGCTTTTAAGAAGAAATGAAGAATCCCCTGAAAGAGATGGAGGAAAAGACACACACACACACACACACACACACACACACACACACACACACACACACACACACAAATGGAAGAAATCAATAAAACTCTTAAAGTGAGCCAAGGAAACTAAGAAGAAACAAGCAAGTCCAAGACTTGAACATTGAAATGGAGGCAATAAAAAAAACACAAATGGGCCCCATCACCAGGCCTCTGCCAGAGGTGAGTCTGGGACCAGTTCAGGTGAATCCCCACCCCCCCCCAACACACACACACCCTTCCCTGGGAACTCCCTGGAGCAGCCCCAAATCTCACTTCCCCCTGTGTCCTGTCCCCAGTGACCTGTCCCTGGTGCTCTGATCCACAAACCCCCAACCTAGAGCCTGCCCTCCCCCACCCTGTGCCCCATCCTAGCACACTGCCCCACTGTTATGGTTGAGCACTGGACCAGAGGGCAGGTCCAGAGGTCTCTCCGCTGCCTCCGGGGATCTTCCTGGATCTGCTCTGAGCACACTAGACCCCCTATCCATGCAGGAACACCCTGAGTCCCTGCCTGCCTGATCTTTGACCCCCATTCTAGGCTTCTGCAGGAGACATGCCTATCCACACTGTACCACCCTGAGTCCCTGCTTGCCTGACCCACATCGCCGGGCCATTGCCTGAGGAGAGACCTCCTAGAGAGTTTGAACCACCGAGAGCTACAGACATCGAACACCTGAACTACTTAAGCCCACCGGGGGAGTAGCATAGAGAGAAATGCACCCACTGGAAGAAGGGATGGGAAGATGGTAATACAAGAAAACACCTAACAATAGAAAGACAAGCATGATACTACCAGAATCTAGGGACTCTACACCAACTAGACCTGAACACACAAGAGCAGATGAAGCAGAAGAGAAGGACTTAAAAAAATATCTTCATAAAGATGATAGAGGTCCTCAAAGACGATGTGAGAAAATCCCTTAATGGAATGGAAGAAAAAGCAAACAAAAAATTGGAAGAAATAGAGAAAAAGACCATCCAAAAATGCAAGAAATAAACAAATCCCTTAAAGAAAATAAGGAAAACCAAGAAAAAACAATCAAACAGTTGAAGGAAACAATTCAAACAGTTCAAGACTTGAAAACTTAGAAACAATAAAGAAAACACAAACTGAGGGAATGCTGGAAATAGAAAAACTGGGCAAATGATCGGGAACTACAGATGCAAGCATAACCAACAGAATTCAAGAGATGGAAGAGAGAATCTCAGGCGCTGAAGATAAACTAGAGGAAATAGATTCATCAACCAAAGAAAATCTTAAATCCAACAAATCCTTAACACAAAACATCCAGGAAATGTGGGACACTATGAAAAGGCCAAACCTAAGAATAATAGGTATAGAAGAAGGCAAAGAAGCCCAGCTCAAAGGTACAGAAAACATATTCAACAAATTCATTGAAGAAAACTTTCCCAACCTGAAAAATGACATGCCCATGAAAGTACAACAAGTATACCAAATTTGAAATAGACTGGACTAAAGAAAACAGACCTCTTGACACATAATAATCAAAACACCTAACATACAGAATAAAGAAAGAATATTAAGAGCAGTGAAGGGAAAAGGCCAGGTAACATATAAAGGCAGACCTATCAAAATTACACCTGTCTTCTCCATGGAAACTCTCAAGGCCAGAAAGTCCTAGATAGATGTTCTACAAGTACTAATAGTCCACGGATGCCAGCCCAGGCTACTATACCCAGCAAAACTCTCAATCACTATAGACAGAAGAAGCAAGCCAGATTTTCACAATACGTATCTACAAATCCAGCCCTACAGAAAGTTCTGGAAGAAAAACTCCAACCCAAGGAAGTTAACTATGTTTACAAAGACATAGGCAATAGATAATCACACTTCACCAGAACCCGAGGGTAAAGCAGGGCAAATATATTCACAATACCACAGTCAACAACAAATCTGAAACAAACAAGCACTAACAATCAATGGTCTTTACTCTCCCTCAACATTAATGGTCTTAACTCGCCTATAAAAAGACACAGGCTAACAGAATGGATACAAAGATAGAATCCATCCTTCTACTGTATACAAGAAACATATCTAAGCTTCAAAGACAGACATTACCTCAGGGTAAAGGGCTGGGAAAAGATCTTCCAATCAAAAGAACCCAAGAAGCAAGCAGGTGTGGCTATCCTAATATCTAACAAATTTCTGGATAACTATCACTTACCAAAATTAAATCAAATACAGATAAGCAACTTAAATAGACCTATAACCCCTAATGAAATAGAAGCAGTCATTAAAAGCCTCCCAACCAAAAAAAAAAAAAAAAAAAAAAAAGCCCGAGGCCAGATAGCTTCAGTGCAGAATTTCTACCAGAAATTCAAGGAAGAACTAATACCAATATTCCTCAAATTGTTCCACACAATAGAAGCAGAAGGTTCATTACCAAACTCTTTTTATGAGGCTACAATTACCTTGGTACCCAAGCCACACACAAAGACACAATTAAGTAAGGAAACTACGGACCAATATCCCTCATGAACATTGATGCAAAAATACTCAATAAAATACTGGCAAATCGAATCCAAGAACAAATCATCCACCATGACCAAGTAGGCTTCATCTCTGGGTTGCAGGAATGGTTCAACATATGAAAATCTATCAATGTGATCCACTGTATAAACAAACTGAAAAAGAAAAACCACATGATCATCTCACTAGATGCTGAAAAAGCCTTTGACAAAATTCAACACCCTTTCATGATAAAGGTCTTGGAGAGATCAGGGATAACAGGAACATACTTAAACATAATAAAAGCAGTAATAAAAGCAATATACAGTAAACCAACAGCCAACATCAAACTTAATGGAGAGAAGCTTAAGGCAATTCCTCTAAAATCAGGAACAAGACAAGGCAGCCCTCTCTCTCCATATCTCTTCAATATTGTGCTTGAATTTCTAGCTAAAGCAGTAAGACAACAAAAGGAGATCAGGGGGATACAAATTGGCAAGGAAGGAGTCAAACTGTCACTATTTGCAGATGATATAATAGTTTACATAAGCTCTACCAGGGAAGTCCTACAGCTGAGAAACACCTTCAGCAAACTCGCAGGATACAAGATAAACTCAAAAAAAAAAAAAAAAATCAGTAGCCGTACTATATACAGATGACAAAGAGGCTGAGAAAGAAATCAGAGAAAGATCACCCTTTACAATAGCCACAAACAACATAAAGTATCTTGGGGTAATGCTTACCAAATAAGTGAGAGACCTCTATAGCAAGAATTTTGTGTCTTTAAAGAAAGAAATTAAAGAAGATATCAGAAAATGGAAAAATCCCCCATGCTTTTGGATAGGTAAGATAAACATAGTAAAAATGGCAATCTTACCAAAAACAATCTACAGATTCAATGCAATCCCCATCAAAATCCCAGCACAATTCTTCACTGACCTTGAAAAGATAATAATCAACTTTATATGGAAAAGCAAAAGATCCAGGATAGCCAAAACAACCCTGTATAATAAAGGAACTTCAGGAAGCATCACCATCCCCGACTTCAAGCTCTACTATAGAGCTATAGTCCTGAAAACAACCTGGTGTTGGCACAAAAATAGACAGGTAGATCAAAGGAATCTAATCTAAAATCCTGATATTAACCCACACACCTATGAACACCTCATTTTTGACAAAACAGCTAAAAGTATACAATGGGAGGAGGAAAGCATCTTCAACAAATGGCTGGCACAACTGGATGATGGTGTGTATGTAGAAGACTTCAGATAGACCCATGTCTATTGTCATGCACAAAACTCAAGTCCAAATGGATCAAAGACCTCAACATAAATCCTCCTAGAAGAGAAAGTAGGAGGTACCCTTGAACAAATTGGTACAGGAGACCACTTACTGAACAGAACTCTAGTAGCACAGACACTGAGATCAACAATTAATAAATGGGACCTCCTCAAACTGAGTAGCTTCTGTAAGGCAAAGGACACAGTTGACAAGACCCACAGACTGGGAAAAGATCTTTACCAATCCTACATCTGACAGAAGGCTGATCTCCAAAATATACAAAGAACTCAAGAAACTAGTCACCAAAACACCAAATAAACCCTATTAAAAATGGGGTACAGAACTGAATGGAAAATTCAATAGAGGAAATAAAAAAGGCTGAAAGAAGTTTTAGGAAGTGCTCAACATCCTTAGCTATCAAAACAACTCTAAGATACAATCTTACTCCTGCCAGAATGGCTAAAATTAGAAACACCAATGAGAACTTATGCTGGAGAGGATGTGAAGAAAGGGGAACATTCCTACACTGCTGGTGGGAGTGCAAACTTGTACAGCCATTTCCTCAGGAAAATGGGAATCAGTCTATCATAGGACCCAGCAATCCCCCTCTTAGGTATATACCCAAATGATCCATATCCACACAACAAAGGCATGTGCTCAACTATGTTCATAGCAGCATTATTTGTAATGGCAAGAACCTGGAAGCAACCTAGATTCCCCTCAGCTGAAGAATGGAAAAAGAAGATGTGGCACATCTACACAATGGAATAATACTCTGCAGAAAGAAAAAAAATGGAATGTTGAAATTGGCAAGCAAACTTGAAGAAACCATCGTGAATGAGGTAACTCAGTCACAAAAAGAGAAACATGGTATGTACTCACTCATATATGGACTTTAGGCATAGAGCAAAGGATCACCAGCCTATAATTCACACCACCAGAGAAATTAGGATACAAGGAGGATTCTTAGAGATTCATACAAGGTCTCTCACAGAAGGGGAAAGGGACAGATTTCCTGAGCATATTGGGAGGGGGGACAGTGAGTGGAGAGGGAGCTAGGAGAAAGAGGAGAGGAGAGGAAAGTATGTAGGACTAGGAAGATTGAGTCAGGGGAGGAATAGATGAGAGAAGAGAGAGAGAGAGAGAGAGAGAGACAGACAGACAGACAGACAGAGACAGACAGAGATACAGAGAGACACAAAGAGAGAGACAGAGACAGACAGAGAGAGACAGAGAGAGACAGAGAGAAACAGAGAGAGACAGAGAGAGACAGAGAGAAACAGAGAGAGACAGAGAGAGGGGAGAGACCATAAAAGAGGGAAAGCCATTATGGGTTTGAAGAGAAAACTGACTCTAGAGAAATGTCCAAAGACCTACAAAACTAACAATTTGAGCAACATTGGAAAGGCTACCATAAATGCCCTTCCCTGATAATGAGATTGATGACTAACTTATCCACCATCATAAAACCCTCATCTCATAGCTGATGAGATGCAAACACCCACAACTAAATACTGAGCCAAACTGGAATCCAAATGCAGAGAGGACAGGCAGGACCACACTGCAGAAACACATAGAGACAGCTGACCTGAACAAGGAGGAGCTAATGGGCCACCAGACTGATAGCTGAGAATCCAGCATTGGACCGACTCAGACACCCTGAATATGGGTCTCAGTTAGAAGGCCTGGGCAGTCTAAGGGACCTCTGACAGTGGAACCAGGATGTATCCCTGGTGCACAAAATGACTTCGGGAGCACATTCCCCATGGAGGGATACTCCCTTAACTTAGAGGCAGGAGGGAAGGCCTAGTCCCTACTCCAAATGACTTGATAGATCTAGATGACCCTTCCTGGAAGGCATCACCCTACTTGTGGAGTTGGGGGTGGGGGGATGGGAGGGGAGGGTGTTGGGGGGATGGGAGAGAGGGAGGGAGGAAAGGAGAGAGGGAGGGACAGAGAACTGGGATCGATATGTAAAATAAGAAAAATAAATTGAAAAACACAAATGGAGGGAATTCTGGAAATGGAAAATCTGGGTAAATGAACAGGAGCTATAGATGCATAACCAACAGAAATGGAAGAAAAAATTTGGGCATTGAAAATAAAATAGAGGAAATAGATTCATTGGTTAAAGAAAACATTATAGTAACCCTGTTACACAAAGATGCAAAAAAAAAAAAAAAAAAAAAAAGCTATAGACCAATCTCCCTCATGAACATTGCTGCAAAAATACTCAATAAAATACTGGCAAACTGAATCCAAGAACACATCAAAAAGAAATCATCCACAATGATCAAGTAGGCTTCATACCAGGCTTGCAGGGATGGTTCAACATACAAAAATCTATCAATGTAATCCACCACACACATAAATAAACTGAAAAAGAAAAAAAACACATGATCATCTCACTAGATACTGAAAAAGCCTTTGACAAAATCCAACACCCCTTCATGATAAAGGTCTAGAAGAGATCAGGGATACAAGGAACATACCTAAACATAATAAAAACAATATACAGGAAGCCAACAGCGAACATCAAACTAAATGGAGAGAAACTCAACGTAATGTCATTAAAATAAGGAACAAGACACAGCTGTCTACTCTCTCCTTATCTATTCAATATAGCATTCAAAGTCCTAACTAGACCAATAAGACAACAAAAGGAGATAAAGGGCATACAAATTGGAAAGGAAGAAGTTAAACTGTCACTATTTGAAGATGATATGATAGTTTATATAAGTGAGAGACTGAGAAACTCTACCTGGGAACTCCTACAGCTGACAAGCACTTTCAGTAATGTGGCAGGATACAAGACTAACGCAAAAAAAAAAAAAAATCAGTATTCCTTCTATATTCAAATGATAAAGGGGCCGAGAAACAAATCATAGAAACATCACCCTTTATAATAGCCACAAATATAAAATATCTTCAGGTAACACTAACCACAGAGGTGAAAGACCTGTATGATAAGAACTATAAGTCCCTAAAGAAAGAAATCGAAGAGGATATCAGAAAATGAAAATATCTCCCATGCTTTTGGATAGGTAGGACCAACATAATAAAAATGGTAATCCTACCAAAAGCAACCTACAGATCAATGCCATCCCCATCAAAATCCCCAACAAAATTCTTCACAGACCTCAAAAGAACAATCAATACTCAAGTTAGTATGGAAAAAACAAACAAACAAAAAAACAAACAAAAAACAAACAAAAAAAAAAACAAACAAAAAACAGAATAGCTGAAAACAACCATGTCCAATAAAGGAACTTCCAGAGGCATCACCATCCTTGACTTCAAACTCTACTATAGTGCTATAGTATTAAAAACAGCTTGGTATAAAAGACATGTGGATCAATGGAATCGAATAGAAGACTGATATCAATCCACACACCTATGAACACCTGATTCTTGACAAAGAAGCTAAAATAGTACAATGGAAAAAAGGAAAACCTCTTTAATAAATGGTGCTGGTAAAACTGGATGTTAACATGTAGAAGATTACAATAGATCCATATCTATAACTATGCACAAAACTCAAGTGCAAATGGATCAAGGATCTCAACATTAATCCAGCTACACTGAACCTGACAAAGGAGAAAGTGGGAAGTAGCCTGGAATGCATAGGCACAGGAGACCACTTCCTAAATAGAACACCAGTAGCACAGACACTGAAAGCAACAATCGATAAATGGGACCTCCTGAAACTGAAAAGCTTCTGTAAGGTCCAGGACACTGTCAATAGGGCAAAATGACAGTTTACAGAATATGAAAAGCTCTCCACCAATCCCACATCTGTTAGAGGTCTGATCTCCAAAATTTATAAAGAACTCAAGTAACAAGACATCAAAATTAAAAAAAAAAATAATCCAATTGAAAAACTGGGTACAGAGCTAACCAGAAAATTCTCATCAGAAGAATCTCAAATGGCCAAAAGACATTTAAGGAAGTGCTCAACATCCTTAATCATCAGGGAAAAGCAAATCAAAATTACTCTGAGATACTATATTACACCTGTCAGAATTACTAAAATCAAAGATACTCAGGACAGCTTATATTGGTGAGGATGTGGAGTTGGGAACACCGCACTGCTGATGGTGAGAGAGAAAACTTGTACAGCCATTTTGGAAATCCATATGGTGGTTTCTAAGAAAATTGGAAATCAATCTACCTCAAGACCCAGCAATACCGCTCTTGGGCATTTACCCAAAGGATACTTAATCATATCACAAGGACATATTTTATTATTATTATTTTAGTTTTTCAAGACAGTTTCTCTGTGTAACTTTGTAGACTGGGCTGGCCTCAAACTTAGATATCTGCCTGCCTCTACCTCTCCAATGCTAGGATTAAAGTCGTGCACCACTACCGCCTGGCCCCACAGGGACATTTGCTCAATAATGTTAACAATGTTAATAGCAGCATTATTCATAATAGCCAGAACCTGAACCTGAAAACAATCTAGATACCCCTCAACCAAAGACTGGATAAGACAAATGCACTACATTGGCATGGAGTACTACTATTCAATGGTAATGGTAATAATAACAATAATAATAATAATAATATAATGATAACTTCATGAATTTTTTAGGTAAATGGATGGAACTGGAAAAAAAACATCCTGAGTGAGGTAACCCAGACTCAGAAAGACAAACAGTATACATTCATTCATAAGTGGATATTATTTGTAAAACAAAAGATAACCAGACTACAATCCACAGCTCCAGAGAAGCTAGGTGACAAGGAGGACCCTAAGAGGGATGCATGAATCACCCTGAGAAGAGAATTTATATGAGATCTATGGGGCAAACTGGGAGGTGGGGTGGTAAGGGAGGGGGAATGAGAACAGGAGGGAACAAGATGACGGAGGTGTGGAGGTATACAGTGGAAGAGCAATGAAAGAGATATCTTAATAGAAAGAGCTACTATGGGCTTAGGGAGAAACCTGGTACTAGGATAATTCCTAAGAATCCACAAGGATGACCCCAGCTAAGAACCCTAGCAATAGTAGAGAGGATGCCTGAACTAGCCTATCCCTGTAATCAGATTAATAAATATCTCAACTATTATAATAGTACCCTTATCTAGTAATTAATGGAACCTGACCAAGCTCCCAGAATCCAGTCAAAGAGAAGGAGGAGGGAATATATGAGCAAGGGAGGTCAACATCATGATGAAGAAATCTTCAGAGACAGATGAACCAAGCTCATGAAACTCATGAACTCTGACCCTACAGCTGTGGAGACTCTAGGGAACTGAGCTAGGCCTTCTGCATGTGGGAGACAGTTGTGAAGCTTGGACTAGGTGAAGGGCCTCTGACAGAAGGACCACAATGCAAACCTGGTACATGAGCTTGCTTATTAGAGCCCATTCCCTATGGTGGAATGCCATGGTCTTAATGCCTGGCCCTGCCTCAATCTATTGTGCCAGACTATGTAGACTTCTCATGGGAGCCCTTACTGGTGATGAGGAGTGGACTGGGGGTGGGCTGGGGGAAGGTGAGGGGGTTTGGAGGAGGCAAGTCGGGTAGGAGAAAAGGTGGGAGGTAGAATTGTGATTGGAATGTAAAATAATATTTTAAAAAAATTTAATGGAAAAAAAAGCAAGAGATGCCCTTTATCCCAGACAACCTTGACCATGAATCTTAACCAAGGCTATCTATCTATCACCTTGGGCAAACATATCAGTTCAGTTGATTCATCCTTCTCCATTGAAATCCTCCACTTCAGCCCACCCCAACCTCAGAAGACACCCCATTGTCCTAATGCTTTCCAAGTGTACTGGATTGCTGGTCCTCTGTGAGGTTCCTATGCGCATGAGCACTCACGCAAATTAACAACTGCTGTGCCTCACAGGGTACTGGGAGAGCATCTCTGAAAACTGTCCTTGTTTTCCTCTATAGTGTTCTTATAGTCAGGTAAACAAAGAGCTGTTTTGGTGGATTTGAAATTGGAAGATCACATACAATTAGAAATGCAATCCTCCTGAGGACAGTAAGCCCCTGGGTTTGACATGGATAAGGTCATTTATTTCAGTGCCCTCTTTATTCTGTTCCTTTACTATCAAATATTTTTAATAAAGTTTTATTGCAAATGTTGAGAATTGTGATCTCTAAATACAGACTACTTCAAATCCTACCCATGACCTGCCATTGTCTCAAAGTGTGACTTTGAGCTGAGTTCCAATCACCTCCTCTAGATCATGTGGACAGCCTGGATCTGGGATACATTATGAGTGGCATGAGATGAAGTCTACACACCAGTCATGGAAGTGTGTCCAGCAGGTGATGGTCTCTGTGAGGTGCTGGCTGCTGCTTTTCTCATGCACGCCTTATGCATGTGACATTGGAGAGTTATGGCAGCTCTGTTAATGACTGCTCAGCTTGCTCCCTGCCTGAAATGTAAATGATAGAACAGGGAAAGAGACTAAGAACAACATAACCTCTGAGGCGCATCCCTTCCTCCACAGAGCTCCAATGAGCTTGCTTGTTTTGAAATCCTGCTATGTGTTTATTCACATTGGCCACATTTCAGTACCAGTTAGCTCTTAGTAGCTATTAAATACTAGCAAAAATCAGATTCTAACTCTTTTTCTCCTTTCGTCTGAGAATTCAGTGTGGGTTTTTGTGAATTCAAATGAAACTACAGTTCAGGGTCATGCCATCACATGGTTCCAATGAAACAAAAAGTACCCAAGCCAACATGAAAGGTAGACTCCTCAGGATTCTGATTCATCTCTCCTTCAAGTGAGAGATTTGTACCAGAAAGTTTGTCAAATAGTCTGCTGGCTGAATGTCCTTAATAGAACACATTCAACTGCTTCCGTATAGCATCCTATATACAGGGCAAGTGATATAACCAACAAGTTTACCTGGTGGAACACACTGGTAGGATATTTTTAAGAGGCAGAGACATCGGAGGATCACAACTTTTAGTCAGCGGATCTGAAAGCTTGTTCATCTGAGTCAATCCTCAGAACCCATGGAAAGGTAGAGAGAGAACTGTCTTCTGGCATGCACTAGAGCATTAATATTTTGTAATTTTTCAAGTGAAATGGTATTAAAAGAAATATTTAAAAGTCAAGTTATAAAATGAAACTATTTTATAATGATTTAGACCATGCAAATGTAACATTAAGGGAAAGAAAAAACTATTAAAATTCATAAACATGAGTTTCTATTTCAGAATTCAGAACTGTAATAAGTAATTTGAAAAAAAAATTTAATAGACAATATCCAAAAATAAAAATTGTATCGTATCATAAAAGAGCTAATCATTTTGCTAGATAAATAGACTGGGTATTCTATATAGCAATAAAATCTTGGGTAAATAAGTTTTATTAAATAATTTCCATTTAATTGTGAAAATTTTTATAACATGTAAAGGTATTTTTCACAGTCACAATGGGGGGCAGGGAAGGAGGATAAATATTAATTTTTTCAAAGTAAAGAGAAGCAAAATAATTTTTGTACACATTCATTGTGTTTGAATTTTCTTGTGGTGATCCTGGGGAAATCACAGTAAAGTAGCAATGAGGGTTCTATGAGTCTCCAAATTCCATGGAACACACTGTCACCAATCCATGGTAATATCTATAGTCTTACAGAATAGATGGTGTGTGTGTGTGTGTGTGTGTGTGTGTGTGTGTGTGTGTGTGTGTGTGTGTATTGAAATGCACGAGTTTTGTGTAACATAAAGCATGCACTGGAACATTCTAAAAGACTAGCTTGAAGGAGCCCGGGAATGGCTCCATGGATAACAGCACTTGTTGAGCAAACATGATCTGAGTTTGGGTCCCCAACGCCCACAAAGAAAGACTAGCTTGGGAGCCAGAGAGAAGGCTCAGCAGTTAAGAGCACAAACTGCTCTCACAGAGAACTCAGGGTTGGTTCCCAGCATCCATATCAAGTAGCTTACAGCTGCCTCTGACTCCAGCTCCAGGGGATATTACGCCCTACTGTGGACTCTGTGGACACCTACACACACACACACACACACACACACACACACACACACACACACACACACACACACACACTCACACACAAACTCACACACTCAGACACACTCACAAACACACACACACACTCTCACAACACACACACACACTCACAAACACACGCACACATACACAAACACTCACAAACACACACACACATACACAAACACTCACAAACACACACACATACACAAACACTCACAAACACACACACATACGCAAACACACACACTCACAAACACACACACACATACACAAACACACACACTCACAAACACACACACACAATTAAAAATAAAATAAGAATCTAAAGCCAAGCTAATCAGAAACATACATTTTATCCTTGTTATATAGCATGTTATTCCTATGCAATACCCAGTTTTTACTAAATTCTTTTTAGGTCATGAAAAGAAATATTTTCACCAATGAGAAGAGAGAGAAAGAGAGGGGAAGAGAGAACCTTGATTCTTACAGATATCTTGCTGTCAAACTCGTGTGCACTGGGTTTTTTTTTACTGTGAAGCCTCATGTTCAATGTCACAGAAGCCACAGCCCTGCGACCTTAATCTGTTCAGAAAGTCAGGCCTTGAACTCTCAGCAACAGACTCAACATCTTGGCTTCAGGGAGCCCTGCTTTGAAACAACTGGAAGAGGTGGAATTCCGCAGGGGCAGGGGAAAGTTCTCCTTTCTTCAAAGCACTGATCAACACGGGCACATTTCATGTAAGCAAGGACACTAGCTCTCCAGGAGACACAAAATCCCCTCTAGCTGTCTGCAATGTCCACCTTTTGCAGGACACCTAACTGTTTCCATTCAGTTTCTACATCAAAATCTACATGGTGTCAAATTCTTTACCTGTTACAAAGTAAGTCCATCAAAGAAAGCTGCTGCAAGTCTGGGTTAATATGTCACTTTTATAGAGAACATTCTCAGAATTGTGTACCCTTCATGAGCTATGAGGCATCTCCTAGCCGTCCTGCCCTCCCAGATCAGGCACTTCAGCTCACATCTGCCTAGCTCAGCACGGTCTTTGTGGTCAGCAGACAAGGCAGATGCTCTATGACCTCAGTAAGGTTATGTAAGAGGCACTTCTCAAACATAGGATTTGGGAGTAAATATGCTATGATGACCCTACGATGGCCTATTGTATCATGCAAAGAGAAAGAGCTGGTGTTCTGAACATAAGGGCATAAGTAACAGAGAAATGTTGTGTGTTTGTGAAATATGTACCATGTGAAGTGGCCACACTGGGGAAGAGGAAGGAAATCCTTAAAAGGGCAGAATAAGAGAACAAAACATACCTAGAACAAGAAATATCCAGAAGAATCCTTAGCAATCCTTGTTAGCACCAACTGTGAAGGCTTCAGCTGCTCAGGACCACAGAGCTAGAGCCCCCTGTACTGAATGGAGTCTGGAAGCTGTGACTGTGTCATTCTGTCTTTACCCAAGTCATAGACAAACTGAGATCAATAACATCATCAAATAGGCCTCCAGCAAGTGACCTGGACTTGTGGTCTGGGGGAAGTGGAGAGCGAAAGGCAGTCCCGAGTGAAAGGCAGGCAGTCCCGAGTGAATGTTGGCTGCTTGGCCCTGTGGGTGCACTGCATGCAGGGAAAGGAAAGGCAGGAGTAATGTCTGCTTACTCCTCTACAGCATGCGTACAGCCACCCACACCTGATGGTGAAAGTGAACAGAGCAGTTTATGTCTGGGCTGAGCAATGCCTGTCCACCTTTATGTTTCTAAACCATATGCTTGATTTTACCATCTTCATACAGCTCACCTTTGTTTATATCTAAATTTGTATCTTAGAATTTTACCAATAAATACTCTCCCTCTTTATCCTCTATGTCTACTTCCTGTCAACTAGCCACTGGCTCTGCCTTCTGACCTCAGGTTTTTATTTAGTTAACACAATCTCAGGGTTACAATATGATCAAATATCCTTCAACACACCTTTACCATGCGGTCCTCACTCTCACCCCTGCTGTGAGACAATGCATGCGGTGGTTTGGACAGGGAAACTGCTCCTGCCTCTTGCAAGTGGGTTTAGGATGAGGTGGGGCTGAACAGCATGCTCTGTGTGTTGCACAGTTCTACCTGGAAAGCTGAAATTATACTAGAGAGACAGTTGGTGTCTCATGAAAGGAAAGCCATCACCAAGCAGATGCCTGCTCTGTGTTCAGAGGGGCCATGAAGTAAGTCAACCTCAGTAATATGATTAGCAAAATCATGAAGAATTTGTGCTAAGAAATGACAGCTATTTCTGGAAAATGGCTGAAATTAGCCCTCACATTTGCTTTTGTAATTAAAATGATTACAGGCCTTTGCAGGGCTCAGACCTGCAGCCAGAATGCTCACTAATGGTTTTACATACTCCTCCAGAAACTGAAGTGCATCAGCACTCTTTTACAACGAAGAAAGAAAAATCTGGGAGAGCTTGGTCACAGATACCACTTTCAGCCTGGGAAACTCACTTGGGCTGCAGAAGAGCCTGCCTTGCTGGCCTTCCCATGATGCAGTCACAGCGAGACTGCTTTCTCCCTAACCAGCCTTACTTTACCCTCGTTGTCACATATACTGTATATAAATAACACTAAAAAATATGGAGGTTAGGGTTCACCTATCTAGAAAAAGATGCAGTTTGGAAACTATGAAACCTATGCAAAGAGCAAAGGAAATTAATGAGATAGTCTGCCTCACTGACCTCCCTGAGGGAAGGGCATTGAATTTCCACTAGCAGGGAAATTGGAAGGAATATTTATTTCAACTAATAGAACACAAAGATTGTTTCTCCCAAGTTCTGCAACCTACCAATTCCCGGTTCCTCAGGATCCAGACAGAATACCACATTCTCTGTGTGTTCAATGGTTAGTTGCCTGCAGCCTCACCTCCATGGTCCCCTCCGCTGGCAT
Source organism: Cricetiscus sungorus (assembly GCA_030556225.1). Lineage (NCBI taxonomy): Eukaryota > Metazoa > Chordata > Mammalia > Rodentia > Cricetidae > Cricetiscus > Cricetiscus sungorus. The sequence goes on along the minus strand of JANBXA010000735.1, from coordinate 3,834,059 downwards.
TTCTTTACTTATACAGTGTGGGCAGGGACCAACACCACCAGTTGGTATAGTAATTTCTGAATTGAGAGACAAAAATGTAATGAGAAAATATGGGTATATACTTTGTAGCAATGAGAGGGTATCCTCTAAAATATAAAATTGGGGTAGGACTCACCTCTATAGATCCTGAAATTATCTTTAATTACCCAATCTATAGAAGTCACTTATAATACTCACATTTGGGATATTACAATCACAGATTCTAACAGGGTTTACAATGAAAATATGAAAATGAGACATCAATTCTGTGAGGATATGTTTGTAAAAGTACACATATGTAACATAAATGCTGACCCAGATAGTCAACATGAATCTTTACATTCAAAAATGAAAAACAGACTTAAAATCAGTGCATTATAATCAGAAGAGTCTAAATTATAGAAAAAATATCCTACAATGCAAACTCCTTATTGTCTGTGCAGCACACAGCCCCTGTGCTGAGTGGGAGCTCAGCATCCCCTCTGCAGATGCTGAAAACCTCCCTGGGCCCACTGCTCCTCCTCCCACAGCCTGCCCGGACCCCACCACCTTCTGATTCTGCACTTGGGTGCAAAACACTTACCCAGATGGACGTGGCAGGGAGAATCTGCCTGAGGAAATCTGCACAGGCTTGGGCTACTGGTGCCTTTAATGCCTCTCTGCAGCCTGCAATTCTGTCTGTACGTTATAAAGATCCCACTGAGGCTTCCAGAAACATGGTCTTCCTGCTGGGAATTTTGCCTGCCTCTTAGTTTTACTATATTGCATCCTAGAAAACACCAAACCAGGGTGGGGGTAAGGGCTGAGCTCAAACTTTTCTCATAAACTCCCATGACACATCTGCCAGAGAAATGGAAGTATCACATCACATAGGCAACCCAAATTTCGCTCCTTCTGGACTTCATATGTAATTGGTCTCCACCTGTTTCAGACATTTTAATTTCTCTGCATTAGGATGAGGGGCTTTGGATGCTCTCATGAGTTGCCTGTGGCTCTGAGACTGTTCTCTCCAGTGTTATGGATAAGAAATGCCCACTTTCCCCAAAACTCCTAGTGTTTGCCATTCACTCTGACACTCAGTGTTCGTGCTGTGCAATTGTGGTGTCTCATTGTAGCTTTTATGCTATTCATCCAGGGACATGAAGTAAGACTAAATCTTTCCCTTGCATGTTTCCGTATCTTTATTTGGGGATTTTAAAAGTATTTTTTTATTTTTAAATTTGTTGCTGTTGTGTGCTGTCCTGGACTTCTGTTGCTCATGCTGACTTTGCTCTCACTATCCTCCTGTTACAACCCTTGGGTTACAGACATGAGCCACCAGGCCCCCTCTGCTCCTGTATTCTATACATCTTACTGCTGTGTGGTTTCTTTATCGCCATCCACATCTTGATACTTTAAATGTGCTCTCACTTCACCTTGTTAAACACCATTCCACTTGTTAATGTGCAACCTGTTTCAGGCTCTGCAGCTCACTCAAAGTGTACACAGGACATGGAACAGATCTTGTCCAAAATTTCTCTTCCCACCAACCAGTTTTCAGGTATTTCTTTAGACCACATTAAGTGTCAACAGTGAAATTACTAGACTGTAGGTGTGAATGGGGTTCATGTGTGTGATGGTACCTAACTTGGGGTGACAGAAAACACTTTCACTGTATGATATATGCCTCTGAGTGTGTGCTCAGCTGCATGAATGTTTTACTGAGTGTATGTTCACCTATGTGAAGTGTGTGATGTTGAGTGTGTACACCTGGTGAAATATTTGGTATAGTAATCAGCTATGTGAAGGATGTCTCTAAGTGTGTGTTAGGTTGAGTGATGTGTGCCTCTAAGTGTGTTCAGCTATGTGAACTGTGTCCCTGAGTGTGTCCATCTGTGTGAAGTGTGCCTTTGAGTGTGTACAGTTGTGTGAAATGTGTGGCTGTGTATATGCTCCCCTGCATGAAGTCTCTGAAGAAGTACTGGTTTCTTTTCAAATATGAGGCATGCTAGAATCCTACAATTCCCATGACATTTATCTGTGCAGTACAATATTATTTTAAGGTGTGTGGCTTTTGTTTGTTCTGCATGTGTTTAACTCCGTGAAGCTGGAAGTCTTCTGGGAAAACCCACTGAGAAATATAAACTTCATGGAATATCTGAGGGGCTTGTGGCTTAATTTTCTTTATACAACCTGCCATCCACACATATTAAACAGATTCAACAGGAAAGGGGTGATTTCCTATTTCAGTTTAAGTCACAGAATGTTCCCACCATACCAAGATTCTCGGCTCTTAATATAAGCATATCGCTTATATTAAGGAATCATACCCATTACTCAATAAGTAAATATTTACTATCCTCCCACACATTGCTATCAAAAACTTAATTATATGCTTTTCAGTACTAATAAACACAAAAGGACTGACAGTGGCATAACTATGGGACACAAGAATCTGAATACAGTAGAATATTGTGCCACCCTGAATTCCATTCTTGAGTGGAAGATAACAGTGTTCAAAATGCAGAAATCCATAAAGAAGTTCATGAGCAGCAGGATGGTCTGAGTGGCCCTTTGCTCTGGAGATGCTTTCAGAGAAAGGCTGGTGCTGGTGCTGTGAAGATGCTGGGCCTTCTTGTGCCCGCATGGGAGGGACAGCATGCACACGCTGGAGAGGACCATGAGACTCATCAGGAAGGCTTCCCTGGGGGACAGCAGCATGTAAAGTATGTTTTGTTTGGAGTAGCTCAGGGGTAGAAGTGAGCTACATAATATTATCTGAGATCAAATTGGGGATGACAGGAATTGATACTAAGAGATGACTGCTAAGAGACATATAGAGGATACAGAGGAAAAGAAGGGCGCACAAGATGTGATAGGGAGATTTATGCTTGAACTTTGATAAACAGGAGCTTCTGGGGCTGAGGGTGATGGCACAAGGACACTGAGCAGGCAAGGAGCACAAAGAGAAAGACCCCTCAAAAACCTGTGCAATTAGATAAGGGATTGGCATATGGTGGGATCCCATCTCCCCTGAGATATAAACATGTCCACAGCTATGAGGCCCATAGTTATAAGCATCATTAGGATTAGGGACAATAAATCAATGGGCTTAGGTCTGTGCCCACCAAAGTGCATGCAGAGGTGGAAGAGAAAAAAGATGCTGTTAGCTGAGATCCCAACACTCATTTTGGAGAACAAGATGATTTTTAGGACTGTGTTACTGTGGAGTGTGTTAGCTTTATTCATTGTATGTGGATAGAAAGCAAATAGCAAAAATCTGAGGAAACACAAGAAAACTCTTCATTAGAAATACCACAAATATTGCCTTGTTCATGAACAAGAAACAACATTGAGCTGGCAACAAGATGTCAATTCATCCTAATTCTATGTTATCCAATTAGAACTCAGCTGCAGCTCATACCCTCTCAAAACATCCCCACTGTCTCCATTGACCTAATGTATCCCAATCAAGGCTGGGTTTATGTATCATTGTAGGGCTACCTCACAATATAAGGTTTTTTATCCATTAACCATTTCCACAGGTGATAAGAAACATTTCCTCTCCCAATTCATGTCTTTGGTTTGTTCTGGGGGCAAGGGCTGCCTATTACTTGGTTTTCATCTGCATCATTTTGATTGTCAGACACACAATAGTTTTACCTGTTTGCTGAATTTGAATAGAGAAGATTGCACAAAACCTGGAAGATGACCTTACCATGGAACATGTGCCCGTGGGTTAGACACACACACACACACACACACACACACACACACACACACACAGTCATTTTATTGCAATGTCCTCATTTTTTCCTGTACAAATCTTCTTAATAAATCTCAAGAACAAATGATTACCAGTTTGGACTCTGAATCAATGCCAACCACTATCTGCCATTTCCTTGGAGTGTGACTCTTGAGCACTCTGAGGCTGAGCTCGAGTCACTTCCTCTGCCTGTGCCAAGAAAAAAGGTGCTGTATACACACCAAGCATGGAAGTCTTTCCAGTACATGTTGATCTCTATAGACATGTCAACTGTTGGATTTCTCATACAGTACCTATAAGTGGCCTGGGATAGTAACTGCAGCTCTGTTAATGACTGATCATCTCTGTCCCAGCCTGAAATAGAAAAGACAAAAATAAAGAAGACAGTAGAATGATGGAGTAGAGTTCCCTTTCCAGAGAGTTTTGAAATCCAGGTCTTTCTCTGAATTCTAAGTGACTCTTCATCCAACCTATGACTTTAATCTGTTGCCACAATGAGTGGACTCTATGAAAAGACGCCAAGGATCCAATATCAGTATGAACATACTCTTACTCTTTTCTCTTCTGGGATGTAAAATCAAGGTGATACATAAACTACAATTAAAATAGATTTAGGGCCATCCCAGTCTAAGGTCATAGTTAAATGAGAAGTATCTACCCAGTCTCAAAGGATTAGATCCACAGAAGTCTTATTTTTTTTATCTCCTTCAGGGAACAGGGGACTTCTCCAGACTTCAGAGAAGCCAGACAAAAATAAGTGAAAAAACTCAGTGAGCACTTGATGTCATCATTTCCTTTAATGAACGAACTATCATATATATGAGGTATATGATATTGTGAAACATATCCTCAGATGCATCAACTGAAAATTGAGGGTATAGGATGGAATAATTTTATAGTCATTCATACCATATGGTACTGTAATGTAATGTATTAACAAGAAGCAAAGATGTTTAAAATGTTCTAAATATTTGTTATGTCCATAGATAAGTGTAGTCCTCACCTCTCAGCAAGAAAACTTCTCTTTGCAACATATGTACACCATTACAGGAAACCTTGACTAATCAACATGTAGATCTGTGGATCCATCTACCAAAGAGCTCCTGTAACCAAAGTTCAGAGAACATTGCAGAAGAGGGGGTGGAAAGGGAGTGGAGGTGGAAAGGCTGAAGAGGCAGGGTATGAGGGAGTGTGCTGTGATAGTAGTGTGCTTCCTGGTAGTGTTAGGAAGCTACACCAATAAAATCTTACCAACATGACTGCCAATCCCTGAGCTTAACAAGGACAACAATTAGACATGCCAAAATACATGAGAGCCCACTCCTCGCCTCTACACAAAGAATGAGATGGGTTGAATGTATAGGGCCAGAAGGACAAAGAGGAAGACTGAGGCCGTATGTGACTGATATAGCAATAAATCTATGGGGTTGTGATCTATTGTAGCAATGGAATACCCAGATTAACATTCCTCCAGTATCAGATATGAACCATAAACAAACTCATTTTTGTGGAAAAAAATATTGTAAGACACTATATAAAACAAACACCAACAATCCAGGATGTACAAAAACAGAATACAAGTACCAAACTAACAGAGGAACCAAAATTCCAACCCTTAAAGTGGCTAACTGTGAACCTGTCTGGGTGGGGCAATGGCCTATGACCTGAAAAGCTAGAGGCTCTAGAAAAGCTGGTTCAGGAACAGCTAAATGCTGGACATATTGAAGAATCTACCAGACATTGGAATTCTCCTGTATTTGTTACTAAAAAGAAATCTGGAAAATGGAGAATGCTTATAGACCTGAGAGCCATCAATAAAGTAACTCAGCCAATTGGCTCTTGTAAAAAACATTTGAAATAATTCATAAACAGTTTCCATAATCTATAACTTACCATTAAATGGATGATATATTGTTGGCTGATTCTTAGGCAGAGACATTAGAAAAAAATGAGGAAGTAAATGAAGTTTTACCTCTCTTAGGATTACAAATTGCCCCTGAAAAATACAAAGAGGAAATTCTATCAATTATTTAGGATATAAAATAGGTCTACAGAAAATTAGAACACAAGAAGTACAAATCAGGAAGGACTGATATCAGACTCCTAATGATCTTCAAAAATTACTAGGAGAGATTTCCCAGCTACAGACTATTATTGTAGTAGAAGGACATGATCTAAAAAATTTGAAAAAGACCCTGAAAGGGGAAAATTATTTAAATAGTTCAAGAATATTACCAGCTGAGACTGAAAAAGAATTAGAATGGGTAGAAAAGAGAATATTAGAGGCACATGTGGACCGTGTGGATCCAAAGCTCTACTGCACTCTGCTTATATTACCATCTAGGGCATATCCTTCAGGGGCTTTGATGCAGATGGAAGGTATCATACTAGAATGTCTGTTTCTACCACGTAAACAGAATAAAAATTAAAACATATAAAAAAGATTTCTGATTTGATTTTAAAGGAAAATTAAGACTTTGTCAACTGTCCGGAATGGACCCAGCAGAAATTATAGTACCTTTAACTAATGAGGAAATTTTCTCCTTGTGGAAACATGAAAAATATTGACAAAGAGCTTGCAGTAACTTTTTTTGGAATGATTAGCAACAATTATCCCAAAAGTGAGAGAATACAATTATAAAGAAAACCATTTGGATCCTTCCACACATTGTAAGGAAAACACCAATCTCTAGAGTCCCTACATTCTATACTGATGCAAACAAATCAGATAAGACAGGATATAAATCAGGAAATAAAATTAAAGTGGTTCAAAGCCCTTATAACTCTGCATGAAAGGCAGAATTGAATGTCATTCTCATGGTACTCATGGACTTTACAGAACCTCTCAATATAATTACTGAATTTCAATATGCAGAAAGAGTAGTCTTACACACATTGAGATTACAGAATTTATTCCTGATGATACAGAATTAACACATCAGATTCCATATGGGTCTGCCAGGTCCTCTAGCACAAGGCAATGATGAAATTGATTGAAATTAATAGGAAGTGTGCTCCTCAGAATTTCATTAAAAAAATACCATGTTAATAACAAAGGTTTAAAAAAGTATTTTTCTAATACTTGCCAACAAGCTAAGTAAATAGCAAAAAAAAAAAAAAAGAGTTCCTACTTGTTCCTTCTATAACCAAATTCCTTTATCAGTAGGTAGTAACCCTAAAAGTATACGTAGAAATGAAATTCAGCAAATGGATATGTTTTGCTTTGCAGAATTTGGAAAATTAAAATATGTGCACCACACAATAGACATATTTTCAGGATTTCAATGGGCAACTACTCTGAGTTCTGAAAGAATCATCTGAGATGATTCTGTTATCATCTGATTACACGCCTATACCTGCACAAATAAAAACTGACAATGCTCCAGCATATGTCTCCAGTAAATTGAAACAGTTTTTTTTTTTAATATTATAACATAAAGCATGTTACTGATATACCACCCAATCCTACAGGACAAGCAGTTGTTGAGAGATCTAATCACGCTTTAAAGGAAATGCTCTATAAACAGGTGGAGGAACCAAGACACCACCACCACCCCGCAAAAAAAAAAAAAAAAAAAAAAAAACAGATTACATAATGCTTTACTAAACTTAAACTTTCTTAATGCTAACTAGAAAGGAAAAACAGGTGAAGAATGACATTGGACAATAGAAAAAACTTCTGAGCTAAATCAACCAGTGTATTTCAAGGATGTATTGACCTCAGTATGGAAGCCAGCATATGTGTTACATTGGAGTAGGGGTTTCACCTTTGTTTCTACAGGAGAAGAAAAGGTTGAATATACAAAGTATTCTGGGAACTATAAACCCTTGGTAGAAACTAGCTGAAAGGGGTTGCCTTCCCTGTCTTTCCAAAACTGTTTCTTGTCACACTTATACCAACTTAGCACAGTACAGGTGATCAGACAAGACAGTGAATCTTCACCATCAGTAAAATGACTTAAGAGACAGCCCTTTGCACAACAGTCTAGGTTGCAACTGCTCTTTGTGTCCATAAGATACAATTGTACCACACCCTAAAATTCCCTTTTTACATTCTGGTCAGAGCGCCTTGTGCTGATATCTTGCTTGTACAAATAAAGCTTGTCTGAAGATCAGAGGATGGAGCTTGCCACTAGCTAACCATAGAGGTCTGGAGGTCTGTACTGACAGACGGGAAATCAGATGGTTGGGCAAAGGAGGACTATAAGCAGGAAGAAGCAGGAACTTGCTCTCTTTCCCCTGGGAAGCTAGTGAGATAAAGGTGGCTTTGGCTTGCTCCTTCATATATCTGATCTCTCAACATTTTCCTCTATATCTGACTCTGGGTTTTTATTTACAGTGCCTCCAGAGAGACTTAATAATGGTAACATAAGGAAAAGACATGGATTCATAAATTAGGTCCCATATGAAGAGGCTATATTGGGGAAGAGGAAGAAAAGGCTTAAAGGGCAGAAGAGGAAAACAAAACATACCCGGAGCAAGAAATATCCAGAAGAATCCTGAGCATTCCTTGTTAGAACTGATTGTGAAGGTTTCAGCTGGTCAGGACAACAGAGATAGAGCCCCTGTACTGCACAGAGCCAGGAAACCATGGCTGTAGACACTGTGTCATTGCAGTTACCCAATGTCTGTCAATCACAGACAACCCTGAAATCAACGGTTTCATTAAATAGGCCTCAAACAAAGACAAGTACTCAGAACAATGACATGACCATGTGATCTGGAGGGAAGTAGAGAGTAGAATGAAAGAAGGAGGCCCCTCTGCAGATGCCACTGGATGCTGGATGCTGGTGGCCCTGTGAGTGCACTGCATCCAGGGAGGAGAAAGGGGAAATGATGTGTTTCCTCCTCTACACCATGGAGTCACCTGTCCATGTACTGGTGTTGAGAGGGTCTGTCAGGGCTGAGAGATGCCTGCCCAGCCTTATGTTGATGAAAGCGTATGCTTGTGTTTGTCATTTTCACCCAGCTCACTTTGACCATGTTGTCATAACTCTCATCCCCTGCTGTGCGCTCATGTACAATGAACACGGGTTTGGAAGGTGGGACTGATTCTGCTTTATGAAGGTAGGTTATGTTTAGGATTGAGTTACAATGGGCAGTATTCTCTATGTTTGGAATTGAGTTATAATGGGCAGTATTCTCTGTCCATTCAACTTGGCAAACTCAAAAGGCAGTTGGGAAGGCTAAGAGTGCCTTCTGGAAGGAAAATATTAAGTAGATGTTGGTCTGGTGTCTGGAGAATCCATGAAGTAAAGGAACTGTAGGGATGTGATGGGGGAAGCATGAAAAATATTTGGGCTAAGGAATTCCTGAAACCCTTTTTGTTGTTCTCTGGGCTCATCCTCTTAGCTAGACTGTTAGAGTATTTCAAAACACATCTTCAGAAACAGCAAGAGAAAACAATGGACTCTTGCTGTAAGGCGCAGGAAATCCCAGAGCAGCCTCATCACAGCAATCTAACAGGAGTTTTGTCACAGATACCTGATGCTACTACAGAGACCCCCAACTGTCCTGTATGAGTTTTGCTTTCCTAATGGACCTATGATGGGACATGGGTTACAGTGCTTTTTTTGCCAGGCAGCTTTGATGGTCCCTTTGTAACAAAAAGGGACATAGATTCCCATTTGTCTATTCCTATCTCCATGAGAAGATATAGTTTAGGGAGAGCTAAGAACAGAGAGCAGGCCTAGAGAAAGAACCAAAATTCAGATGTTCTCAATGTCTGAGTGCTTTTCAAATGTTTCTCCCAAGTCTCAGAAGTCATGGGTTCCTGCACTTAGGACCTGGGGAGGGGAAACCACCATGAGGGATACATGAATGTGATGTGTCTTCACTGGCAACCGTGGCCCTCAGCTGATGCAGACAGATGCAGAGCTGAGGGCATTACATTCTAGTAATGAGCAGGGAGCAACCCAGCCCAGTGTGAGGCTCTCTTCTGTGAGGCTTTGAGCCTACAACCTCATTTCCTTATGAAGATTCAAATCTCTTAATTACTCAAGTCACAGAAGTAATATTCATTAATAACAGCTCCAGATAATACAGAACTGAGGGCATTACATTGCTGTAGATTTAAGCTTTGCTTAAGAACATGAGAACATTTATATGAAAGGATAAATCAGAAAAATACACTGTGTAACTTGGGTGCTAATACAGAAACTCATTTACTTTAGAAAAAAATGCAAACCAAAAAAATCTATTGATATTCCCTATGCAAAACTGATAGATTTTAGGAACTTAAGGAAATGAATATCCCAAGAAAAAACACACTTTTTGTCCATGCAGCACACAGCCCCTGTGCCCAGGCGCTGTCAGAGCTCAGCATCCCCTCTGCAGATGCTGAAAACCTCCCTGGGCCCCACTGCTCCTCCTCCCACAGCCTGCCTGGACCCCACCACCTTCTGATTCTGCACTTGGGTGCAGAGCACTTACCCAGATGGACGTGGCAGGGGAGGACTCTACCTGAGGAGACCTGCACAGGCTTAGGTGAGGGGGTTTTAATGCATCTCTACAGTTTTTAATTTTAGTATCAGTTGAAGGTGACAAGTTCCCGCTGGGGACATGGAAATGTGGCATCCCAGTGGAACTCCATACCTGCCTGTCACAGTACTTACTCTGTCCTAGATAACAGCCATCTGGGGAGGGCTGAGCACAAACTTTATCTGAATTCCCTTGCTATAGCTGCTGGATGGATCAGAAAGTTTGCACCAAATAAAAAGTTCTGAGTTGACACATTTTTAACTCGGCTGTAATCAATCCCAACCCATTCCATCCTTTTTGATGAGTCTGCTCTGGGGTAGAGACTCCTGGTTCTTCCATGACTTCCCATGGCCCTGAGGATCTCTCCCTGCAGTGTAAACAGGCAGCCTTTCCCTGGGTCAGTCCTCACATGGGACACCTGATTCTCACAATGTTGTTGTATGCCTCAGTTTCTATACTCTCAGCTTCAGGACTTGAAAGGCCTTTACAAATAAATTTAAAAAGAAGTAATATGAAAAGGTATCGGAGGCAAGGCAAAGCTGGAAGCCTTTGGTGAGGTGGTCACAAGCAGATGGTTGCTGGGCACCTTTTACACCAACATCCCCCACCACTTCCAGGTACCTCTCTCTGCTTACGTGATTTACCAGTTTCATAGAGCAGCTGCCATGCCTGCTGCTTGCTGTCATCCTTTCCCATCATGATCATTAGCCCAAATGAACTGGAGCCTTTCCTAGAGGTCAAGAAAGAGGTGACTAATAAATGGTTCTGTAGAGAGGCAGTGAAGCCCTAAGTGAATGTGTATTATTTGACACTGGCTTGGCTGTGTCAAGAACCAATGCCTCAGACCCATGATAGGAGCAAAACCTTAATGAGCTACACCAGTCTCCTTGTTCACTGTATGCAATAACATGCATCCTTGTTTATGTCTGCAATCACACCACTTCCTTGTTCAACTGAATAAGCACATTGAGCTTCTTGGGTGCTGTGGCAATCCACCCAGAACCAGAACAGTTTTTCTGTATTTGTGTGTGTGTGTATGTGTGTGTGTGTGTGTCTGTGTGTCTGTGTACCTGTCACCTGTCTGTCTGTCTGTTTTTCTGTCTGTCTGTCATTTCTTCATTTACTCACACCCCTAGTATTCTAGAACCCAAGCTGTGTAATGGCATTGATTAGGATGAGGTTCAATATCACCAGAAGATGAGGTTTCACTACACACAGCCACATTTAAGCATTTTCTATCAAATCTAGGGGTGAAAGCAAGGCCACCATGAAGGATAGTGAGGATACTCTCCACCTAATTAGAGATGCTAAGTAGCTAGTGGTATATCACAGTTTGGAAGGGCAGTAAGAATGGGTCCTCCATCATGATCAACAATTTGTAAACTCCAGAACCAAACCTGTAGGATGCTAAGTTACCAAGCCATAAAATTTCCACTAAGAAACAAACCAGAAGAGAGAAACTATGGTGGGGAGTTTTGTTCAAGCTTGGGATTAATCTAATAGGATAAAGACTGTCTGTCTCAACAAACAGCAATTCACTTTCCCTAAGAGATATGTTTCAGTGGGTTTATGGAGGTAAGAGGTAGAATATTCCAGCATTTGGCAGTGTGTATGTCATCACTCTTTCTTTTAAAACCAACCAGCTTTGAATCTCACATCATGAGCTCTTGTTATCACACTAATCTTAAGGAAGGGGAGATTACTACAACTTTTCCTCCCTAGAATTAAAAAAAAACATGAAAGGATAGACACAGACTAGACAAAATAGAGGGTGATGGAGGTAGCAGGGTTTCACTGAAGCCCAGCAAATGTAGGTAGTCTCCAGCATACATAATTTTTCTGTAATTATTTTCAAGCTGCTGTTACATGGTCTTGAGTCAAAATAGTGAGCTATGAGAGGCGCATCTAACTCTGCATGGAAACCTGTGTCTCTGAACTGCTAGTAACTGTCATCTTGATAGAGTGCTAACTTCTGGAAGGAAGTAATCAAAGGAATCTGCTAAGGAACAAAGACATGCCACTATTCACTTCCTCAAGAGTAAATACAAGTGGGCATGTCAGCACCATGAACAGAAAAGAGCTCTCAGGAAAGCATTCTGTTCCAGAGACTTAGGGAAAGTATAAAGCCTACCCCAACATGCAGAGCCTAACAATGGGCTCCTTGGCACTCATTCCTGGACAGTAGATTTCCTCCATGATGGACTCTGGCCTTTCCTCACTGTTGCTCTTGAGAATGCCTCATGGTACTCTGTAATAAATTCTTGCTGTCTTCTACACTGTGTTCTGTGTGAGATCATTCAACTGAAGTAACAAGGTTCAGGGAGCCTGAGAAAAACCACCGTGAGATCCTGGGAGCATGTGCTCCACAATAGGTAGGGAAACCAGACAAAGGATGAAGGACAAAGCATAGAACATTAGATGCCAGGGAGAGCTAATTGATAGGACTTTCATGCACTTAGGAAAATGCGTATTCTTTCAGGAGGATGCAGGGCTTTCTCTAAGACAAACATTTGACTGGACTGTGATTTACATTTCAATAGATTTTAAAGAACAGATATCACATGCTTGTGTCTTCACTGATCACTATGGGACAAAAAAATACAAGAAACTCTCCAAGCTCCACAGAGATGAAAAAGAATAACACAGTCTTGAAGGACAAATGGTCGGCGGCATCGACAGCACAGTGCTTAAGGTGATAGCTGCCCTTGAAGACTGCCCAGATTTGATTCTCGGCACCCACGTGGCAGCAAAAACTGTCTATAACTCCAGTTCCAGGAGCTCCTGTGCCTTCTTTTGACCTCTGCTAGTACCAGGAGTACATGCGGCAAATAGGCATACATGCAGACAAAACACTCATACACACATCTTTTTTTTAAAAAAGAAAGAAAGAAAGAAATGGTTCCTATAAAAAATGCTATTTGGTACTTAGGTCAGCACAGCCATAGCTTTAATTATTCTGCATTTTAAAATAAATTAGGCCACACATAGGAGAGGGATATGGATTTATTGGCACACTGACCAAAACTGGGAAAGTTACTTGCAGCTCTTCTCTGCCTTTTCTGTGGCAGTGTTACAATTTTTATGCAACAAAGGCAGTAAACGGAAGAAATGGCTTCTAGCACCTATGACCTGTGAACCTGTGAACTGACTGTCTGCTGCCTTTAAAAAGAACCTTCTTTCTTGCTTGCATTTAAATCTTCTCTTGCCTCTCTGAAGGCACGGAGCTCATGTTGGTTTTGAAACAATATCCCATTCTGCAGCCCAGACTGCCCTCAATTCCAGCAATCCTCCTGTCTCAGCATCACCAGGTACTAGAATCACAGGCATGCAATATCACACCATAGTTAGGACATTTAATATCATTTTACTCTGAATTCATAATTTCCTCTCAGTATATTTTCCAGTGTTTCCTTTGATTTTTGCCTTCCACAATTGACATTTTGTCAAGATAGTCTAATATTTGGCCCAGAAAGAAGGGAGCAAAATTAAACACAAGTATACTTCTCACCATCTCACACAGCTCTACCTGGCTTTCAGATTTGACATTGTGCACTGAAGGATGCATTTTTGTATGTGGTTTTATCACAAAGGGTTTTTATGGAAATAATTCTTACAACAGTAAAGGCGAACTGTTAATTCTTTGTATATCTTTTCTGACTGCATTACTGTCTGTGGGAAACAAGAACCACCAGCATCGCTCAACTCAGTCCCTGTACTGTCTGCATTTCTATTGCTGTGATAAGGCACTGTGTCCACAAGCAACTTGGAGAGAAATAGTTTATGTCACCTTACAAGTTGTAGCCCATTAGTGAGGGAAGCTATGGCAGGAGCCCAAGCAGAAACCCAGAAGGCTCCCTACCAGCTCTCTACCCTGGCTTTTACAGCTACCTTTCTAATTGAGACTCTGTCTAGACTGTATCAAGTTGACAATTGATGCTACTGGCAGATTTCCTTCTCCAGACCATTCTGCAAGGTCCCCTCACAGTATGGAATGTCATGCTGCACTGTTCTGCTGGTTAGTTTTTATCAAAAAGACAGGCTAGGGTCATCTGGAAAGAGAGAGCCTCAATTCTCCATCAGCTTGACTGTGTGACGTGTTCTTCACTATTGATGTGGATGGTGCCACACCTGGGCAGGTGATACTAGGACAGTGGTTCTCAACCTTCCTCGTGCTGTGACCCTTTAACAGTTCCTCAGGTTGTGATGGCCCCCAATCGTAAAATTATTTTGTTACTACTTCATAACAGTAATTTTGCTGCTGTTATGAGTCATAATGTAAGTATTTGGTATGCAGGATAACTGATATGGGATCCGTGAAATGGTGAAGACCCCACAGCGAGCCATCAGAAGAAGCAGTAAGCACTGTTCCTCCAGGGCCCCTGCCTTGGGGTCTGCCCTAATTCCCTCAAATGATGAGCTGTTATGTGCAAGTATAAGCTGAAAAAAAACTTTTTTCTCCAAGATGTTTTTGGTCATGGTGTTTATCACAATAGAAATCAAAACAGAATCCCTGTGAACTGCCCCAGCTGACCAGGCACAGGAGCATGGAAGGAACCTGTCATCCTTACTGTCCCCTGGGCCCACTCCTGCTCCTGAGATGCTGGCAAATTCTGCTGAGTCCTATAGACCCACAAGGCACCAAACCCACAGCCAGGGAGGGCCTGAAGGGGATGTGGGTGACTCACCTGGGGGATTTCTCTCCTCTCCCTGATGACAATCACTTTCCACCTATGGAATTTAAGCTAAACCAGTGGGTGCTCCACAATGAGAAGCCATGGTTTTTTACTAAGCCATGCTGTGTGTGTACAGTTTTCTTCCAATAAAAATAACTCGGTTTCCACAGAAAAGTTGTCAGTGGTTAAAAACCTCTCAGGTTGTGCATTACTTGACTGTTTTGTGGTCATGTAGTGCGGTACTCAATCATTCACATTTGTCAAATGTCAAGGTTAATTCCAGAAAGCATTTGGAATGTGTTTAGGTGCACTTCCAAATGGTCCGGCACCTTTGGCTGGTCGCCCTCCTGATTTGCGTTGGTGCCTGTTGTAGTAGGTGGTAAAATGGGGGCCTTCCATAGCTTGTTACAGACAGCCTTGTTGACATGGGGAGATGAGATAAAATGCAAAGCTGAGACTGCAGATGCCGAGAAAGCTTGTGAGCTCTTTTTTCAATGGGTCCAGCTACCAAGTTTGCATGGGGCAAGCCTCAGCATGTTGTTAAGAGGGGGCGGTTCCCACACTCTACATTCTAGAGCATTCCAGGACCCAGCAGGAAGCATTTCCCACAGGGGAGAAAAATCTGAAGTGTCAGACTTGGAGGCAGAGGGTAAATCCTTAACTAAGCTGGGTACTCCCTTGCACCCCTTTGCCTACAGCGTCCTGCTCCACCCACCAGTTTCTCCCCATCTCAAATGTCTCATTAATTTCTCTTCCTCTTCTGCCTTCTAAGATGGCTACTTCCCAGGAGTAAGAAGGAACCAAGAGTTGGATTTAAAAGGCAGGAGTCCTAGCTCAGGGCTGTCAACCCTGCACTCTGGAAACTGGGTCAGGAGGATTTACGAGTGTTCTAGACAACAGTCTTTCCCAATCAAACATGCGTGTGGCCTTATGGGAAAAAGGGAAGGTGCAAGACACCTTTCATTCCTTCACTCAACCCCCCGAAATATGTGTGTAACACGCACGGGACATTACAAGGTTCCGAGGAAAGCTTGGTGGGTGCTGACCCCGCGTTCGGCCACAATGTCGCCAAGGAGCAGGCAAACCAGGGCTGCAGTGCCAGAACTCAGGACGCGAGCCGGACAACCTCCCGCCCTCGGCCTGGGGCGTTAATGCGATGTCACCTAACAGAGCAGGATAGGTTCAGCTGTTCGCATCACGTTGCAACGCTGGTGTCTCAGGCGCAAAGAAGAGACAACACTGCTTTTTAGAGCTATGGAGCAGCGAGGGCCCTGTGCGTCACCAAGCACCAAACCACGCAAGCCACAGAGCACTGTGGGAGGTGCGTGACCCTACCAGGGCAATTCCTATCAGGCAAAACCTGGAGTAGTGGACTTGGGGTCCTATGAAATTGACAGTATTAGCCATCACTCCCATGCTCAATACATGGCTCTGTCATGTTCCTTTTCTTTTCATGTCATCCTGAACCGCACTTGTGGGATCTAGCTATAGTGCTCAGTAGAGCCACAGGAGCCCAGGGATCTTGGTCTTGGGCATTGGTGCCACAGAGGAGACTCACTGTTTGTATGTGAGCCCCCTTAGGAGTTATAACAGCCTGGAAGGGATCAGGAGAGCGGGGCAGGTGTGGTGCCTCTATCCCAAAGATCTAAGGAGGAAATTAGTGAGACAGGCTGCCGGTCCTCTGGGCTTAGATTTTCCCAGTGCCTGAACACAAAGAACAGAAACAAGGCAATAATGAAATCCAAAGCCTGTTAACTTTCACTGGCGGGGGTGGGGGGTGCTAAAACTGAGAGACTCTTTGCACTGTAAGAATAATCCCTGAGGTGGTCAGTGTAGGCTGCCATAGTGCACACCGAGCAACCACAGACCAGAATCCTTTATTTCCATTCCAAATTATTACTCAACACATGTCTGCAAGGGCAGAGAAAGGAAGTTAAACCAAATGTTGGCTTCCACAGAATTCTCAAGGACAGGCTACTTCGGCCTCTTAAGAATGAAGATAAATGTAGTTTTATGCAGTCAAACCCAGAGAACAGCTGTCTCTACAATAACGGTGTTTATGTCCTTACAGCTTTGTCTACTCTGACAGCGCCCACACTCATTCACAGGTATCAGTTTGAGGTGCCTGCCATGGGTCAAGCACATAGCTCCCTTCAGGGTATCCTCTCATGAGATTACACAAAGTTCATCTTGCCTTGGCTTCTTTAGGGAGCATTCACTGTGTAAACAACACAATCTACTACTCCCTTAATTCCCCAACACCCTGGGAAGTAAGCACTTTCCTCCTAGTTTAACAAACCAGTAACAAAGGTTCTCTAAGGCTGATGGTGTTCTCAGTCCCATCAGTACATCACAGAGCCAGACCTAACATCCATCCTGCGCTATTCTGGAATGCTGGCCATTAGCAAGAACTCCAGACTAGTGGCTACATCCTCGTTTCTAGGAGACCCACTCCCCACAATATATTAGTTATTGACAGAGATGGAGCCCAGATATCTGTGTATAGCACATAGGTCTCAGAGGGAGAAATCACAGAATCATAGATGGAGAAGATCTAAGAGTTGTGAAGATCTAACAACGCTTCATGATAGACGCGCTAAAGAGACCCAGAGAGATGGGTCTTGATATAATAATTGCTTGATATAATAAACCTTGATATAATAATTGCTATATTTGACAGACCTATAGTCAACATTATACTAAATTGGGGGAACCCAAGCATGTCCACTAAATTCAAGATTGAGAAAAGGGTGCCTGATTCTCCACTACAATCCTACAAGTATTAGCAATAGCAAGATTTGAGAAAGAAATAAGGAAGATGCAAATGGAAAAGTCAAGCTATTTGCAAATGGCATAATCCTCTATGTACATAGGAGACCCTAAAAAACCTTTTTGGTGACAAAAATCTCTACAAAGTAGCAGGATACACAACTCTCTCTCTCTCTCTCTCTCTCTCTCTCTCTCTCTCTCTCTCTCTCTCTCTGTGTGTGTGTGTGTGTGTGTGTGTGTGTGTGTGTGTGTGTGTGTGTGTGTGTGTGTGTGTGGCTTTTCTGTGTAACAAACCTGTTGAGAAAAAAACAGTCCCACTCACAAGAACCTCTAGTATATGAATAAATAACTTACCTTGGTGTAAATCTAGCCAAGGAAGTGAAAGACTTAACACAATGAAAAATTTTACACCAAATAAAGAAATGCAAGAAGAAAAGGAAATCCTACATGCTCCAGGATTAATATTGTGAAAATAGTTATACTATCTAAAGCAAATCCATGGGTTCAATGCAATTCCCATGAAAATTCTAAAGACATACTTTATAGAAATAGGAAAAATATTCAGGATTTATATGGAAATACAAAATACCATGCACAGCTAATATTTATCATAAAATATTTTGGATTTCATGGGCTGGCTGTGAATAAATCTCAGTGTTTAAGGGCACTGGTTGTTCTTTTTTGGGGGGACCCAAGTTTAGTTTCCAGGACTCTTTGGGGGCTGTCAAACTTCCATGACTCTAGTTCCGGAGGATCCACTCCCTGCTTTTGACCTCATTAGACACCAAATGAGCATGCAGTGCACTTACATTCATGTAGGCAAAACGCTCATAATAAAAATCTGTTTTTAAAAACTTAGAGAAATGAAAATTCAACAAGGTAGACTCACACAGCAAATTCATGGTGGATCTGGAATGTGTGTCTGTATCTGCTTCCCTCTCCAAGAGGAGTCTTCCTTCAG
Source organism: Cricetiscus sungorus (assembly GCA_030556225.1). Classification (NCBI taxonomy): domain Eukaryota; kingdom Metazoa; phylum Chordata; class Mammalia; order Rodentia; family Cricetidae; genus Cricetiscus; species Cricetiscus sungorus. The sequence continues at coordinate 3,815,413 of JANBXA010000735.1, read as the reverse complement.
ACAACAGTGGCTTCATAAAGCAGGGAAGACAAAGGCCACCACCAGCCCCAGAAGTCTTTCAGGGAGCAAGAGGACAACTGGATGCTAATGGCCTGTGCAAGAGGACAGAAGATGAGCATGAGGTGCGAGTTTTCCAGTCTCTGCATGCTGTGGGCTTCCTTCTCACCAGCTGAATTCTGCCTGTCGTTAACATGCTCATGGAACCACTGTGACAGAATTTGGACTTCCCCTGGCCTGAGTTGAGCTCTGTTAGTGTGTGCTGAAGGATCCACTCCCCCACCCCCCACCCCCAGGTGCCTTGTGTGGAATCTTAGACAGTAGATGGTACAGTCCTTGCATATTTATGTCTCTAGTTCCTGGAGTCTCCAGTCCTCTCTGGAAGTAGCTAATCTTTCTTCCCTTGTGCCTGCCTGAACCTCTGACATGTTGAGCAGTTATTATAAATTGCTGTCTTTGAGACCCAGAGCGGGAGAAGGTAAACCGGGGTGATAGGATTCCCTTCAGACTGTGGGTCCTGGGCTTTATTTTATCTGGAGCTTTATATTACCACGTGTAAAGTATGTAGGGGACTCAAGTATGATTGCATTTCGTTTCTGTCACAACTTCCTGCTTCCATCAATGATGGGAAGTTGGCCATTCAATTCAAGCTCCTCTGGGAGAAGGCTCCAGCTCAGGGTTGGCCTCAGCCACAGCCACTGACCAGGATTACATCAGCCCCAAACGCTACACGTCTTCCTTTACTTCTGAACTTTCTTTAAATTCATTTTTAACGTTTACTGAGAGCTGAAAACATGAGACTGGAAGTCATGAGGCATAGGACCAAGATTTCCTGGGAACAGGGTGCTGTAGTTGCTCTCTCTCTCTCTCTCTCTCTCTCTCTCTCTCTCTCTCTCTCTCTCTCTCTCTCTCTCTCTCTCTCTCTCTCTCTCTCTCGGGACCTACCACCCAATTCCCAAGTAAATACACAGAGACTTATTCTTACTTACGAATGACCAGTCTTAGCTTAGTTTAATTCTTGCCAGCTTTTCTTTTCTTTTCTTTTTTTGCAAGATAAATTCAAAAAGTTTACTGCACTAAATATCACAGAAAAATGGATTAAAATAATACATGAATGTAGTTTTAGGAAAAAATTTACACACATCAACACAGGTATTCATTCATCTGATTTTAAAAACAGTCCTATCAATTTCTCTTAATGGAAGTTCAATAATAGTACATTCCAAAATTTTCTCCTTTGTAAAGAACCAAAATTTAAACATAATGCAAACACATGTTCCAGTTGTTGACCAAATTTTAACACTTTAAAAATTAACATTTAGAGGGGGCTGCTTTAGGAAAAAAAAAGAAGTATTAAAATGTCCTCTCTACCAAGCACAATATTTTTAAAAAATCAAAAAAACAAAAACAAAAACCTGATTTACATTAAAAGAAGCTATGGACCTTTTCAGTGAATGATGAAAATGTGTGTGAACACAACATCTCCAAGTGTGCATCAGTGGAACAAACCCCAGACATTTAAAACAATTTGAAAGTCATTTTATATCCTTTATGTACATCCAACTAACGAAGAACCTAAAAAGCTACAGACTAGTTTATAAAATCTGAAGATCTGATTTTAAAAGCTCAGACAACAATTTAGTATCATTTAGCAGGTGGGGAATTTCTTCCCTCAAAAAAGTTAATTCTGAAATGGTGTCAGAAGTGGGATTGAGAACTTTTACTTAAAACTTAACAAAAGCTTAAAATATAGTTTTTAAAAATAAAAGAACAGAGACTAACAAGACTTCTTGGTAGCACCATTTTTCTCAGTTAAACTTTGTTTTGATAGAGACAGAGATTTGCACGGCTCCTAAAGGGGAGGTTTCCTGACTCAGCATAAGCGGCAAAAAACCACACAAATTTTAAAGAGCTCTGATAACAATGAATTGGTGTGTATGAGAACTGGCAATGGCAGTGACCATATCTCCAAGCCGCAGCATGCTTTTGGAAGCAATGCAGACAAAGGCGGTGAGCACAGCTCTCACTGATGGCAGTAAAATAGCCAGCTCCATCTTGGATAGACCGGAAAAAACAAAACAAAACAAAACAAAAAAACTGTGGCTTTCATTTTAGCAATGTTGTTGTTTAACAGATAAAGACTCATGGCCAAAAAAAGATAAAGATTTACAGTTAAAACAGAGATTCACATTAAGAAAAACTGCTTAAGGTTTACAGTGTGTTTTAAAATATATGTGGCTTGGGAGAGAAAAAGTAACAGGATACAATGGTTTAAAAAAGAAAAAAGGAAGTAGAGTAGCTGGGTGTGGTGGCACACGCCTTTAATTCAGGCACTCGGGAGACAGAGGCAAGCAGATCTCTGTGATTTCAAAGTAAACCTGGTATGCAGACTGAATTCCAGGACAGATAAAAGTTACACAAAGAAACCCTCTCTCAAAACATGTAAAAATAGAAGAAGAAGAAATAGAGTAATAAAAAAAGCCACATAAAGATGGAAAGCACAGAAAAACTTTGGATATTGTATGCTGTTCTGTTATCTTTAAATTGTTTGACTGCTGAGGAAATAACTATTGATAAAAGAAATGCTGCTGGATTAATTCAATTTATATATTTTAAAAATGCTTTGACTTCAAAATTTAAGTCCAAGAACAAGTTACTGGGGAAAAGGATTTCTACTTTTGTTTCCACAGAAAATGAAAAGCTGTGGATTCCTTCCAGACCAATGTGGTTTGATCAAGCCAGACCCCCTGAAGCAACGTCAATGGGACAATGCAGCCTTGTAGACCACTACAGCCAGGATTTCTGCGTCTTCTTAGGATTCCCCATGACATCACCCCCTACCAGCAGGAAGCAGTTTGGAAAGAACGACACCCAAATTCCCAAATATTGTTTATAAATGTTTGTTTTCATTTAAGTGGGCTTGGTTATAAATGGTTAATGACCACAAGCAATCTTTTTAAAGGTAAAAATGGAATTATGGTATAGATATGAATACTTTGTTTTGGAATGGATTTTCTTTTATTGATACAATTTAAGGTCAATCTTCTCCTCTTGTTTAGGTATTATGTTTATATAGCTCATTGAAAATGTAATGTATAATTTAGTACAGATTATAGAGAGTTACCTATGATAGTTAAAACTTAGAGTTAAGTTAGTTAGAATTTCTAGATATACAGAGATGTATTTGAGATAAATAGGCATTCTTCAAACCTTTCAAAGTCCTACAGAATATGGCATTTAAAATGGTTTAGGGTTTTTCTTGACAGTGAGGCACAACTGCTCCTGGAAATACCACCTGCATTAGAAAGGAAGATGGACATCAAAGAAGCACTTAATGAAGTTTGCTCCTAATGTGGCAAGACTAGCCATTTGGGCAAGGTACTGCTCTTGTCTGGACTGTTTGACTTTATGCTGTATAAACTGGACATGCAGGACCCACAGAAAAGTGACTGATAAAACAAGATGGACAGTAATACAGAGTTCCTGCTTCATGAAAGAGTCTGCCAGACACACTATGGCCTATAGGTTGAAGATGGAACATTACAGAAGAACTTCGGGTGACTGACCAGGCAGTGAGTTGTCTCTGTCATTTCTAGAGTTTATATATTATCCTTCTGTGGTCTTTGAAGGAGTTGAAGACAGATAGTTATGGTTATGGTTATGGTTTTCCTTAGTTAGGATTAAAGATAAATTACATATAGGACTTCAGACTCTCAAAGATAGGATAGATGATATTTTCTTTAAGTCTTACTAAATGTTAATGGACAAAATATTGTTAACTGTGATTCTTATTTGATAACTGTTGTATGGTATATTTTGCTATGTTAAGGTTAAAACCCTTCTTTTCATTTTAGACAGAAAAGAGGAGATGATGGGATATATTATTCTGTATGTTTCTCATGCTGGTTAATGAATAAAGCATTGTTGGGCCAATGGGAAAGCAAGATAGGCGGGGTTAGGAGACAAGGAGGAAAGAGGTAGTAGGAAGGAGGAGTCAACATGGAGAGCCCAGAGAGGTAGAACACCAGTGCCGCTCTGGCCGGTAAGATGAGCCTTGTGGAAATACTTAGAATAGTAGAAATGGGTTAATCATTAAGACAGAGCTAGCCCATAAGCAATGATAGTAACTGGCCAACAGGATTGTATCAAATACAGAGTCTCTGGCGTGGCAGCGGGACCCGACCGGCAGGGAAAAACGTGCTCGTAACACTGAAAAAATGTGGTAAGTTAAAAAGTTGTGATATGTAAATGGCAGCTCCATGAGATGTGAGAAGACAAGTTCCTTTCCATATAAAACAGCACACCTCTGAAAAATGTATTGAAGCTGTCCAAAAGCTATTTGATAAAATAAGATACTTTGGGATTATACACAAGTATGGAAGCTACATTTTCAATTTTCATTGCCATTTTAAAAACATACACAATTACCTACACATTCATATCACTTAGCAACTTATCAAATATAAAGCTTCAACATGCTAGAAAGAGGTAATCACAGAACGCTCACACACTTCCCCTCTGATGTGCCTCACTAACCTGCTCAGTCTACCAAGCAGGGCGCTGCCAGAGTGACACTCAGCAGGTTAGACTTACCAGCTGAAGAAACCCTAAGGGTGGGTGGAATCCTGTCAACTGAAGTAGATTTCTTTACTTAAACATTAAAAAAAAAAAAAAAAAAAAAAAAGGTTTTTTTTTTTCTCCCTTGAGTTGGGCCTAGGAGAAGGTAGGGTCCCTTTTTGGACTCTTCGGCTGTGACAAAACAAAGCCATTATGGTGCAGGATGTGGGTGTGTCTCAACAGAAATCCATGAGATGCTTTGTTGTTTTTCCACTTTTGAGCCGAGGCTGAATTTAAGACAAAGAAAATGTGGACATCCTGCACCTTTGGAGTCAGGAGAAGAGCAGTGTGCCCTTCTCTGCATCACCAAGAGAGGAGGCTGAGGGCACTGAGCTAACCCCCACGTGACTGACGCCCAGAGTTTCCCACCGGCTGCTTTTCTGAAATTTGGAATATTAGAGGAAGAGGCAGGTTTAAGTTTTTCAGGATTTGAAGAACTGGGCTAAGTTTTTATGCATGAGGCTGAGAATCAACCTGTTGACAGCTCAATTCCTGAGTCTGCCTGTCAGCGTGCTATGAGAAGTGAAGAGATTTTGTGCTGAGTTGTTTTCTCTAAAACTCTGAAGACGGGGATAGAAAGGGTGTCCACATGTAAATGAGAGAGGCCAGGAGAAGGAGCAGGAGGGAGTGCTCTGTGCTCTTGCCAGCTTTTCCTAAATTATCCCATCTACCTTTTGCCTCTGGGATTTTACCTTTCTATATTCTATATTCCTTTCTTTCCTTCTTCACAGCTGATTGTGTGGTCCTCCTCTCCTCCTTTTCTGGATCCTCCATCTTACCTCTCTTCCTCTCTTATTTATTATCTCTGCCTCTCTGCCTGACCTCTCCCACATATGTGGCAAGGGATCTCAAATAAAGTTTTTGCTCACCCCCACCCCATCCCAGGTGGCTGTTATCCAGGATAGAGTAAGTACTGTGACAGGCAGGTATGGAGTTCCACTGGGATGCCACATTTCCATGTCCCCAGCGAGAACTTGTCACCTTCGACTGACACTAAAATTAAAAACTGCAGAGATGCATTAAAACCCCCTTACCTAAGCCTGTGCAGGTCTCCTCAGGCAGAGTCCTCCCCTGCCACGTCCATCTGGGTAAGTGTTCTGCACCCAAGTGCAGAATCAGAAGGTGGTGGGGTCCAGGCAGGCTGTGGGAGGAGGAGCAGTGGGGCCCAGGGAGGTTTTCAGCATCTGCAGAGGGGACGCTCAACGAGAATGTTTTCTTCTGAGGATATTTCCTGAAACTCCTGAAATTAGCTAAGTTTTTAATAGGATGTCAATTAATTTATATTTGATTTGTTTTTCTAAACAAAATTACCAAATTTACTTTAACATCCACATGTTAATTGGTATAATTTCTAGATATTTTCAAGAATTGCTCATTTGTATGGAACTTCTTGAGGAGGTAATGCTGTAATTTCACATTTTAAACAAATTTTCATTTTGCTTCTGTTGGTTTTGTACCTCAAATGAATCAGTTGTTATGACTTCTATAGTGTGCATATTAGAAATCCTAAAAGCCTCTGGAAAGAAATGGGTTGTGTGTTTAAACTTCTTCTCATAGACAGCTCCTCCCTGACCCTTATGTATGAGAGCTTTCTTAAGAGCCTTTGAATTCCCTGTTTAATTTCACAAATTACAAATTAGTGATGTCACCCCTTACCCTTGTGTCTGGTGACACCTGAGTCAGTTTGGTGATGAGGTTACAGGACACTGGCTAATACACAGTGAACATGGTCCTAAAGGCGGCTACAGTTACCTCTATTAATCTTTCCTGTGTTTCCTTCACAATTTTTCTGATACTAGAAATACCAAAAAGTCATTTTGTTTGAGGAATTTTTTGACCACTGAACCCCACCCTGCCCTGCTGTCTCTATTTGGTTTTCAGGGTTTTTGGTTTTTCCCCAAACTTCACCTCTCATGAGTCTTTGTGAAAGATGGAGATCAACTGATCACTTCTTTAGTCACTGAGGCAATGAACGCGCGCTGACAGGAGGTCAGAGGTGCTTAGCGCCAAAGCCCAGCCTCTTACCAGTCACCCTGGGTGGTGAGGGAATTGGGCTGGGCCACAGCACTGTAGGGGTCCGGTGTCGGTGGCTGGGGACTGTGGAGAACTCCAGGGTTTCTTGTTTCTCTATTTAAAAACAAAATATCTTTTCTTTCTACTGACTTTATGGAGAGAATTTTTAATAGCGGTTATTGTAAATATTAGAGCTACAGGTGTGGCCCTAAGGTTATCTTCACAATCCTGTCAATGCACAAAATCAGTGGACAACTCTTGGCTGTTTTCAGAGCTAACTGCCAGTCCTTAAGTGAACCGTCCTGGGTGTCTGCTCACAGCAGTCCTGGACAGCAGCTACTCCACTTTATGTCTACCCAGAGCATCTGCATCTGGCTGGTGCCTGTTTTACCTTCAACAGGATGAAGCCATGTCCCCCTAGTGTCCCTACTTTTCCAAGCAGAGTGGCACCATAGGCAGGGCAGGGCAATATTTAACTGCAGTCTAAACCCAACCACATAAAGAGCATCACCACCATGCTCCTGAGGTCCAGCCTTCATGATGCTCTCAATGTGAGTAATTTTCTTTGCTACTTCATTTTCCATACTAGGCATGCTTTGTAATCTGCTTGCATGGCACCCTGCCCTCATGCCAGTACACAAAATGCCCAGATGTGAGTTACTCAAATGTGACGTTTTAGAAAGTCATGTTCTGTTTCCACCATCTGCTTCCCTGTAATCCAAGCAGCAAAGGCAAAAGAATGGGTTTCTCTATGTGTAATATTTGGACTTAGCACCGAGCACGGTGGCTATGCAAGGGCCACTTCAGCAATTCCTCAAGCAAATGACACTTACATATAAAATAAAAGCAGAAAAAAATTAACTCATTTTTAAAGTGGTGAATTGACTCAGAAGTCATTACGTGGCTTTCTTTTAATGATCCATGATATTTGCATAAGTGAGCCTTGTTTGCTTGAGGGACACAATTGCTCCAGTTGTCTGAGTTGGATGACTAGTAGGATGTTTTTCTGTATCCTCTCCTGGTGCTATATTGAGGAAGGTGAATTGTTGCCTACGATGCCATTCAAGTGTGTCTGAACTTCACTCTGGAAAAAAGGGATAGTATTTTCTCTTGTTATCTCCATAAGTTTAACTTGAAGGAAAAGTTTGTAGTTGTTTTAAAGCAATTATAAAATAAATCCACAAATCATGACCATCGTGGTAAGTTCACAGTACCCTTGCAAACTTTTCCCTTAATGCATGTAAGGACAGTTAGCCACATCACACTAAAAATGACAACACCCAACACCTTTGATCTACAATAAATTAAAGCTTGGTATTGTGTGAGGTTTAGATTCCTTGGTTTGCAAATCTCATGTGTTTAAAATAAGGTAAAATGCAGAGAGCTTGTTTTTCTCAGAAATGATGTGAGTAGAGGCAATACTAGAATTACTTTAAAACATTGGTTATATTATACAGACCCAAAGTTACTCTTAATATATTATCAGTGGGGCAGGTGGTGATGATGCACAAATATACTAAAAATAGCTGCATCACACACACACACACACACACACACACACAGAGAGAGAGAGAGAGAGAGAGAGAGAGAGAGAGAGAGAGAAAGAGAGAGAGGGAGGGAGAGAGAGAGAAAGAGCAATACCACAGAGTAAGATGGGGCTGTGTCCTAGTAATCAACCATGACCCATTGAAGACTAGACATAGACGAGCATCTTTGATTGACATCTTTGCTGTGCTTTTCATGGGAACAAACCCCTGTGCACTGAACTAGTGGCTGGAGAAGGCAATGTCCTATTGCCCGTGTTATTACTATGGAAAGACAAACTTTTCTTTATGGAGTTGCACTTTGTCACTTCTAGACAAATGCTGCCTATTCTCAGCGTGGGAGTGACAAAGTTGATTACACAAAAGTATTGAGAAGAATAGGTGTCAGTCAATGTCCCCATTGTCCCCAGTGGGACAGGACAGAAGTTAGATACAGAGCAGGTGGTACATCGGTGTAGGGTCATGATGCTCCTGACTTGTAGCACTGTGGCATAACACAACAATTGTTTGCACATTTCAAAGGACTCTGTAGGACTGACTGAAGGTTTAAAATGCAGAGAAATGACAGTATCTGAGAGAGTAGACATTGTCCTGCCTTAGTCAGACCAGGATACAGAGATGTGTTGAACTATGATACAACTATACTGCATATTTAAGTATAAATCGATGCTAATTAAAACGTGAGGAAAGTCCACATTTCAAGGTTTTCACCAAGTATCTGCCCCAGTTCTAAAACTTTAAAAGTATAACATTTTTATGAGGAACTTATGGATCTGTAAGAACAAGGACATAGTATGAGCTGTGGGACAGCAGTCTTACAAACCTTAACTTTCTATAAATCCCTTTTCCACATGTGACTGGAAAAATTAGGGCAGCATGCTCTTCCTGTATAAGAGGTCTAAATGAAAACATAAACATGTAACTTAAATTGCTTTTAATTTACTTATTTTAAGTGTACAGGTGTTTTCCCTGCATGTATGTCAGTGTACCATGTGTGTGCAGTGCTCACAGAGGGCAGGAGATAGCATGTAAACAACTATTTTACATTTTTTAAAAATTTATTTTATGTATGGTTTTTCTGCAGTGATAACTGTATACCTTATGCACCCAGTGCCCATAGAATCCAGGAGAGGGCCTTGGATCCCCTGTGGGATCCAAGTTACAGACAATTGTGAGGTTCCATGTGTGTACAAGGGATCAAACCCAGTCCTCTGCAAGAACAGCCAGGGCTCTTAGCCACTGAGCCCTTTACAGGAAAGATTCCATCAAACACCTTCATCAAAACTTCTAGTTCAAGCCCAGCCTTTGTCCCTGTCACCAGGCCTCGGGTGGGTCCTGGATCTCCCTGCCCCTGCGTCCTGTCCCAACCGAGAGTGCTCTTGAAGCTCCGATATACCCCCACCCACCCCCACTGAGAGCCTTCTCTCTCCCTAGGGTCTTCCCTACCCTGCCCTCTGTCCCACCACTCTGGTTGAGCACTGAGCCAGAGGGTGGAGCCAACAATCCAGCCACCTTCAGGGAAATTCCTGGAGCCTCTCTGAGCACAATAGACCAGCCTATCCACGTGGGACCACCCATAATTTCTACCTGCCTAGTCTCTGACCCCCACCACCGGTCTTCTACTGGAGTTCTGGGCACCTCCCAGAGATCCGCCTATCTCTGCTGGTCCACCCTGAGTTCCTGAAGGGGGCTGGATCATTGACCCCCATCACAGGACCTCTGCTAAAGAGGCACTACTCAGTTGGAGAGTGCCAGCTAGACCCGCCTATCAGTGTGGAAACATCCTGAGTATCAGCCCAGCCTTTTTCCCCTAACACCAGACCTTGGCTAGAGGCCTTGGCTAGAGCTAGACCTGGCTATCACTGAGAAAACATCCTGCGGGCTAGCCTCTGCCAAAGAGGCCTCAGCTCTCCTCTGCTGGAGCCTGAACTTTGACCCCCATCGTCGGGCCCCTGCCTATGGAGAGACATCCTAGAGAGCTTGGACCACACAGAACTATAGACTTCAAACCTCTGACCCACCTAAATCCATAGAGAGAGGGAGAAACCCCACCAACACCTACTGGAAGAAGCTATGAGAAGACAGCAATACAAGAAAACACCTAACATCAGAAAGACAAGCATAACACCACCAGAATCTAGAGAAGCTACACCAACTAGACCAGAACACAACAAAGCAAATGAATCAGAAGAGAACGACCTAAAAATTATCGTCATAAAAATGATAGAGACCTTCAAAGAAGATGTGAGAAAATCCTTTAAAGAAGTGGAAGATAAACAAAAAAATGGAAGATGAATAAAATTCTTAAAGAAAGTATAGAAAGCCAAGAAAAAACAATTAAACAGGTTCAAGACTTGAAAACGAAAATGGAGACAATAAAGAAAACACAAACCGAAGGAATGTTGGAAATAGAAAAACTGGGCAAACGATCAGGAACTGCAGATGCAAGCATAACCAACAGAATTCAAGAGATGGAAGAAAGAATCTCAGGCGCTGAAAATAAACTAGAGGAAATAGATTCATCGACCAAAGAAAATCTTAAATCCAACAAATCCTTAACACAAAACATCCAGGAAATGTGGGATGTGAAAAGGCCAAACCTAAGAATAATAGACATAGAGGAAGGTGAAGAAGCCCAGCTCAAAGGGGCCAAAAAAATATTCAACAAAATCATCGAGGAAAACTTTCCCAATCTGAAGAAGGACATTCCCATGAAAGTACAAGAAGCATACGGAACACCAAATAGACTGGACCAAAGAAAACAGATCTCTTGACACATAATAATCAAAACACCTAACATACAGAATAAAGAAAGAATATTAAGAACAGCGAAGGAAAAAGGGCAGGTAACATATAAAGGCAGACCTATCAAAATTATGCCTGACTTCTCCATGGAAACCCTCAAGGCCAGAAGGGCCTGGATAGATGTTCTACAAGTACTAATAGTCCATGGATGCCAGCCCAGGCTACTATACCCAGCAAAACTCTCAATCACTATAGATGGAGAAAACAAGATATTTAATGACAAAGCCAGATTTTCACAATACAGCCCTACAGAAAGCTTTGGAAGGAAAACTCCAACTCAAGGAAGTTTACTATGCTTACAAAGACTTAGGCAACAGATAATCCCACTTCACCAGAAATCAAGGGTAAAGAAGGACAAATAAATTTACAATACCGCTGCCAAAAGCAAATCTAAAACAAACAAACATTAACAATCAATGGTCCTTACTCTCCCTCAACATTAATGGTCTAAACTCGCCTATAAAAAGGCACAGGCTAACAGAATGGATACGAAGACAGAATTCATCCTTCTGCTCCATAGAAGAAACATACCTAAGCTACAAAGATAGACATTACCTTAGAGTAAAGGTCTGGGAAAAGATCTTCCAACCAAATGGATCCAAGAAGCAAGCAGGTGTGGCTATCCTAATATCTAACAAGTTAGACTTCAAACCAAAATTAATCAAAAGAGATGAAGATGGTCATTTCATATTCATCGCAGGAGAAATCCATCAACAAAAAGTCTCGATTCTGAACATCTATGCCCCAAATACAAAGACACCCACATTCATAAAAGAAATGCTACTAAAACTCAAAGCTCTCATAAAACCTCACACACTTATAGTAGGAGACTTCAACACACCACTCTCACCACTAGACAGGACCACCAATCAGAAACTCAACAAAGAAACAAAAGAACTAACAGAAGTTATGTCTCAACTGGGTTTAACAGATATCTATAGAACATTCAATCCAAACACAAAAGAATATACCTTCTTCTCTGCTTCACATGGAACCTTCTCTAAAATCGACCACATACTAGGTGGCATAACAAACTTCAACAGATACAATAGAATTGGAATAATCCCCTGTATCTTATCAAACCACCATGCTTTAAAATTGGAATTCAACAACAACACAAATCGCAGAAACCCTACAAACTCATGGAAACTGAACAATGTGCAATTGCACCACACCTGGGTCAAAGAAGAAATAAAGAAAGAAATTAAGAACTTCCTAAAATTCAATGAGAATGAGGACACGACATATCCGAACTTATGGGACACCTTGAAAGCAGTATTACGAGGGAAGTTCATTGCATTGAGTGCCCATATGAAGAAAACAGAGGATAGTCACATTAGAGAATTAGCAGCACAACTGAAAGCCTTAGAACAAAAAGAAGCAGAGTCACCCCGGAGGAGTAGTAATCAATTACTACTCCAGGAAATAATCAATTTGAGGGCTGAAATTAATAAAATAGAAACCAGGAAAACAATACAAAAAAATCAATGCAACAAAGAGTTGGTTTTTCGAGAAAATCAACAAGATAGACAAACCTTTATCCAAACTAACAAAAAAGCAGAGAGAGAGATCATGCAAATTAACAAAATCAGAAATGAAAAGGGGGACATAACAACAGAAACAGAAAAAATCCAGACAACTTTCAGGTCATACTTTGAAAACCTGAACTCTACAAAATTTGAAAATTCAAAGGAAATGGACAAATTTCTGGACAACTATCACTTACCAAAATTAAACCAAGAACAGACAAACAACTTAAATAGGCCTATAACCACCAATGAAATTGAAACAGTCATCGAAAGCCTTCCAACCAAAAAAAAGCCCAGGGCCAGATGGCTTCAGTGCAGAATTCTACCAGAAATTCAAGGAAGAGCTAATTCCAATACTCCTCAAATTGTTCCACACAATAGAGACAGAAGACACATTACCAAATTCTTTCTACGAGGCCACTATCACCTTGGTACCCAAGCCTCACAAAGATACAACTAAGAAAGAAAACTACAGACCAATATCTTTGATGAACATCGATGCAAAAATACTCAATAAAATACTGGCAAACCAAATCCAAGAATAAATACATCAGAGAAATCATCCACCATGACCAAGTAGGCTTCATCCCTGGGTTGCAAGGATGGTTTAACATATGAAAATCTATCAACGTGATCCACCATATAAACAAACTGAAAAAGAAAAACCATAGGATCATCTTCCTAGATGCTGAAAAAGCCTTTGACAAAATTCAACACCCTTTCATGATAAAGGTCTTGGAGAGATCAGGGATAACAAGAACATAACTAAACATAATAAAAGCAATATACAACAGCCAACATCAAACTGAATGGAGAGAAGCTTAAGGCAATTCCTCTAAAATCAGGAACAAGACAAGGCTGTCCTCTCTCTCCATATCTCTTCAATATTGTACTTGAAGTCCTAGCTAAAGCTATAAGACAACAAAAGGAGATCAAGGGAATCCAAATTGGAAAGGAAGAAGTCAAACTGTATCTATTTGCAGATGATATGATAGTTTACATAAGCGACCCAATAAATTCCACCAGGGAGCTCCCACAGCTGATAAACACCTTCAGCAAACTAGCAGGATACAAGATAAACTCAAAAAAAATCAGTAGCCCTACTTTATTCAGACGACAAAGAGGTTGAGAAAGAAATCAGAGAAACATCACCCTTTACAATAGCCACAAACAACATAAAATATGTTGGGGTACACTTACCAAACATGTGAAAGACCTATACAATAAGAACCTTGTGTCTTTAAAGAAAGAAATTAAAGAAGATACCAGAAAATGGAAAGATCTCCCATGCTCTTGGATTGGAAGGATAAATATAGTAAAAATGGCAATCTTGCCAAAAAGCAATCTACAGATTCAATGCAATCCCCATTAAAATCCCAGCACAATTCTTCACTGACCTTGAAAGGATAATAGTCAACTTTGTATGGAAAAACAAAAGACCCAGGATAGCCAAAACAATCCTGTACAATAAAAGAACTTCAGGAAACATCACCGTCCCTGACTTTAAGCTCTACTACAGAGCTATAGTCCTGAAAACAGCCTGGTACTGGCACAAAAATAGTCAGACCAATGGAATCAAATTTAAATTCCTGATATTAATCCACACACCTACGAATACCTGATTTTCGACAAAACAGCTAAAAAATTACAATGGGGGGGAGGAAGCATCTTCAACAAATGGTGCTGGCACAATTGGATGATGGTGTGTAGAAGACTGCAGATAGACCCATGTCTATCGCCATGCACAAAACTCAAGTCCAAATGGATCAAAGACCTCAACATAAATCCAGCCACACTGAACCTCTTAGAAGAGAAAGTAGGAGGTCCCCTTGAACAAATTGATATAGGAGACCACTTCCTGAACATAACTCCAGTAGCACAGACACTGAGATCAACAATTAATAAGTGGGACTTCCTCAAACTTAGAAGCTTCTGTAAGGCGAAGGACACAGTTGACAAGACCAAAAGGCAGTCCACAGACTGGGAAATTTTTTTTTTACCAATCCTACATCTGACAAAGGGCTGATCTTGAAAATATACAAAGAACTCAAGAAACTAGTCAACAAAACACTAAATAGCCCTATTAAAAAATGGGGTACAGAATTGAAGAAAGAATTCTCAATAGAGGAAATCAAAGAAGCTGAAAGACACTTAAGAAAATGTTCAACATCCTTAGCCATCAGGGAAATGCAAATCAAAGCAACTCTGAGATAACCTTTTTACTCCTGCCAGAATGGCTAAAATTAGAAACACCAATGAGAACTTATGCTGGAGAGGATGTGGAGAAAAGGGAACACTCCTTTACTGCTGGTAGGAATGCAAACTCATACAGCCATTTTGGAGATCAGTATGGTGGTTCCTCAGGAAAATGGGAATTAGCTTACCACAGGACCCAGCAATTCCACTCTTAGGAATATGCCCAAATGACTCACATCCATGCAACAAAGACATGAGCTCAACTATGTTCATAGCAGCATTATTTGTAATAGCAAGAACCTGGAAGCAACCTAGATGCCCCTCAACTGAAGAATGGATAAAGAAGATGTGGCACATCTACACAATGGAATACTACTCTGCAGAAAAAAATAACAGAATCTTGAAATTCACAGGCAAGTGGATGGAACTTGAAGAAACCATCCTGAATGAGGTAACCCAGTCACAAAAAGAGGAGCAGGGTATGTACTCGCTCATATATGGATTTTAGACCTAGAGCAAAGATCACCAGCCTATAATACACACCACCAGACGGACTGGGATACAAGGTGTATTCTAAGAGATTCATATATGGTCCCTCACAAAAGGGGGAAGGGACAAGTCCCCCAGAGCATATGGGGAATGGGAGGCAGTGAATGGAAAGAGAACTAGGAGAAAGAGAAGGGGAGGAGAGGAAAACACGTGGGACTAGATAGATTGAGTCAGGGTGAGGGGGGGGCGCATAAAAGAGGGAGCCATTATTGGTTTGAAGAGAAAACTGAACCTAAAGAAAGGTCTAGAAAACTACAAGACTGACTCCAACTAATAATTCGAGCAACCATGGAAAGGCTACCATAAATGCCCTTCCCTGATAGTGAGATCATCAACTAAATTATCCGCCATCATGGAGTCCTCATCTAGTACCTGTTGGAAACAGAAGCAAACACCCGTAACCAAACACTGAGTCAAACTAGAATCCAGATGCACAGAAGGGGGACAAGACCAGGTTGCAGAAACTCACAAAGATAGCTGACCTGAACAAGGAGGAGCTTGGGCCACCCAGACTGATGGCTAGGAACCCAGCAAGGAACTGACTCAGATCCCCTGAATATGGGTCTCAGCTAGAAGGACTGAGCAGTCTGGGGGACCTCAGACAGTAGAAACAGGATCTATTTCTGGTGCACAGAAGGATCTTACGGTCACATCCCCCATGGAGGGATACCCCCTTAACCTAGAGACAGGAGAGAAGTAAGTCCTAGTCCCTACTTCAAATGACTTGACAGATTTACATGACCCAACCTGGATAGCATAGCCCTACAAGTGGAATGGGGGTGGGGGGATGGGAGGGGAGGGTGGCCAGGGTGCATGTCACAGGGGAAAGAGGGTAAGAGGGAGGGAGAGAGGGAGGGAGGGAGGGTTGGAGGGAGAGTTGGAGGGAGGAAGGGAGATGAAACTGGGATCCACATGTAAAATTTTTAAATTATATTATTAATAAAAAAAGAAGGAAAAATGCTGCTGGATTAATTTTATATATGTATATATATATATGTGTGTGTATATATATATGTATGTATATGTATATATATTTAAAATGCTTTGACTTCAAAATTTAAGCCTAAGGAGAAGTTACTGAGGAAAAGAATTTCTAATTTTGTTTCCACAGAAAATGAAAAGCTGTGGATCCCTTCCAGACTAATGTGGTTTGATCGAGCAAGACCTCCTGAAGCAACATCAATGGGACAATGCAGCCTTGTAGACCACTACAGCCAGGATTTCTGCGTCTTCTTAGGATTCCCCCATTATAGCGCCCCCTACCAGCAGGAAGCAGTTTGGAAAGAACGATGCCCAAATTCCCAAATATTGTTTATAAATGTTTGTTTTCATTTTTTTAAAAGGCATGTATAATTATGTCCAACATAAAATAATGTTTTTTAAAAAAAAAAACTTTCTAGTTCAAATTAAGAGTTCCTGACTTTTATTTTTAAATTATGTGTGTGTTATATGCGCATGAGTGCAGGTGCCACAGAAGCCAGAAGAGCTGGAGCTTCAGGTGGTTGTGAGCCCTTTGACTTAGGGGCTGGGAACTGAACTCAGCTGCCCTGCAAGAGCAGCAGGTGCTCTTAACCTCTGGGCCATCTCTCCAGCCCTTGCCTGTGGTGTGACCTCACTCGCTGATATGGGTTCCTAACTTCACTTCCCCTTAATAATGGACTGTAGCTCGAAATTATAAACCAAATAAACCCTTTCCTCCCTCTATGCTGTTTTCAATAGAGTGTTTAATCACAGCAACAGCAACTAAATGAGAATGCATTGTGTTTGAAATAAAGCACGGGAAGATTGTACCATACCTGGCATGATGACAAAAACAAAGAGCATGTATCACAATGCCCCTCAGAATGAGTGGCTCCAACTTGGCAAAGTTCAAAGATAAAGCCCCAAAGCACAGCCTGTGTTCCCTCACTTCCAGTTCTCCTCTGTTGCTGACTACAATGTCACCTCAAACGGGCTCATATTTGTCACTGAATCCTGCAATATTTTACCCATGAGTTCTTATTTTCTTATTTTCCATATTAAGGATATTTTGGGATGCGTCCTTTATAGGTCTCATGGCCCTTTCCAGCAGATACATGCTGACTCTCCTGTGCAGGCATGAGAAACAGGTCCAGCATCTCCACAGCACCAGACTTTCTCCTAAAGCATCTCCAGAGCAAAGGGCCACCCGGACCATCCTGCTGCTCTTGAGCTTCTTTGTGGTGATGTACTGCTTGGACTGCATCCTATCTGCCTCCAGACTTATGCACAGCAGTGACACAATCCACCACAGAATTTAGATGATGGTCTGCAACAGCTATGCCACCATCAGCCCTTTACTGCTAATTTGTTCTGAAAAATGAATTACTAACTTTTTGAAATCCTTGGGGGTGGGTGGGAAGTAAATGCTTAACTATTGAGAGGAGGGTGGGTTCACTTAAGGAGCCAGCATCTAGCTGCTGAATGGGGAGCCCTGGTCTAGTGCCCATGTGCTTCCAGATAAATGAATATATGACTCACGCTCTGTTAAACCTGATTCCTGTGAAATATGGATGACCAACGCCTCTAGATATTTGAGTAAAACATCTTTCTGTGCATTTCTGCTTGATGTCAGTGGGAGACACCTGTGACACTTTAACAGCTTAGGGTACCTATGCACTTATCAATAAGCTAAAGTATATAACACTTTTTAGTAAGTCAATCATCTCAACAGTTGTCATTTTTTACCTAATTAAATATGTAAGCATTGCCACAAAATTAGCATGTCATCCACCAAAAGTTCTTTCATAATTATACAAAAATAAGAGTCTCAGATGCTTGTTTGTTCATAGTAACAGCACTTGACGACAGCCAAGATGCAAACAACTGGATGCCATAAGCACATGTGGTCTCTGTATGTACGCCATGGACTATTACTCAGCATAAACAGAAATGAAGATCAACAAGTGAAATGTCGGTCACAAAATGGCAAGCATTCTATACACCTGCATTTGAGGGTGGAACTGACAGCACTGTAATTTCTCAGGACAGAAAACCAGGTGGGGGTTGTCAGGGACTGAGATATGGTGGTGGCGAATTCTTAATTGCTTTCAAAGAATAAAACAGGAAGAGGGAGAAGATGAACTATGGAGGATGAACCTTGACCAAATGATGGAAGATTACCACAGAGATGGCATGTGGATGTCACATAGTTCCTGTTATGACTTCACTTTTACTTCTTCCTTGAAGTCATATAACAGTCTACATACACACACACACACACACACACACACACACACACACACACACACACACACACACACACACACACACACACACACACACCACACACACACACACACACACACACACACACACACCTGTCAAGACACTGAAACATGAGGAAAGGTTGAGATGCTGCTATAGGACACAAGAGACTGGTGAGAATGGGGTGTAGTGTGCTGCCCTTCATTGGACCCAGAGACAAGAGAAGAGACTTGTGAACCCAAAGGAAGTGACCAGGGTCAAGAAACAGTCAAAGCAGAAGTTAAAATTCCATGTGAAAAGTGAAAATGAAAAACAAAATACCAAAACCTAGGAATATCAAAAGCCAACACCAATGAAGAAGTTCATAAGTGTGTATGTGTGAGAGAAAGAGGGACAGCAGACAGACAGAGAGGAGGGAGAGAGGGGGGAGAGAGGGGGGAGAGAGGGAGGAAGGCAGAACAGACTATAAGCAACTCAGCACTGTAACTGAGAGAATGGGGAAAGAAGGAAGAGTCCATAGAAAGGATGGAAGGATGGATAGACAGGACTCAAGAGTTAAAATAAACAAAATGGAGACAAAAATGCACTACAAAACGCAAGTTAGAGAAAGTTCTTAAGCGCACTGGCTGCTCTTGCAGAGGACCTGGGTTGGATAGCCAGCATCCACATGGCAGTCACAATGTCTGTGATTCCAGTTCCATGGTGATCCAAAAACCTCTTCTAGCCTCTAAAGACATGTCACACACATGGTGCACAGACATGCATGCAGATAATGCATTCATACACATAAAATTTAAAATAACAAAAGATCCACAATGGTGTTGGGTCACCTGTATTCGAAAGCCAAAGAATTGTTTTTTGAACTCTGATCTCAACATTACACACAGGATTAAGTTGATCAACCACCAAATATAAAGTTTTAGGGGGGTATGCTTGCTTTTGTGCTTTATTAGGAAACAAGCTATTAGGAGGCAATTTTTATTTGTATTTTTTTAATGTTCAGATTTAAAAGTTCAGAGGATCTAGGATGTCAAGATCAGTGTAGAGTTACAGTCTGGTGCTGACCAATACCAAAGTGTGGGAGATGCATAAGGAACTCTCTGCCCTCCTTTCTGACTCTGATCCTTCTGTCAAATCTCATTGTTATTAGACACAACTTGTTCACGACTGAAGATGACAAGCATAAGGCTTGCAACTCCCATGCATATTCCAATGGAGAAGGCTACTGAGTGGGAGGAGGTGTAGATGGTGAGAATGAGTCCCAGAGTCAGAACCAGCACTCCCATGATGGAGACCAATGTGCACCACCAGGGACACCAAGAGGGACAGACAGCAAACAGGCTTCCCCTTCCGTTGTAGGAGGCTTCTGGTCACTTCCATTTAAAGATGATGGTAATTGTGCTTATTCTCCTGGTACAATGATCGCTTTTAAATAAGCCAACAAATGCCAGAAATTGTTTCTCCCAAAGCAGCAAGGACTTTCAAGAGGAGCTGTCCTTCAGTCAAGTGTAAGATTTAAACACATAAATCTCTTCAAAGAAAACTCACTAGTGAACACTCATGACCCTGACCTTGGCTATGGATTCTTAGATCTGAAGCACACACACAAACACAAACTTGAACAATAAAATGAAAAATAACTTTTGTGCTACAGGGGTCCTTATCAAGAAAGTAAAAGATGAGACATATATAATGGACATTACATGTCCATTCCAGGTTCGAATCTCCTAGCGATTCTACAGTTTTTTTTTGTTTTGGTTTTGGTCTCTCACACACCCTCACTGCACCCCTAGGTCTCTGTCTCTCTGAAACAACAATAGGTTTATGGAGGCTCGTGAGAGCCCGTTAGCACCAGCACCTCTGTCCATAACTGAAGGTCCCCACCCACGTTCTCCAAACTGTGCTACACACATCTCTTCCGCAGAACCGGTCACATCCTGAGCTACAGGCTTCTGCTTTCCAGTAAGGGTGTCACCTGTCCCACTCCTAAAACACCAATTGAAGTCTGGTCAGCTCCCACATCAGCAACCCCAGGGTCGGGCTGTTTTACTTCCCTGTGGTGGTATCTAGAGAGCATCTCCCCCAGGTGTCTTCGACCATTCATTGACGATCTCCGTTCTTACTATTTGTTGGAGGCTTTGGAAAGGGGTCTGAGAAGATCACTGGAAAGAGGGCTGTGCCTGGGCTCTGAGAGCTGGTTTATGCTTTTCCCAGGGAATGTCCCTTTGCTACCTGAAGAGCCTTGTCTGCAAAGGGGTTGTGCCTTCACACCACACTTGTTTGTGCTTGGAGCAGAGTGCTCTGGGGGCGGCTGTGGTCCTGGGTTGGTGGTCCTGCTGGACCTGCTGTGCTTGTGGCTCTGGGAGAAGCTGACACTATCCCCAGCTTCCAACCTGGTGTGCAAAATGTGCTCACTAAAGCCGGAGCCACAGCTGAGCATGTGGCTGAGTTGGTCCTCACTGGTCCCTGCCAGGTGGAGTTGAGAGATGCCCTCTGGGAGTGGGGCTAGGCACCCCCAGACCATCCGTTGGTGCTATTGGTATATTGGTGCCAGGGACTCACTGTGGTGGGAGCCATTGTGGAAAGGAACGCACAGCATGCAAAACCACTGCTGCCCGCCAAGAAGCAGCATGGGAGAGGGGATGAGAGTCCCCTTACCCCTCATAGAGGACAAATTCTCAGGTTGGAGTGTTTTCTCAGGTTGGGATGAGCAAGTGAACTGGGGAGGGTGAGAGGGGCAGGCTCCTCTCCCTGTGGCACTGGGCTTTGAGCTGTTTAAAATCACTGTTATGGACAAGTTCTTACTGTAAGCTCTACTTTCTGGAGCTCGGTTCCTATGAATTCATGAAAGAGTAGGGGAATGGGGCAACTGCATTCCTTAACAGTTACTGGACTCTGCCTGGATGCTCTGTGCACATCAGTCAGTTGAATGACTATCACCAGCTATCTGAACTCCGTTCTGTCTCTCTCTCTCCCCCTTCTCCCCCCCCCCCTCTCTCTCTCTCTCTCTCTCTCTCTCTCTCTCTCTCTCTCTCTCTCTCTCTCTCTCGTGTGTATGTGTGTGTGTGTGTGTGTGTGTGTGTGTGTGTGTGTGTGTGTGTGTGTGTGTGTGTGTGCGCGCGCGCGCCCAACCACTGAGCAGATGATTGCTTGGGTCCTGGATATGCAGCCACTACTGGGGCTAATCCAAAGTTTGTAGGACTTGGCTATCATAAGCTTGGGTTCCAGCTCTGGCACTTACTGGTTTCATGACCCAAGACAGTTTTTCTCTGTGTGTGAGTGTATGTGTACAGGAACTTGTTGGGCGTGCTCTGCAGCTAGTAACGTCCAGGTAACTTCCTTCAGAGGCTTGGAATTCTGAAGGGGAAACAGTCTGATCCACCCTAAGATCCAGAGCCAAGTGATAAGTGGTCAGCTGTTCTGGAACTGACTGCAGACGTTCTTTTTGGAGGATTTGTGATTCTCTAGGGTCTCTCTCCCCACTTGCAGCTTCTATTTGGGTTCAGGAAAAAGGCATCTCCAGTGACAAACCAAGCATCACACCAGGGCAGGAGCATGTTTGGCTCTGTGCTTTGTCGCCATCTCCTGGCGGCAGAAAAAAAAAAGCCACCTAAGTCCCAAAGCAGCAATAACAGGTGCTACTAAGTAGTGCTAAGCCTGCAGCAGCGGACCACGCCCCTAAGCCCCCACCTGCTCTGTCAACTTAGCCCTAGGGCTGGAATGTCAATAATTCCAGCACCAACATTTTTTCTGTGGTCTTGGCAAAATGACTCGCATCTCCTTTCCTGCTCATGCGTAAACTGGAATAATGTGGTTCTAACCTCCTTAGGTTGCTGTGAGGGCTGAGATGCTGTCACGTGCTGCCATAAGGAGGCATCTGAAGAGTGAGGTTAAGGGATCCACAGTGGCCTCGTGGCGTGACCGCTGATCTAGAAAATCGCCTTCGAGGCTGTATTGTCAGGTCCCCTGCGTAGGTTGCAGTTCCCACGTGTATTTGGTCATGTGTATGATTTTCAAGAAAACAGATTATGGGGGGGGGGGAATGGAGCTTTAGGGAGCCCTACCCTGGGTGAAGAAATGGATGAGACACACTTCCCACCAAGGGCAGTGTCAGGGAAATCACAGGAAGTGAGGAGAGTGACTACTGACCTCTCTGATGGCGACATGAGCTGAGTCTAGGGAGTGTAAAACTCTATGAAAATTCACTATGTCTATTCTGGAAGCAACACTCCCCAAGCCCCTTGCAGGCCCTACAAAGTTTCTCCCGTCATCCTACAGATCATATGCTGCTATCTGGTGCCACCATGTGGTACGAAGGGGAAACAGCAGGAAGAGGCGGACAGGCTCAAAGTGTCCAGAATCCTTGGGAAAGGACAAGGACGCTGGTGGCCTCTTAGTGAATAAGCAGCCCAGAAGTCCTAGGTAGTAAACTTCCCTGGGTTCTTCTATGCTGGAGCAGTGTCATTCTTCTGACATGGCTGTTGAAGTATACATGCTGGAGAAGTATACATTCTTCTGACATGGCTGTTGTGAATTGGGGTTCTGTCTAGGTATCTGAGATAACTATTATCACTCCCTCCTGCCATTTCTAAGATTGCAGGAGGGGAAAGGGGTGTCCTTTGAGGCATCTTGGGACTTTAAAAATCTAATCCTGGGCCTGTGGGTATGTATGTTAAAAAGGAAACTCACATATATTGCTAAATATCAAATCCAGCCAGAGTGTGGCTGGAAGATGGAAGGACTGGTTCACTATGACAACTGCCCATCTTTAAAACATCCAGGTTTGCCTGACACCCTACAAAAGTACACTGAAATGGTGTGTTAGTCAATGTTACCATATGTGACAGTCCCGAATGTGTGGCTTTCACACCATGAAAGCTGACATCTCCCTGTTTAGGGAAGATGAGCAGCCCAAGAGGGAGAGAGCCCAGTGAGGGGGACAAGCCCACACACAGCCTTGGGAGCAGCAAGATGGAGGCAGACTCAGCCCATGGCCTTATCCTGAGTGAGACCCAGACACACTCATTCCTTAGCCATCAGGAGCCTGGTTATTTTCAGATGACAGCTGGGACAGTAAAAGGCCCTGCTTCGTGACTGACAGTACAGCTCAGAACCACCCCTTGTCCTTCATCATTCAATGGAGATTTTTCTCCTCCCTTTCACTGTTTGTCACAAGCAGTTCTGGAAGTTGAAGCCAGGTCTGAGCAATGAGGCTCTGGAGATTATCTCATTGGGCACAGAGCAGCAGGAGGGCAAAGAATAGGGCTGCAGGGTCATTCCGATCCAGAGTTCAATCCCCAGAATCCACATAGTGGAAGGATATAACTGACTCCCACAATAAATAAACAAATGAATTAGAACACACAATAAATAAATCCAATTAAAATTTAAACATAGACTAGTGTGGCCTACTTTTTTCTTTTACCATTGAATTTATAAATTCCATGTCCCTTTATTGGGTGAGATAGCTTGGGCCCCAAAAGGGTCACCAGGGGTGTCCTCTGGTTACTCTTTAGAAAGGGACATGGACCTCAGAGAAGTAAAGTGCTATTGACAGACAGCTGGCAAGATACAGATCCAAGACTTTGCTATCCCACACAGAAAGGAGTAGTTTGTGTAAAGCAGGACACGTACTGTAGAATGTCTGTTAAATGGAGTAAGTCAGAGGTCACCAGTTCTACTCCAGAAACAGAACTCTGCTTAAGCTCCAGAAGTGAGTGTTTGAGAAGCTGCTGTCACAGTCAAAGGCAAACCTAATTCAAATACATTCCAAAAAGTGAGGAGCCTTCTAGAAGAGACCCAAAATCTGCTGCCCTGCAGGCAAAGTGGTAGAAGGCAGCAGGGCCACCAAGGGTGGGAGAGAGAGGCCAGCTACACCACCCAGAGCCCTGGGATAGGGTGGAGTGTTAAGCCAACTTTCCATCAGAGATAAGCAACTTCTGAAGGGGTGTGTGTTTTAGAGTGTATTTGGCTCGGAGGGTCCCTCAGCCCCTCTACTGCCTCTGGATCCATGTAACACTGGATCCATGGCAGGAAGCACGTGGCAGAACAAAGTGGCTTATACAATGGCAGACAATGGAGATGTAGACCATAAAAGGAGGAGGAAGAGGGGAGAGAAAAAAGGGAGAAAAGGCAGGGACAAGGTATGCCCTCCAAAAGCATGCCCCACCCCCATGAGTTACTTTCTCCAAACAGGCTCCAGCTTCTCCTGGCTCTACCATCTCTCAATGATGTCATCAAATTCGTAGTCCATCTGTGGGTTAATCATCTATCTACCAGGGACCCTCAGAATCCAAACCCATCATGATGACTGGATATACTAGCTGGAGACCAGGCCCTTAGTTTTAGGGGTGTGGGTGTTACAATTTAAGAAAAGCAGCACTCAAGAGAAAGATGCCATGAGAAAGGGTTCAAGCAGAGGGTTATTTTTTATTAGGGAAAGGGGTCATAAATAGGGGGAAAGGGAGTGGGAAGATTGGCCTCTGGGGACAGGAGCAGCAGGAGAGAAGAGTGGGAGAGAGGAAAGAGAGAGAAGGGGAAACAGACAGAGAGGAGTAGGAGGAGAGGTGGGCAGGGCCCTTTTTAAAAAGGGAACAGAGTGAATATGCACAGGTGGTGCTCTTAGAGGCTGCAGCTGAGGGTGCATCCTGTCAGACCCACAAGGACAGGTCAGTACAGATGTCTGAATAATAACAATGGGTCACTGCCATTCGTCCTGACTCAGAAAGACTCTGAAATGGCTGGGGTAGAGCTGAGTGGCATCCTTCCAGGGCACCCTGGGCTTTTATAAGATATCCTGCAGTGGCCCAATGAAGTCTCAAGCTGCATAGCTGAGTAGAAAAAAAAAATCGGGACATAGACTATCAAGAGGCAGGACTGGAGAGAAAAACAATCCAGTAACACCACAAGGCATAAAGAGCCCTGCCATCAGAAAGCAGGGTTCAGCTGTCAGCCTGGAACCCACTAGGGTCTCCTCAAACCCTACGCCCTATCACACCCTCAAAATATGGAGGGTAGAAATTGACTCTAACCAGAGGCTCTGTGGGTACAGCCCAGCCTGACTATATCAGGATGGACTGAGCCACCCACGATGAAGCAGACAGGAAAACATGAGCACTGTCTTCTGAGTACAGCCATACATCACATCTGCACACAGACTTAGGAAGTGTGCAAAGACACAAGAAGACGTAACTTGTTGAGAGTAAAATTCAATAAAAGCCAGACAAGGACAGCCCAGCTCTGGGAAATGATAGAGACCTTGAAATTATAAACACACCAGATGGCCTAAAAGAAAGGATAGATGCTATATGAAAATAGATGGAGAATCTGAACAGAAAGATAAAAATACAAAAAAGAACCATGGCAGTTCTACCAACAAAAACCAAACCCCACAGATACAACACAACACCATATAAATCTATGCTAGGGGTTTAGCAGTAGGTGGGATACACCAAGGGAAAGAGACAGGGTTCCCTGGGGCAAGTCAACGTGGAAACCAAAGGGAACTGGCATATATAAAACAATAAGTTTAATGCATCCATGATTGGGAGTCTAAGCAGAAAACATATGAAGAAATATTTGAGAAAGAAATGGCTGAAAAATTTTCCCAAACTGAAGTTGAGACATCAAATCACTGATAAAAGAAGTCCAGAAAGGATAAGAATGCAGAAACATCAACCAACCATGCTTCCCCATGTGAGGTTGCCCAGGCTTCGGGTACTCACCAACTGCAGTCTGAAAATACTAACTAGAAGACCAGTGATACACACTTCATTAGTTCAAGGTATGCTCCACTCTCAACAGACTCTCCCACCTCCCCCCACCCCCCACCCCCGCTCCCCTGAACTGTGGATTCTCCCATCTCAAAGTATACCCACAGTAATTTCTACCTTCCCATTCATCAGATCAGGTGTTCACCATGCCTGTTCTGGACTGACCCTGTTTTACTATTGTCCCAGAATCAGTGACCCTAGAGATTCACACCTGCCTTGGAGCAGCTTTTCCCGGAGAGATGGCAGAAATTATCAATAAGGAAAGAGCTGGATGGTGACGACAAATGCCTTTAATACTAGCACTCAGAAGGCAGAGGCCCATGGATCTCATGAGTTCAAGGCCAGCCTGGTCTACAAGAGCTAGTTCCAGGACAGCTAGGGCTACACAGAGAAATCCTGTCTCAAAAAAACAGAAACAAGGAAGGAAGGACTAAATGGAGGGGGAGAGGGAGGGAGGGAGGGAGGGAGGAAGGGAGGAAGGGGAGAGAGGGGGAGGGAGAGAGGGAGGCGAAGGAGGGGGAGGGGAGGGGAGGGAGGAGGAGAGGGGAGAGAAGGGGAGGGAGAGGGAGGGAGGGGGGAGAGGAAGGGTGGGAAGGAGGGAGGGAGGGAGAGAGGGAGGGAGGGAGAGAGGGAGAAAGGGAGGGAGGAAGGGAGGGAGGGAGAGAGGGAGGGAGGGAGGGAGAGAGGGAGGAAGGGAGGGAGGAAGGGAGGGAGGGAGGGAGGAAGGGAGGGAGGGAGGGAGAGAGGGAGGGAGGGAGGGAGGGAGGGAGGGAGGGAGGGAGGGAGGGAGGGAGGGAGGGAGGGAGGGAGGGAGAATGCCATGAGTCAGGATTGCTGCAGTGTCTTAAGAATCCTCCACCCACAGACCTGAGCAAGGAAGAGCAGAAGTCCAGTGAGGCTTGCTATCACCAATTTCAGAACAGCTGTGATAACGTGAGAAGCTTGTAGAAGATGGAAAGGGCCTCTGTGTGTGCATGGAACAAGATCTGGTCCCATCTGTGGATCCAGGCAGCCACTGGGGGCCCTGAAACAAGGCCTTGTCTTCCAGGCAAGGGGAAGCCCAGCTGCTGAACATCCAACCCTTCTACGAGCAGCTAAGAAGCAATGGGGGCAGGCACATACAGGGGAAATCAACAAGGTGGCATGATGCAGCCACAATAGTGATGGACAAGATGGCCAGAACTTTACCCTTACAGAGCTGATGGGAAACCTAAGTCAAGCTGGAGTTCCCTATCCAGCAAATGTCCTTCAAAAATGAAGGTGAGCACAGACCTATGAAGTGTGAAAACCAAGAAATAGGTCCACCCAGAGAAGCTGGGACTCACACCAGATCAACTAGTTGTTCTCACTTACTCTACAGATTTAATTCCCTAGAAGTCAAACAGGAAAGCACGGGCCCCAGAGGCTGTGTGAAGAGGTTCAGGCCCTTTGCCTAGTGGCACGAGGGACAGGGGCCAGCCAGAGTGACCGGGGGACAAGGCTCCTGGGAGAGACTGGCAAGGTGGCCATTGTAGGAAAAGGTGGTTGATGCCATTCCTGCCTGTCCAGCTCAGCTGGCAAGAGCCCCATCTAGGCTGCTACAAGAGCCAAAGCTGTGTATGGTCACCCCAAGCATTAATGGATGTACCCACCCAAGAAATACTAAGTGAGATGGGGTCTCTGCCTTTCAATTCCATTTAAGTTTTTAATATTTTTAAAGATTTCTTTGTGTATAGGGGTATTTTGTCTGTGTGTGTGTGTGTGTGTGTGTGTGTGTGTGTGTGTGTGTGTGTGTGTGTGTGTGTTCCATGCCAGAAGAGGACATTGCACCTCATGGGATTATAGTTTTGATGGTTTCAAGGAACCATGTGGGTACTGGGAATTGAACTCGAGACCTCTAGAAGAATAGCTGATGCTCTCCAGCCCTTTAATGATATTTTTAATGAGAAGATACAGCAAGTTACATGTCTTAGTCAGTGTTCTATTGCTGCAAAGCGACACCATGACTGTGGCAACTCATAAAAGAAAGCATTTCATTGAGGCTGACTTACAGTTTCAGTGGGGAGCATGGCAACATGCAGGCAGACATGGTGCTGGAGAAGTATCCTTGGCATCAAGAGAGAGCGACTGAGCCTGCCTGGGCTTTTGAAACCTCAAAAGCTACCCCAGTGACACATTTTCTCCAACAAGGCCACACCTCCTAATCCGTCTCAAGTGGTGCCCCTCCCTGATGACTGAGCCTGTGGGGGCCACTCCTATTCGCACCAGCACACCTCCATAGGGTAATCTTTTTCACCGCCCAGTCATGAACCAGGCCCTGTTTGTTACAACATGCTGCCCAGTTAGTTATCTGGGCACAGTGGAGAAACTGGGAGTCACTCTGGAACCAGGCCCTGCACGTGGCTCTCCCTGAGGACAGTTCCCTCATAGGTTTCTTCTGGGAATAAGCCCATTTAGATAATCACTGGAGAGAACTGTGCCCATCCCCTTCCCGGGGCCTGAGAAAAACTATCCCTGTAACTGTGTAGGGATTCCTACTCTGGTGCAGACTCAAATGCACAAGGCCCTATCCAGGCGAGTCTCACCACCACATGCCCAAGCCGAGGCTGAATCCACAAGACGCTGAGTGGCACTGCAGCCTTAACGAAGGCCACCGTTGTCAATGGTTCTGAGAGCACCCACTCGCTTCTAGTTTAATTAGTCCCACAAACACACCTTTTCAAGTCACCAGAGGCTCCAGCTGCTCTTGCTTCTGAAGGGACAAGCCAAGTTCAACTGCAAAGTCTTTCTACATGGCAGATAGGCCACCTCCAGAAAGTGTTGATTTGGTCACTGGCCACTCAAAGCAGACACACTGAGGAAACATCTGGGACCTGGAGAGATGGCTCAGTGGTTAAGAGCACTGGCTGCTCTTCCAGAGCAGAGTTCTGTTGGCAGTACCCCTGTGACGGCCCACAGTCATCCCCAGCCACAAGGGGTCCAATGCTGTCTTCTGGCCTCTGCAGGTACCAGGCATGCACACAGTGCACAGAACATGATGTAAGTCAAAAAGACAACTAGTCTGCTTTACCTCAAGGGGATGCACCCAAAACCTTTCCTCTCCACACCTCTGGCTGCATGGCCTCCCTGACCCTCCCAAACCCTGCCTCGAAAACAAGACAAAATAGAGATTAAAAAAAAAAAAACCAGGAGGGGGGTTCAAGACAGGGTTTCCCTGTGTAACAGCCCTACTTGTCCTGGAACTCGCTCTGTAGACCAGGTTGGCCTCAGACTCACAGACATCCGCCTGCCTCTGCCTCCCATGCACCACCACCACCCCGCTGACATTTTTAAATTTTTAGCGAAGTATTTTTTAATGGATCACGATTTCTGTAGAAAAAGGAAGCTCTGTCTATTCTAA
This sequence comes from Cricetiscus sungorus, assembly GCA_030556225.1. NCBI lineage: Eukaryota > Metazoa > Chordata > Mammalia > Rodentia > Cricetidae > Cricetiscus > Cricetiscus sungorus. The sequence continues at coordinate 3,785,787 of JANBXA010000735.1, read as the reverse complement.
GATGATGAGATCATACTGCCTCTTAGCTTATAAATCCTTCCCTTCTATCCACTCAAATATCACTACTTCCCTTAAATTTCATTCAGTTCCCTGCCCGCACCACATCCAGTGAGAGACATACCATCTCCACTTCACACGGTGCTACGGCCACACCACTCACAGAGAGGCCACTCCCCACTATTCTCCTTCCTCGCTTTGGTAGTTTTCTCTCTCCAATAAAAAGCAACTCACTAGGGGATCCTGTGTTGGTTTTCCTGGGCTCTCATCCTCACTCCACCCCTGATGCACAACTGTAACCTCAACCTGCAGGCTAAGGAAGAAAGGTCAGAAGTTTAAGGACAGCCTGGGCTACACAGCAAGACCTTCCTTGTCTCAAAATCTAAATAAACAAAACCCGTATATTTAGAGATTCTGACCACAGAACCATGCAAGCCTGAGGCACTTTGCTTAAATGACTAGTGGGTGACTTCGCATAGCCCAGCACTGGGCCACTGTGTTCCTCTTAAGTTTTCCAGAAAGACCCTAAAGATGCCCACCCTCTCCAAAGGCCTGTTTAATACCACCGTAAGTTAAGTGAAACCTACCCAATTACACACACCATGACAAAATCATGTTTAACAGGCTGAAATGAGATTACACAGACTGTAGTAAAATCTTTTTAATAGTACTTTTAAAATAAACATGGAAAAACTACTCAACAATTTTTCTCTTACATGTGGTACTCTGCTAGCCCAGTGACTAGGGGAGAGACTGGGTTCAGGGGTCTCATCCTCAGATGTGCAAGGGATGGAGTACGAATCGGGTTTCTGACAGCAGGCTAAGTGTACCTTTTAAAGGCTATACAGTGCACGGACTTCTGGCTAATGCAGCAGTCCTGTGCAGCCAACTGCTCTAACCTGGTTCTCCAGATGCCATGAATCCAGAGAGCTATACTCTAGGCCCACAAGCCTCCTTACAGACAAGTGCACACTGAAAACTATAATATCTTCATGGAAACAAAGTGAAAGTCGAAGAACTGGCAACTGGGAAAGGGAGTGGGCTCACTGTGACATCTGAGTCTGGAGGGGCGGGGATGGCAGTCGAGTCTGACGTACAAGAGTCAGCCTTGGTTCACCTCCAGGGGTTACGAGCCAAGGCGTCAAGGATGCAGCCTGGCTGCTGCATGCCGTCAGTGGAGACTGCAGATGCTGCTGCTGCTGGTCCTCTGCCACCTTCCCATCTCTGTGCCAGGAGAAAGCCCAGAACTGGCCCTCCATTGCCCAAGCAGATGTCATGGACACAGAGAGTGTGTGTGACAGGGGAAACCCAACAACAGCAGGGCTAGCCTCAGCAGCCTTTCTGAGTAATGTCCAGTCCTGAGGACTTTGTGATTTCCAACGTCGTAAATACCTGTTTACAAGGAAGAAGACAACATAGGGCAATGTCACTGCTGCTTTACAAGGATGTGCTCCAGCTGTACTGACAGAACACATTTGATTAGGGTGCTAGTATAAAATATATTAGGATTTAAAAACTCTGAAAATGTGTTTCATAACTGCCAAGCTAGGCTACTTGGAGCCCATTCAAAGAACCTCACTGAGGTTTGGGGAGACTCTCAGTAGGTGAAGGGTTGAGAAGACATTTGGTGAGTAAAGAGCTACCTATACAAGTGAAGGGCCCAAATCCAAGCCCAAAAACCCACTTGGGTATGCTGGCACATGCCTGTAAAGTCTCTGTGTCGTGGTGGCAGATATAAGTATATGCCAGGTCTTGTTGGCCAGCCAGCCTAGCCTATTGGCAAGCTTCAGGCCAGTGTGACACCCTGTCTCCAAAAGAGGTGAACAGTACCTAAGGAATGACATTCAAGGCTGTCCACTCACGCACACACACACATGCACACACGCACACATGTACACTAACACACATACACCCTCCTATTCCTTACCTCACCACATGTGGGATGGATTCCAATGGTGTCATTCAGTAGCTGCTTTGTGAGCCCACATTTCATAGCAGCTGCAAATCCCTGTGTGACTTCACCAGCATTTGGCCCCAGAAGGTGAAATCCCACCACACGTTCCTTTAATACAGGGACAGAACAGAGAATTCCCATAAGCCTAGGGTCAGAATGGAAATCTACCCCCTGCTGCTCACAGCTAAAATATACAGGGTCTCCCACAGGAAAGGAACGGAGCAGAGAACAGCTTCTCAAGGGAGCCTGGAAATGTGGTCAGAGCTAACTCACACTGTGATTTACTACTGCAATCTATCTGCCCTCCTAACCCCATCCCCATAATGGAGCTTGTGGGTGGGATGTGACTTCTGGATTACGCTGAGACAGGGCCACATGAACACTGTACTGCACATATGAACTAAGGGCCTGCACTGAAGGACCCAAGGCATTGGGTCTTACTAGAGGAGGGTTTGTCAGCAGCCTGCTCCTGACACTAGGCAGAGCTCAAGCTAGCCTCTGGCTAGCAAAGGCTGTCAGCAGAGCAGCACACGGTGGGTGTCCAGAGTAGCAGTGAGCCATGGGATGTCCACTGACAAGCCTTTTCATCAGTGTCTGGCCTCCATTCTGATCCTCTATGAGGCCAGATGAAAGGAGTGTGCAAGCAGATAACAGAGCTAGGCACAGGACACATCTCAGCTCTGTTAGCACCTGCCTGTTACCCTCTGTTGAGTGCCTCTCCTCAGCACTCCACCCACGCCATACCCCTGGTGAAGCACATACAAACATGCACCATGCACAGTGATGGATGATGGCCAGCATTCACAGTTCTAAACCATCAGAGTTAAACTGTTGGTTCTAGGCGGTCAGCTTCTCACTGCCTGACAGGCCCAGCTGAACCTCTGCCTCAGCCTCTGCAATCAGCTGAGAGCTCGCTCCTGCCCCAATTCCATCTTTAAAGATGTCATATCAATCTGACTGGCTGCATCCTATATATTCATATAAATCCAAGCTGCATTCTAAAACCACAGTGGGTGAGACTTTGGGGGGACAGCCTGGGGTAGAGGGTATGAGGCTTAGGGGCAGCCTGGGGTAGAGGGTATGAGGCTTGGGGGGCAGCCTGGGGTAGAGGGTGTGCATTACACAAATGAATCCCAGGGCCCGCTCCCCAGAGAAAATGGAGTACAGTAGAGCAGAATACATTGTCGAATTTGTTGCAGATTATCTTTGCATAACAGGTATTGTTGTCCCTGCCAGCGACCGTCCACTCCAGAGGCCAAAACGCGGTGTGATACACCTGGACCAGAAGAGAAAGACTGACATGAACACTATATGTAACCCACTCCTTGACATGCTATTTAGTCCCTCCCCCCCCCACACACACACACAAGGTGACAGACTACAACAGCTTGCAGCATTGGAAGCCTAAGGCCCCACCTGGAGCACATTGATAGCTGCATTGGAACCAGGTTCCCAAAATGCCAGTAACATGTCACTTTTGCTTTGGGCAGCCATTAGTCAGAGATAAGAAACAGCCTCCTATTAGCAACACTCCATTTTCAAGCATTTATAGTGTTGCTGGCCCACGGTACCACACTAGTTCCTGTGTGGACTGAGAAGGTGACAACTGAGACCCCACCTAGTGGCATGTTCACCCCAAACCCAGATCAGAAGACATGGAACTGTTCTGCCTTCCAAGACAAAGTGCATCACCCAGCAGAGCCCCGAGCACCCACACACACACACTTGGACAGCCAAGTCTCTGGGGTGGATCCTCTGAATCACTGCACACGGGACAAGGGCCTATATCTCCAAAGTCCCAATTCACACACCCTACTGTTCTCTCACCAAAGCTGTGTTATTTTATCACTTTGCAAATGAGACAAATTTACTTCAAACTTTCCCAAATAGAAGGATGATTTCTCTAACATTAAGTTACAACGTAAAAAGTAGCTTCAAGGAAGGATGGTTGATTCTGAAGGAGACATGGTCCTTACTTCCAGATTCTCTTTTTTATACACTTCAATGGCTTTCTCTTCCGACAGCCCACAGCAGCCATATTCCAGAGGTGTGAACACTGTTGTTGGGACGTTAATGTAATCACACTGGAAGAGAAACACACAACACTCCTATGACCTGCCTCCCAGAAAGTTTCTACAACACGGATTCATAAAAGGCAGTGCCCGATCAAAAGGGACTTGGTTGTTACGAGAGCCAACTGATGGGAGACTGGAGATGTCTAAATGTACTGCTGAAAATGTGTGTGCCCAAAATGTGCTCACTATTCCATCTGATGGGTGTGGGTACTCTCCTCAGAGGATGTTTGTACCCCACATGTGTATCTGATGCCTACAAAGGCCAGATGAGGGTATTGAATTCCCTGGAACTGGAGTTACAGACAGTTGTGAGCTACCATGTGGGTGCTGGGAATTAAACCTGGGTCCTCTCCAAGTGCTCTTGACTACAGAGCCAACTCTCCAGCCCTTGTGTCTGAATGTTTTTCATGTGTATAGGTATGTGCATTGGTGTGTGCATGTGTGTGCTCGAGTGTGTGCGTGCGTGCACATACAATGTAGAGGCCTGGGGTTGATGCTAGGAATCATGCTCCAGCACTCTTCTTCCGTATTTGTTGAAGCAGGGTCTCTCAGTCAAACCCAGAGCTGGCTGTACAGTTAGTCATATTGGCCAGCTTGCTCTAGGGACCCCATTTCCACTTTCCAAGGCTGGAATTACACATGTGCCACCACATATAGGTTTTGAGGGGTCCCAACTCTGATCCTTACATTTTGTGGCAAGTATTTAACCACTGTCCCACCTCCCCACTTTGCTGAACTTCAATTGAATTTTCTCAGACAGCATCTGAAGTTGAAAAAGTGGATATCATTGTACTTAAGCAACCCAAGCACTAGCAGCTAGAGACAAATTAGGCTGATTTGCCTTCAAAATACCCAGAGAAGAGGGAAGTACACTTACTAGATTTATTTCAAAGAGGAGAATGGGCTGGGTAGCACAGCTCGAGAGACCTGAGGTGAGATGTCCATGCAGTTCCTTTGCTGTCTGGTGCCCTTCTAAACGAAGCTGAGGGACACGTGGCCTTCTGCCCCCATGACACACCCCAACTATACTGAGGATATATGTGAGCTCACAAAACCAGAGTCAGGGCCTGTCATCTGCTAGCAGTGCCTCAGGTCCCCAGTACTACTGACAACAGTGTTTTCATGAGGACACTATTATTCTCACAAACCTTGAGCTATTATCTGATGACACACCTCCTAGAAAAGTCCATTTTTTCCTCTTGCAAAAGATGTAAGTGAAATTGCAAGCAAATGGGGCTTATCAAGCAGGCAGTGTAAGAGACTTGCATCCTGCTCAGGAGGGGTCACTCTTCATTGTCAGCTGCAGCAAGCCACTTATGAAGCCTGTTTGCAGCATGTCAGATAACCCAGGCATCTTTTCCTGGAGCAACTGGCTCTCACAGCACTCTGACACAGAACCATATTTGTGGACTGTCATCTGTAGACTCAGCCTGCTGGACTCAGGTCCACCCACCTGGTGAGTCCTGGGGCTGGACCCACAGTAATCTTCCACTATCACAGGACAGCCCAATGATGTAAAAAACACAAGTTTTGTCAACTCTCGGGTCAGTAGTAACTCAACTGCAAATCATCCCTAAGAACCTTTACTTACTAATTGTGATCAAGATACTAATACTAATTTTGATCAAGATACTATCTCAGGGCTGGGGATGAAGCTCAGTTGTAGAGTACTTACTTAGCATTCATGAGACCCAGACTTCAGCTCCAAACACACATGCAGATATACACACATATGCATATACATTCACACACCAAGACATGCACACAGATTGACACTCATATACACTTATACTTACACAGAGAATATATACACATTCACAGAGGGGGAGGGAGAGAGGGAGGAAAGAAGGGGAATATAGGGGGAGAAAGAGAGATACACACAGAGAAACATACATATACACAGGCATATACACACATATAGAGACAGACACACAAAGAACAGACACATAAAGAGACACAGAGATATACACACAGACACATAGAGAGACACAGAGACACACATAGATACAAACACAGAGGTCAATAACGGGGGGGGAACTTAACTTTTTCCAAAGAGCCCCCAAAGAGTCTTCGAGCTAGCAGCTTGCCTGCCTGTATGGCAACAGGTGTGAGCTCTGGTTTGCCCTCCAGTATGTCCCCAATAGCATAGACATGAGGCACGTTGGTCTGTTCCACATCATTCACTGGTATCTTGCCATTCCTGGTAGAGTGAGGAGGAGAGCAAACACTAAATGCCCATACTGCTGACTGGTACCATGCAGATCAACAACATGGAAGCTTCCAGAGCCCAGACACCGAGATGCCCAGTGACCTAGAAGACAACAGCTTAGACCATGCTTCCTGCCGATCTGAAGCTTTCACGTTCCCCATGATCACCTCCAGGGCTTCAGAATTTTTCTCTTTGACCAAGCAAAGACATCAAAATTCACTCTAAATCACAGACAGTGGGAGAACATATTTCTATGGATATGTTTTTAGATTGCTATTGAATACATGAGCCCTTCAAGGCTTGTGCTAAGAGTCCCTAATTGGCTGATCCAGAAATTAATGCTTATGGTGAGAAGTCTTAGGCAGCAGAACATTATATCTTAGCAATTTTAAAAAGATTTATGAGGGTATGTGCAGTAATAGTGCCACAACCTTACACTTACTTCTCATTGATTTTGACCCCGATCTTCTCCAGCCCTATATTCCTTGTACAGGATTCACGACCAATTGCTAACAAAACCTGCATTTAGAGAAGAGACCAGAAGAATAAATTATCCCCTTGAGAATGACAAGGGATAGATACACCGCTACAGATGCTGGAAGCATTAAAAGGGTAACAATGAAATAATAGCTCAACAAAAGCATCTTAAAGGAGAAAGAGCTTATTGTGGCCACAGTTCATGGTGGGGAAGTCAAGGCTTCAAGCTTGCAGTAACTGGCCATATCACATCCACAAACAGGAAGCAGAGAGTGACAGACACATAGGCTGCTCAGCTCTTTCTTGATTTATGTGAGGCAGGGTACTAGCCACAGAACAGCACAGTCCACAGTGGGCAAGTCCTTCCATCTCAGTTAAAACCGTCAAGATAATCTCCCAAGGTCCAATGCCCAGAGGTTCATCTCCCAAGTAATTCTGGAGTCTGCCCAGCATTAACCCTAATACCATAACACACACAGAACTTGCATAAGCTTATGAGTTGTACCCATTCCAAACCCACATGTTTCTGTACTAGCCCAGGCTACCTTAGCCTGTGAAAGGATTTGGAGAGAGGGAGGGATTTGGTGATAACTAAAATAAAATGAGGTCACACAGGTGTGTCCTTACTATGGGTCATATAAATGTCTTCCAAAGACATTTGGAAGACATGTGTTAAAGAGTTGGTCCCAGCCCCTGGGAGCTGAGGAACCTCTGAGAGCTGGGGTCTGTGGAATTGGGGTCACTGGGAGCAGGCCCTCAAAGGGGATTGTGGGACCTCAGCCCTTTCTTAGGCTCTTTTCACTCACTGCTTCTACTAAGAACTCCAGCCATGCCATAAACCCAAAGCACACACAGGGAAATGTACCAACAGCCATGCAATATCTACCCCACCCTCCTGACCCCAGTTATAGATACACACAACACCAGTGGCTATATAAATGCAACCCAGAAATGCCATGCTAGGCACTGAGGAACAAATGCCACAATATAATAGTGTGGTTTGCAGTCTGTGGTGACAGAGCCAGGCAGGGTGACTGGAAACTGGAAGGGACATGGAGCTTTCTGGACTCACAGGCATGTTTCACTGCTTTAAAACAATGTGCCCTGCACCAGCACATGCATTTGCCAAAAATGATCAAATGTACAATAGGTCTCACCATTTAACTGTAATTATATATGAGCAACTGCATACCAATGTGTTGGAAATCTAAGCCAAAATGGACTAATTCTAAAAAGAAGAAATATTAAATCAAAAGTAACTATTTCTTTTCCAAAAATTTATGTTCACACATTCCCCTGAAAAACTGAAATCTAGACAGTTCCATCAATAAATTCCAGTAAACATAAAAATCCAATCCTAATATTATGTAAGTATGGCCAAAGGATAAGTAGGGGGGAGTACATCATTAATGCCTTTCATGAACCAGAATAACCTTGACAGTTAAGCCTGAAATGTTTAAAATGCAAAAGACAATTTATAAGCCAAAGGTAGGCATGATGACATGCACGGCTATCCCAGCACTTGTGAGACCACAGCAAGAGGATTGCTCTGAGTTTGAGGCCAGTCTGAGCTACATAGTGAGTTTAAAGCCAGTCTTGTCTATTTAGTGAGAGACTGACTCAAATAAACAGACACACAAATACACACATGTATACACACTCATACACTACACATATACGCTTACACATGCATACATACACCAATTTGACTCATAACTATAGATATTTAAATTCTAAAGAATCAAATTGAAATCACTGAACTGGGTTGATTCCAAGAATCCAAAGCTGACTGATGATTAGCAAGTCATTCAACACCTTGACAGGTTTAAAGAAAACCAATGCTTCCCAAAAGCTGTAGAAATTTTTACAACTGAACATCTGTGCTTAATTTTAAAATAAAGAAAAGTGAGGAAAAGAAAAAAAACTTAGCAAACAAAAAAAAAAAAAACAGAATGTCCTCAATTGCCCACCAGCACACCATGGAAAGCCTCAGTGTTTCACAAGAAGCCAATGAAACCTGCCTTTTGTTATATCAAACAAGATAAGTCACCTATTGTCACCGCTGCGTATAAATCTTGCACTGGGGCCCTGGCTAGTGTATTGTCCTAGGTGGCTTTCTGTGACTTCCATGAACACTGACCAAACGGGGAGGAAAGGATTTATTTCAACTTACACTTCCGGGTCATAGTCCACCACTCAGGGAAGTCAGGGCGGGAACTCAAGCAGGAGCAGAGGCTGGAATCAAAGAGGAGCTGCTCCCTGGCTCAAGTTCAGTCTGTGTGCCCACACAACCCCAACCACTTGCCAGGGGCATCACAGTGAATGCGGCCTCCCACATCAATCAAGAAAACATCCAAATATCTGAGGACATGCCCACACACCAGCTTGATAGCGAAGGTTCCTCCATTCCTCGGTTGTGTTCCTTCTTCCTGGATGCCTCTGGTCAGAGTCAAACTGACAAAGCTAACCAGCATTTACAGCTGAGAGGAGACAGAGCTGCTCTTACTGCCATAGAATATGAATGTGTGTACAGAAAATCCAAAGCAATGTAAGAAAAGGGTTTCAGGTAGTAGTTACACAAATAATTTTAAAACCCCACAAAAAGTAGCCTTTTTACACAACAGCACATTAAAAGACACAAAGAAACCATCTGTCGCTCACAACTTTGACTGCCTTACAGGAGTCCAGTCTGCTCCTAAGGACCCCAGGTAAGACATTGCCCACCACCCACTAACACTCCCTAAAGCACACCCAACAATCCCAGACTGCACCCCCTCCCTTGGGCTCCATATTCCAGCCCACAACTTCAGCAGAAGTCCTCTACATTACCTGAAGCCAGGCCTTTTCTAGGGACTCAAGGTAAGGCACTGTGCACTGCCAGCTAACATTCCCTAAAGCTGGTCCAACAGCCCCCAACTGCACCCTGAACTCCATATCTCAGCCCACAACCCCAGCAGAAAGCTTATGTTATACTAGAAGCCATGCCCTACTAGGAATCCCACAGACCAATCTGGCACCCAGAATCCCAGAGACCACACAGATACTTGGAACCACAGAGGCAACCTTGGCACCCAAAGCCCAGAGGTCTTTCAGGCTGCTGGGCCCCAAGATTCACCAGTCACCAGAACCCTTGGACAATTAGACCAGAGAGGAAACAGAACAAAACAACCTTCTAACAAAGACAAACTCGGGGATCAGCGTCGAGACCTATAATCATGTCAGTGTAAGAACCCAATCAGCAACAGAAAGGGCAATATGCTCCACCAGAGCCCGGCTATCCTACAACAGCAAGAACTGAACATTCCGACACAGCTGAAGCAGAGAAAACAGCATTACTTTTTGAAGACGATAGAGGTCCTTAAAGAGAACATGAAAAAAAAAACTCCTAAAAGAAATTGAGGAAGTTGGAGGAAATCAATAAACCCCTTGAAGAATACCAAGAAAGCCAAGAAAAAACAAACAGGCAAAGAAAACTGTTCAAGACCTGAAAACGGAAAAGAAGCCATAAAGAAAACACAAACTAAATGAATTCTGGAAATGGAAAATCTGGGTAAGCAAACAGGAACTACAGATGCAAGCCTCACCAACAGAATACAAGAGATGGAAGAGGAAATCTCTTGCAATAGAGAAAGAGATTTATCAGTCAAAGAAAATGTTAAGTCTAAAAAATTGCTAACACAAAATTCCAGAAAATCTGGGACACTATGAAAAGATCAAATCTAAGAATATAGGAACAGAAGAAGAATTCCAGCTCAAAGGCCCAGAAAATCAAATAAAATTTTCCTAATGTAAAGAAGTCCATGCCTACAAGGGTACAAGAAGCTTTCAGAACACCAAATAGACTGGACCAGAAAAGAAAGTCCCTTCACCAGATAAAAATCAAAACATGCAGAACAAAGAAAGAATATTATGAGCTGCAAGTGAAAAAGACCAAGTAGCATATAAAAGCAGACCTACCAGAATTACACCTGACTCCTCAGTGGAAACTCTAAAAGCCAGAAGGACCTGGACAGATGTCATACTTCAAAAACACGTACTCCACATAACTGGGGCAATATAAAAGAAATGGACAATTTTCTTGATAGATACCACTTACAAAAGTTAAATCAAGGTCAGGTAGACAATTTTGTTACACAAAAATAAAAATAAAAAAACAGAAGCAAAACAGAGACAAATAATGGAGTTCAAGCTTCAAACTGAAGATCAGAAAAGCAAAGCAGTTGTCCACTAGCTCTTACCTCTATCTCAGACGGAAAGGGTTGATCACGTCTCCATGAGCTTTTCCTCGAAGCCTCAAACTGCTGTCTCTCCTCAACCTGACTAGAGAATGAATCTCAGAATGCAGCCTGAGACACTGGGCTCCTGTCTTATATACCTCTCTAGGGCTGGGATTAAAGGCATAACCAGTCTTTTAGACTGGTTCAATCTTATGTAGATATGGATGGCCTTGGACTCACAGAGAGATCCATCTACCTGTTTCCTGAGTCCTGGGATTAAAGGTGTGGGCTGCCACTGCCCAGCTTCTATGGATAACTAATGTGGCTGCTGAGATTAAAGGTGTATATCACCATTGACTGACCTCTACAGCTTGTGCTGCCTTTGCTTTCTGAATCCTCAGATAAGCTTTAATAAAGCTTATAATAATAATAAGTAGTATATCAGCACACAATTTAAATAGATCTATAACTCAGAAGAAAAAATAGAAGCAGTCATTAAAAGCCTCTCAAGAAAAGAAAAAAAAAAAAAAAGCCCAGAGCCAGATAGTTTTAGTGTAGAATTCTCCCAAACTTTCAAAGAGCTAATTCCAATATGCTTCAAATTCATTTTACGAAGCCACAATTATCCTAACACCCAAACCACACAAAGATTCAACAAAGAAAGAGAATTATAGACCAATTTCGCTCATGAACATTGATGCAAAAATACTCAACAAAATACTCAGAAAACTGAATCAGAGAACATATCAAAAAGATCATCCCCCATGATCAAGTAGGCTTTATCATCCCAGAGATGCAGGGATGGTTCAACATATGAAAAGCTGTCAATGTAATCCACCATAAAAATAAAATGAAAGAAAAAAAACACATGATCATCTCATTAGATACTGAAAAAGCCTTTGACAAAATCCAACACCCCTTCATGGTAAAGAGAGATCAGAGATAACAGGAACATACCTAAACATAATAAAGACAATATACAGCAGACAATAGCCAACATCAAACTAAATGAAGAGAAACTTAAAGCAATTCTACAAAAATCAGGAACAAGACAAGGCTGTCCATTCTATCCATATCTATTCGATACAACACTTGAAGTTCTTGAGAGAACAGTAAGACAACTAAAGGATCAAGGGGGATACAAACTGGAAAAGAAGAAGTCAAACTATCACTATTTGTAAATGATATAGTATACATAAGTAACCCCAAAAAATTCTATAAAGGATCTCCTACAGCTGATCAACACCTTCAGTGAAGTGGCTGGATACAAAATAAACTTAGAAAAATCACTAGCTTTCCTATCTGAGAAGTAAATTAGGGAAATAACACCCTCCCAATAGCTACAAATGATATAAAATATCTTGATGTAACTCTAACCAAACAAGTGAAAGACCTGTATGGTCTTCACTGTATGGTCTTCAAAGACTTGAAGTTCTTTGTGAAAAAAAATAAAGATAACAGAAGAAGAAAAGATCTGCCATTCTCAAGAACTGGATAATTAACATAGTAAAAATGGCCATCCTATCAAAACCTATCTACAGATTCAATGCAATCCCCATTAAAATCCCAACACAACTCTTCACAGACCTTAAAATAGCAACACTCAACTTCATATGGAAAAACAATCCTGTACAATAAATAAAAGAACTTTCATAGGTATCACCATCCCTGATTTCAAGCTGTACTATAGACCAATAGTAATAAAAAAAAAAAAAACAAAACCACATGGTATTGGCATAAAAACAAACAAGTTGATCAATGGAACTGAATTAAAGGCCTAGATTTAAATCCATGTACCTATGGACACCTGATTTTTGATAAAGAAGCAAGAAATAAACAATGGAAAGAACAAAGTATCTTCAACAAATGGTGATAGTCTAACTGGATTTCAGACTGCACAAAACTCAAGACCAAGTGGATCAAAGAGGAGAGGGGTGTTGATGAAGGAAGGGGGTGGGCATGGGAACAGAAAGCATCAAGTGTGGGGGAGGATAGGGAGACAGCACTGGGAAAGACAACTAGAATCAGGGGCATCTTTGGGATGAGCTAGAAACCTAGCGCAATGGAAACTCCCAGGAATCTATGAGGGTGACCTTAGCTAAGACTCCTCGCAATGAGAAATACAGAGCCCGAACTGGCCTTCTGTACCTGGCAAGTCTTCTAGTGGAGGGACTAGGACCCCCAACCCAGCCATATAACCTCTGACCTACAATTTTCTTAGCCTATAAGATATGCTGGGGTAAAAAAGGCACAGAAATTGTGGGAGTGACAAACCCATGACTGTTTGAGACCCATACCATGAGAGACCCATACAGCCTGGACAGAAGCAGGACAGCCTAGAGGACCTAGGATAGAACCAAACATGGCTGGCAATAACAAAAAAAAGTCAATGAAATTATTCCTAATTATATTCTGCTATACTCATAGATCATTGCCTAGCCCAATGTCATCAGAGAGATTTTATCAAGCAACTGATGGAAACAGATGCAGAGATTCACAGCCAAACATTGGAAGGACCTTGGGGAATGCTGTGGAAGAGGGGAAGGAATGACTGTGAGAGCAAGAGGGGCCAAGGACACCATAAGAAAATGCACAGAATCAACTAACTTGGACCCATAGGGGCTCACAGAGACTGCACTGCTCACAGAGAGCTTACATGGCATTGACCTACACCCTCTGTACATGTTAGGTTGTGTAGCTTGGTCTTCTTGTGAAACTCCTAACACTAGGAGCAGGGGCTGTCTCTGATGCTGTTACCTGCTTTTGACCCTTTCCTCCTATTGGTTGCCTCATTCAACCTCAACAGGAGAAGAGGTGCCTAGTCATATTGCAACTTGATATACCATGGAAGGTTGATATCCATAGGAGGCCTGCCTTTTCTGAAGAGAACGGAGGAGGAGTGGAGAGAAGAGAGAAGGGGCAGGGACTGGGAGGAGAGGAGGGATTAGAAAATGTGATCAGACTGAGAAAATAGCAATTAATTAATTAACTGGAAACAATATATAAAATAATAATTTAAAATACACACAGAGAAAGAGAGACAGAGAGAGAGAGAGAGAGAGAGAGAGAGAGAGAGAGAGAGGAGAGAGAGAGAGAGACCACCTGGGACCATGTAACACACAAGCACCCAGGAACAAATCTATTTCCTAGAGGACTGTGCTGGGGCCGCTAGGATTTCAGAGCCTGGACTGATTCATCATGCTCCTGGACCACTAAACGCAACAGACAGCCACCATCTGCATACACTATGCGACCCTAATCAAAGCCTCAACAGTTGGAGGTTGGTCTTCTGGCTGGGTTATGAACTTTTAATTTGCCTGTTCCTCCCTACACTTATGTTTAGTTTTTAGATATTTATATAATGCACACAAATAAAGAGTACATAGCAAGTGTACCATTTCTATTAACTGAGACATCCTTTGGGACCTCAGCCTCTCAGGTCATTCACACTGGCTTAAGATTTGGAATTGTTTGTCTTTGAAAAGGAAAACTTGATGTATTGATTTATTTGTATATAAAATATACTTGATATCTATCAGAAAAATTTCCAAGTAAACTTTTGTATGAAATATCTGATTCTCCAGAACAAGAGACCAAAGGGTTTGGATATCGACTTTCAGAGCTTCCTGTGGACAGTGCCGCACATATACATTTCACCATGAAATTCTTTACACATAACTGAATATGAGTGTGGTGGCAGCCCCCTGCTCATAGCTGTCATCTCCTCTTACAAAGAACTAGGAACATTAAGCCTCTGCTCATTTACAGGAACACTTACCACAAACACTCACCGTGTTGTATGCCCCTTCAACTGTTTCTGGTCCTTCAGTGGACTTAGCCACAACTTTCAAAATTCCAGGCGAGCCTTTCTCCATTTGTTCAATCTAGTAAGGACACAGGAGGTACTGGCTCTAACATGACAGAAAACAAACTAACCAAAGGATACTGCATATGGGTATACTTGCAGGGTGATGGTCACATGTGTTTTTGTGCACACTAGAGATTTCTGAACTAAGCAGACAAAGAAAATACCCCATGCTCTACATTTTGCAGCTAGAACTAAATCAAGGATTCACCAAGAGTGGGAGCAGCATAAAAATGGAGCAGAGGGGCTTTCCGGGTGTTGGCTTATTAGGTGGTTCCACTTACTGAGTGGGTCTGAAAGTTTAGCAGGGGTCTAAGTGGGAAATACAGTACTTAAAAGTTATCTTGTTACATTTGAAGTGCTCACGAGGACTCAAGCACTGCTGTCTATGGGTTTTTTTCTGAGTGAGCATGGGGTTCATGAGATACATCTTAACAGAAGTTGTTAATATGAGTGTCCTGAGCCCTCACACAAAACTTACAGCTACTTGTCACAGATCATTCATAAAACATACAGGGTAGTGAAGAGAGATGCAGACAGAAACAAATGGGTACCAGCATCTGCTGGCTGAGCAGACTGCATAGAAAGGCACAGACAGGTTGGAGCCACACCAGCTAGAACAGTGAACGCTTTGCAGACGAGACATGTCATGACATGCAGCAGAGAGGCCTGTAATGTGTGGACAGATGTGACCACTGGGATTCCTGAAAATCAGCTTCAAAGGAATAAAAATAAAATGGGTGTGAAATAGGCAACAGATTAGAGGCAGTGTGCAGAGGGTGTCTCTAGAGGAAAAGGAAGAGTGGAAAGCCAGTCAGAAGGCATGCAGGGCCGCTTTGCCTGAGAAGGAAAGCTGATGAGAAGGCAGAGGCTGATGATATCACAGCCTTGAGATGGTCACAAGGAAAGAAGGGAAACTCAGGGTAGGTGTGTTTGTAGTCCTGGGGTAGATATGTCACCTTCAGCACTGTGTGAGTGGATGCAGACTAATTATTTGATGAAATGAAAGAGGGCAAAATTTTAAAAAGAAAGAAAAAAAAAAAAAACGACAGCAAAGGGTCCAAGCTGCCCAGACTTGCCGAAACAGGGGTGAATTTCCTTTGGAACGTGATGCCTTGTTTTGCCAGATAGGATCCCACTTTCTCTGCCATTTCTTGATCAAATCCACGGAGAAGGACAGAGCGTACCATAACTGTCACGTCTAATCCCAAGCCAGCCAGAAATCCTGCACACTCCAGACCAACATACGAGGCCCCTATAACTAGTGTGCGGCCAGGGCAGTATGGCAGAGAGAAGAGGTCATCGCTGAAAGAGACAAGAGCAACAGAGTGCAGGTGATAATTACAAAACAGCTTTCAGTATGTGCCAACCTGTTGCTGGAAAGGCAATTTGGTGCCTGAGTGGAGACACCAAAAGAACACAACAGCTTCTGGAAGCCTCTAGTCACGTCTACTTGAAAGGACGTAGAGAAGACATGGATCTGACACCCTCTTATGGCTCCTATGGGTACTACATGCATGCATGTGGCGCCCAGAAATACATGCAGGCAACACTCATACACAAAATAAAAATAAATTAATAAAAAATAAAATAGAGCCAGATATGGTGACATACACCTTTAATTCCAGCATTTAGGAGGTAGAGGCAGGTGGATCTCTGTGAGTTAAAGTACAGCCTGGTCTACAAAGCAAGTTCCAGACAACTAAGGCTGTTACACAGAGAAACCCTATCTCAAGAAAATAAAATAAATAAATAAAACAATAATAAAATAGAAAGGAAAACATTTCATTTTGCAGGAGCATTATGTGTTATGTAGATGTGTATGTATATGAGGTATGTGTGTGGGGTGTGTGTGTGTAAGAGAGAGAGAGAATAAGTATGATATATGAGAAATGTATAGTGTTTGGTATGTGGTGTATGAGATATGTGTTGTATGGGGTATGTGTGAATGTGTATGAAGTATGAGATGTGCAGTGAGTTGAATGTGTGGTATGTGTGGATGTGTACAGTATATGAGATATGTGTAGTATGTGGTATGTGTCATATATAGTATGCATTGAAATGTACAGTGTATGAGATGTATGTATGCGTGGTGTGTGGTGTGTATGGATGGTAATGTGTATGAGATAATGTATAGTGTGTGGTATGTGTTATATATACTATGTATAAGATATGTGTAGTAAGTCTGGTATGTGTGGTACATGATTCTAGGTTACCTAGAAACAGCATGGCTTCTATGTGGGTTCCAACAGTGACCTTGATACCTGCCTGACCTTACATCTCTCTGCTTTATTATTTTAACTGGAGTTTCTTATGCTGTGTATACTTTTGTCATGAATTCAAATCCTTTCTGACAAGGAGCATATAAAATGGGAACATTAACACACACAATGCAGTAAAGTTGAAATAAATGGTCTATTTACTCTACCTCGTAATACAGTATTCCTTATCTCCTTGGATTCCCAAGTACCGGGGCCTTTCACCTGTTGCTATGACAAACGTCGAAGCAGTGTAAAATGTTTCCTGTCCTTTCTTATTGGTTGCCTTGAAAAGAAGAAAAATAAAGCTTAGTAGTCTCGTTACCGCTCTTGCAGGAGTGACGGGTGTGCAGAAGCCAACAGTGCGGGGTGACTGGCACCACACAGGCAGCTCAGGTCAGTGCAGCATAGTTCCACTCTGGGGCTGGGGTGGCAGAGTACAAAGTCAGTTTAGGATGGCTTCACAGAGGACCTAGAGACAAGTAGAGCACCAAGGAATTGCCTCTATCAGATTGGTGTGGGTAAGTCTACACTGCCTTCTCTTGTCTAATGACTGATGTGGAAAGGACAGAACCACCCTGGGCAGGCTGTACAAGAATGCTAGTGAACATGAGGTAGGGATCAAGCCAGTGAGCAGCTTTCTTCCAGGGTTCCTGCCTCTGCTCTGGCTTACATTCCTGCCCCGAATGACCTGGAAGTGTAAGCCTGAAAGGCAGGCTGAACTAAAATGAAGGCCCTCATATACTATGCCACAGATCTTCAGCTAAGGAATGCCAGCAAGAGGTATTGGCTATTTGTGATTGCATGAATAATTCAAAAGAAATTCTAATGCCAACTGTGGTGTTTAAACAAGTGGATGACACAACCAGCTAGAATGTAACACCCCAAGTCAGTGGCTCCTTAGGACAGTTGTGAAGCAGACAAGTTAGAGCAGGATGAGAGGCATGAAGCTCTGAGCTTGAACTGTGGGGCTGATGACATCCACAGAGGAGGCTGGGTGGGGAAGGGCCACTCCACCATCTGCCAGGCCTTGGACAGCTGAGAAGCAGAGTTTGCTGCTACAGAGTTTGGAAGGTTTGAAGGGACAACTTCAAGTTGACCAGCCCTCACCCATCTCAGCTGGTCTAACAACCAACTACAAAAGAATCTAAGATCTTGTCAAGATTATCTCGTGCTGTGTTTGCAAAGAAAAGTGCAAAACTTTCCAAACGTCTAAGGTGATGCTAATTGCACAGGGATCCACAGAGGGCAATGGCTGATGTCTTTCCTAACTCCAATTCTGATGTTATATACACATCACATGCTTAACCATGTAAAGCAGCCCCTGTTGAACTGAAGGTCACATTTTCTTTTTCCAAAAGCTCCCCACTGCTGAAGTGCTTAATTTTAGTCTGTTGCACTTCAAGCTGTTTAAATATTTTGCATGACAATGAAATAAAAGGCAAACAATACCTTTAAATTAAGAGTTCTTTAAAATGCGCATACTACAATTTATCTTGACATATAATCAACAAGCAGTGGTGTGAAATGCACATATGTGAGGCCACACATTGTGTGTGTGACACACTAGCTGCAACATCAGAGGCAGGGCTTGTATTGTGAACTTCTTACACTGATTTTAATAGTGTTGTGCGATGCTCCATACCTGACCACACCTGTCTCAACCCAAGGACTTCCTCCAACCTAGTGGGATGAGGGAACGTGCAACATGGAATTTTAATTTCAGCGCAGGGCCAAGCAGACAGTAATGGAAGACAATGAACCAGGCAAATGCAGGCAGTACCTTTATTTTGTGCAGCTCCACAAACTCCCCATAGGCATTGACGTAGGCCACACCTTTCTCCCGAAGTGTCAGCCTGTAGCCCCAGTTCAAGGAGCCAATGTGGTTCTGGATCGCTTCTGTCATGACCTCCCAGTTATGTTTCACTGGAAAATAATCGGGGTGAAAGTACACAGTAAAGGTTTTGTTGCTGGTGTTTCTTTCACTTTTGAAACAGGGTGTTTCTCTGCAGCCTAGTCTGGCCTTGAACTCATGATGCTTCTGCCTCCTGGGATTATGTATGCACCACCACACATGGGGGGGGGTTGATTATGTGTGACCCCACAAGAGCCACATCACTGGTTTAAAGACCTGTGCCTGCTATGCTTTCTTCCACTTTTACATTACAAAGTGTGGGAGAATAGACAGAGTTCTGAGGAGAAAAGGGCAGAAAGCCACAGAGAGGTGCACACTGCACAAGGTCATGCCACCATACAAGGGGAGGGCCACTCTGTCAGGAAGCACCTCCCAGAGACCCTTCTTACACCATGGGGCCTGCTTCCCTCATCCCACTAGGTTGGAGGAAGTCCTTGGGTTGAGACAGGTGTGGTCAGGTACGGAGCATTGCACAACACTGTTAAAATCAGTGTAAGAAGTTCACAATACAAGCCCTGCCTCTGATGTCCACTTCCCTATAGATAAAAAAGAGGCCGGGAGGTAAGAGATCTAATTCCCTCCTTGGCTGCTGTTAAGATGTTCCCTTGTACCCTGGTTGCCTTAAGCAAGAGGACAAACAGCCAGTGGGACTACTTTTATGGCACCACTGAACATTCAGAACACTCTACAGAAACCCTGAAAAAACTGAGTAACAATCACAGCTGCTTGCTCCAGCTCCTGAAGGCGCAGCCCATTCGGAACGGACTTAAACCATTTGCACAGGATTTTTTGTTGCCACAAAGCCTTGGTGAAAACTTGATGATTCTATAGCCACTTTCCCAGGCCAGCGTGGGGGTTCTTCCTCTGGTGACCCAGCAGACAGACTGCTGTGCTTGGTGCTAAAAGAGACAATAATGTGACTATGACCTATGCAAACAGAAACCTTCCTTTGCATGAAAGGGTTGTCTTTATGGTGGCAATGCCGCTCCTCTGGACATAACAACTGTTCCCCTGTAGTGGCGTGAAAGAAAATGGCCCCCAAAGGGAGTGGCACCATTAGGAGCTGTGGCTCTGTTGGAGTAGGTGTGGTCTTGTTGGAGGAAGAGTGCCACTGTGGAGGTGGGCTTTGAGGTCTCACATATGCCCAAGCCACACCTAGTTTCTCAGCTCACTCCCTGCTGCCTTCAGATCAAGATATAAGTACTCTCAACTCCTTCTCCAGCACCATGTCTACCTGCAGGCTGCCTTGCTTCCTGCCATGATAATAATGGACTGAACCTCTGAACCGTAATTATTTCCTTTATAAGAGTTACCATGGTCATCTCTTCACATCAGTAGAAACCCTAAGACATCCCCTCATACAGTGAATCATCTGCAAAAACAAAAACACTGTGCTGAATCCCCTAGGGTTGCAATATTAGGCCAAGTAAAACACCCATCCCGAGGTGTCTTCCTTGTTTATTTTTAGTAGAGCAGGCTGAACTGAAAACAGCAGCCCTGAACAACAGACTGTGGAGCAGCCACTGCCATATCAGCTGCAGGAGAGGTGGTGCTGTGGAGAGCAGCCAGCAAGCCGTGTTCCTAGCAAAGCCTTGGCTGTGAAGAAGTAGGGGCTGTTCTTCATGGAACAGACAAGTAGAGGCCAAGGTCAGGGCTATGGAAACCACCAGAGCTCTTGACAAGAGGCAGGAGTGGCAATGGCTCCTGAAGAGGCAGAGCAGCCATAGCAAGCTGCAACACCCATCCTGCCTATGGCTAAGGAATCCCTACCTCCTAAGCCTGCCTGTTCCTGACGCCACCCAAGAACTGTAAAACACTAGAGGGCGCCGTCTGCTGCTGCTCTGTCCTGTCTGAACCCACACCCTGCTGAACACCAGGGTCTCTGTCTAGGTAGAGCCAGAGGAATCCAGCCAGTGGACAGTGACAGTCAGTGACCACAGTCCACTCACCTGGCCAGCCTTGCCCGCTTCCACTCCCATTTGGTTCACTGTGAGACACTTTCATGTTAGTATCTTTGTTGTTTTCTCAGTGCTGAGGATGGAGCCTGGGGCCTCGTGCACACTAGGCAAGCATTCTGCCGGGTCCTTACATTTCTTCAGCATAAAGGAGACTTTCATCTCTCGCTATTGACCAGTTCTTTCTGGCATGAGGCTAGGATTTAACTGCTGGGCCTTTTTCTGTCCTGCCTCTTCTAGTTGGAACTATATCTTGTCTATAGGTACGCAATCTGGAAGCCCACACCCACCTCTGTGCAGCTCCACAGTCAATAAGACACAGGGCCCGTCTGTGTAATCTGGTCATAATTGGATGAGAGTCCAGAAAACAAACTAGTAACTGAGGGGTGGGGTTCCATCTCCCTCTCTTAGAAAGTGCCTCCCCCGTCCCCAGCACAGTCAGAGTGGACACCAGACCCACCCAGGGCACCAGAGTAAGGAGAGCTCTATGGTTTTGCAGCCTGGAAAGGGTCACTTTCATTACTGCATACCCTCATGATGCAATGTTCCCCAAAGTAGATCATTTGTACAAATTCCAGCCCTAGAAGACCTTTCATTCCAACCCTTTGGGGAACTTTGGCTGCAGGGGTCCTGTCCATTCTCTTCACAAGCCAAACGACCTTCGCTGTAAAAAGAGTCTCACACCTAGCTGTGCATTAGCCTGCATATCCGTGAATATCCAGAACCCCTGAGCTTCCCCAGCAAACTGACTGACCAAATCTAGGGCCTGGCTATGCTCCACCCTGTGTCTATTCCTTCATTGTTAAATCAGATGAGAGAAGTTGCCCTCCATTCAGAGAAAGCTCAGCTAGTCTCACAGGTTTATTTTTCAATATAAACTTTAAAATGATCACTTTTGAGCTTTGGAGGGAGAAAATAAAGTCTTGGGTTGTGCTGGGTCTGCATAGTCATGAGCTAATCTTGAGATACGGCCTCTTCATAATATTGAGACAACCCCTCTAATTCACAGTACTTTCTGGTGTGCACTAACAATCTTCCCATGTACACCCTTAGCTTTGCTCCAAGGCATCTCATCATTTTTCTCATTTTTCACTATATTTTTAGCTTGTTATGGCTGGCAAGTAAGAAATGTGATTTTCACACTAACTGAACTAATTAATTCTAATATTGCTAAGCTCACTCATTTATGTGTTCTAGATACAGCATATCATAAAGTTAGACCTTTCCCCCATTAACCCTTTTCTAGCATATGTGCTTTCTTTCCTGTCCATCTTCGCTGGGCAGTAGCCAGAGGCACAGCCATGCCCAGGATGACTATGGGGCACTGCGGCCATGCACCGGGCAGCTCCAACTCATGTTTAACACAGGATCAAGCTCTTCAGTGGATCTTTGCTTTCCACTCTTCACCAAAAAGAAGAAGTTTCTTATGTTAGCTTTACTGACAGGCTTTTTAAAGCATGACAGATGTGAGATTTTCACAAATGCCTTCAGGTCACCACCACGTAGACTCTAGGGCTTGCCACTGTACTTTCTGACCAGGACCCTTCCTGTTACCTACTGTGAGCCCTCAGGAGCTACACACATACTCCTTTAAGGCACTCGTGCTTTCACTGGATCACCTCTATAGGATGCATGTTTTTGATTTTAGATTCACTTAGTATTATAGTTACTTCAGTCTCAACTTTTCTTGAGTCTTAAAATAACCCGGCTTCCCTTTCCTTGTCTTGTTAATCTATATACATCCCCAGTCCCTACTTTAGCACTATATGCTGCGACACTACTTCACAGCTCTTGCTCGGCTCTCTCTCCAGACGATCCTTCCCCAGAGAGCTAACCTTCTAGGATGTTCTGCAGATGCTCTGTGTGGAATGTGAAACAGTATAAGGAATCATGGAGTATACTTAAGTACAGAAATCAGCCGTCAAATAAAGAGACTTGCTTCTATCTACAACCAGCAGGTCCTACATTAATACTCATCTGGTGAAACGGGCGTAGTCTCAGCTAACACACCCAGCTACTAACTGAACTACTACTCAACTGAGCCCAGATACTAATTGAGCCTGTCTGTGTTGTCCATCTCAGCAAGCCACAGCCCATACCCCTTGTACAACCTAACAGCTGTCTCTCTCCTCCACCTTAAGGAATCTGCTGGGTCTATGGTTGTCAGTCACCTGTAACACTTTAGACAGGCACTAGCCACATTAGCATCAAGGTCTCTGGAGACAGCCGACTCATTCACAGTTTTCAAAACCTCCACAAGATCCTCTGACACAGCCACCTTGAAGCCCCCACCTCTGTGTCTAGTTGGCCACAACAGCCAGTCACGTCACATCTACATCACCAGCATCCCTAAATCCTCCTCCCACCCTCAGCCCAGCGTCTTTGCTTGGGCCTGTAGCATTTCTTGCCTCATCTCTCCCACCTCTTCCCCTTTCTAAGTTCCTTCGTGCTTCAGGAGGGGTCTGAACTCCAAGATGTAGCCTCTCTCCTGCCTGAGCTCAATGCCCCCAATACCTCTGGGATAAAGCCTAACTGCTTAGCTCTCCAAGGTCACCTCTTCCGCCATGTTCACCTCACCCCCATAGACCCTGCTTTCTCACATATGCAGTTCTGGCCAACCTGCTTCTGGTCCTAATGTCGTCCTCCTCTGTGACTTCCAAGGTGCAGCTTGAACTGGGCATGGTAGTCCATGCCTGCCATCACAGCTACTCAGGAGGTAGAGGCAAGAGGAACACCTGAGGCCAGGAATTCAAATCCCACCTGGCGAACATAGTGAGAAAGATTTTGTTTCAAAAGAAAAGGGGGGAAAAGGGGTGGCTACTATAACATAAGCCATCCTCAAAGCTATTCTTGGAGCTCCTCTGATGCTACAGGGTGCATCAGGTACCCCTCACATGCTCTGCAGAGATGCTGATGCTTCTGGACAGCATCTGCTGTCATTAGCTTGCAAGGCAGAGCCCTGACAGCAAACAGGAATGGGACTTAGCCAAGATGCCTAACAGATTCAACACCACCACCACAATAACAAACTTCCATAGTACTTTCTTCACACTGGTAAAAATGAAAATGGCCATCACTGCCTTTCACGTTCTGCTGGACTTGCTCAAGTTTTGTCTCTAGGCCTAAGTCCCAGGAAGGCAGCTGGCATTGTGGCCTCTGTAGCTGGTAAGCAGAGTGGTCATGCATACTGAGTGAATGTCAGAATTGTAGACTCAGCCTGTTGGGGTTTTCTAGCCTCCACTCACCCTGCTGGTTATACTCCCAGCCAAACCTCCTTGAGTCCTGCAAGGCCTGCCCTAGGAGGGCTGCTTGGTGCATCAGCTTCTTAGGAATACAGCCCACATTTACACAGGTGCCACCAAGACCTGAAAAGAAAGCAACATGTCAACGTTCCCCGAGTGCTTATAGGAGATTTCTCACATGAATGTGAGGTTATTAAAACATACAAGAAAGGTAAGCTTTGACAGTGGCAGGGACAACTTTCATCCTCCAAATGAGGCTCAAATGATTGATTCAACTATCGAATTTGAAATTGCTGGAGAAGACCCAATAGTGGGTGAAGAGCTCTGGATCACTTGTGCCTGATACTCAAAGAACAAGAGCCACCTTAGCTAATGAGATAAGCACTGTACCCTTGAAATGACAGCTTCTAGCCTCTTCCTAACTCTCACTCCTCTAAGCCAACTGTCAGTACACATAAGCTTCCTAATAACATCTACTCTGAATGTGACCCACACAAAACAGGCCAGGCCTGTGCACCCCTTGGCAGGATCCAAGTAAGGAATTCTCTCCAGCTGCAAGTTTTTCTAGTCCATGGATTAGTGGGATCTTTTTGGATAGGAGAGGAAAAAACCAGGGAAGAAGCAGAAAGAGGGAAAAGGTCAAGGGTACACACCAGACAGCGCAGTCAAAGATCAAGGCACACTGCTGCACCCTGGGAGTCCTAGGCTAAGGCCTTCAAATTAGCTTGAATTTCAAACAATGGGGTTTGTGTGTGTGTGTGTGTGTGTGTGTGTGTGTGTGTGTGTGCGCGCGCGCGCGCGTGCGCGCGCGCGTGCTTGTGTGTGCTATTGTTGTTGCTTTTTTCCCCATACTTTACCTATCATGATTCTGGGAGGAACAAGAAAGCACAATCAAGCTCGGTACAAATAGAGTCTATAAAGCAATGATGACACATTGGGGACAAAAGGTCTGAGCAATACCCAAAGCTAGCAACAACAGTGACCATGAGAAGGGGCAAGGGGCCAAAGTGAATGCCAGGACCCAGAGACAGTGGCATCAACCATATGTGGCCTTCCAGATGATGAACCCTAACATGTCAGGACCCTAGCTTCCATTCCCTGTCCCCTGCTCAGACTGACAAAGCCTAACCTGAAACCAGAAAACCAGAGATGACCAGTTGTCAGGCTTTTAGGCCAGAGCAGACCAGAGACAAAAAAATGCCTTTGAAGATATGATGAACATTCTGGGCAAAATCTGTATGTTCTATTTTATTGAGAAGAAGGGGAAAAATTGCATGTGAGCACTCTGCCCTGCAGCATACAGCAGAGGTAGGTACATGGCCAGGACCACATGTGCTTCTCATACAACCAAAGACAATGACAATAGCAGGCACTGTACAGCCATCAAGCCCAGCTGTGAGACGAAGACAGAAACAGAAAGTGGGCAGGACACAGCATATGTACTGTGTCTGCAACAATGTGAAAGTGCTGGTGCACGCATGCAAAAATCTATAACAGAAGTGCGGGTGCTGGGCCCTGGAACCGCCTTTCTTTTCATAAAGCTGAACTGTTTGCATTCGTTTGCAGAGTCTGCATCATTGTACGGCTCACCCTCCTGAGACCAGGCAGGGCTACCTGAAATTACAGGAAAGACACTGCCTGTGAAAGCTTAAGACAAGGGCTGGAGAGGTGGCTCAACAGTTAAGAGCACTAGCTGTTCTTTCAAAGACCCAGGTTCAATTCCCAGCACCTACATGTCAGCTCACAACTGCCTGTAACTACAGTTCCAGGGGATCTGACACTCTCACACAGACATACATGCAGGCAATACACATAAAACACTAATACACATAAAGTACACACATTAATTAATTAAAGAGGACAAGCGGGAACTACAGCTTACCCCAGGATGAGCCCTGAGGCGATGGGACCACAAAGTCTAGCACCATGACCTTCTTTCCCAAGTTGGCAGCTTCCTACAAAAATGACCACATGGAAAGATGTCTTGTTACTTTCTTACTCCCATTTTTCTCTCTCTTAAGTGAACAGTCTGAATTTGCCAGATACTCCACCCCCAATCAAACCAGTTATTATAAACGCTTAGATTGCAAGATTGCAGCTAACTTCAGTCATCAATGGTTCACTCCTGTTCACACCTTTGCACAAGAGAGTCCGCCAGAGCCTCCGCCAATAATGATGAGATCATAATCGTGAGCCGAGTCTTCATGAAGGAGCTTCTGCAGTAAACCACTCTTATGTGCCTACAGATTACCAAAGGAGACAGAATAGCACACGACTGACTCCATTTTAACCAGCATGGATTCTTTGAATAAACAAATCTGGAGACACAGTTCATCAGTCAAGAGCACATACTGTTCTAGCAGAGAACCTAAGTTCAGTTCCTAAGAACCACAATGGGTAATTAGCAACTGCTGGAACCCAAAGGTCCAGGGGATCTGACATCTCTGCCCACTGCAGGCATCTGTGCATATGCTCCCATACAAGCATAACCCCCTACACACACACACACACACACACACACACACACACACACACACACACACACTTAAAATAAAAAAATAATAATTTTTAAAAGATACCCAATGCTGGGGACTTAACTTAGTGTTGGAGCACAAGGACACATGCTAAGTTCCTGGCACCAAAAATAAAGAAGAAAAGCAATGAAAGGAATGATGGGCCAAACATTTGTCTTGGGACTGTAAATCTACCTAGATCTAAGTGGAGTACAACTTATGCCAACAGTTACATATTTATGTCCACTGCAACCTAGACATTCTGATAGTCATCAATGTCAAAAAGGCCACTTTCCACAGAAAAATGATCACGTGTTACTTTTCAAGTCCTTGATCCTCTAGGCTAGTCTTCATTTGAACTCTGGCTTTTATGCACCAGCAGCTGTCTTCATGGTCTCTCACAAACTGACCCTCATTCCACAGCTGTGCTGGGCGGCTTCCCTTATCACACACATCTCAATGTTTCTTTCCCAATGGCCACAAGACAGGATCTGGAGTCTCTTGCCCCGTTGACCCCCACCCCCCCTTGGTGAGAAGATGCTCATGGTTGAGATCGGGTTAAGTGACTCGGGTTAAAGCCTGTTACCTTGGAAGCAGCAGACTAGAGCTAGCCCTGCTCAGGCTTGTGTATATCACCATCAGGACTCAAAGGGGCTCTACGACAACTGGAGAATGGCACTGGCTATGTGACCATGGCGGAATGGTGCCAACTATGTGACCACTGGGGAATGGTGCCAACTATGTGACCACTGGGGAATGGTGCCAACTACGTGACCACGGGGGAATGGTGCCAACTACGTGACCACGGGGAATGGTGCCAACTACGTGACCACTGGGGAATGGTGCCAACTACGTGACCACGGGGGAATGGTGCCAACTATGTGACCACGGGGGAATGGTGCCAACTATGTGACCACGGGGGAATGGTGCTGGAGATGGTTTTTAAAGCATTCCAGAAAAAAACTACCCTGGCCTCCTTATTTTATGTGACTCAGAAAAATATTCCAGATCATTCTCCTCAGATTCCAGATCATTCTCTTGCATTATTTTCAAGGTTAGGATGGATGGTGTTAGATAGAGTACTGAGGAGCTACAGTACTTACCACCTGCAAAGTGTTGGGACTCTTCCAGGACAACAGGGCTAATATTGCATAATTGTGTGGGTCAGAGATTAACATTCAAGGTGATGATCCTCCCAGCCAAAAATTACTCTTAATTAAACTTTCAGATATGTACTTAATCATTGGTTACTAGTTCTTACATGCCCACATAAGGGATTCAAACACTAAAAGCAAAACTAACTATAGAATAAGTGCCTTATTTAATAAACATCAAAGGGAGATCAAGCCCAGGGCTTCTCACATGCTTTTCTCCTGAGCCACATTTCATACACACCCAGTTTTAATCTGTTACTATCTACCAAAATGGCTCCTATGCATTACCTGCATTCTACCAATCAAGAAGTTAAAAGCCCTATGCTTTGCATCCAGTACTGGTAGCCCTGGCAGGAGTTCTAATCCTCTGGACAACAGTGTTTGTGTTGACCAACTCTTGTTGGGGAACAGTCTGTTTCATCCCCTTATCAGGAAGAAGGGACTTGTGCTGGCCCCAGCAACCCATCTGTCGCTCTTCCTGAGGACATGTGAACAAATATCTCTTTACCTCAGATATGATTCTAGGTGTAGCTTAGTGAACTCATGGGTTTAACTGGGCTGCTTATGGGAGTGTGGTGTGGACTTGCTGTCGGCTACACTACTAAAGAAGGGTCTGTCTTCATGGAAACTAGCAGCTTATCTATCTCTAGGAAGGGGTGAGGCCTCATGAGTCACCTCATGAGTCATGAGCTGCTCTAGAGCCACTGTGAGCCCCTCGTGGGCATCAGGATGCTCCCTCCTCACATACACACACAAGGGAGTGGTGATGGACCCAGTCCTGTGATGGTCACAGCCACTCTGACTTCAGGCTAAGAATGGCCCTCCTGTACCTGGGTCAGCACTGTGTAGGTTCTCGGGTTTAGTTGGTGAGACAAGTCATTTCCCTTGTAGTCTCAGAGTTACCAGGTAGCTGGCCTCTGTGCATTTCCGGTACTCCCATTTGACACTGATTAAGTTACAATGTGGACAGACAGTGTCAAGGACCATGAGTGATGACAATCATTACCTGGAAAGTTCGGTCACATCCGCCCACGTGCACTTTATTCACAAAAATATTAGGCACCGTTTTCTGGTTACTGATTTCTGTCAGCACTTCCTGAACATTGGCCCCATCATCTAAAGAATAAAACAGCATATGAAGACACCATAAAGGGTCCCCTTGCAGAGCTCAAGCCTTTCAATGGTCACTGCTCATTGCTTGCAAGTCCGGGTCCATGACAAGCCAGTGTGCTCTATGACTTTATGAAATGGTGACTCAAGATGTGAAAGCAACTACACCTTCAGAGGACACCTTAAACCCAAAGGCTATGAATTCCTTCTAGGACAAAGCATCTGGGTTATGCAATAGCTTTGCCACAGCCAAGAGTCAAGTATCCCTTAAGAGACAAAACCCAAGTGAAACCTGTTACAATAACTAACAAGAAAACACTTCCAGGCAGAGACAGGAAGATCTTTGTGAGTTGGAGGCCAGCCTGCTCTACAGAGCTTGTTCCAGGACAGCTAGAGTTGCTACATAGAGAAACCCTGTCTTGAAAAACCAAACAGAAAGCTTTTAAGTGTGGTTTGCAATCCAATCTCCTTCTTGGAAGATACAACTAGGACCATGACACTTAAGACTAAAGCATCTTGCTTCTCTTAAGGCAACTTGATAAAAAGTCCATGCCTTAAAGGCAAAACTGAGGGGGTTTGGGGAGGTTTTGTTTTCTGGTCATTATCACATCCCAAATTCCTTCAAAGAACAGCAGATGTGAAGTGTCCAGTGACTGTCGTGGCCATAGATGAAAAAGATTCAAAACTACGCTGAATACTTAACATGTTCTTCCCCATGGGCAACGCAACCAGAAAATGGAGTGGTTTCCTTAAATACAGTTTAATCTATTTTGTAGAATGCTGACAGGAAAGTATCCAATACCTCAAGCGCTTTAAAGTTAGAAGCCCATAGCTTCCCATGCCCTGCCCTCAAATACAGAAAATCTTTATCAAATTGTTTGTCATGTGAAGGTTCATCTTCTGTGTGGTTGAATACAGACAAAAAGAGCTCATCTGACAGAAAGACATGAAAGTAAACTGAGTTGAATAAAATAACTACAAACAGCAGCATTGCTGACAGTTACTCACCAACTTGATCAAGTTCCAGGATGTTATACTCCACTCCTAAGGATGAAAAGAGTTCCTTAATCTGTAAGAGAAACACTTGTGAGCTTCGTGCTCTCAAAAGGTTCAGTAGCTATGAAAGGTGCCCGTGTGACATATGGTGATAAGAGATGTCCAGCACAGGTAATCTTTAGGGACATGAGTTTGGCCCACGGTGTTCTCATTTTCCTATATATACTTCCCCAGAGTAACCCAGTCTGACACCTCCATTCTTTCACTCTTTGTCTCCTTCTGCCTTCTAATGAACTTTTCTGCCCAAATCTCTTTTCTGGCTCAGAACAGGTTCCTGGTACTCTTCCACTGGTGCCACAACTCAGTGCAAATCTTCAACCACACTTCTTCCTTTTTCTGTGCTTCCTCTCAACAGCCATTAAGTTCCTCTGACTAAATCAACTATCAAGCATCTTGGACCAGTCAACCACAATCCCAAGTCCACAAGATGAAGCGATGAACCAGACGCATTCTCTGTCTTCTAGTACAGAAATCAAATCGAGGACATGGTGACAGTTTAGCTATGGCCCTTTTGCCAGATGCCCATCAAAATGTCCCAGAGTCTGACTGAGAGACCACAGTGTGGGTATCACCCGGAGCTACAGTCATACAGCATTGAATCTGCCCTGTACTGCTGTGCAAAGCTCTGGTTAGGCTTCACTTCAACATCTGCATTCCAGACATCTTCCAGGTCACACTAACCTCCCCACTACCCATCCAAGGACTGCAATCACCAAGTCTTAGTTCTCTGTGTTGAACTGTTCCACTCTCTAGTTCCCAACAGTAACTCTATCTCATGTGTGCCTGCTGCCACCAGCTTTGTTTCCTCCCGTTCACTGGTCTTTTCATAGCCATTTTGTGACACCACCCTTTAACACCCTCCACCCTTGAGATAAAACCAGGAGGCTCCAAGGCCTAGGCAGATCTGGTGACACATCTGTAATCATAGTAATTAAGAGAAACCCTTTCACAACTTGGAACTCTCCTACGAGCATTTAGCAAATGAACATTTATTCTAGAAAATTTCCTAAAAGAAAATTTCCTAAGAAAAAGCAGAGTCTATGGCCCTGTAGCCTGGTCCTGCCCCTTTCTCCTCTCCTGGCAGGAACTCTATTTCCAAAATAGTATCTCCTCAAATGGCAGGTCGCCAGCATCTCTCAGCTCTGAGTCACAGAAGCTTCAAGACAAGGACTCCCTTCCTCCACTTAACCCTATTTGAAGTCAAGTCCTCTACACAGATGGCTGGTGGAAAATCCTAGGGTCCCAATCACACTTCCTATGTAAGGTCAATTCCTAGGAAGAGAAAACTAAGCAAGGAAGAGTAGATGCTGCAGACCCATTAGGAACCCTACTCATGAAGCCATATGGTGTCACTCATAGAAAATTAGGTCACTGTCCCCACCTCCAGCTCAGGAACATCATGCAGGAGTTTTGCAAGGGGAAGAGGCACGCCACAACAGCAGAGAGCTGTTGGATGACTTCTTTTGAAACAGACTGTGGGGAAGCTCCAGGCCAAAGGCAATGGAGATGCACTACCAGGCAAGAAATAAGAAGAGGCAACAGCTGTTCAAGGGACAAGCTAATCTGCTGGTGAATGAGGGCAGCTACCATGGAAAATCATCAATTCCTCAGAAAAATACAACTAAAGATGTGTGTATCATAGGTATGTTCACTCATGTTCATTGCAGCATCACTCACAACAGCCAAAAGCAAGGCAAGTATCAACTGGTGCTGTATTGATAGGAAAGGTACATGTACACACACAGTGGCTTAATATTTACCCTTAAGGTCAAGGAAAATTCCAGCTCACACTACAAGATGGTCCAACCTTGAGAGCATTACACTAAGCAAAACAAGCCAGATGCAAAAGTCAAACACTGAATGATGTCACTTATACATGGCACTTGGAGAGGTCAAACTCACTTTTTAGTGAGATAGTTGGTGAGGACTGGGATGGTGAAAACATTAGTTACTGTGTTGATGGGTTTAGAATTTCAGGTCAAAAAGTTCTGGAGAGAGACTGTGTCGATGACAGCCAACAGTGTGACTCTGCCTGATTAGTTCTGGAGAGGGACAGTGGTGATGACAGCCAACAGTGTGACTCTGTCCAATTTCTGAATCCTTACATGTGGTTCCAGGGACTTGAACCTGACTCAGGGTGACAAGGGAATAAAGAAAAGACAAGTGCACAGATAAACAAACAGTGGTTTGAGACCTCGAATGGTGAAGCCTCAGCATCCCCTCACCCACCCAAGCACTGTATCATTTAGAGTTGAAGTGGGGGAGTAGCCGGCAGGGTTACTGCATACAGCTGAACCAAGGAGGCGAGGATTCTGGTTGACAGATGACCCAAGGAAGCAACTGACATTAGTAGCAACAGTCTCTGTAGGGGAACAGTCTTCAAGGCTGTAAGTATCCAGGGAGGTAGTTAACAGAAGCTATGATGGGCATTTTATGCACACACTACTTATTTAGCACTCAGATCAGGGAGCGAAGGCTTTGTCATTTCTCTGAGCATAGCCTGGGGAAGGTTTGCCATTTTCGCGTAGGTTTGAAACTTTGTAGTCCATGTCAACAGCAAATATTCACTCAGGACTTCACCCACTCAGGGCTTCCTCCACACCCAATATCACTGGCCTCTACTCTATTGATGTGACAAATGTGTTTTTAAAAAATGTCTGCCCTGGTTTAGCTGGGGTTATCTTGACTGTGAGTCCATCTGTCTCCATAGCTTGCTGGGGTTTGTGTGACAGCCAGGTCACTCCTTTCAGCTCTGGGCTAACATTTCTTTACCATAATCTTAAATTCACACTTATCAGTAAAACATCTTGAGACACGTACACATTCTAAATAAATTCCAGCCATTTTTGGGGAGCCCCCACCCTGGTTTTCTTTCTTACTCCTTATATTCAGACACATGTCCTTCCTTTTGTCCTCTCCTTGACATAAATTCCTATGTCAAGTGCCTTCCCTTACAGGCAGACTTCCTCTCTATCCTGGAGGGTAAGCCCATCTAACCTTTCCTTAGCTTGTCCAGATCATCTGAAGTAGCTACTGTCTGCCTCATCGCCACAGCCTTTATTTGTCACAAGCTCTTCTTTCTGTATTTGAGAGCTGCTCAGCTAGTCCAAATTCCTGGGGAAGGGGACAGAACCATGTTCATATCTCTACAATGCTAAGTATCCAATAACTAATACTTGTTAAGTGGCATTACCACTTAATGGGAGATGCCAGTCTGTAAATATGTTTCTCTTATTGGTTAATGAACAAAGCCTTGTTGGCCAAAAGGAAAGCAAGATAGGCAGGACTAGGAGACAAGGAGGATTCTTGGAGATGTAGTAGGAGAGTCAGGATGTAGGGACTTGAGGGAGGAAGGTCTGGAACATCTCTCCAGTAAGATAAGACCATGTGGAAACACTTAGATTCATAGAAATGGGTTAATATTTAAGACAGAGCTACCCAATAAGAAACGCTAGTAACAGGCCAACAACTTTATATCAAATACATTCAGTGTCTCTGTGTGTTATTTGGGGCTGACACAGCTGTGGGACCAGGCTGGCAGGAAAACTGCTCATAACAACCACTTGATTGTCATAGGGACACATGTGGAAACTACAATGGATTGTGAATCACAC
This sequence comes from Cricetiscus sungorus, assembly GCA_030556225.1. Lineage (NCBI taxonomy): Eukaryota > Metazoa > Chordata > Mammalia > Rodentia > Cricetidae > Cricetiscus > Cricetiscus sungorus. Next base: position 3,752,176 of record JANBXA010000735.1, on the reverse strand, counting down.
ATCTAATAAGCCCATGAACAAACCACCACAAAATCAGCCAGGGTCACCAAAAGATAGGCTTCCAGGATGTATATGTCCTAGGAAAACAAAAACACCCAGGAACTCACTGGAAGACCTACCATCCAAATAGAAGCAGGGAAGGCTGGGCAGTTGAGGCCAGTCTGGACTGTTAAGAGACCCTGCATCAAGAAGTGTCTGCTCCCCAATCAATACACACACACACACACACACACACACACACGAAGATCAGATTGAAGAAAAGGGTGGACTTCTCAGTGTAGAAAACAGGAGCAGCCGAGATCATAAATAAACACAACAGAACAAAAGTGGATTTCACCAACACTAACTCCCAGTGGATTAAAGAGAACAAGTATGGAAATCATACTACAAAACTTGCAGGAACCAAACAGGAGAATGTGTCTATAAGTCCTAAATAAAACTTGAAAACCACACACCATGAAAGAGAAGTGAAATGGGACAGTCCAGTGTGTAAAACTCACAAACCTCAATCACCAAAAGACTCAATAAAGAGAGTCAGGGAGATTTCCCGACATATAACCAAAGGACTAGTATTTATAACTCAAGGAAGCCATACACATATGGACTTCATTAGGGAAATTAAAAATTCAAGCCACAGAGAAAGAGCATTATCTACCAGAACTACAAATGTGCAAAGCAGCAGCTGACAGCAAGGCTGTAGAGCAAGAACTGTGACAGACTCTCTAGCACAGGCCAAATTGGTGTGAGCACTTGAAAATGTCCTGGCACTGTGATCAATCAGCTGAAAGACACCCATCGATTCTGAGCTTTCTGGCTAAGATCAAGGGTGGCTCAACCACCCAGGTAGGTTGACCATGAATGTACTTCCAGAGGTATCCAAAGACAGGCATCTAGCCATATTGCTATTAGGATCAAAATACTGAGCCAATTGTGGTTTGCAATCCCAACACTTGAGGGGCTGAGGCAGGAGGATTACCACAAGTTCAATGCTAGCCAAGGGAGCATCATAGCAGTGGGAAGCAATGAGGCAGAGCTACAGGTACCAACACGTGTGAGTCTCTAAGCAAAACTGCTGAGGGAACGACTGTAAAACAATGAGTGATTCTACTTGCATAAGGACCCATGTAGGCCAAAGGAGCTGTTAGTGATGTGTGTGCATCTAGTGACTCAGAGAAGCATAAGGAATGTGGTTACCCTGTGGGGAGGGAGGGAACACCCAGGAGTCTCCATGCTGCTAGTGGCATTTTATTGGTTTTTAAAATTAATAAATCTGTGTGTGTGTGTGTGTGTGTGTGTGTGTGTGTGTGTGTGTGTGTGTGGTGCCTGCGCTCACATTCACACACAAGCAGGAACATGTAGTAGTGGAGACCAGAGGACAACCTCAGGTGCCATTCCCAAGAAGATGGTATGTCTGTCCACTTTCTTTGCAATAAAGTCTTTTATTGGCCTGAAACATATAGGTTAGGTAGTCTAGAATTACTGTCTCTGACTTCCAGGCACTCCACTATATGCATAATTTTTATGAGTTCTGGGGATCGAACCTGGGTCCCAGAGCTGACAATATTATAGCAGCCCAGATTGGCCTAGAATGCATTATCCTCCTGCCTCAACATCTCCCCCCCCTCCCGCCCTTTTAAACAGTGCTAGAAATGGAACCCAGGGCCTTGCTCCCACTAAGTCGTATCAGGCCCTTAACTTTCAGATAATGTTAAGTAAACATCAAAATATTGAACATTCTGATCTAAGACAATGATTCATAATATGGCAATAATGCTGAATGTCCACCTAGCCCCAAATTAAGAGTGTGCAACAGAGCTTAAACCAGCCACGACTTAAAAACTCCTCTCAGAAGTGGAAGTCAAGGTCCAGCCTCGTTCTGAAACCTGGTCAAGGAGCCCAACAAGCTCATTAACAAGCATGATCTGGATCCAGCTTCAGCCAACATCGCCATCCCTTTTAGTAAGACAATTTCAAACGTTGGGTGATTTTTTTTTTTTTAATTTTGATATACTTAAGCCCATATCAGGCTGGAAGGCAAGCATTTCACTAGGTGTCTGCCGCCTGGGACCCGGTAGGCTGTTGGAACACGTAAGCAACTATGCTCAGAAACCAAAATTCAACTAAGCTAGAAGGCCACAGAAGACCTACTCCACCCACCTTCAGGCCCCGCCCACCCGCCGCCCTGTCAGCTCGGGACCACCCGCCACTAAGCTCCACCCAGACCTCCATCCACTAGCTCCCGCCCACTGAGCTCCACTCAGATCCTCCCACTAGCCCCGCCCACCAGGTCCTGTCCTGTCCCGCCCAATGAGCACCGCCCAGACGCCCCTCCATTACGGTTCCGCCCATCAGGAGCCACCAGGGAACTCCACCTTCGCCCCGGCCGCTGAGCTCGTGCAGAGACCCTCACTGAACTCGCCCAGCCCCTTCACCCACGTCCCTCCCCGTCCCTCCCACCAGGTCCAATCGCTTACATCCACTTCGCTCCTCCCACCAGGAATGTAAACCATTCCCCTGCCCACCCGGCCCCGCCTACCCTCGTGCTGTGTGGACAGTAGCTCTTGCTGAAGATCATCACCCGGTTGCCCTCGATGAGGTCCTTCAGGCGGCGCCGCAGCTCCTCGCGGGCATCGGAGGCCTGGCAGCTGGTCCCAGGGGACGACAAGCGGGCGCGGCGGCCCGGTGGCGACGACATTAGTCCTCCGCGTACCGTGCCCAGACGGCGGTTGGGGACCACTGCCGCCTTCCCCTTGCCCTTCCCCTTCCCGGGCGAAGTGTGTGCCCGCGGAGCCGGAGGCGGCGGCGGCGACGGTGACTGCTCCAGGGTTTCGTTGTCGCTCCCGGCCGGACCGGGCCTGCTCATGAACCGGGATGGGCGGCCGCCTAAGGGACGATGCCGGCAACGCCACTGAGAGCTTGAGAATGCTGCGCACCAGCCGCTGGCGCACTGGACAGCAGCGGGGCCACGCTCCCACCCTCGCGACCACACCCACAGAAAGTGTCCGCCTATTGACAGGCCACGCCCCCCGGGCGGTTTCGCCCCACCTCCAAGGCCTTCACGAGGCTAAGCAATGCCGGTTTAGCTCAGCCCTGTGTGCAGGTAAACTAGGCCATCTACTGCTCAGGAGTGCAGCCGGAGTTAACAGTCACTTGCCATTTTTCAATGGTGCCATATCAAGCTTGTGTGCTCTGTTCTTGAAATTATTATTTACATTGTCATTTTACTACAGCTTCTGCCACCCAGAGGCCTCTCTGCAGCACCTTCTGCTCCCGGTTCTCCACCGGTCTCAAGATAGGTGCTTTTTTAGGAAGGATAGATGTCAACATTTTATTTTGGGAATAGTGAATAAAACCATATACAGATTTTCTTTAAGTTTGTGTTACCGAAACTGAATAAAACATCACTTTCCCATTGCAATTCAGTTTTTAATATGAGGTTCCTAGGTCACTACCACCCTGGAACCCCCATCCCCATTCCCTGTGCCATAGTCTGTTTGTTTTGGTTTTGGTCAACTTGGCCCAAACTAGGATCACCTGAAAAGAGAGACTCAACTGAGAAAATGCTTTCTTCAGAGTGGCCTGTAGGCAAGCCTGTGGAGCAGTTCTTGACTAATGGTTAATTTGGCAGCACCCAGCCCACTGTGGAGGGGTGCTACCCTTGGGCGGGTGGTCCTACATTGTAAGAAAGACAACTGAGCAAGCCAGTAAGCAGCATTCCTCCACTGTTGGGCCTCTGCTCCTTCTTGAGTTTCCCAACTTTCACCAATGATGGACTGTGACTGGGGACTTGCAACCAAATAAACCCTCTCCTCCACTAAGTTGTTTTTGGTCAGTGTTTTATCACAGCAACAGGAAGTAATCAGAGTACAAAGTATTCTGGAGCCACCCCCAACAAATGAACCCCTAACCACCCAATCCTGTGGGCAACATTTGGAAAGAAGGCCAGAGGGCCACGGGCTTGATCTTGGTCAAATAAGGACACACAGTGTTCAAACACATAGCAAGTTACAAGAGTTCATCTGCTTGGAAATGTAAATAAAGACATTGACTCTAATTGGTGTGCACTGTTAGTCAAACAGTTGGCTAGACCACCCTAGCACCTGCACAACAAACCACAGCTGTTTACCCCGTCTGAAGGTGCAGGCTCAACCAGGCCTGTTTTAAACATTTGTACCAGCCTTGCTGTCCCCAGCCTCTGAAGCCTGAAGGCCCTGCCAAAGCTCAAAATTTTTCCATTACAATCCCTTTTAACCTGAATGATTTCACGTGACCTCAAATATGTATATGCATTAAATAGATAAGCAAATCAAATGTTTACTGGTAATAAGTCTTAATAAATTTTATTTTTAAGAAAATCTTAGGCATCCATATAATTTCTCCATTTATTAAAGAAGAGAGGAAATTTGCATTCTAATGAAATGGGTGGGCTTGTTTATTTTTACATACAACAAATCTTGGCTGAAAATTTGATACCAAGGAAGGTAAGAACATTGTCAATGTTTTTCATAATTGATCAATATTTTTATTTTATAATTATCAATGCTGAGAATATTGTTTTGCATAAAAACAAAGAATATTTAGAGTTAACTCAGAAATGGTTGGAAATTCTGCCCTAATCCCAAGCCAACATTAACAATTTTTTATGAAACTCAAGTATGCAGCTCAAATAGCAATTTTTGAAAGCACATATTCTAACATAATACAAATCTAAATATACACTAATTTTTTTCCTTACATGCTGAGGAATGCTGGGAGGAAAATATTAAACATCTTTGTTTTCTGTAATTAAATCATTCATTTTTATTTCACAAGCTCCATATTTTTTATTCATCCCCATTTGGGGTCACAACCCACAGCTTAAGTACCTGGGATCTGTTTGGTTTGAATTTGTTGCAGGCCTTGTGCACGCTGTCAGTCTCTGTGAGTTCCTATGTCTATCAGTCTTGTGCCTGGAAGATGATGTTTCCTTGGAGTCATCTGTCACCCCTGGCTCTTACCTTTCTGCTCTCTCTTCGGCACAGAGCCCTGAAAGCAGCAGTTTGATGAAGTCATCCCATTTAGAACTGAGTGCTCCAAAGTCTCTCACTCTCTGCACTTTGTCCAGTTGTGGGTCTCTGTGTTAATCACCATCTACTGCAAGAAGGAGCTCCTCTGATGAGGGCTGAGAGATGCACTGATCTATGTGTGCAGTCATGTCAAATCATTAGGAGTCACTTTACTGCTATGTCCCTTTAGCAGAATAGTAGTAGTAGGTTTTGCACTAGGGTCTGTGATCTGGTTCTTGGATACTTTGGCAGCGTTAGATATGAGTCCATCTCACTGAGCAGGCTAAAGGACTGTTGTTAAGTGGCAAAGCTGTGACTGGCACATACACAAACCAATGCGGTCATTGATCCAAATGCCCCTTCTTGGATGACCTAAGCAGGCTGCTCAGGCTCACTTGGTGAGCTGCCTGGAGGGGGCCCTCCTGTGCTCCCCCAGAGGGGAGGCTCCCCCAGAGTGGCCTCTCCTTGCCTACTTTTGGTAGTATGGACTGAGAGGTGACATGTAGAAAGAAGCAGCAGGTAGAACAGCAGCAAGGGCTGGGCAGTCTGCAGGCTGAACTGGGTGGGGGAAGGGTAGGAAGAGGGCAATTGTATTCATTACTTTCCTTGTCACTGGGACAAAATGCCTAACAGAAGCAATTTAGGAGAAGAAGACTTTATTTTAGCTCACAGACTCCTGGCGGGAAAGGTATGATGGCTGGAGCAGCATGTGGAGTGCTCACATCTTAGCCAACCATGATACAGAGAGACTCCAGATGGAACTCAGGCCAGCTTATAGCCACAAGCTCTAGCCCCATAGCTCTGTGTCAGCCAGCTATGCAACATGTCCCTAGATTGTGCTAAGAGCTGGGGACCAGATGTTCAAATACATAAGCCTCTGGGGACATTTCACATCCCACCCACGACCGTGGTGGAAGTAGAGAGGCAACAAGAGATGGCAAAGAGCTGAGACTGAAGGACAGAAGGCAGTAAGGAGCCCGGAACAGTCATCAGAAAGGTTCCAAAGAGCTATAGGGCTCAGGGTGTCTGTTTCCATACTGGGCTATAACAGTGGCCAGTGTTAAAGACTAGGGAGGCTCAGCTGCCTTCCAGACCAACACCAGAGCTGTAGCAGAGGCCTCTGCCAAAGGCTGAGGAATTCTGACACCTCCACCAGAGGCCGCACAACGCTATGGGTGCTTGTAATACTAAGGGTCTCAGTATTGGTGGCCTGCAGGAAGAATGTAACACTAGGTGGTGCCCACCTGCCTATCAGCCACCAGTTTCTGCTATAGGGCATGGTGAGACCACCTTGCTTATTTATGATGTCCAGGTAGAGTGTAATTGATGTTAATACTCCATTTATTGGGTTTGTTTTGTGTTGTTGGTGGTGGTTTTTTCTTTTTTTCTTTTTCTTTTCTTTTTTTTTGTTGTTGGATTTTTTTGTCGTTGTTTTTGTTTGTTTGATTTTGTTTTTGTTTCTTCTGAGATGAGGTCTTATCTGACTGTGATGGTTAATGTTTGCTGCTAGCTTGACTACATCTGGGATCTACTAACACTTAAGCTTCTGGGCCCTCTGTGGGGGATTTTTGTCAGCGTAGTATTTGAAACAGGAAGATCCACACTAAATCTAGGCCACATCTTCTGGTGGCAGCCCAGATCAAAGGACACAGAAAAAGGAACATTTGCTTTTTACCTGCTTGCCCTCACTCTCACAGGTGAATCTGTCATGCTGCTGAGGCAATCCTTTGCCAGCTTTAGAACTAACTTTTGAAATTCATAGGTAGACTAAAGATAGCCAGCTCTCTGGGAATCCTCTAAGACTCCACACCAGATTGGGACTTCTGAGACATCCAGCATAGTGGGCTGAACAGCCAACAGATTATTGTTCTTTGTATCAGGAGATAGCCACTGTTGACAGCTACCCAGACCAGCTAGTTAACCACTTACTACATCCCCATCCAATGTGTCATTAATCTGTCTATCTGTCTGTCTTTATTCCATCAGTTCTGTTCCTCCAGAGAACCAGAGAACTAATACAGCAGCCTAGTACTTGATTACTAGGTAGTCAAGAATAAGCTTGACCTCCATAACCTCCTGTTTCCACCTCCCAAGTGCTGGACTACAGTGCTCCACCATGCTGGCTTAATGGTTTGCTCTTTACTGTCTGCCTTTACCATGTGAGTTCCACAAGGGAGGGGCTTCATCATCTCTGGGCTCACAGCTCTAGCCCTAAAGTCTAGTACAGTGTCTGGCTCATAGGAAAGCTGTGAAGTTTACTGAGTGATTTACCTGGGTCATAAGTCAGCAGTGTGTACAGTACTGAAGCTGGGTGTCTTCACTTTTGCTCCTGCCAGAGTCCAGCTCCAGCAGGATTCAGGTCCCAAACAGGAGGTGTGAAGTCAGTGGAGAAAAGGAGACTGACATTATCTGAGGATGAATCCCAATGACTTATACATTCTCATTCTTCAAAGCCCGCACAAAATTTCCCAAAGGAAAAGTCATGAGGGAACTCCCACAACATGTGTCAGATTCATTAAAAATGGAGGTGAAAGGGAGCTGGAGAATTGCAATCCATGAAGTTTGAATGCTGGAACTTTGCCAAACAGCAATGTTCTCCATGGGGTCCATGCCTTCCTCCCCACACCCCACTCCTGTCCAGGGCCTGTGTGACCCATGTCATATTAGGATACAAGCTTAATGACAGCACCTGTTTTTCAGGAGCTAGAACCCTTGAGAGAAAGACCAAAATTGAGGGACATGGCTGGAGAGGCAACTCCCCAAAAAAAGGGAACATGAAAGCTGGTGCTGACTCACTGAAGGATGGCCCCTGAATTCCAAGATGCCATCACACAAGCCAAGCAGAGGGAGAACAGCTAGGCACACTGGGAGATCCAAAAGTGGACAGCAGTGAGGTGGAATGTAATGCCAACAGAGTAAGCAGGGCCAGATGGCTGAAGCCTGTGACCTGTGGTATAGTCTCCAGGACACAAATGGGAACCTAATGCAGTGAAGTGAGGCAACAGAATGACATTGGCCATGTGGCTTGGGGAAAGCAAGGAAGGAAAGTGACAGAATGAAAGGGATGTCCCCATTCTACTTGTTACTTCTGTCTTGTCTCTAGTCTCTGTTGTAGTTTGTATATAAAGTGTCCCCAGCTGGTGGAGGACAAGAATATAAGGACTAGAATACAAGGATACCAAACTTTTCAGTGGCTCGATTGAATGCAGAGCTATAATTGTGATGGCAAATGTTCTCAGCCTGACAGGACCTAGAGTCAGCCTGGAGACTATCCTGTAGGCATGCCTACAAAGGAGCTGCTAGGTTAGACTGAAGTGGGAAGACCCACCTCAACCGTTGGCATGGTCAGGTATCCTGGAGTGAACAAAAAGGAGAAAGTGAGCTGAGCAACAGCATTTATGCCTTCTGCTTCCTGGGTGTGGATGCAATGTGGCCACCTGCCTCACACTTCTGCCATTATGCCTCCCAGCCATAACAGATCACACCCTCAAACTGTAAGCCCAAAGAAAACCATCCTTCCTGGACTTGTTTTTTGTTAGGTATTTGATCACAGCTATGCAAAAAAATAAATAATACAAAATTTCTCCCGAAATGTAAGGGTCTCAATACCCCCTCCATGAGGGTATTTTCCAATGACTTAACCTTCTTCCCACTACATCTATCTCCTAATGGCTCCACCATCTCTGTAAGGGGAAAGGCCCAACCAGAGAAACACACTCTGAACAGAGCCAAAGAAACACTTGGGCCCTGCAACCAGAACCAAAGAAATGCACTCTGACCCTGAAACCAGTGCCAAAGAATCACGCTTTGTCCCTGGGATCAGAGCGGGAGCAGTGATGCAGAGCAGAGCAGGCAAAGTGAAGTTGTTACACTCCACTCTCCAAGGGACTGAATCCCAACTGTAACTTTGCCAGCTGAAGCCGAACTGTAACAACTTCACCAGGGAAACCCTCTCCTGCCTCTCATACACCTGAGAAGCCTTCCCTGAAGCAGGGCTGTAAGCTGCTATGCTTACTGTGACCTGTGGTATTCCTTGGCTCCTGGGTGCCAGAATACCTTTCCATCTGAGCGGTAACACTCAGTATTCTGGTTTCCATTCCAGAGTCCCTGTCCATCCCATCCAAGCCGTCAAAATGTCTACAAGCTCACATTAGTGCTATAGGCTGAGGTACAAGTCTCCAAGCCCTGGCCTTTGAGGCATACTTAAGCTCCAAACTGTAACACCATTCTTTTCCCTTCCTACTTATGTGTCCTTTCTTCCTGTATATGCCTCTTAGGATGGATATGGCCTAATTAATCCCCTCTTATCCCTTGTAAATTCTTAATTAGTTGAAAAGAAATATATTAAAAATCAGACTATGGAGCTAAGATGGGGGTTGCCTGAGGCAAGCAGAAAGAGGAGTCACAGGATATGGGAATGCTGGGGATTTGAGCGATAGCTTTGGGTTACATGTTTTGTTTTGTTTTTAATGTGTAATAAAGGTACTTAAGAATTGGTTTTCCCAATTGGTGCAAAACTCAGTGTATATACAGAAATCTGCTTAATTGTACACTGTAAGATACATGAATTATATCTTCAATCTTTAGAAAATAATAAGGAAATAAAACAAGAATAGGTTGTGAAGAATAAGGGATTAATAAAACTCAAGGAAGACTTGGACAGATTTCAAGTTCTGCTGGAAAAATTCAGTTGTATGCATTTGTAAATACTGCAATATTTGGGAAAGTAAAAATGTATGCTTTGACTGTATATATACATGTATGAATATGTCTTTGTCTAAGAAAATCCCTTGGCGATAGAGAGATGGCTCAGTAGTTAAGGGTACATCTCTTGCAGAGGACCCAGGTTTGGTTCCAGCATCCACATCTATCTGTTGGCTCACAACTATCTGTAACTCTAATTCCAAAGGATCCTATTCCCTCTTCTGGCCTTTGAAGGCACCAGGCATGCACATGGTACACAAACATACATTCAGGCAAAACACTCATAAACATAAAAATAAATGTTTAAAAGGCAATGTCCCCTAATATGAAACAATAGATTAAAAGCCAAAAAATAGGAAAGTAAAGAAACCAAGAAAATCAGCCCAGAGGCAAAGGCATCTAAAGGAACCACAGAAATAGGATAGTTTGCAGACACAGGCCTTGATTTTTAACAATGTTTTTTAAGATTTATTTTTAAGATTAGTTTTAATTCATGCGTAGGAGTGTTTGCTTGCGTATATGTTCACCACTTGCAAACCTGGTGCAGGCAGAAGCCAGGAAAGGGCACCAGATCCCCTGGAACTGGAGTTAAAGATAGTTATGAACCAACATGTGGGTAATGGGAATTGAACCTGGATCCTCTGCAAGAACAGCAAATACTCTTAACTGATGAGTCTTTCTCTCTCTCTCTCTCTCTCTCTCTCTCTCTCTCTCTCTCTCTCTCTCCTTCTCTCTCTCTCTCTCCCTCTCTCTCTCTCCTTTCCTCCCTGTCTCTTTCCCTCCCTCCCTCCCTCCCTCCCTCCCTCCCTCCCTCCCTCCCTCCCTCCCTCCCTTTTTTGCTCCCTCCCTCCCTCTACCTCACTCATAGTCCAATTTAGCCTAGAAATTGCTATGGGACTTCAGATTTTTCTGCTTCAGTCTCACAGTTATGGGATCAAAGGCATGTGTCACCTTGCACATGTAGAACAAATTTCCTTTCTTAAGCTATTCCCCAAGCCTTGGGCCTTCAGCTTAAATGAGCCCCAAGGACTACCCCAAAGGGCAAAGATGACTTGTATCATTTTAGCACAAAATTTCAGCCTATCAGGGATCGTGGAGCCCTCCTAAAACCTTCCAAAGCATGTGAGAGCCAGGGACATGTGCTCCACATTGTACTTACTAGTAACTCTGGGAGCAAGAAGAAATCAGAGTATTGCCCTCAAATTCCTGAGACAATCATTCTAAACATAAACACCAAAGAACAAGCCAATGTTAAGAGCAAAACAAAGATATTCTTAGATACAGAACTCAGCTTGACCATACACACATTTTCCAGGAAGTCTGTTGAGGCTGCTATTCATCAGCAAATGACAAGCTGTTCCTGAAGAATGGGAGAAGCTGAGGGCCACCCCAGTGAAAAGATCAATGGAGGTCCTTAGATGACAGCCAAGTAGAAGTCACAAAGGCTGAACCTCAACTTCTGCCCATGCAGCCTCTCCTTGGTTTGGTGCATCCCTGGAGCTGAGCGCATCCTCCACACACTTTCCAGGTCCACAAAGATTCCTTGGGAACAGAGGACTTCCAAACGCCTGGCTCCGGAAGACAGCAGGCAGACAACCAAAGATGCAGCTCTCCAGCTGGATGAACTTGAACAAGTCCAGTCATGGACTTGAACAGCCGGTGTGCCATCGCTACATCATCAAGCAGTAACATCTAGTATCCAACATGCAGCATATCTTCTGAGAGTCAGGTGACTCTGCTTAGCTGGGCTCTGCAGAGTCTCAAGTGTCAACAACATGCAGTGTCCAGCAGCCACTGGACTGGGATGGCTGCTTAGGCTCTAGCATGTCTGGAGGCCTCAGCCAGGGCAACTGGGCTGACTCTCTTGGCTCCAGGTGTCCTCTTACCCTACCAGTTCTGCCCAGAGACCCAAGAGAAGGAAAGCATGCAGTCTTTTGAGGCCTTTACTTAGAAAACCATTTTACTTCTGCCACATTCTGTTGACCACACTGAGTCCCAAGGCTTACACAGGTCCATCCATGGGGTGGGAGACACGTGGAGCATGCTAGGAGTTGCTGCATGGTCCCAGTGCTAAGGGTATAAGTACAGGGAGGGCAGCAAAACAGGGGCCATTTTTGCAGTCATTATGCTATGGGCAAAGCTGTTTCTTTTTCTTTCTTTTTAAGGTAGCACAAAGTCTCCTTCCCACATCCTACAGGAGAACTCTGTTCTTTCCTCCCCACAGGACATAGGTACACTTGGACCATTTTATGCTATTATATCATTATATTTCACATGCAGAGAGGCCTTTGGGTGGTTCCAGCGAGGCTCCCCTGAGCTAACAGATGCCTCCAGAGTAAATCCAGTTCATCATCCACTGGAGCAGAGCCCTGCAGGAGGAGATGCCCTCTGGCTGTGATGCATAGAAGCTCTCCAGGGGAGAAGGAGCCCTCTGCCCTTCCTTCTCTGCTGGAGTTGATCCTTCCAGAAACCAGCCATTGAGGAGCAGAGGGTAATGGAAGTGCCTACTCAGGTGGAAACTTAGAATGATGCCAGCTGCTCCCCTATCTATGAAAGGAGACCTGAAGTCACCTTGGAATAGAGACGACCTTATTATCGCTGGAGTCCCCTTAAGTTGTATAAATGAGGGCATCCTCAGCCCTGCTGTTTTGAGAAAGGATGTAGAGAGAAGCCGTTGTCTTTAGTATGGAAATATCTGCCACTCCAGCATCCTTAACAAACAAAGCCAGCTAGAAGGCTGTGGCAAATCTGTACAAGCAGCAAGAGCCTTCAGGGGAGAAAACAGCTTTGGATTCTGAGCCTATGTTTTTCATGGAAGTCTGAGGGCTATGTGGTTCACCTGAGGTTTGGGATAGGAAAGAGTGACAGAATCAGAGAGATATAATCTGGGTGGCATGGGGTGTGCCCATTCTATGACATTCCCTGGTGCCTGGTTAGGCCTTGCATACAGACAAGAATTCATAGGAAGGGCTGTCAACTCAAGAGCTGAAAAGAACTTTTAATGACTGGGGTATAGCTCAGTGGCAGAGTGCTTGCTTAGCATCTGCAAGGGCCTGAGTTTAATCTCCAATGCCACATCAAGTGTTACTATTGTTGATAATTACTGGACAGAAAGGCTGCAAGCCTGACATTCAGGATTTGGGATCAACCAGAGCCAGTAAGGGTGAGGAGACAGCCCTCTGCATGGACTTTGCTTATCTCCTGGCACTCAGAAGTCAGCACACAATTCATATGGCCTCATTTGGAAGCCCTGTGGGCTTCCTGTCTCCATTTCTGTCAGATAGATCCTTCCTTGTTCTCTTGGATCTAATCCTCTCTCTCTCTCTCTTTCTCTCTCTCTCTCTCTCTCTCTCTCTCTCTCTCTCTCTCTCTCTCTCTCTCTCTCTCTCTCTCTCTCTCTCTCTCTCTCTCTCTCTCTCTCTCTCTCTCTCTCTCTCTCTCTCTCTCTCTCTCTCTCTCTCTCTCTCTCTCTCTCTCTCTCTCTCTCTCTCTCTGCGCTTCCTCATTACAGGACATGGGGCCTGGCATCAATGGAAGGTTCTAGCATGAATTCAGTACATTGTGTAGCCTCCTTAAAAGGTTCATTTCCATTCCAGTGAGTATCCAGGCAGGAATGAGCTTTTGGGAACAGGATTTGTAAACCTGACATTCCCTTGGCTGGACAGAGGTTCCACCCTCCAGGTAGATCTCAAAACTGCAGTACCAAGACACAGTTCTCTAGATGACCACTGGGTGGCGCCAAAGCTTCTTACGATGCAGACAAAATAGAAAGATAGCTCTGATAAAAGGACACTGAGAGGTTGGTTGCCACCCAGGCATGGTCAGTGCAGGCAGCCCTAGCTCCCTGGGGAGATGTGCTCCAGTTCAGTTGACCCCACCTCTCTAGGTCTTATCTCCCTCTTGAATGCTTTGGGAAGGGTGACATGGGTTTGCTGTGGTGGGTAAGCGTGCCCTGTGAACTACAGAGATTGGAGCCTGCACGGGGATGAAACAGAGAGACAGCTTCTAAAAGCTGTCTGGGTGATCAGCTGAGATCCCCTGTGGTGGGGCAGGGTAAGTATCTGGAAGGGTATCCCTGTAGAGGACACCTTGACTTTAGGTTGCTCAGCACTCAGCATCCATGTATTGAAGCTCTGATTCTCACTGAGCTGCTGTGTCAGGCAAGGAAACTGAGGCTTAAAGAATTTGTGATGTGGTGTGCAGTGGTCAATGTGGAGGCAGAAATATGAGTGGGGAGAGACTCTGAAGATGTATACTACGGGGGAAGGCAGGACTGGGGTGGGGGGCAGGAGACTGACCACTGTGCTAGTTGTATTCTACTTTCCTATCAGATGAAAGGAATCTGAGCAGGTGAGGTGCTCCCTAGTGCTGGTGCCTTGAGCATCAGAGACCCAGAGCCTGGGTTGGCAGAGCCAGGGGTGACTCAAGCCCTGAGAACCAGGACCAGGATGCTCCAGGCTGTAGTAGAGACTCCAGGGCTCTGGGAACTTAGACTGGATGATCACTGCCTTTGGCTTTTCCCCACCCCCAACCTCCCATCCCTCTACCTCCAACCCCCAACCCCTGACGGTCAGTTGTTTTGAGACTTAGCTCCTAACGGTAATGACTGGCAGCAAGCAGTCACTGCTAGGGGCCTTGGGTGGTGGGACCCTCTAGTCCCCCAGCAGCTCGTGTTACTAACTTCTTGAGCCAAGATGTCAGGATCGTCAACCCTTAGTACTTGGAAGCGCCCTCAAACATTTTGATAAACAGGTCCTGTAGTTTTTTGCCTTCGGTTTTCTCAGCCTTCCCTCCCTCCCTTTACTCCGGCTCCCAAGTGCTCTTGAGTGTGCCTCACTCACCCTCTCACTCTGTTGGATCCTCACATCTCGTCTATCCTGGGCTGTTAATGATAAAAATCACAAGTAAGTAAGAAAAGACTTTTGGGAGCCAAATATCTCAATGCCAGGCCACAGCACAGGAAACTGTCTGCAAGCTGACTCCAAAAGTGAGCTCAGCAGTCTGATCATACTGCCCAGAAGAGGGTGTAGCTGTCAGTGAACTCCTTCATGCAAATGATGGACCACTGAACAGCCGTCACATGCCTTCTGCGGAGCCACCAGGGGAGTGTTCCCAATCATTCTGTTAGAGATCACCAAAACGTGTCATAGCAGAAAGGTCCCCTGGAACTATGAGAGCAGTGGTGGCTGGCACAGGGCCTTCCAAGCTGGGATCCACTGTAGTCAGTATCTGTGGAGACCTGAAAGCGGCAGGGCTATGGTGGGGCAGTCTGGAGGACACCAGGAAGGGCCTGCAGGCCCAGGGTTCTCCACTACAGGCATCCAAGAACAAGGGAAAGGTCTAACAGATGTCCCCACCCTACACCAGCGTCTTAGCTCACTTATGGTAGAAATAAACAGAAGTGAGTGGTACTTAGACTAAAGCCCTATTGTTGATATTAACAGTACTTTACCATTCTTTACAATGTTCTTCTAGTCAAATGCTCATGGCAGAGTAGGGTTATTTTATGTGCTTCACCTGCAGGGAGCTGGGGGACAATATGGGACCCTTTCCAGCCCACAGCCACTGCCCTAGTACAGATGTCATACAGTAATGAAAAGACTGATCCTGGCAAGCTGGGGATGCTGTTTGCATGGTTTCTGGCCTCAACTCCCTCCTCTATCTGCATGCTGCCCCCACTGATAAGTGTGTCCACCCACGCTACACAGAAGACAGAGGGCCCACAAAGAAAAGCACAAATGTCACACAGCTAAGCTATGGAATGGACCTAGGTGTCCATCAACAGGAGTGGAGAAAGAAAATGTGCTGTATAGACACAATGGAGTTTTTCTCAACCCTATAGGGAGTTTGCAAGAAAGTGGATGTAGCTGAACACTATCATTTTAAGCTGATTAACTTGGTCTCAGATAGGCAAATATCATGTTCTCACCACCATGGTAGGCCCTATACTATACAGACACATAAAATCACATATGAAAGTAGACATAAAATTGCCTAGGTGAATGAAGGGGACAAGTAGGAGAGGGAGGAAGGGGAGAGTAGTAGGGTGGGGGTTATTTCAAAGCACATATATGCTTTTATGAAAACAGCCTCGTGTAACACTAAAAAATAAAGTAACATATAGAAAATAGAATTTTACTTCTTTTTTTATTTTACTTCTTTTATTATTTATTTATTTATTTTTGTTTTTTCAAGGCAGACTTCTCTGTGTAATGCAGCCCACGCTGTCCTGGAACTTACTCTGTAAACCAGGCTGACCTTGAACTCACAAAGATCTGCCTGCCTCTGCCTCCTGAGTGCTGGGATTAAAAGTTGCACCACCACTGCCTGGCAAAAATAGAATTTTAAGTAGGAGCCGTAGAGATTTCTTGAGGTTAAAGGCCTTTCTTGCAGAGGACTTAGGTTCAGTTACCAGACAGCTTATCTCCACCTATGACTCCAGTTCCAGGAGATCCAATGCCTTTTTCTGGCCTCTGAGGGCACTGCACACATGTGGTACACATGCATTCACACAGGCAAATCATCCACACATATAAAATAAATACAAGTATATCTAAGAAAAGCAGTCAATGTATTTTAAAATAAATGTCTTTCGCTAAAGAGAAGAAAAGACAAGCCCTTTTGCTTTGAAGAGTCAGTGCTTCAAGTGTTGGGTCTGAAGTAGATTCTAGAACTCACTATTGGCTAAAGCTGGGGCTAGAAAATTATTATATATAAACTATTACATATTCAGTGGACATACATGTGCATGGCTAAGCTGTTATACCGATTTTACACAATGAAGAACAGTGTCTTTGAGGTGACATCCCTCTGCTGCTGCCTGAGCAGTTCTCAGGCTGTGACAGATCAAAGCATAGCTGTCTCATTTTGTAGAGATGGCTGTCTCAGGGACACAGCCTGGAAAGGACAGAGCTGGCTGCAGACCTGAGCAAGATTACCTACTGTTCCTTCTTAGAGTGTTTCCTCTTTCTTTTCTCCTCCCAGGCACTGAATAATGGCTCCATCAACCTGGCCCAGCACACTGGCCTCTCAGATCTGGTTCCTACTTGCAGGAATCATTTTGCCTACAAGAATTTATTCCGGTGCCTCCTTAGCCGAGGTACTGTCTACTGGTAAAGATGTAAAGTGATAGTTACTGGCCCTGAAACTGCCTACTGCATGAACCAGTATCTGGAGACAGCAATTGAGAGCAACTTAGGAGACAACTAATTGTCCTTTATTAAAGTTGGGGTGGCTTTGTTTATGCATTTTCTCTTGCAGAGATATTTGTGCTTCTTGTCCTGAGCCTGTGATGTATGGATCAGGTAAGAAGAATTTGCTGAGAGATTGGAATGTGCTCCTGTCTGCCTTTGTCCTTTTTCTTCTTTTTAAACAGCTATACGAATTAGTGTCTAAATAAAATCAACCAACAGGAAAGTGAGCACACT